>OW121786.1:47911516-50311516 GCA_933228815.1 Machimus atricapillus | reverse complement strand
AAGAAAGGATCAAAATCATCTCTCAGCTCTTGTTATTTTCTCAGTTGAAAATGAAATTGTATTCAAAAATCAGTTGATTTAATTATTTAAAAGTAATATGGTAAAGCAATATTGTAGATGAGGTCTACTTATCACGTTATATAATCTTTTTGATGTCATTAGTCAAGAGAGGTGGCAAAAATTTGAGAATAACGGATTTATCGATTAATTGAGTAATAGTGGAAAAACGATAGTTACTAAGTAATGTGTATTGTTTTGTAGTAGTTTTAATGGACTGGAAAACTCGTACATATTCTTAAAAACGCATTATTGTTTTATAATTTTAAAGACTACGCATGGTAAACTAACTAAAACCCCTAAAACTAAGTGCTTGTATCAACAACCTGGTGATGGATTTACATGTATAAGTAATGATGCTAACGAGGCTAAACGAAAGATCATCATAACTACAGTGCTCTGCGTTATTTTTATGGTGCGTACTAAACTAACCAGCTTTCTTTTTTGCAAATAACTTGTATAAATGAAAACTGCTTTAATTTAGGCCACAGAATGCATTGGTGGATACCTTTCAGGGAGCCTAGCCATAATGACGGATGCGGCGCACTTACTTTCCGATTGCATCAGTTTTATAGTTGGTCTAATGGCAATTTGGGTTTCAAACAAGCCACCGGACAAAAGAATGTCCTTCGGGTACAAAAGAATAGGTGAAAAGGGAGCTAGTCCGGCGAAATCAAAAAATTTGATTTTTTTCTATTTCTATGTATAATTTTCAGAAGTTCTGGGCGCAATTATCTCGGTTCTTGGAATCTGGTTGTTGACTGTGATACTCTTTTACGTGGCGATTAAGCGTATTATAACCCGGGATTTCACGATCGATGCTGACTCGATGATGGTGATCGCTGGGATCGGTATTGCTATAAATATAACGTAGGTGCAAATTTTTGATTGCAGTTAAATGTCTCGTTTTTAATACAACGACTGTAGGATGGTGCTCGTGTTGCATGGATCCTTCGATTTGGTAAAAATTGGGTCTCATACGCACTCGCATTGTGATAAATATAATAAAAACTCAAATGGTGGACTTTCGTTGCATTTAGATGTTAATCCAAATCATGATGATGCACAGTCCAACTCCAGTTCTTCACTCCAAGTGGATTTACAAAAGCAACCTGATCAAAGTATAGAAGTTCAGTAAGTTTTAATGATAATTTATATTATAAAACAATTTTCATTCTTCTTTCTTTTTATTAGAAATGACATACGTATAACCTCTAATGGGTCAATTAGTTCTCAAGGCACTCGACATAAGGAACAAAATATTAATTTACGCGCTGCTATTATTCACGTTTTAGGAGACCTGATACAAAGTATAGGGGTTTTTATCGCCTCGATTATTATTAAGACCAATGTAAGCAAATTAGCTGTTCGTTTCAACTTTCCAGACTTACAATTACTTTTTTTTTAGCCGAATGCTAAGTTGGCTGATCCAGTATGCACCTTGCTGTTTTCGTTCATCGTCATACTTACCACATACCAAGTTATACGACAGTCTCTGTTTGTGATATTGGATGCAGTACCCGATGGCATATCTTTGGTGCAAATTAAAAGAGATTTAATTAACCTTGAAGGAGTTAGGTAAGACAATTTGAATGGTTTTTAATTATCCTCTTTGTAAAAATTGATTTTATTTAAACTCTTGTGTCCTCATTTTGGCTAAAATCCCATAAAATTTGTTATTTGGTATTTATACTATTGGTTTGAAATTACGTATGTGTCAGTGTTTTAGGAAAATAAACCCTGAACCAATATCAATTCTCAGCATTTTAACTACAAAAATAACGTAACTTCCATACAAACTTTTATCTCCTATATTGTCCTCTTAAGTAATAAATTTCCAAAAATCCTGAAATACGGCGTTAGGAAAATTTCGTAAAATCCTTTCTTATTGGGTGCTTACGTCACAGAAGAAATCCGCTGTCGAAATATGGTTTCGGCTTGCTGTTGATGAATCCCAAAATTATAATAAGCAATCATTGGTTCACTTAAAATTAGTCAAACTGCTCGATCACATGTTTTCCTTTTTCGAGGATTTGATACGAAATTCTTAAATGTTTATCTTCAAGCGTTAACACAAATTTATTTCTTCAGGGAGGTGCACAATCTTAATGTCTGGAGCCATTCGGTGGATTTTCATATCATGATGGCACACTTAACAATAGGTGTGTACTTTTGTCTCCTTTAAGAATTTATCTTGTTAAAAGATTTTGTTTACAGATCAGTCAATTGATTATGGTAAAATTTTGAAAAGTGCTACGATGCTAGCTCAAAATAAATATAACATTCAGCATGCGACGTTTCAAATAGAGCCAGTCGAGGCTGAGGAAAGATGACCATCTCAACGGCAGTCGATATTTTTATACCATTGTTATGTATCTATACGAATTTATTTTATTTTGATCAAAATAGACCTTTTTAAGTTCTGATATTTAAACTTTTAATTCTGTTTTTGTATGCACATATACAAAATAAATTCCATATGGTAAGTTAATCGCATTCCGAAAAGGGAAAAAAGCTTCACAGGAAATAATTTTATATTGCTGATGTTGAAACAACTTCTGCGATGGTGTTAAAAAAACTCTGAATTGTGTTTTTGTTTTCTGCTCTTTTTAAATTTTCTTAACATTCGTACTCGAAATATTCATACTCTCAAAATATGTAGGTTTAACGGGTTACATGGGTTTCGAAGGCTAAACAAAGCATATCTTTAATTTTTTTCTAATACTATAAAATCAAATATTTTATTCAAACTTTTCAACATATGAAAGATAAACATTAGCCAAATATTTTGTGAAATTTTCATTTAAAATTTTTAAAAATTCAGGACCTCATTTCTTAGAACCCCTCAGAATAATGTTCCCTTGACGTTATCAGAATAACTCGATAGAATATAGATTCATCAAATTAAAAAACCAACTTATTTCTCTTAGTAGATATGTATAGTATAGCTCGTGTTTGCACGAAGGAAAAAAAATTAATATATGAATTTTTGCAAAGTTATGTACAAAAAGGTTTTACTTTTGGTATAATTTGCACTACGTATTACCTAATACTTTTTATTTAGAACTATCTCTCAGTAATATGATAATTCAAAATCTTCTTAGTATAACCATGAACAAGATTTGTGGCGACACGCTGAGTAATAAATTTTATATTCAAGTGAATGATAATATCTTCTTAACTGCATCATTTTCTCCAAGACGGTTTCCTTTATCAATAAAATTCAATTTTTGGGAATTTAGAAATTGCCTGAAAGTAGTAAAATACTGTACCTTTGCTTTTGCTAGTCTACTTATAAAATATCATAATTGAATGAAGAATGTACTTCCAGCACTAAAATGAGTAAATCCTTTTGCGTATACAAATGAATTCAAACTTAAATAATGTGTACCTCTAAGAATATTAACACAGCATTGTGCTTTAAGGTAAATGTCTTTTAACACTGCTTTATTTTCGATTCGGTTAACAACAGCTTGAGGAATTGAGTAACATTGTGTTTGATCTATCATATAGTGACATGTTTTAAAAAATAAATTAGCTTGTTTCCATAAATAATATATTCTAGAAAATAGTAAATCAGTTATTTTTATTTGCGTAACATCATATTTTAACATTGCTTCATTAGCTAGGTAATTTCAGTGTTGGTTTGTAGTGCCAAACACGGTCTTTAGTAAAAAAAAAGAATACATTAAGGTTGTCTTTCCAAGATTTTGAGTACAATAAAATAGATGCTTAAATTACTTTTATAAATATTTGTTAAAAAGAAGTATAAAAAATACAAATACAATGGAGATTTTAAATAATCAAACTTAACGCGTCTAGTGAATGAGGGGAAGTATAATTTGATGTAAATAAACAAAATACTACTAAATCAACTGCAGTGCTCACTAACGAAGATTTCTACCGAATTTGAGTTCTGCTGCTGCTGCTGCTGCTGGTTTTCGGCCGTTATCGCCATCTTGTTCTTCCTCTTCAATTCCAAGAGCTGTTTTCGTTGTGCCTCCCGCTTTTGTGCCGCCAGGGTTGCAGCCGAAGACTTTTTAAGACTAGCACCGTTCGCTATGACTGACTTTGTGGACGCCGGGGTGTTCGCCTTCACAACGTTGGCTCTCTTTGTGAGTTTAGATCCAGAAGGAGGAGGAATTACTACGTCCGTTTTCTACAAAGATACCAACAAGTAAGTTAACATTTAGGATAAAAATAAAACAATTTTGATTTTTAATAAAGGAGCTCCTAAAAGAAAAATCATAGAAGGTACACTCGCACAAAGATTTTATACGCGTTTTTCTCATTCTAAAAATTGACCTCTACGAAATTTCTATTAAGTTATTTTTTTTTGCCAAGAACAGAAACATGAAATATTAACGTTTTTTTAAGTATCGTGTATTTGTTTTGGATATAATATATTTGCGAATTTCCATTTTCTTAATTTATGAATTTCTACGAAGCGATGCGAAAGCATTTCAATTTGTTCGATTTTAAACAATTTCCCCTAACAGTTCCTCCAAATCAATTCGAAATCTACGTGGCAACAGCAAAACATTCAGATCTTTGTTTCATTTAATTAAAAAATTATCTTGTCTCTGTTACCGCGAAAATTCCAAGTTGGTTTGAAGGGGTCTTTACTTGGTCTGTTGAGGCTTCACTTCTTTCTATAAGAAATGACAAGCATATATTTCTGCTGCAAAACTGCGTAAAAACCAGAAATTGTTGACTAAATTAATATTATTAAAAATAAAAATACAGTGTGCTAATCCAAATACTGTAATTAAAGTGAAACAATCTCCACACCGAAATTTTATCATCAAATTCAACCAAATGAAATCTGCATAAACAGTTCCGGCATTGCATTAAATTTAATATGCTTAAATAATTTTATTTTTTTCAATTGGTCGGTCACCATTGTACATTAAAAATTATAAAAACAAATCAGGCGTTTAGATTCAAACAACGAAAATGAATTTTCGAATCGTTTTAATGTCCCAATTTGCGAAGCACTTAACGCGTCCCGTTTTATTCGACCCGAAATTCTAATTTTATTATTTGACGTAAGCCTTACTTTAAGTTTTAATTACCTTTTGATAAAGAATTAAAAACATAATCTTTATCATTTTATATTGAGAAAAAAATTATCTTTGTGTTAAGAACTGATTGGTTATCTCACTTTAATCCGCAATTAAATTTAAGCAATTCTTACCTTCCAGCCATTTGCTTTCAGAATCTCAATTTCATTAAAAAGTGAATCGACATTGTTGACTTGTAATTTAACCATATCCCAAAATCCCTGAAGATCCTCATTTGTGGTAGGGAACTTCTCACCTGGCGTGCGATTTAAGTTGTTCTTACACAAACCTTGAAGAAAGTGCGGAAGTGAGTACCGGTGGTATCTTACAATCGAAAAATATGCGTTAAATACCTTCGAACTGCTTCATTTTTTGCGAGGCCAATAAACGCGCTTTGCCAGCAGCTGACCTAAGATATCCCAGGATTTCATCCGACGCATTCGATTCCTAGTGATAATAGAAGAAAAGTTTGGTTATGGTATATGTGAATTTGTTTGCACTAAATGAAGACTACTTACAGCTAGGATTTCCATTTCTTTTTCAGTTCCATCAGCTAGAAGAAGGAGCCTATCTTGTTCAGTCTTTAGTAGTTGAAGAAAGTAATTTCCATCTTTTTCTAAAATGATTTTCACCTGTGTGGCAGTGAACATTTCTTCCGTACTTCTCGGTCTCTCTTCCATGTTAATTTTATCACTTGCCACTACTTTCTGAGGTTGAGATTCTGGTGGAGGAGGGGATAACTTGATATCAGCTATCGATCTCACTGTGTCCGATACAATCGCGTTGCTATCACCGACATTTTTAGAGTTTACTCCATTTTTCTTATCTATACTAATTGTCTTTTCGACCTGCTTCAACTCTGCGACACTATTTTCAGTCCCATTCAAATGGTGCGTGTCGACACCGTTTGGAACGGTACTCGTTTCGACTACGGATATTTTAGTTAGATTCTTTTTCGGTGACAAAATCGGAAGCTGTGCCCGAAATTCTGGCCTGAGATGTCGGAGAACAGGTAGATCATTGCTCTTGATATTTTCGTAATTGTCCTCGACATCGTACATGTTCCTTGATTTACCATTCAAATCGTACTGTACACCAAAACTTGAATATTGATTCTGGTTATTGTTGGAGCGCTCACACAAAACTGAAACGGAGCTCTCCTGTGATCTTGTCTTTTTGGGGCTGTAGAAGCCTTGAGCCAGCGCCCCCGGGCCATAGAGCCGCTCAACGCGCTGCTGAATGAAGCTCTTTGTTTTTGTTTCGCTCTGCTGGAACTCGGTTGTTGATGTAATTCTGGCCGAGGACATGAACGTCGCCGACTTGTAGAACGTGCCGTTTGCCACATTGTCTGTTGTATCGATAGTGCGTTCATTTGCGTGCTGCACAAGGATATTTTTGTCTTGGGAAGAGTAACTTCGATTATCCATCGCGGCGACGGGAGCCGTGTCCTTCCCGGGTGACCTTTGTGAAACTGGCATAGGCACAGGTGGGGCCAGAAGGTTACCAAGAGTTCTACAGTACTGCAGCGTATTCGCTGAAGGTCTAATAGGAGATACTTCGCGTGATTTGTTTATGTTCTGCCTAAGTTTTGAGTCATATGTGGTTAGATTTGAGTATCCATTTACGCAACACGCTAAATTCAGGTAACTCGGTTTCTTCGCTGGACTCACGTCCGGAGATTCAATTGTCGTTATTATTGTGTTTATTTTTCCAGAACATGGGTCTAGAATAGTCGTTGTTTGTTGACAATTTATCTGATTTATTTGGCAGCGTTCTCTTATGCGCGACGTAAACTCTCTGGTAATATCTTTTGCCGAACACGGAGTCGCTAAATTGAGACTTCCGCTTGTATCTGTGGAAGAGGCAATTTAATTGTAAACTGAACCAGGTACAAAATAAAGTAACATATAACAAATATATAATTTTGAAAGGAAAACTAATTTCGAACAAATTTCAAAAAAATAAAATAAGGAAATTTTTTCTAACGTTATCGATTTCTCCATAAAAAAACTCTTGGCCTCCTTTTTTAGGGACGGGCAAGTAGGAAAGATATTAAAACGACCTTGGTAGTCACGCTACATTTGGCACATATAATTCAATATGCGCTGCAAAATACTCAAGACTCTGCGAAAAGCGGTTAATATTCTTAATTGTGTAATTTCTATGAACGGAACAATGACAAGGTTGGTTCAATTTCAGCGCTCAAAATCAAAATCAAACAATAGTCTGAACTTAGAAGAAGAGAGCTCTAAACGTCGATCATCTATCTTACTGCAAAAATTAAAAAAAATAAATAAATTGGAAGCGTAAATCAATCTTGTCTTCGAATTAGTTCTTTTTTTTTTATTTTGTTATTATACACAATGCTCGTGACATAAAATTCAGTGCGTGCCTTTATTTCAAAAAGTTAATACCTGAAAAGTCTGTCGAGTCGGCGTCCACATCAAGTGAACAACTTCCGATGGAGTCCACACTTCTGTCCATAATTTTTATACAACCCGCTTGGGAGAAATTAAATCAGTTTTAATTATATAATTATTTTCTTATGGCGTGTTAATCAAGTAAAAATTGTTTGTGCGCAATTTAGTCAAAAAAGATATCACGGAAAAACCAAGTCCACAGAATAAAGGAAAAAACACTTAGTAACACATGGAATCTGTGCAAGCAAAAAATAGAAAAATAGTTTCGATCGCATTCCGAAAAAGTAACTTCTATACCAACCAACAATTTACAAACAAAATATTTACAAAAATTTTAAAATTTTATCCGCGGGTTAATGTCTGCACCGAACATGCTCCGGTTATTAATTTAAATTCTGTGGTCCCAAAACATAGGCGTATGTGGAAGTGTGTCGAGCCTAAAATATTTCTACGATTATTACAAAATTCTACTTAATCGCGAAAATGCATAAATACTTAATGAACATGACACCACCGATAAGAACACATCCTGCTTCTTGCCAACATTATTCTTATATGCGTAGGGAAATAGAAAAATGAGAAAATTTGTTATTTGTAAATATATACATGGAGAAAGGTTTAATGTGCCACCAGCAACCGGAAATGTACATCCAAAACAGTTGAACCTTTTTCATCCAATAGTAAAGGAACGAATAGTGTATGAATATGTATGTAGGTAAATTGCACCATAAAAATTTAAGATCAAAAATGTTTTCCGTCATTTCCATTTTGAAACTGAAAACTGAGCTAGATTGATCGAGTTGTTGATGCAATTTAAAAATTGTATTCAAGTTAATTTTTTAAAACCACTTTTATAATAAAAAGTGCATAAAAATTGGTTGCAATAAAAACAACTGTGAAAGTATAATTTATTTTTATGTTATTGAAAGAATGTCGTTGCAATATTTTACGCTTATTTATCTAACAAGTAACAAAATATTAATCAAAAACCCTTTTAAGGTTTCTGGCAAAGATCGATTTATTTGTTCGCACTGAAGATATGTATTTCTTGCAAAAAAAAAATCGCAGTGTAACCAAATGTTCGTATTCAATCAAACCTACGCAACTATCTACTGCATAATGAGAACTGGGATGTAGTTTACGTTTTGATTTGCCGGTGAATTGATTTTTTTATTCTTGAATTGCCCGCGCTTTTTTCTTCTTACCGCGCAATGTCAGCGAGAGAGCGTTAGATAGAAATTGTAACAAGTTGCGATCAAATAAGCAAATTTCAGTCTTGTAGCCCCCGCAATATGTTCATTGTTGCTAGCTCTGCGGTCGAAATAAGCCGGTTTATTTAAACTGATCACAGAACTTATTAGATCATAGATTATATTTGAAAAACCTTACAGCTCAAACGTATTTATCTTATAAGGACAAGACAAAAAAGTAATGAAACCTAAGCATATTTCAATATCAAAAAGATAGTATAAAAACTTTAAAAATTTTACTTTCAATTTTGCATTTGGCAAGCGAATGAAGAACGTTTCTACTATAAAAATTCACGATACATATTCAAAGTTTCTATTTTTCGTAGAACAAGTGAAAATACCTCTTTTCTATATATACAGTGGGTGATCAACGAATTACGATCACTTTGAAAATTTTCATAATTTTGATTTCAATTATCTCGGAAGCTTACAAAAATGAAGAAGAAAGGTTTTTTTTTAATGGAAACTAACAAATTTATTATTACTTCAGTAAATTAAGCCTAACATATATTCTGTGCTAATATTTAGTGAAGCTCCCCTTGGTTTTCAGAAGCTCCTTAATTTTATTTGTCATACTTTTCATATTTCTTATCACTAAGTTCTTAAAATCTAGGTTGTTTTTCCATACATCTTCAATATTCTCTTTTAAAATATTAATGCTAGTATTCTGCCGTTGATACACTAGGGTTTTCAGATGCGCCCAACATTTTCTATGAGATTTATATCCGGTGAATTGCCTGGCCAAGGTAAAACCATGATTTCCTCCTCGTCAAACAAACTTCTTACGGATGTCGCTGTATGGCAAGGTGCCCCGTCTTGCATAAATGTGTATTCCGACCTTCCGAGGGGTAAGGAGTCCATGAATGGTAGAAATTCTTCCTGTAAAATAGTTTTGTACTGATCTTGACGAAGATTACCTTCTACAAAATGCAATGATCCTGGTCCTTTGGATGTTATACAACCCCATACCATCACTGAGGGGGGATGTTTCACTCTTCTTACTACGCAGGCTTGATGGTATCTCTCGTGCGGTCCTCTTCTGAGAAATTGTGTTGATTCCGCCAACGCCTCTAAACGACACTCGTCGCTAAAGATAACCTGTACAAATTTAAAAGAAATCGTAATACCAAAAATTCAAATATCAAGCATTCTGTTAGTATGAACAAATTTAATTTTTTACTTTACCTTGTCCCAATCACTTTCTGTATAGTGCTTGTGAAGTTTAGCCCAAATTAATCGTTTCTTCTTCATCGCTGCTGTTATTCGGGGCCTTTTAGCGGGACGCCTGCATTTTATATTTGCTTCGTATAGTCTTCTTCGTACTGTAACTGCTGATAACTTGATGCCTTCTTCTCGTATTGTTGCGTTTAATGCTCCAATCGGTGCGTTACGATGTTGCAGAGCGGTATTAATAATTTTCCTGTCCATACGCGGTGTTCCGCGGCAGTTTTTGCGCTTATTTGCTCGGGGAGACAGTCCTAATTCCAGATTTTTGGCAATCTTTGTCACTGTTCCGTAAGAAACGCACTCCTTTCGGGCAATTTCTCGATAGGTATATATTTTTTGTTTCAACAGCGTTGAAATGGAAACTTTTTTAGGTCACTGATATCTTTTGCACGTCCCATTATGAACAATATTCAAGGAAACTCCGAATTTTCAAATGAATCTCATAAGCGGCTAATGTAACCACTTTAAAATTTTTTTTGGTAACGGAACTTCACTTGCACTTGTCCACGAACAATCTCAGATTAATTTTGTTTTCAATATCTCCGTATTTTATATCTTATTTAAGTAGGCGGTACTTCTACTTAAGAAAATAATTTAGGTAAAAAGGGGAATACCTCTATTTTCTTCGAAAGTAAGGGTTTCTACCTGCTGACAGGTCATAAAAGAATATGTATTTTACCTTCACAAGTTACCGAGCACCCATTCCAGCAAAGTTGTCAACTAATTATACCATAATAGCGTCATAAAGCAATTAGTTTTAATATTTTTCCAAAAATATGAACGTGATCGTAATTCGTTGATCACCCTCTGTACATACATATTTTTCCGTAAATTTTGAATTTATCATCGAATATGGCCTCTCATAGAGAAAAGTAAGATCCAGAGTATTAATTTTAAAAATTTATTACTCTTACGAAAATACTTATTATAAACCGTTTTTGTAACAAATTGTCTCACTTAGAAATTTGGTCATAAAACAAATCGAAATATGTATTTGCAAAATTTCAATAAATATGTACTTATAAATTGTTCGTAAAAAATTTCTTTTGAATTATATTAAAAACCCTTACTTGTCGGTTATTAAATTGACACTTGTAAAAACTAGAACAACAAAAGTATTAAGTACGAGCTAGTGTGAAACGTACATAAAGTATCAATAAAAAGGCTATAAAATTAGAAACAATCACTATTAATTTAACATCAATTTAAACGACGATCATGAATTAAACTAAAATTCTATTCACAACTTACTTCCTTATACAAACTTTTGTGAGGATTTCCAGAATTTTTTTGTATTGAGCTTATTGAAAAAATACATATAAGTATTTTGAGAGTCAAAATTGAATCAATTATAAAAGCTTATTGCAATCACATTAAAAAAAGCAATCAAATTTTAAGGCTTTAGTTGATACATACAAATCGAAGCGAAAATTAACACTCATACGTGTATCAATAAAAATGCAAATCATACGAGTTTTCGAACTCACAAATAACAATCAAAGGCTATTAAAACAACAAGACATATCTGTGTAAGGCGATAATATAAAAACTTGTTTATACGACAAAGTAACGTAAACAATAGAAGTAATTTATCATAAAAGCATAACAGCGAAAGAAAAACCGTTCACAACATCTCACTTCGTAAAACGAAAAGAAAACCGCTTCCAGACATTCGATCACGTCACAACGTGCGAGTGAAAACTGTAGCCAGAGCCGCACGTTAATCTAAAAAAGATCGATCTGTGCGAGAGCTCGTATTTCTCTTCTTTAATTATCTTACCCCAGCACAGCGACTCATAAATATTAACTCATTTATCCAGCAGGTCCGCAATAATTAAACAAATAAAACATTGAGATAAAAAGGCACTTCCCTTAATTTAGTAAAACATTTAAGAACAACACAGCTAAAGTGCTCGCTTTTGATTACAACGGGGGTTAGGAGAAGCCAAAAGCTAGATTTTCTTTTTTTTCGAACTTACATTTGAGAACCTTCGGTTTATCATTTTTCGAACATTTTTTTAGACATCTCGGCACCCGTCCGAGGAGAATACATTCCATTTTAAGAGTAATTTTGCCAATAGGCTTGTATTGCTAAAAATGAAACAAATTTATATGAGAAGTATTCAAAAACTCAAAATTACGTCCAATCTCATATTAGCCTATTTAAACAATTAACATGATCTCACACTTAAAAGAAAATTATTTCACTTAATCAGTCAGTTAAAATTGCAGATACAAGAAAATGTAAAATAGTGCTGGGGAATGGCAAAACTTTTACCACGACAATGCGCCAATTCATACATCTAAATTTAATTCCTTATCCAGATCAGTACAAATATCTTCACTTAAATTAAAATCGAGAGTTTAGCAACCTTTATCTTGAGCCTATGCCTATGTACTCTTATTATGCATTTTGTAAGATTATAATTATTCGACGAGATTAAGTCCATGAAAAAAACTAATAAAAACCAAAAAAAAACATCCCTTGCACTCATTAAAACAACTTTCGGCTTTGGCTCTTCTGTCTGATAGCGTTTTTGAAGCACATTTCTCATGCCTTATGACATACTTCCTTATTTCCGTTTTGACTTGGTCGTATCTACCAAATAAAACTTGTTGCATAAGACGAGAAAATTTTTGGTCTAGTCAAGATGCCAAATATGGATTAAATACGTTACAGGGAATGTTGTTTGATGTGGAATTTATAAACTTACGAGAACACGAGTATTAAAGTAAATCCAGATTGCTTAGTGATATAATACTTACTGTTACTAATAGTGTAAATTTAAATGTTTTAGCGAATATCAATGCACTGAACGCGATCAGCAAGACAAAAAAGGAGATTCGCAAAATCCAAATAGGATTTGGATGAAAATTGGACCATATTCTTAATATTCATTTATGAGTATAGGAAAATAATTAATATCAATCTAAACATTCATAAATTATTTTCATTTTGAGGTGGAAAACAAGTTTTTTTTTCCAAATCAATTTGAAACCTCTTTTGAAAGTTTGGAGAGAACTAAAATGTGTCTTATTGTGAAAAAACAAACTTTTTGATATAATCCTTTAATAAAGGCCACACTTTTAAAAAGATGAGAAACAATTTACAATAAAAAAATTACAATATTTTTTTTATAATTGAACTAAGGCCCGCCAAGTGTTCATCGAATAAGTAGAAAGCGAGTGAAGGTTCTGCGTTTCTGGCAAGTTGTGCCATGTCGTTCACGTATCCAGAAACTTTCCGAATGATTTCGGGCTGATGATTCAGGAATCTTTCTTCAATGAAGTGAGCAATCGACGGATCGTAATGCATGTGATTATCGTGGCGGGATGCAAGTCGGTGAATATGATGAGCTGTGGTCAACAGTTGCTTTTCAGTATCTAGGGCCAAAGATAGGGCATGTAGCGCATCTAATTCCAGAACTCTTCCCATTTTCTTCCGACCGTCAACGTTTCTGAAGTCAACCTTGCCACCGCGCTTGGTTATGTACTTGACCACCTCGATTCCCTTACTCCACGCATGATCAGCGAGCTCCAAGAACACCTTCTTAAATCCAGGTTGATTATTCTCGAAGGAATTAAAACCGGCTGCAAGAAGTTGGTAGTCAAGTGAGGAACCGAGAAGAAAATGAACGAATCTTTGCAAGTCAGTTTGAACATTCTGGATTCCGCCCATGGAAGCGTTGCATGCAACATTTGCGGAGTTTGAGCTCTGCCTGCATGCCATAACAACACTATATTCACATTCGGACTCGGAGTGATCTGCTCCTGCTACAACGCCCAATAGAAGCACTACACAGACAAGAAAATGCATTTCGTATGGAATTCGCACTACAATTTTTTTCTTTAAATTCTTTTCTTGACTTTCACAGCTCGACGAAGATCCGGGACCTACTGCTGTTGCTTCTTATTCTATGAGGTACTTTTAGACAGATTGACCCATTACTTAACTAGACACTTATGCTTTATCTTCTGAAGAACTCAAATTGAATCGTATCGTTCTTTATATCATAAATACGTGTCGACTATTAGCGACCGCCTTGTGTTATCGAAATTGCGAATTTTTTTGCGTAAAGAACAATTGGCATCGTGCGTAAAGAGAATTTTAACCAATCACAATGAAAAATATTAAAGCCACTAAGCTATAGGAAATTTTTTTCTTCAGTTCTTAGTATTTTTTTTAGAAAATCCGCTGAATGTTATTATAAAATAACAACGGATTAAAGAGTTTTCTGAACCTTACAAAGGATATCTACCATCAAATTTGAATAATTATTTTCAAACAATTAATTAATTATAGAATTTCTGGAGTCATTAATTTTAAATCCAACGTCGATTTTAATTAAAATACATATCTTGAAAATTACGGCAGAACAACAATTATTCTGACTTTTTTAAATTTTGATAAAAATGAAATGAAATGTGCTTTAAAATCCTGTAAACTAAATTCATCAGGTAATATTACTAAAAATTTTACAAAAATTACTATTACCACTTGTCTAATCTGCTTTTACAAAGAATGTGAGTTTTTAATTGCACCCATTATTTTTAAATGCGTTCTTACATATATTTAATATATGTTAATTTAAAAATTACTAGATGAAATTTTAACCTCCATAAGCACTTTAGCTATTTAGAAAATTGTGTATACTTGAAGACTTACAATTAGTCAAGCTTTCTGCAACGATTGAGCAATTTAGCTAATATGATTTCTCCTCTCAAATTGGTAGAGCAACTTGCACATAAATGACAAGTTGCAACAGCAAAACGCTTTAATCGAGTTTCGAATTTAATTAAGGTAAATATTTGCACTCCTGATGAAACAAGTGCATTAAAATTAAACAGAACCATGAGAAGGTAACGTAATCAATTAAGATACATTTCGCAGACAACACACAATTAGAAGACTCCATAATGTTGAACCGATTTTTTTCTTTTCTAAATAGTCTAGACCTTGCAAATTGCATTTGTTGATTTTTACATAACAATCCACATTTGAACAACGAATCTTAACATTCTTATGATGAAACACTTCTTAATGGCCAACTCGCAGGCAATAAAAACATTGTAAACTAACTCAAGAGTGTTTACATTAGCACATAACATTAAATAAACATTTGGTGCATCAAATTACCGAATGCTTCTGTTCAAATTTAACGCAACAGATAAAGCTTTTTTATAATTAAGAAAGTAGATTCTTTCGAGTTGTTTGAACTAACGCGCCAGATAACGCAAGTCATTATTGATTTGATCTCACTTTCTCAATTAGTTAAGTGAAATATCCGTTTGTGTAGTACTTAATTTGGGAAGAAGGTATGCAGACAGTTCATATCTATTTTTAAGTTGTTTTATTTTAAATTCCAGAAGTTAAAAGTTGATGACCCATGGAATAACCATTTTTCTGAAGCTTTAAGAACCATTATTATGTTAGCAAGTTGTACGTTTTCACCTTAAATAAATCTAAGAATTGAGTTCTTAGTATTTAAATAATATAATCGACTGCTTGAACAGGTTTGTTCGGAATAAAACTAGCTCTATTAACAGGAAAGACTTTACAAACAAAGTATCAATAATTTGTTCACCGAAGTTTCGAAATTCTTCATGTTTGCAAAATAACATCAATGTCTGTTCAATGATGCAATTTCGCAACTTTGAGGATCGTTTTACCCATAATAAATCTAAATTAAATATCAGTTAATTTATTGTCATCTCGATATCTATTATTTTTAATTATCTTTGGGAAATTACCCAAATTATATACCCCATTATATATTTCCAATAATATACAATTTTTCCTGTGCGCTCAAAGGAACCACTGCTTCTATCTAATGTAATTTAATTTAGCCTTTCACAAAATAACTTTATAAGAATAAGTACATACAATAAAGATATAATTAATAAAGACTATAAAAAGGTTATTTGTCGAAGTAAAGGCTTACTGTAAATCTAAAAAGATGAGAACTGTGGTAAGAGACGAAGACTTGAATTTTATTTCAAGAATCCTACTTTGCATACTGGTTTCTACTTGTTTAATTGTACTACAATTTTCATCATCACATCACTTTTGAGGGCTATTTTCATTTCCCCTATTAATAAAGTAAGATGAAATTAAAGAGGTGTTCGAAATATTGGTTGATTTTTTCTGAAATTCTAATATTTCTATATTTTTATTTATAGAAGCTTGCTTAGGTTTTTACATCATTTTTATTAATATTATCATCAAGTTATATTACGTTCTCATTATTGCATGTATAAGATTTTATTCAAGTGATGTAATTTGTGTCCGTCGTAATGCTTTTTTATTGGCTCTTATTAGTCATGCATTGTTATTAAAATTTAATTTTTGTATGATTTTTATTTTGCCACATATTTGTCTTGCCAATAAAGGATTTGTCGTGATTTTAATGATTTGGAATATAAATCAATTAAATAACCAACTAAATAAATAAAGCAGTAGATAAGCAAAACAAATAAAGTACTTGGGCCATGTATATATTAAAAACCCAATAAATACTTCTTGTAATACATATATGTACATAACTACATTTACAAAATTCAAGTGGGGACTATCTCAACCAAATTTCTTTTACATTTTGAATATCGTCTTTACTTTTGAGACGAATAGGAACTATTTAGAAGCTATGCACCCTCCTGGGCTAAAATTAGACCATTGGGAAGAGGGCTTTCGAAGGGTCTGTTAAGTAATATCAATTGACCTTCGAACCTTTGAAGAAATCTTGAATAATACGCCGCGTTTTTCCCATTAGTTAGATCATGATGACTCGCCCCGCATATTTTTACCCTGAAATCTAAATGGGCCATCGAGATGCCGACATCATTCATCATATTACGAGAAGATGCTCCAAAAAAGGTATGGAGACGATTTTGGCAAGTGCAGCCAGATTGCATGTCTCGAAAAGGCGAACTCAGCGCAATCAATTCCCAAAAGTTTTGACAACAGCCGGAAAAAGCTAAGCAAATAGCCGACTGAATGAGGAGGCATTAGCACCAAAAAAACGGCTGAACAAAGACGGCGGCGCTGCAGCGCGGGTTGAGGCAATTCGTTCCAATTTATTCGAAATAAATCGATGCACCATGCAGCAGCATCTTTGGCAAAAACCTTTCTCATTCCTCCAAGGTCTCGGCACGGCTTAGAAGACGGAGGAGCCACAACCGAAATGGCCCGGGCGTCATTGGAATACAAATTAATTGGCGATAATTTCCCCCGCCTGCTCTCGTGCAATGGATCAGGGGACCGGCAGTGTTAATGAGCCTCCCCGCTATCAGTTGGACGTCGCGTCTCGCCCTGGTTCTGTTTGCGGGCGGTGCTCGGAGCTAAAACGAAATGCACTTTGAGACTATGCGACGAGACGTCTTTGAATTTGAAATGATGGACGATTCTAGTTCTAGTCGCGCCGGGGCGAGAAGACCACAAAGCCCTACAGAATCAGAGCGGCGGCGTTCGACTTACAGCGAAGCGCTCTGAAAATTGTCGCAATGTCGAAAATATCTTTGGTGACAAAACAAAAACACGTGAAGTGCACGCATTAAGCCGCTTGCGTTTATAAATAGAAAATATGTTACTCCCTTCGGACGAGTTCCTGCATAAATCGACCAATGCTCCCTTAGCAGTTACGGCTAAAAATACGGCGCCAGAGTGCAGCTACAATTTTCATTATTTTCAGATGGCTCGCGAATGCACGCGGGTGCTCCAAACCGTCCCTGGGCCCCAGCACCTCTATCCGGTGCGATGTGGCCGCTCGATCGCCTGTCACCGCGTTCGCTAAAATAGGAGTTGCGATTGCTCGTTGCGATTTGCAAGAAATTTCGCCCCCTTTTTTTCTTCTTTAGACAGTGAAGAGTGAAGGCATTTAGCCCCGGCGGAAAGAAAAAAATATCTCATTACCATTTTTTCCAGCCGCAAGCGAGTGTCTCCCACGTACTTCCGACTTTCGTCTAAGTGGTAATAAAAACTAGAAAACTTTTAACTAGCATTTAACTGTACAGAAACCCATGCCAATTGAATGAATGCAGCAATGAAATATAATTACAAACAAGTGCAAAAAATGTTAGAACGGAACTCTCCTGAGCTGGGGGAATGGGCTGAATGCAAATTACTTACCAATTTTCGAGCAACAATTGCACAAAATACCGATTTGCGGTGGTGTTATCACTCATACGTTGTACGGCGAAAGAAAAACAAGGCGGACTCACTGAATTCTGGGTACACTGATTCACTGCACTAGAAATTTCGGGACACCTCGCCACTGAAACTATCGTCTCGATGGGTCTCTTCACGCGCTGGACTCCAAAACAATAAAGAAATAAAAACAATAATTCCACGAGCCGATATACGAAACTTACGAAAACCTCACTCAGAAGGCAAACGTCATCATCACAAATGACAAAATCGCTCGACCTGCCTGACGAGTGCTGGGAACGTCCACCGACTGCCACTTGAGCGCTGCACTTAAACGTAAATTCTCCTCCTCCTTGTAGGGTCCCCGTGAATATCTAGATAGCGACACCGCATGGAAATGGAAACATCAAGAAAATATATCAATTTACCATTTACTGTTAAAACCGGCTCCGCATTGTTCTTTTTTATAACATATAAAATTTTTTATGAATATTTAAATCAAACAGAGGAGTTAACAATCAAATAGATTTAAAGAAATGGATAAAATTCTCCTGCGGACTCCTGGCGCCATCTAGTAAATCAGTGGAAAGGGTTGAGTCTTAACACTTTTAGGCGATTATTGTCCCCTTAAGCTTTTAACGGTTCCTGGAATTTTAAATATCTTTCTCGAAGAACCAAATAACATAATAAAGGTTTTTCTAACACTTCCTTTACAACATATTATTACAAAAATGAACCATAGCCAAAATAAATAATTAAAATATTGAAGCAAACTGTACTGGTTTATCATTTAACCTGTGCTTTAAATACTTAACATAACTCTCCAAAATGCAGCACTGATGCTATTTTCATTTAGAGGTTTTCTCCCACTCTTTTTTGTTGATTTCACCAATTTTTATAGCAGAGAATGAAGTAAAGTTCAATGGGACAAGCGTTAGTTTATTATATGTAGATCCTTTAGTTAAGTAAGAATTTTTGTAGAAATGTATATCACTTGCATTATGCAATGTGTGCACCCCCACGAAAAAATAAGAGTATAGTTCTGCAAGTATATTTTATATTTACGATATACAATATATATTGGATTCATAGTTAATTACCACTATGTGTGAATATGTAATATTCTTACTTATGCACTATACACTTTCATCTGAAAAGGGTTAAAATGGTAATATTGAAGTGCGGCTTTGAGCCAGTTCCCGATTTAGACCTTACACTGATGATATTAAAACTTCATATTTACATTATACAAAACTACATTTTAAGAAAACTTTAACAGAACGTTCAAAATGTCGTGGCCAATTGCACTATGTATTTGTAAAAAATACTTAGAAAATTATAAAAATATTTTGCTTTCCGATTATATGAATTTTGAGAAAATTTTTTCTTTTTAAAGCCAAAGTTTCCGATCACAATTTGTAAAAGATTTACAAAACAAGGATATTACAATAAACGCTCTGCTGTTCAACTAAGGTAGACGATAAGGTTACTGTAATTAAAAATAAGGCTCATTCTCTTCCTTACTGCTAGATTCTTATCTAATTATTGGCATTGTTCCACCTCGATAATCGCTGTATGGATATCTTCACACAATTATTTTGGTATGTGCTTAAAACTTAAAAACTTGTCCGGCTGTGTTCACATCTCCAGCGTTAGCTGGAACAGCTCGTATAAGAAAATTTTAAAAAATTATTCACAAACGACAAACCACCAATTATTATAAGCCCTCATTCGTTGCAGTGCGCGCACATTCATTCCTAAATTCATCCAGGAATAAGTCTGCGCATAAATCTTGTTTCAGATTTAAAACTTTTGATTCGCCAGCGTACCGAACCTACAGTAAACAATAAAGCATACCATAAAAACAGAGTATATACAAAAAGAAAAAAATACTAAAATAGACATATTAAGGTTGACCGCGATATTTCGAAACAATAACACATATCTCATCGTTACCCTTAATCCCTCTGAATAATAAAAATAACCGTGTCTCTCTTTAGATTTTTAGCAGCCACTGCTTCGATCGCTAAATGTTTTGAGCCGCAGTACCGAAATTTGAAATTTTGGCTGTTTCAAAAAAAATCATTTAGTCTCACAGACTTGTGGGTGCATATGGCCTGGTTGTGTTACAGTTCTTAATCTTTATGGACATAGACGCATTAAAATGCATAATCAATGCAACCAGTTGCAAACGATTTGCCTTAATGCTAGCGAGCAGTCAATCTTATGACATTGAACTACAAGGGAGTCGCGGTGAGCCCATTTGCGTTAAAACCCGATCGAGCCATTGTAGAGGTCCGTTCAGATGTAGTTCTATCCAACACGGCGTAGAGGTCACCGTTTGTCGCCTGCAAAGAAATTACGATTTAATGTCTAGTCTTAATAGCCTGAATACTGAATCATTTTTATAAAAAATCGCTAAAATTATCAATTAACTCTAACCAATTTTTTTGAAACTTTGCAGAGGCTAATGAGTAGATAGTATGTGGAAAAATCAAATAAAAATGTTGCAAGACTATGCAATTTGTGCGTTTACTTTGATTTTACTTATGCCATGACGCAAATGTAATGGGTAAATACAGATGCAAAAGGCAATTTATTACGGTATAACTCAAATTTAATGAGGCACTTACCTATATTCTGCTCCCCATCCTTTCACAAACGACATGCGTATAGTACACATACGCGTCAACTGATAAACTGCCTCAAATCCTTGAGATACAGATTGGGAGAGCAATGCCGCGAACTCTTGGTTATTAAATATTTTCAAATTGCAACCTAGAAAATAAAGCTATAAGAGGGAGAATACAGTATAAAGCGTGGAATTTACCTGGAGGAATTTTGCATACAGTGGCAGGATGCCAACCGTAGCGTTGGTTACAATTTGGACTTTGAACAAATATACTAGAATCACTTAAACATTCTGCAAAAACTTCTCCGCCAATGTAGTATAAACGCACACCTTTGCCAATATGTCTTCTAGTTTGTTCCACTACTTCGTTGCGATTTACATTAGACAAGAGACCCAAACAGAATCTGTAGAAATAATTTAAGAAACCATCCTAAGCATTAGTCCATTTCCTTACCGTTCTGAATTAGAAGGATCTGTAAAGCCGTCGACTGTTATAGATGGCTGGGAAGCGTGAAATGTTTCTCCAACTCTTGTATTCAGTTCATAGTAACTTATCGAACACCAGAAGGCTGGCTCGTGGTACATAACTGGCTGTGCATCAACAGGAGGACTAGGTGTAAGCCTTGTCATACCTGAAATTAGCCAAGATAATATTTTTCGTAAAAATAATGCCTCAAAGAGTGAATTTGTAAAAAACATTTTTCGTTCGTTTGATACCAACAACCACTCACTCAAATTATCATTTTGATCCATTGGGTCACCATCCTCCGACATATACCCGGGAGGAGGTGTTTCCGTATTTGGTATGCTGCCCACACTCAAGCCGCTAGAGTCCATGATCGTCGTGTTGCTAGGTATCTGCTGTCCCAGTGTTGCTTCCATGTATGGAGGGCTATTTGGTACACTAAAAGGGTTTCTAATTACAAATTTATGTTGAACTAAATGGCTGAAAGCACCATACTTTAAAGCATTATTAAACTGAATGTTGTTGGGTATCTGGTTACTGTGGTCGTCGAGCGGATAGTCTGCAATCGAATCGGGCGGACTTGGCAGCGACTTTGGAACCAGAATTGAAAGTTCGACTTTCTTATAGTGGTATGGATTTATACAAATTTCGTCCTTTTTCAGTTGATAGGCGTATTCGCAATGATCCAATGGTTTTAATTCATTTTGACTCTGAAATTATACCAAGCCGATTTTACTACGAAATAAGATAGAATGATATTTTATTGCTCTTAAACATTTTTACAATTGTGATTTCGAACGAAGGTATTTTTGAAAAGATATACAATCATATATTTCGTCATGCTTGTTCTATAATCAAATATTTTCAAATTAGGTTATACTCAAAAATACGAAATATATGGTTCGTACATAATACGTGTATGTATACGATAAAAATAAATAAAATACTTGTCTGGTATGGCTTTATTAAGTTAATACAAACTATATGAAGTTCCTTTGCTACTTTATACAAGTATTGAATTTAATTCAAGTTAACTCTTTAGTAGCGATTATTAGTTACTAAGACATCTAGTCAAATGAGAAGATTGAAATTACGTTTGTACATTACAAATAAATTTTTAAAAAGAAGATGAAGATATAACATTGAAATTAAAAGATTTTACTTTTATTTCTAAATTATCATGAATAACTTACAGATTTAAAATTTTCTAAAACAGCATAAAATTGTCAAGATTTTATGATAAGTTACTACTGTACGAAATTGCGAATACAATAAATATTATTTGTTACTCCCTCCCAAACAGCAGACCAATATTTTCTGAATCAATTCTTATCTCTTAGTTTCGGTCTCCCACACGTTACGTTTTACAAACATTCTAATTAAATTAGCATTACATTTAGCTTTAAACTTATGGAACTGAATGGAAAGCAGGTAAATGAATGAATATTTGATTTAAATTTGGATATTGCTTCACTAATTTTATAATAAATATATATTGACAATGTTCTTTATAACAGTAGTTCATGTTCATTTGGATTTTCTATTTACGCATTTTACTCATTTTCTCAATTTTTATGCTAGCTAAACAGGATGAAAATTTAAACGTATTATAAGGGAGGCAAACCTAAGCACCTTAAAGTGGTATTAACGAATGAAGCGGGCTTGCAAGTCAAATTATTTTGAGCACCAACGGCTTTCCTTCTAGAGCTGCAGTGCAATGGGGCAACATAACAATGACCTGCTGGGGGTCAAGACAAAGTGCGACAAAATTTCCGGGGGGGGTGGGGTTTCCTTTGCTATTCGGTCTACAGCGAGGGCAGGGGTTGGGGATTACGGTCTAGGACTTACTTGCAAATCGGGCCAACGCCATAATCTGCAGTAAATAACGTGGGGCAGACCCTTGCGGAGAGCGGCTCCGTTTTCTCCGTTCACCGGTTTGCTTCTGGAACCAAAAGAAATACAAAAAACTCATGTTAAATGTCTTGTCTGGAGCGGAGTGCGGACGAAACGCGAAATGAAAACGAGAGTATCGATCTTCCCCCCCACGTACTTCTGCCCATATGCCGCGATAAGAAGCTTTCAATTGGCCGAGAATGTATATGCAAATTAATAAGGGCAATTTCGGGAGTATCGGAATCGCACGAAATCACACAACCGCGCGCCCGATTCCGGCTTTTTTAACCCTCTTCTGCTAAACGGCAGCGGTCAGTGGTGCCCCAGTGGTGCCACTTCTCACGGATGAATCGAAATCACAGGCCCGCATAATTGTAAACAGGAAAACAGATTCGACCGGGAACGCAGCACGGAAAACGCGAAATTCGGCATCCGCCAGACAGGAGCGCTCGTCGTCGTCGTCGTCGTTTATGTGCGGAGCATGATTTTAGCGAAGACTGCGCGCACACATGCACAGCGGCGCCGATTCCGATTTCGCCTCTTTTACAAAGGCAAATGTTCAAAAGTCGGACGACCGTCGGGAATATGAAAGCCAATTCTCACTCGACTTCGACTCGGCACGTAAGCTTCCACTTGCGTTCGAAAAGTTCTCAAGTTCAGGGCAGCAGTTTTGGCGAGGAGATCGGCGATTCCGGGCGAGGATATAAAAACACCGAAAAATCTGTCCCCGAATTTAAAGCATCACTCATTTACCTTGGTATCGTAACGCACTTGGTGTTGTAGTTTTGTGTGGAAATGGCCTTCTCCAACTCCTCGAGAGCGCCGGACTTCTTCAACTTCTTGACCAGACTCTTGACAGCTTTTTCAGACCACTTTCCTTCCACAGAGTCTTCGTTTCCCTTCTTCAACGCTAGCAATCTTTTAACGATTTGCGGTGTGAACGGCAACATTATAATACGAGGCCAGGCGGAAAAGGAAAATTTCTTTTGGCAAAACGACGGCACAGCACTCCCAAAGAAAGCAGCTAATCGCGATTTCTCGCAGCCATAAGCTACTCAGGCAATCAAGTTCACCCTCAACTTCCCCTGGTAATGCCACAAGCACGAAACTATTATACAAACAAATGTCAGGAGGTGCGTGGATCTCCCGCATCCAATCTACACAATTCCCGTGACCGGAACGACCCGGAATTCGGGCCGCAAATTTGGTGAAGAAGCATTAAGCCCTGGCGCCATCTACGAATTCCTTCTAACTTTTAAGCTTCTTTTTCGAAAATGGCATTCGGAATTTCTTTTTCATACGATTTTAGTGAAATTTTCTGCAATTTCTTGGTTTTTTCGTTTAAAAAATTTGGCTAACAAATATCTAAATAATCCAACAGCGTACTGATATTAGTTATATTCCAATGATTACCTATAAAAATAACTTTTATTGCCACAATTTTTTTTCTTAAATTGGTTTCCTTTCAAGTTTTTGATCCCAGACAGCATAGCAAAGCTATAAAAAATATTTTCTAGTTAACTATGGAATTGAAATTTTGACAAAGCAGCTAAAAAAATGCATATTTTAAGAAAAGTAACAAATTTGTAATTGTTTCCACTCATTTGTTCGTTTTTGTTTGCATCCAGGCATAAAAAATCAAATTTCAAATTTTTATCAAAATTACCAAGCTTTCGAAACCATAGCTGTGAAAATAGGCTTTAATTTAGGTCTTCTTGTCTCCTCAATTTCGAATGTCCCCTTGGACTGGTTTTACATTTTCCAACTGTTTCTGACTTTCCACAACTCTACCGTTCGTTCCCTTCCTCCTTCCAGTGGGACTTCCAGTTTGAGATTAACTAGCTTGCTGTTTTCTCCTAATGTCAAAAAGTAATTTGTTGTATTTTTTTGTGTTTTAAGACTCCACTTAGTTAGTTTTAAATACATTTAAAATTTATTTTTATATATTTGCCAAAGCGTGTACCTCAAGCTGAAGTTTCTCCTGTCAGAAGAGATTTGCCACGTTCGGGGGGAGAGACAAAAGATTTCATTTCTAACGTTACATGAGACCAAGTAAAACGCTGAGGGACATCTTTTCTTAGCCCAAAAGAGCAGTGAAATCACGAGTTTCCCAAAATAAATGACAAGCATCGCAGATTCCGGAGCCCACGTAAACGTAAAACTACAATAAATACTCTTGGGAAGCAGCTGACTGAGGATGTCTAGGCAAAATTCCTATGGATCATCGACTGGTCTCAAACACATCAACCTAGAGGAAGTGCGTAGCCTCAGCGCCCTATTTAGCCCCACTCGGCCACTAATCGGGACGATTTCGTTTCAGATATGGACTGACCTTGAGAAGGGTATCAACCAAATCTACCAAAGGGAGCGCAGCTTGTCCCGTCCACGCTACATGGAGCTGTACACGTAAGGCGCCCTTGGCTTTTGTTGTGTGCCCCAATGACTTTGCTCGATTCCTCGCTCTAGGTATGTCTACAATTACTGTACTAGTGTGCACCAGCCGACCAGTTCCAGGGCCGCCGTCGCCGTCAAGCTTCCCAAGAAGAGCGCCTCCCTGGCCCAAATGGGTAAGTCCCGTTGGAAAATTAATTTTAACTTATCTCTTTATCGTGCAAGTGAAAGTTTTTGATAAGAAATTCTTGTGCTGCGGGGGCAGTTTTGGTTTCTATCCGACAATGCCCAGACTTTTTTAAATCTTTCTCCTATAAGGTGGGTGAGGGTGCCTAGAAATTCTGCAAGAGTATAATTAATTATTTTTATGATTCATATAACGGATTCTTTAAGCTGAAGCTGCTCAATCGTTTACACATCTATTTATTTTTTGTTAAAATATGATCATTATTTTGAAAATACATATTTGCCTTTTTTTATATGAATCATTTTAGTGATTCAGAAAAATATCATAAAATAATTGTAAATACTGAGCAAATGGATACTTTACCCCTCCGTAAAATAGATCATATACGACTCATTTATTTTCATTATTATGATTCATTAAAGGATATTCAATTCCTATTCAGCAGAAAATGTTTATTCTAGTACCTTTGTTGTGTACATAATAATTATTCAAAACAAAATTTATGGCGTTTATGTATAAATAGAAAAAATATACAGGAGATGTGTTCCAACATATGTCAATCGATTCTCTGACGTGTCTTGATCAATGTCCGATTCGACATCACCTCTGAAATAACTCCTTCACCCCTTTTTTTTAACGAATTTTTGTTTAAAGTGCATTAACATCAACTGTCCTAAAATAAAATAAAATAAAGCTCTTTCGAAGATATGTATATATATATTTTGTGAAATTCACTGGCTAATATTTCTCAACGTCAGATTTTTTTTTTACAAGAAATAGAGCAAACTCCGGTCAGTTATGGGCATTAGTGGCGAAGCAAAGTTATATTTTGTAAAATATGTAATGTTAATTTTTTTATTAAAAACTTTGCGTTCAAATAAACATAACGTTTAATTTGACCTTTATTAGTAAAAAAGAATTTCAGAGGTAACTAAATAATTTTTTTCTTGCACATAATAAGACCCTGTTTTAATGTTAATGCATTTTTTATGATTTGATATAAACCTAGTTTTTAAATAATTTAGAATTTTTTTTATATTCTTTCTTCTCACAAGTTTTATGGCTTAAGAAAGCAAAAAATCATATTTTATTTGTTTTTCGAATGTTGTTTCAATATGCATATTTGAATTGCAATTACCTTCAATTTTTATTTATTTTCATTATCCCCAATAAGACCTAAGGTTATTGCAGCTTATAATGTGCCGCTGATCCGAAATCATGGCTTTAACAAGGTTTAAGGTTTTAAAAAATTTGTGCTAACAAACAAGCTTCTTTAGCTAGCCCAATTGTTACTGGTAAACAGCTGTGGGGTAGTTATTCTGTGTCCAATGACAGCGTAAAATCAGTTAAGTCCGTTGCTGAATACCGTCCCTATTTGCCCTTGCCGCCTGTAAACAAACAATGCCATCTAACGCAGGTATGTATTGTTTATACATAGTTCATTTCGCATCTGTAACCGGATCAAAGGATCTTCAAATGCTTGATAATCATAACAGAACTTGTCAACAAACCTGTAAATAAATTCTTTATTGAACAAAATCTCTAGCTATCAAATCGGTGTCAAAATGTTCATAAAAATTAATTCCTTTTCCAGGGGGTGCGCAATTGGTTGGTCAGGAACTCTATAAAAGACTCAAAGAATTTTTAGAGAATTATTTAATTAAACTTCTGAACGTAAGTACTGATGATATAGGCAATTTTAAGTTTAGTAAAAATTCCCCAATCACTAGAGCGGTGTTGATTTGATTGACGAGGAAGTATTAACCTTCTACACCAAACAATGGGAGGAGTATCAATTCTCTAGCAAAGTACTAAACGGGGTGTGCGCATATCTAAACAGGCATTGGGTCAAACGTGAATGTGAGGAAGGGCGAAAGGACATTTACGAGATATATCAGCTAGCTCTTGTTACCTGGAGAGGACACCTCTTTAAGCATCTTAATAAACAGGCGAGTTGGATAATTAGCTAAAGGGGAAAGCGTAATAAAGAATTTAAATTTTAGGTAACAAATGCAGTTCTCAAACTCATTGAACGAGAAAGAAATGGCGAACCTATCAACTCTCGCCTTGTATCTGGGGTAAGTTTGTCTAAAATTATACTTACAATTAGATCAGAGATTAAGTGTTTGGTTTTAAGGTTATTAATTGCTACGTTGAGTTGGGATTAAATGAGGAAGATCCGAATGCTAAGGGACAAAATTTATCTGTGTATAAAGATAGTTTTGAGAATATATTTTTAGAAGACACAGAAAGGTTGGTATATCCTTTAAGTTTTATACCTTAGTTGGTTTATAATGAATCTCTGTCCAAATAGGTTTTACACCAGGGAAAGTGCTGAATTTTTGCGAGAGAACCCTGTGACCGAATATATGAAGCGCGTTGAACAGCGCTTAAACGAAGAGCAAAAGCGGGTTCAAGTAATTTTGTTAATTTTTTTTTAAATAAAAGAAAATTTTATATAATTTTTTATAGGTATATCTGCATGAGAGCACTCTTGAACGGTTAGCAAGGACATGCGAACGCGTTTTAATCCAAAAGCATTTGGAAATTTTCCGTTCCGAATTTCAAGTAATTCTGCCCCGCACATGTTTATGGTGCGATTAATATAAACATTTCCTATCGTATTTCAGAGTTTACTTAACGCTGATAAAAATGCTGATTTAGGTAGAATGTTCTCCTTAGTTGCTAGAATATCAGAGGGCCTGGGAGAGTTGCGAACTATCCTGGAGGAGCACATCCACAATCAGGGAATGGCTGCTATTGAGAAATGCGGTGACGCTGAAGCTAATGTATTTATACGATAAATAATCCTCGAATCCATTTTTTTAAAAAAACATCATTTTAGGATCCTAAAATTTACGTCCAAACCATTCTGGAGGTTCATAAGAAGTACAATGCCTTAGTCTTGACAGCTTTTAATAATGACAAAGGTTTTGTTGCTGCTTTGGACAAGGCATGTGGTAAATTTATTAACACAAACGCAGTCACCATTGCTAGTAAAAGTGCTAGTAAGAGTCCTGAATTGTTGGCTAAGTATTGTGACTTGCTTTTAAAAAAATCCAGCAAAAATCCCGAAGAAGCTGAGTTGGAGGATACGTTGAATCAAGTTGTAAGTTTAATGTTTTCATACACTTTATGCGAATTTTATTGAAAATTTAAATTTTTAGATGGTTGTGTTCAAATACATTGAAGACAAGGATGTCTTCCAGAAGTTCTACAGCAAAATGTTAGCTAAGAGATTGGTTCATCACACTTCTGCTAGTGATGATGCTGAAGCCTCAATGATATCAAAACTGAAACAGGCATGTGGTTATGAGTACACAATAAAACTACAGAGAATGTTTCAGGTATGAATACTTCGTGATAATTTAGCACTCAGAACCTTAACTTTAAATATTTTAGGACATTGGGGTCTCTAAGGATCTTAATGAGAAGTTTAGGGAGCATCTGAAAACAACCAACACACCAATAGAAATAGACTTCAGTATTCAAGTCCTGTCCAGTGGATCTTGGCCGTTTAATCAAAGTTTCACATTTTCACTGCCATCTGAGGTAGTTGCAACTACATAATTATTTTATTTCCCATTAATTACAATTTCTTTTGTAGTTGGAGAGATCTGTACAGCGGTTTAGTAATTTCTATACCGCTTTGCATTCAGGTCGTAAATTAAATTGGCTCTACAATATGTGCAAGGGTGAATTAGTTACAAATTGCTTCAAAAATCGTTACACACTTCAAGTGAGTTTTATGCAAATTGCTTTGTTGTATTTTTTGAGTTTTCTCTACGAGTGATTTACGACGTTAAACATTTTTTCAGGCTAGCACTTTTCAAATGGCTGTGCTGTTGCAATTTAATGATCAAACTAGTTTATCAGTTCAGCAATTGGGGGACAATACAGGTTTGTTTCTTTGATACGAAGAAATTCAATTTCTCAGTTTGTAATGGTTTTGCAGGTATTAATCAAGAGAGCTTAGTGCAAGTACTCCAGATTCTCTTAAAAGCTAAACTCTTAACAAGCACTGACGATGAAGCCAGCTTGACTTCGAATTCTATTATGGAACTCTACATAGGTTACAAAAAGTGAGTATTGTTTCTTATGTTTTGTATTTTTATGCCAAGAATCTATTTGTACTGAAGAGCCGCTGGCAGTTTCTTTTAAAAAAGTTCCAATATACGGTCAATTTTTTCTTCCTTTCCAGTAAAAAATTACGTATAAACATCAATATACCATTAAAGACGGAATTAAAAGTTGAACAAGAAGCAACTCACAAGCACATTGAGGAAGATAGGAAGCTTCTGATTCAGGCAGCTATTGTTCGCATTATGAAAATGCGTAAAATGCTGAATCACACTCAGCTGGTTGGTGAGGTCTTAAACCAGTTGTCAACAAGATTTAAGCCTAAAGTTCCAGTTATTAAGGTAACTAAAAAAATCGATGTATACGAAACAAATACTAAGTTTATTTTCTTGTAGAAATGTATCGACATATTAATTGAAAAGGAATACTTAGAGAGGATGGAAGGACAAAAGGATACATACAGCTATTTGGCGTGATTAAAAAACTAGGTCTATTTAAATTAGGTATATCCTCTCATGACATATTGATTTATACTACATACATGCAACTATGGTTATTGCTTAATATTTGGATTACAACTCACATGAAATTTAAATCAAATGTATCATTTAAACTTCGGATCAATTGGTTTTCATTGTAAATAAAAAAGTAGGATCACATATGTTCAGACATGTGCGGTTTCCCTTTCTAAACACCATTTTCCCGTTGTTAATTTATTTTATTGTGATTGCTACGAAATTCCTGGTGTAGATTGGTCAAAAACAGATATTCTGCGTAGGTTCATCCAAATTTCTCTAATGTGATTTCAGATGCCTGTTAGAGTTGTCGTTAAAAGCATTTTTATGGACAGATTGAATGAGGTAAAAATATTTATTATTTCAAACTGGTACAAGAATCTATCAAGACTTTAAAAAGTTAATGATAATAGAATAACTATAAAAGGAGTAGAGCTCTAGAGAAAGACTCGAATAATTAAATATTTGAGCACTCAAGCATTCATAGAGAATTGCACCGTTTTAAAGTGTTTGAATATTTGGGTCCGTGTCAGGCACAGTTTATATATTCTTCATTTCTGGATCTCTTGGAGGATTTGTAAATTCAAAGCTAATCAAATCTATTTCACCTTTGTGCCTTATGCCAGGAACTTTTTTTTATTTATTGAAGCCTACAATTAATTAAATTGCATTCTTATCTCGACGCATAAATTCTACAGGACTCAAATTCCAGTACTTGAAAACTATGTATTAATAACCCAGTTAATTTTTGCACAGCTAGTATAGTAAGTAGAAGGAGGGAGGGCTTTTTGATAAAACAGATAAGTAAGTATACATCCCTGCTATCGCAAACGCATTATCTAAATCTCAAAAGATTGTGGGTCTTGCAATCTATGCGTTTTCATGTGGCCTGAGGCGAAATTAATTATTTTAATTGATGTTGACTATTAAGAAAAACATATAAAAAGAAAGATATACTTTTAATTTGTTGCTATTTTGCGTGTCATGGAGGGAAAGCGTTACAAGATTCCCTAACTAATTTCATGATTTCACCCCCTTCTAATTTTAAATAGTCACTTGGGGCTTAATTCATATGCATAGATAAATTTGGAAGTGTACCAAATAAACTGATGGCATGGGAAAGATTAAAGATACGTGTGTCGTCTCGTCACAAAAGCGATTTCCCTAATCATTGGGCGCTTCTTGTTGCCCCAAAACATCGAAGGCCCACTGCTCCGCCGCTTAGTAAAAATCAGATGTGTTTAATTACAAAAATTTATTCACCTAAATAGAAACATGCCTATTTCTTGCCAGACTTTTTAATTCCGCCACCAACGAGGGGTCCTTTCTGGGAAGCCTTCTGTTTCGCAGCCTCCAGCGCCTTCTGAGCCTCCTTCTGCTTCTGTTTGAATTCCACGTCGTTTTCGTCCATATCCTTTCCAGCCTTTTTGGGGGCCTTTAGGGGTTTCTTCTTTCCACCTTCCCTGCCAGACATTCTTCGGAATCAGTAACGGCCACTTTAATTTCGAGGACTTTTAAAACGCAGAACGCCACACCAAATTCGCACGATCTCAAATTTTTCAATGCGCCCTGCAATCCCTCGTGCATGGATTCCGTCACGTCAAATCGTGCAGCCGTTCACATTCTGTGCTGCAAGCTTCACGACATACGACTTCAAGAATTTTTTTTTTATTTATGAATTTTAAAAAGTATGAGTTTGAAGATTTTGAAGAATTGTACATTGATTTTAAAGGTTTTTGATGCTTTTTGACATAAATTACATTAAAAATCAAAATTTTGCTGCTTGCGGTGCTCGATGTAATTTTGATTTTAAACTGTGGGTGCAGTTGGGCGTATTGAAATGTTTTGTGATTTCATTAGTTGAACGTTGGCAACAAAACTAGCTCAGTAGCTGTGAATAGATGTGACAGTTTTTCTATTAAAAAGTAGACGCAGAACGGCTTATTCGAGTTTTATATGACAATAAAGTATCGGGCAATTGTTTTAATAGCTAAATTTGTAAAATTAATGTTGCCGCCACGCTTTTCAGCCAAAAATATAGCTCTAAAACGCCTAAATCCCTCAAAATTCGCCTTGACACTTGGCATGTAAACAAGCATGGTAAATGTTTGTCACTTGCCATGGACCTTCCCGCCACCTGTTTCTGTTATGATGTGATGGTAAATAAAGGCAAATTGCATTTTGCTTATGGGACTCCTGCATTGTTTTGATTAACTGTATTTTGCAGACCAATTTTCGTTGACTAAATTAAATAATATGGGCACTCAAACGATTTACCACGAAAAGCAGATGAGGGAGCTCTGCGCCTTACATGCCCTCAACAATTTGTTTCAAGGTACGTTCGTATAGCTCCCGAGGAATAATCGGTGTAAAAAAGCACATTTCAGCCAAAGGGGCCTACTCGAAAGCTCAACTGGACGAAATATGCAAGCAGCTGAGCCCCGACGACTGGATAAACCCCCACAGGTCCGTTCTGGGCCTCGGTAACTACGACATTAACGTGATTATGACCGCTCTGCAGAAGAGAAACTGCGAGGCGGTGTGGTTCGACAAGCGAAAGTAAGCTAAACCGTAAATATGCCGGAAAGTGTTTGTCTAATTATTGTCCGAATTGCAGAGACCCTTCGTGTATAAACACTGCTAAAATAGTTGGTTTTATCCTGAACGTGCCTACCGATTACAAGTTTGGGTTTATAGTCCTTCCGCTGAAGCGGAGGCACTGGATCGCGGTGCGGAAAATCAGTGATATATATTACAATTTAGATTCGAAATTAGATAGTCCCCAGTGTATCGGTGGAGAGGAAGCGTTGCTGGGGTACCTGCGGAATCAACTAGAAAGTAAAGACAAGGAGCTTTTCATCGTGGTGCGGACCGATGTCGAGCGGGCAAGAAATTGGCTACGAAGGAATTCATTGGACAAGAACACGTGAACAATCTCGTGTACGCCTCAAATTTTTTATTACTAAATCTAGTCTCGTTAAGGATTATTTATCTTTTATTGTGTATTTAAAATTTAAATACAAATTTGTTTGCGATTGAATTTCCTGTTTTTCCTGCCTGGCAATGCCATACACTTCTACGTTTTGCTGTCAGTAGTCCGGTTACAGTGCAATGGGCGTGTTGTGCAACCACCATGGAAAATTTCTGCTCGACTTCGTGTTCTTATACGATCCACAATTTTAGTTGTGTTGGTGGCCGAGCCAGGGAAGAATGGCGTCGACAGAGATTCAGATTGTAAATATTTCGAATTTAGATAAAATTCAGAGTTTTTTAAATGATTCAGCTTATAAAGAGCTGCTCGAAAACAGTGAAAACTTCAATACGCGATTGTGCATCGAGAGGCGGCTCCGGATGCCGTTCCTGGATCCGCAAACGGGCGTTGCACAGAACCACTGTGCTTTGTTTATGAAACAAAAACAACGAATGCCTGGTTTTCGGGAAGGACAAATGTACACATATCCTGCTAGCAGATGGCGGAAGCCCAAGCGTCAATATCTCCTGCATCACCAGAGCTACAAGGCGTTCAGCTTCCGGGAAACTCAGGGCGATGTGCCAGGTTTGTGGGGCGCACTTTGTTTACATTGGGCTGGTTCTTACACGTGAACCAGCGAATGGCGTACGCGTTTCGGGTGACACCACGGGGCCCCGCACGGAAAAGTGCTTTCCCCATGAGTAAAAGGACTGAGTCATGGCTCGGAAATACCACGGGGTTACGTCACGGGGCGCCGCTCCAGAGTCCGCGTCGGGCATTTTCACATTTTCTCGATTTTTCCTTGATTTTCATTTCCGTACATTCACTTTTGTCTCGGACGCCTGCCGTGGTGGCGAAAAGCCTTCAGTCTGGCGAACCAAAAAAAGCTCATTAAATGGCCTTGTGGGTCCAAACAGGTCGGTCGACCGTTTTTTACCCAGCCGTTGAGCGGGTTTTGGCGCGAAAATAGCGAAATATGAGTGATTTGGCCACTCGGTCTAGACCGGTGCGATCAGTTTTCGCTTGCTCAGCGAAAAACTTAGTTACATCGGCCGATTTTAACTGTTTTGCTTTGCTTTTCCAGTGATTCCGGTTGTTGACGGAAGCTCCATCAGTGGGTCCGCCGATAACGACAGCAAGGACAGCCACCGCAACGAGGAGAAGACCGAGTGGTACATCGATGAGATGGAACTCAACCACGTCGAGGACTTCGAGGAGGAAATCGAGTCTGATTTCGATTACGACGAGACGTACAACAATCGACGGAGAAAGAGAAAGTACGCAGCCCGAAAAATTCCAGTAGCCATGGACGGAATTCCAGCTAAAAGAGGACGAAGAGGTTTGATCAGCTTTCTTGCTTTTCCTTTTATCGTAAATTTCTTAGCATTAAATAGTCTGAACGTACTTCCATGTCCAACAATTGTGTAATTGATTTTATACTCGAAATCGTATGCACTACAATTTCCACTGCAATGTTTCCAATTGCAAAAACATTGCAGTTCCAGTTCTCTAAATACAGAGGCATTTTCAAAATCAGCAGCGATGCTTTTGTCTTATGGCAGAAAATGCACTTGTATAGGTTCTGGGCGACAGATTTGCGGAGGTACGTTCGACCCATGGGTCGACAGGTGCTGCGCTTTGACGAAGCCGTGTGGAAGTCGAACCAGTCGTATCCAAGAAATTTGATCGTATTTAAAATATAATTGGTTTTTTAAACCAAATATATTATTATTCCAGCGTTTTAGAATGTCTGATGGTATTCCTAAATCCTAGTCCTTAAATCAATATAGTCGCGCAATAATTTATTCGAGTGGACTTTTTGATTTATTGGTTGCTGTAACAGCCGGATGAGTAGTTTTCGAGCTAACTTACCTTCAGATTGTAAATGAGTGCCTGTTTGAAAGAGTTTTTCCATTTTTGATTTTTCAAAGTTTTTTTTTACTAATTCCACTACTAATTTGAAATTCTGCGTAATAAAATTGAAAAGCAAATTTACAATGGAAATAAATAATCTTATTGAAAAAAATATAAAAAATATCTACACATGCAAATAATGCACTGTAACCACTGTAAAATGTTACTAAGGCATTTGTTTGAGGAATTACGCCTAGTCATAAGATCCGAAAAATCGCAGTAGTGTTTTCTTAATATCAATAAATTACATCTTGAAGTAAGATGTTGTTTTAGGCAATTATGTATGTGAAATTTTTACTCCAACAATCCTTACTTTGATAGGGGTTCTTTGCATTGTTTACCAAGGGAAATGTCCTACTTTGTTCCCGAGGTGAACATAATTGGCCTGGGCTTCATCCTAATGTACAATTACATATATAAAGTTTTGGTTTCGATTTTTTTCAGGGATAATTAATTAGCTGTCTCAACCAACCAACCAAAACTCAGTTATAATAGTCAGGGAAAATGAAAATATAACAAACATTTTGGATGTATCGCAAAAATTATTAATATACATTCCTTTTTACAACTGTGAGGAATGTGAACAACCTTCGCGAGAAAGTTAAATTGATCCAACATTTAACGTTTCAATGAAAATTAGAAATTTTGTAAAAGCAAGACGTGTTAAGTTGCTTCATATAGATGTCGCTGCTATATGATCGGTTTTCTAGATTAAAATTAGACCGCAACCATACCACACACAAAAAACCAAAATTCAAGTAAAACATAATCATTTAACAAAGGTCTTATAGACGTTTTCAAATAATGATTTTTTAAATAATCTCCTTCGTTCCATGTAGGTAGAAAGAAGAATGAGGGTGGAGAGAATCGGCGACGTCCAGGGCCACCGTCTTTGCCGCCAAACACAAGCTCTTCGCCATTGAATAACACAGAGGAACCGCCAATGCCTATTTTAACGCCTGAACAGAAATTCCCGACAGAGGAGCCCGAGACCGAAAAACGTAAGCCAAAACCACGAGCAGCTGATCGCGTTAAAGCCCCACCATCTCCGTACTGTGATTTTTGTCTGGGTGATTCGCGGGAGAACAAGAAGACATTTCTCCCCGAAGAGCTTGTCTCCTGCTCCGATTGCGGACGGTCTGGACATCCGTCCTGTCTCCAATTCACCCCAAACATGATAATATCGGTCAAGCGATACCACTGGCAGTGCATAGAGTGTAAATATTGTTCGATATGCGGCACCTCCGACAATGACGATCAGTTGCTCTTCTGTGATGACTGCGACAGGGGGTATCACATGTATTGCTTGTCTCCGCCACTAGACGACCCTCCCGAAGGATCCTGGAGCTGCAACCTCTGTATTGAAGAATTTTATAGTGCGAAAAAGTAAGCTAAATGTTTCCTTTTTTAAAAAAAAATAATGACATAATTGCAATCGACGTTACTACCGAAAGTACACGCAGGCGAGTACCAAGAGCAAAGCTTAGCGTTAATTCGTGTTGTAGTGCTGACAGACACATTCAGTAGAATTTTATTTAAGACTTAGCACCTTAAGGAGAGACTACATAATAGAAATATGAAAAAAAAACATGTATACATTCTGCTGTGTACTTCTGAATGTCTAATATGTAAGAGCTACACGCATAAATCTAAAGTATTCTTAGGCTAGGATCACGAGGTATTAACTGAAATTGTTGTAAAGGTTGAACGGTCATTGTCAGTTTTTACTTAACTGAGTAAGATATGCCCTAGCGTTAATTTCCTATTAAGTAGGTTTGTTGTGTTTTTAATATTTACTTCTTTTTTTTATTTCCTTTTCCTTTTTTTTATAAACTTTTATTATTCTTGGAGCATAGAGTGCACTTTGAAACTGGGCTTAATCTATATACGAAATTCACACAGCTTCTGTATTTCTCGTTCTAGTCGCCTTCTGTTCAGCAGATACAAAACATTTATCAGCTTAGTGAGCCTGGATCGAAAAATATTGTTATAGTAGAACTAGGGACTATGTTTCGTTTAGCCTTTTTAAAATATTTGCAAAGAGCAGTGTAGTAGGCTCCAAACGAATCGTTGAATGCATCGCCATATTTTACCTAGTTTTCAAATATAATTTAATGTAAATAAATTGGGGCAACGCTTTTAAAATACATACTTACAATAATTTGTCCCGTTTGAAAGCGAATACCAGTGATTATTAAAGATAAATTTCAGTCATCCATACTGTATCCGTATACTAATACTATTTTTATTTTTTTATTTTAATTAAATTCAAAAGGCTTGAAAGAATGTTGATTAAATGTTAAGGCTAGACAATTTGTATTATGTTTTAGTATTTGAAATCTCTCTTTAACCCTGAAAGCAATTCTGACTGGTCATAGTTTCATTAATGTAGTTTATTTATCTCCAATTTTAAATAATGTATTTGGGGCCAGTTGAATTTTCTCAGTACTTTTAGATTTCCATTTTAATGGAATGAATAACAAATACTCTACTAAGATTCTTAAGGTGTTTTTTTAAATTTAGAACCACTCGGACAAATTTTCCCATTTAATTCTACGCCGAGTGCAGTCAAAGTTATTTGCGCAATTTTCGCTTTAAGAGGCCTACATTTTAACATATTTGTTTGTTGTTTTCTTTGAAATGTAGTGTGACGCACATATTTATTTCAGAAAGTTACTTGATTTGTCTTACAGATGTTATAAGACACTGAAAGTTAATATTCTTTTCCATTTCAAATGTGTAATTGTAATTATACCTGGTAAATTTAATGCTGAGTAGTCGTTCCGTGATGTATTAAAAAAAATATTTAGTCAATCATTCATGCCTAAAAAGCGTGTGATTTGTTATTTTTTACTTTGAGATAGCAAAATTTTCACTGTAGGCAGAATAGATTTTCAATGCTTATGCCAATTATTACGACACTGTGACAAAAACGTTGCATTTATTTTAATATAATTTTTAAAATTACTTTCCATTTGGTGGATACAGTTCTGATTCTACTATAAATTATGAAATCAGTGTTTGGTGAGTTTCTGAGATTTGTTGAAAGCTTTTGTATTAAATGAATAAAAAATAATAGTATATCAAATACTGTTGAATGGGGATTAGTTTAAAAACATTTTGGCGACTAATTCCAAAAAAAAGGGCCACACACCTTTTGATCGTATAAAATTTCATATTTCTTTACTACTGAAAAATGCAAACCTAGCTTCGCAAAAATATCATTAATTTTTTTTTTGGCATTCGTTTTATCGCGATACACTTAGCTCAAATAAGGTTATCATTTTTTCTAAATCCGAAAAATACGTTTTCATTGATGGTCACATTTGGTTTGATTTTGTTGTCCACCGAGCTATTTCTTAATATTTGGAAAATGTTGAGAATTAGGTGGATGAGTTTGGTTCTTGTAAGTAGTGTTAGTTCGATGTTTAATTTATTGAGTTGAACAATTTTAATTTAATTCATTATTTCATATGAGTGGATGTCGAACAAAAGTAACTTATTGGCCATTATTTAATTTGTCTTGTATTTTAGTTAGTCGTTTGCAAGGCATCTAGAGTAATTTTTGTCAATTCTCAAACATAAGCCATTTATTTTTCGATCCAGCGCAATTACTATAGTAAGCCACAAATACCCAAAAATAAGCAAAGCCAGTGCAACAAAAGACTTTTAATTAATCAGGTAAAACGGTGAAAGAATTTATTTCTACAGAATACTCTAAAGCCTAGTCTTACACAATGCGAGAGCCAACAATGTAAATAAAATGAAGAAAGAATGTAAAAAATACATTTATTTTTGTAAATTCCCACAGAAGCTTGAGCATTATTTAAAGCTGTAACATTAATGGAATTCGGTTTTTTTTTAAAAGGACATTTTTAATTAGTTAAGGTCGTTGTTCTTAAGTGTTTTTTACAATGCAAAAGAAAAATTACTTACGTCCGTGAAAGAATCTTTTCTCTTCAAGATAATAAAAAGTACTTATTTCATTCGGTATGTCTTATTTAATCCTGCATTTGTCTTTTTCAGAAAAAGGGGAAGGAAACGCAAAAATCCTATTGTTCCAGAACAAGCTAATCCAGCTCTGATGCATTTGAATTCATTTTTCTAATGTAAGGGAACTTCTTTCAAACTAATTTTCTAATTTTATTGATGGACGTAATGGTAATGGACGTGGAAATGTTCTTATTTAAAAAAAATGCATTTCGATTTTAAATTAAGTACCTCGTTGAAGCATTTGTGTTTTTTGATTGTAATAAATTTTTTCCAAAAATCGTTATTTTTTCGTTGGTCTCGTCCAATCATTTTTCAGATTTTCGTAGTTAATGTGAAATAAAATGTATTCATTCCGGTTTTATCGGCACTAATTCTACTTATGCTCATTTCATGGAGTCTTACTTTTTGTATTGAAACGTTCTGTTCCTACAAGAAAAATACAAGTAAAAGAACTAAGTGAAAAAAATACATTTAAAGAAAATAATTTATTTATAACATTACAAAATAAAGTTTTTATCACAGACTTAGATCTACTACCCATCACTTAGCTCGATCACAAAAGATGGATAAAGCACGATTGACAAATTGTTACAACGTGTTCGGGCAGTTTTTATTTTTACTTATAATTAGACGATCTGGATCTAAGCTCAGTTTTTTGAGTGCATCGTAAATTTTTCCTCGAAGCTCAGCTGAAAAATCTCTGTCACGCCCAAATACCCAAAATTGATCAGCATGACCAATTGGTCCAAGGCTCGAACATGACCATAAAATTGCAAAATTTTCATAGTCTGTGTATAAAACTTGATATTTTCCAGAGCCAGGCAACAGTCGGGCAATTATCTCTGGAAGTCGGGAATTAAACTGAAATGGGAAATAATTTTCATGAATTCTTTGAATTACATACATTATTTACGATCAATTTCGATTACACAACTTTACATTTATGAATTTTCTTAAGGTCAAGTTACGTTTCACTTACTTTAAAGTCCATTATCGATGATCTATTGGACTCTGGAGTTGCATAGCCTAAATTTATAGATGGGTTTCCGGTCCTAGAAGCATATGAGAATAAGAACTTGGTTTAGTTTCACTTTTACAAGCCTCTTCCATAAACAAGCAGATTTTTTAGCAATAGAAAGTTATATTTTTATATCGGACTGTTTCAGACTGTTAAAGCCAGTCAAGCGCACAGAAAGGAAATTGCGTAAGACTCAACTGCAAGAAGTAACATTTGACTACCAGAACGGGGATTACGCTTCAATGGGGCTCTTGTGAGTATATTATTATAATTTTTTAGTTTTTGCTTGTTTATGTGTTGCATGCTTCTTCACTTTTTTTCAGGTGTTTTTTTAGTGGAACTGGAATTTTTGCATTGCGAAACTTACAGTCGATTTACTGTTTTAATTGCAACTTCTAGGCGAAAGGCGTCATTGAATCGTCCTTCGGAATCGTCAAGCTGGAAAGCTAAAGTTGTGCATCCTGAAGCTATTTCAGGTAAGTAGAACGATCTCTCTACTTCATACCATCGTCCAAGTACCTGAAAGAAGATATAAATTTTATGATTCAAGTGTTGTTTTGAGTCAAAAACAGATTCGTTTCATTTGTTACTAAATTTTACTTCAAGAAAAGGTTGTTATTTAAAACATGTTTGGATTATAAGCCTAAAAGATCGATTTTTCTGAAATTTGAAGATTAACTATTAATTTTGAATAACACAAAACAATTTGGAGCATAGAAAGCTTATATTTTGAATTTTTATATAAATTCTGTATCCATCCGCTAAAGAAAAAAAAAGAAAAAGCAAATTAATTATTTTAGTAATTAAAATTGGATTCCATCGTGGACAGTATTGTATTTGTAACATTTGCCCTAACATTTGATGTGCTGTTCTTTAACATTTGGCTGCCAATGTTTAACCAAAGTGCTCGTTTGTGGAAAAAACTGAAATTTGAAACTTAATAAAATGCAAAAATTGCGGCATACAGTATACGGACTGCATATTTGGTCTTCAAAAATTTGGGGATTTATTTGCTTTCTATGGTACTGTATACAGATTAGGAAAAACAATTCCAGACTTAACTATTGGATTGATCGTTAACCCGTATGTATGAATATCAACTCAGCCTTAAACACTTCAAAAACTTATTTGAAAGGCAATTGTTAACTCGTATTGTTTCAACGGCATGTCCAAAGTGATTAAATTAAACCCTATTCCGGAAATAATCTGCAAACTGCTGATTGGCAGACGGTGAAGTTTCCTATATTGAAATGAAAATGGTGCAGAGTTATTTGTCACGGTCAAATTCATATACATACATATTTTATTCATTAGCAACATGAGATTTAAACTTAAAAATCCTTGACATAGAGACGAAAAAGACGACGCCCAAATACATAACACCGGGTGATGCATCAATCCGTGGCGGAGATGTTTCCCACCTCGCTGCACCGGCGAAGTGACGGTTTGATGCACCTCGGGCAGCGTGAAAGCACCCGACGCACGCGGAATACCCAGGAAAAGCACATGCAGCGCGGTTACGTCGCTCGAATGCATGCCCCGACCCGAGTCCGAGTGCATTGCGTAAAAGAAAGCGAATCCAACTTGAAGTCGGAAAAATTACTTTTAAGACGCTGCTCGACGTGAACGTGGGCTGGAATTTCATCAAGAAAGACGGACTTAAGACGGCTGGAGTTGGTCTGCACTTCTCGGTGCTAAGCTAATACCAATCCATAATTATGAGTCTAATGACAAATGCCGAGGCTGTTTGCCCATCCACTTTGCATTGTTAATTTTCTATTTAAACTTTCTGTTTATGCTTGCTACGCGACGAAAAGTCTGGGACATTAACCGGCTGAAGATGTGAGGTGAACTCGTGCTTTTCAGGCGCAAGGCATTGTGTCGCTTAATGAGACTTTTGGTATTCAAAAATGGTTTTAACTGTTATACCAAGATCAAGTGGTTGATGAGAAGAAATTAAATTTAGGAGGTGTGTCTTCTCATTTAAATGGACGTGTATTTTTTGGAGAAATATTCAATTGTAATAACTTTTATTCTGCTAAGTGAAAACATTTTTTGCGGTTATGTCTTTTACTTTCTATTACATAAACACAAATCTTTTAGTCATAATGCCTTGAAAATAACTCTCTATTCTCTATTTATTTTATATTCCATCAATAACTTGAATTGGAATTTATAGAGGGCGATAATTTGTACTTTCTTCATTACTATAGATCGCTAAAATTTTATGTGTTTGTTACATTTACGAGATTACAAATGAATTATACATTTGTTTGATGATACACCTCATTATGAGATAACTTAAATAATTGAGTTTTTATCTAAAAAATATTTAAAGAGTAATTCCACGAACTATGAACCTTTTTGGGCAAGACTTTGTTCTTTCGAGTTGGAAGTTAAACCTATACACTTAAAATGTTTGAAAACCCATTAAAAGTACTACATACCTTCTCAACAATTGCGTTTTTCTTATCAGGATAGTACATTTTAACTGATAAAGATTCCCGGGATGCTCACATTACGGGAGAAAGGGTCAAACGCCTCAAAATATTTAGGTTTTAGAAAACCGGACTTGAAGTGTTGAATCTTTGACTAAAAATGGGCATGGAGAGAATGATTGGTGCATCATACACAGAATAACATTGCCTTCGGGTTCATTTTCTCGTTTTTGAAAAACAAAAACCCCCTTAAGCGACATATCCATATCGCAAATGATTTGTCTTCGTTTTATTATCGAAATATTAATTACAATAATCATCTTTGGTAGTTAATCTGGTTATTATATCATAAATATGTATTAGAATCTCATCGGCACGGCAACTACCATCCTTAATAACAATATTACACCAGATATTGGTAATATATGTATTTTATAATAAGTTAAATAAAAAATTTAATTTTTCATAACATTGAAATTTATTTGGAAGACCGACAGGTTAAAATAAAAAAAAAACTGGTATATGAAGCAAGAAAAAAAAACGGGCTTCTAAACATCGCATTCAAGTTTTTGCTTTTAAAGAACTCCACATCAATATCCTGTAAGAAAAAAAATGTTCAGATCTGGTTTTTCCCATGTCCTAAGGGTTCAAACCTTATCATGAAGGGATAACCTTTTCATTCTTTAAGACTTCAAGGAGCGTTTATCGACTTGAGTGATGATGTCTGTTAATATAACCATGTCCATAAGAAAATACCGGATAAGATCCTTTAAGAAGAATTTTTACCTGGCCCATTTATTGTCAGGCTTGAACTTTATAAAGGTGATTTTTGTGACTCTAAATATTTTTAAAAATAAAATAAAACTGCAAAAAACTATTTCTTCATTAATGTTCAATTAGGAAAAAAAATTTAAAATAAATTGTTGACTTGATAATGACTTTAACCATTGACACCGCAGCACGATAAATTTACCTTGTTTACTAATGAGGTGCCAATTAACGTAAATTCACTTTAACCTAAATAACAGTGTTTACGTCGCAGTGCGTAATCACCTGCTTCAGCGATCTTGTTTGATTTGAACTTGGTACCTATGGTACCATCAGAATTTTATTCTGAAAATTGCGTCTTGCAACATGAAAGTCTGATAACATGCAAAACTATAGTTGAATTGAAAAATATCCAGCGCATAGACTTGTTGCTGGCTCGATTGCTCAATTGAGGGAGGCGAGGCAGTTAAATGGCTTTGATCTCTGAATTTGTTGAACGGCTCAAAAGCAAAAGCCGCATATTGGGAGCAATGACGAATGCAATTAACCTATTCGGGCTAAGGACCACATGAACAAGAGTGGTAAATTGCTCGACTCGACGGCGTTGTTTTGTTACTGGCTTTAGCTAGTTACTTTACTCTTACGGGCCTTGAGAATGGTAAAAATACGCCTATGAACAAAAACGTTGCTCCGAGCGAAATCAATTAGGGTAATCGAGCATGCTGCTTCATCCGTCATTGGAACGTTTGCTTATTGCAAAAGGTATATACATACATATGTACATATTTTTTCTTTTATGCATCTTTGTTTTTGTTTACCTTCCATTCCATCATTCACAAAAGAGCTGCATCCTCTTGGTAATAAGTTTGTTTAATAACTGGTCAATTGCAAAATGATGCGCTCTCTTCAAGATTTTTTACGATTTCAAATACACAATGATTTGCAATACATGTCCATACTATATTTACTCTGTCACAACATAATATCTCTATGATAAAAATGCTGCTCTGATTCCCGGCAATTAATAAATGCGATATGTATGTGCAATGCGCTGAGTCGATTAAATAAAATGTTTTTATTGATAATAAACTTAACTCTATATTTAGAAATTTTGCGTTTAAATTTTAGTTGCACTGTGATAAGTATACGCAACACTTTACTTTTTTTCTTTAAAGATTTATTGATTGTTTACTATTTAACATATGCACATACATATATGGGTTAGATTTTTTGCACACAAATAAAAGGCCTAAATGCTAAATCATTTTTATACAGGTTTGTAATATTAAATGACAAACATATAGTAATATTGGCATTTAAAATACGAAAACGCGCTTTTCTTTTAGAATTGATGAGAACTCGAAGAAGAAAAGTTTTCCTAGACAAAGCATACTGTTCTGATAGTGAATAGGAAAACGGCAAATGTTTTTCTACTCCTGTAAAGAAACTAATCACTTTCAAATAACGCTTATAGGAGATTAGAACCAAGTGAGAACTAGATAGGAAAAATTTATTTAAATAGATAAGAGGTGAGCAATTCAAATAAATCATTTTAAAACTACATCTTCTAATTGATAAGATTAAAGATTATTTTAAAGTAAGATGATTCATTTAAGAAAATGAGAAAACGAGAACCGATGCCAGCATTCCCGAAATTCCACAGCTGCGACAATTTGTTGGCTACCTGTTTTCTCCAAAAAGTGAATGAAGCTTATCTCAAACTCTTTTTTAAAATATTGTTCTACAGACTGTTTACACTTTGCTGAAGTGGGTTTATTTAGAGTCGTTAATATGAAGGTAGTCTTATATATTATTTTTTATTTGGCATACATACGATTTTAAGGTCTGAAAAAATTACGTCGTTGCTATTAATGCATTAGTGAAAGTTTTGACAAGATGCATGCAGGTATGATCATTTTCCACAAAAATATTTTAGAGCAGGTACGTGTACTGTACCGGTCGACAGAACAAATAATATCAAAAGGCAGCATTAGCTTATTTCATTATTATTAGATATTATAACTTTTTAGAGAAGATAATAATTCGTATACAGAAAATTTAAATAACGTGCGAAAAACGCAAACATAAACCAGTTTCTAGACATCACCACAATTTTGTTACGAGGCTAATTCGTTAATTCAATTAGAAGCTAGGTGTCTTCAAGGAAGAGAAAGCGTTAAACTGTCACGAAACATTGACTCTAAAGTGCAAAACGTAGTTACTAAACGCATACCGCCGCTGAACCACCAGGAAACGCCCAGCGTGCAGCACCGGCCGTACGTGCATAAAATCGTTAGTGGTTTGATTACAGAAGTAAGCCAAAAGATCTTCGGGAAGAAATGCTGTCCATTTCGTCAATGGTTATGTCACGGTTAATTCAGATGCATTGTGCACGAGGAAAAAATATCAAATTGGGTTACTGAATCAGCACCAACTTATGCATGCATACGACAAAGATTATGAAAATTTCGCGATCAATCGGAGATCAGTGACCGAATGGTGTAAAAACGTCTACGATGTAATGGAAGCTGATGATGCATAATTTGCGTAAAAACTCTCACCTTCGTCATGTTGAATTTGGGCATTGATGGGTACTTCGGACATCTTCCGAAACCATAGCCACTCGCAAAGCTCGCCAGCAGTAATACAACGATTGACTGCGCAAATGCCGTAAAAAGCAGGTGAAATTTCATTTCTTCAAATTACCACTCGATCGGATGAATTTGCATCGATTTGCAACCGTTGAGCTTAATTTTTCTCACTTCGGAGCAACTCACGAACAGAACTGGTCAGCGGCACTTGCACTTGTTACGTAAGATGCAAAGAAAAACGGAAATCTAGATAAACACACTACGTAGAAGATCGCGGATCAATTGTGGCCAATCGCTCTACCGATCGTTGCTTCCTAACTTCCTCGCACAGGCACAGGTTATTTTCGTCAGTTATTTCAACATGCACAAGCTCTTTGAACGAACCAACGATCAGTTAACAAATCTTGGTAGTCTTGAGAGATCCGTGCGGCTTCTTCGGCGTCTTACCATCAACTGACCTTCCGTGCTGGCATTTATGTTTTGTTTACCTGTGATCGCTGAGGTGCATGAGGGCTTCATGAACAAATTGCAGTTGCTTCGGATCAAGAAAGCTCACCTGATATACCTGACCAACCTGACTTAATTAAAAGATATGGTGGCTATTAACACAATAATCCTCATAGATGTCGGTATGTTTGGTTCGGGTATTTGATAGTTCAATTTATTCAACCCGTTTTCATTTTAAAATTTCAATATATCGGTCGTTTTCATTTCCAAAGATGTTCGTTGCATCCTTTTACTTATTTATTTTGTATTTTTTACGCTCCTTTAAGTTTGATAAAAAAAAGGCAAATACTATCGAATTTACTATTAGGGAATACACAATTTGTGGCAAGTATACATATATCTTTAAAATTGTTTTACATTAAAAAGATTCACAAATCGGAATTAAAAGTTTTATTATTTATTTTGAAAATAAATTTATTTATTTATACACATACCCAATAAGTACATAAGTACAAGCAAAGTACAGTACACTCGGCATTTCCACAGACCTAGAGAATCTTTATGTTATTATAAGTAAGTTCATTATAGAAACAATATATTTTATTTAATATTTTATTTATCTATTGTTGTTTGGATACACAAATGTTACAATTGCTATATGTATGCGGTTTTTGATTTATTTCTTAAATGACCTATTAACAATTTTTTTGTTTGTTTAGAAAAAAGTTGGTAATGTCGTTGTTGCGTTATAAATTTGTTATTTTAAACTTTAAAAGTTAAGAAATTTACTCGTATAAAATTATAAAAGTTTACCAAATTTCGAGACAACCGTAAGATGGTTGTTAATTCATCTTTTACAATATGTATGTACGCTGCTTAAATTCGATCACAAGTTTCAAAGAAATAAAGATTTACGCATGAAAAAGATAACGTTCACACATAATAATATCTAATAATAAGGTAAAATAAATCGTATGCGTAATCTAGCAAAGTAGCTTATTTCAAAAGTAGATTACAACATATTTTTGTATTATGCTTAATATTAACCTTAATCGTCGTTCTCGCCTTCATATGAATACAAAGGTTTTAGTTTGAGAGATTTGTTTATTTTTTATTTCATTACTATTTGTCCGGAACTAAATGCTATAATAACTTAATTTACTATTTTAAATACTTTATAAAATTTAATTTTTAATCGATATTTATTTTATAACAATTTGATGTTTAATTTAAAACGTACTTGGCAGTGAAATATAGCCCTTACATACATACGTAATAGGATTTTTAATCATTATTTATATCGTATAAATGAGCACGAACACTTACCATAAATATTTGAGCGTTAATTTGCTTTTTACTGGTTTAAAATTTTGATTACAATATCGTATTGAGCAACTTATCGATAGTCCTCCAATAACTTCTTAAAATGTCATAACTAAGGAGGGTCTTCAAAAAAAACTATTAAAAAAAATCGATAATTGGAATTAAAATTTGTTACATAAAATTATTTCTTACTACCACTTTAACTAAATAAATAACATCGATGTCTGAACAAACATGTGAAGCTAATTTTAATGACTAACGTACATAATATAAACCAACAAAATAGCTCTGTAATTAATATGATCTTTATATGTTTAACGAAAATCAATTAGATTACTTTATGTTTTGCATGTTTGAGTTCGTATTTTATTAGCGATCAATAAATTGGCCCTTTATGTAAAATTTTGAATAGAGGTAGTGTTAGTTATTCGGAATAATGTACGTATTTCAGCACTGTGATTCAGGTAAAATGATAGTCTTGCAAGTGAGTTTTGTTCGAGGGATTAATAAAAACTTCTATAAATTTTTTTAAGGTTTAAAAAACGCAGCATTTATGATTCTCTTCTGTCACACACAGATGACTTTTGAACCGTTCATCAAATTATGTAGAAATTACTCAACAACATTATTCTTACGGGAAATGAAATTAATATAAATAATAATGCTCTGAAAATATTAATACAAGTGTTGAAATATTTAAACCAACAAGAAGAAATTTGTTTCCATTGCAGTCCGAATCAAAAGATTTGGATTTACATAATATATGAAAATGGCATAAGTCCACTTTTTTAAAATTTCACATGAGGGCTATCTACATTTTAGAACTTAACTTGAAAAGTTGTGTTAAATTGATGTCTCAAAAAAGTGGACTAGTAATATTTCAAAAACAATAGCTCATATATTTACCTGACAGTAACGTTTGCAGCCCTAGTTAATTTTTATTTGTATTTATAAGTACAGCTTTATTTTTTTAATACCAATTGATTTGGAATAGTGTTGAAAATGTTTGCTGAAGCGTAATTATTTTTATAGTTTTCTCTAAAAGGAATTTATTATTGATAGAGAAACAAATTGTGTTCAGAGATATCGCATGGAAATTCAAATCTAAGTATGGTGAAAGAAAAATTTGTTGTTCTTAGGTTTTGAAAAACTAAAATTATCGCTTTGCCATCCATAATAAATTTTAACTTTTTCGCTACTTTACCTGAAAAAATGTGTAGGAGGGATTTTTATTATATCATTATTGTATATGCTACTCGTAATGTTTAAAAAAATTTAATTTTTATTTCCAAATAGGTGCTTTTACATATAATGCACCTTATCGTACGTAAGTATTTCCAAACATTTTAAAATTTAAATTATAACGTAACCTTCATTTCTTGAAAAGGAACACAATTAAATAACTTTAATTTGTCTTAGACTAACAATTTACTAATCAATACTAAAATTATTAAAAACAAGCAATATTAAGAAAAGTTTTACTTATGTTTTTTTTGTTATTATACATATATACCTTGTTTTATTATATATTCTTAAATATTTTGTTGTTACTATCCGTCCGGAGTCATGTTCATAACGATATATAGTATTATCTATTGTTCTTTGAATAAAATCTAGAAATGTTTTTACTTCCGAAATTAACTAATTGGACAAACGCGATCTATTAATATAACTATCTTTAGAGTATCAACGATAACATAAACAGTAAAATACTACTAAAACAGAATTACACTATCCGATATGAAATTTGGATAAAAGGTCGGTGGTTCTTACTTCGTAGAGAATATCGCTATAAAAGTTTTGGTCGCTTTGCATCCCTTCAAGTACTCTAAAAAAAAGAACAATATTTTCATGTACATATTAGCTACTTAGAGTTAATTATGTCCGGGAGAACAAAAACAAGTGAAAGGCGAAATAAAAAGTAATAAAATTTATTTATTGTTACAAATTTTAATAACTGTGTTAAACTTTAAAATATTTGTTCAACTCGACTTAAAAGTAGTAGAAATATACAAATACGTTGTGTTGCAGATGCATGCTCACTTTGAGTTGTAAAAAACAATAATTGTGTACTTGATCGTTTAATTTAAACTATTTTTACAGTTAAATACTTCTTATATACGCTCGGTTACGTAAACTTTGGCGGTTGCAGGAGCATTCGACCTTCGAACAGCGAACGACACTACGATACCTATGGCGACTAGAACTATACCGATGGAATTGATGATGATTTTCTCGACGTCATCGTGTATCGTGCTGAAATGAAAATTGCCTGGATGTAGTAACGAATCGCAAATCAATTGCTATACGGATAAAATTTAAAATGTTGTTTTAACAAAGTAGTTCTTTCTTGACGATTAATAATATTATTACGAGTTGATTTACCTTCGATAAATACAAATATTCGGTACATACATATGTATGTATACAAAAGCAATAGAACGAATTTGTAAATATTGCAAATTAATTTGCTTCCAAATAACTAGTTATTAACATTTGAAAACTCATCTTTATTTTAAAAGCAATCACGATAGGGAACGCTAATTAAGATTTTTAGGTATATACGACCGCTTAATAAGAAATTAATGTATAAAATGTTAGTTCATTACTAAATTCAGAAAAAAAGACAATTATGGCTAGATCTTGGCTCTGGACCTTTGCTCTAATCTCGGTCTAGCATAAATGATCAGATTTTTATAATGTGCCATTACTGGGTGAATTGTAAAATCCTACGTGGGATAACGCGGTTTAATTAAGATACCTACCCCAAGGACTTCTCCGTGAGTCCCGTGACGCAGGTGGCAATCGCGAGCATGAAGTTGACCAGGCCGAAGCTGGCGTGAATCGGGACCATCGCGGCGCGGCATCCGTAGGTGGCGTTCTCGCAGCAGAGCAGGACGAGGAAGCTGGAAGACACCGGCCGATTAGATTGCATTATAATAAATTAATTAATGCTCACCTGAAAAATCCAATGATGAACTGGAGGGCGAACAGACCCATCGTTACGCATCCGAGCCACGAGTGGAGCGACGAAAAGTTGGGCAGCGCCGGATCCGCCAGGTTGTGGGAGTCGAAAACGGCGAGGAAGGCGACCACGACGCAGGGGATCGCGCAGGCATGGAAGAACATGTGGGCCAACTTCACGTAGATGTGCTTCAGGCATCTGCAGAGTCGATAGAGGAGAATCGCTGCAAGGACATTGTTTAGTTATGCAAATTTAGGTAAATGGCCCTGTGGACTCGCAAGCAGGCTCTTACAAAATCCTGAGAATGTAATAAAGCCGGCTATCATCAGGACTGGATGCAAATTAAATTGCAGTTTCGGATTTTCTGACCAGGCGAAACCCCCTCGGTAGTAGATGATCCAGAACAGGGTGAGAACGAGCACTCCAATCAGCAGGATTGTGGAGAGGATTACTATCAACAGATATTCAAACCACGATCCGCAGTTCCATGCATTTTCCGAGTCCTCCTCGTACCGTCTGGAAAAAAATTAAATAGAAAATTACATGCAGCATTTGTTTCCATTTGGTTACCCTTAAATTGCTTTTGGGGTTTTATTTCTATTTAACTAAAATTGAAATTCAGAGGAGATTGTGAAAACGTGCACGTCGACAAAACTATTACCTATATACGTAGCTGCTGAGGTGGCGGTTCTGTTGTCTGAGAAAAGTGGGTATATTAGGTGCAAATAATGCTCTTTGGGGTATATTTGGAGCTATTATCATCAGCATAATTAAATTTTAATTTAAATCTTAAATCATTATTTAATTAACGATTTTTGTGAAACTTTCATGATTCAGGATGAAAATGTGGGATACGATAGGATAAGATATGTTAAGTGTATCGTTTAACATTTTTCGGAAAACACCTCCGCTATTTACACTCCATTAAGAATAAAACCTCCTTATAGTACCTACTGAATTCAAGTACCTATTGTGAAAACAGGTAAAATTACATTAATCTTGATGTTGTCGCTGTTGCTTAAAAAAACATTTTATCCATTTCAAACCATTTCATTTTCACCATACTGCAATTAGAATGAATACCTAAATACTTACATACATAAATCTATGTATATACATAGTCTTTGGACGTACCATGGCTCAGAGTTCACATAATGGCTCTTAAGGATATTTTTTTAAAGTTCTTAATCTGCAGTTGATGTATACAAGATATGAGTCCCTAAATTTAAATAAGCGTTACATCTTAATCCACATAAGAAATACTCCAATCTGCGGAGAATAGGACGACATGTACAAGAATTGCGAACAAATTTTAATCATTTACATTTAAAATTTTAGCTCGCTCCACTTCAGGCCACTACAGAGGAAGATTAAGGAAACGACCTTAAAACTAAAAGAAAAAAGAAGGTCATTAACTGTGTTGAGGGTATAATTATTACGAAAAAAACACTGTGTGTCCTCATTTTTTCGTTCTAATTACGAAAAGACGAAAATTGTTCTTTCATCTCCGGTGCACAGAGCGGGAACGCATCTGGGCGAATTTTTCATATCGTGGGAACTGCATCGAGATGTTAATTAAACCCGGCCGCATATTGTTGCATTGGAGCGCCCTGCGTATGCAGTGGGAAAGAGCTGGTAAATAATCAGGGTTTAGGCGGCGGAATGGGGAGGCGTCACGACGCGGGCGGTCCCCACAGCAAAACTATAGTAATGAGGGTCGTTGTGACATCGTTAGACCCCATGAAAACGCGACATGTTTCCAAGTAATTGATCCCGGTTTTATCCAGTCTTTTTCCCGGGATGTAGCAAGCCGGGGCCCCCATGTGACGCCATCACCATTACGAGTGTACTTCTTTCATTTTCTTAATCTCCCCTTAGATTCGCAGGATCTGCCATGTTGGTCCTGCAAAAGTGTGCCCAGGTGAAGAGCGCTAGATTACTTTCACTTAAAATTTCTTATTTTCTGTAGGGAATTGAAAGCATCACTTGAATGAAACTCTAATGGATTTTTGGCTCTTGATAGTTTTCAAGACCCCGGGGTAGATGCAAATGTTTTCAAAACATTTCTTGGATAACATCCAAAAAAAACCCTTTTAAATTATCCCTGAAAGTGTAAAGAGACAGTTCTTAAAATTGTTATTTCGTATTGCGACGTGCGACTATTACGGCTATTACTTTTAATCGTCATCTTCAGGGTATAGATTGAAGTAGAAACAAAATGAATAGCTTTGTTTTGAGAAACTGACTTTATTTATTTTGTAAATACAACAACAAAATTAGTTCAACACTCTTTTCACTTTGAAAGGGGGAGTACCTCCATTGAAATTACTTCCAGCAATGAATCGAACGCAAAACCATATCGTTTAAGTTAGAAGGAAAGTTTAACTCGATTTCACAATCACAATTCAATCGACACAATGCTAGACTTCCTCCTAGTAAAATACTTTAGATTTGCAGCAGCTATATGGCATACATATGCCATATAAAGTCAAATACCAATTAATCGATTTGTGAATATAATCGAATTTTGCAAACAGTTTAAATGTATTAATGTTAGAAGTCATCGTAAAGTTGTTTTAGTTTAATCGTGCGCTTGTGATGCACTTTGTTGAAAACTTTCATAATTAATAAAAGTATACTTCATATTTTGTTCTTTTTTTGCTTTCTTAATTGTGCAATTCAATTAAAATTGCAAAAGAGTTATAGTTCGGAAAAAAATAAAAACTGTTTTTAGTTAATAGCGAAAGGAATTTAAAATTGAATTAAAGTGGAAAGATAAAATTAAGGAGCATTGTTTTCAGTTGAATTTGAACGGACATTTTCTCTAAACTTTACTTTTTGTACATACATAGGTAGAAAAGCATGTAATTCTAAGATGAGGTGCTATTTAAGTTCAGCCAACTAATTATCGAAATTTCCATAATAAAATATTCAAGTTATCATCAAATTGTCGACATTATGGTGAATTATTTTTTCTTATTTATGTAATTTCAATATAAAGTAGGTACATGTGCGCACAATATGTACGCGCAAAGTAGCAGCTGATTAAATAACTTGGGCATTTTAATGAAACTCAATGCGTGTATCGCAACGTTAACACGTATTGTTTTGAGATCGAAACACATAATTTCAAACATTGTGTGACGTTCAAAATTAAAATATTTTTCATGCTATCGTGAACTAGGTTTTTTCAAATATGATAAAAAAATGTACTACTGCTAATAAACTTTATATATAATGCATATGCAAAAAAACATAATCTTGTGGATTTATTAACGTTTTACCCGAACCGCTTAAACTAGAATTATGATTTTTTTTATTTTATTTTCAAAAAATATTCATTTTTATTTTTAACTTCAATTTTGAGTTGAGGCGAACTTGAGTGGAAAAATTTGTAAACATTATCTACCACAATCGATTTAGCCGTTGAATTCTAAATATTTGATATATACAAGCCAACGTGCAGATGTATGAACAAGACAAAGTAATATTGTTTGGACACAGTCAAGTTGAAATGTCGGTTTTCGTAATGTAATATGTACTTACAAATGCATGTTTGTCTATTGCATTAAATGTGGGGTGTTGTGGCATATCTAATTGCATACAGCGCAAAGCTAATACATAGTTTTCAAGCGTAAAACTGAAGCAATTTTTCGGTCGACATAAATTCCGTGCTGCATGAACGCCAATTTCAGCTGCAGATGTGATAATGGTCGCCCTCTAACTCTAAAATCGTAATGAAGTGCACGCTGCGGAGCATCATCCGGACCCAGGGCCAGAAATTCTGAAAACATCGGGCTCAAACGAATTGAGGAGTAATTGTGCAGAAGTAACAGCGTTTAACGCCATATGTGTCCCATGCACCAAATGGCGGTTTTGTATTTCAATATCCGGAGTGATAACGCAGCTTCAAGTTTAAATTAAAATATTAATCCCCGACTAGGGGCTGAGGCTGGACTCGGTCCATGTTAGCAGATTAAGTTGCAAGCGCCGCCACGTGCGCCCTCCATCCGGGGCTGCATTAAATAAAAGTCGCTTATTTTAGCAGGGTAACACAATTTAACATTTAACTAGACCCGAGTGTCTGAATGGAGTCTTACTCAAAGTGGGCCAGCGACGAGTACGGAGATCTGAGTTATGAATAATGTGGTCCAGCATTATGTTGAGCACACTTGGCGAGTCCGACCATCAGAGGAAGTTTTCTCTGGTTCAAAGTTGAGATATGACCCAAATCTGTGCGGTTGAATGTCCTCCGGCAAGACTGGAAGCGTTTTATCGAAGAACCAACGAAGATGAGCAGAGGCAGAAGAGGCCACTTTCACAGCCCTTTGTGGGCTAACGAGGAAAGCCGAGTGAATGGCGGCGGTGGGCTGCCCGAACAAACACGCCCTTTGGTTATTTGACCAGAGTTGATGAGGACTCCTCGATGCACCAGTCTTCAAAGGAAACTTTGAATCGAAGGAAATACTCAATTTCTAGCATCCGCGGGGAAATGCAACGACGACAACGACCGGTGCGGTGTAAAACATGTTTTTCTTGATTACATTTAATTACTATGGTAATCTAGGCCTATTAGCCAAAGTCAGGGCTATGGGAAGATACAGCGATAGAATACATCGCTATTATTCTATTAATTAAAGAAAACTCAGAGCTGTAATTGGAACACAAACACATGTTTACTGGGAAAAGCACAATTTGTTAGGATTGTAAAGAAGCAGCCAAATCAAATAAACCGTGGGCTTCACTTAAACGATCGGGGGCTTGAATGGATAAGAAAACCTGAGGAGGTCTCCGCAAACAGGAAATTCAATTGCTAAGTAGTAATTTATTTAATCAATTTTAAGCACACTTGTAGGTATGGAAAATTAGTGGGAATAAAAACGACTATCATATGTTGGGAAAATAAATAAATTTAACAAGAAGAAAGAAAGAGCTGCTTGTAAATTACCCTTGGAATGTATGAATAATTGTTTCAGTAGGAGGAGGAATCAAATTTTCATAGGCATCATCTATGTAATTTGTAAAACCAACAGAAGACTCCACTAAATATGCGCGATTAAATATAAACGCAAAACAGAAATGAGACGCCTTATTTCGTAAAGTTTAATTTCTAAAGAAAGGTGCGAGGCTTACACACTTCATGTGGAAGATTTGTAGGGTTACTTTGTAAACACTTTGATGTGTTGCATATACACCTACTCTATGTTATAGCATTAATATTGTAATTTTCTTATTGCTTACTCTTTATGTATGCTTAATTGAAGAATTATGAAATAGTAAACACTGCGAGGTTGTTTTTTTTATTACTAACCGACTCTACATTCCCACTTTGCAATATTATGGGAAGACCTAAAATTTACAAAATAATTCTTATTTTGGAATTTTTCTTTTCTATATGTAGTAACTAAATGCATAGTCAAATTTCGTTATATGTTTAAAATTTTAAATAAATCTAGAATTTTTTTTTGCGAAATTTTATTTAACATACATATGTATAACGAAAATATCCACTAAATTTCATCCAGTTAAAAAGTGGTCACGATTAAGACTCTGTTTAGGTACACTTATAACAACGACGCAATATACAAACCTAATTGATAATTTGCATACGTTAAAACATTTCGTTTTCTGTTAATATAATTTAAATTACATGGACAATTTTAAGAAGTATGATGATTATTTCAATGAGCTGAGGCGAATGCCAGCTAAACAGAAGCACAAATACGCCAATTTTCTGACTAATAATTATGATTGGATAATTGGTCACTCCTTAAGACCCCTCATCTAGCCACGTCTGAAGAAGTCAGAGACACCATGTGTAACGTTGTCAATTTCTATTAAGCCACTTAGCTTGCCAATGCCCCCTGTTAATAGCCGTCCAACGAGAAGATTATGCATGCGCCTTAAGCAAGTAGCATTAGCGAAAATCGCTAGTCTCAAAGTCTCAGAATGGTATCTTCATTCATATTGTTAATGAGTCATTTTACACGGTCTTTTATTATTATGATGTTGTGCAAAATCATTTGTTGTAATTCTGTGGAGATGGAGTAGAGCATCATTCAAAAAGTCTCAACGAGGGAATTCTATCGATTTAAGTTCCAAATAATTATATACATATAACTTGTATATTTGTACATTTAAACATTGCATTCAATTAAGTAAACAATATCAAAAGTTCTTTGCGATACTTCATACCTATACATTTTCATAAATTTTCCGAAAACTTCAAAATCATGAATAAATTCCGAATCAAGTTCAAGTTAACTACCAATATATGCGGCCGTATATAAATAAGTAAGCCTAATCATGCGTGTCCTACAATATAAATACTAGAAGAACGTTGAAGGTCAATCGGCTTTACAACTGATCAATTAATTGATATTTAATTGTAGGTACTTTGTTTATCTAGGTATACCTATATGTAACATCGTTAACGCCCAGCCCAACTGCTCAAGCAAGAAATATGAAATTTGGACAAAAAGTGCCTCCTTTTTACCGTTTTCCGAAATCCAATCTCTAAAGTGGATTATAAACATTGAATTGATTATGAAAGAGAACTTAACAAGGCGGGGGTGAAATCGCAGGAAAAAAGCTAGTATCTAATATAAATAGATGTATGTATGTAGGAATATCAGAAATTTTAACATGGTTAATTATTGTGAACTTCAGGTGGTAAACCTTAGCAGGGTTTTTATTTCGAATATGAAAGAGAAACAACTTCGAAGTTTTCATAAAAACACATTAAATATGGCATACCTACTTCCTACAAAGTTTTTCTTGATAGCAAAGTTTTTAATGTCTTATTTTACGTCTGCTAATTACTTTATATCTTGAAAGTAAGATGGGCACGTTTTTATTCCACTTAGGTTTTTGTTTTAATTAAAGTGATTGATTACTGCTCTAGCCTCAAAACTTGCTTGCAGAAAATATTGTTTTGGTTTTAAAATGGAAGTTGTATTATAAAAAACAAGTGTTGTTGATAGATTTTGTGTCAATTTGAAAAATAATTTTATAGGACAAAATAGTTAAAATATTGTATAGTACTTTGAAAATATATATCTATTGATATAGAGTACTCTTATTCGTAAACAACTAATAATTAAGTAGTAGTACATATTTTGTGCACTATCTCTTAACATTTTAGTAATTTTAACATTTCAAAGCTCTATCTCCTGAAAATTTAGTGATAGTAAACTGACCTTAATATGGTCGGTTTAAGTAATTTTTTGGAGGACAAATATTTACTATTTATTATCTATAATAAATATATATAAACGTTAATTTTAATAACAAATATGTAATGTACCTAAATTAAATTGAATAAGTAAACATAAACCACTTAACTTCTAAAAGAGAGATTAACGTAAATCGTATAGTAGAGCTATCTACACGAGTACCCGCAATCAATACTTAGGTATAGAAGTCAGGTGCAAATTGGAGCAGTGGAAATGAGTCGAATCAATGGGCTATTTTTTGTTTTTGTCGACGCTCTCTGCGAAAGGCGGCTTGCAATTACCTTGAAAGTTTTTAGCGGATTTTTTCTTAAAGCTCCACTCCCGTTCGAAGCCTCAAAATCCAGTTTTACCGTTGCTCACACGTGCATGCCCACATGCCTGAAAAGACATTCCTCTTGAGGAAAGCCGGGGCGCAGGTTGGCACCAGTAACGCCGAGGCTGAGGCTGAAGCTGAGGCTGAGGCTGGGGCTGAGTCTCGTCTATCCCAGAAGCGCCCATTCCGAAAACATGTAAATTACCTGCTAGGTGCAATCCCATTTCTTTGGCGCGTTCGAATAATTTAAAAATGTTTCCAAAGTAGACGTGCTCGCCCGGTGGCACTTATCTCATGTATCTCATGGAGTTCGCCACAGTACGTGCCGAAAATAAATTCTCTGGTTACGAGCAAGTTCTACTCACACCTTCGAGTGCAGGAGACCGAGGGGCGTGGAGTTATGCAACGGCGGATGTCAGAGGAGTCGAACGAAATTATAAAGGTAGCGATAATTGCGCGCAACGCGACCGCTTCGCTAATCATGAAATGCGCTCTATAAAATTCGCGTACGCGACGCGCTTCTCCATTAAATTGTTAAATTGGAGTGAGCGCCACTAGGCAAAAACAAAAACAGAAAATCTCAGAACACGGTTATATTGGACGATTTTTTATGAAACCTTTTGTATTATTTCTAATAACGCATGTTAAAAACCATCAACTTTGTTTTTTCATTTTATACGAGAAGTATTTTAATTTTCTCCTTACTATCAGTTCATCAGTGATAAAATTAATAAAAATAGTTAAAAGTAAGACAAATTATATTTTGATCACTTTTGATAATTGGATTGTTATGCCTAAAATACGATAGGTAATTTGTTCTATTCAAATCTTTTTTTGACCTGATTATGATGACACATTTTCGATTGCTGAATTCGTAATTCAGGGAAAAAATTCTATCAAAATCACTTATTTGGGGCAAAATTATTTTAAAGCAGTGTAATGTAGACTAAAAAAGCTTAAAAAGATTTACTATTAAGTTCATACCCCCTAATAATTTTGCCAACCTACATTTGTATATGCAATAAATTTTAGAGGTCGATAATTCAACGATAGATTTTCAGGCTCAGAATTTGGGATAGGATGTATTTTATTTTGTAATTTTTTATTATATAAATAATTTTATCGCTTGATTCCCTGCATTCACATTATAATTTTAATATCAAAGTTTTGTGAAATTTTGATAACCATATTTAAATTTAAAGTATTTATAAGCAATTTCTAAATCAATTAAACTAAAATTCTTGAAGTGCCCTTTTTCGTCAAAATCGCTAATCGGTTAAGAAATTTTTGACATCATATTTTATATCTAATTTTTAATTTCACCAAAACCTAGGGTAAGATGTTTGAATAATGAAATCTCTAATTTCTAAGGGTAAACAGGAAGGTTCAATAAATTAAAAATCTGTTTAAAAGAATTGGGTTTCGATGTTGGACACTTGGGGCACTTCATAAACAGAATTCTACGGGAAGTACGATGTGGTCGGGAGATATGACAACGCCGGGCCCCATTGGGTGCATCATAGGCTATAATTTTTGCAGAAGCACGACACAGCAGGGTTCCCGGGTGTGTCTGCCTGCGCCACCGATTTATGAGTTTAATTGAGCAAATTAGTCGCTTCGGCATCATGCACGGGTGTATTGAACTGGGGCCCCTGTTCCACTTCGGCTTGGGGAACTTTCAGAAAATCGAGCGGTGCAAGAGGCGCAAGACGGCCTTTGAAAAGGCTTTGTCGAAGCGACTTTTAATGAAACAAAATTGAAAGTAGCCTCCTCCGCGCTTGGCAGATGCTCGTACGACATATATGCAAAACACATAGTCGCTTCCTACAGATGTCAGACACTCTGACTTATTTGAAAATTTTTTGCTTAGTGCGTCTCTGGTGCTAATGAAAAGATTAAGAACGCTTGAAGCTGGAGCTGCAGTCCACATGCACGTAAGTAATTATTTTGGAGAGCTCTCTGCGGCGGCGGCTTATATAATTAATAATTTGTTCGCGTACTGCGGCTTAAGAATTAATTAAGTGATCAATTCGCTAGCGCAACGAGACAATAGGTGCTGCAACCCAGCCGCTGATATCTGAGCTCAGAATTAATATTGCAATTAAGATGCTTTTAGTCATTGCCTCCAACTTCGACAAGTCCATTGCGTAACTCGGCAATTCGCTGCTGCTGAGGTGGCTATAGAAAACCAACGAGAAAATTTCCAGCTGATCTAACGATGATTTAGTGAAGCATAAGAACTATGCAAATTCCTCCTCTCAAATTGCGGTCACACTTCTGGCAAGTGTCCCCATATTTTTCTCAGCTGATAAGTGGCCGCATGGTGGTCATGTGCTACTTTGCTCTGCCATTTCGATGAAATCATACAAAAAATCATCCGAAGTTATTTCGGCGTATGACCAATTTACAGCTATTATGTAGTTACTTATACGAGTAGTAAAAAATTAGCCCCTAAAAAAGCATAAGCATAATGAAGGTCATTGGGAAGAGATTCGGATGAAAATGAGTGTAAAGTGAGAACTTCCTGCTTTTGTTTGGCGTGGATGCTCAGACTCAGTATACCATCAAAACTCACTTAGTGAATAAACTAAAGGCTAAGAAAATCTGTGAGTTCTGAAACTGGTTATTTTTGGTCCAACTGTCGTAATATTTCACATAAAAAGTCAATTTTGAATCCAAAATGCACTGAAATGATGTACTGTTTCTAGAAGGACAAGTGCGAGTAGAACTCAGAGTTCGAGTGAGTATTTTAGTATGAAAATACGCTTTGAAGGGCCGTACCATTTTATTGCGTTAAACTAGAAACTTAAATTTCTTACAGCACTATGAGGCATAATAAGCAACTGAGTTGAAATCATCAACTTAGTAAATTATTCAGACCATTGACGGAAATCCGGATTTCCGTCCCTCGTTTACTCAGACTTTCCCTAAGGCTTTTGCATAGAACTGCACAAAACTTTTAACAATCGGAACAAAGGTTGCGCAGGCGTACCTATCTTAGAACCGATAGGTATCATATGTATTTCTACTATAGTATGTAAGTATTTTAAAATTTAAAAAGAAGTTATTTTTTTGAAGAACTATTAGGAAAATTAAATTAACACTTACGTGCTGAAAATTAATTCACGGATCAGAAATAATATTGTTTATAAAGCTTAATCATAAAATATTGGTTTTTTGGCAAGAAATTTATAAATTTAATTGTTTTTATCTATCTCATCTGCTGTGCATGCATAAAACCTATAAACATTAATCAAGCAAAGAAAGTTAAAATATATCTAATATGTAATTTGTTCAGCAGAAGGATCTTGACAATAATTGAAAATAATAGATGAATTGGCTTCACACGCACCGCATTCGCATGAAAGCAGAGATGAGTAATTTATGAGTAGAGTCGACAATTCTTACTATCGAATTATATTTTTTGCATGCTGACTGATTGTATTAATTTAAATTTAACAAAAAATGTGCCGACAAAGTTGCATGCCATTCTTTTGCACAACTCCTTGAGTAAATTGTCACAAGGGCATTTAGGTACGACTGACCTTCCGTGGATAATTGGTTCGATTAAACATAAATTGACAATATACTTTATTTTATGTAGGTATTGATTAATTGTCTTAATTATAAGTAAGATTAAAGTCCTGTCGTCCAGCACAGCAGTTAATCTTAAGACCAAGACTGCAGTGGTACCCAGCGTGTTGCACTAGGAAGGTTTTTCCAATCTCAAGTAAATTGTTCAAGCTCTACTAAATAGCATTTGTTCACTTTCGTGAAAATAATGGACCTGCACCAATTGAAGAACGGCAGAGAAATGAAAATCGATTTGATACAACCGAGCGACAGCCAAAAATTACCATTTTCACTGCAAAATCTTTTGAAGTAGCAATTATGTGAAGGCGCGCGATCGCCAGCAAAGACGTGCAGGCGCACAAAGCATCTTTAACTTTCTAGCGATTAGAGTGCATGTTTTTGAGCAGCTGCACGCTGTTAAGCAACAATCTATGAGAAGAAAATCATTGAAAATTTCACCGAACTCGAAGAATTCTTCGTTTCAGTATTTTTTTTTCTATAAGCCACAAAAACTTGTTCGTCGGTCTTTGAGCGAGGAAAAAGTACAAGAACCTCACAAAGCCGGCTCTTGAGCCAATCGGGCGGTCCTTCGAGTGGATGCTGGACGCTGACACATTTTCCCTATTGATGACATGACTATATAGTCGAACTCATCTGCATCAACGTGGCGAAGCTGAGCATCGACCGGAGCGCGGCCGAAGATAATCAGTAAAAGTGCATCGGCATTAGATGCAACTGCGGAGCGGGCAGAAACCAGATAGCCGTCAGATAGACTTTATAGTATCTTGTGCGTTCGTACTATTTTCTTGGGCAAAAGAAAAGAAGCACCGTGTTCAGTAACAGCCGATTGCTTCTTAAGGAACCGTCGATGGGCAGAATTTCTTTTCCAAGTCACAGAAGTCCAACGTGCAATTAAGATTCAAGAAAGAAGCAGTGCAGCGATCGACGTTGCAGCAGAGAAAACTGGGCCGAGGGAAAATGCATTAATTTAGCTTCAGACCTATTAATTGGCATGCCGCTCATGCAATGAATGAAATACTTAACAGACTTTTGCATGCCGGTCATTGTATTCACTTTTATTTGAGCCCGAAAAAATAAATTGAGCGGGGCGCAGTGCCAGCTGATTCCAAGAAAATGAAAATTTTTGGGTTAATGACATTAAGTAATTGAATATCGTGTCACGACTACATAAACCTTATTATTGTTATCAACGATTTTTGGCTCAACATCTTAAAGAAGAAAACTAAAAGGCGCAATATCGTAACGAGTTTCATACAAATCCAAATTCCAAGTCAAAAAAAAATATTTCTCCAATTACTCTAGAAAACATGACAAAGAGCTCCTTTTATTGAGCCGGCATCGTTTTCTCAATATTTCATTTGCCTGCTTTTCGCCTTCATAAGGCTCCACAGACGCCATGAACTCGAACCAAAATTGTACAAGTCAGCACAAACTGAAACTGGAGAGGAAACCACAATCCACAGGACACCCTCTTTTCCTTGAAAAGCAGTTTTATATGCGATTCGACTCCAAATCCTGGGGAAAGTTGTCCAACTCTGGTCCTAGAGCTAAACAAATTAGCGTCATTACATCCTTCGGTGCTTCTAGTCTTATGAGGACCATGAATATCAAGTAATATTTTATTTCAAGGAAACGTTTTTCTTAACATTCCTATTGATTGGGCAGGGTAGAACGCGGCATATTACGATCATATTTCATATTTTACTACGTATAGGGTAACTCGTTAACTTTTGGAGATAGAATATAAAAGCTAGCCCAATGAGAATTCTCTTAAATATCTTAATCACTCAGCAATTTGGCACAGTATTAAAAGATTCAAATACACATAAGTTTTTGTGCACGAGTTTTCATCAGCTACAACTAAATATTCTATTGTACATTACTAGTACTGTTGCTTATTCGATCTGTATGAGATAATATGTCTTTGGATATGGAAATAAAAGGCATCTTTTAATGCGATTATATTTCTATCTACTGTGATAGCAATTAAAATGTTAAATATGTAGAGTGCCAGTACTAAAACTTTACCATAGAAAACTATATATGTGTGTTAAATACATTTCAATTACTCTTGCCATATGTAATTTTAATTTAATTTAATTTAATTAATTGACATATGTAGATCTATAAAGCTGTAATATTAATATGAGATGATTCCCAATTTGTTCCTAAAATACTTTACCACTCATCCCCCTATACTGAAAAAAGTTAATATAAACATAAAAGGGGAGATCTTGCATCATCGATAAACGATAAGCATTGAATTTCGTATATCTAAATTATTTGACGTACAAATTCTGTTTTTGGAAGATTATGCGAAGAACATATAGTACCTAGTTTTAGTAAATTTCTAATTGTTATAATCACTTCTTTATTAAGGTATTACTATACCATATCAATATGTGAAACTGTGCGTCGTGGCATTTCTGAGTTTCCAGAATCAATTGTAAGTTTGGAAACTGATGAAACATAACTTTTATATCCAGTCTAACAATCTATATTTTTAATAGTTTGTAATAGCAATTAGGTATTTTAGAATGGTATAACATTATAATTTGATACTTAGTCACACCCTACCAATTAATCTTAAAAAGTAAATGAAGACATTCTTCCTCTATCTTATCACAGACTCCAAAAATATGGCAATTTCTCACGAATGCATGAGACCTTCATTCAAAGCAAAACTGCCTCTGTACATTGAGCGAACAATTGTGAAGTGGTTCTAAAAATACCGCTTTATTAAATAATTTACAAATCAAATTTCTATTAGATTGCAGACGACTGCCTCAAGATCACAATAAAACATTCAATTAGCTTAGAAAGCTCCGATGGCGAATTTTCACATTGCGATCACTGAAATGCAAATAACGTCCAAAGTACGGAACAAATCAGACTTACGCTGCTGCCGAACCTCGGGGCATTCTGTGGTTTCTTTCTCGCATTTATCGGGGGGGCCCCAAATGAGATCTATCCAAACTTTTATTTTCGGGGGCGAAGCGGGTTGGGCCTTTTTGTTGCGCGGCGCTTTGCGCAGTCACAGTTCCAAAACTATTCTAAAATTGTTTCCGATTAAGAGAACAAATACGCGACACAGCCACCCTCAACCTTGACCACAATCACGACGCTTCTATTTACTATACTACGATAATTCGAATTTCGCGCCAAACTAAAAATATTCATCGGCAGATCTCCGTTAATCCGCGAGAACAAGTGCTTCCGATTGGAGATCTTCTCAATAACTGCCAGCCGCTAGTAAAGTGATAAAAGTTTCAGCAATTCAAAATGATCGCGGATCATTGTGAGCGCGACGGTCGGCGCAAGGTCTGCTGGAGCGCTCCGTCGCGGTCGCGTCGCGCACTAGCACCACTTTAACGGAGCGCTCGCGTATCTTAAGATAAGCACGGATACTCCGGAGTCTGGATATTCACATCTTTCCAGTTTTCCAATTATCTTGGAGAGAGCTGGACGCGGTATCAATGGAGCCGATGCTGACCTTACTCGCAGGCGTTTGTTTGTCTGTCCGCTGCGTCGGTTGTCGCGTTTAATCGAACCTCGCCGCCGGCGATAATTTTATTGAACGGAAGATGCTCGCACATCTTAAGGAATGCAGGGAGAAATGACATGGACCAGAAGATGCTGCCGATTGCCGCACTCGTCGAACTCGCACGCTTCGACGCCTTTAAAACGCACTGCCCCAGGCAAGCGACTTTATCTAAGACTCTAAAGTAATTGAAGAAGTCGTTCAAGCAGTAGGAAGCTGTAGACCAGTTTTACTTCTGTGACAGTCCTCCGATCGAAAACTGGATGGAAAATAGCAAATAAGTAAAAATAGTAAAGGGAAATTGTAGTTCAAGCGCCACCTTGCAACAGGTATTGGGTTTTCTTTGCGGAAGTCAAAGACAATTTTCTTGTCTTGCGAACTCCTTGAGACGATACTGGCCAAACTGGAAATGGGACTTTTCAATGCTAGGCGCGATTCCTAACAGATAATGACTTTCTTTTTGTAAAGCTCTACTGAATTTATAATCGATTATCGAGGACTATAAAATTAAATTCGAATTAAAATATACCCAGAATCAATTTTATTGGTAGTCGCAAACTTGAAACATATCGTTCCGAGACGAATTAATTTGTTAAGTACTGACAGTTATAGCAGCATAATGACGATGTTTCGATAAAACAGTCTTAAAGTTAAAAATTGTAAAATGTATTGCAAGTACCTTCATAAGGTAAGGGCTTTTCTTTTGCATAGGCACATTTATTTATTTCCTAAGAAATGAAAATAAGACGTTAACACATTCCACTTTTCTTTTAAACTTGTTTCAATCAAATACCTTCTACAAAATATTCCTTAGAAAAGGGAAACCATATAGGTAAAACGCAAAGAAAAAGGAAGGAACTTATAAACTTTATAAAAGCAAATTTTATCAATTTTCAAACCTAAATAAAACTCTTAAAACTTGGCCAGGCGATTGATATGTACTTATTTTTTTTGGTTTTCTTTAAGGATCATATAATTCTTTAATCAAAATTATAAGAATAATGATCTTCAACGAGCAATCATGTTGTTTTCATCGTCCTGCAAAGTGTAAAATTATTAAAATGAATTTAAATATTATATAAAGCAATTTGGTTCCTTTCGCATTTTTCCACAGCGTTCAGACAATAAAATGAAGAAAAAATAAACGTTTTTCAGAGATAACTTCAAAAGAGTGAAAACATCCCGAGAGATAAGAAAAATTTATGCTTTCAGGAGGATTTACGATGGGATGGGAAAGATAATTATATTTCTCCATTATAAGTTTTACGTTTTTATCATATTTGCTCCACCTCGACGTGAACAAAGTGAGTAATTCGTTTTAACTTTCTTTAGATGAAAGCACTGCACATAATCCTCTTTTATGTGATTATCGTAAAAAACATTCCTGCAAAAATGGTCTATTCTGCAAAAATTTGAGAATTTGTGATATACGAACATTCATGTTAGCATTTTTTAGTGAAATTTGAATATGAGGGGGAAATTTCAGAAAATGCGTGCGTAAGTTAATCGGATATGTAACTCGATCGACATTGTATAGGTATTTTCATTCCTCAAAAATTATAAATAAATGTGAGGGAAGGCGCATTAGAATCGAACAAATGTGCTTCCTAAGCACCAAAACAATCTAAGCAAGTATTTCCTAATTAAGAATGGATGACTTGGCCGAATTTACTGACTGACAGTCTTCTCTTCGAGCTTCAATATTAGTCACACGTGATAAATTGTTTGCTCGAGGTCAGCACAATCGTTGCGGCCCCGTCTACTCAACACGACATGAATATTTTATGAGTCCTGGCACTTAATGCTATCTGAAAGACTCCGCAGTCCACGACTAAGCCCTTAATGCTCAAAAGTCCGGCGAGGACTCCAGGAAGGAAGTTCGAAGAACTCTACGACACCTGAATCTGGTATTGAACGTGGTAGCAAATAAAAAGGGGTTGCTCGCGATTCAAAGGGCGGTGGCGGAGATTTTTTGTTGAGACATGCGATGGCAAGGAGAAAGGCACATAAAAATAATCGGAACTTGATGAGATACTTGTGCCCTTAGCATGTGAAGCAAACTGTTGCGTCGAGTCGATTTATTGCCCTAATTTGATAGCTGCGTGACTGAACGGCATGAGAATGGAAACAAGACGTTTATTAATTTACCGCCTTTTTTATTGCTTCTCACACGCCCTTCTGGGGGTCTTAGACCGGATGTGTACACGAAGAAACTGGGAGCGAATATGAAATGGATGTTCGAACAGTAGCAATTCACTTAACCGAGAGGTACCCTAAAATTTGCACATACATTTTGGTGTAAATATGTAGGTACTTTGAATTTTTATGTTTACTCGGTAAAGATTTCGAAACTTCAAAATGTTCTATATAATATAAGTAAGGTATATTCATAAATTATGTATATATATACTGAAAGTGTTTCAGTTGGCTATCCCTTTTGCATTGTAGGACTGCAACACCGGTCAACAAACAAATTTGTTTGTCCTGTCCCTCCTTAAAGTTTATAAAATTTTAAACCAAAGTATGTACTCTTTTCTGCAGTTAACCTTAAATTTTAATTTACATTTACATTACATTTACCTACTTATTTACAATTAAATGTGTAAAGAAGTCTCAAAAGATGTAAACATTTATAGAAACATTAAGTAATTACTTCTGAATAAATACGAACAAATTAAAACACTAAGCTTCATGAATTACAAAACAATATAAACACCAGACGAAACTACCTACATACAACAAACTCTGAGAAGTTAGCTCTTAATTTCTATCCGGAATTATTCATAAGGGATGAAATGCTTATCTTCCGTAAGCAATTGGGTAAACTTTGATCCCTGGGCACAGCTGGACTAAAAGTCAGCTTAGGAACATCCTTTTTAGGCTTTTGGGAGCCTAGTCCCTTGATGACAATTTAACTTCTGGTTAATAAATATGAAATCCCCAACGTCTTCACTTCATACGTGCCATCCCTTACGCCGCCTCTCTAAAAATAAAACCCTTAATTTTCTGCTCCCCTGGGCCGTGTTAAACTTTAGGTATTTAGGGAAAATTTTCAAAGGTTAAATCTGCATTCTTTAAACTGTATGTACCTGAAATGGAGAACTTTCATAGATATGATTTTATCCGTCGCGTTGTTGTAAACATTTCATGGCCTCCTCTCACTCCCATAATAAGAATAAAATTAATTTTTACATAATGAGTTAATAATTTGAAAACGAGCTTTGTTTAATTTAATCAAGCTACATGTTGATATTATTTAGTATTGGGTCATCGTTCAATTAGTTTTGAATTAACAGATTACAACGGAATTAACTTGTTCGATTTCCTTTTCATTGAAAATTGGTACATGAAGTCATTGTGCCACCGGCAGGCACAGATGGCATTAGAATTACAAAACCGGGGGGTAGATCACGGTGGAATTAGAAACAAGCTCATTAATCTAATGACTACTTAAAGCACATTATTAATTTCCAGCCCTTCAGGCGATCGTAATCTTCACAGCTGGCAAAGCCGCCACATCGACACGATAAGTAACGCAAATTTTTCATGGAGTGTTCTAACCTTCGTGGCGAATTGAAGACAAAAAGATACACTCGGCGATTTCTCAAATTTTCTCAGAGTAAATCAACCCGTACGCAGTGCATTTGCATTTCGGTTCCGGATGCCTCCAAGCGGCTAGATTGTCGCTAATGTCTCTATCTCAAATAGGGATGTGAACAATTTTCTGGTTTAAAGCAATCAAAAAATTAAACAATACGCAGCTAATATTATATGACAGCCATTAAAGTGGGTGCGTTGCGTGTGCTCGTCTCCGCGAGTTCGCGCTCTTATCTTTGATAACAGCCCCCGAGGTATTTGCATGCCTTGATATCAAGAGATGAGCAGTTTTGTGTCTGCAACCTCGTTTACAAAGTGCCACACGAAATGGGTTTTATACCTTTCGCAGATAACAATGTCAGAGTAGGACATCTTAGTAATTAAAATGACTTTTTCGTTAACTTTTCAGCATTTTCTAGGTTTAAATTTTAATTAAATCGTCTGTTGTCAACACGGTAGGTGCTAAGTTTGTCCTTCGTGTTCTTATAAGGGCAATGAGAAAAATCTTTAATTTAAATGAAACAAGTTCTGAAAGTTAAAACCTAAATTGTGAATCCCTTGGACTGATTGAAAAATTCGATTATAAAATTAAAAAAACAGAAAGAAAATTACATTACATATTGAAACATTTACAAGATTTAATAGATTACTAATTTCCTAATGAAACTTCTATGTACACTTATTTCTTCATTGGTTACGTTTTTTTATTGTAAATATCTTTGAAAACTCCAAAAGTTCTTTTTGCTTGTTCGCTCATAACTTTGAAATATGTGAATTGAAAATGGATGGGTTTAAGTCTACAAATTTCAAATATGTACAATGGCTAAGTTTAAAAATCCTAAATGGTGCGTAAACTTGTAATTTCTGATATTAAATTAAACTAAAGTCTCATAAGAAGTACTTATACGGCTTTTTGGAGCCACTGATTTCATATTTGGTACCAAATTTTAAAAATTTAGTATCTTGGATCCAAAATGGCTAGCTTTAACAATTATTATAAATATTCACACTCATTAAGAAGTGTGAAAAGTGTTGTTTTAAATCGATGCAAATAACTTTCACTTTGGAGCTCTTTGTTGCTCTTTCTTAAGACTTTATTCGATGATTGAAGATAGCGGCGAAAATCAATTTGGACAACGGAAATCAATTAGGAGAGTTCGAAAATGAAAGTTAATTCTGCACTTTAGGGCTATTGATTTTTTGACTACAGTTGTATTTGCGTTCAAGTTCTTTTTCTGTCAAGATTAAAAAATTAAAGAGATGAGGAAATGAAATTACCTCCTAAGCAATATGCCGAATAATTTGATATAAAATAACTCATTTTAAGTGAATTTTGTTTTTTATAGATCAGTTTTCTTTTCCTACTTTAAACGTCCAAAGTGCATACTTGCAAAATTTTAATGGAGTATAAAGGTAGGCGGATTTTTTCGTAAAAATGAACAGCAGTACCAAGTGAGTATATTCGTTTTTATCTCTGGTGGTTACTAGAACCGCACAGTTAGCACTTTCATAAATTGCTTTCATGAAACGGCTAAATCAAATCAATCGCAAAAAGCTCAAATAAATCTGTCACGAGCATCAGGAATTGTGCAACAATAAAAAGGCACTAGAAAAAATGTTTTCTACTTACTTTTCGTCCGGAGGTGGCGGCATATCGTTCCCCGAAGGACTTCTCGGAGGAGTCTTTTCCACTTCCATCATCGCCAGAGGTGCTTCTGGAGGTGGTAGTGGGCTGACACTATTATTATCCATTTTTATTCCGAAAATTTTGAAAGGGTTGTTATCGCACCGAGAACAAAAATATCCAGTGGTTGTTTTTTTGTCGTATCTGAAGAAAGAATCACTGAAAACACCACCGACCACTTACACTTCCTTTGGCACTTTTGGCTTATGTTTTATTCTACTAATTCTTCACCTGTCTTCTTTGTGCGCGTCTTAAGGTGGAAGTGGAAGGTAAATTGCACCTGCAAAAAAAGTAAGAAAAACCGACATTATGTGCTAGTTTCAATGATAGAGGAATGTTGAGCTGAGGAAAAGTGGAAAAACCAGGCTAAAAGCCCTTGCCTCAAATGGCTGTGCTGATATCCTTTTGAGGGGGGCTATCAAATATCATTGTAACAATTTTATAATAAGAAACGCCACAAGAACCTCCTCACGGTAAGCACTACTTCTTCAGGCGCTTTACCTCCTTCCCGATATTCCTTTGCGAGCAATATTTTACGTAAAACGCTGATTGTGGAGTGGCTGCTCGTCTTGCATATGCATCGGGAAAACTTTCCCACATAAGTCAACTTATATCATCGCTCATAAAATATCTTACAAGTTGCACATCTTTTGTTTACCGGGATCCTCCCACGAAATCATGCTATGTGAAAAATTGAAAAGTCGAAGAAAGAATTTTTCTCGTAGGGAATCTGCTGCCGTTCACAACCGACTGATTAATCATGCGCTCCGGAGAAGGTACTCCGGCGAATGGATGCCTTAAGGTCGGTCGTATAATTAGATTTTTGTAATGTACACAGCCAGCCAGATCGCATGTCTTGAAACTAATACGATCTGTCTTTAAGCAAGCTGAAGACTGCAAGAAAACATCGCCAACGAAGGGTAATTCAATAGCTTCTTCGAAAATGGAGAAAACTCAAGTGAAGCTAGAAGGAAAGTTGTGACTACTTTTTCTCAAAGTTACATGACAGCCTATCATGTTTTTGGTGTGACTTTTTTATTATACACAACAAACGGCAAATTGCAATTTAAGGAAAACTCCTTCTTTTGTGTAAATCTGAATCTTCACCAATAAATGTTTGTTTAGTTGTTTAGATATAACTATTGAATTAGGGTTTAATAATTGTAGTTATTATTGTTCGCAAATAAGGTGAATCGGTCAAGGGGGTGAGGAATTCAGCATTACATTCCTCTATGTAAAAATTATTTTTACGACATTGAAATTTACCTCTTCCTTCTGGCTGCCGCCGAAAGGTCGTTTCTACTTTTGATATGAAGTATCCCAAAAATAATTGTATAATACAAACTTTTGTTAAAGAATCAACTTTTTGCACGAACAGAAGACACCTACATTGGAACAAATTTTTTTTTACAAAATTTTTGGGCCGCGGAGAGGTAAGAGGTCGAAATAATCAGAGATTTCTTCGTACTTTCCTTGAGCTTAATGAGCTCGTACTTAATATCGGAATTTCGAACAGAGATTTGTACCAAGTTTTCCCTTCAATTTTAGAATTTAGAGACCTTGTAAAAGTTAAATCAATAGAATCTTAGAATTTGCGGCAGCCTTTGAAGCATGGAGCCTAAAAATCATCCCCACGTTATCTCTTCGTCTGCTTTGGTATTTAAAGTATTTAAATAGGTATTTATCGATATAATCATTCGTACGGAAAAAGTCCTTATTCGAGCCGACTAGCTATCGCAATTGCAAGGAGTGCAGATGCAGGTAATGAATGCAAAATAGATGCATTGCAAACACTGCAGTTCAGCCCACCGAGCATAAATGGTGCACGGGGCGTGACCCTACATCTTAATTCAACTGTCGTCAGCAGGAGTTTTGGTCATCTGCAAGTCCGATAGCCTTTACCAAATGCGGCTATTATGGTCACTCGCTCTGAACGCGACGCTAAAAATTTGCATTTAGCAACTGATATTGAACGGGATCGATAAAATAAACAATTTTCACTTTTCAGCTATTTCTCGAATGAAATTTCCATAGATTCTCACATAATTACCTTTGGCACGCGGATTCGTCCAGAACCACGCACTGTCGTCGTCGCATGTTCGTGACCTTAGTAATGCTTACCATGTAATTATAACTTTTATCCGAGTGAAATGAAAATTTCAATGCTCCATTAATATGTCTGTTGCCGAGTTGTTTATGTTTTCAGAGGTGATTGACTCCTGCATTATTGTCGTGGACGGTGTGCGCTATTTTTAGTGCTGAAGCAGCAGCCGCGCAGCCGGCTAAGTGTTTCTAATTTTTAGCAATAATTTTCAAATAAAGCACTTTTCGGTCAGCTATTTCGAGGGGGGAAAACCGCACTTTATTAAATTATGCTGAAGTGTTTTTGCTTTTTAAAGCAACTAAGCCGGATGTAATTGGAGGAATCTGTGGACAAGTGGCCTTCATTGCTGCGATCTTCTAATTTTGAGTTATTTTAATTTATAATAATACTAGTCTTGAGCTAATTTAACTGTCAAAGAAAAGGAAATGAATAATGGGAAAGAGCACAAATTTTCATCTTAAATACACTCAGATGATCTCAAGTTAAACTTTAGCCTGATGAGCTTTTTTATGCGAAATTGAATTTACATTTTTAATATTGTGGCAGGTCGGTCTTTTAGATGAATTTAAAATTAGATTAAAAACTTGAAGTTCTCTTGGATGGCTGATTGCTTTTACATTTTAAAACACTTTAAAGTTTTTACTTTACTTGCAAGTTGCAATTTTAAATAACTTTTCATTCGACTTTTACACGATTTGAAAGTTAACTCTCTTTGTCCGCGTTAGTGCCTTTGCTCCCTTATTACAGTTTTTTTTTATAATTCATACTTCTAAAAGAATTTTATACCTTCAAAAGCTTTGATGATTTTTATTTTATAAATTATAAATTAATTGTGCTTCCCTTGAAAATAATTTTCTTTACTTCAACACTCGAATTACGTAAGCTTGTAATTTTAGTAACTTTATGTATCATTAATGCAATATTCTTTTAAATTCAAAATCATAATCGATGGTAATAGATCTCTATTGTTAAAATTTTTAGTTAGTGTAGCCATATGTTTTGAAGCTGAAGACTGATTTTGTTAGGAGAGTATTCGTTTGATGTAATTGGCTCTTCTGAGCTGGGTAATTTGCTTGAACATTTTGTTCTTTGTTTCCCAATAAAGCAACAGATGATTTCCCTCCACCAAGTGATTTCACACTTGTTAGAGAAGTACTTGAATTTTCAAAAGAAATATATTTTCGATGAGTGTGTTTGTTTTATTGACTGCTCCATAAATTCCTTTTTGCACAGAGTATATCTAATCGAGTGCTCTATTTAACTGTAATAAATTACATAATTAAAATTAAACTAATATTCGCAATAGTGTGTGCTCTTTATTGTTTTTCGGCATTCCTTACAAATATACATCATTTCTCTTATAAAAATCTTAGAAAAATTCATTGTTTCAATTTATTTTCGTTGAATATTATTATTTTATTAGTGCGCTGTACATATATTGATACAATTGACGTTGTCTGTGTAGGTACATGTTAAATGCCAACAACGCAGTATTAATTTATGTAGATAAATGGTTTTGTTTTACCTTGTTGCAGATAAATTTTAATATCCTTTTAATAAATGGGTTCCGCCAAAAATGTAAGTGTTTGATTACTATATGTCAATAATATATTTATTGCAATATAACGTTTAATCAAACCAATCATTGCATATCGAATGCATCTACCGTGTTAATTAAGGGATTGAGATATACATGTGCCTGATTAAGTTATAAATATTTGGTAATCGGTGGTTTCGTTTTATACTATACATTGTATATTTATAATAATTTTTGTATTATATATTATTTCCACAGTGCGGTAATTACAAGAAAAATTACAGCATCCGGGTGTATATTAAAATTTGTATTCTATCCTGTGTTTGGTATGTATACCATCTCTTTCTTGATACGGATTAGCCCGAAATCCCAGAAAAGGTCGTCATTTCAAGTCAAAGATTCTGCAAAAGATAGGTTCGTACAAGGAGATTAAATACATTCACAAAGTTTGAAACGGCGTACACGAGCGATTTTTATTTTTTACTGAAAAGCCGACAGTCTTTCCGGCAGATACATTCCGTATTATAAAATTCCATCTATAGAAGGAGGAGCACTTCCGCGCCAAATACCCAGATCCCAGATATGTAATCATCTTTCTTTGAAGGGCGTAGCACATTTTTCTTCCCGCAGGCAGGGCAGCAACCACCGAGGAAGCAAAAACAAAATGTCTAACAGATTGCCCCGAGGGTTTCTCATAACTCCCGAGTTTTAAGGAGGGCTGTGGCGGGTGCACTCCATCATTAATTATTTCTAAAAGAGGTTAACCACATTCTAGGGAAAATTGAGTTTTTCAATTTGAGTAAAAAATTGATAATGGATTTGATGTAAAGTAAAAATCCCTAATAAGGTACTTTTGCCGCGTGATGGAGGGATCAAATCGATGCCTTTGTAACGATGGAACGAAGTTAAATGAGAAAGTGTCCAACATTTTGGAATAGTATGAAATGATGCAGCCGCCCTAACCCTACCTCCTTGGGGCTATCGATTCAAATCTTAATAATAAAATTGCAAACTTGTACACTCCTTGCGAAACGAGCTCGACACACTTCCCTGTGATGCCCAACTTTTCCAGTATCTCAGATAAAATCCGAAAGCTTCGGCGTTGGCACATCTTCGTCCTCAGCCTCGAGTTGAAAATCAAAGACCGAAGGGCAGTAACCTTCAGTGCTCTGGGGAGAAATTGTCTGGGAAAGGATAATGGACGTGTAAATTTGCGTCCCAAGTGATACTTCAAAGTTAATTAAATGTAGGGCAAACAATTGCTTGTAAATAGAAATTGTTAGGGGTGCAAATACACCCTTAAAATGACCCGGAATCGGGTAAACATTGCGACAGTTTTTTTCTTTCTCATTTTATAAAACTTTTTCACTTACCGGGAAGGAAAACTTTTTTATTCGTCGCTCCAGGCACCAAGCAAATTTTAACTTTCACAAAACTGCGAGTCACAAAGTTTCACACAAAAAAAAAGAAAAATTTATTTTGTAATTGAATTTTGTTACCAATTAAGAAACCACTAAAAATTCCCGCCAAAAATTGTTGGAAAAAAACTTTTTTATTTATAAAAAGAAACCACTGTTGAGAAAATGCGTTTTGATTCCTTTCACCTACACATGGAGGGAGCCGCACTCGGTTTTTGGTACGTGCGAGCTGCTGGGGCCGGTAACGCACACAAAACTATTGCACAAATCTTAAGAAAAAGATGTGAGCCCGATGGTGAAGATGCAGAGCGACTTGTACCCAAACACGCGAAATGAATCAACCGAGCAAACTTTGATAACTGCCTTCTTACGGCAAGGAGAATTTTCCCTGTGGCCGTGGAGCACCCCCGGATCTTCTCTTCTTTTGTCCCGGCGCGGGCTGGAATGGGAAAAGCCACCTTCACCCTGCCGCCCACCACATGCGCCCAATTTTCAGGCGGGAAAACCGTCATTTGCTCTCACTCGGCCGTCTTTTTGTTATCTTTTGCTCGCGAAACGCACGCATGCTCAGGCCTTTCGCATTCAGATTTAAAAGGCAAAGCTCCGAGGTGCTAGATTTAAAGCTGTGCTAATCCCGGGCTTAGCATTGCCAGATCTGGCCGTGGGCGTTGGAAAAACGACGAAAGCACTCTCCGGCACATCAATCCGAGTTACCTTATTTTTACCTTTAAAGGGTTAAATCAAAGACTGTATATATATTAAGACGTCCCAAGCAGTGCAACTCACAATTTCCTAAAGCTCTACAACAGGCATCCTACATCAGCCGACATAGCTTTCCGAGGAGGCTTGATTTTTGTCGTCCACTTTTCTGAGTAAAAAGCTCTCTCCGCTGAAATTTTTCTTCTCTTGCGCATAGATGATTTTGCGAGACGCGGATCGCAGGCGGCGTTTGCTTTTCTATCGGGAAGAAGCAAGTCGTTTGTGTGTGTGCATTTTGCATATATGTATATGTCGGATTTTTGACATAGCCAACGCCGCCTGCGATCCGCGTCTCGCAAAATCATCTATGCGCAAGAGAAGAAAAATTTCAGCGGAGAGAGATTTTTACTCAGAAAAGTGGACGACAAAAATCAAGCCTCCTCGGAAAGCTATGTCGGCTGATGTAGGATGCCTGTTGTAGAGCTTTAGGAAATTGTGAGTTGCACTGCTTGGGACGTCTTAATATATATACAGTCTTTGGTTAAATGTAAGCTTTTTGTAAAGTTACAATAAATTCATTATTTTCCTTGATTTGCACTTTTTTAGCAACTATGATAAAGTGAGCATAATATTTAAATCTATAGAGTTTACTAGCTCTGATTTTATATATTTTACCACCTAATATTTTTTTTTATTAAATATTCCTATGAAACAAATTGTGTTATTCCTAACTCTATTGTCTACTGAACTATAAAAAAATCTCTACGTGTCCTAGTAAAGTTTGAACAACTTAACTAACTTATCTGGGAAACCTACATACATTGTATATACATATTTGTTGCAATATTTTGCACTATATTCACCCTCAGAAGCGACGCATTGAATCCCAAAATTATTCCCCTTCTTTGGCAGTTATTGCATTAACAACTTAGAGCAATGTTTCGAAAGTCTTCTGAGTAAGTTTGTGTACTCAGAGCTCCACTTTCCTAATTAAGTTTTCTTTTCCGATCTAAGGAGGCAAACAGCGTCCAACAGGAACATGGAAACTTTCTTCCTACAATTCCCAACTAACTCAATTCCGCCTCTCTTGCACTTTATCCATGGACTCGACTGTGCTCTAAATTTCGAAAGTTTGTCACTCGAATATGTACCTCACATAAAAGTGAAACAAGTTTCAAAAAAAAAAGATGTGTTTACCATAAATCAGTATTGTTCCCTGCGCCTGTATCGACATTTGTAACAATTCAGTTTATCCGAAAGATCTACTCGAAATTGCGGGGAGAAGCAGGACCCAAGCCAAATAACGCTCCAGAAATAAAGAAAAATGAGCACCTTTGTGAAACAAATGGTCCTCGGTTGGAACTTTGTGCCCCAGATTCGGGAATGTGAAGCTCGTTCGATTTATGTTCAGCAGCATGCAAAAGAGGTCGCTATGGAAGGGACTCTCTTTTACAACATAATTGACGCGATATACCTACATAGCATTAAATGGCACAGCTGCTGCCTTTCTGAGGAAATAGAGCAAATCTCCTATCGCCTATCAATGTACAACCGCAGCAGCGGGACAATTATTGATTTATAATCATGTGCCTTAGGGGAGATTGAACGAGTATTTATAATTGCACTTAATTTACCCCAACTAGAAATATCAGCCTTGATTTGCAAATAGACTCCCTTTGGCTTTGCATTAGCAATCAAAGAAATGAGATCCCGCTTGGAACATTCAGGCAATTAAAACTAATGATTCACTTAATGGGATTAAATTTTTTTTTCTTTTTTATATACATACATAAGTCCTTAGCAAGTTATTAACTTTAAAAAGGAAAAACGTTAAATGAGCATATTTTTTTCCAAGTTTACGTACCTACATAAGTATGAGAGATTTTATAATTAAATGCTAATGTATAGTAGCTACGTTTTTATGTCCTTAAAATAATTTTTACCCGGTTCAGGCCAGATGAGTGAAGCTCAATTCTATATAATCCTGATTTAAGTCTGATTTTATCTTTTTGAGACTTTGATCGTGATTAACATGTAATTGCCATATAACATATTTTTCAATGACGCGTATGAGCAAGCTATTTGATTTATTTTTTAATAAATCTACACATGTAAATAATTTTGAATAATCAATTACTTATTCAATGTATGTATATCACAACTTTATTGAGAAATATGTAAGTATGTATGTACATCAATTCTTTTAAAACTGCAAGTTGTCGAGATTTTGCTAAATTGATCAATTACCTTAAACAATTTTTAAAATCTTATTATGTTTTCAGCTGCAAAATTAGATTGCTACTTTAAAGTGATAAATCTATTATTTTTAAATTCTTTAAAATTATAATGTAAAAAAAAATCATACATCATTCTTGTTCTAGCTGATTTTTATATATGTATGTATGTCATTTCTCTAATGCTTGATTAAAATTTCTCAACGTTTCAAATACATATCTGATATTCAGAATACAATTAATAAACCGCTGGCACCACAAATCTTTTAAAATGGCTAAGAGAACTCTGTCCATCAAACATTTCCTCGACGACCGACGTTATGCTTTTAGAAAATTTTTTAAACATTTCAAGAGGTGTTTCGAGTTTTTGTAGGGTAAATTCATTCGCATTTGCATTTGCATTATTGAAATGCAAAGCTTTATCTAAGAAATTGTATCGATCAATTCTTTTCAAATTCTGGTCGATATGGATTCGAAAACGATTCAGAGATCAAAGCTTTGCTTCGCTTTAACAATTTATTTTCGCTTCGGTATTAAATCGCTATGTATTGTTGCGCGATGGCGTTAATGATGATTAATATACTGAATTTAATGAATTTATATATAAATGTATAGTAATGGACGCACAAACAAACATTTACATTTCAATTACGAAAATTTAGTTTTGCCTGGCATTAAGACAGTAACGGAAAAATTACACTTAAACTTTACTAGCGACACCTTCGATTTCATATGGGAAATTCAAGGAAGTATAATTTGACATTTCACTCAAACTTGGGAGTCAAACGTAGACCGTATTCACAAACTGTCAAACTTCGCCCAACACGTGCTATTTACTCTTCTCCGGGTGTTCGTTTGCACGTTTTCCTGGGAATTTCGAAGCGAATTAATTTCGCAGAAAAGTAAAAAGTTACAAAAAATTTTTACAACCATTTAGAGTAATGGGAAGAAAGGCACAGTTCTCAGAAAAGCCAAAAAAGGGTCCCGGAAAGAAGGCAAAGAAGCAAGGGCCTCCTGTTTTTATTAAGAAAACATTCGGTAAGTTCGCAATACCCGTAAATATGCTTTAATTTAATTATAATTTTATACTTTAGCCCCTGCGGAAGAAACTGATAAGAAATTGTCACATCGGCAAAAGCAGCGGCTCTTAAAACGGGCAGCTAAGAAAGCAGTGAAGCAGATTAAAAATGCGAAAAAGCCGGAGAAGAAAAAGTACACCAGCGATTCTGAACAGGAGACAAATGGTCACGATTCCAGCGATGCGGAAGCACCAGCAGTTAAGGGATTTTCCGATGAAAACAAATCTTGGTTGAAGCCAAAGCAGCCTGCGGCAGGGAAGGCGAAAAAGGCAGTGGTTCAGAAAAGGAGCGATGGTGAGGAGGATGAGGAAAGTGAGGATGAAGATTTCTCGGCTCCCGAAGAAGCGGAGGAAAGTTCAGGGGATAGTGATGCTGAAGAGCAATCTGAAGAAGATGAAGATGATTCCGATGAGGAAGAAACTAACCAGAAGTTAAAGGTAGGGAAACTGGACGACCTCTCCGATGAAGATGAAAGTGATAGTGAAGAATCCGTGGAAAAGGACGATTTTAGTGGATCCGATTCTGATGATGATGGAGAAGATGACGACGATAAATTGCCCATTGAAAAAGCCAACAAACTGCTAAAGAAAAAGCAGAAAAAGGAGGCTAAACTGGCTGAGGAGGAGCTTCAGATGAATGTGGATAACCAGGAAGTATTCCGTTTTCCGGATGAAGAGGGCGAAGAAGAGCCTGCCACTCTACAGGAAGTTCAGCAAAGAATTAAGGACGTTACTCTGGTTCTATCCGATTTTAAAAAATACCGACAGGCAGACAGACCTCGTGAAGATTACTTAAATTTGCTCAAAAGGGATCTTTGCACGTACTACAGCTACAACGAGTTTCTCATGGGCAAGCTGATGGACATGTTTAACCTGAGTGAGTTGATGGAGTATTTGGAAGCTTCCGAGGTAAGTGTTGGTTTATTTCATATATCATTACTATATACTATTGTAGTAGTATGAGATAGGTTTGATTTCATATAATTAAATAGACTTATGATTAATTTTATAAACATATCACCTCAAATTCATTTAGGGAACATGCAATTTTTGCTGATTAGGAGAGAGAGTTGTTAGAAGTCTTCGTTTTCTTTTTATATTCTCAAGGATGTTTATGTTTTTTTGAAATATTACTTCTCAGATGTTACACTTATTCCATAGTCTTCCGTATCTTTAAAAAATTCGTTTTCCATAAGAGGTTAAAACTTGTCAAAATTTGTTAAAAATAAATCTAAACTTTTTAGGTGCAAAGGCCTCTTACCATCCGTACGAACACCCTGAAAACACGACGACGCGATCTCGCAGGGGCTCTCATTAATCGTGGGGTTAACCTCGACCCTTTGGGCAACTGGACAAAAGTGGGTCTGGTTGTGTACAACTCTCAGGTGCCTCTAGGAGCGACTCCGGAATATTTAGCAGGGCATTATATGATCCAGGGAGCGTCTAGCTTACTTCCGGTCATGTCGTTGGCTCCACAAGAAAACGAGCGAATTCTCGACATGTGCGCAGCTCCCGGTGGGAAGAGTTCCCATATCGCCTCCATAATGAAGAACACCGGGGTACTGTTCGCAAACGACGCGAACGAGGCTCGTATTAAGGCCGTCGTAGCCAATTTCCACAGATTGGGTGTAAACAATGCAATAGTAAGCGTCGAGGACGGATGCAAGTTTAAGGACATTATTACGGGCTTCGACAGAGTTCTTCTCGACGCTCCCTGCACCGGAACGGGCGTTGTGGCGAAGGACCCCAGCGTAAAGATATCGAAGTCTCCAGTGGACGTTCAGAGGTGTTACAACCTCCAGCGGAGGCTGATCTTAAATGCCATCGACTGTCTTAATGCAAAATCCTCGACGGGAGGGTATTTGGTGTATTCAACCTGCTCCGTGCTGCCGGAGGAGAACGAGTGGGTCATTGACTATGCTCTGAAGAAAAGAAATGTTAAACTCGTTCCGACCGGTCTAGATTTTGGAACCGAGGGTTTCGTGAATTACAGAACTTACCGCTTCCATCCCAGCATGATTTTAACCAGGCGGTATTATCCCCACACGCATAACATGGACGGATTCTTTGTGGCTAAGCTTAAGAAATTTTCAAATTCGATTCCAGAGAATAAAAATGAGGATGATGAGGAGAAAGAAATTAATTTGGATGAAGAAAGCAAAGTAGAAGATGAAAAACTGGAGGGTGAGACAAAATCAAAGAAACTGAAGAGGTCAGCTCCTCCGAGTGAATTGGAACAAGAGCTTAAGAAGAAGAAAAAACAAGAAGATTCGAAAAAGTACGTTGCTAAGGTCTTCGAGCAGCCCAAGAAGGACAAAAGCTTGAAGGAGGTTAGTAAGAATGAACCTACTGGGGGGAAAACCAAGGAAGAGGTTACAATAAATACCGAGAAAACAGGTAAAAGCAACTTAGAGAAAGGCAAAAATAGTATAAAAGCAAATAAAAATAAAGTGGAAAGTGAAAAGAAGAAAGGTAAAAAAAGTAACGTGGAGGCAACAGTTAAAGGTAATATTGAAACTAAGAAAAAAGATAATAGTAATGTGGAACCTTCGAAAAAAACTAAAACACATAATGAAGATTTTACTAAAAAAGTAGAAAAACCATTGCAACAGAAGCCCATTAAAAGTAAGATGAACGGCATAGAAAAGTCGTCACTAAAAGAAGTGAAAAGCGAAGTCAAAGTGGATAAGAAATCTTTAGGAAAGAAATTAAAGAAGAAAAAATCAACGAAATAAAACATTTCATTATAAAGCGTTGAATAAATAAAAAAAAACTCTTTTATGTAATAAATGATTATTTTTAAATAAAATTTGTTTATTTATTCTATAGATTACAGGTGCCTGCTATTTAATTAAAATTTTTAGTTCCGACGAATTAAACTTCAGATTGGTTAATTCTACGGCGTTTAAGAATTTGTACAAAATATAAATAATAATAGCTTTTCCCTTGAACTAAAGATACTCTGTAAGTCTACTTTTGCTAAACAAAAAAAGTGATTTTTATTGTAAAATCGGTAAATATTAATGTTCTATTGTGTAAGTGTTAAAATTGTAGATAGAATCGAATCAATTCTACAGACTTTTAAATTACAAGGTACTAACTTCTGAAGTGAAACTGGAGTTTTAAATTTAAATGAATTTTACTAAAAATCATTCTTGACTAAATGTGCTTTTTCTCTTAGTGCCAGGAGTTTCCGATCGTGTTCGGCAATCATTCTTTCACCTTTTGATTTCTTGCCAATTCCCAGCTTGGGGAGTCCCCGATTTAGTCCCTCCAACAGGACGCACGCTTTGCAGGGCTGCTGGGAGGACACAAACCCGCACCTGAAGCAGGAGCCTCGCTGAGGCTTCTTTACTTTGTCCTTAAACTCTAACTGCTCGCCCGAGTGGATGATGTCCATGATAACGGAGGGCCTCACCTTTTCAAGGTCCTTCAGGAAGGCTCTCGCATGGCCCCGGTAAGCGTTGGGGGCGAACACGCACTCCGTGGAGAAGTAGACGAGCTTCTTGTAGTAGGCGTACATCACGATCTCCTTCTCGTAGGTGTACTTCAAGGGTTTCACCCGAGGAATTGTGTCCTCCCCGCCGCCAGTCTTGATATCCGTGCACCTCCTCAGCCGGGCTGTGTCGCCTCGGAGGATGTTCATGAGCACCGTCTCCGCGATGTCGTCTGCATTATGCCCCGTAGCTATTGAATCGACCTTCAGCATCTTTGCCCCTCGGTCGAGTGCTTGTCGGCGGAACACTCCGCAGAAGGTGCAGTTGTTACTTCTTCCGATTTGGGCGACAATTTTGTCCATGGTCCACCCGTAGAGGTCTTCGTAGGACAAAATCTTGAGGTCCATTTCGTAGTCGTCGCGGTTCTTTTTGACCGTTTCCAGGCTGTCGTCCCGGTACCCAGTGATGCCCTCGTCGATGGAGAGGAGCACCAGGTTCAGGCCGTAGCCGTACCGCTCGTTGAGGAGTTTAAGGACGTAGGCGAGGACCGTGGAATCCTTGCCTCCACTGGCGGCAACCGCTACCTTGTCGCCGCTTTTAAAAAGGTTGTTTTGTTTAATTGTCTGGTGGATTTCCAACTCGAATGCTCGGAAGAAGCACTCCTTGCAGAGGGCATCCCCGGTTTTGGGGCGCTGCAATTTGATTTGTTTTCAGTTCAGTTTATTTTAATAGAAGCACTTACCTTCAGGAGCGCCTTGTTGCCGCAATTAGCCTTGCACGGGACGGGCATTTTGCACCACGGTGTGCAAACGAACTCCGTTTGTTTACAAAATTTTCATCGAGTGGCGAATTGCGAAATGACGTGTGACAGCCACACACGTGCGAGGATTTCTACGGGCAGGGTTGCATCTGCCACAGCTGATAGCACTTTCATCTTTTACTGTACGTATAAACGTCATAACTATTTGACATCAATCAGCTGACTTTGATTTGCAAATTTCTTAAGAAGTGTTTGGCATTCCGCCTCTTGTTTGGGAATTTGTTGTGTTTTTTCGAGTTTTCGTAGTTCTCTGTGTTTAATATCGGGCTTGTCCTCTCCGGTTAATGCAGAGCGCTAATTCCAGTGGTCCCTGAGAAGTATGGACAGTCAGGTAAGGTGGAGCCCGGCGTGCAGATTTATGTCTTGGGTTTGCCTAATTTATTTTGTAATATTCAGCCTCCGCCTGATGGTTATTTGCTCGATTTCGTGGACAAAGAGTGGCGCGAGGATCAATTACCCTTTGATCAAATTATAGTTCCAGCCGACAAACTCCCGGACCCAGAGGCAGACAGCGGAGACTCCCATCTCACACTCACGGAGCAGGTGAGAAAATACCCCCGATGGGGCGGCACCTATATTTTAGAATTGCATCGCAGTGAAAGGGTTGTTTCAACTAATTTGAGTGTTTCGTTGATTTCAACTATGCTTGACTTTCGATGGTTGCCAGAATCGTTGAATAAGTTTTTTATTTCCTGCAGCCTATTCACTTAAATTCTATAGTGGAATTTTAAAAAGATTTTCATTTACTTAAGAACGTTCAAGGTTGACACCTTATTACGCTTTTAATATTAACAAAAAAGAGCCATGGTATAAATATTTTAAAGAATTAATGAGCAAAACATTGTAGAAATTGATATCTTTAATAATCAAGGTTTTGCTTAGTCATGAAGCTTAATCGAAGATTTCTAATTACTTCAGGTAACCAAGTCGATTTAAGGGAGATTAATAAAGATTGAATAATCGAATGAAATAAATTTTTATTTTTTAAAACGTCGTTTTCAAAAATCTAAAGTTCCTAAATAGAGCGGAATAAACTTGAATCGTTGCAAAAAATGTTTCCTCTGAGATTTAGCTTCTTTGAAGTCGACTTGAAAACCGATTTTATATTTAGTGGCAACAAAAAAATCTAATTATAATTTTGTTCGTCTAAAACTGGATATCAATTTTAAAGCTAGCAATATTAAAATCCTCTGAATACTAATTTTTAATAAAGTTTAACATTAATCTGTCAAGTTTTTAAAAAATATCATTAAATTAATTGGTCTAATTATTTTCTTTTTATTTGTCCCGCAAAATCTCAAGAAGTGGCTTTAAGAAAAATATTTAATGTTTTGAGTGCACATTTACTTTAAGGCTTTAACTTCGAACATACATACTTCGCATAGCATTATCGCGAAAATTTTTAATTTCCGTTTCACTTGAATTACTTTTCTGTTGCGCCTACTACTGTCTGATGTCGTTATTAAAGTGTTAATAAAATAATAATAAATGCACATACAGATGTTTTTGGTTTTTTAATAAATAATTATATAATTCAAAACAAACATAATATTTCAACAACCATGCATATTTTAAGCTTTAATAGAAATATCAGCACACGATCTGAAATGCTCCTGCGGTCCACAACCAGTCCTTCCTGTTCCGTCAGGACATTTTCCCCAAGTGTTAGCTTTAAAATAAAAATAAAAAAATAATGAAATATTTACGTATGTATAAAGTAAAAAAATGACTAACCTGTACGATAGGTCCATCTTAAGACACAGTGTTTACAGCTCAGTCCATCGGGGATTTTTACAGCTGTATTGAATTTTCCACTACTCCTTGTTTTCAGAACGTACTTCTTTTGACCGTCAGCAAGTTTGACCTTTTCGAAGCACTCTTCAGTTTCTTTATTTTGGTCTATATTGCAAATGTCGAAAGTAAACGAGCCCCAGTGGTTAATTAATCAAGTTAATTACAACAGGGATTGCGTCTCCTGCTTTGTAAGTTTTAACGATAACACCTTCTCCATAACGACCTCCAAGTTCATGTGGTCGTGGTGGTTGAATGCCGTAACTATCTCCGCAAATACCGCATTTGCCACCGAATCCATTTTGGACCTATGAACATTTAAAATTAATACAATTTTTGAGGAACATTTTTCATTTAATCTGAACATTAATTTTAGCTAGAGCCTTGCTTATTCTAAAGTTTATTCTAATTTACCCCAAGTCCGCCGCAGAAGCCCTCGTTATCGTTCCAGTCTTTGGGCGCTGAACTGTTGTGTCTCCACCTGGAGGCCCTTCCAACAGGTTCCGCCATCATGCCGTGTCCTTCGCATAATGACATCACGTACACTGCGATAAAACCAACAATTAAAAAGGACCTCATCTTAATGCAGAAAAACAGTGAAAGAACTGTGAAGTTACCCATTAACAGCCCCTTCCATTTATTGCTTTTTCGGCGAAATTAAAGCCATTGTTTATTCACAAACAGAAGTACTGTGCCATTGTGTGAAATTGTTGAGATAGGTGTTTTGAATTTTTTTTGTTTGATTGAAATTTAAAGTGAATATTTACTGATGTGATTTTGAAGGACACAAATTAGCTGACCAGATGTTTTATTGTTTGTATGATGCACATTAATTGTTTTTGTTGGTTTTGGCTCTTACGTATAAGACCATTGAAGAATTTCTTGACATTTTTTACGACCGACCTTTACAATTTGAATATTTTCCGAATGATAGTTATTTTCATATACCGAAATTTATTTCATTGCTTCAACTCAAAGCTTTCCTACCTGTTGCAAATTATTCACACTTGATTCTCTAAATATATAATATATTGTTCACCAAGGGAGCAAAATAGGACATTTTTATCTGGGTGTAATATGGCCTCCCGAGCTGTACGCAAAGGTTGTAAACACCCAGGTAAAAAAATGGCCTATTTTGTTTTATCACATTAGGATTGATTGATTTGATTTTTATCCCGAAAATCATGCAAATAGCAAGGTGGTGGAGTAGGTGCTCTGTAATTAATATATTCTTATTTAACTATAAAAAATGTACTTAGTATCCATTTGTAAATAGAACTATAAATATTTATTGTATGGGTAAAGAATGTTGACATAATGCTATTATCACCGTAAATTACACTTTCAGGAGCAACGATGGACTGATCTAGCTCTTAGCTCCTTGGCGCCTGAGTTGGGAATAACCGATCAAGTTAACATAACAGGAGCATAATTCCAAACTTTTCAAAAATCATTCCTTTAATTTAGAGCTAGTTTTTATTTGAAGTTATTTTTCTAACACAAGTAGAAATTTAATTAGTAAATATGAATCGCAATTTGCACTCACCCACTAAACTTACTGAGTTTGCGCGTAACTTTGAGGAGGAGTCGGAAACTCTATTTTCAAAATTTGTTAATAAGCTGACGAACGCTTACAACTCGAGCTATAACTCAGTAAATGAGTTAAACGCGACGGGGTTCCCAGCGAATGTTTCCGATCGAGATGTAGTCAACTCAAACATAAACACAATTTCTCGCACTAGTTCTAGTTCTAGCCTTAATTCTATTAAGCCAACAAGTTTGCAAGTAGCGACTGATAAGTCGAATTCAACGAGCACGTCTTCAACAACGGAGGACACTTCTGAATCTCCGGAGCGAGTGAGTTAGGCAAAATTATTAAAATTATTAATCTAATTCAAGAGATTATTCTTTAATTAGGTGGACGATATGCCAATTGAAGTTACAGAGGGTCGAACGATGTTAAACGTTCTGAAGAGGATAAGCAATATCGTGGCTGCAAGGAATAATGTGAGTATAGAGTTGTTTTCACTGGTTAAAATATTTAGAACGATTTTATAGAATCTACGAAGCTATAAGGATACCGAACTTCAGCGCTTTTGGATGCCTGATTCAAAGGCAAAAGAGTGCTATGATTGTGGACAAAAATTTTCTACTTTTCGCCGGAAACATCACTGTCGGTTATGTGGCCAAATATTTTGTTCGAAGTGCTGCAACCAAGTTGTTCCAGGCCATTTGCTTATGTGCTCTGGTACAGTTGTTTAATATTTTAATATCCATTTGTATTTACGTGTATTTTACAGGAAATTTAAAAGTATGCACGTATTGTTCTAAAATAGTTTTGAGTTATATTCAATCGAATGATATCACGATTGATCTCAGAGCTGATCTTCAAGCATTGCAAGATGATTTATCGAATAAGTTATCGCCGAATCAAGGAGAAGTATCGAAAAATGTTCCAACTTTACAAAGAAAGAAATCTATAGGATATCAAGAAGAGCGGTGGGTTGGAACCCAAGTAACGAATCTTTCGAACGCAGATCGAAAGAACATCTTACAACAGTCGAATTCGCTAAAAATGTTGCATGAAGAGATGATCAGGCAGCTGCCTGAGCAGAGATGCGGATCTGAACTTATTGATTTCTTGAAGATCAATCAGAAATCATCGAATAAAGTACAAGCTATTGCAATTTTAAACGCAATGCTTGAAGCTGGTTTTCTTGTACCCATAGTGCCTGATTCAGATAATCTCGATTTCGATGAGAACTTACATTATAAATTGGTCTGCACAAACGATGTTGTTGGAAGTCCTTTGCAAAGTTGTGAGGACTATGAAATCAGTTCAATACTTGAAAATGGAGTGAAGGAGGATGGATCGCAGTTTGACGGTAATTAAAAATTATTGGTTTTAGGAAAAGCATACTGACTGACTATGGTAGGATAATTGAATTACTGCTCATTAAAGCATTACTACTACTTTGCCTTTCTCTTTTCTCTCTTAACACCTGATCCCAGGAAAATTATTCAATATTACTCGCAAAACTGAAAAAGTCTGGGAAATTTGGTCTTGACAAAACTTCAAAAATTTTGCTAAATTAGTTTGAACCTGTTCTATTTTCTGTTTATGCCTTCTGCGTCCTAAAATGAAGTAATGAAAACCTACATAATTTGAATCATTTTCCTTTTACGTCATATTTTTTGTTGCTCTGCCTCTGCTTATTTGTTTTTTTTTGTAATGCGTCTCAAAATCATTGTGCATATATTTAACATTCCATATTTTCATAACTTATAGACCCATTTTTGCCGAAGAGCTTAGACAACAGCATAAGTTTTCAGTCAATTAAGGAAATGGAATTGGAAAATTCCATACGATCTAAAGCGACAACAACAACCGAATTGTTGAAGGCTTACTGTAATCACGAAGAGCTCTTGCTTGGCCAGGTTTTACGCAATCTCAATTTAGACCAATCGTGGTCGAAAATTCTCATAACTTTATGCGCTCGTGCTGCGAACCAATTCAAGCCAGAGTTATGCAGCAACGATTTGATGGATATACGTAATTATATAAATTTCAAAAAAATCCCAGGTGGATTCCGATCAGACTCGAATATTGTGGGTGGAGTTGTTTTCACTAAAAATGTTGCTCACAAAGAAATGGCAAATCGAGTTGAAAAACCGAAAATATTGCTTTTGGAGTGTCCTATTGTTTACGAGCGAGTCGAAGGTAAGTTCGTCAGCATCGAGACTTTGTTACTTCAAGAGAAGGAGTACTTGAGGAATGTTACCGCCCGCATTCTTAGTTGGAAAGCGAAAGTTGTTCTTGTCCATAAAAATGTGGCAGGAATTGCCCAGGATATGCTACGAGCAAAAGGAATTACGCTTGTTTTAGATGTGAAGAGCTCTGTCTTGGAGCGACTTTCTCGGTGTCTGCAATGTGATGTCGTCACGTCTATTGAATCGAATATTGGAAAACCTAAGCTGGGAGCGTGTGATGTGTTTTATACAAAAAGTTTCGATGATGGAGCCGGTATTTTTTAAAGTTTTTATGCAATATAATTTTCTTATATGACACATTTTGGCAGGAGGACGGAAAACACTGATGTTCTTTGAAATATTTTCAAGTCCTCCCGGATGCTGTTGTCTTCTAAGAGGAGCAAATAACAACGAACTCGCTAGAGTTAAGAAGGCGGCATCTTTGCTCGTGTATGCTAGGTATACTATATATATGTACATATATTCGCTTGCATTTGGTATCTTGATTTAATGAATCGAATCGCTAACAAATAAAATTTGGAAAATTATTTGCATAATGTAAGAATGAAAGTACATCCAATATTAGCATTTGTTGTTCTTTTGTGGTATATAAAAGCCTTTTTTAAAATGTTTATAGACTTAGTTACATATTTATGAATTTAGTTCATTAAGACAATCATACAAATTAATATTAATGTTACCGAAAATTCACAGGAATAATAAAAAAAGTAGTTTCGTATAAAACGCGAAACTCTTCTAAAAGTACCCAAGAAACAAAGTTGCCTACGGCTTTGTCTGTCTAAAGTTCGGATTTGTTTAACGTGCTTGTGCTTGATTTACAAATATATAGTATTTTAAGCAATTCACTGATAATAAGCCAAATGAATCCATCATCCAATTTTGAGGAGGACGAGCAAACGTGCGATGACAGTGAAGGATTGTTTCTAAACAAAGCTAAGAATATAAGGCGAAGACGACGAGCTGGGAGGAACCAAAAAAATTTTAAGAATTTTTCTAACTCTGAATCACCTACAGAAAAAACACCACTAATACCCGCCTTTGACGAGGAGAAAATTAGACAGAAGTTGGAGTTCTTTTTTATGAACCCTTGGAAGAAATGGAAGATGATGCGGCGGTTTCCATACATGAGCATATTACAATTTATAAAAATGATTTTGGTCACTATGCAACTTTACATTTTTGCATACTCTCGCTACATGCAAGTCGATTACACTTGGGATAATAGAATATCATTTTCGCATTTGTTTTTGAAAGGATGGCACTCTTCAATGGACGTGAGATCATATTCACCTTCTAGGAGTCCTAAGCAACAGCCACTAGCTATTTATGAGAAGAACCAATTTTTTGATGCTATCGACTATGCATTCATTCAATATGCGTCCCTGAATAGCGATGCAGGCCCCTACAGTTATACATCAATTAATAACGAAATGTCACCGATGGAATTATGCTTTTACTCCTACCGAGAAGTCTCAATATTTGGCTACAACAATACTTATGTTTTTAATCCAGAAATCGATCGAAAATGTTTAAATTTAACAGCAAATATGATTGGAATGCGAATCTTTGAATATCTAAAAAATAACAACTTTAATGTTAGATTCTCAGCTCTGGTCAAAGTCACTTTAAAATTTGTAATCAAGACTATTAATTTCAAAAGGTATGGACCTCTCTCAACGCCAGATTGTTTTGAGTTCGATGTTACAATTTTATTCGACAATAGTGACCATGTCGGGAAAATGATACTATCTTTAAATACAGTCGCCAATCGCCATAATTGCAGAGGAGCCTTTAGATACATAATAGATTTAAAATATCATCCAGCATTACGCAGCTTATTGAACTTGACGGTCATCTTTATTTGTGTAACTAGCTGCGTCGTTTGCGCTAGAGCAATTTGCAAAGATCAGAAACTTAGGCGAGAAACAGCTGACTTTTTTCTGTTTAAATACGAAAGAGAACTAGCCTGGGAGGAAAAAATGGAATTTGTTAACTTCTGGTATATTACGATCATTTTTAACGATATCTTTATTGTCCTTGGATCATTGCTTAAAGAGCAAATAGACCAAGCGTATTTCGAGACCGATGGATGGGACTGGGATTTATGTTCGGTATTTATTGGACTGGGCTATCTCTTGGCTTGGTTTGAAGTTCTGCAGTATTTGCGATTCTTCAGGTCTTTTAGAATGGTGATTTTGGCGTTTAAGAAATCTACATGGAAAATTTGCCAAATTTTTTTATCTATCCTCCTGATTTTCATTGGTTTCATGTTTTGTGGGTGGGTAATTTTTGCACCTTATAGTACCCTGTTTCGTTCTCTGTCATCCACATCAGAGTGTCTTTTTGGGCTGATCAACGGAGATAATGTTCATGCGACATTCGCAAGTATGTCCCGCAGATCGATGATGATTTGGTGGTTTGGCAAAATATACCTGGACGCTTTTATCTTTCTTTTCATCTATATTGGTGTTGTGCTGTTTCTTGCAGTCATGGAGGAATACGCCATTATTAAACAATGCTGTGAAGAGGAATTACCGAAATCATTTCTTCAGGAATTCATTGAATTAAAATAAACAATTTCTTCGGGCAGTATATTTAACTATGATTTAGATAACAACAAGCGACAAAGTTTAATTGATTATTTTTGGGCTTGGGGAGCTAAAATGAAGAAATCTGAACCGACGAGCTAAAACCCGGTCATTAGTTGTAAGGAATTGTTAGTTTGATATGAATGGCTATACTTTTAAGCAATGTTAAATTTATGAGATATTATGAAATTATTTGACAGACATTACGATCATTTAAATTGGTAACAAGTGCAAAAAACACTTAAAAATGTAAAGAAAATAAAATAAATATTTTTTCCTTTTTATGAAAATTGGTTTGAAATCATGTAACTTGATAACCAAGATAAAGATTTTCCCTAATAATATAGAAAGTACATGTAATTATACATATTTTAAGGGTACCTTTTATTTTGCGACGAAAAAATAACGCGGTCTAAATAAGTACATACTATTTCCTACTACGAATTAAAAGTTTCCAGAAATAAGTTTAAAAAATTAAACGGAAGTTTATATAGAGCTTCATATCGTTAATTAAAAAAATACGAACCAGAATTATGTATAATAAGTAAACTAAATATAGATTAAATTAAAAAGTATATAATTTCCAACGAACTGATGGTTAATAGGATGAGTGGAAGTAGTAAGAAATGTTGTAGCAAGAAAAATTTGAATGTGTGACTAAGAACAAACCCTGATTGAGGCGAGATACCAAATACTTTTACAGTTAATAATTTTTTTAATTTGCAATTTTGTTTAAAGGTACAATTGGCGTTTGGAAATGTCATTTTTACTTGACGAATTTGCACGACCACCATCGCCGAAAATGTTAATTTTTGATTCGAAAGAACATACACCTTCTGATAATGACACTATCGACGATTTAGACAGTGGACAGGAAGATATAAAACAAGAAATTGAAGAAAATTCGGAACAAGTAAACAAAGGTGCAGATGGCATAGAGAATTCAGAAACTGTATTACATAAAAGACTTGTCGAACGACGATCTGAGGATAAAATAGTCACAATAGAAAATGTAAATGATTTCACTGATCCTCTGAGGGCCCCAGAATTGTCCCCTACGAAATATGAACCAGAAAATTCGGTAGAATTTGCTGTGCAAACACCATATGATAATCGGTTTAGAACGGCGTTGAGTTCGACTGTTCTCTCAGTGAGCCCATTTGTATCATTTCCGCTACCTTACCTGGAAACTGAACAAGGCAGAAAATGCGCCTTAAGATCGCATTTTCCTAATGAATTATACTTTTCCAAGCAATGGTCAAATTTCCCGGTTAAAACACAATCATCTGAAAATAATGCAAGGAAAGATGATGCTGCTAATGTGAAATTGAAACCGCCGCACAATTTTGTTACTCATGAAATTACAACTTCCATCGACAGTCGAGAACTGCAGACCCTGTTGGCAGAATTTCGAGCTTTTGGAGGCCGATACCCCAAAACTAATAAAAGTAAAGTGTTTAACATTTTATTTATATTAAATAATATTAAATATAATTTTTAAGTGATAAAAATAAAACGGCAGGACTCCTATCAGAAGCCGCAGAAAGTACAGGATGATTTCATTTATAAAGATGCCTTGGATTTGGAAAATCATCAGCGTCTTTCGGTGCTGTTTTGCAGTTTTTATTATAATCCAAAATCGCCCGCATTCTGTGCCCAGCCTACACTTTTAGACATGAAATTTTATGGCCAGCAGGACATAATGCTTGGACAATTTCTTCAGAAGTATTGTTTTCGGAGCTCCTATATTTGTCACTCTTGCAGTTTGCCTATGATGGGTCACGTACGAAGGTAAAGTTAGATAAAAATATTATCCTAATAAAGCGACAAGATTTTTAAATCATTTTAGATATGTACACTCAATGGGTTGTGTCCAAATATTTCTTACGGAGGATACGAATAAGAACGACAGTGATCAAATCTTTTTAACTTCGTGGTGTCAACATTGCAACGAAATGACTCCAAGCGTGCCCCTATCGGCCGATTCTGTCTGCTTATCTTTTGCGAAATACTTAGAGCTACGATTTCATGGTCATGTCTACCAAAAGAGAATCGTTGAAAATTTTAAAAGCGAAGGAGATGTGAATTCAGATTCAATTAGCAACAATTGTCCGCATTCTTTGCATAAAGACTATATTCATTGTTTTTCCCACAAAGGCATTGCAGCTAAAATTAGTTACACTCCGATCGAAGTTTGGGAAATTACTCTTCCACCTCTCACTTTACACTTGAAGAAACCAAAGCCTTTTGATAATGCCCAAGTGCTAGAAGATATTAAAAACTTTTCTGTAAAAGGTCATGAGGTGTACTCAAAAATTCATGAAAAAATTGCAGAATTGGCAACAGAGGACGAGTGCGCAATGCTTACAAGTTTTAAATCAATTTTAAATCAAAATCAGTTCAAATTTCGACAGCATGTTGAAATTGTGCAGACATTGTTGACGGAAAAGAACGTTCATTCGTATGATATTAACGATGCGATGCTAATGGCTAAAAAGACGTTGGCTGAAAGTATTGAATTGTGGGGTCCCCGCCTTCACGAAGCTACTGTTCAAGCAAAACTAATGCAGAAACAGGAGTCTAATCCTCAAATCGATCCAGGCACTATATGTACAGAGGATCTGAAGACTGACCTTGATTCGCCTGTGGTGGAAAGTAAACCGATTACAGATGCAGATGAATCGATGAAGAGCGATGTGCTAGAAACTTCGGTGGATAATTCACGACCCGACAATTCGCCGGCCCCAGGAAAATCTAGAGATAGTATACCGAAGAGTCATCATGAGGATAAGAAATCTATTAAACAACTGCTTAGTCAATTGCTGCCTTCGACAAATCAAGTTAATGTCCTGCAATCTCCTCTTTCAATAAATGAGCACCTGACTTTGCCTTTGGGAATTTTTCCGATTCTTGTTCATGATCAAGACCTTAGTTCAATCATAGCTTACAGCCTTGTTTCAGCGGACTATAAAAAAGCGATAGAGAACTTGAATTCAACTTCTGGCTACAACAGCGATCCGAATAGTAGTCCGAATGTTAAAAGGAAGTCTCAGGACGGGTATGTTACTTAAACTGGGCTAAAATTATTATTAATCTACATCTTATATTTTTTTATTCGCATAGATCAATGGACAATGGCGAGAAAGACTCCGCTAAAGCTGAGGAAGATAAGAAATGTAAATCGAACTCCCACATTGAGCTTAACTTTCAGGTATCTATATAAACATGTAAAACTTAACTGTTTTTTTACTGAACGTTTTATAAACTTAGGACAACACTACCTCATTTACGTGCAAAATTTATTTTGCTAAAGAGTTCGATTTGATCCGTTCAAATGTTCTAAAGCCTCCAAAACTTGAAAAAAGTATATACAAAGAGTTAGAAAATAAAAAGAAAGAAGAATTAAGGCAGTCACAGCAAAGAGCTTCTTCGCAGAGTGAAGTTGATTTACAGCGAAGGATTAGTTCAAATAATTTGACCCCATCAAAATTTGCTGAGCCTTCGAAAGAAGTACCTACGGTGCAGACTGAAGCAGATGAGGCGCGACTATTTTTTGCTCGTTCCCTCTGCAGAAGTGTGCAGTGGGAGGCTAGAGGAGGAAAGAGTGGTTCAAAATTTAGTAAAACTTTGGGTGAGTGATTTTTAGAAATGCACAATATTATTTAAAGAAGTTAAAGAATTAGAATAATAGTTCCTTTGGTTTATGTTAATATGCTCTATATAAAATATTTTACAGACGATCGTTTTGTCCTAAAGGACATGAGTAAAACAGACATTTCAATATTTGAAAATTTTGCATCAAATTATTTTGACTATTTAAACAAGTGTTTGCAGCAAAATCAACCCACACTTCTTGCCAAAATATTGGGAGTTTATCGCGTAACAATTAAAAAGAAAGAGTAATTGAAAACAGAATCAATTGAAAATGTTACAATTTTTATCATTCCCCTTATAATTACAGCTCTATGCAAGAGAAAACTATCCTCGTAATGGAAAATTTGTTTTACGAATGCGACATCAAAAAGAAATTTGACCTCAAGGGGTCTGAAAGAAATCGATTAGTAGATCCTACTAATCAGAGCGGAGAAATTGTTTTGTTAGATGAAAATCTCATTCAAAGTAAGGAAAACTAAAAATGATTCGTTTATTTCCAATATATTTTAATTAACACAAACGTTCTTCCAGTGTCCTGGTTTAAGCCTCTATACATATTGTCGCACAGCAAAACAATTTTGCGAGAAGCTATCAATCGGGACTCAACTTTTCTTGAGAAGAATGGAGTCATGGATTATTCTTTACTCGTCGGATTAGACAATAAAGACAAGGTTTTAGTTTTGGGAATAATTGGTAAGAATTGAACAATTCTCTCTTTAATATAATTTACTCAATTATGTTTGTAATACGAATATCAACTTAAACAAAATTTTTATTTTTTCTAGATTATATTCGCACCTACACTTTTGACAAGCGTTTGGAGTCTATTGTTAAACAATCAGGATTATTGGGCGGCCAAGGGAAACTTCCAACGGTCATATCTCCTCAGCGATATAAAAGTCGATTTTTCGAAGCTATGGATCGATATTTTTATTCAGTCCCTGATAGATGGGAAAGTTTAGCGAAAAAATAAATACCAAGGTAATTGGAATTTGAAAAGTTGATCGAACGTTATATCTTCCGATAATAAATGTATAGTTAGTTAATCACCAATTTAATAAATCGATTGAAAAAATAATTGTTTTTATCTGCTTCCTTACATCATCCTTAAAATATTTCAAAATTTGGCATGGAGTTCTATTGGTATAATATTAAATAATGTAAATTATTGCTCTTATCGCTTCTATGTAATTTAAAAGCTGAAGCTGGGTGATGGTTTTATTCCTAATCGTAATCGAAATTGTAATTGCTATTGTAGCATGCATTAAGGAAAAATATTAAAGCTGAAAACCTTGTGTTGAACCCGAATACTCATTTTGGGTGATTACTGTCTCACACAAAATCGTTCGTATCAGCTTAAAATTTTGAAGTAGTTAGATTTATTTTACTATAAAATTGAGATTGTTTGAATGGCGCAAGTACATGCTCTAAAATTCTCCAAGGTCATAATCTACTCTTACGCTTGGTAGATATACTCTATGGAGTAAAACCAATAATGCAAATTAAGACGCCGGTATTTGGAAGTCAACGCCCGATAAAAGTACACCCCAAATCGGGTCCAAGGGCGCGTACGTACCGCTACGTGATGAATATCACTATGCAAAGTGTAACAGGCATAAACACACGTAATATCCGCCAGAAGCCCTATATCCTTCGAATTGCGGTAGAAGCCACTGCTTACGAAGTAACATTTTGTTTGATGATTTTATTTTTTGACTAAAATGTGGGTCAGTGGTACCAGGACGATAGTGAGCTTTACCAAAACCACTGTTTGAATGGGCGAAACTCCCAACTATCGCTCCTACGCAATTCCCCATTCAGGAGCCAGGTGGATAGCCCTGCCCAAGTCGTCTAATTGCTTCCTGAATACTTTAACTTGCCTTCTTGGGCCGTGGGTTCAAGGAGCAAGGAGTTGAGCAGGTCTTAGTAAGTGTAACGTGTTTACTAGGAAAGCTTTCTACTTCGGGTAGGGCCATGTAGAATTAGTTCTATTTGAGGCTCCGTACGAAGCACGAAAGTTTTCCAGTTTATAGCTGGTGCCGCGATAACCTTAACTCAGTTAGGAGCAATGTTATATCGGTTCGGGCGGCTTCTTTTAATTAGTCCGACATTGAAACTCGTTTGAAACTAATTTACCCTGTTCAGTTGAAAAGTGCCCACTGCCGTTCGCTTCAATGATCTTCTGACGATAGCACGATGACAAAGTCCTTCAACACCAAAGGACAGGAAGGAAGGTACTGATAACAACGTTACACATATCGTTTTCAAAACTCAAATCTTATTTCCTGATATGGATATGCAAAAAGTACCTTGGTGACATCTCATATCTATTTTTGCCGTTCCTTACCACTTTGGCATTTATTCGTTTCTGGTTGTAGAATTTAAATTTAGAAAAGCCCCGGGGTTAAACGTTTTCCAGTGCACATGCAAAGTTAGAAGTTTTTCTTTTTTTATTGTACTCCAGTTTAAAGCCATTAATTTTCTTGTTTCCTTTGAGTCACCGTATTACAAAAACTTGTTATTTTCTTATCTGAGACATCAGTGTGATTGAACCTAATTTTCGTGCTTATCACGAATTAATTCAAGAATGACATTAGTCTGGGAAAATTTCAGCCAGAAATTAAAGTCGCTTGTAATGGACTTTTCATTAAAATTAAAATTTTTATTAAGTGGTTTCATGTGAAACTATTTGGAAAATGCTAATAAGAATAACTTTATCAAAAAAGTTTTAAATCGCAGAAGCTAAGTTTTAGATTTTTAGTTTAGGTTCAGAGGACTTTATTGAAATTGAAGTTGCAGTCGTCTAGTTAGTTCTAACTTACATATATGTATATTAAAAGATAACTCATAAAATATTTTAGAAGTTATAGTACATTTAATAAGTTATTCGGGCAATGTTAGGGAAAGGAATGAAAAGAAACTAACTAAGTGTCCAACTGTTGGAATTGGACAGAAAAATAAATATGTACTATCTACTTTATATCTTCCGATACTCAAGTCGTCTACTTTTGTTTTGGTGGAGTTGCGACGTGCGGCGACTAGACATTGCCCCTTAATACCTAGATTGTGATAAGAACCCTATTCAGTGAAAATATATGTATCTTTAATTGAATTCACTTCAACTTTCCAAAAATAACAAAACGCCTGTTATCTCTAAGGGTTCATCCCACTTTTCCAGTATAATTTTATAGTAACATTGTCCTTTGCATTCTAAGCAGAATTCCCGAAAGAAGTTATCACTTGAGGCTTAATGTAAACGAGACTTGTTATCGTTTAAGAGTATGATTTTTGGCTATTTTCCGGTCACGCAATTTAGGGGTAAGGACCTTGTTTGTTATGTAAGGCACCGTCTGGTTCGAAAAGAACTTGACCTGATTTTAGTCGACCGAAATCTAAACATTACAACACCTCTCAACAAACCCAGTTGTCGAAATAGCGCCAACAACACTTTAATAAAATAATTATATCACCAGGAGGCCTGCGACCGCGGCCGTCTGGGTGTATTATAACGAAAAAGGAGCCGAATTTAACCAATTAAAGTTGCGTGAGGGCTTCAAGTTTACGTCTCATCCCCAGATTGATTCAGATTCAAGGATTGCATTCGTAAGCAAGGTAATAAGGCAGCCCTTTTCCTTATGTGACCCACATTCTTGAGCTCATTTGAAATCTCCCTCTCCAAAGAAAAAATAATAAATTTATTCGGTGCACGATTTTCGAAGCGTTGAATAAAAATAATCTCATTTTGTCGTTTCGTGACCATCTGAGGGGTGGATTTCGCGTATTATTTTTTAGAGGCCATATTATGGCTTTTTGGCAGCAACCAAAGACCACGACAAACAAACCGCAGAGAAATAAAAGCCATCAACCGCAACAAATAATTTATTTGCAGATATTCGCCACTCTGAAAATCCATTGCTGCATTTAATTACCGGCAGTTGTTTTAAAAACTGGCCAACATTACGTGCTACGTGTTTGAAATTGCACGTGCTATTTAGCGTAGTTTTTCCTTCAGGAAATAAATTTCTTTATTTATCTTTTGTTTTGGGTAAAAAATGTTTTGTTTCTAATAATTTCAATGTTATGAAAATGGGGTATATAATGGGCGCATCGTGTTCTTTAAAATTAGCTGAAACATATTTTTCAATGGCTATATATACTTTACAACTAAAAAAAGATCGAAACATGTTGAGCAACAATTTAAATAAAAACTTTGAAACTCAAGAAATACAAAAAAGATCAAATTACCACTTTGACTTATACTTTGGACTAAAAACCCACAAAACAATTTCTAAGTAATTTCATTTTCAATTGATGAAAGAATAATTGAATCGTCTCGACACGTGAGTAAACAATTTTGAAATAATGGGTCGTTTTCATTTGAACAGACATTCCAACTAATTGAGTTGCCTGTTGCTTATAAATAATGTATGCAAACGATGACAATTTTATTGAGCGAACAAAATGAGGTATTAAAGCGAAAATTAATTCTTAAGTCGGATAAAGTTTTGTCTAGAATAAATTCTTCTTGTCGGGTGGGTTAGAACTTAAGGAATTTATTTACATACATATGAAGGCGTTTGAATTAGAGCATAAAAACGCCCGTATTTTTGGAATTTTTATTTTAAGAAAATTAAATTGCAACATCAATTTTGGCGATGAGTAGTATATCATAATTAAAATACCTTTCAGAACATTTGTAATACAACATCGTCCTACTAGTTGAAATCGCGTGATTAAGGAACATATGCAAATGAAGCTCTGTTTTTAATGAGCAATTTTCTGATTGTATATTCACATTCAACTATACGGCCACGACTATCCCTACTTTTACTTTTCGTGGGAAAGTAGCTCCACTCCTCGACCAACAGAGTGTTGGCTTCAAAGAAAATAAAAACCTGAAAATAGGTTTTATATTGCCGCCGGAAGGTAATTTAATTTACTGGTCAGGACGATTCCTTTTGACATGATTTCACCTGGTCACAGGAGAGTGTGTGCTTCCGGCACCGCATAAAATTAGGTGCAAGGGTACGAAAACACCGGCCCCAATAATTTGCAAGTTCATCGATCAGGGCTCCATAGACCGGAATTTTTATGATTTCCCGAACAACATGTGGAGCATACAGTGCCAATGTATCGACCAAAGCGACCGGTGGTACGGCTGGCGCTTTGGTTTATGAATTAAATGCATTCCTTGAATACCTGCGGGATTACTTTTGCCGATGGTATCCCGCGTGTCCTGGTACGTCCTGGTGCAGACATGTAATTTAAGCTCCTTTCGGCTTCACTTCATTCATTCTGCCTGTTATTTTTCAGGGAGAAAATGGATTTTCATGCGGCCCAGGGGAATGTGAGGCTCTTTGGTTACCTCTTTTGTATTTTTACCGCGAGCGTGTGAAACACTCAAAAGTTTTTTGTAATATCGTGCTTGATTTCCTTTCATTTAACGATTTTACAAATACATGCTGCTGAAATTTATAATACGAGTAACAATCTATTAGCTTCATGTCGAAATCCATAATAATAATCCATTAGCTTCGTGAAATATTCCAAAAAGTTAATTAATTTATGACAAACCCAATATTAAAAATTTGACGAGTTAATTTAACTTTCAGCTTACACAGAAACTTTATGAATATCATTATTTAGAAGGTTGGGGAGACAAATTTATAACATTAATTATTATATTTTTATTAATTATTATTGAGTTAAATATAATAAAATGTTATTTTCGATTTCAGTCTTTCAAGAGCCATTTTGTAATGTTGCATGAGCGTTTAAAAAATAGAAAGTAACAACAATCATGAATAATAATGTCCTTGTAGATCTATAGAATAATTAATATAGTCAAGTCAAAATATTTACATTTCCAAAAACATTCTTTACATTTCATAAAGTGCTAATTGGCACCAATTGGATTATAACCACCCATTCATCAATTACCAAAATTCAAGTTAACCGAATTCACCACTCCATTACCTGTAATATGGGAAAGGTATGTGACTGATAAGGTCATAACAAAACTCTTGCATAATCTCTATGCAACAAGTCCACAAATTAAGTACATACATACATAAGCTCAAAAATTTGCATTTGACAAAGTTTTCACTAGTGTGCCATATTAGCGGCATTTTGTTCTCGCTGTCGACAGTCCTTCCGAATGTTGAGCAAAAAGTTATTTAACAGATAGTCCTATTTATAAAACGTAAGGTTAATGAGTCTTGCTAATGCATGGAAACTCAGATTTATTGCGATCGACAGAAAATCAAAGATAGCGAATTATGATAAAACATTAATATGCATATTGGAGGGCTTTAAGCAATGAGCAAGGGCACGCAATTATCGCCATAGTTACTGAAGTTTGTTTACGGCTTTTGCTGATGCAGATGCCCGCAGCGCATTTAATCTCGCTAATTTAGTTGAATCGCGCTTTTAGCGTATGGAGGATTAATTTGCCAGTGGTAACTTTTAGTTTATTGTTTTGTGAAGCTGAATACATGTTGTGGAACCTTGCAATTTGAAACCTATTGAATAAATTGCTAATTAAAGCATGTATTGATTTATGTTACATATTTAGTCATACACTTAAATGTTATAACTACATAGTTCAACTTTTTGTGGCACAAAGTTTTGTTCGGAAACAGAAACACGATTTGTGAAGTACTACATATGTGGTGTGGGGATAATTGATTAGAAGCAGTTTAGGTAAATTTAAGTGAAATAAGTGAAAAACTAAGAAAAGTTGAAAAGAACTGTTATCATATTTATCATAAAGAACACAGCTATTTTGCAGAAATTTGATTCATTTAATATTTCAACTATAAGTTTATTTACGTTAATGATTAATATTACTTTTTTGCTGTTTTTTGGTGAAATATAAAGCTTCGTCAAAAATTTACATTATTATTATAATATAAGTTAAAGAAAAGTATGTAAAACCAGCAATTTAGAAATATATGGACCTTTTTCCTTTCCACATTGAATGAAAGCTAGTGAACGAATTTTTTGTTTTTTATACCGCATTTGTCTCAAATATACTTTGTATCTTTGAAAACTATATGCCAATGAGAAGGCGGAGTAAAGCCAGTTTTAAATCCACCGTTATATATTTTTAAATTGCAAAAACAATATAAAAAAATACTATTATTATTATATTATTATTTCCATAGTGTTTTCAATTCATCCTTAAAGTTTCAGCACGTCAAAAAAAATATAAAGGTGGATTTAGGATCGGTGGTACTTTGTCAGGTTATTGTCATATAATGTAGTTTGAACAGATAAGTACAAAGTATATTTGAGAAAAATGTGAAGCGGTATAAAAAGCTCTTTGAACAAATCGTTCACCAGTTCTTAGTCTAACATAAGTAATTGAAAATCATTAAATTGAACAATTAAATTAAACCATCTATCTAACTACTCACTAAAAATGTTGCTTTATAGATACAACACACAAAGATATCGCGAGGACTACATATGGGATAGAAGATCAGCGTCGGAGCCGAATTTAACAGGTAAAATTAAATAAGTTTAAAGAATTTTTAATAAATATTTTCATATACAGCACCACCTCAGATACACAGATGGCCGAATAAATTTCCCCACGAATATATATCCGTTGACGAATTAAAGTACTTTCGCAGAAAAAAACCTCCTCACGGATTTGCTGGTAATTTAAAAAAAAAAAATTATAAGTGAAATTTAAGTAACACAATTTATTTTCGAGAATTCCATACAAAGAGTAGTATTAACCTCAGCAACAAATATGCACCACCTCTCCCATTTTCTGCGGTGAAATCGGAGTACTGCAGAAGGTACACAAATCCTCTTCGCTTTGATCGGCCTGGACTGACTCGGAAATCTACAACACTAAAGCTAGATGGCCCAATGGACATAGGAACTGAGTTCAAAGAAAAGTATTTGCATTATCCAGAAGAAGAAGCAGTAAAGTTTGTGTTTATTTATTTATTTTGTTGGAACTTTATTTAATAATTTTTTATAATTTCAAGGTGTCGAGCATCACCTACTAAAGTTCCAACGAATCTAGACCTTTCCGGTGATCTACACCTGGAACCTGAGTACAAATCTTCATACATAGGACATCCATTGTCGGTTCGTTCAACAAGGGTCACGCCCAGGGACTCATTGAAAATTGAGGGTTTGTTGGATGTTTCTAAGAAAGACATCCACATGCCGTCCCAGGAACCCTTCAGAGGTTTCCCTGCTGTTAAAGTCGATCCGCCAAAATGCCATCTAAAACTGGAGGGCGAAATGAGTTGCATGCCGGAGTACCGAAGTCAATATATTACCTTCCCAATTGAAAAATCCCACTCTATACCTCAGCTAAGTAATATTAAGTTTCAAGGTGATTTTATCGGCGTTCCTGAGTACACAGAAAGTTTTAAGTTTTACGACAGCTACTCGAAGAGTGCTCCTATAAAGAAGGCAGACCATATAAGTTTCAAAGGTAAAATTGATGCCGTACCTGAGTACAAAGAAAAGTACAAGGAGCCGAACATGTCTTCCATGGAGAAAACTGTCTCACTCAAAACTGAGGATCACCTACATCCAGGTGGTGAGTTTTCAAAAGATTTACCTGAGTACTACGAGAGTTACAAAGATCATCATATTACAAATGCGCCTGAAAAAGGGCGATGCAGGGAGCCATATTTGCGACTTAAAGGTAAAATAGAATTTAATCCGGAATACCGGAGTACATACCTCGATCATCCTCGTTCGCGGCCAGTAGTTAAAAAATCGGTTTCATCACTAAGACTGTCAAATAGTTCAAAGAGCCCTTTTGGTACGCCTAGAAGAAAGTTTAAGTCGACATCACCGAAGCGGTTCCATGATCCTGATCAGGACCTGCCAATTGCTTCACGGCCCGAATATCGCAAGGCTCGGCACGACTACCAAATCAGGGAACGTTCTTTAGCTCCTAAGATCACTGAAGCAGACGAGACGACAAAATCGAAGGGGAACCGAAGACGTGGATCGATTAGGAAGAGCCATGTTAGTCCTTGTCGACGGGATTCTTCGCCCAGATTTAAAGTAACTGTGGAAAATTTCGATGAGGTTGGAGTTTCTAAGAAAACTCCTAAATTTGGGAGAAGGGCTTCTATTTCACGATACGCACAAAATACTCGTGAGAGGACTTCTGTCATAGAAGGAAATAAAAAATACGTTAAAGGAAAGGCCAGGCACGGTGGAGGTGATCAGTCGTTTTTAGTTTTGGATGAGCCATGTAAAAAAAATAGCTGGATGGAAAAGTCTTGGTACGAAACTTAAATACGTATATTATAATGTTTGTTAATTCAACTGGCTGTTTTATTACAGGATTTAAACACTCAATTGATATTTCTCATTTATAAGTTTTATGTAAGAATAAAAACATAACATTTTATAGGAGTTTCACTTGTAGGCGAGAGTAGGGTACATGAATGCTGGGGTGTTAATGGGTTAAAATAAATAAATAACTTTTGGGGATAATAATCATTTCAGGTTAAGAAATAATAATATATTAACGGAAAAAATAACAATTTATCAAATATCAAATATTAAATAAATTATTATTAGTGCAATCTGGTAAGATTAGTACAAGAATAATGTACAATATAATTTAATAAAAGACCGTTGCGTTAAGATTTATTTTACCAATCTAATCCAGTTAAGGTCTTAAAAGTCTATAAAGTAAACGAATAATAATATTTGAGCAAATTAAGCCATTCATGCAACTAATTGCAAGTGATTCTTTTTGTTTTTTCTTTTGTTAATATTATGAACTTTTAATAAGACAATATTGTAAGTAGAGTGTAGTGTAATTAATAAAGCAACGAAAATTCACATTCTTCTTGTGTGTTAATAAACCTCAATGAATCTTTACGATATCACATAAATAAAACCAGGTAAAAGCTTCTACAAATCTTGTGCCAAAATGATTTTCTTAAGACATTCGTCTAAAGAAAGCTTTAAAGCTTTCTTGTGTCCATGATAAAAAGAAGTCTATTATAACTTTTCGACAAGTTAATTTCATTTCTAGGGTTGAAATGAGTTTGTACATTTTGGAAACTATTTGTAATGCAATATGTTATTTAGAGGCGAAGATTAGGAGGGTACATCTTTACATAATTAACACCCTTTCCAAAATATTTGTTTATCATTTGCTTCTTAGGCGACTAGAAATTTAGTGCTTTTAAAAAGGTATTAAACTAAAAAGAAATCTTATGTTTCTTCCGAGCAGTTATAATAAATCCAAACGAAATTTTAAATGTTGTTATTGTTAACAATAATGGAAGAAATATATAATAGATAAGTTAAAAGTATGATTTCTAAATTCCTTTCTGCATCACAAATTGCTTTTCTATGTGCTTCTGCTGAATTGAGCTATATATTAGTGCAACGCTATATTTAGCAGTACAGGGCAGAATATTTATATAACACTTACCAGAAAATTTTAAAATTGAAGATTTTTCGGATTATCTATGCAAATTCAACATGTGTATCTGCAACCTCAAAGGAAGAAACTATCAAAAATTCATGCCCACACTCAGCTGTCGCCTTACTTTACTCTTCTCACAGAATACACAATATTCATGTAAATTTTACATTAAAAATTCAATTTCCGATGAAAGTCTTGTCGAAGTAAAATTGCATTTATGCCAATAACTTCGCATCATTAGAGAGCTAAACGAGCACGTGAAATCGCTGGATATAAAATTAGTTAACAGATGGATGATGTGTAGTACATTCGTAAATCTGAATACGAGGCGGATACTAGCTACCATAAATAATTCATATTGTCATTTAGATAATTTGGCAAATTGCACATCTGCGACACTGCGAGGATAAAATTTAAAGTGTAAAGTGGGTGACGATGTTAACTATTGAGTAAATAAAATTGGTTTAGTGAATGAAGTCTGGTTAAATAACACATCAAGCAGATTTTTAAATTTAAACGCGTACTTAATTTATTTTTAATGTGATGAAGTCCCTTATAACAAAATCTGAATTTCAGTACTCTTGATAGTAAGTTGTAATATTGTAATTGAATTTTGGTATGCTGAGTATGGATAGAAAAATAGATTTACCATTGATCTAGCTTTTCAATATCTGATTGCAATGACTCAAACTTGAGGCTTGTATGCACATAGATATGCTAATGAAGAACAAAGCTGTAAGCATAAAGTCAATTTGACTGGACTTGGTAGTTATGTTGTTAAATAAAATTGTAAGCTTATTTTATATAAAAGAAGCACTTACATATATTTATTATTGACTTCTAATTAGTTGATATGTTAATTTGTATATAAGAAATAGTTAAATTATGTGAAACATACATAGGTACATTTTTACAAAAGGAAGGTAAAATAAGCGAAACGACTTTTTAAAGTAAAGGCAAATAGTTAGGTATTGTTTTATTTAAGTTTTCAAAATCGTTAAAATTTTTCACGATATCAACTACTACCTGATTGCTAGCTTCAGCTTGGTGAATAAATTGTTTAATTTAATTCCCAATGTTGTCTTGTTGTCTAATAAATTCTATTCATATCTCGGCCTTCCAGCCTTGCTCCGAAATCTTATTGTTAGTGAATTTAGTGTATCATATTCATCTGGTTTGCTTTGTTTGCTTCGATCGAAAGATGATATGAGGAGTCGTGTGGAGTCAATTCCGCACGTTCGCTTGCGCCTTCGGGCTTGTTATTGTCTTATCTGAAACGCATTGAATCGATATCGATCGCATGTTTTCAAAACAGTTTATCCTGCATAAGAATTCAGTCGTTTGCCTTCTTTGATTTATGGCTTCGGGGTAATCAATTTCATTCATTTTAAACGCGTGCTTTTCATGATGTCTTCCACTACGTTCAGGTGACACGCTTGGCAAAATGCACACCCGCTCATTGTCTGGAACCTTTATAAATGGAAAAACTTGGTACTTGTCAGTGTGTTATCCAATAAAACCTAATGTATTTGATTTAACCTGATGTATCGTTATGTCGGATTTTTGTGAACAGAGCTATGAGGGGATTAGTTTTATTTTCGTCGAGTAATTCTCAAAGGCACTATAAAATATGTTCAACTGTTTCAATTGACTTGTATATATGTATATCTTGAAAATAACTATGCGATTTAAAACATAAAAAACTTAACGCAAGCGTCCTAAGTTTTCTTTTTCCATAATAATAATATCGATTTCATAAATAAAGAAGATTATACGAATTTAGTTTGAAAGCATATTTCTCAAAACTATAAAGATTTTTCAGGCCTGTATTTTTTGTTTGTAATATACATAGAGCGATATTGTCAAAATAATTATTTTCAGTAAAAGTTTTAATTATAAATATAAAATAGGAAATTAAAAGTGACTTAGAACAGGTATAGATTTCTTTTTAAATTATTTATGAATAACTATGATTTTTTGAACTTAAAAATTTTCCCGCAAAATATTTTTCTTTTCATTAATAAGTTTCTCCTCAATCTAACTAGAAATGGATTTTTCCTTAAAATTATAAATAGCAGGAGAGATCTTTGCAATTAAAATTGAATTAAATCTTAATTACCATTTCCTACATCACTTGAATTCGAGATTAAGTTAAATTTCAGCCACTTGTGAATAAAGATGCCTATTTTGTGGAAAGGAGTTTAATTAATTTGCTTTTACCTCTCTATTTATTTAAGAAATTTAGAGGAAAATGCATTCAGAGATTGCCTATTTAAGTAAATTACTTCGAATCCATTTATAAAAGTTTTATACAGCTCCGTCGGTAAACGGATGCTTTTATTGCTGTCAATTCAATTTAAAAGGTACGCTAATATTTGCGCACTGAATTGCTTTAAGTTGTACCATTTAAATTAGGGACTTGAATTCATTTTAATTAATACGTTTTCTCCGTAGTATTTATTTCAAAAATATATATTGATTCTAATAATAAAAAAAATATTTTTATTTATCTATATTTGTGATACGGAGAATTTATTTTGTATTTCTCCCGCAACCTTAACTTTGTCCACGCCTTTGCAGCCCCTGAGGAGTTATTTTTATAGTATAGTTAGTTATCAAATCTGTGTTATAAGAGATCAAAAGGCTTTCATGGAAATGGTTAATTAAAAATTAATAATTGCCTACCCCAGTCCGTCTTTTTGGTTTTCTATGAGTACAGGTGAAAAATTCAGAGCAACAAGCACCAATCGCAGGTTGGATACACCTGCTATTCCAATTACCCAATTTTCTCCTATGCTGAAAACCTCGCTCCACTCTAAACAATAAAGAAACTAAATTTCTAGGATGACCAGTTCATGTTAACGAACCATCTAAATTTACGTTGACTTCACCACTAGCTGGACCAATTAAATCACTGAACAAGTGCAATATACCTAAAATTGCCATTTTAGATAATTCTATCAGTTATAAGCAGTCTAGCAAAATTTGGTTTGATTATTTAAATTTTAGAATTATTTGATAGTTGAGTATTCGTATTTTACTTTTGTTACTTTTGAATTTTGTGTGCTTCAATTATTTTGTAAAATTGGTTTACAATACAATTTAAGTAATTTTTAATTTTTAATTCCAAGTGAAGAAATCCAAATCTGTTGCGAAAAATGTTGCTAATTTTAAGCACTATACATAACTTTAATCAACTTGCTCCTCCTGAATTTAAGAGATGTAATATTCTTAGATAGGGTATTCATTACAATAAAATATTGTGACAAATTTAGAATGAAATGCTTTTCTTTAATCTCTTAAATACAGTTTAATCATCCCTTGTAATAATTAAATCCTCGTACTTGAAAATTTGATGCTCAAACATTCCAACCGCAAGCAGACATGAAGACATGCATATAAAGTGGAAAGTTTGCAGGCGGTTGCCGTCGGTGTTCCTGATGAAGTCTGCAAAATGCTAATTTGGGATTCATTGTAATTTGCATTTTCTTTTGCTGCGCGACGTTGTAAAATTCACCGAATATCTATCTTCACACCCCCTTAATCCAAAAAGTGGTGACAGTCAAATGATAGAGTTAAGGAGTTATCTTCTCATAATTCAAGGTTAATCTGCTTCGAACACCATGAATATTTGATTAGTTTCACAATTTTTCTGTTTATCTTACTAGGTACTTGTAGGAGTTATTTGTAAAGAAAAAAAGCTGTACGAACCCAGTTTTATGTTTTTAAAAGTGGAAAAGAATTCAAAGACTAAAATCTATAACGCAGATACATTATATCAAAGCAGACAATTTTTAATCAAAAAATGAAAAAAACGTGAAAATATATTATATTACATATTCAACGAGCATAGAAGAAACTCTTCCCTTTTATGAGTTGGTTAACGAATCTGTTGAAATGGGAATTTTGAATGAATTCATTTACCCACAAAAGCCCCTGCGGACCAAACTGTGTTGGAGGCGGACAAAGTCACGAGTAAATATAAAATTTGCCAACAGTCCACTCAAATTGGCAACAATTCTACGTATTTCCACAATAATAAACTTTTATTCACGGTAAATCCCTAAAAGACTTCTCTCTCTTTGTTCATTTTAATTATGTTTTTATATTGGCATTTTATGTTTTTCTAGTGTTTATTTTAAAGAATTTAAATCTATCGAGAATTTTTGGGATAATTGTTTAGGTTATAAATAAATGAACATTCTTAAATCTGCAAACAAGATAGACAGGGTGGGAGTGAGTTGATTTAGGTACCTTTGTAAGTGAAAAATCATGCGATGAAGATGAAACTCATAAAAAACCATAAATCAAATTTCTACGCCAATTATAGTCAACTGGGTGCGATATTGTGCTAAATGCAAAAGGTCGTTGGAAATATATATTAAATTAAAATACATGTATCTTATTTACATATATATCAGTTTAATATTACTTTGGTAAGTTTTAATATATTTTGCTTGACATTTTTTTCTCAACATTTTTCGGCTTAATGTATACATATGTTTGAAGAAGTTACGAGTATGTGAAAAGATAATTATTCAACAGTTCACAACCAAGAATTTACTATACACAACGTCAAATTTTGATAGATCATGTACAACAGGGATATAAAAGATATATAAAGCCCTATTCTAGAAAGAATATAACAATGAGTTCAACTGTCTTCTCTAATAGGTAATGGAAAGAAGTTCAAGGTTATATAACTGTTGGAATATTAATTCGCATTTAATTTAATTTATTTTTAAACATATTAAATCTGCATTGACATTCAAATCACTTTAGGTACTATAAACACAGTTCAACATTGTCGTTCTCTTCATATCGTATCTGTTATACGTATATGTAACAGGAATGAAAATGAATTCTATCATTAGCTACCAAAAAACCTACAGCTTTCAATTTTCTTTCATCTTTCCTACAAATAGCAACCCTTTTTTCTATGTATAATAACCCGTTTGTGGATAAAGTGATAACATATAAATCGTACATGTTTCCAAAGAAGATTTTCTATATGCTAATAATACCCGCAATATTCACAATTGAATTCCATGCACTATACTCTCTTTCAAACGTGAGTGTAGGCTAAGTAGGTAAGTAAGTAGGTAAGAACTGATATTATCTAACCTCCCATAGTCCCATTTGTGCTGAAATAGTTTCCACACAATATTGAAGAGTGTTCTTACTAATATATTCATAGATATTTTACGTATTGGCAATTATCTACATATGTACATATGTACATTGAACATTTTGCAGTTTTGTTTAGATTCCACGATTAAACTATTTGCCAAAATCAATTTCCAATGCTAAAAATAAATCCGCCTGCGTTTGCACTCCTGCAGCTTAATTGCATTATAAAATACCATCAATTTATGGAAGGTGGAAATTCTTGAGTATTCGAAACAATCAACATTATGTTAGTCTGTAATAAAAGTCTCGGAAGTAGATGAGAACGAAAAGTGAAACTATTAATTTATAATTAATTGGGATTTTAAATATTTTTGTACATTGTTTTTTTCCCCAATATAAGTTGATACCAGGAATAAGAAAGCAGAAAAATTTGAGTGGTTTTAAAATAATCTGGTTTAACGGCGCGAGTAAACATAATAAAAAACGACTTAACTTCACATGCAGCTTCCTCGTCTTTAAGAACATGTTCATGAAAGTGAGCAAGCCAAGTGATTCTGCAATTTTCCCTTCCTGCAGAGATGTTATGGAAGATGTGTTAATAAATAAGAAAATATTTCCCTCTGGCTTTGACTCGACTTGATTGTTTACGTGTGTACCTAAATACTTTCTGCCGGAAAATAAAAATCTCCAGAAAAGTTTGTTTGGGCGGATGAAGCGCGAAGTGATTCGATTTCTCCGCTAATTGGAATTTCTTAATGAAATGAAAAATGTCTAGTATCTGATGACGGATTACTTCTTGCAGGAGCATTGAGTTCGAGTAGCGAAATAACAATCGTCTCAACCAAGAACTCAAAATAAAGTAAATATCCTTAGCTTGTAAACACAATGTGATCGAGCTGCGATGCCTGTTTTTCATGTGTTTGATTTTAAAATAAAGCCCATAATAATCGAGATGTATCGTCTATATTTCCTTTTCCGTGAAACTCCCATTAGAATACTTCAGAATTTTTTATCGACTCCTGTGATGGATTTTCTGATTGAGAACCTCACTTTCTCATATCCATAAGTATTGGATGCTTTATAGCTTCTTTGTAACGTAATGATATTCCGGCATGTGCGGCATAAAACGTAATGAAAAATATAGCTGATAGAGATAAGATTTATTCGCCATTTCATAAAAATGTAAAGCTGTTATTTGAAGTTAAAAAAAACCGGTCAAGAGCGTGTTGGACACGCTCATGATAGGCTTCCGTGAATGCAAATTTATAAATTATTTTGGCTACATTTTTCGTTATAATGCTCAATGATAATAATTAGGTTAAGCCCTGTTACTATGTTTTGTAAATAAATAAATAAATTACTCTTCTTTTTGTAAGTTTTTGTGAAAGCACAGTATGTATAATACATACATATAAGCAAGCAATTTTGCGGTGTCGTTCATGCGCCGAAAGCAATACATACATTGTAATTGATTTACTCTTCAAACTAAATTATTTTTACCATTTTTCTACTACATTCTTCACTTGTTCTGTATTTGCATACTGTCCTTATCTAGTAATCACTCTATATTCTAATTATTTTTAATAATTTCTCTTTAAAATAGGGAAAACGTGTTTAGTCAATTCTTTTCGTAAATATAAAAGTTTTGTTTCCCATAAACTCCATAAATACATTATCCTAAACATTTTATAAAGTCAATGAATAAATAGAAAAGGAACGGAGTTTAGAGCTTAGATTTTGTGACGCGACCCGAAAGAGTTTCCAACAAGAGTAGAGTTCGTTGTCCTTGAAACCGTTTTATGGTATCCAAGTAATGTTAAAATCTCCCCAAAACGAAGTGATATTAAATAAACCTTTCCGGGTATTTCCAGTTTGATTCGTGCACACCTCTGTAAATAACAGGAAATAAGTAGCCAGCCCTATTTTGTTACTATAGTTACACGTCTATCCGTCAGTCAATAAAATATTTCAGCAACAGATTATTTATAAATTTCGCCGGCTTAAGATTTCAGTATTTTAGAGATGTGTGAAAACAAAGAAAGCATTCCGTACAGCGTCCGCTGTCCTGAAAACATAACTCGGATTAAACGTGCTTCTGACGAGAAAAGAGAATATAAATGTTGGGAACTTCCTAAGACAGCAACCCAAGAAACATTTCAGGCACCGAGAAAGAGGACACCCATAAGTAATTTATAAAGATGGTTTCACATTTGAGTGATTTTCTTTTAATAATCTGATGTTTACAGTAACTCGTGTAAGTCGTTATGAGCAATTTTTGTGGCATCAGTTTTATCAGGAATACCTGCAAAAGATGCAGAAACAATGTCAAGTGGACGATGAGGAGAAGTCCAGTGAGTACAATGACAAATTTTCTCAAATAAAAATTCCGGAACAAAGCGAAGAAGAAATGCTTGATTTAATGGAAAAGTATCCTATTTACGCATCTGGTGTTATTTCTTTCTACAATCCGGAAGGACATAAAAAAGGAGTTTTTAATCGTGCAATGAACATAACCAGACCTGTTGCTGAGCAGTATACTCAGTTTGGATAAAATTCGTTTTTTTTTATATTTTGTTTTTTATAAAAACATGGGTAATTGTATTTTTTGGGTACCGATTTTCATAATAATAAACATTGAAAAAAAGTAGGTTTGTGTTTGTGTCTTTCTGAGGTAAACTATGCATCGTTTTAGGTTGGTAGGCTTCCAAATAAAGAATTTTCGAAAATCTCATTAATAATCATTAATGTTCTGCAATACCAATAATGCATTTCCTAAAACTCAATGCAAAAGGGTGGACCAGTTGTCATAGGAAAAACTATTTGTGGTTTGTATTCACTCGAATGCAAATTGGTGCAATAAATTATATGCGGCAGAAGTCGCGGATAAAATTAATTACAAATGATTGCCTGAAAACTGCAAGGAATTGCTTGTGGGATCAAAGTGATTTTAATTATCACTGCGTGACTGATAACCATCGAACAGCTATTGAATTGTATGAATTCTTCATTATGTGATAAAATTTAATAAAGGTTTCTCTTTTCGAATTCATTTCATTCATATCCACTATAGCATGGTCCTATGTAGGTATATGACATTGTAGTCAGTAGTGCATGAGCCGAAGTAGCAGTAGAGAGTTCATGACCGAATATTTTTCAAAATAATGAAAACTGCGAACAGTGTATAATTGTAATAGACAAAAACGCTTTCAATGTATGTAATATAACTACTGATATTTTGTAATATTTTGTGATATTTTCAACGAGCTTTTGAAATATATTTAATATAATTTTGACGATATTGGTTCAGTGAAATATCGATTTAATACAAAATTTGCAGAAAAAGAAAAAGTAGTCATTTCAGTCCATCTTCTTCATACATATGTATTATATATGTATATGTCTTTAAAATATATTGTTTATTGCACTCATAGCTTCTCATTTGAATAAAACTATTCTGGATTAAAAAGTTTTGATTTTGCGTTGATTTTAAACATCTAGCAAAATTTAGGGATTTCACTTAATTTAATACAACGGTGAGTTCTAGAACTAAAATTATTTTGTTCGGTTTGGGCGTTTTTGGAATACGGTTTTATTTCTTTTAAGGAAAGGTTTTATCCAAATACATACATTGCCGAGCTTCAAATTAGGTCATTTCATTCATTTTCAAAATTCTAAGAACACGTTTGAACGAAAAGATTACGAAACATACTCAAGTTTTTGTTCGAAAGAAAAAGAAAAATTGCCCCTTAAGCGAGAAAATTGATATCTTTCCTTCACACTCCAAAAATTGATACTCTTAGCTTTGTACTTAAGAGAGAAGGGGTGTTACATTTTAATGGTGTACAATTTTTGAAATTTGATCTTTTGTTTTTGCCTTAAACTGCTGTGAAATTTTAGCCAATGCCCAATCATATTCTTTAGGCTTGTTGCCAATTTCCAATATTTTATTCACGTAATTCGAGAGTTTATGTTGTATTATTAAATATTCATTTACTTTTTATAAAAAGACTTATCCGCATTCATACGGCAGTAATCCTGCGTGTAACCCGTAACTGTATTAATTCATTAAATCGAAGAGGGTTCACAAACGGGGACATTACGCGTTCCTCAAGGTTAAGGGCGGCTGCCCTGTTCCTCATCTCAAGTGAAAAGGTTTGGATGAAAGAGAATTATGGAGCCCATGACTTTAAGCCCAAGGTATAAAACCATCTGTTCTTACATGTTGGGTTTTGGCACCCAGAAGGAGGCTGTTGATTTCGACCACGTGGACCGAACAAAAGCCCCAACTCGACCTCTCTCTGCGCATTTGTTGAAGTATGAATGGAGCCAACGCTGCTCCAGATGATTGTTTTTAGCTTTTCCGCAAAGCTTCTTCGCATCAGAAGTGGTATATTTTACTGAAACTGGTATCCCTTATTCCAGTTCTGATGCCACACTTGGTCCGTGCGGTTGGAAGCATTCAAAAATATTGTTAACTCTATCGAAACTCGAAAATAAATCGGTCCTTTTTAGAACGTTTGCAACGAAGTGGACTTGGAGTCAAACGCGGTCGTGTCCTTGGCTCCTTGGGAGTATATTACAAGAACAGCTTCACTCAGTACGATTTATGGGAATTTAAGTTTCCTCATCCTGGTCGAAGGATCTGAAATATGTTTGTCGGAAATTAGTGTATGGTTGCCAAAATGTGTTAGATTTGTGGTGGCACATGTTGCAATATCCTGTTGATTTTGTTAAAACGATTGCAAAAATTGGATGCTGTTTAAATCAATTTCCACGTGCGGACGACCACATTTTATGGTATAAACAAGATTTTCATTTAAGTTTATTGCAATGATGTAATTCCTCCGTTAGAAGCTTATTAAATTAATGAAGCAGTAACTTGGCCGCAGAGTGTAGTGCTGGTGAGTCGTAAATTTTCTTTTATTGCCCACTATCATAATTCTTTAGCACATTCTTCACTTTGAACGTGACCTCTGTGCCCCTTCCTCGAACTACATTGCCTCATGAACTGTTTCTTCTTAACGACATTAATATATTGTACATAATATTGTAAGAAAGTTTATCCAAGTTTGCGATTTATACCTGGATTTTCTGCGTAAAGGCACCTGAGGTTCTCGTGTAAGAATAAATTCTTCTTCTGAATGGACGTTGCTAATCCATAGGATTCGTGGAATACTTTATTGCACAAGATTTATATTGTACATGTCTAACAAATTAATATATATAGAATAATTTCTACAACTGATCTGGTCGTCTTCTTATTTTGCGATAAGCGGTCATTTCCTACTTTCATGTCAGCACATGCTCGACATCTGGGCAGCATATTTCGGATTAAAGGACAACGCATTAATATTTAACAAGGAAATGTTTCACGGTTGAACAACATATGGAGGGCAACATGAACAAGCTTTTCTTTGAGAACGAGGACCGACAAATATGCAACACATTGTTGAGACATTCCTAGAGATAGACGAGGGATCAGTTATATCATACCACATATCTACATGTACCTCACACATCTTAAGGAGGCACGCGTATTCGACATGGCCTATTATGTGATGAAGATATAATATTGTATAAATATGTTACTGGGGCAGAACATGATAAAAATCCTTTTGTATAATTTAAGTAAAAGAAGGGTCTGAACTTATATTAAAGTACCTACCATCCACACGCGAAATGTAAAACATTTTATTTAAAACACCTCTTTCTAATTCTTTCTACATCTATGTATACATACATAAGTATGTAGTAAATGTAATATATGTATGCATATGACAAATTTATCTGAGAAATGCTTCTGCAACTAAATTTTTATATTGCAAACGGTTCGTTAAAATTTCATTGTTGGAAATTCTATCTATACTATATTTCATCGTTTCATATTTCATTATAACAAGAAAACTTATTTTTTGTTATTAATGGAAAACAGCAAAATGTCGTCCTTTCCTTGTGAATTTGCAATTTTGGTATTTTGTTGTTTTTGTCAATTGCGGATTTATAATTCAATATCTGAGTAATCAGGATGATAATAATATCCGGAAAACCTTTTCAGTTCCGCATAAGGTATTCTGGATCAGATAAACGTGATTAGTTCCAAAGCAACCGTGGTTAGAAAAATAATATCAGTTCCACATCAAGCATTTCTGATTAATTTCTGAGTACATATTTATCTGCGATACATGCCCGACTTGTTCCTGATTATGTTGAGGCAAATTTTTCTAGTCAGAATATTAATATGGCGCAATTTGGATAAAGACCGACTTTTATCTTGATTTCTCGAATATTTTTATGTTCCTCTATAAGTGTTGATAAACTACAAATTTTAATTTAAATGCAATTGTAAGTTACTATTTTTTATATTGTAGTTCACAAATAAGTTGTCTTTTAATTTGGTTTCGGATATTAAATGAAAAATACAAATTTCTTCAATTAAAGTAATTTTTATTAGTGTTACGGATTTTATATGTAGATTTTTATTTTTGGAAAATGTCCTTTTTGCTAAAAACAACCAACTTGTCGATTAATATTTTTTGATTATGATGAACGAACAGACGCTTTACTAAATTCTAGTTAGAATCCAAAAATGATAATAAATTTCAATATAACATATGTATATATTTGTAATTTTTCCAAAAGTAGTTACAACTTAACCTCAGCAATCCCAAGTACTCTAATAAAGTTCCCTTCTTAAAATGTCTTTAATTCTGTTCAACAAATTTTAATAAAAAATGGTTTAAAATAATTTTCAAAATCCAGCTGGGTAAATTGGTTGATTAAGTTTTTTTTATATATGTACCTACATATGTATCTGCGTAATATTATGTATAATATTCAAGCCTGTATATAACTTACAGTAAAGTGGCAATCAGACATCTTCTTAAATCTATAAGATTACGATGTTGTCTAATTCCGGTTGCCTACGCAATGATGATCACTCTTCCGGACTTAATAGAATTAAGTATTTTTTGAAGGTATGTACATTTTGCACGCATATCTCATAATTATGGATTTGATGAAACACAAGGCAGGCGTGAAAAGAGGCAATTAGAGCAGAGAGAGAAGCACTGTCTATAGGGAAAATAATTAAGCACTTAATTATAGTTTGAGCTGTTATAAATTATAAGACAGTTACGAGCTTGAATGATTTGATCTGCTATATGCTCCTAACATTTTTCTGAATTATGGTAAGAAAAGTTGCGCAAAGTGTTTTATAAAGTTGTAGATAACTTAATATTATTATCGTATACTTTAATGTTTCACATACTTTCGTCGAGTTTAAAAATCATGGTTTTATATATGTATGTTAATACAGTCTCAATTATTAATACTGAGTGAGAAGTGAAAAACTATTAAATTAATATTGATAAAGGAAAAGTGTCATTTTTATTGCTGCGTCATAAACGGATATAATTTCAACAGCATTTTTACACAGTGACATTTGATTTTACTAATAAGATCATTGTCATGATTTTCGGGATGGGCGATTCTACCAAAAATTACCACAAGAGAAAGCCTGTCTAGCAAATCAAACAATGCCAAAAGCATTTACTTTTGTTTGGATGCTTTGAGTTTAATCAGACTCTGGAGCTATTAATATACTTTTGATTGTTATTTCTCGAATTGATTCACATTTATTGGTTTTCTTGACGTTGCAACATGTTTTCATATCGAATTTCGTTCGCTACCAGAACGTTTTTATTTCTAGAAATTTAATATCCAGTAAAATATAATCTGACAGTGTCAAAGGTTATTGTTGCCGCGAAGCTAATTACATGAAATGAAATTTCCTTTGAGTGCACACGTGGAAAACAAACGCCCTTATCTGCGTCATTCACACCTACGGTTTTATGACTTTAAAGATGCACGGATGAGGGCAACCATGTTTAAATTGAATAACAATTGCATCCTCTATACATTTTTAAAATTCAATTATCCTAATATTACGTTCCAGATTTATAATTCAACTTTTTTGTAACAAATTTACTGCATCGAAGCTTTTTGAAGGAATTATTTCAAAAGCCAATCATAGTGACATTAGAAATTATTTTACAGAGAATATAAATAAACGCATAGGATTTAAAATCGAACAGCTAATGATATATAAATTAAAGTGTGAAATACCACGGCATTAGAGAAGAAAACTTAAGTGAAATAAAAATGAATGAAAAAAATGAACTGAATGTGTGGGAATAAAACTAATATTTTTTAGAGTAATATCGATAGCTTTCGGTTGCAAAAACGCGCGCTTTAGTGCTTTTTTTAAACATTCTTCAACATATATCAAAATAATTAAACCAGATAATATACATAAATATTTAAACAATATGCTGTGTAAAATCATGTTTTTAATTATAAAAGTCGGATTATGAATGGAAGTTTAAAAATATTCGTCACAATTAAACAGGAATATTTCTCTTATCGCGTGGCTTACAATATAGTCAAGTACATATTAGACAGTTGCGCTAGCTGTCGAGAATAATTAAAACGATAGAAGACAATAATTGTAAATAAATTAATAAATAAAAATTTCTTCTTTTAAAAACAAGGAAAACTTAAAGTCCACTGCTTAAATTAAGAAGTTTACCCAATCAAATTATTTTTACATCCATTGAATTACATTTTTATATTTTAATTAAGATGTCAGAGAAATTATCCTCGAAACATTATCCTCCTAACCTTAATAATCGGCGATAATCTGCGTAGAATAATTTCCGAGAAGTGGCCCGACTCAAAGTAAATGACATTTTTCACAAAATTAAAGCACTTTGGACATTTAAGCATAATGTCTTAATTAGGTCTTAAATGGTACAGAGCTCCAAAATGACGCTTAAGCAATAAATTCAGCCATTAGTATTTTAAAATTCAGGTTAATGGTTAAGCTTAATCATTTGGTTATTTGCCGAGTAAAATCATATTTTCCTTGGCGATACTTTGGTTATATGTAGTTAATTTAATGCTCCTAAAAATTCATTAATCATATTGTTGGACAACAAATGTTGTCAAATTGAGTAATTTTATTTTATAACTCCTAATTATGATATTTTGTTTTTTAAGGAGGTCAGTGCAGAGTGCAGGATAGAAATATGATTGAATTTATGCCTGAATTAGGCCAATCAAGTGGTGCTATAAATAAATTATAGGAAACACTTTCTCTTTCAGCAAACGAAATTATTGATTTGAATGAATTTTGAGCAGCCTTTCATAATAATTATAGATTCAAGATTTTATCGATTTAATTTAGCGTTTTATCTTATAGCGTTTGAATGAGACCGCTGTGTTCAAGGAAGTAATTTATCCTGTTATGTGTTTTATGAAGCTGACTAACTGCTTAATAAGCTAATTTAGGATATGAATCAAAAGATTAATATCTGGGCGGGAAGTTATTGTTCCATATATTAGAAATAAAAAAACTTGGTTGGGGGTGGTGATTACTATTTTAAGCTACAATAGGATGAACATTTTCTATTTGCTGCCGAGCCGATGTAATTGTTCGAAAATCTAAGAGAAAAAAAGTTAGGATTGTACACGGACATTTACGAGGGTAGTATCTATGTGGTGTATATAGTTATGTATGTATATTATAAATATAATTGAACTCATATACTTGAAACCAATTAAAACTATAAAAATACTTCTTATATATTAAAAAGATACATATTAAACTAAACAAAATCCTTTTCGTCACACCATCTCATTGGTATCATTGCATTGTTATCGGAATTTGTATAAATATGCAAAATCTCAGCTCAATCGGGGAAGTGGTTAAAATTATCTTGTAAAGTTTTACGACACTCAGACAAGTGAAGTTATAAAAAGAAGATAAGAATCAAATGTTTATTTAAGTACTTCGAGCAAACAATAGTTTAGTTTAGAAAACTGACACAGAATGTCAATAAAGTTGTTAATTAAGTTTTATACTTTCAGATTGATAGGTACTTTGAATGGGATATGGGGTGGAATCACAAAGTTCGATGTTTGAGTTTTTGAATTTATTCCTAATATCAATTTTACATTTACATATATATGTATGCACGTATTAAGTACATTGAAATGATGGCAATATTCATATTGCATTTCCGATTTGTTCAATATAGCTGCCCAGTTTCTCAATTTTTAAGTTTTTAAACCAAAAATATCAAAATCAAAATTATGTCAATTATTAATAAGCTTTAGTTCAATATAAAATTTTGTATTGCTCTGAATGCCGCTAATGTGGTATTTGTCCTTGAGATCTCACTTTGAGTCTTTTAATTAATTTAGGACACAAAAACCTATCATCAAAACATGATACTAGATATTCTTTCAATAGTTGGTAAATTAGCATGCGAACTCCAAATAGGTAAACATCTTTAATATCTAATTAAGTTAATTATTTATATATTTCCTAATTAGAGGAAAGATAAATAAAGAAAAATAAAGGACTTGTCATTTGTCCCCAAAGGTCTCATTAAAACACGGAATACATACTTATTATTTCTATCCTGATCCTGAATTGCTCTCAGTTTCGGATATAAGCAAGGAATTTAATTGTGAGAGTGAAGGCAAGCGTGATAAAAGTTAAGAACATTTTATGAATGTTTAGTCTCGTATGCTCTGAAAGTATGTTATAAAAAAAAACTTTCGTTCGGACTATGTTATTTAAGGTCCATCTTATTTTATCTGCAATTGTAACGTTTATTTAATTACGTTGGATTTCAAAAAGCAAAATTGTTCATTGTCAATATTCTTAAAAATTGTTATACTTACATATATAAACATTTCAGTACAGACAGGGTATATTCCTTCTATTAAAAATGCAAAGCACGCTCCCCTAATATTTTCTAGTTAATGTGTACATGGCCCGGAACTCAATAAATTTTAATATTTGAGATCAATACATTTCCGGTTGACGTTTCAATTTTACAGTCTAAAAGCAGTGGAGCAGCTCACAGTCCATAAGTAAAGTAAACCTCAGTGCCACCCCGCAAACAAATCGCCTTAATTTTAAAACCTTTAAATTCTCCAAAACGCGAATCTCCAGAGATTCTTCTTTGGTGCTCTTTGCGTTGTTCCCTCCAATTTGTTGGAACTGATTTATTGACGCCCCCCCACCTTAAATTATTTTGCTTTTGCGTAAAAAATGGCTTTTGAAATATGGATATGTATATAAGATTTCGCTTTAGGGGGCTTGTTGTGGAATTTCTTATCAATTGTTTAACAAAATATATGTTAAGGAATAATTTTCAGCAAAAACAGCCTAAAGAAAAATTATATTTCACGACGGAATGAACAAGGGAAGTATTTGCTTTGAGGAAAATTTGTTACGAGTTTAAAGCTGTCTCATGTATTTACGTAGTTAAACGTCGACATTTTTTTTCTTGCGTAATATAACGATATAACACAAATAACAAGTTAAAATACTTCTCAAATATTGGAGTTTTATGAAAAATTTACATTTCCGAAAATACTTAAAAGTATTAAATTTTACGGAACATGTTTGTCCTTAAAGGTACCTATATAATAAATAAACGAGTATTCTAATAAAAGGTTTTTTAGAGGCTTAATTCAGAAAATATTTTCCTTGCACAAAATTCCTCTTGTCTAATAAGCTGAACTAAGCCTTGCTTCAATCGGAGAAGCAAAGAAATTTAAAGCAACTAAAACCTACAAATCAGGAAAATGGAAAATGATAATTAGGCTATAATTACATATCTCCACATTGAGCGTTCCATTTTCAACAATTTTTATTTAAAACTTTCTCACACAATTTTAATTCAAAATCGTTATAAGATTTGATAAATATACGTACTACCAAATATTTCACCTCATTCTGTGGGTGGTGAAGTGAAATTATACTTAAACGAATTCGATTATAGATTTAGGAATGCGCAAAAAAATTTTCGTGCACGGAATTCTTCGAATGGTTTCAGGATTAGACACCAGAACTTAAGTCCGCATTGTGAAATCGGGTATTAGTAAATCCGTTCTATTTCAATTTCAATTTTATATTTAAAATTCACGATTTACAATTTTATATAAGAATTAAAAATTCATACATATCTTTAATATTTTTAGGCAGACTTTCGGCTTAAACAATATTTTATATTTAGATAAATTGGGAAAAAGTTATTATTGTGATAAAAAACCCAAAAATTATTAATATAAATCAGATTCTACAAGCTTTTGGTTTTAGCGAAAAATATTTAGATTCTCTAATTCTGCTTTTCTTTAAGATCTCTTGGTTGCCAGTATTAATTACTTTAAATCGAGAAAAGCGGCTTTACTTTAAGCTATAATTATTCCATGCAGAGTAGGAAAAACGCAATGATTTTGTCCGAAATAAGATGGAACATTTTTTAAATTGCCTTAATGTTTTCTTAAAAATAATTATTATATACAAAATAAATAAGACAACGTTCTTGAAAAATCCGCATTCAGAATATGCGGGGGCGTCTCATTCTGATGCTATAAGATAAGGGATCCACAAAGGCTCCAAGGGGCATATCCGTCCTTTAAAAATAGGATCCACGTGAAAATAACCTGACTATGTGTCCTGTCGTTGGATTCAGTATCTCGCTAGTAGGTACTTAGATTATTTATAGATCATCCACGTTGCACAGCATTTGTAAAAGAGACATTTTATAAAAAAAAAAGAGAAAACGAAATAATAAATTCCGTCCCTGAGGGTATAGAATTGGAAATCAGGTCTGAGCTGAATATGATAATGAAATTCACAAAAAAGTTCTACAGTATAAATAATCTTTATAATGCTTTTCATTTTGTACATATGTTAACTTGTTCTAATATAACTTCCAAACGCCTTCATAAAATTAAATTCGTAGTTTTATGTGTCATAGTTCAGTTCCTTGGCCCTGATTTCGGATATGCTGAGTTAATTCTGGAAGGAAATAAGCGCGGTACAGAATAAAACCAGCTGTTATTTATATACTATGCAGTGAAAATCGCAAATATCTCTAAATTATTTGTTAAAATGGAGCGCAAGATTCTAAGCTAATTTCAGATGAAATGTCTTTTTTAAATTGAAAAGTATAACATTTGCATTTGAACGACCGACAGTTTCATTTCGTTTTAGATATTCTTTTACACTCTGCGATTATTTATGCTTACTCTAACATCTAAAACTGATGAAAAGAAGCTTAACTTGAAGCTTCATTAAATTAGTCGTTACTATGATACCATCTTCCTGTCAGGATATTCAACGGTGGAAGCTCTCAGATTGTGTTTATGACAAACGAGTCCCGTTTCCCTTGGTTTATGTACGAGATCCTTAATACCCATCCAAAAGCACTTTGTGGATCCCTTAAGGTTTTACTGCCATCAACGCTTCAAACAACTTATTTAAATATTTGGCCGATAATCTAAGCAATAAAAAGCAAAGTCACGTCATTCTTAAATACTTCTAAAGAATATTCACAGGAATATGGCACAGGTATTTATTTCTTTGTGAGTGAGATTGCCCATTTGGGTTTCTCTATTCCTCGAACATAGGCACAAAATGGCACTTCTACGTTATTCATCCTAATTTAGCAAGAATATTCAAAGGTCTAATTTGTGACTTATGTATGCGAATAAAGGCGACTGCGATAAACCATAAAGGGACAATTAGTCCTGATTAATACGTACAATAGCACTCCTCCCAGCAGGTGACCTGTTTTAATTATCTCATCAAAGTAGGGAAGCTAAATTATGTTCCTCTAGTGTTAAGGACCTGGGAATTTAAAACCATTAGAGGCATATTAATAAATTTGCATTTGGCTGCTCAGACACACTTTCGCAAATGATTTTAAGCTCCATTCATCTTTCTCAAAACGTACGCACACGTGCATATGAACGTACATCAACAGAAAAAGGAGTGACTTTTATTAGGATAATGAGACAGCAAACGGAAAAATAATCCCCAGGGGTCTCATGATGTGCAAAATTACTTTCTTTATAGATACTGAAAAGAAAATCGTAAGCTAAAAACAATTTGCCTAAGTTACTGCTCCCATAAGGTGTTTCTACCTACATACAAGTCTAGTGTGATATTTTACATGTGAACTCCATAAAAGGTTAACAGGTAAGATCATTGCACTCAGAGGACTTAATCATGGCAAACATGGGAAGTCACCACAACCACTTAAAATTTACCTAACAATTTTGGTGGCTGGTGCACCTGATGTTCTGTAATTTTTCATTAAAACGCTCCTACCTTATTCGGTTTCGTCTTGACATTAATTAATTAATTTAATGCAAGAAAGGCATTAATTACTTAACTGATAAAATGTTGTAAAGGATGTCTAATAAAATTAAGAAAGCAATTTTTGTCTTACCAGTTAGGAAATTTTAAAAATTTTTCATATGAGTCTACTCATATATTTCTTAATAGTAGTACAGACATGGCCAAATTATTATCACCTATAGAAATTTTTAATAAAATTGTATGAAATCAATCGGAGCTTCAAAAAAAAAGTTTCGTTGTAAATACATTTATTAATATATGTATCTATATTTTGTGAACATTGATTTTGCATTTTTCAAGGATTGTATCCTATACGTGGCATTCCAGTGCTAGCGTTTTTAGCTACGGTGACCAAATCGCCATCATTTTCCCAAGCATCAATCAATTCTGATTTGGTCCGTGGGGTATTTTTCTGCCACTTTCTGCTTAAAAATAGCTCAGATATTTTCGATAGGGTTCATATCTGGGCTATTCATTGGCCAGTCAAGGACTTGGGTGTTGTTAGTCCTTAAAAACTCCGTAACTCTCTTTGCTGCATGGTAAGGGGATATATCTTGCATGAAAACTCCATCTCGGTTAAATTTTGCGCATGCATAATTGGGATCATCTGTGTCTGAGGTACTTTTAAATACTGCTCCGCGTTCATTATCCGGGCAACGACGTAGAGTGGGAAGAGTCCTTTGGAGGATATTGCTGACCAAATCATGACCCTTACTTTACTGGCTGCTTGATATGCTGTTAGAGAGATGAAGGTAAATACTCTTCTCCTTTGGATCTGCGAACAGTGCTGAACATTGGTAGGGTTAAATTCACCATGGTCCGTAGTTCCAAAAAAGTCTTAAGATTTGTATTTAAATGAGGTTGATAATGAGAAATTCTAATCCTTCTTAAATACAAATTGAACCAATTCCTTAATATTCTAATTAACTTTTGCGGATTTTCACTCATACTGATTTATGCTGTTAAGTTATGTAATTACAAGTCTATAGCTATAGCATGATAATCGCGTCCTCTTGCATAAGCTAGGTTTGCATTCGGAATTCTAACCTTCTCTCCCAGAAATCTTAATTTAAAGGTTTTAGATAACTGGAGAGTTTAATTAATAATGTTTGTTTAAATAACTAATTATATCGGTCGTGCGTGAGTCCTTTTAAGCCTACTTTACCAAATATCTTATTTTCTGTCTTCTTATACAAACTTTGAAGTAACCTATTGAAATGTGACATTAGTTACAGTTACAGAGAACGGTGAAACCTCATCAGGAATAATTAATCACTAGTGAAATCAATATTGCTATCATTTTATTCGTGAGCTTTTGCATTTTAGTTAGATTTACTATTTACAGAAAGAAAATGCTCTCATTGAAGCTTAACAGTCTTTGGTTGATTTGAATTCCTCCGAGGGAAAACTTAAATCATTCTATAAAACCCTAAAACTTATCCTCATAGGCTAGGAGAGAAACATCACGATGTCAGAGGCAAACATCACTTAGAAAATTCCGTTCCAGGACATTTCCGAACAATCGTTTTTTTCCGGGGGATGAGAAATTGCAGAACCCTTTAGAAAAACGTGTCAAATACAAGAGACATTTTCTGGCATACTATCGATTCTGTAGGAATGTTTGATACACTTCGATTCTTTAAATAAAAGAATGATGCTAATACCCCTCAAGCTGGCAGCTGGCAATCTAAGCTTGTTCGATCTCGATTCCATAGGAAAGAGGGCAAGTTCGCATCCCGTGACGAAATGTGGTCTCTGCAGTGACACCGCATCACAAAAACTGGCAGCCAATTGGTCCCAGGACAAAACCACCAACAAGGACATTTTTTATGTAAGAAGCTCAAGAAATATCATTCAATGACTTGTCACGAACTCGAGGAATTATTTTCGAACAGTTGCAATGTGACCATGTGACCCATTTTTAGTAACACACGTATCACAAAAGTGTGTAAAGATAAAATTTACAATTTTGTCAGTTGAGGTCGCTTTTCCACCATCCATTTATGAACGTAACTATCATCATGTAGGTAGACCGGATTAATTCTTTTCATTAAGTGGAATCTTTAACAAAGGTAAACATATGTAAAAGTCTCGCATACCACGCAGACAAATCGTTTGCTGGAATTATGCATTCAGATATGTATACATGTGTAGCTAAGTATAATAAAAATGAAAATTTATCGTAGTTGGTTGCGAAGTTCTAGGGGGTTCGTGTTCGTACTATCTCGTTTCCCTTTGAAATAAAATGGACCCTTTTGAATACGTTCATAAAGTTTTAGTGTTTATTTAGAACATGTCACCCAAGTGATTTCGTAGAGCTTCCTTGAAGGAGAAAGATATTTGAATTTTGAATGCTCAACCTTCATATTTTACCCCAATCGTTTGTGATGATTTTTCAATGGACCGTAAACCCATACTGCAAGTTGAATTTTATCAAAATTTTCTAAATAGCGTTGTTTGGGGTTAGCGTATGAATAGTCATGATTTCGTAAATGAACACGCAGTAAAATATGGAATAAAAATACTTATCATAATTATTTTGCTTTGTTTTAATTTTATTTTATTTTTACTAGGAGAAAGATAAAAAAATTATCATAAGCTAATGTAGGAGAATTTCTGTAATTCGCTCCCTTTAAATATTAAAACATCAATTTGTTAAGTTATTTGGTTACAAGAGCTACTACATACTTTGAAACTTTTTATAAAGGAGGATTTTCCTCACACCCATGATGCAAACTGAAATTAACATAACATTGTTGGTCTCCATGAAAGAAAGCTTTAATCGTGTGCAAAGATAAGGATTGATTTTCTAATTAAAAAAAAACCTTTTCATTCTCAAACTACTGAAGAATGAATGGCACAGGTTCATTCGCATTTGACTTGACTTGCAAGATAAACATTTGGTTTGGCTATCTAAACTTTACTCACATTAGACGCACACAAATATTAAATAGTCAAATAAGGCATTTGTAAACATAAAATGAATGTTAGTTTAATTGAGTATATACATATTTACTTTCTTTTATTAATTTGATGTGCAATCAAATAAATTTAAACAAAAAGTCACATATGGAAAGAAAATTCTGAGAAATATTACCCAAAAATCGCTGTCTCTTCGAAAGTAACACCAGAGATGAAGGGCTAACAAAGAAATGAAGAATAAATGGTTTCAATTTTCATGCTTAAAAGCAAATAACAACAATAATAATAGCTATGTTAAGATTGAAATAGTGAGAATAAAATGTTTAGATTTATTTCACTTCGTTTACACCGAATTTTCGTTAGCTATCTACATATGTGAAAGAGTATTTTCACTTACAGGTAAAAGTTTGGCATATTTGAGAAAAAAAAATCGCCCTTATTCCTTATAATGCAATTTGGCAAAGTGCAATTAAAACATATTTTTATGTTGAAGTGATCTCCCTCTGAAAGAGAAATGAGACAGTAATGAAACACAGCTGCTCCACTCCATATATGTATGTATCTAAATATTATGTATTATTCTTTTTAAAAGAAAGAAAGAAATTGTTTAGCATTGTTTCATTCTAAATTTAACTCGTTAATTAAAAATTTGTGAATTGTAACGCTAATTCCTTTCTATGAAGTTTAATCCAATGAAGTTTAAAGATAATAAGATACCTTATAAATTAAGTAAAAGCCTTTCTGAATTAAGTCACCTGGTAAAATTAACGTAAAATTAACTTTATTTAGGTGTACTTGATTCCGTGAACGCAATGTAGGAAAAACTGATATTACAAAGCTAAATTAAACTAAACAAGAAATTTTCTAACGAATAAAAAAGTGTGCACCAGTGTGCAAAGCAAAAGTTTGTAGAAGTTTGTATTTAGCAACTAAAGTTTTAACTTGTTTCTAGTTTCTCAAGGATTCCACTACAATTGGTCTGTCTATGCAGGATAACATTTTCTCTGCATTACATAGTACCAAGCCCGAGTCCTTCCTTTTAAAGAACAACTTTTTAAATTAGGGTTTGCGGAGACCTCATTAAGTTTTTTTAATTTTAGAAAACCACAAAATCAACTTCCAAATTTTTGTTGGCACCTTTAATTAATTTGAGGACTTCTTACCGCACATACGGTATTAGGTAAGTTTAATTAATTAATTCAACATCACTAGTAACCAATCTATGTGCTCAATTTGCTTCGTCAAAGACAGTCACCACAACCCTAAGTGTATTTTTAAATATACGATAAAATGTTTGCAAATAAATATTGTAAGGGAGGGTGTGGTTAAACCGTTGCACGTGTAGTCCTTGTTAGATCGTTATCAACAAAATAGTTTACGCTTTCCTTGGAACCACAAGATTTCCTTAATTAATCTCAAGGAAACTTAAGTTAAAGCGTCTTGACAAGTGTTTTTTGGGAAATCCATTCATTAAGTTCAGACTTTAATTTGTAGATATGCCAAGTGTGGGACGGGTTTTTCGTGGGGCTGCAAAGCACCCACTACATGACTGTAGACAAAGAAGTGAAAATTTGTCACTTCCAGGCATAAGGAAAGATTTGGTGAAGCGGGAATCACATGTATCTGCGTTAAGTGGAGTATCATGTGAAAACTTTCTTGTGTTGACCACTTTTGGGAAAGAAAGTTTGTTTCCATACCGAGATAATATTGCTCCAAGTTAGGTCCTAACTCAGTTATTGAGTTATGTATCGATGCAAAAAGGCGTTGCGTCTTAATTTCAAATTAACAGGCTAGGGATCTTTTATTTCATTATTTAGTCTTCTTTTTAAGCACAATTTAAAATACGTATTTAATCAAAAAATCTTCATTGTTGCGATTTGTCTCTTTATGTAATTTATAAATATAAGTAACATTTCTGGTCCTTGTGGCTGTAATTTCAAAGACTTTACATTGTTTACTACGGAAGGATTTCCGCAGTAATGGGAACTAAAAAGTTAAAATTTAAGTTGGGGAGGGAAGGCCTCGACAGATTTTTTAAAATTGTCACTTTATTTTCAAGAAGTTTTTGCGCGGTATTAAACAATTACTGCGACGTTTGAAACTTCGTCGTTTTTATTTAAGTTAAGTGGAGGTTGGACTCAGTCGTTATTGTGCTCATCTTTAGAGAAATTAAATAAAAATTGTTTGTGTTTTTATAATTCTAATACTCTACTCTAACACGATTCAAAAGATTTGTTAGTTGTGTGCTCTCAAAATAATTGCAAAATATTTTTTTAATAAAATCTTTAAATCATAATTAAAAAAATTATCTATGTATATTCAACAAACCCCAAATCCAACAGAACTAGTTGCATTGAGAAAATCGATACCGAAAATAAGATAAATGTGTCCCTAAAGACCACCTACGTATTAAGGAATATGTGATGTAATGCACCAGTTATGTAAACATATTTTTTATTTAAAAACTAACATTATTATATACAAAATTTATTCAAAATTTTAAGAAATGAGATAATTCAGTTGAAAATACAAACAAATGTTGAGAAACAACTTATATTTTAAATCTACTCACTAATGGGAAATACACGAATTCTAACACTAAGTATTTTATTCCCATTTCTGTTAGTTAGTTGATATTTGTCAAAAGAGTTGAGCAATGCTGTGACTCTCCTCAGTAATTCCATCTTATCTCAAGAATATGCACTTATAGTTAAAGTTTCTTTTCAGGAATAAAATCACTGTGCAAGAAATTCAGAAAGTTAAAGGATAGCGACGCTTCTATATCCAAAACTTTGATTGCAGCTGATATAAATTTAGCTGTAGGTACATTATATTCTTAAACTTTCTTTGCTCAACTCCAACTGTCTTACGAAATATAAGTTTCACAAATTATGTATAAATAGTTACGTTATGAAAAGGCGAAGTTTATATCAAGAAGGAGTGAAACACTTTAATTAAGTTAATTTTATTCAACTTGGCGATCTTCCATAATATTTTGTATATTTTGATAATGGGGAATCAAGAATGTAGATGTTGCGTAAGACTTTTATTTGCAAAAATGCAATAATTCATTAAAATCCGCTTTGTAGTTATTGCGAAGTAATATTTCCTTTGATTTGCGTTTTATACATAACAATTATTTTATTAGAATTTTGGTTTTTTGTATAAATTGTAATACAAAAATTAAGTCTTAATCAAAATGTGCTGGGCAGAAAGGGCTAAAGCAGAAAATCCTGCAATTTTCTAGAAGTTCAGCGGTAGATACACAACTGTTATCAATATCATACGAATTTCAGTTAAGTCATACGAAATTTTAGGAAATATTGTAGCTCACAAGACAACTGTAAACTAAAAAAACAGAAATTATTAAATTATCATGTTTATAGACAATGGTCTAGAAGTTCAGCTCTAACGGATAATTTTGCCGGTATTTTCTTTGAAATTGCTGAAAAATAATGACTAGATTACGAAAAATTAATTACCTTTAATTTTTAATTAAAACTTCATAAACATGAAATCGCAAATTGAATTCGATTAAAGTAGTAATTTTATTCATGAAAAGCGAATTTAGGAATTACCTATGTATAGATGGGAGAATGTGGAAAAACTGATTTCCGGCACGCTTGTTTTTTATCAAGTTATTGTAATTTTTCCACTGAGAAAATTTCCATTAATCAGTGGAAATTGTTTCAATAAATTCTGGTTATATTTTGTTTCAAAAAAGCATTTAAAAAAGGATGCTTTTGATTGTGGTTGATTTTTTTGCGAGAGAAATAATTTTGTTTTAAAATTATGTTAATGTTAAACTAATGGGATTTATTGATTCATTTGGAAAAGAAATTGCTTCAATTCTTAACATTATTGCTCAATTTATATGGAAACTTGTTTCATTAATAGGTATTCAATTGAGTAGACGGTAGACCCATTTAAGTCAGATGAAAGAAAGTTAAAGCTCGAATTAAATATAAGATCTTGGACCAATTAAATATATTTGGTAATATAATTTAATTAATAAATTAATCTTTGCATAATCCGAATATATTTAGACAGGAAAAAATATAATTAATTTTCTAGCCTTCGAAATTTCCTTTGACTGCCTTCAATGGGCTTACTAAATTGAATGCTCAATAAAAAAAAAAGAGGCGGTGCCTTTCGGTTTAATAAATGCGCATTTGATTTGAAATTTATGATTATGTAAATAATTTTTGTTAAATTGATAATTTGAATTTACGTTTTATGCCGAGAAGGAACACTACTGACAAACTGAATTATAATTCACTTTAAAATATCTAATATAATATGAATTTAGGTTTTCTATTAAAACTGGAACCACTTCGCCCATTTCAAAACCTGAAGCTTTGATAAACATGAAACAAAGTTTAAAATCTCTATGCTAAAACTTCGAGTAGCACTTCCAAGTATTTCGGCCTCGGAGAAGTTTGGTTAAGCTGCCACAACCAGAGAGGCTTAGCTGCCAAGATTTCTAAATTGCAAGCAGCCCGTTCCGATTCTGTTTATCCTTTAATATGTTATTCACCGTCGGAATATTACGAAACTTCCTAGAGAAAATAACCCTTAAATTTGTATTCCAATATTGGAGTGGTTGAGTTTCACACATTTGCAGCTGCAAAATAATTTATATGCTGAATAGTGCAATTGATTTCATATTTACTTTATTTATCCATTAGTAAGTACTCTAGTAAAAAAACAAAAGTAACATTATTTAATGAATTCCTCTTTCCCAAGCCCTTCAATACATATATGAATATGAACCTGATATTTTTCTGCATAGGCAAAGTTTAATCGAAATTATTTAATAAATACGAGGGTAAGCATAACCACTAAACTATTTTTATAAAAATGTGTGATACGCGACCAAGGCATCATAATATTAGCTCATTAAGAAATATATTTAAATTCACCCCCTCTTCCCTCCTCAAGCATTTTTTTAATATGGCCTAGGCATCAAAGTCAATAAATGTATATAAGAAGAGTTTGATCTAAATTAATTAAGTAATGTGATAGCTGTCGTGGTAACAAAATTGTTCTCAGAAATAGGTGCAGCCCCCGACCCTATTGATAAACTCCTATTACATATTTTGATATACGACTTGTAAATAAATCTTGCGAATAGCCCAAGTTTAATTATAGCTGCTTTTTTTCTATTTATCATTTATCGATATTCGATACCTTATTAAAAAATGTACTCCATAATAACTTAGAAATTGTGTGTAAATAAATAAGAGTGATTTGGGCCTTATTATTTACTCTAACTTTTTCCGATCAAAGTCTAGCAACTTATTCAAATCTTTATATGTAGGTATGTATGTACCTGCAAAATCTAAAATTAATTGGGTACTTTAATTATTTTTTATGTATCTAGTTCATAACAGTGCTTATGGAGACATGAAAAATTTGGCCTTTGTAATTTAATGTACTAATGTACTAATTTTTAATTCCCTGCCAATTTTCATTTCTTTGCCAAACAGAAAAAATTTAAGTAATGCTCAATATTGCTTTGTTGACATTTTTTTAGAAAAACTGAAAGTTAGCACTCCCCGTGGACCATTTATCTGGCCTGACTTCGAAGTTAGTCTATCATTTTTCTGCGAATGTCTTAGCCTAAAAGTAATATCAAGTTTTCTTATAACAATTTCACATTTTCCTTTAGACATATTGTAAAGATTGATTCACCTCCATTACTTTATGTGCAAAGTTTTCCAGAAGCGTATACATCACATATGGAAAATAAGAAGCATTTGATGCAATAAAGACCCACACAAAAAAGATATTCCAACACAATTCTATACAATACACGATAAAAAGAAAATAACAGCCAGACGACACCTTACAGAAAAATTATGACAGGAAAGTCGCTCGAAGAATCACCGAGAGAAAATAAGCTTTTCCTTTTCCGCCAATTCATCTTACTTCAGCAAAAATTAATTTGCCTTCAAGAAGCATTTTCCAGCACACAGTATACATGTCTATTTACCTTCGTCTCGGTTTAGAAATGAATGTTAAATATTACAGACCACGGGGACAGACAACGAAAATACTTCGTTTCTTGCTCACACACACCTGAGATATTTTTAAGGAGCTTGGCTGTTTAGACAACCTGCTGAGGGCAATTTATGATATTGTGATGAGTCATAAAAAGATAAATGTTTGCTATTTTATTTCAGATTTTGTCTTGTCTTGGCATAACTTATTTTAGTTATTTTTATTTCGTCGCAATGAATAGGTATGTGGACTTTTGAAATAAAAACAAAAAGTCCAAATAACTATTGGATATGGTACAGATGGGTGATTTGCGAAGAAAAGAAAAAACCTGTCAAATGCAAAACAAATGGCAATAAATATGAATTTAGAAAAAGGTCTATTTGCTGATACATCTAATGTTATTTTGTATAGAATAATTCATATACATATACATTTTACAGACCGTCTGTGCGAGGAAAATCCACTCATTTTTCAAACAATGATGAGAGGGGTATATCCCAGTTGTTCGTAAATAGCAAGTTTGTATGATTAATTGCTCCCAAACAAAATGAAATTTTTTAACAGGACTAAGGTTCACCATGATTTATGTAATATTAAGCTAGAACAGATTTAAAATTCTCGAATATTTTTAAAAGGAAAACCAAATTATTGCGTATTAAATATTATTATACCTATACGAATTCACCAAAATTTCCAGTTTTAACGAATTCATCCACTGGGAATTCATTATCCTAGGGAAAAGCAAATTCCATTAAGGTATAAACATAACTGATAATAAATGAAATAAACGCAAATGTTTCAAACGTTGTACGTATTAATGTAGACTCAAAATTTTATATAAGAGCAAATTATATTGAGAAAACCAATTATGTACACATTAAGTGGTTGTTTCGGAAGTAAACAAATTGCTCAAACGTTGAATTAATTATTTGGCCTATTGCTAAATAATTACGCGTGATTTACGACTTTATGGTTGACAGATATTGATTAAGGTTTTCTTGATTCATGCGTAAGTGATAGATGACCACTAATGAAAATATTCTGATTAATGTTAATGGGATAAGTTTCTCTAACTGTTTGATGAACAGGCGTACAAAATAAAAATAAAATTGATATTTTGAATTCATGTTCTGCTGTTATACATATTTATAATTCTGACACCTTCACCTACATATGAATTTGATAACGATAATTTTTAATAAAATTTATTATTCTCTAAAAGTAACATTTATTTATTTATTCATTATGTATGTAAAGCTATGTACGTAGGTCTTCGTGGCTATTATTATTTCCGCCTAATATGTAAAACATAACAAAAATTTAAAATAAAGGTCATTGATTTTTTTTACTAGACATAGGACCTATGCAATAATTCTTGTTATTCATTCAGAAAAAATGGTGTTAAAACGATAGATCGATAAATAATTTATTCTTTCATAAGGCGTAGATCCTAATTGGAAAGGTCGAAAAGTGACACAATTGATCCCTTTCCCCAACACCGGTTCGCACATTTCCCATTTAGTACTTGAGAAGGGCAGAGATAATAGGAATTTATGAGCCCATGAACCCGCCACACCATCGGTCGGAACAATTGCGCTTCTAAAGGGAGAAATTTCATCAAAAGGTAAATTATGGAGTTATGGGAGTTCAGCAAATATTTAGAGTCCATTTCATAACTTAGAGAACAGCAACCGCTGGTACCTCGAGTGAGATTTACACTACGATGTGCGATACGAAGCTGAGGGTGAGTACTTGAGATAAATGGCAAATATTGTAAAGTAGGAAATATTTCAGAATGTAGATACATATTTGTTCCTTACAGTATCAACTTGTTAGTTGAAAATGTAAGCAATTATTTCCACATAAGTGACGCAGGAACCGATGTTAAGTTACTTCTAACAAAATTGTTCAGTGAATTAGTTGCTATCAGCTGAAAAAGTTCGTAATGCCAAGATATCTTTTGGAGAAGAACTCTCTATCTGAAACGCACCTCAACAGCGAAGAATTTCGATGAAAAAGTCTGCGCTACACAAGTCTCATTCTAAGGATGAAAACAAGTCTTCGGCTAACTTTGAAGTGTCTATCTTTGCCTTCCGTTGTTGCCGGAACATGTATAAATAAATCCGAAAAAAAAACTCACTATCAGAAAATTGGTCAAAGCAAGTTAATTGATGGCCTTTGTCTTTGATCCTTCCCTTTCTGTCTGCCTTAAGATCTTAATCTATGAAAATCCTTCAGATTTCCAATCAATAAACATTTTAATTACAAGTAAAGGAAACTTTACTTGGAAATGAAATCCCCTATTACATCAATTATTTAATCATATCGAACAAATGCCAATTGGCTCGGGAAATGGTTTTTCCTATTGACATTACTTGAATTTTACAGGAAATTCTCTTTTGAATGGATATTGTTGTACATTGAACTTTAATTGAAAGCCCCCAACTTTAGCATTCCACGTTTTTCCAATTAGAATTCTTTTAAAATTAATTGAAAAAGCTCCGCACTCCTACGATTTGTAATTATTTTATATTAAAATTTACCACATCATATAAATTAAAAATTCTTGCAACGACAACACATTCATTGCCTGTTGAGCATCTTCAAGATACACATCAATCTCAAGGTCATATGGCTTTAAATAGAGGGGGTAAAACCCTGCGGCAAAGTATTTGGGGCCACTTTTATAGCCAAAATTTATCGCATGGTCGGCCATTTGTAAAATGTTTTCTGATCTACGCTAGACAATTAAAATTCGATGAGCTTTCGTTTGCAGCTTGAAGTGCTCTTTTGATTTTCTTTTATGTGCTTCCTCCCCATTAAAATACCTCACCATCGTCGTTATGGCACACCGGATATTGATTCCACGGTCCCCTATTTTAAAAAAAATCGCAATAAACATCAAAGTTTAAGTTGTTCATAAATGCTTTCCATTTTTTCGCTTCAAAAAACTATGTGTACCTATGTTGTGAAGGCCTATACAGATTTTTAACTACTTCCCTCAATCGAAATGTCTTGACCTAAGGAAATCAGATCAATTTTTTAATTAAATGTATCGATTCGCAGCTATTTAATTCTTACAGAATAATGTGCTCCCAATCCCTTATTCCAATGGGAAACAGCAAATCAATTTCGTCAATCGCAAAATTAATTTACCGGGTAGAATTGTCCGCCTTCTCTCAATATAACGACGTTAATCAAACTAAAACCCAATCACAGAATTATTATGTTTTCTAATTCCAAAGTAGAAATGACATTTACCTATATATGTAATTCATCCGTTATCGAAATTTTATTAGCTTCTTAAAATAAACGACTGTAAGCTAAGCCTAATTAAACACACTTTGCAGCTATTAGTTAGCGACACCTTAAAAGATTTGTGTTCCAACGTTTTTTTAGATACATATGTTTATACATGCAGGATATATATTTTGTAAAAAAATGTTAATAAAAATTCACAAATTGTTTTACTATTATACAAAGTGTAAAACTACCAAATGTTTTCTTGTAGTGCAGTTCGCCTACATTGTTCGTGTTTTCGTTTCCACCAAAACGATGAACTTGCTTTGCTCGCGTGTATTGCACGTTGCATCCACGCTTTGCACGTAGAATTTGCATGTGAAGTGTTTCCACCGAGTTTTTAGCAAATTATTAAGCTCGCTTTCAGGGATGCAAAAAACAATGCAAATGCATAATAATTTGGAGAAAACTAGTAAGGGTTGCTCACGAGTTGCTTTTTATTTGTTTTTGTGCTTGCTACTAAAAATTGAAAACAGCCTGCAGCACGTGCGGAAACTCGTCGACAAAATAAGGGTGGATCCATCAAGAAATACTTAAATTAATAAACGAAATTGAAAGAAAACCATGGATATGAGATGTTAATCATGAAGAGTATAAAACACGTTATACCTACTTATGAAATAAAAAAGTAAACTAAAAACCCGGCCTGTGAAATATTAACTTAATTACTTCAAATCGTTGATACATTTTTATGACAAACCTATATAGCATAGCAACAAAAAAGGATATAAACTTTTAAAGTCGAATTGTCTGAAAAGACTAATATCTGGACATTTTATCACTTTGGTTACTTTTGTTCTTACTCTTCGCTGTATAGGATACCTAATTTCAATGTTTTTGAGAAATCTCTACAGAGCTAACCTTTTTTTGAGATTGCTCCAAATCTTGCTGTAATGTAATTTAATATTATTAACAAAGTTTTGAATGCACAGACTTCGGACGTGTTAAACGATTTCCACTTGGACAATTTCTTTGCACCATAAGCAATTTAAATTTTTAATTTAAACAAATATAACTCAATTTCGAGCAGTAATGAAGCATTTTGTAAAACTCAAAGCTCATCTGAGATTTGCAGGGGGTAAATTAGCTGGTAGACAATGAATTTAAGTCAGTCCACTGTCCAGCTGTGCTCTCCCTTCCTAAACCGAAACAATTTAAAGTTGAGTTCATTCTATCAAAATGGTTTTATTAAGCTATGCGGTGCTATGTAGATTAGGACAAAGTTAGAATAGTTTATTTTGACAATATCGTGATGCAAAAAAGCTTTTAAAGAAGGACAATGTTTGACCATATCTCAAATTCCAGAAGCAATTTTTTAATGTTGTGTGATGGGTGTTGTGTTTTATAAATATTTCGTAAATTCACTGGAATATTCATATCAATTGACATTACGAAATTATGATTGGCTAAACAGTCACTTGTGCATATTTGGAGAAAATTTCCGAAAATAAATCGCGATATCGGCGATTAGATCGATACTCATAATTATTATCTCAGGTAATTTTTTTTTTTTAGTGTGATAGAAGAATGGTTTAGATTAATAGGTTCGTTTTATAATTGTTTTCCGTAGAATCACACTTTTACACTCTTGGGTTTTCTACGTCATAAATGAAAACACAACTATGTATGTATATAAATTCAAAATTTCGTACTTCCTTCAGCGAGGTCATTTATTTTATTATAAATAACAGATTGGATGAAAGTCGCTGTAGGAGATGAGAAAAAACAATAATTACAATATTATCTCCTAAGTCGATGTAATGCAAATCCATTTTCAATAGAAAATCTCAAAAGGTTTAAAGCTTTTGAAAACAATACCTGCTATAATTTTCAGCTTGAATCATGTAGCCCGAAAGAATTGTACGCCCCTTGTTGATAATAAAAGCGAAATACGAACCGATCGAACATAAATTATGCAGAAGGTTATCCTTTTCGATAAATATAAGGAATTTTATACGCGATGTACGCAAATTTCATGAATTTAAAATGTAAAAATGTTTAAAATGTCTATTGCAGAGATGAGAATGTTTTGAGGCAATTTATAATTTAAAATTGCCTTTTAGAAGAATTGTTGATGCCGATAGGATTACTTTTTATATTTTTATAAGCTTTCTTTTGCCAATGTTTGGGTAGGGTTATTTTCCAAAAACCTTTCAACAAAAGGCCTTATATTTTCAGTTGGCAGCACATTTAGACGCCAGTGTATTTATTTTGGGTTCAATTTTCAAAGCAAACAAAAGCTGCAGCTTGGGATTTTTCATATATGTACATACATATTATGAGATTAACTTGAGGTTTTTTAATTGCGGTTACAGATTTACAAAAATTTCGTTCACAATAGAACAGAGAATGGTGGAAATAACCTTTTTTTTATAAAATAACATTTTGTAATGGTGCAAGAATTTGAAATTGAATATTCGATCGAATTTTGCATCTGAAAGTTCATACTTTAAAATTTATTCTTTCAAATTTAAAATACAATACATTGATGTTAATTTAAATTTAAAATATATTCGTGTCATGCACATATTTCTTGAGATATTTTAAAGTCTATAGTTAAAAAGATCAACCTTTAAAAAATCTCTTCAATGTACCTACATATTATGAAAATTACATAGATCGGAAAAACTTTTTATATTGTAAAAAGGTGAGGATAATTGAGCTTATAAAAACATTTCGGAATTCATTTATCTTTGAATATAAAAGAGATTATATATTTACATATTATATACATATACATATATGCTTTTATGTGACTCGAACGAATCTTTTTTCGTTATCTTTTACTAACAACAAAACTTGGCATTTCAATTTATTTTATTTTCCCTTTTCAATCATAATTCATTATACTGGGTCATAGCGTTTTAGTGATTTATCATGTTTGCTAAAATGTGTGAATACTGAAAATATTCCTTTTTACTTTATGCATGGCGATGGCCTCGGTAACAACTTTGTTCATGGGCGTAGCAAGTATTTGCTTTTGTATTTTTTAAATAGAACAAGCAAAACATAATGTCTTTAAAAGTATAATAAACATGTATGCATATATATGGAATGGATATACCTACAATAACAAATATCATACATATGTATACAGCTCAGCAATTTTAAAACTTTAAATCAAAATCACCAATAATACTGGATAAGCAGATAAACAACCAAAGCGCACATTCACATTTACAATAAAGGTACGGATTTTACATACCAGAAGCCGAGGAAACGTTGTTTGATATGTTTACTTTTGAGGAAATGTTAACCTGTTTTGCTTTACTTTAAGTTCGCATCATTTCATTTTACTCTGAGAATCAAAATGAGTGCTATACTTTAAAGTCCTTCAGATTCAAGACTTTTGATATTGATAAGGCAAGTCTTTTTTTTTTCAAAGATGCATTACAATTTTTCCTTGATTAAGTATTGGAAATTTTTTATTAGCATCGAGCTCGCTTAAAGGGTTTTTATCGGCCTTCGCGTTCGCATCCTTCAGGACTTTTAAAATGATTTAGGATGACATTATCTGATTTCTTTTATCCTTGGGCAATGCTTCTTAGTGATCCTACCTACTTATTTTTCAAATTCAATCAATTTAAATTTTTTTTCACCTAGGCATTAAACATTTCCAACTGGCATTTTTATTTATGGATTCGTCGAGCACGTTTTATACCCAACTGTTGTTGACGTGCGTCCTCTGAATTTTACAACTATTATCTTGTTACCAACTGTTTAAAATATTAGGACCTGTGAAATAATACTTCTGCCTGGACTGAATTTCAATTATTTGGGTCAAAATTGAATCTGCATTTTAAGCATTCCTTAATAATACCTGCACGTACAAAGCAAACTTCTTAAACCTCTTAAACTTATTGCAGGCGTATTTCTGTAGATGTCACATCTTCGTTATTTAAGCGTCTAGTTGATAACTTTTGTCACTGAAGAGCTTCCTCAAAAACCTTCCTATCAGTCAAAACTTTCGGATAGCATTATAATAAAATTAGCCTCTTTGCCCTAAAATGTCACATTAAAAACATTAACGGAAGCTGTTTGTACGTCTTCCAACTCCCTTCGGAGAGGGTAGCCATTAGCATTACGAGCTAATCCTTCTGAGTAAAATTTTCATAGAACATTTTTTCTTCTTATTTTCATGTTTTAAAAAACTTAAAATATTAAGGTCAAGAAATTGGGTCCGATGTAATGGATTTTAATTGTACTATAGCGTCAAAAGTGAACGTGCTAACGTCTGTAAATTTTGTTTCATTTATTTTAATGCGCTTTTTCTTTTAAATGCTTATCGCAAAGAGGATTTCAAAGTTTTAACCAGTTTATGGTGGTATCCCATATGCAGGTCATGTTGGGTTTTCTCTTTTCATCTTTCATGTTTTAAAATAAATAATTATATTTTTTTTAACTAATTTATGTATATTTATTTAAGAAATGAACAAAGTTTACAACAATAAAATGATAAAATGATACCAAACCCAATGCTGCTGTTATGGAAGTTTTCGTTGGACAAATATGATCAACGAAAAGAATTATTTAATGCTTAGAATTCTGCACTGTGCAGACTGAAATATATACAGAAAAGACATGCCTTTCCTTCCCATTCATAAACATAAGGGACAGTGAAATATGCTTGAAAATACCGGAGCTCAGTTGCACTCAAAATTTTCTATCACACATCTGAGCTTCTTACTAGTGTTCAACTGAATAACAAAACTAATTATGTGTGGACTTGAGAATTTCGTACGAAAAATGTTCGAATTAAATTTTAATACATTCATATATACGAGAAACAAATAATTCAACTTGAATTCTTCAACTCCAACTCTCCTTCCCGAACTCATAAAGTTTTATAAAAAACTCAAAGTAGACATTAGGATTAGACGGTAGAAGACTGGTAATTTAAACGTAAGTATTTGAAAAATAGGTAAAACACGTATTAATGAAAACAATTATTATTTAATGTAAAAAATTTTCATCTAATGTTTAGAAGATTTTATATATTTGAGAGGTATTTTGTATAACATTAATTTTGAAGTAATAACGGGCATCTCAAAGTTTTTGAGTCAGGTAATATCAATAATCTCTAAAGAGCTCAAATGCTAAACACGTATTTACATCGAACCAAAATGCTTTTAATTAATGAAAAGAAAGAAAAGTTCAAGGTTCTGCAAATAAGATAACAAATAATCATATCACGATTTCCATTTGTAATTAAAACAAAACCACAAAATCTCATAAAAATTCTTTCTCTGGGTCGAAACCACATACTAAGCGCCGCAACTGGATGACGTCTTTATTCCCTCAGCTCCAGACTCTTCTATTTGATTTGAATACATATAACCCAAACTCCCATTGCGAGAATCGATTTTGTAAAATATTTGCATCCGTAGAGAGATATTTTACTTCCTGAAAATGTCATAATTTAACAAGAATTTGAAGTATTCTTTAATAACAATAATAAAATAATTATAAATTCTTCTCCCCAAATTATTTCAGGTACGGTGACTTTACTTAATAACTGCTCGATTATACTTCCCCCGAGGACTTGCTGCTCATTTGCAAAACTTCATATCTTTTATATAGCACAATAAGCATAAGGATGTTCTTGAACTTAGTCCTTTCGAAGTACGACTTTTAGAATCAGAACACAGGAACTTTACAATAGCATCACCGGCAGAAATTTGTAAATGTGTGTGCTTCAAAACAATTGTTATAGAGTAATTAAATGTATTGTAAAGCTATAGCATACATATTCAGTTTATGGTGACATTATCAGACCTTATGAAATTGCTTCTTTTTTCGTCATTTCACTTTTCTTTAGACAACATATCAAACTGAATATGGCATGCTAAAGAAAGGAAAAGGCAGTAATAAAGTTAAATTAATTTATTTCAAGTCCCGATACAGATAAAACAACTTTAAAAATTTCTGACGAGTAAAGTTTGTGATAAAAGTGAGAAGAGGAGAATTTTATCTTTCTGATGTAATTCCTATTAGCAAATATTTAAACAAAATTATTCATTTAAAGGATATGTAAATTCTAGATATAAAAAAGGAAAAGAAGTTTGAAACCTCCTCAAGGATTTTGACCAAAAGTTGTAAGAATATTCATTTGAATTTTTCCAGTTGTGTAACCATAGAGAAAATGGTGGTGAAAAATTATCAGTGTTTAAACTTTTAAAGTTAGAACTAAATATGTATATGCGAAGTTATGTAAATAGTATTGACCATCGCGACGGCATTTTAAGGACATATTTTCGCGGGTAGAATGATTAATACTAAAAGGAACTTAACGGCCTATGACATAATTAGGATCATTTATCACTTGGATGTTGGGTAACTTCAACAAACGCAATTTCTGCTTAAATGAAGTAATTCTCGAACATTTTACGACAGGACTACGGAAGGGATCATTAATATTGATCGGAAAAAGCAATAAAACCAATGTCATGAACAACCAGAAAGATCTAGAGGAGAACAACATTGCAAACTTTTAAATTAAGCTAAATTATGTAACTCTCTTCTTTCGCATACTTATGTATTTTTAAAATATAAAAATAAGCTTGACACGAACGTCCTTGTTTCATAAAAAGTTTATTCGCCTGCAACGAAAAGAATTACTGTTTTCACCAACATTTCGTCCATCAGAATTAATTTTTCTCTTTTTTAAACGGATTAAAGATCTTGACGTCTTGATAGTTTCGGTTCATGGTTTCCAGTTTTATTGCCTTACAAAGAACCTCATAACCAAAGTTGGCGTACGTGCTGCCAAAAGTAAATTATATTCAATTTTTAGATTCAATTTGTGTTCTGTTAAGTAAAACCAAGGAGAACTAAAGGAGATTAGTGAAGACAAAGCTGTCGAAGAAAATCCACACATATACTACGAGGACAATTAAATACATGTCTTGTCAATCAGTTACGGATTTATGCTTGCATCTTGAATAGAACTGTGCTAGTTTCTACCTAGTATACATAAAGCTAATACAGTATACATCTGCTAAAAGCTGATTAAATCATGGCTTCATCAGATTTTGGACTTCCTCTATTTTGCTAAAAGAAAAGAATTCAATTGAATAGTTTCCTTCTAGTGTGAAAATTAATTTGTAAACGAAAACTTTATTTGATCGAATTTCTTTTTATCTTAAGGGATAACAATGTGCGAGGAACTTTTTCGATGAGTGGGATTTGATTGAAAATAGAATAAATTTATTTATACTTCTATGTATACATACATATGTATATGTACATATTTAGGCCCTGAGGCTGTTGAACAAAAAATGTATTAGAACATTCATTTAGAAAGTATTTTAGTGATTTTAAAAACAAGAATTTCCAACACCGAAAAGGCATCATTTTTTCAAATTTTTCCAACGTATAACTTAAATCTAACACATTAAGAAGAGAAAATGAAAATTCAAAAGAAAATTTTAATCATTAATCACTCTTAAACTCATTGGGTTTAATTAAAAAATTGTATATCTACATTGATTCATAAAACTTTACAAATAAAATCCGTGAACTTTATTTCAATATTATTATATTGAATTGATATACGTAACGGTAACAGCAAATTAAGATTATTGTTTCATTTATTTTTATCATGGTACAAACTTCACGAGAACAATTCTCTAAAAAGTGAGTAATAATTCATCAATAATATTTATCACCTGCCCTAAAAATAAATTATAGTTTATTTTAAGACCCCATTAACACTAGAACATTGAACATTAGAATTCTCTCAAACTCAAAGTAAATCTGTGTCACCGATTCAATTTGCAGCGATATATTTCTGTTCAACCCAAAAAGCGTTATTAGCACTTAATAATATACGAACACAAAATACGTGACGTCTGTGCACGGTAACGTTCAGAATTTATTACCTACACGAATTTCTGGAAAATATGGTTGGCCCTCATTTGGGATTTGCAGAAATATTTTAAAGTCAGGTTCAACTCTGATGTACCACATTTTCATGTTAACAGCTCGCAGGGGGCCACTGTCGGTGCAGCAGTGGATTAAAGTGTCTGCAATTCGTGATATTTATCTTTATGACTATTTTAAATTTCCATGTCCTTTTGGCGTATCTATGCCATCAAATGGAGTTGTACCATGATCTGATTACGAATGAAATATATGACCGGAATATGTCTAAAAGCAAACAGTATAAGTAAGTTCCATAAAAATCGATTTTTTTAATCCATGCTCGTATTTGGAGAAGCAAATTAAATGAAAAATACCTACATATCTTAAAAATTTTTTTCTTGAGAATGAAAAAAAAACGAACCTACAACTCATTGAAACCGACAATTCCTTAAAACGAGGAGAGTGCACTTTCTTGTAGCAGACATCGTTAAATGACAGAGGGAGGGGAGTCTTCCGTTTACTTTTAATTATTAAGGGACCACTCACCCGGTTTTGGTTTAAGAAACATGCATTACGGGGATTCAAGTTGAGTAATTTCCATTATTTTAGAGAAATCATTAAAAAACATCTCTGCAAGCGTTTGGCTCGAAACCTGCTCTTAAATGTACTTTGACCTTGGCATCTAATTTAGGTAACTTATTGTCGTCATTAGAACAATGTTGCAAAATTACATACTTAGTTGCTGAGAGAAAGATCTACAAGAATTCTTTCATTTCATGGCTTAACTCTTGGTCATTATTAACGTAACTGCAAAACAAGGGTTAACTTTTAAAACTTTGTAAGTAAGTAAGTATGATAAACAATGGCGTCCTACATATACACTCAGAAAAATATTAAATAGAATCTTTATCAAAACGAATAATTTGTCTTACTAAATTTAGTTAATGTAGGTACAGCCTATAAGTAAATAATTTAGGCTAGATAATTTAAAAACTGATATGATCACACTGAGAGAAAAACATGTTAAAATGAAACGAAAACGTATTTGAATCAAACATTTTCAAATTTGATAGTCAGCTAAATTTGAAAATATTTAATTTAAAGGTGAACAGTTTTGACATCCAAACACGGGTGCACTTGATTTAAAAACGTACATTTTTAATGCAGCTTAAATACAAGCACTTTTAATTTAAAAGCATACTTTTGATGTCGAAATATGGGCACTTTTAATTTAAAAGTGTATATTTGTTATACAGTACTTTTGATTTAAAAGTATACTTTTGACGTCCAAACACAAGCTCGTTTGATTTAAAAGTGCACAAGTTTTACGATAATACCCTGGACTGGCTATATTCAAGGTTTGTGTCCATATAAATTTTTACCGGGAAGATATGGATTACATAATAATGCAATTTAAGCAAAATCGACTAAGATTCTTTTCCCGTACAATGATTCCTAGAACCTAAAATAAAATAGGGGTTTTTAAACTTATAATAAGTATATACATTATACATATACATATATAAAACAAATCTTCGTTCATAATATGTTTATTGAATTTTATACATTCATTGTCAATCATTGCTTATAGCTATATAGTTCTTATTTCTAACATAAGTTTTACCCTTATTAATTTGATATAAATTTACTGGTTATTCCCTTAAATTCACTTTGAAACCGTAGCACCTAGCAATTTCCTGACCTCGCACTTTTTTAAAAAAGAAACAAAGCTGCACTTTGCACAAAACTGCGGACACTTCTACACATTTCCATTAAACAGCACAGAATGCACGGTAACGGTAAAATCGAATCTTCTTCTTTTTCGAAACGATACCGAAAACTTTTAAATTAAAAATTAAGCTTTTAAATCATTACATATGTTGGTACATTTTGAAAACGTCACTTTGTAATTGAAGTGTATACTTTTAAATCAAAAAAGAATTCTTTTAACCTGTACGTTTCAAATGCGACTCTTTTAAAATAAGCATGTTTACATTCGGATTAAGTACGTTAAGGGATTAAAATGAAAACTCATGAATGTTTTTCAATTAAACGTATTCGCTTTTAATTTTAAAGCTGGATTTTTCTCTCAGTGCAATTACAATTTAAGCCCAAAATTGAAATAATTTACGCTAATAGTGAATCTTACAAAAATGATGTCAAGCTTTCACATACATATGTTTGTAAGAGTATACTTTTGAATAAAAAAATCTGAATTTAAATATGTAATTACCTTGCCATGAAAGAACAACTTTTAGACGCGAATCTGAATCAAGTTAGATAGTAAGTATTACATTGAATTGAATTTTAAAAGCCTCCACGTATGTATATCAAGATATTAAAATTTGTGGAAAGTGCATGGAACTGCAAAGGTATAAATCCAGATAATTTGATTTTATTTTCGCGAAATAAAAAATATTGGATATGGGGTAACCTTTCATAAATTTCAATTCAGTGCAAAATTTCCTGCTAATCCTAGAACTGGAACCGATTTGAAAAAAACACAGCATTTGTATTAACTGTCCGACAATAACGAATAAATTTCCAATATGCATCTTACAAAACAGATAGGACACAGATGTACAAATGTCCAGAATGTTCAAATCGGGATTACTTTGTTTTAAAAAGTCTAGCAAGGCTTGTTTGATTATGCGATATAAAAAGCAGAGGAATTCAACACCATGTGAAGTAAACGCATATAGGCGTGCCCAGAGCCGACAGCAACCGTCCCTCGATATTGGAAAATTTTCTCAGTCAACAGCTGGAAGTTTAAATCCCCCTTGGATAACGAGGTTGTTTGTAGGACGTGACGCGTTCATAACAGAAATGTCACAGTCGTATCCAAAGATATAATCCAGATAGAAATAATGTTTGTGATTAAATCACTTTACTAGTGCAATTCAGAACCGGAAACATTACGATTTTATTTCAATCTATTCTAGAGTCCGTGTGCAGACAAAATATCTTTTTAATTCTTTAAAAAAAGGTAAACAAAACATTGTAAGTGAAATAAAAACAATGTACTTCTTACTTATGTATAATATATTTACAGTAATAAGCTTATAAAAATTTATAGGAAATAAAAAGACTATCTAATATTACAATTAATGATGAGCTTAAACAGGAACGACGAGACAATTCCGAATTAATTATTTATGGATATCGTTGATATTATATAGGTACGTATTCGGAACTAATTTATTTAGAAAAAACGTGGATAATATCAAATGACACTAGTGACTAGAGTAAGCAAATAATACCTATTAGCGATAATCATGTGTAATCACAATCAGTGTTAATTGCAATTGAATGAATATTGGAATTAACCTCCCGCTGTATTCACTACGATATAAAAGGCCATTGAATCGAGTTCTTTAATTTAAATTAATTTTGGACTACCAAATAAGCATAGCTCAAAGGTCAAAATGTCACATTTTGTTATTGAGGTAAAGCAAAAGGTCAAATGTCAATGGTCTGTTCTGGTCAACTAAATCTAGACTTCCATCATAGCATGGGGATATATTCAAAAGAGTTGTTATATTTGAAGTCAGTGTCCTTGTTAATAGTAAAAGATAATTGGATTTAATGACTTAACAATTTATTTTGATTCATGTTGGGATGAAGTTAATATAATCCAAATATAATTTCATTTCTTCCTTTATTTATTAAAGATATTCTTGTAACACATTTTTATTTAATTATTTTCTAATAAAATGTTTCTAAATTCTCAATAATAGATATTATTTTATATTCTGACCTCAAACGAACGAATGAACTAAGATTCTGGCTCTAAATATAGGATTCTTATTGTATAAATAAGTACGATTATCTTTGAAATATAATAATAATAATAATAGATAATACAATTAATGGTAAGAAAATTCTTTTGAATTGATGCTTAAGACATCGATGAATTGATGCTTAAGACATCGTAAAAGCCAAACTGGATCCTATCCTTCTTGTGTAACAATCTTGGAGATAAATATAGTTACAGGTATAAATTGATAGAAATATTATTATAAGAGAACCTTTCTTTACCTAAAAGCAGTAGAAGTTAGGCTTTAGTCATAAAAATACCTTCATTTGTAATGTGTTTATTAAACGTGAAGAAGTCAATCGGGTCGAGACAACAGGTGGTCTCTATAGACCAACGGAGCAAAACTTGCCAAATGAGCGAACAATCTTGAATGCTTTCCTTTGTATAAATTTCTAAAGTCCAACTCCGCGCTCCAGAACTCGTGCCTATTACACGCGCTTTTCTTAACTGTTGAAAGCAGCTCTGCGAAGTGGATCTAAATTATAATCGCATTGAATTAATGCTGGAAGAAATTATTGGATGAATCTTTATGAGTAAGAATTCAAAAGATCGTTCAAATCAACTCCATTGAAATTAAAGAAAGGATGTTCGCAGTCAACACTCCATAAAGATAAGCATTTTGAAATCAGGTGCGGCTTCAAAGTTATTTCTTGTTATCAATGCTCTCCCCATTCCGGCAGGTTCTTTGTTTTGATAATCCTTGAAACAAGAAACCCCAACTCAACACTCCTTGGGCCTAAAAGTTGAAACAGTAGAATTAATGATATTCTCCGACAGGTAAATTTTCGGTGATGGTAATTAGCTTCGTTCGCTGACTAGGGCGAAAGGGTTCACCTTGATGAGATTAGGAAGCGCCGATGGTGCCATCACGTCTTTCATATATTATGCAGGGCAAAGTTGACAAATTTTGAGTAATTTGTGCATAACAAACAACAAAATACCTACATATACTTATTCTCGTCCTGGCGGTGCGGTAAACTTTTTCTCGTTTTGTCTGATAATGGGGTAAACTTCGCTCATTTACTTTAATTTGCGAGTATATTGATTAAAAGGGTTTGGGGAGTTTGAGGTGTACGTAGGGATGTTTAAATGGAATCATATACTTTATTTGAATTCCTTTCATGAGATACGAGAACTACCCATTTCACGATTCCATCCCATTGGGCGAATCCATAACGTACTTTTCGGTTACAATGGAGTTGATCAGAAACAAAGCAACAATTAAACCCATGGGAACACGGCTTTTCTTTTAATGCATTTCTTTTGTTTTCGATATTAAAGGTTTACGTAAATAAGATGATTATAGAATATTAAAATAGTATTCACTGAGGGATAAACTTATATGTAAAATTGTAGAAAAAACATAAATTACCATATTGCTAGTGCATTTTTTTCTTTTAAATAAAAAATAAAAAATTTAGGCAAAGCAGTTTTAGGCAATTTTACTAAAAATGTTAGGCGAGCTAACTTAAAATGTTGGTGTGGGTTACCCAAATGCCTAAGATGCGCTAACCATATAACATATAAATAATAGAAAATAGTACCTACATTTTTAGTAAGGACAATTTAGTACTGGATTGTTTCCATGAAGTAATTTCAGTTTGAAAGAGCACTGAGAGTTCAAAAGTTCACAAGGCAATGAGAGATTTTCATACATCTAAGAATTTAACAACCGAAAAAGCTATCTTATGAATAGAATTCTACTTTCATACATATTATAGGATTGCCAAAAAAAAAAGGAAAATCAGATGCGAGCTAGAGTTTGATTAAATTGCCTCAATGCTTCGTAGTTGCCCCAATTGGACATAACATTGACCTCTCAATACCTACATTGTGAAATAAAATTGTCAAAAAGGTCCTTATAGGGAATCGTTTCTTTTATGTACATATGACCCCAGGGTACATAATAGCAACGTTTTAAAAAGTACGCTATAAAATTGCGGGCACGATGTGCTCAGTTGTAGTATACAGAGAAAAATAAATCGACATATTTCGGCGTTTAATATTTATTATTATTTTCTGAGATTAATTCATTACATACCTAATGAAAAGTACTGATCAGTTTAATCTTAATCATTCGAAAACAAACTAATTGGGAAGTTTATTTTTCTTCTTCATTCCCTATTGCATACATACCTTCATAATTTTCATGATTTGAGCATGTTGAAAAAAAGTTTAAATTTGTCTGGGCTGAATGTGTTATTATTATTATTATTATTATTAACGTTGGGTCGCATAGGCAAGGACTACCTCTTATAAGCATATGTTATCACAGTCTTACCGAAAGATTTTCTTTTGCAATCTGGTGTACTGGGAAAAGTTATAAACTATACTATTTATTATTTTTGTCTGCGTATAAAGGATAAACGAAAAGGAACAAGAGCTGGAAAACTAAGCTAGCGAATTATTCTAAAAGTACAAGCAAAGCAATCAGAAATCTATGAAATAAAACTAAAGGAAAAATTAAGAAGCTTACTGTTCGGACAGGTAAGGAAGGAAAAGAATCGACAAATTTTCAGTTATCTTCCTTCTAAAGCCTTATAAATTTTAATGAATCTCCCGGAGCACCAGAGGAAATTATGACTGAGGCCTCACAACATCGAGGAAATTATATTATTAAAGGAAAATAAGAATTTTATTTCGATTATACGAGTACTACGTCTGTGCATTGCTCCTCCTTCGATCCTCAGCATTTTACCTATTCTTCTTTGAGATTAGATTTTTACGTGTTGTGGCTTCGGTTCGATATTGCCTCTAACGAAAGCTTCATGTGTCCTGTTGTTATTTGAATTTTCACCAAACCGACTTATAAAATGACAGAGGAGTGTGTAAGATTTTGCGGGTATTTTTCTTTTTTCCTAAGAACCCCCTGGCTGTGAAACAAGCCAAAAGATTAAAGGGCAAAACTTGACCATACTTGTGTAAGAGAAAATCTCCGGATAATCTTTATTAAGGTTTTCTTCAAAAGGTAACTTTCTACTTTTTCTCAAAAGAAGCTGTTTCTCATTTGTTCTTTTCCAAGGAATAATTCAAATCAGATTACACTTTTTTTTCAAACTCACAGCTGCTGGCATATAATAGTAAATTCTGTAGAAATGTTTCCCAATTTATTCTTGAAATGTTTGGTAAATTTTCCATGGATGAGAGAACATCTTTGAAACGTGATTGATGTATGTACATAGGTGTTGAAAAATGTTGAAAAAGTAAATCGAAATTGATTTATTTTCAATACATGCAAAGGGACTTCAATTTACAAAAAATCGTATTATCGACTAAAGATAAATTAAAATTGTAAACATTTTGAAAACAGTATGCAATGCAAAATCAAAAACTTTTATCACGCGACTTTAGCGTTTTTTAATTTTAGAACTGATAAAAGTTCCTCTTGCATCTTTAAATATGTTTAAGTGTTCTGCATTTCATGGCAAATTTATGATTAATTTGCAAAAGATTCAACTTTTGCTCCGGAATATACATATAATGATACGAAAATAAGACTTAAAATTGCGGAAAAGCTTGGTGTATAATTAGTATCTACCTTACCTTCAATTACTACTAATTTAATTAGAGAGGTAGCTTTTCTCTTTCGAAATGTACTGCAATTTTATGTCAGAATAAGTAATTAAAATTTGTTCTTGCCACTTTGACTTACAATTAGCCTTGTTTATTAAGTCTTAGAAAATCCAATGAGAGATAGTAAGTAATTGAATAGAATAAAGGAGTAATTATTGCATCGTTCTGTTCCTGTCATAAACCTCAATTAGGGAATTTACATACAAAATCTGTTCGTCAAATATTTAAAAGAGCCATAGGTACTCATGTACCTTCTAGCTTTTGTTTACTGCAACGCCATTTGCCAAATATACCCAAGAATATAAGAAGATTATGTTACCTTCTGATAAAGAACAATTGAAATGCTTTATTTTATTCCATTTACATTCATCGTTAAATAATTTACAGTCATAAGTGCAGAGTTTTCATTAAATTTATACTATATCTATTATGGAGTTTTAGACCTATTTAAATCTTTAAAAAGCATATTGGACAGATCTAAATCTAAACAAATAGCTTTTTATGTTTATACAAGGTATCAATATTAAATCCCCCGAATAAATTAAATTAAATGACAATTTCAACTGTAATGCGGAAAAGGTTCTCTCCCTTTTGGTAAAATTAAGTCAAAGAAAAAAATTTTATCTCTAAAATAGAAGAACAGAGGGATTTTCATTAAAACTTGAAATTACATAGGATTAATTCCAGTGAATCAAATAAAATATATAAAGAAAAATAAGGGACATTTTATACGGCAAAATTAACAACAAGAATTTTACTTTGCGGCAAGTCAACCATTAGACTCAACAAGTCAAACTATTTTGAACAATTGAACTTTATTAAGAAACTAAGATTAAGAAACATACATTCTAAAACATTTGAAAAATATTACAACGCAATGTCCTAATTTCATGAATTTTTGTTGTTATGCTTTAATGGGAGGAAAACCTTCAGGCAATAATTTAACTGGCCGTAAAATACTTAAATGGCCCGGAAAATTATAAGCAAATGTATATCAGGGAGGCACATAAATTCTTACATTAAAAACAGAATTTAATGACTCATTTCTTAATGTGAGTTATCAGCTGAATTTAATAGAAAAGTGCGATTTATGTTGGTGGGGGAAAGATGCGTCAATATCTTTGCCATTGATAAAATTGCGCCATAAGAAATTTGATGATCATCTTCTGTTATTAATAAATGAAATATTACCAACATATCTTATACCTCGTTAATTCTATTTAATTAGGCATGTATTTATGTATATCTAATTCGTTTAGGGCTCCTATAAAAAGTACTTATTAATAAAAGCTACTTTATTCTTCAGACTGTGAAAGTAAGACTTATTATTATTTTATACGCGCGATTTATGAATAAATTTCAGGAGATCACTGCAGACATTTTCAAACACAATCTAGGTTAAGGGTTTTGTTAAAGAGAAAAATCATACTAACTATATTTCATTCCTTTGTTTTGCCTTTTGCTCTCATAAAATATTCAAAAAATCCTTTCATAACTGAGTTCAATCACAACAATAAAATGATTATGAATCACCATTATTTATACTTAACATTTACTAATTTCAGGAGCATCTCACGAAAACTAAATTGACAAGAACACGCACTTTTAAACTCCAAGTGGAATTTACCAGGTACATTTAATAATTTATTATACAAATTCCTGTTAACCCTTATCACAGTTACTGCCTAAGCAATAATTAAAAAAATCAATAGAATTTTGACGAAGTCCACCATTACGCCTGCGACTGAAAAAAGCTTAAAGTGTGAGAGTATTGATGAATTCTTAAAGGTTTTTGCAAATTTATTCGCAACGCCCTCCGTGCAAATTTGTGGAACAATATTAATCAATAAGAAGGCAATTTTATGAGATTTAGAACTTTCCCCTACAATCTTTCATTAAACTCAAGTCGTAAGGAAATGCGATTTATGTAAATTCTTTCAGACAAAGCGGGGACAGAATGATGAATGTAGTCGAATAGAACCTCAGATGAGAGATTTGTAAATTATTTCCGTATTTTGAACATAAACAATATTTTTCGTGATTTGTGATGCCTTCAATTTCAGTTGACAGAAAGTGGTTTTACATGGGAAATTTATTCTGTTTTCCACCCATTGCTTGGTTAGGGAAATTGCAAATTCGTGACTTGTCGACTTCCAATATATTTATGGGAAACAAAACAAATCTAACCAAAATTACTTCAAGATGACTATTTGCAAAAACGACCTTAAACATTTTTTTCTAATACAAGATTTTGGATAATAGACATTATTTGAAAATGGTATGTGTATATCACAGTTATTTATTTTTTGCAAGAGCTCTGAACTTTTAGTTTTTTATATATTAGCAAAAATTTAGGTTTAGAAGTTGTTCTTTCCCCTCTATCATTTTTTACCGAATTGCAAGTGGTTTTACAAATACCATAATTATTTGAAAGGGCAAGCTTCGAATTACTTTTTCGAAATTATCTGTAATGATAAAAGTTTGGCTGATTAATTGTGTTATACAGAATGCTCCGGAGCGCGCATATGAACGCACCGATTATTATAGAGAAATTTTAAGAATAAACACATAATTAAAATTAAAAAACTTAAACCTTTTAGGAAGAGGATTAAGAAATTGTTACTTTAAAAATAAAAACACCATCAGTCTCAAATTTCTATGAACATTATATTTACATGTATGTACATATGTATATACATATTTTTAAAATAAGACAACAACACTAAAAGCTTAACCTATATAATTTAATAAACTAATTAACCGAGCATTATGTATGTCACTCAGTCGCCCTTTTGCAATACCAGTAATAAATTAATATATTACACGTAGTAGGCCAAAGAAGTCTGACTTTATTATCCCTGAAATTGGTTTAATACATCTTAATTTGCATACTTGATCTCCTCTTGTGGCAATTGAATTATAAAACTTTTACGGAAGTATGTTCTGAATTTTAATAAATTTGTATCAATTGTAGGTATTGATTAATTTTCAATTGATGAACTTCAGAAATAGTAAACAAACTCAAACAGTTATTAAACCCTGTGAGGGTCTTCAGTAAACCTCATTACATAAACAAATTTTATTGTAGATCCCTTCTTCCTACTTCTAAATTGCGTCATTTACGGGAATATTTTAAAAGCACGTTCGGGTTGTTCAGTGGATATTTTAGAATTGACTTCCTTTTATATTAAGGTGTTTTGAAAAATGTGAATTTAACAAAATTATGAGTAAGAGTTTCACGGAAATTGTTTAGTAGTTGTTAAAGTAATTTTCTATACATTTAATTTTTACAACTGAAAAGAAAATACTTTAAATATAATATGTAATAAACGTGAAATATATATGTATGCCACTTTAGATCCGTTATAATGACATAGAGTTTGTAAATTTATATAATTTCAAATCATTATTGGTTCCTCCTACTTAAAATGTTTATGCATATGCGCATTTTTCAAAGCTAAAGCTTTCGTGGATTTTTGTGTAAAGATTTTTTGTAAAATCGTAGAATCCTCGGCGGATGAGAAATCATTTTTTACAAACAAATGATTAAAAAAAGTGTCCCTATATCGGCAAATTTGGCAACAACAAAAATACATGCATAGAATATTATATATTTTATATATTTTTAATGTACGAAAATCGCATGTATTTTATGTATAAGTAGTACACGAAAATATATGAAAATGTATTTCAGACGTATATTATTTTTTTATATTTTCACATGTACATATTTTTTTTGCGTACGAGTTTTTAAATTATAAAAAGAAGATGTTCTACATAATTTGTAATAAAAGTGAGACACCTTATCATAACTATCCTTAGTTATGCAAGGCATACGTGCCAGGCCAGCAAAAAACGCACTCAATGATTTGTTTAATACAGAGTAAAGTACGACGGAATAAAGTTAAAACTTTTCACGTATCTTTCGAATTCTGCACGCATATTGCCCCGCGGATTTTATTTAATCCACTTCCTAAATACAACAAACTGAAAACCTCTAATCACATCTCATATCCTTCCTGGATTCGAAATACCATTCCCTTGTTCTTCGAATTTCAAAGGAAGGGGAAGATATTAGAATCAAATATTCAAAGCTCATACCCGAAGACAAAGTAAAATTTCTTACGACGCCAAAAGGAGGAAGATGATAGCATTAGCAAGCAGGCCATGAAGGATTCCCTCTTTGGAATCGTTTGACAACCGTATAATGCGTGAGTGTTTTGGCGGTTAACAAAGATGGGAGTATGTTGTTACTAATGCTTCTATCAAGTTGGTTCCCGTAGGCGAAATACTAATTGCACCAAGAGTTTCAAGATATAGAAAATCTTGTGTTCAGAACGAGCCTACACGCGCTGCCCTAACATATCAATCTTCCACATTTATGAGCATATTTCATTCAAATTTTCGCGCACGTACTTTCGCTATCAAAGGATGAGAAATAGCATCACTTCATGTAGTCCGCCACCGCATTATTTTCGGAATCTCTTGGGTTTTCCGTTACGCTGATGGCTTTATCTTGTTATTTTTAGCTTATTTACTACCCTTACTACAGAAGTTCTTCTAGAAAAGGAAAGGTTGTAGCTAAAAATTCTTGAATCTCAATAAGTTATAGACGACGTTGTTTCCGCCTCCTGTGCCGGCAGAATAATTGAGCATTTCACCCATTGTCTCAACTCAATATCACTCGCCTACTTTTGCCGTTTCTGTCTTTCTTATACGCAGTATGATGTATGGAGAGTCGTTATAAAAATTTATAATACTTAGCTTTAAAGACATTACGAGTAAGAAAACATATTTTGCTTGAAAAACATTTAAGCTAATCTATGTAATTATAGAACTGAAACGGGTATACAATACGTCGTAGAAAAACTGAATATTGAACCTGAATAAAAATTTAAAACAATGTAGCAATACCGAAAGACCATCACGCTAATTTCAATACATAATGCAAAATTATTTTCTAACGTCATCTCGATATTCTTTATTGATTTTTATACTTCTATTTTAAATCCCGAAAAGCAGTCCTAAATCGAATATCCTTTCAGAAACCTTTTAACAGAAGAAGTAAGTTTTCCCATGAGCAATATTTTCTGTATCAATAAGTAAAGAATTCATTGAAAAATATCGAGCTATTTTTGTGAAAATCTCAATTAGATAAACAATAGCCCCTTTTGTTTTCAAATGCTCAATTATTTGAGATTTTCCAACACAATTTCAATCATGAAATAATTCAAGCTTATGTATATGTATTTATTTTAAAAAATCTGGCAAGGGTAAAACACACGAAAATTCGCTTTTTCAGTTATCTACATACTTCTGATTGCTGCTCTTGGGCATACAATTTCATTAAGTTAAAATTTAATCAAGCCCTTCACAATGTTCCTTTGCACCTGAAATTGTATTTTAATGGGAAATGTATCTGCATGTGTAGTTGTACAGGGTAACTATATGTGTCTTTGAAAAAATCGTTTATTAATTATAAAATTATCGAATTTATTGTGAAAACTTCATTTTTGAATGAATAAGAACGCGAAAATAGGTTTAAAATTTTTTATGTGTTAAAGTAGAGGCTTCCAGAATGCTTTTTTTCTTCAATCAAAATATTTATTTAATAACCACAAAACTGATCCTAGAAAATCTTATTTAGGCGCGGGAAAGATTAAGAAAAAATGCTCGTAGTTTTTATGTAGGTTTAGCTAAAGTTGAAAACTGGGTCAATGACTGACCGAGTTTCTAACTGCTATCGATCGGCCAAGATTGCGTAACTATTCATTGCGAAAACGATAAATCATTCATCAGTAATAAGTCGTTAATTTCTCAGTAATTTGTTGCCAAAAACAATTTAAAAAATCAATTTAATCCGAAATATAAAATTTAATTTTGAATTTAAAAAGTAACGTTTTCTTGTCACGACTTTTGCATATCCACACAAAGAATCATTGCAAATTGGGTATATATTTACCTTAAGATAAATATGTTGCCACCTTTTTATTTACAAAAGAAAAGTTTTTTTAATTAATTCGCTTATTATCAAGATTCGTGCAGAACTTTGCAGAAATCCTGGTGTAAGCATATGTATATACATATATTTAGTTTAAGGATTCTCCACAATATTTGCCAAAACATTGTGGGAATATAGAAAAAATAGTTTTTCAAAAATTTAAAGTTAATTATCTGAAAGAAATACAATTATCCAAGACAATATTATGTTTTAGCATATTCATGAAATTATTGATATTGATTTGGTATTTATTTCAAATTGCTTGAAGCAATAACTGGTAAATTTCATTTTTATCACGAATCATATAGAAATAGTGCAGTTTGTACGTTAGCGTGTAGCCTACTCCCCGCCTAATACATAGATTGTATGGCTTCTTTTCTGAAATTTGTTCTATATTTAGGTTTCGTTATTATAACTTATAAATTTTTCGTAGTATTTGTATTTAATGAATCAAGGGCTCTTGGATAAGTCAATTATTTGGAGTTCAATAAACAATCTCGGTAATTTATCGAGATTAGTATCATTCTGTGTATATAAATATGTACAAGTACGTCAAATAATAAAATGCTATAATATTAAAAAGGAGATGGAATGGAAAAATTTATTTCCATGGTATTTTCATGCTTGCAATTATTATAACATAACACTGTATCGTGTTTTCTCCAAATTAAAGCTTGACACTTTCATGAAATATTTACAGTCAAAAAAGCCACAGACAATTTCAGGTGACTTAATTCACCTCCTAATCAAGTTGTGCTATCCTCGAAAGCAGAGAAACACGCATCCAATTAAATCAATTTAAAACAGACTATATAGAGTTAATTATTTCTAACTTTGATTTGTACGAACTAAAAAAGTATGACAACTTTAGACATCCTATATTTACTTTTATGCTGACATGTAATTATTATACAGGAGGATACGGAAGATGATAAGTTCATGTCATACACTTCCAAACTTTAATATTTTCACTTTGAAATTGTTCAGTGATTGATGACAGCATAACATCTAAATTGTTCGATGATAAGTAATTATTAAGTTGGGACAACGCGTCTAAAACTTCCTAAACATTTTATGTGCCTACCTTTATTTGCATATATACAATAACAATATACATATATACATATGTATATGTATGTATATGAAGCATAATACACACACAGGAGAGGCGAGCACTTTAACTAATTTTTAAAGTTTTGTACCCCAAAAAGGAAGAAAGGTACTTTTATTATAAGTTCCCTCACTAGTGCAAAATTTACTTAAAATTCACACTAAATCTATGTATAACAATAATTTTAGGTCCTATAGTTTCATTACCAAAAATGCAAAATATTTTATATTATATAATTGAAATTTACGGAATATTTATAAAAGCTTCGACAGGCTTAAAACCTCTTTAGTTCAATTTAGTATTCACGTAAACTATTTTCTAATTTCTTCTCTTCAACAAACTTTATGAAAACTAAGTATAGGTAAATTATATTTTATAGCTTAGGTATACGCAAAGCATATGTATATCCAAGGCTTATTTGCAATATTGTTTTGATTTCTTACTTTACCTTAAAGACATTTTTATAAAATCAGCAATTCACTCGTTTATGATAAACTATTAGCAGGTGGTGCAGAGAAAATTTTTGACAATTACACATTTACGTTTAAATTTAATAAATACATTAGACGTAAAATTTGTAATAGTATAAAATGTTTTGTACAAAAATGAAATAAAGAGATAATTTAACAAAAAACTCCACAGATATGTATATTTTTAATAACTATATCTGCACTCCAAAAAAAACTTATAAGAGAAATCAAATCAACAAAACTTAATCCGATCCAAACAGGAGGTTTTGAATGATATGTACGTACATCTTTGTAATATACATATTTAAAATAAATACATAAATATCAACATGAATGAATGGAAGTGCAGTTATTCAGATTGGAACAAATTGAATTTCGAGCAATCGTATACATATTTCATCTCAGTGCAGCAAAACTCATAAAAAGTATTGAAAACCATTCATTAAAATGCCTATCAATTTTCATATAAAAGGTAATTTAAGTGGACTCTTATTGCAAATATCTCCCAATAGATATCAAATTTCTCATCTATCATCAACAGATATGTATGTACGCAAATGCTTCAAAAGCAGCACAATTGAAAAATGCACGGTAATAAAATGGTATAGAAATTCTTTACAACAGGTAGTGAATAATGTCGTCACATTTAATCACAGAACCTTGGAATGTTTATACTCTAGACTTGTAGACTGTGTCGTTATTTCATTGTTTCGGAAACTTTCAATACCTTCACTTCAGATTGAAATATGAATTTATTGATTTCCGAACTCAATTCGAGCAGCAGTTCAAGTATGCGAACTTATCGAATGCAAAGAGAGGGTGAAGATTTCCATAGTACTTCTAAATTTAACTCATGTATTCTATTACATAGAATATTGAAAACCCAAAAAGTTGTAAGGAAACAAATTTTAAAAAGTAAATAACTTTTCTAAGGAAATTGCATTTCAGGTAAGTGTTCACTTTCAGCTCATATTTCATTAAAACGGAAGCTATACTTGGTGCTTATGAAAGAAATCGTCTTAGTTCGTTCAATTTATTGAAGAGACCTTATTTTTAAAAGAAATTTCCTACTTAAAATCAACGGTATATATAATAAACCTTTTCTATCGCCTTTAAGCCCGTTAAAGCTTGAGTATATGCAAAATTCACTTAGCAAAAATACTGTTTTTTTCAATTCCTTAAGATTAAGTAAAATAAGAATAAGTAATTATTTCTTCGAAGCAATCACCGAACAATTTAAAGGAAAATTTATTTGTATTTGTTCTGACCTTAAACTACACTTTTATATGCATTTGGTGTTATGTGCAAACTCAAACTAAAGTCAGAGCAATATCTACTGATTTTTTCGTAAAGAAGCTCCCACTATAAATACTTAAATTTACGGAAAGTCTTAAACAAAGACCACGTAAATCCTACTTTAAGTTTCAACTTAAAGATTTTGCGATCCTAACAAATTTTAATGTTTTTCAGATAAATCCGAACCAAAGATTGACTGGCATTTAAAACCTTTCTCGTATCGTAGAAATTTAACACGCTCATTCTTCCTATTCCTTTAAATGCTAACAAATTGAAAAAAGTCTTGGCTTTGGTTCATAAAAAAGGGATACGTGTTCGGTTTGTACAATGAAACATTCGGAAAGAACGTCCGTCACTAAATAAGAGAATAAAAAAAGTACAAAACGTGAATTTCGATGCTTTTAGGCCTTCCGAAAAAAAATGAGAGGAAATGAATTTCCATTAGTAGAAATACAGAAACATTTCGAAAGAATTTCTTCGCCAGTTTCGTGATAAAAATAAAATAAAAAACAAAAATGAGTTCAATACAATTAGTAAACAATATCGTGCAATTTAGGGGATGAAATCAATTTGAGAAATTTTCAGAATAACCAACATTTTTCTACTTGAGTACAAGAAGTCATATCAGCGCTACCGTTGGTAACAAAATGTTAAAATTCTGGAAATTAAATGATGTTTGCAATAAGTTTCAATTTAAATTAATAAATCCCTCTCTGGATTGAATACCTTTCTGTTGAGAATTAATTTTTAAGCACAACTTCAAAAGATTCTTTTGTAAGATGGTTACAAAATGTTATGTTGAAACATATGTGGGTATGACATTTGACATCGAATGCGTGATAATCAAGCCGCTTTTACTTGTTATGGTCAACATTAAATTTACAAAAGGTTTAATTAAGCATTAATTAAGAGTTCTTGTTGCTTTCCTTATAAGTTGCCCGTTCGCTGTGGGACTTTCGTGATTTCGAAGCCCTTGGAGCTATTTCCACTTTTGCAGCTTCGCAGTCTTTTGAATTAAAATTATCTCGAAAAGGGAAAAATTCCTATGTTTGCAAACTCTATGCAAATTTTATGTAAGACTCGAGGTGAAAGGTTGATGCCAAAGAACGCACATACATATAGTAAACACAAGTATTTCTTTTCTTTGTGCTCCTGATGAATTGAGAAATTCTAGATTTGTCAAAAGCAATAAAACCGTTTAAATTTGAAGACGCTAGTTCTAGTTGTTACCTTTCTTTGCTTCAAAAATTTTGCAAACCACTCCATTTTTCATACATGCATGGTTCTACTCACGAGGGAATTTTCTGCGGCTCACAGGGTTTGTTGCTAAGGTCTGAACAGGGGTATGCTAATCAATGCTACATGGTCTCCTGATTAATGTTCGTTCGGGGATCCTCCTAAAATCTGTCCTTCACCCCCAAAAACGCAGGTGCAAATTTGGAGGAGGTAAGCCCAAGGATTTTGGATGATAGCGTGCAAGAATAGTTTCGTGAAAAAAGCGTTTAAATTGTTGTCGGCTGTCTGCACGGTGTGAGCAGGAATTTACTTTAAACGGCTATAAAAGCCAAACTAATAGAAATATGTATCTATATAAAATTTTGAAAACATTTAGAATTAAAATATGTAAATAACAAAAAATCGACTCTTCTTAAATTTATTTTTAAGCACTCCCAAAGGAAAATGTTAAAATATTTATACCTAACTCAAACATAAAACTGCACTTAGGGTAATCACCGAGCTAAATGTGGCTAATTGCCTGAAGGTTGGATAACCAACTTTGTCTGCATGAATTAGAAAATTTATCTCTTACTATGCAGATCGATTGTATCGCTTGTGGTCGTCTGAAGTCTGAAGTGCTTCCGTGGAAAAGTAAAAAGGTCAATTTAGCAGCCATTTAAGTAGTTTTTCTTCGTCTAGATTCAATCTAAAAATATTTTACTTGCTCCTAATAAATTTGAATCGCCTATGCTTTAATTTAAAACTATCAAATGCTTATTCAATTCAATAATGTCCAGCGGTTTAGAATTATTACTTTTGCGGACATCATCAGGCCTGCGCTACCGTTGCAAAAGATAACAAAATTCAACTCGCTAAGGCGCGATATTATTTGCAACAAAAATCAGTGCGGAGAGAAACTTTTTACTGTGAAGCAAAGCAATCACAATTGGATTCGGGGGCATTTCGGTGCAAACATGTTGAGTGCTAAATTTGCTCTGAAACATTTTCAGTCAACATTTTCTTGGCTATTGTAAACCATATTTTGTTGACAATTGCCGCGTGCGTGTGCGTTTGTCGCAACTAGAAAAATTCTCACACAACTGAACATGAAGCGTTGCATCTCCGTCTCCACTTGGGAAAACATCGATCTCTCTCGCTTGCACGAAACCGCTGCAACAAGACTGTATTACATTCCCATCTCGCTCCAGCGCATGATCTCGTCGGGAGTGCTACAAGATAATCTCTCGCTCGCGCCAGTGACGCTCATCCAGTCACAATCTGACAATTTAGAATTATATCCAAAATGGCCGTGAGTCCTGCGGAGTGCTTTTGTCGGGAGAATTTTGCAAAAGTCGTCGACGCCAGCCGCTGTGCCGAACTATCGAAAAAACGCAAAGCGGCAATCGATTTTTAAGTGCATCAGTGGAAAACTTTTATAAGTGCACATAATTGTGAACACCGACATTGGCAAATTCGCGGAGTTCACAATCGTTCGTGACAATTGAAAGTTTTCCCAAAAAATTCCGGTCGATTGGCCGACTTTCTTCTCGCGCGTGGGTTTCGCACGAGTAAATAGCTGTAAAATGTGCCCCATGACGCTGAAGTTCTGACCGAGTGCCCGCTGAAGCCCCAAACGGATAAATCAATCGTGATCCGGCCGCCGAAGAAAAGTTTTTTAATTTCGCAAGTGACAGTGATTGAGAATTCTTGCAATTTGTTGCGCGGCAGAGACAGTTGGCGCCATGGATACATCCAAGTTTTCGGTCATTGTTGAGGAACATGACGCCTTGGAGGAGAACACGATTTTGCTGCCAGACGTCGAGGGCGGGAAACATGTTGAGTACGTGATGGTAGAGGAGGCGATGGCCGAAATGCACGGGGACGAGCCTGCGATTGACATCAAGGGGCTCCAGGACGAGTGCCAACAGGTAAAGACGGATATTGGGTGGTCCTGGCTGCGGGCGCCTCTGAATCGAATTCCACCTGGGCCCCATTGTTCCAATGTTTACTAAAGTTTGATCCCTGTCTACCGGCTGTTTGCAGGAAAATAGCATAAACACAAAGCCCCAACACAGCTCCTTTCGGTTGTCAGTTCCTTGGACGTTTTCCCATCGGGGCAATGTTAAGTAATCTGGGAATTTTCAATTTAAATTTGTGCAGCTGCAATGAATTTTATACTGGGAAACGTCTTCGTCACTCCGACTGAATTTTAGCAAGATTTCCTTCCTAACACAAGACTCCTCATGTAATTAAAATAATTTTCTAATCTGCTTTCAAAGAAAAATAAATTACTAGCCTCTTTTGATTCTAACTGATTGTAAAATGGCTAGAGTAAAAGTTCATAAACGTTTTATCAGCTGTAGTCATAAAATGTAAATAAGCACGGTACGTCTATTATGTATAGTTAGCCAATGTTTTCTGACTTTAGAATGGTATATTTTTAAAATAAAAATAATATGCATTTAAACTATGTACTTTTACAACATATTTGCATTATGTATAAAAGACAATTCTCAGTCAATAGACATATTTTTTTGTATATGAAACAAGAAAGTTGCACTAATTTTATTAATGTCTTTCAAACAATGGAATTATTTGTCCCTCCTCTACTACAAGAAAACAGTTCGCCAATAGACAAACCTCGAAAAAACATCATCGATTCATGAGAGTATATATTTTCTAAAAACTAAAAATCAATTTATAATAGAAAGAATTATTAATAATTAATATCATATTGCAAGGAGTAAATAAAACTGAAATGAATTGAAACCAGTTGTAGCTAAGAAAATATACACTGTGTAGGTTGGTAAGTTCTACTTCGAAGGCGAACAATTTCACTGTTCTTTCCAGCAAAGACGAAGACGAATCCCTCACGAGACATGTCTCAGTTTACATTTCAAGTTCTATTGTTTACTTTCCGAAGTTTTATGGAAGACCAGAATTATATCAATATCTTCAGAATTTCTTCGGAAATTCTTACTTTACACAAAACTACGAAAAATAAAAGTTTATTTTAAGAAAGTAAACTAGCCCTTAAAATCATTGCGCTGCAAAGTTATTCGCCTTATTTCACTGTCTGCATAAATTTGCCTAAATACGAAATGAGTGGTTCTTAAATCCCTTGTAATTGAAAAATGTCTGCACTCAAATTGGATCCAGCATCGTGCAATTTAAAAAAACACTATCGTCATTGAAATTCCTTCAAATTTAAAAATTCCGTTTTTTTTTTCATTTAGCTATCTTTAATACACACCCCATTTTAGCTTTGGGGTATTATTTTACAATCTCTGCAATTTTGAGATTAAAAACTGAAAAATACAAACGAAAACTTGCGAACTTTGATAAAAATCCTTATTGCGTTTTGTGTATTAAATAAAATCAAAGCTAACTAGGAAAAAATAAATCCTCTCTTTATTTTTTTTAGTTCCGGATTATTACTCTAATATGGCTAATTATTGCCCTAGCCGCTGGCTTTATTTTGAAACTTCTTTAATACAATCTCGTTGAGCCTCATTTTTAGCTGCTCTAAAAAACCAATTACTCGCAATTTTCCCAGTTTCTGTAAAGCTTTTCTCTACTCGCATTAAACCTTTGAAAATGACGGTGAGCTATTTTACAGAAAACTATTCACCCTGAAAGCCAGCATAAATTACAGTCACACTCCATTAAATTTAGACGCAGAATAGTGCCTCATTTAAGGGAATTTTTTCCACCGATTTCTTTTTAGAAGTTAAATGTTGTAAATAGTAAAACCCGCCTCTGTAATATGACTGGGATTAATTGGCGTCAGTAAACAGATTTTCTTTGCTCCAGAAGCTCAACAATTCGATTCAGCGGTGCCCTACATAAGAAATAATCTCCTCTGGGAGGGAGCATTTTAAATGCATCTAATTGTTTTATGCTTGCAGGAAGATGCCTTAGCAGAGCCCTTAGCTGATGCAGAAAAGTTGATAGAATCAGAACTAATTGATCTGAAACCCCTGAAGGAGTTTTTAGGACGAGAGGAGCCCAAAATCCCTGAGGTGCCTCCGCGAAAGCCAGGGCGCAGAGGCAGGAAGCCTGCATCGGAAAGAGTTGAAAAGCCCAAATCTCCCCTGCCGGAACCTGTCCGCACTCGAAACAGGAATCTGAATAAATCTCTTAATAAAGAACTAGAGCCCCTTAAGAAATCAGAAGGCAAGAAGGAGGAAAAGCTCAAAAAGGTGAAGACTGAAAAAATTGTCGTCGACGTCAAGGAGGAGGATGAGACGGAGACCTCGTTTAAGGAGGACGAGCAATCAATCGACGAGGAGCAGTGTCGCATTTGTCTATCGAAGGATAATTTGACCAGTATCTTTCTCTTCGACAATGTCGCAACAATTGCTGACAAAATCATGACGATCTGCACGTCGATAAAAATTCTGGAGAAGGACTACCTGCCCCAGTTCATCTGTAACGCCTGTCTCCAGAGCGTCAATGTCGCATTCAATCTTAAGGCGCTCTGCGAAACGACTGACAAACAGCTTCGCAGCAAAATGAAAAGGAGCAAGAAAAAAGTCCGACGTCCCACAGAATTCGTTCTGATCGACTGCAAGGATTTCACGGAAGAGTCTGAGGAAGAGGGAAGCAAGTTTAAGGACGACGACGAATTTCACATTTCGAACGAGTCAGGGAACTCAGAGCCCGATTCTGATTCGGATAGCAGTTTTGGGCTTAACAAAAAACGAAAGAGGCGCACAATAAGGCGGAGGCGGAGTGCCGGTGTGCGACGAAGGGGCCGTCTTCCGGGCTCCACAAATTCAAAACGTGCCCAACAAGTCGAGGACGATTTGAAGGAGCCAAACATTCTTGAGCTGAACACGAAAGCCGAAGAAAGCACCGAGGAGGAATGCTCCCCGCCAAAGAAGAGGCGCTCTCGGAAGCCGAAGACAGACGACGGCGGAGACACAACGACGCCGGAAAACAGCAAAAGGAAGGAGCACCCGTGCGTCTACTGCAATCAAGTGTTTCCGACCGCGAGCACCCTGAGGGAGCACAAGAAAAGCCACGCAGGTGAGAAGCCCTTCACCTGCCACATTTGCAGCAAACCATTCAAATTGCTCGGGAGCTTTAATTCCCACTTGAGGCGACACAAGGAAGAGGACGATTTAATGTGCCACGAGTGCGAGAAGCACTTCCCGAACAAGACCGAGTTCAGGAGGCACAAGGTCGACGTGCACGGGGAGGCGGCGGCCCCATTCGTTTGCGACAAGTGCAAGCGGGCGTTCACGACGAAACCGCGCCTGGACCGCCACCAGGAAAGCAAGTGTCCCGGATTCGAGGTCACGACATCCTCGAAGAAGGCGAAACCGGAGCTGGATGCGATCAGCCTCGGCAGGGACCTTTTCAAGTGTGTCGCCCCCATGACGACCACTTACTGGAGCGACAGCTTCTCCGACTAGAGCTGCGGTCGGGGCCCACAACTCTGGCACCAACTTCTCTAAGAAATGTAAATAAAAATTGTGTAGTCCTGCTAGGCCGAAAGATGTACAAATTCATATATTTTTAGCTACGACTTCTTTGATAGTGCTAGAATTGCTTCGTCTTGTATAATCCCAGGACTGATTTTTTAAAGTAATTGACCCTTTACACACCTATAGCGTTAAGTAAAAAATGTTTTTTCTTATTATAATCAATGAAATAAATATACAGTTTATAAATGACTTCAAGTATTTTTTTCTAGAACATAATATTTCCTACGAAAAAGAACAATTGTTTTATTTATCTCTAAAAAATGAGGGCTCTTTCGTTACAAATGCATTGTAGAATGTAACTACTCGAGAAAGTTTTCATAAACGTTGGAGGACGGAACGTTTTAAGTACATAATTATAATTAATCAATTAAAAAAACTAGCTAAGTGCAAGTCGGACATTCGCAATACGTGTTCGGTACCAAATGCTTTTAAAATAAATATTTTATTCCACACATATAAAACGAGCAGAAAATTCACAAAATGCATCCAAACATCAATATTTAGAATTCGAAAGCGAAGTTTGTGATGGCTCAAAATACTTTCTACAACGTGAACCTCTAAATCATTCGTTATAATTTTATTTATTGAATCTGCACCTTATGGAGAATATTCCTAAATGTTTTTGAGTTGTACGTCCAACTTTCAAAACACGGATGTAATTATGACATCAAATCCTATCTTAAGTTCTCCGCTTTTTAAAATTCTAAAACGGAAAACTAAAAATAAGCTCATAATAACTTTAATGTACCAAATTTATTTATGTTACGGATTTTTCTAGATTAATTTAAAGAAACAGAAAGTAAAACTTTTTGATTTAAGACTTTTACACAAAATATCAATATTTGGTTTAAAATAAGTGGTACCAATTCAAAGTTTAAAATTGTTGTTATGTCACATATTGTATTCTAAATTTTAAGCTTGAAAAGTTTAGCAGGTGATTTCAAGCACGTTACCTTTCATGGAAAAGGAAAAATTGCTACGATTATTACACATTGGTACTATATTTTAGAACATTCAGTGTGATAAGCCCCGTTAAACGCGCATCAGCACATGTTTTACACACGAGGTCTTTTAATCCCCATAAATTCGTATGTTTTGTGCAATAAATAACGAAACAGAGAAATGAAATGTATTTCATTAATTTGAAGACTCTTTGGCACAGAACGAAGTAGCTGGCACATTCCCCAAAATGGAGCAAATATATTCCGTGAAATTTACAGAGTGTTAAATTATTCACTCGTGCCGAATGTGCACATTTAAAGTGATTTCCTAAATCAAACTGAAACGAAAATATTTGTCATTCAAATTTCAGGGATATTTCTTGGAAAATCTCAACCGATTATTTGGGCAGTTTATAAATATTAAATGCTTGCCAAATAGGATTTTAAATTAAGTAGAATCGCATTCCATTCTTCATTAATTTACGACTGAGGAAAATAAAAAAGATAACGCTCATTTTATCCGACAATCAGAATAGAAGAAACGCTTGTACTGTGTAAATATATAAAAAAGTCTTAAATCTTAAATACTGACTGCGAGGCATCACTAATTTAAGGAAAAATGTTGGATGATTATTTGTTATCCCGGCAAGGCAACGACGGAATACAAAAGTCCCTTGTGGGGTGGGGACGGAAACGTGGCAAATGGAGAAAAATGCCCCCAAGTGATTGAAGCCTTAAGATCCGGCAAGTTAATTTGAAATATTTAGATCGTGTCGTTCCGCAAGAAATTTACGTCAATATTTAATTTATCCACAAGATTTTGTATTATGCTCTGCACACTCTATGAATTTTCAATTAACTGAAAATAAAAGTAAATCAGACAGAAGCAGATACTTATCGCTAGATTTACCTGGTTTCCTTTTACCTTAACCTTACTTTGCTTATTCCTCAGCATTTTGAAAATTAAGGTTAACATTAACATCTTCAGATATTCTGAGACCCACACATACATATGCTTTAAATTTTTTATTAAATAGGTACTCATAAAATTCCAAGAACGTAAAATGAAAGATATTTTAATTTAAAATAAATTCGAGAGCCGCAGAAGTTATTATCAGAACTTTTTGCATAATGAGTAAATGTTTAATAAAACATGTAGGTAAAATATCCTTTATACAGAATGACAGTTTAAAAATTATAAACGACTAAACTTTAAAGAAAACGTTTTTATTTAACGAAAACAGTTCAATTGGGTTCAATATTAAATATTTTGAGAAACTATCTAATCTACATATGTATATTGATTTCGAAACTGAAAATATGAGCACAGCCTTTTTTAAAATTTGTATCATAAAACTTCAGTTTTATTTATTCTCTTAGGTTTTTGGGTCGAATTAATTTCATATTATAATCTATAATAAAAAAAAAGAATGTAAAACAACATAATCTTCCGCGTCGTATGTAAATTTGTAATATAAAATATGCTGCTAAGAAGAGTGCCTCTTGAAATTAAAATCTGTGACACATTTTAAGCTAGCACTGATGTGTACATAATATGTTTGGCATTTAATATCCAGTTATGCTTTCCTAAAAAAAAAACGATTAAAATCAATATAAGCATAATAAAAATATATCCTGCTTTCCACGGTGCAAAATTTGTAATTATGTTGTGCAATGTAATTTGAAAGGTGAAATACCATTTCCTCCAAATGAAGCCACGACCGCTCATTGCTTTTATTTCAAAAATCAAATTGGGTAGTAAAGTAAATGTTGTTTGCTATAAAGTATCTAAGTATTAATTAAGTTTTCGTGTAATTAGCTAGGACCAATGCACCTAATTAAGTTCACATTAGGAGCTTTAATGGAAGGATTTGTCTTTTAGACATGCAAATGAATGTTCGAATCTATAAAAGAACTTCGGGAATAATTAGAAAAGCGAGAAATTAAAATTAAGTGTTGCTATTTGCTAAAGTAGAAGAACATTTGTTTTCTTAAGATTCTGAATTGATTTCACTTTGTCAAAAGCTTTGAGAAAATTAAAACTCAAACTTTTCATCAGGAGTCTAGAAATTGAAAAAGGTGGCTGGGATTATTAAAAAGAAGCTATACATCAGAAGCATGAGTAAGGTAAATAATTTACCCATTTTAAGGATTATGAAATTGCATAATGCTTATTTGAAAACTGAAATGGAACGGAAGAGTTTTGATATTATTTAACTTTATTAATTCATTTGTTTCATTGTAAAGCCAAATTTTCAACCGATTTCATTAATTTATGATTACAGTAATATGAGGAGAGAACATTTTTGAAACTCAAATTTTAAGTAATATTTTATAGAAATAGTATTTTAATTTGGTTTCTGCTCAAAATAGCATACAAAGCGTTTTAAAGTTTAAACTTATTAGGTCAAATTAATGAGGTTCAGCTCAAGAGTACTCAGCTTCTGCATAAAGCTTGTACAGATTAATTTAAGTTAGAAAATGAAGTTTGCTTTCCATCATGGTGCATTTCTCATCTTGGGAATATATATCTTGAAAATAATTTGCGCGAAATAATTTTAGTTTTATTTGCCCACTTTCTGGGCGCATTTAAACCATCTAAAAGTTTTAATGAAATTTTTACGAAATTTTAAGAGTAGTTGGAAGAATTCAATGAAGCGGTGATGCAGCTCTTTGGTGGTAATTACTTACATCGGAAAGTTGTTTAAACATACTTGAATTGAGTTTTATCATAATTAAATTCATTCTCCTCTGAAATCATTATTTCAGAATGACTTAAAGGAAATTAGTTAAATCCAAAAGTAACGAAGAGTTCTTGTTAAATAATTGAAGCTATAGAAGATTCCTGGGTTTTTAGCTCTTTATGCGATTATCAATTCTTGCTGATGTTTTAAAAAGTTAAATTCACGAACTAAATGTATTGCGTGTTGAATAGGTCCACAATTAAAAATAAATTATCTTGAAGAAACACAATTCACTAGTTTGTTTTAATACTTCCGATTTATTGGGCAACATTTTAAAATATTCTTCCAGCAGACCATAAAAGACCAATTTGCACGGATATTCCTCTCAAGTCCAATTTAATCGAATTAACAAAGATTGTGTGTATGACTTTCCGAATTAAAGTAATCTGTTAAAATTAAAGCAAACATGAAAACATAGAGTGAATTTGCATGTACCTTCGTTATTGTTAATAACAAGGTATCAGCGTCGAACGTGTTGCGTTATTTAGCTGCCAATAAAATTATACAAATTGTTGGAACACTTCCAAATTCCCGTTTATCTGTGCAAATTTAAATTATCCTTGAACATGTGAACATATGTTCTTGATTTAGATACATAAATAGATTTATCAGATAATCCAGTAATAAAGAGATATGGACTATTTTCACATTTTGCCTGCAACTCGTTAAACCTACTATTTGTTTTAATTATCGAGTGTAAAAGCATCCAAACGTGGATTATCAAATAAAATCCACCATATTTTGAATGACATCATTTTCCCCGATTCTTGTTTTTAATTACAAGTGTATATACGCAAGTGAAGCATACGACATAAGATGTAATCTAAACTGTTTTAAGAAGCTAATTGGTTTCTAAATTGTTTTTACAGTTTTGAAGTAGGAACTTAGCGAATATGCACATTAAATTCAAAAAGTTCAGTTTTTCCGTTCAGATTATGGAAGTAAAAAATACCTTTTACGAATTATCGATGTGCAGATTTTGAAATATTGCAGTAAAGTAAGATTTTTGTCATTTTATTTAATTACTAAATTAAAAAATTCATCTTCTATATGAAAAAACTCCAAAAAAAACAATTTGTTCAATTGAGGAGACCAATTTTGTCTCACATACCGATACATACTCTTATTAAAATAATTATTCTCAAATATCCTTCTGGGATCGGTGTGCGTCAATTTTATTTTTGGAGCTCGTGGCAGCTCTTTACATAAACTTTTGAGCACGTGTCCATTCATTTGGAATGTAATTTCCTCGATTACTTTCACAGGGAATTCAAGTCTACAAATTGAGTATGTTTTCTTGTAATCATGATGTCGCATGAATTAATTAAATCCAAAGTACACACATATGTTATCAAATATTTTAATTTATTTGAAAGGGTCCTATTTCGATCTAAATATATATGTATATACAGCATAGATTCTTTTATTTTTTCAAGTGAGCAACTTATACATACATTTAAAAATAATTGTTAAATGTAAATTTGAAAGATTTAGGAGAAAGTAATATTGAAATCTTCGCGGAAGGAGGCTTACACAAGCTTTATTTTCTTTGTCTAAACGTTTTGTTATAGTATAAAGTGAAACCACGGTTAATTAATTAATTCAAAAATCTTCAGATAGTAGTAATTTAATGCTCAAAAGGAAAAGTATTCTCTTTTAAGTAAAGTTCTTATCAAGAAATACATATAACAAATTAAGTAATCTTTTCAATTATTAACTAAGTATTTCGAATTAAAATTTGTTGGCCCTACTCACTAAAAGGCCGAAAATCATCAGTTAATTTTTCTAGTGTTTATTCAACTTCACTTATTATTATTGTACTACTACCATAATGTTAACGGTATAGTTACATTATTCAGTAGCTAATAAAAATTAATATTTTCATGTTTATTCATTTAATGATAACTGAGAAAATTTTTGAGAAAAACATTCACAGGATGACCCTCTGAGATTGAAAATAACTTGGAATAATAAATAAATTTACCTTATTCATCTGGGTTTAAAATATTCAGAAAAAAGTTTTTTCGACACGTAGTATTTTGTAAATAAACAAAGTTAAAGTGGAGAGTAGAACTTTCGTTGCACGTATTTTTTAGTTTTGGCACGTTCGCCAATTCCTTAAGAATTTGAATAAATTTTAAAATCTAATTATACAAGCCAATTCAACTGTATTTATCTTCGTATTTGTGTTAACTTTCTATTTAGTTTTATCTCCACTTTGAAGTTCGTACAAGAATTTTATTTAATGAATTGAGCTACCTACATAAAACATTTATTTTTTTTAAAAATGTTAGTTTCGGTTATTGAAGGAAATATATACTTACATCAAATTAAGCTATATGCTATATCTAATGTGTTTAAAACTTCAACTTCAAAATTAACTCCATTAACTCCATGTTGGATCAAATGAAAAATTATTATGAAGTGGAGAAAAGTTTACAATTTCGGTTTATATGACTTACATTAGGATACTAATTCTTTCAAAATTTATAATGATCTGTATATTCTTCTACATAGTTTAGATACTTATGTATATTGTACATCTTAGTTAATTTATACAAATACTGAGATAAAACCGTACAGACAATTAAATTTAAAGGTTCTTTATGTTGTTCAATGTTGGGAACAAATATGTTTATTTAACATGTACCTAAGTAGTAAGTACTTCTGTGTAGTGACCGAATAATAAACTCACTCATTTCTTTTATTTTCGAAAAATATTGAGCTCTGCCTTCATATTGCGTCATAGACAAATCGCTGAAACTGAAATCTTACAGAGCATGGAAGACAAACAGAATCACAAGGAATTTATTCGACTGGATTGTTGCTATAAAATTTAATAAACAAGAGAGTGAAACACTTCAAAACCCCCAAATGATATTTGTTACAGCTTCCCCCAAAAGTGTCGTCATGTGAGCACAGCCAGGTTTGGGGTTTTTCGGATCGTAGGGTGGGTTTTTATTGTCCCTAATGTGAGCTCTACTTTTATTTGCGCTTGTGATTCTATTTATAATGCTATGAGGTAGGTACTACTGTGATTAACTTTTAAAATAATAAGGAAACTGGAAAAGCGCTTCGGTAAATTATGAATTTTAAAATAAACTCTTTTTTAATTATAAGTAGGAAGCTATGGCTGTTAGTAAATCAGAGCAATGTTAAAAGGGTGATGCGGTTTATTTATGTTATATAGCAAAAACGAATGAATGAACAATATTACATAAGACTACAACTGCTATAACACTTCCATACATTATAAATTATTATACATATTTTAAGTTTTCAAATTTTCTCAATTTAAGGGATTACGAATGTTGTCCCTTATAAGCCGAATGACCCTTTTCAAATTGAATTTTGTCGTATTTATAATGTATTTATATGTTAATGTATATAAAAACTTAAATATTAAAGCGCTTTGGTACACAAAACTTTAAATATGTACATATTATGTTTATTAGGTATTCACATTAATCTTATCACTGATGCAAGAAATTTGATGTGTAAGGTACCAGGTACCAGTGAATTTAATTCGATATATTTTATATGCAAACAAAACATATGCATACATTGAACATATGTACATACTTCAAAAACGAGTTATCAAGAAATGTAAAATATAACCGCTCATGTCGTCATATTTAAAAATTAAAATTGAATCATGTTTTTGGCGACGATATTCTAAATTGGTTTCCTCGTGAAACAGCGCCCAAATGGCCAAATGTTGCCATCTTCGAGGAAAGCGAAAATCGCAGATATAAAAGTAATATTCCACGTGTTTATAGGATCGTATCAAGTCCCAGTTTGAGATTGCTTTAATACCTCCTTGTTGACAAAAATATCTCTTGGTGAGATTGCGCCAAAAGGAATATCAAAACGCGACAAAGTCAAAAGTACTTCCAGAATTATGATGACGACGATGATTTAAAGTGTACTTGTTGAAAATTATTCAAATTTGGAACACTTAAATGGGACGTAACGACTTGGGTTTATTTCACATTATGCATACCAAAAATAAAAAAATTTATGGCTAACCAGACCCTGAAATTCTTAAGTGATAATTACGGTTCCGGCTGGACTGACTCTAAAAGAGTTTGGAATTTTGGCATTCCTTCGAACTCATTAGTGGAATGTGCAAATTCATAAAAGCTGGGAGAATTTTGCAGTTGACTTTAATAAGTATCCTAAAATCATTAGGACATTTCAAACAAATGATCAAAATCATACATGGGAGGGAGGTCGATTTAAAGGCCGAAAATGTCTATAAACTAGGAAAAACCCGCATTTTTCTGCGTCGATTTAATTTAACATTGACATTGGTTAACTGAATTGAAAGATGTTGGAAGGTAATACATAATTCTCCAAAAATATTCCCATCTTTTGAATAAATTGTCTGTCCAATTTGGGCATAATCGAAACGCAAGTTTTTTGTTCAACGCAAATCAAAAAATAATGGCAAATTGAATGTTTCGTGAATTAAGTTCCAATTTATTTAGAAAGGACGATGTCAGCTGGAATGCAAATAAAATATGTTTACGCTACCGGAAGAGATCCGGGCCTTGCCATCGGAATACATATTTTTTACGAAAAATGTAGGGGTAGAGAAGCTACTCAAATGATTGATTAAGGTAGACAGGTATAAATGTTGACGCTTTGAAAGGAGATCTCAAGCATAAAAGGAAAGCAAATATCTTCTAAATAATATCTTGTTATGGAGGCATTCCTGTAACAACTGTTCCTGTCATCATTTAATTTGCCCTTATTTCGTTTAGTCAGTTCAAATTAAAGCATCTTAAAAAAATTTAATTCTCTATTTCTTTCCAGATATTTACGATTTAACCGAAATAATCTATGCAAGTGCAATTTGGGGTCTGGCAATCAAGCGTAAGATGGATGCTGACGATTCTGAAATATGTACAGCAAGGATCTGAGACGTAAAGTACTTAGGTGGCTGGGAGGATTGAAAAATTCATCTCACATAACTTCAACAATGAATAGTGATGCTGTAACAATTACGGACTCAATCGAAATGTACAACGAAATTTACTATGCGGAAAATGTCCCCGAAAACTCGAATTTATTTCCCAAGAATGCCACAAAATACTTAGAATCGAAAAATATCAGCATAGCTGAACTGAATATTACAAGTGATAGTCTCAACGATTTTGTTCACAAATTACTACTGCAATTGAGCACAACTCATCAAAATCTTAGCAAAGATGAGTGCAGCGATTATTGTAAAGGAGCCGTGAGGGATGCACTTTTAAAATATAAACTCATTCACGGATACATGTCCTTATTGGTAAGTTTGATTATTTTTTATGTTTTATAATTTCCTGAATAACCTATCCGAATTCTGAGGAAATATACTTACAAGAAACCAACTAAGTAAATAAATACAAATATAAGTTAGTATAGATATAGCACAAACACTATTTAATTATTATAATTAATTACATTCTCTTAAAAATTTCTCTTTTTAATGAAAATGTTATTGTTATACTTACTCAATATAAGCTTTGAAATAGATAATATATGCTAAAAATGTTTCAAATTTTTTTCGTCTCAGACTTTTGATTTGAAAACATGTAAACACTTAAGTTTACTATTAAAACACTTTAATTTTTCAGCCGAATAGAATTTCTACATTTTTATAAAATGTTTAAACACTCCTAATTACCCATAAAAATTATATTTTAAATTTTTAGTTCAACGACATTAACAGTACGATTAAAAATGATTAAAGATGCGATAGAAGGATACCCACCTGAAACAAAATTGCAGCAATTAAATGTATCACAATTACATAATTTCCGAATGATATTCGTGTCAATATTGTTGCCTTAATAGTTTTAATTATTCCACATGGTTAGTTTAATCAATGTTGGGCAATTTGGACCAAAGTTACGGTGCTTTCCGGTTGTTTCCGATAAATTCACAAATCAATTGATATTGTTTTAATTCTGTGCGGACATGTGTATGTACAACCACATATTTTTGGTCAATCATTGAGTTAGGGGTACTTTTGTTTATGGACTGGATTTATTAAATTTATTGCATTAAATATGATTTTAAATCAGAAACATCAAATTTCTTTTTTTTTTCAGATCTGTATATTTGGAACGATAGCCAATGTTCTAAATATAATAGTTTTGACCAGAAAGGATATGTCGAAAACTCCAATTAATAAAATTCTCAAATGGCTTGCTGTCACCGATATGTTCGTCATGATTGAGTACATCCCCTTCACGATATACATGTATCTGTTAACTTCCGGTAAGATATTTAAACAATTTTCCGAATATATTTAACATCTCATTTATATTTTCCAGGCGATCACGAGTATAAGTACATGTGGGCAGTTTACCTTTTATTCCACATGCATTTTACGCAAATCCTTCATACCATCTCGATTTCGTTAACTGTAACATTAGCTCTATGGCGATTTGTTGCAATAAGGTAAGAAACATTCACATTTACTATTCCTCTTTAATGTGTATTTTATCTTTTTAAATTTCATTTAAATTTATTTAATGGCTCTGAAGTAAATAATGTTCGCTTTCTATATACACGAAAACCCTCCACAAATTATCCTCTACATAAAGTATAATCTCCGCCCAACACTTTTCATACTCAATAAAATTATTTCTGCTTCATAAATTTAAAAGAGAATTAAAGTTAGGAACAGAAATTATTTCATTGCCAGACAATGAGTTTTCAGAATGCTTCGTTGACCTTGAATCGTGTTTGTACGACGCTTCTTTTTCAAATTACAAATTTATCATGAATGATGACATAAAGTGACGAATCATATAAAATCGAATTGTATTTTCTGAAATATACAATTTCATGCCTACCTTAAGGTGGTATCTTCATATACTTTATACCGAATTATTTTTCGCACAGTCAGTCCTAATTAAAGTCCATCGGAGGTAGAACCGGCGTAGTTCCTTATTTACATATTAATAAGAACCACACGCTGCCGACAATATTTGGTTAATTGAACCCATCCACCGCAGAGCTTTTAATGACAGTAACTCGTCGTATAAATTAAATTTCCGGACACATGAGGTGAACAAAATGAGGATATATGACGCCACGAAAGTGGGCGAAATGAGATACTCTCGTCCGCCCAGTAGACGTCTACTTAAATTAATAATTATAATAAGGGCCACAGGATATTATTAATAGAAAGGCTCTAGACATTCACTTAATTTACTTTCTAACAAAGTTGGTAGTAGAATGGTAAAGCTATTTTCGACTCAAAATACACCGACTTCGAGCATATTTTGGAAATAATACTTAAGTGTCAAGAACTATAATTCACCATTTGTTACAAATTTACTATCACTTTCAGCAGGGGGTTCAAAAAACTTATTTATCCTACTTTTGTTACTGTGGTCGACTCTAAAAGGGTCATTCAAAAGCTTTTGCCTATAATTAACTATAATGACTAATCTAATCTGGACAAATTAAATGAAACAAGGGTTGATATAGAATGGGTTCAATATCCCGAACAAATAGTTCCTGGTTGGAAATATAATTGTTTTTTAGTTTTCATATTTAGCAATCCAATCCACACTTTTTCTATTATTAATAACCAATTCTTTCAGTTAAGGGATATGTAAGTACGATTTCTAATGTTTTCTTTTAAAAATATTTGAGGTTCTTGTTTAAACCGGAAAGTTAGCTTTGATTCTATTGTTTTAAATGGGCCGCTGTTTTTGAAAGTAGTTATATCCACTTTTTGAACATCATTTTAAGAACTCCGCTAATTAAATCTTTATCGTGTTGATAAGAATTTTTCAAATGTGGACTTATACCACGTTCAATATTTCAAGACCCGAAAAAGTATCTCTTTTGAATGGTGTTAAAAAAATACTTCGAAAATCGATAAAATGTATCAAAAGAAATTATAATTAATTGGTATTAAAAATCTTTGTATTAAAAAACACTGATAAAATACACTTAAAGAATCAAAACCAGAGACTATTAAAGCTTTTGGAAAAATCTTACAAATAAATATCAAAATTACTATTTCTTCTATATGTGCGTCACTTCAGCATCTTTGTTCCTGTTTGCTTCTTCCTCCTCCTTTCGATCATTTTCGTCATCAATTTTTTTCTGTCCCCGTAATAAAAAGTAGGTTACACTAAAATATAAAGAATAGTAAATAATAATATTGTATAAAACTATAATTAAATTAAATTACGCAAAAAGAATAGCATTGGGAATGAAGAATATTTCTCCAAAGAGGAAGAAAGCTCCTGGAAAACTGTCGATTGTAGACAAATAAACGGCGCTGTATATCGGCGGAAAGATAAACCCTCCAATTGCGTCCGATATTCCGAGAACTGAATAAACCCGTCCTATTAAATGGATTTTATATACCTATACCAAATTAAAATGAGTAAATTTAGTAACTTTACCTATTTCCGCTGTATCCACCATTGATGAGATTATAGTTTTGATTGCAATCGTCTTAGAGCTGACGAACATATCCACAGTTTGTGCAGCGTAGAATAAAATTGAATCTTTTGAAAATGCCTAAAATATCTTTTGTAATTTAGGGATATTTTTATAATGAATTAAGGTGCTTACAAACATTGGTCTAGATATGATTGTACAAATTGAAGACAGCAATCCAACCATTGAGTCTGACATTTTCATCACTTTACTGAAGATACTTGTCATTAAAAATGTGCCTAAAAACATTGTAAAATTTTTTTGTTAATTATAGATAGGAATTTAAGAATTTATAATCGTTCTGTTTTAATGGAATTACTGTATATACAAGACTTTTATTCGGAAAGTACTAAAAAAGGATTATTCATTTGATAGAGTTTTTCCGAGAATACGTATTCAAAAGAAAAGAAATGCGTTTATAATGCAAATAAACCCAAAATTATACAAACCAACAGTCACAATAGCGGTGTTGTAAGTCCCATAAAAACTGTATAGTTCGCCATCCCACTTTAACTTGATGAGAGTAAATGGGTATATGTAGTCCACCTCACCTAAAAATATTCAAATTATGGTATTTCACTAAAACTTCTTCTCACAGACTCACCCAAAGTTGGTCCCAAAAACAAGGCGTATGCAAATACCAAAATGATCAAGTACAATCGTCGGTTCTTTATTCGTTTTTTTAAAAACACTTGAATGCAAGCATATGCTAAGGTAGGATCGAAAAATTCAAGAAAGAAATTCTTTTTCTTTGGATTTTCTACCTTCTCAATTTCGTCAGTTTTAACCTTTGGTGTTAAATTGTTGCCATTCGCCGTATTGTCAGTAGAAGCCATCTCAAAAGCTAAGTTATCCTCTCCACTTTCGTTACTTTTTGATTCGACTGGATTTTTTACTTCTTCAACAAAAAATATTAAGTAAAGAATTCCTAGAAGGAAGAAAACATCACCCAAAATAAACAAATCTGGAAGAAAAAAATGTAATCAATATGTTACCTGACAAAACTTAATCGCATTAACTTACTAACGTAACCAAGTTTTGTTAGAAGAATACCAGCTAAAGGCAACCCTATCAGTGGAACTATATTCGCAAACATTCCGAATATACCAAATCTGGAAATATGATATTTTATATAATATAAGTATATACAAATACTATTCCATTTTCTTGATTAAATGATTATAATATATGTATGTAGGTATTTTGGTGATTAATAGTGGTGAAAAATTACAAAACAATGTTTAATTGGAAGACCGGAGACGTTGTTTAAGACAATCATGCTTAATGCATTTTTCGTAGATATGTACTTCATGCAAGTTTTCTTCACCAACCAAAGCTACGTTGTTAAGTTTTTATATTTTTATAGAAAAGCGTTTAAAAATAATCAGAGAAAATTGTAAGTGGGACCAAATTAAACATAACAAAACTAATTGTTTGATTTGTAGATTCACTGTATACTTATTTTGAAAAAAAGAAAAACAGGTTAATAAACTACCGTCGCATTGGTCAAGTATATATGAAGTATAATATTATATCATATGCATGTCAAAATTTTATTTATATTGATTGATGTTTTGCATAAAAAATAAGATAGCCATGAGAAGAGTAATGTAAGCAAAAGAATAATGGAGAATTTGTAATTTTAAGCTAGCATTTTTACCGAAACGTTCTCTCTTCTTCAGGCGTGATCGCGGTTAAGTAACTAAAAATTCCCATGACCATCATCGTTTGGCCGCCCAACATCGCAGGCAATACTTTTTCGAGAATATTCCCAAACTCCATTGGTATCGTATCCATAAATATTGATGAAATTAAAAGTGCTAAAATTGAATTAGATATTTGTACAATATTGCAAAAGTACAAACCTGTGCATGATAAAAATTCGCCTATCATTGGAAAAATCATGCATGGTTTTCGCCTCCCTGTACGATCACTCCAGCCACCAGCAAACAAAATCACTATGATTGGAAATATAGCAGCTGAAAATGTTTAAAAACCAAAATTAAATATATGAAAAATTTTTTTAAATACACCTTCACAATTAAGATAATGAAATAGCAAAGTGAATATTTGAATAACAAAGAATATATTCAAATACATAAATATTGAAAAATTAAAAAAAAAGGTGTTTTTATAAAATTCTTTTGTATAACATTATGCTCCTAAATGATTACTCATAATAATCAACAATGGATTCACTGTGTACAAAAAACAAATGAAACTGAAATGAATCGAAAATTAAGTTTGCTTTAGATACACAGATACGATGTATGTATACTTATGTTATTTAATTGTTTTTGATGAAATTACTGTTTTCACATTTCTACGGAATACGGAATGAAAAATGGATGCAATTAAGGCATTATTAATCATAACCTGCACGGAAGGTACCTTATACAAATATTTCAACCTTAGGCAAGAGAACATAGAAATTTAATTTAATTTTTATGTTTCTCTTAGCATTCTAAAAACTGTGTTCTTTTCACTTCAGTTACAGATCCAAGTTTAGCAGAAAGTGTTCCACTGAATTGAATTCTTAATATATTTGTTTTTATTTCGCAAAAATAATATATATACATATATGTATATATATATTGTAGATATCGGGCAGACTGTTTAATCCGAATTTCGTATAGTACCTACTCATAAACTATTATTATTATTAGTTCTAATCATAGTGTAATACGGTTCATAATAAAAATCAATTTCTTATTTGTACTTAACAAATTGAATTGATAATTATTTATTTATTTTCATTTTTTGTTTTCGTGAAGTCATTTCCTTGATTGTTTTAATTAGAAATTAAAGGTATACATTTTTCCAAAATGTGATATATCCTTAAAAAAATCAAATCTATAAATTAATCGAAAATCATAAGAACAAATGGAACCCATTATCAAATTTATAGTATTTTCTTTTAAATGGGTACCAGTTATCAAAGCCGGCGTATTCTCAAATTTTGTATTTTATTTCCCATAAGGTATCTTTGTATGAATAAAAACAATAAACACAACATCCACAAGGGTAAATAAGTGGTTTTTAATTTGTTATTGCATTTGTACGTTTTTCTGATATGATAATTCTTCTTCCTACAATTTCATTGATGTTTGTTTTAATGAGTTCTTGTTATTCTTGTGGATTTTGTGAATAAATTTGTGTGAAACTGTTTATTATGTTTTACGTTTGATGTTTTATTTCGATTAAATAAGAATCCTCAACTGCAGGCGCTAATAAATTATTTATTACGATCAATGTTTTCTTAATATTTTTGCTTTTGATAAGAATATTCTTTTCTTTTTATGAAAAAATGTATATGTACATACATATACATACATATGTTTATGATTTAAATATGGAATTTGAGCAACTTTAGAAATTTTGTGATTTATCTATACATATGATTCATATGAATAATTTTCATACCTGTTCGTTTTTGTATTGAGTGTGATAGAGCACCAAACTCTGATCGAAGATGTAAACATAAAAATTACCATACCATAAAGAAACATCAATCTTTGATACATTCATATTTCTTTAAATTTAATTCATCCTGCACCGCACCTGTCCACTTCAAAGCAGTTCTCTTCTTCATATACTAATTTACATTTCAATAACGAAAGTTATCTCATCATTTTGCAGAATAATTTAATATTAAAATTCGAACCAGTATAATTAAGTTAGCCACATGTGCAGCAAATTAAAGCATATTAAATAAAAATTATTAAGGGAAAATAAATTCACTTACCAATGGGTCCACGAATTCCATTGATATACGTAACTTTCTTCTGTGTTTCTGTTTCAACTTTGCAAACAGTGTAATTAAAATCGAAAGTCCCGACAATCAAATTTTCAAATGGCGTAGTGACGGTAATATTTTCACTTTCTTGTAAAGATTCGTCATCACAATCGATTCCATTGATATCTTTATACAACACATTGTCACATATATCCTTGCTATATCCGAGAGAAATTCGGCAAGCCTAAAATAAACATCACTGAAGATATTCCATTATTTTTCAGTGTATCCGAAAATAACCTTTTCCAATCCAAGATTCTGAATTCCAATTAGAAGGAAGCATGACGGCAAGACCCAACAGAGCACCAAAGGCTCTACTACGATATACTTCCGGTACCTCCATATCTTTCTAAAGAAATTGGTTTCACCTTCATTATTTTCAACTTCCATTGCGCCTTATCATACCTCGCGAACTTTTGCCCGAAAAAAAAATGCACCAAACTTTTACAAAAAGAAGATACTACTACTAAAAGAATTCACACTTCAAAATGTGGTATCACTAAGGCACACAATTTGATTTTCAATTAAATTCTTTTTAAACACAATTCACCACATTTTCTGCACAAGAAACGCAAAGCTGCAACATTTGAGCTTCCAAAGTCTACTAGTTTAGATATCTTGATTTTTTGCGCCACGAGCTCAACTCATCCTCGTTTTCTGGTGTGGCAAACCAGTTACCAGTTACCTAGGTAAGCAGTGATAAAATTTACGATAAAATGTTGATTCGGGATTCTTGTGAGCAGTGCTCACACTTCTTAGGACCGAATTCTTCTATAATCCTGATCAAACTACCGACAAATTTCTTCATATAGAAATGGGTTCTCCCTCAATCAATCTCAATAAAGGCAATAAAAACGTTTCCAAAGAGTGCCAATTATAAAGCTGCCTCCAAGTGTGTAGCACGCTCAAGCTCGTTATGAAATATAATTTCCGAAATAAAGTTCAAAACAAGTTTGGTGATCATTGAGAAATTTCTGGATTTTCTTGTTGGAATGTGCTATTCGCATCCGTGTTGGCATCAACGAAATATTTCAATTTCGTTAAACGCTTATTCAAGGAGATTCATTTCTAAGGTTTGCACGAAAACTGGTAATATCACGTGCACATTTTCTATCTGTCGTACTTCTCACTTAGATCGAGAAATTAAATGTAAGAACTTGAAATTAGCATTAAATACAATTTTTCTCTAAAATCTAAGTTTTTATACAATATTGACATATCATATAGTTTCTAGATACCAAATTTAAAACTTTTGCATACATAAATGTTGCTAGAAAATATATTTATATCTTCAGCTAAATGTGTAATCAATAGCAATCTGTATTTCGAGCCCTATCCACCAATTTACCATAAACGACAATTAGGCCTAAATTGAACTTGTTTACAAATAAAACTTTTGTATTGCTAAATGAAATAATTTTTTGGTATCCGTAGTTCAGTGAAGAACTCTTTTATTTACATGTAATTTCATGCCCGCCTGCTGAGATGATCCAATCTTCTACTATTTGTTAGCTATTAATATGACATTTTACGCATATGTAAAAGCATCTAGGCAACGCAATTACAGCAATAAAGCAAAAAGTCTCACTTATAAAGATAAATACTAACACTTAAAACTATCAAACTATCAAAAGTGAACACAAACTTAAAGACATTACATAGTTGTTTTAATTTTATTTCACAATATATACAATCATAGCTATTGCATGTTTTTAATATAAAATATGAGGTATTTATTTTATTTATTGTAAAAATATACTGCTGAAAATATTTGCTCATATTTTTTTTTTTTTTTTTTTTTTTTTTTTTTTTTAATATTCTGGTGGGAAATTGATGAGATGATAATTGCAAAAATCGAACTAAATATTTAATTTTGTTAATCCAACACTATATCAAATTTCAAAATAGGGGGCTACTATACTATAAGATATTCAAATTTTATGATTATTATGAAGTATTACGCTACAAGCTTTCTAACCGTCCACAAATTTTACTCAACTGCATTTCAACATATTTTTTTCTCATGTTTTATTAATGTTCATTTAAAGATTTTTAACAACGGCTACAAGTGGAATAAATTCGTGATTAATTTGATACATAATATTATATTATTTCTGAGAAACTTTAGGATTTCCACTGATTAAATCCATAAAAGTATTAAAATTCAACATTGTGAAACTCTTGACCTGAAGCCACTGATTCTAGCGTACTGGAAGGTTTAATTAATTTTTTATGCTTATTCTATAAAATTTCAAAATTAACGGAGGTGTAGGACTTCTTATAGTCAAGGACACATAGCAAAACAACGATATTTTTAATAGTAGTATTGTTATGTGTCTGATGAAAACGGCATTTTTAGATTGAATATAATAGTTATTTATAGTAATTGAGCAATTCTTCGAATACCGCCCGTCCGCTTGACAGTGTAGGCAAATAATTTATAGAATTATAACTCTCACCAAAAAGGAAAAATACATAAGTAAAATCACAATTATTAACAATTGCGTTTTGGACGAAGTTGCAAACAGATAAAACAATAATTTAATATATTCTTGCATAAATAAATTAATATTTTTTATGTACCTATGTACCTACATACAGTATATCTATACATATGGCTTGCTGTAGATCTTTTACATTTCCGCTAACATTATAATATACAAATTTACGTCCGTACGAAACTTCCTGGCAAACATTTGATATTTTTAGATACTCAAGTAAGTAAACCTTTTTGGCAATTCGGAATTCGAGGAACGGAATATTTAAAGGGGTATAAGTATCCTGAAATATCATTTTGGAAGTACATCTTTACGTTAGTTGGCATGAACATTTTTAAGTATGTTTAAAGTCTTTAAATATATCGAAAAATTACTTTAAGGACGTTTTCAAAATATGTAAGTGGCTCAAATGCACAGAAGTAGACATAACAAATAAAAATCAGGCACTCGTCGCTTTTCTTAAAAGTCAAATAAAAATACAATCAACGAAAGGAGAGGACATTTTTCCATGAAACTACACAATGCTGTCTGGACGATTAATTTGATCCATCCTGCCTGCTCGAGTATGGGTTTAGGACCACGGGGTTTCAAGCGCACCACCACACACTCATGGCGGAAATATAAATAAGAAGTCTCCGTAAAAGAATGCCTCTTCAATTTTTCCTTGTCATAAACAGAAATTCCAAACATTTTAACAAAAGCAGAAGAGTTCCTCCAACCTAACGAAACCTTTTCGAAGCAAGTATCCCAAAGATGTCCTTCAAAGTTGGTTGTAATTGCCGTCAGCCTTAAATGCCTCCCTTATAAATTCATTCCCTACCCTCGCCCACAATAAACTCCAGCAAACAAACCCTTTTCGAAGGAAACAAATGTCGTAATTTATCATTTTTCTCAAATGCGGTGCCGTTTCTTTGCTTTTGTACCTTTGCTCTAAGCTAAGCGATTTTTTATCATTATTGCCTTTTGCGGATATTAATGCGTAGTTATTTGTTATTACACTTTTCAGACACCCCCATGGGAAATTCGCCACATATTTGCTGTCACACTGCGGGGAGGCCATCCTATTTTCTTTCATCATTTCTCCAATTTTGTGCTTTCCGACATATTTTGTCTTCAAAGTTAAAGAACGAGATTTTTACGGACACATCATATACCACTTAGACGCTCAGCAAGACACGGCCTTGTACAGGTAGGTCACTAGAAAATAGCCAAGTGGAGTTTTCTTCCCGGAAAAATATTGCAATATATGTACATATGTATGTGTAGATTATAGTTAGACTTAGACCTTTATCAGTATATCTATAAACTTGTCTAAAATCAGTGCCAATTTGTCTCAGAGCTACATATTTTGGGATCGCCTTACTCGCAAAAATGTCTGTAAAGAGCCAATTGAAAAGATCAAGTTTAGGGAACTACATACTTGTACATTCAGTCACGTACGATTCTTATTATGAGGAAATTCCGCTAAATTTTGTCCTCTTTATCTAGTGCATTTCCTCAAATGTCGATACGCCCTCTATTATGTGAGTCTACGGAAATATTTTACGAAGTTAGCTGTTTGATGGTACAGATTGAAGCATCCTTCGAATATTTTGAGGAGATATCCTGAAGGAAGGGATAATTGAAGATTTATTGATAGGGCAAGTTGCTTTTACGTGCTCTTCGCAAAATCTTGTAATTTATACAGAACACGTGCCATAGGTAAGTTTCCCTTTAGCACTCCTTGCTATCAACAGTCAAATATTGTATTTAGTAATGAATGGAATCCTTCTTTTACCACAACGTAGCGAAGTGTTCCTTTTAATGCTTTTAAGTTTATACTCAAACTGAAAATGAACTTTTCTAAAGAATTTGCGCGGCCCTCTGAAGAACGTTCCTTCTTGGTTGATTCTTGTTTAATTTCAAACTTAAGACTATTTAGATGTTAACGTACCATAGTAGATTAGCTTAAATTTCTCATAAACATTATTTAACAAATTGAACTTTATGAATTTTATCCTAAGAATTTTAACCGAAAAAAACTTTTTGAATTTTTTTTTACTCCTATTTTTGATGGAAATTAAATGTATTTAGTTGCAATAGACGTTATATTATTACAGCATCGATAGCCTAAATTTTATTTAAAAATTGTCAGTTATTGAAAATTAATTAAACATCTTATCGGTAATTTGGAAATACCAACAGTTATCTACCTACGTAACAAAATGTGAAAAACAGTATCTAATAAACGAATTTATTAATAACACAATGTTAATTTATTAAATTAGATGTCTTAAAATATTGATTACTTTTAACTTTAAACCCGTAAAAAACTTTCCCTATTCATTTGGAGATATCTTGTTAGGATAACGAAAAAACTTCACGGTTGAATACAATTTTACTATAGCTTTAAAATTCTACACCGTCATTTTGAAAGTAAAATCATATTATCAATTCTATTGATATACATAAAATTATAGAGGAGAAAACTTAAGGAACGAAAACAAGCTGCACCACCCGCTTAACATTTAGGTGATGTTAGCACTTAACTGATGATTCTGATATCTTTTCTAAAATTGAATTTCTCACTTGGAAAATTTTAAGCAAACTTTCTTGTTATTGAATCGCTGGGTTCGTAGCGAACCGAGAAGTGTTATCTCTCCTTCAACCCTCGTTAGGATGCTTTTAACCTATTTGGTATACTCCATTTTTCGGAAGTCTTCTGTGAATTTGATAAATTGATGAATGTCTAGCAATCAAACCTTCAGTAGCTTTGCCGGGCAATGATATCAATTTTACAATTTTAGAAAATTTGTTAAGCCAATATTTCATACGATAATTAAAGTCACATTAAGTAGACAGATTTGCTCAATCCCTCTGAATTAAAAAAGCAGCGAATAAGGGGACAGAAAGGACACTACCATAAATCCTTTCATGTAGGCTACATAGGTATACATAAATTTTTGTTAAAAATTTTCTTTAATATCAATCTAAGGTTTTCTTTTCATTTTATTTCCTTGTAGTCATTTTCCGCTCAATATGTGACTGAATTATTATCGTGCCATAATATTAGCATAACATAAAGAATCCTCCCCTATTTTTTCCAAATATTCTCTTACGCGAATATCACACAATATTTCAATGCCGACCCACCACAGATATTTTTCTTTCTAATGTTAAATGCAAATTTCCTTGAGCCAATATTCGCTATTGAATGGTTGAAGCGCCAATATTTTCAATTGCAAAGTGCTGACAGACATTCTGAATTAAAGCGTACACCTACACTTTGAATTCCAATTCAAAACCTCAATCAAGTACGAACATCCTTTCAATTTCAATTTCTGTCGAAAGTTTTCTACACATTCGCTCAATATTATCAGTAAGATTGAAGTTAGTGGAATGGAGGCATGGGCGTGATGGTGAAGGACTTTGAAGGCAATCAACCTATGCTTGTTTTAGCTGTTAAAGTTAGACAAGCAGCGAAAATATATTGTATATGTATTTGTTTTTTTTTAAGCTATGTAGTAGATACATTAATTCGCCTTGGCTTTATTGTTGCCAAGAGAAAAATACACGAAAAAGTTTAAAGGAATCAACTTTCTCCAAGGAAGTTTTCATTTGATGTAGAAAACTATCAATAAATCTATGCTTTTTAGATAATTAATAATAATTAAGAAAAGTAATTTAGTAAAACAATTTTTCGGATTTAATTTGCTAAATAAATAAATAATGGATAATGATTTCAAGGACGGAAATATTAGTTTCCCTCAGTATTGGGCGATAAAATATGAACTTTAGTTCAAAAAATATTTGAATTTTTTAACCGATTTAAAAACAGGGGAAGATCCCAATTTACTTGTATCATTTTAACTTGAAGTCGAAAAGTTTTACAAAAAAAATTAAATTACGTTCCAAATTTCCAAATAATTTAGAAATTATATACAGAGTATTTAAATTAAGGGAATATCTATTTGACTACGTGCGTGATAAGAAAATTACAAAAAACTACGTTATCTTATCGGTTTAGCTTTTTGAAGGCTACCTTTTCTATCTTCGAAGCCTTTATAAAAATTCCTTACAAATTTTGATTTTTCACCATAAAAAAGAATAAATAATGAAATTTAAAAATAAGTCTTTTTTGTTATATATTTGATTGGCTTTATAATTACAAAACAGTACTCTTTCGTAAAACAAATTTATGGAACTTTTATTTAAGGCGAAAAAACAAGATTTAAAAAAAACGGATTTGTTAATTAGGTATATTAAATAAGATAATCTTTCTGAAGTACTAAAACAGGATCACATATTTGAAACTTTTAAATAACGATTATATTTTGCTGTAAACATAGTGTAAAAACAAAAATAAAAATTGAAATATTTCAGCTTTAAAAATGTTTATATCGTAGACTGACTTTGAATTTACATGTATATTTCTTTGAATAAAAGAAAAATTTAAAATTTTTATTTCAGCTTCAATTTTTGGGTCCATTCAGTTCTAATTAAACTCCTGCCATGCTGCATATTAACGATATTCAGTTGCATCCTAGTTCGAGTTTTATGCGATGCATCAAAGAGGAGAATGAAATTGAAAGAGTACAACAACCCGAATGGAACCCGCTTGGATAGCAATAGGTGAATTTTTTCTGACTCAAGCAACTCTTTACTGAAAATTTTTTAAACAGATCGTCTAAATGTGATCGTCGCCCAGACAGAACCACAATGCTTTTGGTAGCTGTTTTAATCCTTTTCCTTATAACAGAGTTCCCGCAGGGGATCCTGGGTCTACTGAGTGGAATCTTGGAAAAATGCTTCTTCAGACGGTGCTACAGTTTATTTGGTGAGGTCATGGATGTCTTAGCCTTAATTAATGCTGCGATCGGTTTCGTTTTGTATGGCCTAATGTCGAAGCAATTTAGGACGAGTTTTAAGTCACTGTTTTTCAAGACACGACTGTCACGAATAGAAATGACTCGAATTACAGGAGTAACGACCACATGTGTTTGACTAAAAACGAAAAAGTGTATTATTCATGTTTGATTTACCTAGATAAATAACTAAATCTTAATTCCATACGCTGCTATAGGTACTCTAATGCTTTTTTACATTTCGTGGAGTTGTTAAAGTAAAGTAAAATAAATCTCGTATGTGTGTAATTTAAGATTGCATAATTTGTGTTTCATTAAAGCGTTATAAAAATAGTTGATAATTAACTCAGTGTGTTTTCAGCAAGGAAAGCCATAAGCCTTTTCTATTTTAGATAGTTTTGGAAATTGTTTGAAAATTCTGAAGGACTTGAAGGGAATTAATATAACAGTAGATATAGTAAATAGATATTAAGTAAGTAGTTTTATATACGATATTGGAAAAGTTTACATTCGAAAACGGCTTGAAAAAACATGGTTAACTTAAAATAGATATTGCTAACACGTATAGGTAGGTACTACAGGAAAAGAATCGATATTAAATGTAAATATAGAGAAAATAAATAAAAAGTAAAGTGATAATTATTTTTGTTTGGATCACATTTTCCATTAATTAAACTCATTGACTAATGGAAGATGTACAGAAATTTAACTTATCCTTCAAGTTTCCATATAATAATGTAGTTTAAAAATTATTAGAAAATCATTAAAATTTATAATATTTTTTTCTAAAAGTTAAAAATTTATACACGGTGCAGTAAACCGGATGGCTTATGTCTTTTCTTCGTAAGATAATTAAGATTAGATAATTTAATAATTTATTGCACGGGGACGAAAAAGAAATAAAATTAGTATTAAATGAATTATTTAATACACATTTTAGAGAGCCCCTAAAATATGTATTAAATGATCTCCGCCATCTATGCATAAGTAATAAATTTGTAAAATTTACAATTGCTCAATTAACATAGCATTGAATAATTTGAATGATGAAATATATTTTTAATACAAATTTAATTCTTGTTTTATTTACCTTTGCCCCTATATTTTCATGATTTCTCAAAGTATATTATAGCTTCTATGAAGCACATCAAGAAGACAAGAGAGCCAGTGTCTTGAAATCGATTATCAAAAGTATATAATGTACTTATACCTAATAAAAGAGCCTTCATAATAAAATCGCATTTTATAGGCTTTATTCCCCGAAACCGGAAAAAAACAAAGTCGCAAAAGTCAAAATCCTGAAAATCAAATCGGAAGCCTCACTAATTTAAAGTACATACCTACATTTGGGATTGTCTTTGCATAATTTCTTAATTTTTAATTTTGTATGATTATTGTCCATTCAGATTCTCGCGAGATAAAGAATAAGTGGATTTTTAAAAAAAAAGTCCTTTAAGTATTGGAATTACGTAAACACTTTTGGGGAAGAAGTGGTATTTTTTCTAATAAGGGATGGAGAACATCAAATAAAATAAAATCTTTTGTAAAATCTGTCAAAATGAAATATAAAATATGTAGGTATATTATAATGCAGCTTTGAAGTTGTTGGATTTTAGGAGACTTGCCTAAAGATACCTTTTCAGTCTATTGGAGAGGGTTCAAAAAATTATTTTTCCAAAAATTTCATAACTTGTTATTTTTAGCATTTTGAAGGAATGGATTATTTAATATAAATCTCAGTATATGTACGTATTTTAGTTAGTTAAGTTACGATTTAAAGAAATTATATAGCCGGAAATATGATATCACATAAGTATATACACATACAGCAATATATTTTAAATTAAAACTTAAAATAAATAGAAAATTCATAGAAATTGAGACTTTGAAGTATCTACTCCAGCTTGTTATTTTATTTTCTAAAAGACTTTTATGTACCGGCAATCAAAAAAAGATTTGTATTTTTCATTTTTATTAAAATGAGATCCTCAAACAGAATATTATTTTATTAAGTAGCCCTGATTGAGCGACGCAGGTAAACGAAGCCACATACTAAACAAAAATCAAGTTTGCAAATAAATTAAACTGGTAAGTTACGCCCACACGGGCTTGCACAAATTGCGTATTACGAGCAGTAATAAAGTTTTTTAGACTTGAATTTTCTACGAAATGGATCAACGCATTATTCCTAGAATTTCATTCATCAAATTCAGTATTAAACTCAAAATATTTTTAATTAAATAAAAAACACAATTGCTATTATGTAAGATAGAAAGTGAAAACTAATTACTTATATGTATACTAAATCTTGTACGTACATGGACATTTTATTTTTATGAACAATTTTATACCTATTTTGGGAAAGCTGTAAAATGATTTATCTATTCTACTCGTACTTTACCTTAAAAGGGTGTAGCACTCCTCGATGTCCGAGAGGGATTCGTAGTTTATCCCCGAAATGTTCAGGCTCGAAATATTAAGCCGAAGTGCTCGTAGAATCTCTTTAAGGCTGGGCTATGTATGAACCATTCCCGACCCTCTTCAGGTAACACAGAACTATCTTGTAAATTAAGGCCGTTATCAAATACCTAAGATAGATCCTTTAACAGCTCTCTGACTAAGACTTCAAGGGCATTGTATTCGAGCCATGAAGTTGAGTAAACTTGTTGATTATGTAACACGAATAATTGGAAAATTTATTTCACTTACCTACTAAAGCTTAAACTGCCAAGTTTTCAGAAAATTGAAGTCTAATTTATGGATTGTCATTTTCATGGTTCCATAGTTATTATAGTTACGAGAACGAAAAGATAAATTTCAAATATAAGGGAATGTATCAAGTGTTTTTAAAAATAGATAGATTGAAAAATATATGAAGGTTTTTTTTCTTTTACTAGGAGGTTTCTTTGAACTTTTTCCTTTACTTGCAATCAACTTACTCTTTGTAACCTTTTATGTGTCATCTGACTACCTTGAAACTTTTAATTCTTAGCTATAATATTAGCGACCATAGTAAGTTGTTTAAAATGAAATTTAAATTTCCTCGTAAGTTAGTAAACAAACTCTTGCTTGCTATTGCGATTTCTACGAAACTATGTTGAACTTGTTTTCGTTCTTCCAGTTTTTCGGTTTGTCTTTTTAATAATTCGTTTTCTTTTATAACTGGGAACTACTGTTGATGTTTTTTTCCAAACTTACCTGCTTCCGGAAGCGTTTGAAAAGTGCTGCAAACTGAAGCTCTTAACCGGAATAAAATCGATACTTAATATACGAATTATGCAATTCATGCCATTACAAAATATTTTTCTTCAATTAATTCCTTCCTCCTAAAACTACAAGGAGCTTCAGTTTGTGTAACTGGAACGTTTGGCAGAATACCACAGGCTGTTTGAATGCATATTAAATTTCTTGATTTATTTCAAACATGAAGAAGAATTTCCTCCGATCTCTCCAAAATAATTTAATTAAATGCTGCGCCGCCAGACGCGGCGGCTGAAACTCATATGTTTTATTCAATTGAAATATTCGTCTCAATGACTGAATTAAAGGTCAATTTTTGATTGTGTCTCTATTCTCAGTAAAAGCACTATAGAAGTTTTTTTTAGCCTAACAAGTCTTAAATCAGCTTTTCCAGACATTTCACGAAAAGTAGCGAAAACTGACTTTGGTTAAACAAAGAAAACGAAAATTATTCCCTTAGGTCATAGATTCGATTTATCTCGTGAACGTGTTTGATTGGGGCTCCAGTATTTGCTCCAATTTACCTATAACAAAAGATATACGATTTGGGGACAGAGCTTTAGGAAAAATAGAGATAAAGATATCCGAGAATTCAATTTCATGTTAACCGGAGAAAACCTTTTCTTCAGGGAATGTCGATTTGTCGAATTCATGAGAACGCATCTTTGTACATAGTTATGACTTCTGTGAATTATAGGTAAATTAAAGCTGCACGCATATTGTGCTAATATTAATTAAGTTTCACTTTGGGGAATTTAATACTTTTGTTTCGCTCGAGAAGTTCGGTGGTCTGCTGATGCAAATTTAGTTAGTTGGTAATATTAAAGCCATCAATAAATCTCACGTACTATTGCAGAAAAGAGATATACATATGTATGTAACACCATTTTGAGGACCATTCGCTGATAAGCTAAAACATAAAATATTTTAAGCTTTCCTTTTTAAATATTATTCGAAGGATTGGCTGATTTAAATTTAACTTAAATCCTCCTCTTTTCACCCAAGGGTACTTTTACAACATCATAAAATTGGCAAATTTGATTTCTTTAGGAATGGCACTTTTATTTTATTATTACCATTTGGGCATCTGAATGCCTTAAAATCTGAAAAACATTAACATTGTTTATGTATCATATCATATCATATGCCGTTTTTGCAACTTTAGGTGATCTTCCAATCCGAATAAATAAATTTAACTTGCTTTCGTCAATTATAACCAACTAGATTCGAAATATTTATCAAATGCCTTACAAGTTGAGTACTTGAGGATATACATATATTTTACACATACTTCTTTAAAATTTTAAAATACCCATTTATAACACATTCAATTGCTAATTTATAATTATAAGTATGCCTTCCGTCTCAACAGTCAACACACTATACCGATTTTTTTCAACTAATTGACCCGTATTTTCTAAATTCTCTTATAATTCCTCTAAAGTCTTAGATAAGCGTCTCTCGCGTTTAGTGTCACTCCACCAACCGATAAGTCTTCATTTATAATTTCTGAAAACAGCAATTCATTGTTAAACCCATTAACTGCTCTGAGGTGCTGAGTGCTGACACCTCCAATCCCCAGGTAATGTCTAACGGCTAGACCGCGCATATCTAGGCATTAGCAATGATAGATTTTCAGGGTTCCCCAAGTTCACTGGGTACAACCGCGATTACCGCCAACTGTTTTGGCGTGATAAAAGAAAAAAAATACCGGAGAGGGACTGCTTAAAATGCAACGCTGCATGTCTGATATCGAACCTTTTCTGCCTTTCCGCCTTTCGATGCCACTTGAAATTGACTAAACGAATGTCAAGATAAAATTGGAACTACCAAAATCCACAATTCACAATTCACAATCTTGCTGACAAGATTCGAGATTTTAATCGAAAATGCGAAAATCACCCATCAATGAATTGTGAGATAATTCTTGTACTTTTGTTAAATTAAATTCTTATCAAAGATATAATTTTGCCATGCGGCCAAATCGTACTTAAGGCGAAGAATGAGACTGACGATGTTCAGTAGTTAATTTGTTCGAATCGCGAAATGGATTTCAAATTAAGTGTTCTTCTACTTGTGGCCTGTGCTACCGCCATAAATGGAATTCCCATTAAAACAGAAGATGTTGAGACCGACATCGGTGAATATGGGGACTATTTCCAAGGTGACATGGTCCTCAACGAAGAACAAATGAGCGCCATTTTGTATTCGAACAAAAGAAATGGACGACTTTCGGAGGCATACCGCTGGCCTGGAAATATCGTGTTTTACGAAATTGCACCTTCATTTGGTAAATTATAATTAAATTTTATAAAATGCTCAATATTTTTAAAATCGATTTTCCTACAGAGGAAGAGTACGTGAAGCAAATTGAACATGGATTAAAAGAAATAGAAAAGGTCACTTGCATTCGATTCCATCCAAAGACCGAAACCACCAAAACCTACGTTTACGTTGATGTACAAACCGTCTCTTATTTTAAAAAGAAAATAATTAATTAAATTTTTTTTACAGCATTCAAAGAGTGGTTGCTTCTCAGCTGTCGGTAAAAGTGGTGGAAAACAAGTTCTGAACTTGCAAAAATACACAATTGGAGTTGGATGCTTTAAAATTGGAACAATAATCCACGAATTTATTCATGCTCTAGGATTTTACCACCAACAGAGTGCCTCTGATCGTGATGATTTCGTTTCTATCATCAAGGAAAACATTAAAGATGGCAAGGAGCATAATTTCGTAAAATACCCTGCTACACTTGTAACTGATTTTGGAGTTAAGTATGACTATGGAAGCATTATGCATTATAGTTCTACTGCCTTTACGAAAAACGGTCAAATGACAATTGTTCCTCACGATAAGAACGCGAAAATTGGACAAAGGGTAAAAATGAGTGATAGTGATATTAAAAAAATTAATCTTATGTACAAGTGTCCCAAACTGTAAAAAATAAAATCTCATCCAAACGATTTAATCTTTTTTAAATCCCTCTCATGAAATTTCACATCATAACTATTTGGTAAACAGCATATTTGCAAACAAAAAACTTTTGGATTGCACTGATATTTCCTATCTTTATTTAATCGTAGATAAAATTTCAAAAGAAATTTTCCATCAATTACATCGGATAAAATTGTACATTATTGCGGATTAAACATGGGTATGCACTTCATTGATATAAAAGTAATTTATATGCAATCTTCAAAAATTCGGTCGGAGTTAACCCAAAAAGAAGAAATAGAAATCATAGAATAATCAATTAATTTCAAATACATACATATGTAATCATGGGAATTTTGGTAGTAAAAAATAACAGAAATTTCAATTCAACGTCAACATTAAGATCAAAGGACAAAGAATTAGAATTAAGAGGCAAACAAAACACATAGCTAAAATATAAATCTCAATTTCATTCAAAAGTTGTCTGTTTCAAAATAATTTATCATGTCGTATTCTAATTCTCATATTGCAATAACTAATAAGCAACACAGTTAAAAATACTCAAATCATCATCATTTGAATATAAACCTAGGAACTTATATTCGCCTTTCCTTCTGAGCTAAACGAATGTTTTTGTTTTAACTACTTATTAAAAAATATAAATATTTTCAATGTTTGACATAGCAACCGTGGTTAATTTTGAGACCAAATAAGAATTTTTAATCTATTTTAAGCAACCTGTTTTACGATAAAATAAAGTAGTAGAAGATAATGATGTCTAATAAAATTCTAAAACATTTTTAATAAACAGGTCTTTCAAAAATTTCTCAACTCGTCGTTATATGTAACATATAAAAAAACAAAAAGTCATACTTTTCAAGAAAGAACAATATTCAACAAAATATTGTATAATTTTATTCTTCAAAATCCTGGGCACTTGTACATGCGATTAATTTTCAAAATATCACTGTCACTCATTTTTACCCTCTGTCCGATTTGAGCTGTCTTCTCATGGGGAATGATAGTTTTTAAGCCGTTTTTCGAGAAAGCATAGGCGCTGTAGTGCATAATGCTTCCATAATCATACTTAACTCCGAATTCTGTTACAAGACTCGGAGGGTACTTTATGAAATTATGGGACATCCCGTCAACAATGTTTTCCTTCGCGATTGTCACGTAATCGTCACGATCAGAAGCACTTTGTTGATGGAAAAATCCTAAGCCGTGAATAAATTCGTGCATAATCGTTCCAAGTTTGAAGCAACCAATTCCAACAGGATATTTCTCAAGATTTACGATTTGCTTTCCCTTGATCCTGCCAATGTTTGAGTGGCAACCGCTGGGATCGTGCTAAAATAATTTTGTATTAATAAACAGACAATAAATACAGAAATGGGAAATTATAATTTATTTTAAAATAACTAAATTAAAATCTTACTTGAACGTGAATGTAGTCATGAGTAGTTTCTGTTTTTGGATGGAAACGCACACAAGTGTGCATTTCAATCATTTTTAATGCGCGATGAATTTGTTTTACATGATAATCATCTACAAAATTAAACAGATTTTAAAAATATAATTCGTTGATATAAAGAATAAATTTAATTTACCAAAAGTAGATGCGATTTCATAATACACAATGTGTCCTGGCCACCGGTAAGCCTCCGAAACTCGTCCATTTCTTTTGTCCGAATACAAAATGGAGCTCATTTGCTCTTCGGTGAGGACCATATCACCTTCAAAAAATCCTCCATATTCAGCAGCATCCCCAGACTTAATTGGGACCCCATTTATGGCGGTAACGCAAGCCACGAGTAAAAGAAGACTTAATTTGAGATCCATTTTGTAATTTGTACACAGAAATACTGAGAATTTCGCAGGCCAATATTCGGTTTAAGTACTTTTCTAGAAGAGGCTTTAGGTTTCTGATTATTTTATGGGAGCAAATTTAATTTAAATTTGCCTGCTGATGAAAATCTGAGATGTTATCGTAAATCATAAGTTGCGTATTTTGGTAATAACCGCCTTATCTTGACGTTGCCTGTGTTGAATTGAAGAGCACTTGGCCTTGAGTGGCGGAATATCAGACACTATCGGCTGCATTTCGAACACTCCTCTTCAATAATTAATTATCTACGGCGGTTAGTAAATCGCTATTAATAAATTGAGAAATTCGATATATCCTGGAAAGCCATCATTATTAAGATACGGTCTTTGCGGGGTTCTAAATATTCGCGACTACGATTGATAAATAATTAGCTGACCGCTAAAAAATCGTTGTATGTAAGAGAAAATGGTGTCTTTATGTGAACGCCACTATAAGAATAATACATACATAATTAAAATCTTTAATAAAAACGAGGACGGTATTACGGTAGAACACTATTTAATCAATAATTTGTATGTATTGAAAAGCCTGAAATACAAAACTTCGACTTTTCAAAATCGATTAATTGAAAATTCGTTCACTATCAAAATTTCCCGTTCACTAAAATTTAGTTTGCTTTTATTTTTTTTAAACGAGTTGATTTCCAAATTAAAAAATTGTTCTTAAGACAAGTTAATTTATAATGTAATGCTCGTAAGACTTATGCTTCATTTCTTGAAAAAACTATCGCTTGTTGTTTAAGTGTACATTATTTCGTAATTTTGGATATCGGAATTAAAGGCAGATATGCGTCATATCATATGTTAAAAAAAACATGCTCTTGTTGCAATTTATTCCAAATAATTATTTCCATGTCTCACCTTATAACTGCAGATAGGATAGGCTTTCTATTAAAAGTTCTGTAAAGAAAAAGTTTCCACTTACATAACTAATTTTCATATTTAGGCAAAATGAAGATTGCAAATAAAATTTAATAAATGAAATAGAATCATTCCATTCTGACTTAAAGTAGCTCAAGTGGTCGATACAATCAGTACACATCAATTGTTTCCGAAATAAATCGAGAGGTTCAAAATATGGGAAATCCAGCAAAGTGAAAATTAATACTCCAGAGGAGATAGAAGTAGAACAATAAAGCTTTAATGTCTCTGATCCGTTAACAACAAGAAAATCTCAAGAATTACTGAGGGAAATATAAAAAAATAATTCCGGTCCAAATGATTAGACGAAAAATATAAAAACGATATTTCGATGACGTGATAACTTATGGCTAAATTGCGTGCTGGATTTTCCAAAGATAAAGGTGTACTCGTAATTATCTAGTAAACCGGATAGTAGCAGACCGCATCGAATTGTTTGGAACAGTTTAGTGTAGCATTATAAGTCCGATTTGTGAAAACGCAATTTAAAACCCTTTATATACTTTTTATTTAATCTTATTCGGAATTTGCAAATTATCATATTTGCCTTTTTAACATCATTAACTTTGAAAAGAGTCCGAATTCAGGTGAAGGGAAAGGCGTTCAGGGCAAATAAAACACAAAATAATTGCAGCAATAAGAAAAGTAAAGGTTTATTAAATACAGTGATTCATTGCGTATCTTTTAATACTTATCTGACAAAAATATTATAAATATATTTAAAAATCGTAAAAAACGGGAGTGCTCAAAACCATTACACCTTAAAGTAGAATTGTTTAATTGCTTATTTCTCATTCAATTAATCATTAATAATAAAGTAAATTTATACTTAGAAATTAACTAAATATCGGCAACGATTTTATCCTCTCCTAATGTGCGTAATTAACTATTTATACATAATAATGCTTCACGTCTCTCTCTCTTCCTCAACTAAACAATTAATGATACTTTTTCGTCGTAATAAAATCAGCCTTGGCCTTTCACGTAAAAAATAGTTTTGAAGAACAATTAAAGTATGGAATTTTTAGCATAATTAGTTACTAAAAATCATAGTAATAAATAATATAAAAACATGGGTAAATGACGGATCGTAATGCACTTGATGATTATGTTATGAATCGTGTTGTGTTTTTGTGGTGTCGCAATGGCTACGAAGAATAAGTGGATTAGGCAATCGAAAGGTCTTTTGTTTGCGAAGCGCCGAACTTGATGTTTCAACGTTCTTACAATTTTTATCCACTCTTTTCGGATTTATTTCAAAATTAATATTATCTTATTTAATCTAGTTGACGTCATTATCGTTTTCTGTATGCGAATGCTATAGTAGTAAAAGATAGGAACATAAAAGTGTCATTCACCAAACCTAATTTGATGTTCTGGTGAATGGCATAAAACTAATAATTTTAAAGGATATTAAATACCTAACGACGTAGTTCTTATCGCGATGATTAGTTCGAAAATAATTTAAAATTAATCTTTCCTAAAATAGCGAATATAAGGCCTCCATCTGCAAGGAAGGATAAACTGTAAAGGAGGACACCACCTTGTACGGTGCAGAAAATTATATAAATATTAATAACTAAATATTATTTAGAATTTAGGAAAAAGGTATGTTATTGAGAATACATTTAAACAAAAATTTTTTCAATTTATTAAAAATAAGAAATAAAAATTAACAATGGTAATAATTTAATATGCAGTGAACCTTAACAAAAAATCTCCCTACGGTGGGATTAAAATCTCTAATTCATCCGAAAAACGTAATTCAATGATTTTTTAAACTTTTTGAGTGTTATATCCGCCGTGTTAAAAACTCCCACTTAAAGGGCCACAACTGCGACATTTTTGCGAATTTAAACTTAACAATTCAATTTCTTTCATCCGTCAGTGGTGTTCCTATCAAACCATAAAAAAGTATGAGTAAGTTAGTTTAAAAAACAATACTTTAATGGGACGTGAACAAAATGAGATTAGAAAGTTTAATACTTCTTTTTAGTTTTACGGTAGGAACTTTGCATGTAAATATAAAGAGGAATCTTGAAAGCTCTGAAACTAATAACAATTTAAGCGCTGAATATATTCGGTGTGGTCGTGAGTTGTGAGAATTTTATGAGTTTCAAATCTCTTGGAAGCCAAAGAATTCTTACATCTTCTTCAACACAATCGATGCGCTCCTAAGAAAAAACATCGAGTCAAGAAGCACTTGATGGGGAAGGAGGCTTTGGAAACCTATAAGTTTTTTTATGATTTTCTCACAACTCACGACCGCATCAAATCTGCTTTTACTTACTACTCACGACCGCATCGAATGTATTCAACCCTTTAACATTGTTCCTAGCTTCTTATTTTATTGCTTTCATTAAATCCTTCTATATTACAAGCCTTGTAGGGCAAAGTGATCTGACAGATTTCATTCAGCCTCCATAAGACTACATGTAAAATTCTCGCTAGTTCAAGACTTGTAAAATAGAAGGTTTTGGCTCAAAAAGTCTTTTCTTTATAAGTTTAACCTGTGTTAGTTCAAGAGATCGCTTCAAAGATTTTGAGAAGTCCCGTCCGTTTCCTCAAAGAAAGTTATGCCGAATAAAACAACGAATTAAATTTTCTTTTTGAATAAATATTCTTTCTAAGCTTAGATTAAACATATCAGAAATTAGATCGCCAAAAAAACAAAAAATAGATAAATACGATAGCAAAAATAAACCTTCACTAAAAGTTTTTAATTTACACACAATTAAGTCTTTCTATATCTCATATATGAAGTTAGTGTAAGAATGAAAAAATATACCCTGTAAAAAAAATTACACCTTTGCCAAATTTTACTTCCATAACATTCAGCTTATGTGATCATTCGATGTAATTTAATACTGTTAAATCGATAATGTAGTCAACTAAATTAATTATAAATACATAATAAGTTGTTCAATTTTTAACGGATATAAGATTCACTCTTGTTTACTTGTAGGTAGTAAAGAAACACATTCCATCTGATCTCTTCAAACTCACTAGAATAGCAGCAATAGAGAATGCTAATCTATATGGCAGTGATGTAATCGCTCAACATACCTGACGCCTAAATAAGTTATTTCTATTCAGGACTAAAATAGATGTTAAATTCAATACCCTTTTTAATGGGTGCACATGAGTGCGATGACAATTTAGGATTTCTTCGCGCAGTGAAATAGAACGAGAATGATAGTATAATTGCTCCCTGGAATATCCCTTGAGGACAAGGTTAACTAAGGAAAAAATGGAAGAGTTATAAAATTGTGTACGTGCATTTAAATAACTAAAAATCTACTTTTGGCATTTTTATATCAAATATACACATTCACGATATTTTTAAGCAGTCAGGGACTCCTCAGAAGCGAGATTTATCTCTAGCTTCTTCACATTACTTTCTCTTAATCATACTCGCACCATTGAAATTTTCCTTTTCTTTTCATTTTTCGAAAAAATCGCAGTAGTCTTTAACAAATTATATTAATATTAGTGGAAGATGCACATTCTGGGGTCTTGTTATGTTATAATAACACAAAAACGACCAAAATATTGTTACGTGTCTTGATAAAACTGTTCATGTAAGTCCTTAAAATTTTCAAAATACAAAAAGAACATCCGCCGCAAGTGAGTCTACGATAAAAAGGTAAATTCTACAAAATATGTTTAGGGTCAATATTATTTCACTTTTACATCGAAAGAAAAGTCGTCTCAATGCCTATTCATTTTTTTTTTTTAACATTTTGTTGGTAAATATTTTCATTTTTTTTTTCTTTCTATTTCTGTCTAAATGCTTTCACTGTCTCAAGGAAACAAACGTGTATTCGTGGATTACAGAAAGCCGCATGGATGTACTTTAAACTTACATTACGTTAGAGATAAATCAGTATTTATCAGTAGGCTTGTGCTTCTTTATAATCACTTTGGTCCAAGGTGTAGAAGTCCTCCAGTTTCCATTGTAATGTCTCAAACGTTGGTCGCCTCATTGGATCTTTATGCCAACATTCAAGCATTATCTCATAGAGTCTTGGTTCACAATTTTGTGGACATGGCATACGGTAACCATGTTCAACTTGTGTTAATACTTCGGCATTCGTCATGCCTATAATAAAAAAGCGTCATAAGAAAAACAGTAGCTAGTTTTTATAAAGCACTTTCAATTCTTTTGAAGATTAAAATAAAAAACTAATACATACCTGGATATGGAATTCGTCCATAAGTTACTAATTCTGTCAGTAAAATACCGAAACTCCACACATCGGATTTTATTGAGAATTTGCTGTAATTTGCTGCTTCTGGAGCTGTCCATTTGATGGGGAATCGGGCTCCAACACGAGCTTCGTATTCATCTTCTTTAATAAGCCTGGAAAGACGTAGCACAATTAATAATTGCAGAACCTTCAAAACCAAAACATTTCCTACCTAGCTAAACCAAAGTCAGCAATTTTAACGATATTATTGTCGGCGACTAAAACATTTCTTGCGGCTAAATCTCGATGAATGTAATTTTGCGATTCTAGATAAGCCATACCGGCTGCTATTTGTGCGGCCATATCAATTAGTACTGGCATTTTTAAGTTGCGTCCTTTACCTGTAAAAAGAAACACATTTTGATTATCTGTCCTATTTATGTATTTTAAGGACCAATCTTGGAACCTTTGTTTTAATCATTTTCAAAATGACTACGAGTATTTACAAACTCGAAAAATACAAATAAAGCATCTCATCATCATTACACATACAAAATTCTTCGAATTAGATAAATACTTAACAAAAAATATATTCGTTTGCGAAAAATAAAAGCGAAAATTATAATAGTTGCCCAACTGGAACAATGATGAGACAAAATAAACTCCCACGACCTTAAAGTGGATGACAACTTAAATTAAAAAATACAACACACCTTGTAAATATTCTAACAAAGATCCATGCTTCATGAGTTCTGTTATTATGTAAATCGGCTCTTCAACTGTGCAAACAGCGTATAATTGTATAAGTTTGATGTGGCGCAATTTCTTCATGATTTGAGCTTCAGCTAAAAAGTCTTTTGGATCCATTGTTCCTGAGAGTTACAAAGAGCAACAGTAAATTAGTTAATTTAAATAATTCATTCAATTTAGTAATTGTATTATATTTACCCGATTTCAATGTTTTTATAGCAACTGGAGTCGTATTGTTCCACAGGCCTTCCCATACTTCGCCGAATTGCCCAGAGCCAAGTTTACGGACAAATTTGAGTGAACTTCTATCAATTTCCCATTGGTCTCGGGTTCTATGCGACAGTCCCTCCGTTACCGGCTTCTCGATCTATTTCGTTAGTAAAATAAATATAAAATTTAATACAAACGTAGGGCTTGCATAAAATTTTCTAAAAATAGGCAAATAACTGCAAATGGCTGACGATTTACAGGAGAATGGTTTCAGATTCGGTTTATCTAGCTTCCACGCAAGAAACGTCTTGTTTACTTACGCGAAATATTATTTTACCCTAAGAAATGATTTTACGCAGTATGGCCTTATTAAATCCAATCGAACTAAATCAAAAGCGCTTTTTCTGGTGATGTGTAACCGTGAAAAATACAACAAAATGTAAAGGAAAGCGTGCAGAATATCTAAGATTTGCTGAATTCAAGATAAATGTCACAAATTTTATCGCATTCGTTTAACATTTTACGTAAATAAATATTTCGAGTTAACCAATTGCTCAGTCAAGTGTTTCTGATGACCGGCCCAAGAAAGACGGCTTTCTTAGAAATGTACAGAGTGATTGTGCAACAGGTTACTTTTCAAGGTAAATTAAGACATGTGTTTCAGCACACGTTGAATTTTTATGGTGTCTGATCTTAAAAAGAACGCCGGAAATCAAATACCACTGCCAGTCAATTTCTGGAGTTTCCCAAATGTTTGTTTGATAGATTCCGAACTAACTTGGAAGGGCACAAACATAAACAAAACCTTGATACAATTTTGAATGTTTACTTTGGCAGCAGTTTTCAGTGACTATCATAACACTTTTATTGATAAACTTTTCATAGTATTCGGTTTGGGAATTCCAAGTAGCTTTGGGAAAAAATTTAATTTAGAAAATGTTTGCAATATAAAATTCAAGGAATTATAGTGATTTCAAAATAGTCCAACAGCTTCAAAAATCCCTTTCCAATTTAAAGGTTTTTTCAATGTCTTCTACTTTAAATATCAAACAAACGACATTTATTTATATTATTTTTCCATAGTGTCAGAATTGGGATTCAAACTCACATCCACAATCCAGCATAAGTATAAGTTTTCGTTTTATTATTCAAGAAACACTAAAGACATACATATGTATGTAGTATGTACCATATAAAATAAAAAAATAGAAAAAAGAACCGACACTCCAAAATGTGTCACGAAAGGGGATAATAAAATTTTGGAGAACAGCTTTGTAACATAAAATTTGCGACATTCATTAGCACTATGTAAACATGTAAAGAAATAAATAAAACAAACTATTAAAAATTGATTTATAAGAAACAAATGAGAGGCATTATGTGAACAAACAGAAAACACCAGAACTTTACATCAAATTTGAGGATCGGTGTGACTCCTACCTCAAATAGAGCCATGAATTGGTTAGACTGAACAAAATGGTTAGAAAAAGATTCTAATCAAAACATGTTCACATCGTTTTTTCACCTTTAATTTTTTATATTTCAAATGTATGTAAAATGAGCTTTATTTAAACTTGTTGAAATTAACATTAATAAAAAATGTTTGATGCAGAAATGAAATTGATAACGATATTTTTTTTTTTTTATTAAGTAAAGCGAACTTACTTGAACGCAAGGTTTACACAAATTAACGCAAAGTCCATCAGAATCTTTCGAGTAATGTTCAACAAGTTCTTGGAGGGTTCTATGGAAAAAACGGCATTAGATAAAAATTCGAAGTGATTTCACAATCAGTAATTACCTAAATGTTGTTCGTCTGGCGATGAAAAATCCTCCTTCATCAAGTTGTCTGATCCGGTAATGTTTCACAGTGTCCCCATCACGAACTGAAATAGAAATAAATATTAAACTGTTTTACTAAAACCCGTATTATTGAAATAAATTTGTATGAAACGATCAAAGTCTAATTTTCGTTAGTTTATTAAATAATAAACAGTGTTTTTCAAATACCCGCTAGATCATTCGCGTGCAAACAGATAACAATAAATCTATCTATTTCTTCATCTTAAAAACAACGGAGCCAAATATTTTAGATATAAACACAAAACCAGTTTATTTTTTACAACTTCGTCTGCGAATACAGTTCATCGTTATGTAATATAATATCAGTAAAAATATTTTATTTTCTTTAGTCGTAGAAGTCACAGATTGTGGTCACGTGATAAATGGATCTTCTATTAAATACTCGATGAATTAATTATATTAAAACTATTATCCTCATCTCAATTATACTCGAACATTTAGCTTTCACTTTGCATTTAAGCGGTGCCTTTAACAAAAATGCATTTTATAACAAAGCAGGTACAATTTTAGCCGTTTTCCTGGCAATAGCACAGCGAATACCAACTAAAGTTAACAACTATTACGTGATTCAAAGTTTTGCTTGCCAAGAGGAAGATTATAACGCATTTGAAAAAAAGTTCCCACACTGCATTTGTGGCGATATTTCCGCTATTCTCTTTTAGCACGACTTTCGTTCAGTTAAAAAAGGGCGGTATTTTATATTTATTTTTTTTTCCTGCTAAAACCGGCGGATAAAGCCTAAAAACGTGCAGAGATTAGTAGGATAAAATTAGGTCACCGATTTTTTAATTTTGAAATCATTTAGTAAGATACTAAAAACTGGTTAAGACAAATGATTTCGAGTGAAATGCTTTCTTTTCGATAAATTTTCTTTCTTTTCTATCAATGGACAAAAATATTTTATCGATTGGACAGAAATATTTCAAATTGTTGTTAGACAGCCACCTTTTAAATTAATTTAATTTTAACATTAAGAAAGCGTAAAACTGAAGCTTAAAAAATGATGTGTCACATGGGTGTGGACATCGGAATTCTTTTCAGGGTAAATCCCAATAGAATTTCTGGTTTTGTCCTTTTCATGAAATATTTTGCAAGTAGGGTAAATGATACAATGACCCAATAGTAACAGTTTTCTGACGTTTTGAGTCTTATCTAAGAATGTTAAGATATTATTAATACAATAGTTTTCACACTTTATGATGCTTGGAACTCTAGTAATTTAATGAATATGCAAACAGCAGTTCACATATGACTTGAAATTAAAACTAAAAAGACAGCTAAATAAACATTTTCCATTTGAAATTTGTATTTGGACCATCCTGTATTAAATAGAAAACACGACAGACGGAATTTTCGTTATTTCCTCACTAAAAAACAAAAATATTTTGGTCAAAAAAATGCAAATTTATGTATGCTTTTACTCCAGTGTCCAGGCGTTATGATGACAAAGAACCGCGTATTACATAATTTATGAATACAGGAAAAGAAAAAAATGTTTATAGTAAGTGGAGTATATACTATTAAAAATATGAATTGATATTCGCTGAAGAAGATCTACTCATATTCTACATTTAAAATTATTTACATTATTGTTCAAGCCTTAACAACTGAATGCGTGTTAATAAGCTTGAAAAGTGACACGTGTGGTATTACGAGACAATATGAAACCATTTCCGCAACATGTGACTTTATCATATGTAGTTTTAAATTATTTAGTTTACTTTAATGTACACTAGAAAGTATGTACAAATTGACGTATACTTTTACTTTACGCTTCTTTAAACAAAATAATAAAATTTCTAATTTACAATAAGTCACTTATACAAACAACTTAAATGTAACAAAACTTACCTGACAATGAATAATCGTTGTGTCTGCTTTCAGAATCTCGAATTAAAAATGCTCCGTGTTCATTCTCCGGCAAAAGTAATTTTTTCTCTGCTTCAATGCGCTTAATTTTACGGAAGTACCATCTGAAAAGAAAGAAACCAACGAACGTTAATTGGATTTCAGTTTTCCAATAAAATAAATAAGAAATTGTATTTAAGACTGACGTAAAAGGAGCTCTTTAACGCAAAACATATTTGATTTTCTCAGTTTAAAGATTAAACTTTGAAGTTAGAATTCTTGCAATTTGCGCACAATTGTCTGTATTTACGTGCGTTATATAAATTGAAACATTCAAAAAATTGTATCTACATTACTGTTTGGAAATATGGGTTTTGCGTAATTTGAAAAAATTTAAATCGACAATTGATTACCTTGGAAGAAATTGGCAATGTAAAAAGTTCTGTTTTGCAATCTAGATACAGCAACTGGGCAAATATTGTGTTTTAAGTTCTCGACTGCTTCCTTAGATATGCAAAAGGGTAAGTTTATTGCGTCATACAAAGTCTGATTATTAAGTACGTTCATTAATCGACTCTTTTTTCCCCAAATGGATGTGGTCTGCTAAGCGTCACGCCCCGTGGTGACTGCGCGATATACCTCCTTAGTGACATAATACGTTACAGCCAGGTTGATGGCCTATTACCGAAATTACTACGTGAGATTATGAGTACCCGTTACTATGCTTCTTTTATGCTCTTTTTATTGCATTGGCCGAAGTTCTTTGAAAACGCCCGTTTCGCAAAAGCATGAAGACTTTTCAAGAGTGGGGCTGAGGATGAGGCTTGAGACAACAAAATAATGAACGTGAGCTTTTTGTCTATGAGCAGCGATGGCAACGCGGCATTTAGAGAGTTTTGTAGCAAACAAGGCGTTCTTGATATGTGTTTCAGGTCAAGTGCTGGAGGAATTTGACTAGAGCCCGCACCATAAATTTTGACCATCAAGCAAAAAACAAGCAAAAGACAATCAATTATATTGAACTTATTGAAATATGCATAATTAACCAATTCTACTAAGCTGTAGTAAATTCAAAAAAGATGCATTAAGATTAACTCCTTGAAATTCTTGCTGAAAAATTTTTTAATCTTTTCCTATTTTCGGTGAAGTTTAGCACTTTATCTTAATGTGCTGTAGAACACATACAAAATCAGTTTATTTTCTTGCAGTATTTTTGCATTTTCTTGTTACGCAGCTATTAAAATTTGAAACTTATTTGACTCAACATGGACACAATTACCCTAGAACGAATTAAACAAATTTAATAAATGAGCGCTCGCTCATTCTTTTCAGCAGAATTTATTAGGATCAGGATTAATTTATAAATGCAATTTCTTTATGTTGATAAAACAAAGATAAAAAAAAATAAAGGTTGTAAAGATACTATAATTATTTTAATTAAAAAAAATAATAATAAGTAATAATAAAACCGTATTCTTGAAATTTCTTATTTTTCATTAATCTAAAGGAGAATTCGTCTTTTATTTGCATATTCCTAATGGCAGAATGCGTTCACAAAAATTTAAAATATTGTGATGGGCTTTTAATTGAGAATTCTTAAGTAACATCCGCTTTCTGTTCTCGAGAAAATGATCGCAGAACCCCACCCGGTGTTAGCTTAGCTATCACCAGTTATTAGTCCAAATCCGAAAGAGCCCTACATGCAACCGGACGATGCTATCTCCTAAGTATTATCAGACATTAGTAACGCGATTAATACCTAGATCAAATTATCATTATGGAAATCGCCTTTGGATGTTACCTGGTCGATTGCATGCCTTCAGAAGTCTCATGCTCCGGAGTAATCTTGAGGAACACGATGAGCAGACAGGCATTTATAACGATCACCAGCTTCCATAGCTCAGCACTCAACCGATCGAGTGCGCAGAAATATGCCACAACATAGCGCCGTTTATGCTGCGATAAACGGAGCGAGCCGCAGAGCGAGAAGATAAATAAAATTCACAAAAAAAAGAAATTAAATGATAAATGCCTCACTGGTCTAGTCACTGTGATGTCCGCTCCTCTAACATAATTCATGCATGTTATGCGGCTCTTTCACGTGATGCCAATATCCCCGGGCTGTTTCTATAGTTAATTTGATCTACAGTCTTGGCGCCATTTGGCATCCCGCGATACGTCGGCGCAACTGAATTATTTCTGCAGTTCTGCATTATTTATTAAGATGTTATGCATTATCAAATAACTTTACTTTTTTTCGAGCTTTTTCGGCTATTCAGATTTATCAATGACACTCTTCATTTCTGCCTTCACAAGAAAAATTTTCGGAGTTTCTAGGACTGTCGGAATATTCCACTAATTAACATTTACACAATGACCATCTTCGAATCCGCATTGTTAAACTACTGAACTATATTCGGACCGAAGATGTGTGCTTCATATTATGTACAATCTTACAGGCTGATGATGAAGATTGCCATAAAGATGCAGGCTGATCTTACCGGAGAAATCACTCACTCGAATGCTGCTAAGGGTAATGACACACAGACAGCCATTAAAGAAACATGGATACCTGCTGATGGAGTGCACTAATTGGTAATTTAAGCGATGTAACAAAAATAGATTTTTAAAACGTTTACACCTTTAGACAACTTTACCACTCCTCGTCTTTTCCCATAAATGGACAGGCGATGTGCACTCGAAACAAATTAAATCTGAGCCTTCGCGGCCTGCTCCCCTGTCTATTTGGCGAATTGTTCAACATTGAAGTTGAATATATGAAGTAAAAGTTTTCGCTTTAATTGTGAAATTTGATTTTCTCCGGCTGAGCCATATTTTGAGTTTTAAATTTATTTATGTAGGTACATGAGCTAAGTAATATAGCTACATTGTCAAATCGGACTGATGGCAACCTTTACTTCCGTGTTAATAAAAAGAAATAAAGAAAATTGAGTATATTAGTTCTACTTAGTAATATTATCTCTATATTTTCATATTTACCGATAGAAGTCATCAATATTTCAACTTTATTTCAGTAGTAGTACTCTATTCAATAGCTAAAATTGTTACTATTTTATTTTATTTATTTTAAAATGAATATATACACACTTTTTATAAAGAGAGATAAAATAACAAATATAGATTAAACTGTTAATGCTTGCAGTCAAAGCCTACAGCGTTATTTAGTAAACTAATACAATTCTGCTGGTTATTTTTTATATACATACAATACATTATGTACATGTTTAAAATAATTGAAAATGATTTCTTTACGAAACTATGTACTTATGTTGAATGAGCAAACAAGACTGTAATGTAATGCTTCAAGGTATTGATTAGTAAATGCTCAAAAATAACCAAACAGTAAATAATTAAAACTTTTCTGATATCTACCTAATTTATTTTTACTGAAAAATAAAAAAGCGAATCAAACCAAAAAATAAGATGCCCTCGTTAGTTATGATGATTGGATTAAGCACTGCTGTTCCACTAAAAATTCAAAAATCTTGTAATCGTACAACATAAACTCGTATGTAAGTAGTTTTGGACAGTATAAATCAAACAGCGCCGCCATTAGGCTACCGTTTTAGGTGAATTCTTCAACATTTGGTATCTGCAAAAAGTTAATCCCGCGAACATTTTCCTAAGCGCAGGCGCCGTCTCATTTCCAAAAGCAAAGGCCGTGCAAATTAAATCCGACATTAAAATTCACATCTAACGACCTTCACCCAATCAGACGACTTTCACCAAAATCAAAATATACTTTTGTTGTTCGTTGCGCATTCCTCGTTTCTGTCTATAAGCGCATATTTAGCAGCATGGAACGAAAATGCGCGAAAATTGCAACTTCAAATGGGGAAAATCACCGATGGAAAATACTCGAATTTACAAAAACCCTGGAACCAGTCAGAAAATTGCTTCAACTTCAACTGGACCGCGAATGATGTAACTAACTAAAGCGAAATTTCCGCTTTTAATAGGCGATACGATAGTTTAATTTGCGATCGATAAATCTGTTTCACTCGCCAATTTTAAAAAACAATGGCTGTAGCTAAAGTACAAATGCAGTCTCACCTCATGCAAATCTTGCCAATCTACATACGACTAGTATTAGGAGATTCAGGACTTTATGCCTTTATTTAATTAATATCACGAATCTCAGTCGCTTCGGGTAAGTGCTTGTAAATCGAGGATATCGCATTAAATAAATTTCGTACCTTCAACTCTTACCATCTTAGTCTTAGCAAATCGCATGCATGCCTTGCGCGACGTCGCGACGTTGTCTGTTAAAATGTTGCTGCGCTACCAGTTTAAGAGAGAATTCTTCACTGGCGCCATGAAGAGAATTTATTATGGTATTTCGTTGTATCCGCAGATTTACCCCCTTCTTGCCAGACAATTTTAATGGTTTTTTCCACAATAATTTGAAAATAATCCTAGCGCCAAAGGTAACTGAAGTTAAAAATACCACATGAGGTGAGACTGGGCAACATCAACTTCTTTAAAAAAAACAAAAAAAAAACATAGTAATAATAAAAAAATAAAATTCTCTCTTGGTAATACAAACCGAATACCGTAGTAAAGAATTGAAAATTTTTATGTTCGTTTTCTTGTCTATTTGTAGCTACGTCTAATTGCTTTTTCTCCTCTGAAGATTTTCAATTTTATAAAGTGGAATAAATTGTTCAGACCATCAAAACTAAAAATGTAAAAAGCGAAGTGTACCTATAACAGCGCGTAGTAACTGGTTTTGCATGAAGGATTTGGTGTCGAAATTAAAGAGAAAATTACTTCAGAACATAATTAGAACCGTGATTTAAAAACAAGCAGCAACTACCAACATTGCCTATACTATCTGCTGAATTGCAAAACCCTTAAATCAATACAAAGATACAAAGACTTTAATATTAATATTTAACACAAAACAGAAATATATATGTATGTATCCGTGAAATGAGAAATGAATCATAATTTAATAGCTTAAAAGTGAAATATTTGTTTTAGCTTAAACTACTTATGTATCCAGTCTGTTTGATGTTTACTTTTGCCAGACTTGAAAATAAGTATTAGGAAAATGTTCTCTTAAATGATGTTAAAATATCTAACAGATCGATACGTACAATTGACTTTTATCGATATATTTTAATGCCATCAAACATTAAAAGCAAAAAACTGCAGCAGGAACAGAACAGAAGCCCTTTAAGCTTTTAAAAAGTCCATCAAGATATTTTAAATATGTGTCTTCTCCCACTTTTTATGTGTCACAATGACTTTCATTCAGATAAAGTAAATCTAAAGGACGTTTTAATTAAAATATGAAGCGGCTCTTGCGGAGTTTGGGATTGTATCCCGCCTGCACTTCATTCCAATTAAAATAAAACGGGGTTGTCTTTCAGCTTACATGTGATTGGCGAGCAATCAGGAACTTATTTATATAAATATGTTAGGAGCACATCAGTTTTATGTTTCCGTGAAAGATTTCTATTCAACTATCTCCAAACAATTAATTTGATTTGAGTAATTAAATGCCCGGAGCGGTGTACTTGTTTATCGTTGGCGCCATTCAGAATAGTGCCACATTGCTCCTGGCGAGTAAAGTCTTTGGCCGTGCTAAAATTAGATGTCTTGTTATCATTTTCTCCATAATACGCGTCTATTACAGGACAGTATAACAGGTTCAATTTTCATAATTTACCAGGTCTCGTTGCACATCAGAAAAGTATACCATTAAGCCGCAAAGAGAAATTGTCGGGCTAATAGTGTTAACGATCCCAGACGGACGTAGCCCTTTCTACTTTTCTGCAGGCTAATCTTAGCTGACTTGCGGATTTAGAGAGTGCATAATTACATTTTCTTACATAATACCCCATTATATTGACTGCTCGATTGTGTGCATTTTCTGCAAATTGAGCTGTTAATGTTAAAGTCTTCGGTTGGAGTTGATAGAGAAATTTATCTAGTTCGGATGCTCCAAGCAATTTTGAATATCTTCATTTTGTTTTTTGTACAATCCAAGGTAAATTTCTCATGTGACCCGTTCAATAATTTAAAAATAAAACAAATCAATAGAACTAAACTCGTGATGAAACGACAGTTAAAATCGTCCTCGAATTTAGTGATTTGTAAATATCGGATGAGGCGGCGGTACTTTTAAGCAATTTTATTAAGTAATCCAATCAATCAAGGTTTTTTGGCATGATTTTTCGAAAGAATTTTAATTCTACTGCACCCCCGTAACTCATGCTCGTTAATGACTTGAACTTGCAAGGTGACCATTTTTACTGCCAACGTTTACCGCATATTAAATAACTAAACGTTTCTAAAATATTTTTTATTTTTTTAATTTGTCAAGGAAATTTTGCTTCTGGTAAATTTTGGGATATTATCCCTAAGAGAATTTTATATAAGGCATAATTTCCCGCTTCGAATTTTAAAATGACATCCAGTGCATTTAGTATACTTTTATAGAATACTTAAAATGTAAGCGATAAAAAAGGGAGCGTTCGAAACAGTTTTGTTGGCTCTAGAAAATGTTTTCCACCTATCAAGTGCGGTATGCAAATTGTTTTTCTAGTAATTATTCCATGCACAAACAAGTTCATTAATAAATTCCACGAGTTGTATCGATTTTCCCGCGTTCACAAACATTAACTTAATATTAAAAAGGGACGGCCAAGAATTGCATACTTCTAACAAAACTAGGTGTCATCCTTCTTTAACAAGAATACTTGGTTCTAGCGGTAAGACGATGGTTCTTATAAAATAGGTGCCGTTCAGCATTTTTTCTTGTCCATGTCTTGGACTCGTGGAAGGCTAGTTGTGATCGTTGCAATCTTAATATATTTGAATTTTTAAGATAAATGAATGTAGTTGAGTCTAGAATATAACAGGTTTATGCGAAAATACTTAAGACTGTCGGAGAATGTACCGTTTAAAGTTCAGTTTATTGATCCAGGTTGGCGTCACACGACATGCATGCAAACTTGAGGACAATATATTAAATCTTGAATACGCGTTCTGTATACTCGCTTCAAAGTTCAAGCGCGCAAATATGAAGGTAGCTATTGGGACTTGCGGGTACGCACTGTTTTCAAATTGGCAACAATGTCGAGCTACTCTGCTTTTTTTTATCGCTTTCTACTCCTCCAGGTTTTTAAACACTTTTCAAGCAATTTGTCATTACGATCTTGTAGTCATTTGTTAATTATTCTTTCCTTAAAGCTTGTCATGGCTTTAGGTTTTTAAAAGGTTCAAACACTTACTCATACAAAGTTTGTACTTCGTTTGGGGCATTGCCTTTATTATGCAAGGATGATGCATATGTGCTTCACTGTATTACCATAATAAATTTATTTCCTATACTTTCTGCAAATTTGGTTTAAATATTGAAATGACTAATGAGTAGACGTCATTGCAGATAATCTACTAATCTTATTTAATAATGCAGCAGTTGTTGCAGAAACCATGTTAACCGTATTTAGCTCTTATCTCATGACAAAAAGTTCTTTCATCATAACATTTTATTGTTTGTCGTAACAACTTTTATGTCTATAGTCGCAATAGCAAAATATTTTTTCTGCAAACCTATTGAGTCGATATTGCAATTTAACCTTCTATTGGCCCGTGACACTTTCAAGTCACATATTAAGAATACGATATTTTTTTCAAATAATTCATTGATTTTTCACAAGGTGGCATACACATATTATATGTACATACAATATCTTCTTATTAACCGGTAATATTCTTCATAACCGCTATTAGCTCTTACTTGAAAAAATAATGTAAGTACTTTTGGAAGTTGCTGCAGAAAAAAGTTAAACGAACCATCTTGTGCAATTATTATCATAAAATTGTTATCATAAAATTGTTATAATTGCTGAATTCATTGCTCATCTGTTTTTATTAGGTTCACATTAGTCGGTTTATTTTACATTCATTTTTCTATAGTCGTCAGATATTCGAATAGACTGTTAAAACGTCTGTTAGGCAAAATGTTTTCAATCAAAATTCCATCCTGACCAATTAAAATTTTACACAAGTTATACGGTAAGTTCGGAGTAAAAACATTTACTGTCGTTTAATTGGCATAAATATTCGCATTACATTATTCTCACAATATTTAAAATTTTAATTACTATTGCAAGCTTTCGAAATTTAATAGCAAAACCAACAAATAATAATAAACAAAATTAGTATTTTTTTCAGAGACATTAATCAAAAGAATAATCCAATTTCAATAACTATCTCCTTTCAAGTGAACAAAATAAGCTTTATATTCGTGAAGAGAAATTATAAAGAATAACGCATCATTAGTAATTAGAGGACTGCTGTCGGCCTAGCTATTCATTTTCAAATAATTGTTAGCACACATGCGAAGTTAATTTGTAACAATTGGCCCAATTAATGCTAATTAGAAGTTAGAAGTAAACTACCTCTATGAATAAGCTTCTCCACAACGCCAATTTTCCAACACATTTCAACTAAAATTTGCATATGCTAGCAATGAGTTGAATTGTTTTAATTGAGCTAAAAAAAGAATAATCTGACAATAAAAGCTTGCCAATAAAACATTCTTAATTTGAATTTTTTGACGGCACGAAAAGCATCAAAGGGGGCAAGCACAAGGAATATTTTACGATTTCAAAGTTTATATTAAAAAAAAGGTCTTGCCAAGATGGGTACGTCAAGCAAAAAAATTATTCGCAAATTATTTCCTCAAGCCCGAAGGCTAGCAATTTTCGAATTTAGGTCACTTTTGGCGCAGCAACAGAAGATTTTAAAAAATCACTAACTGTATAGTTATTTCTTTGGCAAATAAATCAATATAAAATAGTTCTTTACTTTCTCTCTTTAAAAAGATCAATCCTTTTCAGATCAGAAGATTGCGAAAAAGCAAAGAATAAAAGACTTGAGTCGTTCTCAACTCGACAGGTAGACAGTACATAAAACTTAAGACCGTTATAATGAATGATTGAAATCTTTTCATCTTCAGTTAAGAAAGATCCATAATCTTGCTGCTGACCTTGAGTTAAGACATAATAACTTGATTAAAATGTACCGTTTAAGATTGATGATGCCCAGCCCGGCGATTTGATCTAATCATGCTGAAGTGATGATTCTTAAGAATAAAAAATTGTCTCCATTGAGATGATAAACTCGAGGGGTTTTTTATTTTTCTAGAATTAAAAGAGTTCCCAGAATTTCCTTGCAATCGTTCGACTTGAGCGAAAGTTAGAAGTATTTGTTTAAGTGTTCGCATTAGCGGTTTATTTCAAGTTGATTTTGAAATAAAAACATTCTTCGATTAATTTGCTGGTTGTAACCTACTTATTCAAATGATTTTGGACATCAAATTGCTTGTGAAGTGCAAATTCAATTCAATATTGACGTCACATGTTCCTTGTTGTAAATGAGCTTAAATAATAGGGGGCCCTCGAACACGATTTTCGACCTCATCGCGGCATGAAGGTTTCAATTATTTTCCAAAAGTTTTATCTCCCTGAAAAATTCTATTTGCTACTGACATTGCTGGCGTTGTTAGGGGAGTGAATTCATTTATCAGACATGTAAAAATAAATAAACCATACTTTTATCCCGGCACGTCAATTTCCTTGTTTTCCCATTAAAGTCAATGAAGGAAAATAATAACTGACAATTTCAGCCTCACCCCAGCACCGCGGACGGGTAAGGGAATATTTAAAATATTTTGACACAAGGAAGGATGCAAACGTCAGTTATCATTTTTAATGGTGGGTTGGGAGCTTAAGGAATCATTTGATGAAGGTTTCATTCGTGCCGCTAGAACTCTCTCAAGCCCTTTTTTTTAACAACTGATAAGGATGTTATCAAAGTTTTGCAACGTGTTAAATGTCAATTATGATTAATTCAGATAACGAAGCAAATGCTACCGCAATTATTTGTGTTAAACATATCAATCTTAGATGATTTGAATTTTTATCATATAAGGTTGATCTTTGATGTTATGTTACTTTGATAACTTGTTTTTGTCCAAAAAGGTTATTGATATAATTTTTGTCAAAAAGCTTAGTTTTTTTTTTAAACAATTCTATAAGTTATGCAATTGTACCTTTCAATATAAAATAAAAGTTCTTCCGTTACGATATAGTATGTGTGCGCTAAGCTTTATAAACGGCGTATTTTAGAAATTAAACATGTATCAACAGATGCCAATATTTTGGAGATAATTTGTCGACTTCGCGGCCATGAATGGTTCCTACTCCTAGCCAATAGCTGACGAAAAGGGGAAAAGTAAAATTGCAAAGTGCGATAGAGGTAAGGCAAACAAAGTTCAACTTACGGTTTTTCATTTAAAAATTCACCTCTCGTAAACTCCGAAAGTCGTCTCGATTTGTCTTTCTTCGCTGTTGACGTTGACTTTTTAGACAGTAGACCCGGTGATAGTTTCTTATCACTGGCATTAGTGGCGCAGCTGTCTGATGGTGTTACGATGGTGGTGCTGCTCGTGTTGCCGCCCCCGCCACCATTCGCATTAGCATGATGATGATGATGGTGATTGCCGGTGATACCTGCGAGCCCGTTGCCAATAACTCCAGTGCAACTGCAGGTATTAGATGAGGAAGATGACGCCATATTCGCGGAGGAAGGAGCTGCCGTCACCGCCGCCGTCGCTGCCGTGTTGCTTGTAATTCGATCATTGTTGCCCAACGGTGTCGAGCATAAATCACTCGTTTTAATGTTTTCAAATAGCCGCAGTACACTCAATTGCGAGGCGTTGGAGGTGGTGTTGCTGCCGTTGTTTGTTGGCACCGTGCTTTTAAAATTGCTGTCATGATGTGGACGAGGAGGCGAAGAAATTCGCACGTGTCCATCGCAGTGCCGTCGAAACGGACTGATATCGCTATTATCAATGGAAATTTTTTTCACAGCTGCCACCGACGTCTTAAGAGTTTCAGTTTCGGTCAATGACGCCGATGAGATCGCATTGAGGGAGTTCGACTTGAATATTTGCCCACTTTGCGTTTGGCTTTTGCTGATTCGTGAGTACATTTCTTCTGAGAAAGGATTGTTGCTTTTTGTTAGCGTGATGGTACTCTGTGTGGAACAGAGTTGTTCAGGTGAAAAATTGCCGACCGATTCTTTTGATTTGATCGTATTTTCAAGCTCTGAGCTGCCAGCTCCAGATATTTTATGAGAGGTATACGAAAGAATATTTGAAAATCGTCTAGTTTTCTTCGGCTTTGTTGCCTTAGGAAGAAGATTTTGTTCTCCTGTTATTTGATGCAATTTATCTTCACCTGCTGTGGCTGAGTGAGGTGTATGTGCGGGATTCAAGGTAAGACCATCTATTTTTTCCTCAATCTTACTTACGATAAATCTATTCTTTTTATCCTTACCAGGACTATTAGCAAGTAAATCGAATTTTTCTGTTTGAATTATATCATATATGGCTCCGTACTTGCACATTTGCTTTCCTTTTTCAACAGTGCGGTCCGAATTTGACGATTCAACTGTTTGCTGATTTCTTTGAATAATATCGTAAATGGTACCATTATGTTTAAATGAAGAATATTTTGAGCTGGACCCAATTTGCCCTTTTTTGTGGAAGCTCTTACGAAATTTGTCAGACAGGGCTCTTTTTCGCTGAAATATATCAGACTGACAAGCTTTTCGGTGCAGAATTTCATAAATCGTTCCATAAGTCATATATTTATCGTATTTCTGATAAGTCATATTGTAAATATCATTTTTACGCTGAATAATATCGTAAATTGTACCATACGATATTAATTTATCGTAAATTTTAAAATTTTTCTTATATATATCCCCTTTTTGCTTTGAATCAATTGAAGCAGGCTGTGATGACACCGTGTCACCATCAATGGCCTTCAAGTCAAATTTAGATGAAGATCTTGCAAGAGACTGGCAAATCGCTTTAAGTGATGACGATTTGCTGCTTGCATTTTCACTTGTTGAAATGACACTTTCCTTTATGGAAGACGACTCATAAGATGAAAGAGTTATTTTGGGAATTTGCTTGGTTGAATTTTGCCGTTTCAATGACTTTGATGGTAGATCACAGTCTCTAACCAGTCTTTTGAATTCCTCATACGATTTTCGTCGGAATTTCGCCTTCTCTTTTTCATAATTTGTTATATAATTTAGTGCACTACTGCTCTGTGAATGCACTAGTGGATTCATTTCATCACTAGAATTATGTGAAAAAACTTCACCAGCAGATGAAATTCGTCTTATTGTTTCATCAGATTTTGCAACTGAGTCACACTTGTTGGGGAAAATTGTCTTTTGATCGTTTTCAGAATTCTTTACCCGACTAGAATCGTTAGATATTTCCTTTCCTTGCTCCGAAATTGCCTCAAGAGGCCCTTTACCATCAAATCCGTAAGTCATTCTCATTTCTTGCAAACTTTTTGCTTTAAGCTTATCTTCGATTTTAATATCTTTGGGTGAGCCTGCCGATAAGAATAAAGCTTTGAATTCCTCATACGATTTTCTCCTATTTCTTGACTGGGTCAGACATTCTTTCAAATTCAGTCTAGCGATCTTTTCGCTTTTGAAATCACAGTCGGGACTGCTGTCGCGCAATAAATTTGACTCTTTCTTCAAAATAATGGATTCGTCTACCTTATTGGTAATATCACAGCTGGGACTTTCGGTTTTGTCCGATATATTATTATCAAACGTCTTCTCATACATGTTAGCTAATGGAAGATATTCAGTTTTATTTTGCATCTCAATAAATCCTGAATCCATCGAGCTTATAGTACAAGTTGAATCGAAACTTGTTTTTCGGCTGGAACTGTTACTGCCTGGAGACGTTGTATCTACTAATAAATTTGTCTCATTTTGAAATGCAGAGGCTGTGCATTTTGCGGATGCATCATCGAATTTGTTACTACTGCCGTTTGGAACAAACGACGACCTTGAAGAGTCGGTTACAACGGCCGATGTTGCTGATGTTGGTGCTGTTGTCGTCACCGCATCATCCTTCACCTTTAAATCTTCGGAAGAATGCAAATCACCAATGTTAGTATTTGTTGATTTATCACAGAATTTTGCTGTAGTTTCATTTGGTGCGCTTTCTTTTTTGTTGCATGGCACAGTAGAATCTACTATTCCACCTCCGTGGCATCTTTCCTCGCTCTTAACGTGTTTTTTCACCTGGGCATAAACTGGTATTTCTGCTGGTAATTTATGATCTGTTAAATTTTGAATACTCTGAGACGTTTTCGCGCCACGATACTGTTTTGGTCTTTTTGCTGTAAAGACGTTTCGTCGTAGCTTTAAGAAGCTTGTGGATTTTTTAATTCCTTTATTGGCTATCCTGTATACGGGGTCCTTTTCATCGTTACTCTTAAAGCCTGCAATTCGGGTCTCGAGGCACCTTTTGAGGACACTCGAGGTATTTTTGGCCACTGAATTTGAACACTTGGAACTTTCATTCATACACTTCGCACAGCACAGAAACTCGTACAAAATTTCAAAATTGTTCTCATCTGGCGGCTTGAACGTCGAATATTTTGGTTCCAGTTCCAAGTGAGGTGGTTTATTATTTTTATCACTACTTTTTGTACTGAGCACGTTTTGAGCCTTCAGGTTCCCCTTTCTCGTAGGCACCAATTCAACTCCATCATTTGAACCTTGACTAGCGGCCGGCTCGTTTTGCGCAATTATATTACTAACTGGCATCAAAATGTACCTTTCCTTACTTTGTACTGGGATCCCTGTAGCTGGCTCGGCATTATTACTAACTTTATTAATTTTATTAAAATTACAATTATCACTTTGATTCTCCTTGCTGAACACATCCTCGGGCACAATTGAACTCTCAAGACTCAGGTTGCTGTCCAAGAGCATAAACGTCCCATCGGTCGGCAGAATTAGACGACCTTCGGCAGCTGCATTAACGAGTTCACGCAAAGCCAAAACTTGTTTCTCGGTAACATTTCCTTGAATCTGTATACCGTGCAGGGCGAACGCCGTAGGTTTATTGTTCACTGAATTTGGATCTGTGCACCAAACTACCGGCATAGTAGTCATGATTATTTGATACTTAATTAATATCGCGCTTATACATAAACCGGAATGAATTATTTATGAGTCCGCGGACGTAAGCGGTATATGCGAATGAATCACACCTCAGGGTACGTGCACTGTTTTCTTCTCAAGTTTCTTACGTACTTTTCTTAGTTCTCACTTAAGAACATTACACTGTCTCTTTACGTTTTTGGTTGTTTAGTTAAATAAATAAACAGAAAATAAATAGTTTTATGGCAAGTTCTCAAGATAAATCACATTTCAGTTTATGTTGTTTTTCTATACTCTATCCATTTTCCTGCAAATTTCAAAAATCGGGATTTAAGAAAAAAACATTTTTCACTTCTTACACCTATCTACCACTTGGCCTGTCTTTGCATACCTCCGTTCAGTCGACGACTAAAATTTGCATTATTATCGATGGACGGAAATGACGTAGACGTCGCAAGATGTTTGTTAAAATTTTCTAACAGCCCGATCGGAACTTGCTCATTGGAGATGACCAAGTTGATACTCATTTGCAAGTGAAAATGATATCGCGTTCATTAACAGCAGCTAAGTGATCTAGTGCTTTTAGCAAGAAGGTAGTCAACAAAGTTTTCTTGACAAGTAAAAGTTAATTTGCGTCATATTATTTGCTTAAGTAAAATTTAAAGGTTACTTATAGTTTACTGCACCAAACGCTCATGCAAGGTTTACGATAAAGTGCACTCTGGCTATTTTGAACAACATTTTAACATTTCCTTGTCTCTAAAAATACATTGCAAATTTAACCTCTGAAAACTAAGTTCGATTACATAATTGACCTTCTAAACTCTTTTAGTTTTACGTAACTTAGCATATAAGGCAACGGTACACTTATAAGGACAATGGTGTTGCAAAATCAAGGAATTATCTTTCCAATTATCTTTTGGCAGGCGTGGCATATTTTTTTTTTATTACTTACATTAGAAATTTATATAATTTATAGAAGATTCTATAATTTTTGGATTTTTGTAAAACGTTTTTCCCAAAAATGTTTTCAAACATAATTGTACAAATACATTGCACATTATTACTACCGACATTTTTAAATCTTTAAATCCTAGCAAATAAAAATTAATAATGTCTATTTTCTATCCAAAGGAGGCTTGGTATTTCAACTTTCCTTTTAAAGTCACTGATTAAATGCAGCCCCTTGAAAGTAAAAAATTAAAATTCACCTCTGGATACTAAAATCTGGAGACGTTTCCTGTTACGATTCCACGCTCCAAATCCTTCATAAGAACACTTAGGTCTGAAGAGAGCAAATTAGCAATATTAAAAGTGAAAGCAATATCGTCAGTCCTCTTACGAAACTTTTACCGAACGTTCTTTAGTATGTTTATGCTCTCGTTAAAAACATAAATTACCTCATCGTGAATTTGTGAGATATTTGCGGTGAGAATATTATCTATAGTCAATTTGAATTGCTTTTGAGTCACCCATTTTAAATTCCAAGTGGACAACCGAAAACTGCAAACATTTTCGGAATTCGCGAAATATTTATTTATATGGTTGGAACATTAGCATAAGTAAACATAGACAAAATCAAACCGTGACGCACACGCTTGTTTCTCTGCTTGTCGACTTGAATTGGAATGTAAATTAAACTTCACTAATACTAGCCTAAGAGGGCATGGCAACATGCAGCAATAATTATTTTGACTCCATATTGCTTATTTACAAGAATCGGTTTTTTTTAACATTGCAAACGACTTTGTTATTAACTTTTTCGTGCCAACGATTGCAGCAGAATGAAATTTGAAAACAGTCACGCTGTTGTGAGGGGAAATTCATCACTGTTGAATTAATTTCGAAATTTACATAAGTAGATATAATAGATATTTGTTTTGAATTTAATTTAGAGAATTCTTTCAACTCAAAGAAATGAATACTCAGTACTCAGAAAATATAACCCACGTAAACATATATGTATGTAGGATAAAAAAGTACAAAAATGAAAGTATTGAGAACACCAAAAATCAAATTCAGAATACCAATGGAGTGGAATGACGTACAAGGTAAATAATTACGTCAGTCTTCCGAAGCTGCCATCCACAACAAGAGACACTCTCTGTATTCATTTTGGCTTATTTACCAGTTTTTCCCAGCGCTCTTTTGCAGGTACAACTTTCTAACAAAGCGCAGCGTATGCAGTCTTACCTGAATTACAACTAGCCCCTCAATGATCGTGTAGAATAGAATTGGGAACTCTGCTTGTGCGGTTGCAAATTGAATGAAAAGCAAAAGTAGTTCAATTTTATTGTCAAATTAGACAGAGTTTTATGCAAGATAAACCTATTTGGAACACCAATGCTCTCTTGACCTAGATTGTGCATTTGTGTTTTACTTGCTTAGTTTAAAACCGATGATTTTAAAACTAGCAGTACAGGAAACTTTTAAAAAACTACATGACTTTGAATTTACAATAAGGATCATCATATACCAAAATAAAAAACAATTAATAAAAACTCTTATTAAGTAAAATTCAAAATAATTTCTAGGTTTTCTTTTTTTCCTTTGAGGAAAAGCATATAATTTTTACTCACGAGTAACATATTAACCTAAGTGTTAACGAACGCAAATTATACGTATCAAAATAGAAAACTAACAATTCAAAAATATTTTCTTTCCAATTCCAGAACAAAGTTATCGGAATGTGATTGATATGGTATTTTTATTACATATGTACCATACAAGCTACCAAGTAACAAAATGTTTAAGAGATCTAACATATTGTATACCCTGTGGAATACATAAACTTTTCCTCGCTTTTGTAGTGATGTCAACATGAGGATCGTGCATGTATTTACGAAATTTTGATCTCTATATTTTTACAAATAAATACCAGGCTGTTTAAGAAGGTTAAATGTGGAATTATATCAAAACACTTCTTGAAAATAAATCATTATAATTGTGACTTCAATAAAACTCACTAATGATCGTTTTTAGTGTATGTAAATTTATTGGAAACGGTGTAATAGAGAAAGACAACACTTTTGCGACTAACCACTTTTAATATGAAGAAAATGTTCCTTTCAATTTCACATTTTAAAATCGACGTGAAATAAACCAATGTCATTTTAAAGATTTGTATTCCGGTGGTATTGATATCTGATAAATTCGGTCTTAAAGTCGAAAGTCATCGCACTTTAAAAGCAACCCCTTTCTCATTTTCCATCGCTTCCGAACATTTCGTGGTACCTCAAAATCATAACTTGGTGTCATCGATCTTGTGCGGTTGTTTTCTTTGAAACGTTAAAACCGAGAAAGTCAATGTTTTTTCTCATTTGTATTCATGCAATTGAGTGGCTTTTATTAAAACTACACTCGCGACTCCGCCTTCCGCACTTGACCAGACCCAGACCCAGACCAGAATTCTTAGAGTTCTGCTTCTGTGGGCTGACCTGAGCGCGCATTCCCGCCTGAATACACCCAGACATTTATGCTAAACTCGTTACTTTCATACATACACGGCAACTACACATGATTACATATTCCTTCCAGCTGCGGGCATACATTCCTTCGGGTTTATTAAAGCAGATTAAATTGTAAAATTGAATAATAGTTAGGAATTTTCAGCTTTCAATTTCTTGCCGACTAACTAATTTTTTTATTTTATTTTTATTCGAATTGATCTATTTTATCGTTGCACATTAGCCGGTCTTGCTTGACCGCCGACTCTAGTGATTGAAGTCTGCAGGAGGAAATATCTCTTGATTGTCTGTCATGATCATTATATGAATTGAAAAGAAGCAGATTTGGAAGTTTAACACAGGAGGAATAAGATAAATTGTCTATAGTCCTAATTGGAAGAAAAATATTAAGGTACATACATATGGGTAAATATAATTGAGGGTAAAATTCCGCGATATTCTAAAATTGTATGCTCTTATTGTGACCTGTTTTTAATGGTACAAAATTAGGTAAGAAATATTTTCATTCTTTAATGATCCCAAACATAACGCCAAAATTACAACAAGCATTTTTACATATTTAAAACGCGAATTTCATTTCCACAAATGTAGTCTCACTAACCTTCTTAAAACAAATTGAAAATTGATCTTGCATAATCCTTACTAATATTATAAATGTGAAAGTGAGTTTGTTTTTTCCGGGCTGCTTATTATTTGACTTAAATATCATAGTTCTTCTTTCGCATCTAAGTCACATAATACCTAATTGGTAGCCCGGAACGTCAGTAACGGGCAAGTTAGTAAGCATTATAAAGAAATATAATATCCATGATAAAAACTTGCTTCGAAAATAACTTCCAAGTTGAATGTCGAAAAGAATTTGTAAAAAGTTTCTTCCTTACAGGCTTTCCTTTCTTTCCGAGCAAAACATTTTCTATTAACAGAAAAATCAAGATACTCTTTTCCTTTCTAGTTGTATCTAACCAAAGCATGGGTCCAGTTCGTTCGCATTGCAAGAATCAGAAACGTCTTTGAGTCGCGATGAAAATTTTATAAATGCATGGAACTGTAAAACAGCACTACTAAATAAAGAGAATGGTCAGTTTTTTCTGCGAACATGGACTGTTCTGATACCTCGAAGTCAGTCAACTTGCTAGCCGCAATATCAGAAGAATCTCTCAGTGTCTGTCTTGACATCTAATGCGCTCCTTCACTATTTTATCTCGGATTATGTTGCCGGGGTTTACCCTCCAGGTCGTGTGCAGGCCACAAGATATGTATGACTAGACTCTAAAATGAGTGATGACCCTACATAGAAAACTCTTCTTACGTTACACTGTGGCACCGGATAAGGATGTCATCACCTAACCTCTTTTGGTTTTGTTTTCTCAATGCTTTTATATTTATTTTGTTGTCATATAGACTCGACAGAAGCTGGTACTCGTATAATTCACGCGCTTGTCATGCAAATTGATTTTATTTCTATTTCACATCACCACTGAAAACAACTCAAATAGGCTTTCTAAAGATTATTGCTCTTGATTAGCGCTTATTAGCGAGAACATTAATATCTATTAGAACGTTTTCTCTGTAACACTTGAAAGTTGAAATTGAAATGTTAGTAGAAATTTAGCCAAAGAAATTCACGAGATGTCATTTGATAATATGTATAAATATTAAATTTCTGATATTTTCGTTTGAACAATAATAGAATATTGCATAAATGCATTTTTACTCAAACGGAATATGTGACACGACTTTGTGGCCGTTTAAATTCAGCGAATCAAAATACAAATCTTAGTAAAAGAAACAATATTTTCGAAAAATCGATAAGGTATTTTGGTTAGAGACTATTTATGTAGGTGTGATATTGAAACTTTGAATAGATTCATCAAAAAAAATATTTTTGAAAACGTTGACAAGTGGATAAGTTTGTGTTTCTTTACTAAAATGGAAAAATGTTCATTTGTCATGCATGACCTTCAAAAACCAAAAGTCAATGAAATCTGTTTTATCGGATGTCAATTAGATTGATATTGTGTTGTATATAAACAAGAATATAGCATAGACTCAATCTGCGCAAATATTAGAGATGAGACATAGGCTCAGTCTGTTCAAATAATTACATAAAATGTTTTGAAGTTCTTTCCTTTTCCTTCAAATAAAATATTGCCCTTTTTGCAAATTATTTCTGAGTGCATACAAGAAAATCTCTAACCTTTGAAATTACAGAGATCTCTTGCGAATTTAAGTTGCAATTAAAATTAAATAATTAATTATTAAAAATACCAACCATACCCAATTCAATTTTGAAAAATTTATGTATGTATGAAAAATTATTAAGTATGTACCTATTTCGTGGTTTTCTTCGTTGACATATACGAGAATTACCATTTTTATTGTAACTAAAAATAAAATAAAACCACAATAATAACAATCAATTTGACTGTCGGCACAAATCCAAATGATTAATAGTTATTTTGTAGCTACTGGTATTTGCGTAATTCACTTATCCGCATTTTTTATTTATTTTATGTTTTAACTAATAGCATAAATTAAATATCTGCCAAGTGATAAAATTTTCGACATATACATACATACTTTGAGTTAAGAATCATAGAAATGTATAAATCTTGCTGAGTCAGGGCTAAATTAGGATGAACTCATTATTAAACTTTTCGTTTCCTTTTTAACTACTTACACTGCAGATATAAATGGTGACGTTCTAATTGTTTAAATTAAATGCGCATTTTCAAAAAAAGAAACATTTTGTATTTAACTTTTAATAATAGATACCTACATATTTCTAATACGCCACAACACAACAATATCAAAAACATTTTTCCTTTTTGCCGGTATTGTCTGGTATAAAATTTATACAGACTAGACTGACTTTTTACCATCGTCAACGAGCTCTACGCAAGTGACAAACATACCGATGTTTGAACAACTGGTGTATTCTAATGAAAAAAAAAACCGATTTGCACAGATCTCTTCTGACGAAATGTCCTCAAAATCATCATCAGAACTTGTTAAGTCAGAGTTAATATTTAAGATGATTTTTTCAACAGATCTACGATTAATTTGAAATGTTCTTCCAAGCGCAGCGAAAAACGTCTAGTTGGTTCCTACACTCTAATTGTAAAGTATACCACATCATAGACATATTTTTAGAAACTAATGTTCCTGCAATTTTTGCTTAATCGTACTATTTAGGAATTCAATTCAATTTAATTAAGAATTGAAAAATTGTTTTAATATATTAGGGAAAAAATAAACCACTACTACTATCTTAGAAGAATCTTTGGTTGCAACCACCCTTTTAATTCCATAGAAAGGTCATAAAAATTATAGGCATATTTTAAACAAATAAAATGATATGGATCGAAGATTGGTATAAAAATCATATTTTCTTCAAAATTTTAGATAATTAGACGCTAATTTATACTTGAAATAATAAAAAATTATTTAGTAAATAGGAAACAAACTAAATCTTTTAATATTAAGTAAGCTCATTGAATGGCTGAGGTTACTGCTATAATAATAAAACATTAGTGAAAGGAAAAATCTTCCTTAATCGAATCATTTGACTGTTCGCCATTTCTTCAGTCTTTAAACTTGCTAAAATCAACTCTCATTATACTTTTTGCTATTGTTTATAGGAGGCGACCACGTAATGAGGCTGATAAACCGCCACTTAATTTTGACTTAAAACTGGTATAAAAAAACCTCGAATGCCGTAAATAGCAAAACAACTTAAATATGCTGTTAGACGGCATAAACTAAGCTAAAGTCAGGCCAAGCTACGATTTACTTAATGAATAAGGTAAGAGGTGAAAAATGTCTTCTTGCTAAATTTACCATTAATGTTTCACTTAAAATTCCAAAAGCGCCCTTTCTTCTCACTTTGCGATCTAGCATAAAGCGTACACTTTTAATTAACGACAACTAGATCAGCTACCATCGTTGCTTTTATGAAAATAGAATAGAAAAATCTTTTGTTTTCTTGTGCGCGCGCTGGATTACGTTGCAACACTTATGTACTTTATGTCACCAAGGCGAAAACTGCTCTTGCGCTACTTAGTCGCAATTTTGTGCAATTTTAACAATAAAGAATAACACCAACACATAGCAATTTGCCGAGCTGCACACAGTCGCGAATTCAAACACCATTTATTTTTGCATTCGATGAGGAAGGCGAAGGCATCGCGTCGTGCCAATCACTTTTCATGGCTTCGCTGTCGAAGCGGCACGAAATCAGTTCGAAATTAGTTGGAAGTTAAGCCGAAGTGAATTTTGTTTGCAAATTTTTATTTTCGATTATATTTTGCAAGCGTTTTTCGCGATGTTTCACTAATTACTCGCTTTCCGTCGTTGCACCTCCTAAAGGCTAGAGAGCACCGGTGGCCCGAAGAAGTTTTTGCAGAAGGTAAAAAAGTTAAATCGCAACCAGGTTTCGTCCAAATGTGCATGTTGCGAAAATTCTAGTTAAGTTTGCATTTAATCGCATCTGTATCTAATATTTTTTTAAATTCATATATGAAATAAACGGGCGCGATAAACACTACATGACCGACCGGAGGTAAGACGCGGTTTGCACTAAGAAAATGGTTACGGAGCCTTATAAATCACGAGAGAAATTTGAAGCGACGGAATCGATATCAATGTACGTCTGAATAAAACGCGATATCGAAGACGACTGGACTTGTAAAGCATTTTCCAAAGAAATTTCAGCTGGGTCTCGGGTCTGTCTTCGTCGGGTTGTCTCAGCCCGGCAGCGTCTTTAAGTCGCCGATCGTGGAGAGCTGGCTGCACCAAAGTTACATACATCGATGAGAAGAAAATGAACTTTGCGACTCAGAGACAAGTCCGACTTCTGAGATCGTTTTACATATTTCTTGCACTCACCTGAAGCCGGCTTAGGTAAAAGCAGCAGCAGCGAATTGCCAGGTGAAGGAGGCATTAAACCGCCTTCCGATCACAGAATTTCAACAGTAAAGTAAGGTGACGATTAAAGTCGAGGCGACAATTTTATACGAAATCCTGTCCCCACGAATTGATAGGAATTAGCAATAATTATGTTTTTAACGTTTCGATAAAAGTGTAAATTGGACCCTCAACGAGCTTCGTATTAAGTGCGAGGGAATTGATTATTTTCTCAGCAACGATCATTATTTTACCTTGAAAAAGTGCTTGTTAGCAGAAATGGCACACCTTTACCTGGGAGTTTCTTTTATTTAAAATTCATTGGCAAAGAAAAGGGTATGATTCCAGTTTTTAGCTCGTAATTGGGTCAATGTCGAATTGTTGCAGTCACTTTAAAAGTAATCATTAAAAGACGAGTTCCCGTCACGTTAAGTATTTTAATTAATACTTTAGAAGACATAACTTCCTTGAACCAACAGCTCAAAAACACATTCTGATAAAAATATTCATCTTATAAGAAAAAGCCTTACAACGTCGTCATGAATATAATCAGATCTAACATTTAAAATTGCATGTATCCAAAGGTTATTGAAGGATCATTCTGTTAATACATTTTAAAAAACATATATGTATGTATATTTAAAATTGAAACAATCTTTAAACAATTTAGACAAATTCTTAAAAAAACATTTCGACCTTTTAGTATAATTAATGAATTTCGGAATGGAATTTACGAATTACCCTGTAACTCCCTTGCGGCTGACATGCCTCCTCCCCCTGCCATTCAATTTCTTTGTCTAGATCTCAATCATTTTGGCATACACACTAAGAAACACCCTCTATAATATAAGATTATATGCACCACAGACGGATGTCAAACACTCAGCCTCTACATGACTGCTGTTAGCCCGCAGAATTGAATAAAGCTAAGGAAAATTCTGAATATTACCGATAAATTTGTTGCTCAGAGTATTATATTAAAAAACGGAATGTCTTAATTTTTAAATGCAGCAAAGATAAGTAGCATAAATATATATTTCGATGTATGTACATACATATATAAACTTTATGGCGCTATACGGAAATTTATCTTATTATCAATTTTAAGAAATATTCCGATTAAAGAGCAGGAAGCCCTTGTCATATGATTGGGAATAACCTCTATTCTATAGATAGCCTGTTTGTTGTTCATTAATAAAGTTTTTTATTTTTGGAATAATATGTGTGGGATTTTCTGGTATATTGCTGAAGCACTTTCATAGAATTTGTGAATCCGCGAAGTGGACTGAAGCTACAGTTGGTAAGCCAAATGGTGCTTAAAATAAAAAAATAAAACATCGAATCGCACCTGTTTTTATATATGCCAGATAAATTGCATACAACTTTTTTCATAATTTCAATAAAACCTGAACGATGCCGTAGTATGCAAGAAGAAAAAAATATTTTGCAAAAAATAAACTTATTTCCTTGGCTTAAAAGTATTAAAACAATTTGCAGAATATCGGAGCAAAATTGTTTACATATAATGTCAGATGTTTTGTAAAGCCCTTTTTTATCAACAGCTTTAAAATTTAAAACTGAACTTTTTCATAATATTAAACAGACCGCGATAATTACAACATTGTAATTATTTAGAAAAAACATGTATGTACAAATACATATATTTGTATATATATAGCTGATATGTTAATATTTTTATTTCGATTAAATATTCTTTCAAAAAATCTTTGCGTTTCATGGATTTTGCTAGACACAACCAGTTTTTGTAGCAAAAGCTTACTTAAAAATTCAATTGTAGGTAATAAATTATAGTTTTTGGACTCTTGTTGCAAATTTATCTAAATCCATATACTTAGAAATATATCCACCCTCTTTTCCCAACTTTTACTATTTTCTTTAATCTTGAAACATTTTAAACTATATACATACTTATATCTGCTACTGCGCTAGGTCCCGTGTTCAAAAATCCGTTTTTGAAATACTTTTCAGTATATTATTTACACCTTAATTGCTTAGTTTTTTCCGATTTTGTGGTTTAAAAAAAGATATATTTTATTTATGTATCTTTGCTAAAAGCGAATTAAATGTACAGCTATACTTTTTCAACACCTCCAACGGAAAGAATATTAAATATCTCAACTCGTGATGTAACAAACTTTAAATACATCTTAGCTTTTCAAGCTCATTTGAGATTTTAATAATCCATATGGGAAAAGTAAAGTATGAAACAAGAAACTATATATGTAGGTAGAAATAATAATAGAACGCATTTCGCTGGAAAAATTCGCTATAAATGGTTTCAGAAAGAGGATACTGTAGATCATAAAGTTCATATTTGAATATCTTGTGTCGTTGTTGGATTTATTTGTAAACAAGACACCTGGACAAGCACATGCCCGCACACACGACAAGATACGTGGCGAATGCCTGTAACAAATTTGAAATCTGATGGGTTTGCTGGAAAAAGATAAAACCAGGTGTTGCTAAGCTATGACGACGATTCAATATCTGCGGTGCTGATAATCAAGGTTTCCCCAGCTCAGGTAAGTGCCTGCAATTTATTGCTTTGTTACCGCCGATAATATTCGCAGGTCTAAGACACGTACAAGAATGCGCGACTAGGTGTCATCAATGGCGTTGTTTAGGTCATGCGATACACTACTATACTTCACGGCGAAAAAGTGTGCCATACATCAACAGGATGCCCCCATATGTCTTAAACCTCTGTTGCTAGATGCTAGTAAAACTGAGATACAAACCTCCTCATTTATCCAAGAATAGACCATTGGAATTCAGATGAATTGTAATTCCATCCTGTCTTTGCAAATGTTTACGTCCCGATAAAGGTGCTAACTTTGGACGGACTGAATCGTTTGACGACAACAATTTCCTTCTTTCACTCCACCAGTTGTTTTTATCGACACGTGCCCCGAGCGAAAGATGTTCGGATTTTCTTTAAAGCAGACTTACATATACCAGATATGTACGACTGCGCCTCGGTCTACTTGGCTTATTTTCAACTTCTCGCGAATAATGCAAATGCAGTTTTGGCCTTATTTAAATCACCATTTTATGGGAATTTATATCAATCGAGTCTGATGGTAAATCTGAACAATTTTAAAGCAAAATTATGGTTATATGCCTGCAATTTCTGAATTATTTTAGCTTTAACTCTTCCGATAAAATTAAAAATGAAATTGAACTCAAAACTAAGGAAGCGGAGGTGATTACGAATTCTCAAAATTTTCTTCATTCTCCCTGGAGTCGGAGGTCTGTAGATATAAAATTAAATTTCCTTCTTAAAAAATAAAATAAAACTTTATGCGGAAATCGGATTGAGGATTTTGATAAAAGTTCATGTTTCGCAACAACTGATCACGTCTTTCTCTGCATTACACTGCACGTACCTACCTACATACAAAATTTTTAGCACATCGGTACTTATGTAAAGCATCACCACAGAACGACTGTGGTTTAGCAAGAGATCGAATTGATTGCGTTTGAAATGTGGCTTATCTTTGGATTTTTGTTGCAGAAAAAATATATCTTCATATATTCCCATAGATTTTTATTGGGTGCATATCTTTGCAACTTTGAAAAACGTTACTTAAGATCAAATAACTTTGGTGGATGATGTGACAGTAGACTGCAAACTTAGTATGGGATGTTAAATGAATATGAATTTTATTAAGACGTTGTTCTCAATCTAAAGATGATCTATGTGTATCATTTAGAATTATAAGCAAATGTAAAATATATTTCTATGCTCAATCCTTCGTTGTTTCGATCAAAGTTCGAAGTTAACTTTAAAATTATGGAACAGTATCTCATTCAAATTTAATCGTCAGCATTTTTGCATGCACAACAAAACCCGGGGCACGTACGTTTATTTTAAATTTCTATCATCATAGCAACAAATATATTTTATTCCCTCTATTGATGTTAACACGTAAACGTAACTCATAAAGAAGCAATCGTAGTTTAAAGATATTTGGAACTTATCGTTACCTATGAACTTCACCCTATGAATTAGATATAAATATTTTAAGGACTAATACGTTTCTGTTTAACCTTAAACACAATCATAGGTACAGAGATGAAAAGATCAGCATAGTAAATATTAAATTAGATATATTGAACACTTTTTCCTTTCAATGAATTGTTGAATCTAATGTACTCGTAACAACAGATTTTGCTTCTACATAGGTAGTCAGCATTAAAAAATGTGTTGAAAAATTCAAATAATATACTTCCTCACCGGAAAGTACATTGCTTCTCGTTTTCTCGGAAGAATGAAAGCCACATCACTTCTAGGAAGAAATACTTGCATTTCCAGATCCAGTGGTCAACGCGACAAATTCCGCACTTACACCTTAAATCACCTAAGTCACTTGCGGTCACTCTTGGTACGCAATGAATTAATGCATGACGCGCATATCGCGCCTTGAGACGGTTCTTAACTTTTCCCTATGTTACTCAGGCAAACAACAAACAAACATTTCTCTCAATCATCGCATCTCTGACGCAATGATTTATTAATTTCTCGTAAAAGCTCACCTTACTAAGAAATCAGTGGAAATATATTTTGTAATTTAAACTTGTTTTATTTTCTGTTTCGAAGAATTACGATGGTTTGCACACTTTCCATTCCATCTGGTTCATTTTTCAAGGAATTATCTTAATGGAAGTAAACGCCGCCAGATATTGAAGAAGTTTCTTTAAGCTTAATCCATTCGGGGTTTTTTAAATAGCTAATTTAAAAAGGGAATGAATAATGATTAATATTTTATCATGAAGGTAAGGATTTCAACCTTTGATTTTAAGTTAACCTTTTCTTTTCGATGCACCAGATGATGCCTTGACGAGTGCTATTTATATAATTCTAAGAAACTGCTTGACAATCAAATTATGTAAATATGTATATGATATTGTGAAAATGAAATCATATATGTACATATGTATAAGTTGCAAAATGATTATTAAATAATACTGCAATCAGGTATGTGTAAAATTAGTGCGAGTTTTGAATTTAAAATAAATTACATATGCAGGTAGTATACATATTTTGCCTATTTGGTCAATTGAATGGTTATAGCTAAATTTGAATCAGGATAAATAGAGAACACAGGAAAATTGAAACGAAGTCTGTGAATATCATAGTTTTTGCAAATCTATATTAAGTAAGTCGCAAAGCCATGTATGTAGGTACATATCTCCAAACTGCTATTACAATCCATTTAAATTACTTTTTTGTTGTCATAAATAAACTTATTTCATAACAATAATCTATTTTTTTCGAAAATGTAATAGCGAAACTTTTTCAATTTCGGGTTCGCAATCTACGAAAAATTTATTAAAATTGTGCATGCATATAATGTATGTATATAAATAATGATGCCATGAAATATCGATACTTTTAATTCGATACTACGTCGATATTTTTGATTTAGTGTCGTGTCCATAGACGTCGTATACAAAAACGTTCTACTTGGATTCATCATTTCTATTTCTATTTCTATTCCGTAACACAAATTAGCACAACTTAGCAGCACATTACAGAAAATATGTTAAGTATCGTTGTTGAGTTGCAATCAACAATTTCTTTAATAACCCACTAGAAAGGTTACCTCAGCATACACAAAAAATCAAATTAAACACGGCAAAACAATTTGCAATTGGTAAGACGAGACTCGTCAAGTTTTGCTCGCTATGTGTCATCTTCAGTTACACCCAGAATAATATATCCGCTGTTTACAAACAGATAACCTTGGATGGACCGCAATTCGCTCACATAACTGTTATGTAAACAGTAGCGCTCTATTGATAAATAAATTTACCGGGTTTTTCTGAAAAATCATGCTCTATTGGGTAGTAAACTGTAATGCGAGAAGTATCGCGTTACGTTCATTTTAGACAAATGTAGCTCAACATGAAAGCGATTACCTCCCGGAGCAATCTTTCCCCACATAATTCATACAGCCCCCCACTTAATAAATAATTACAAATTTGCAGCATGTGAAAAGTTGCAAATTGGAATTAATAACGGCCGAATTGTTTTGCATGCAATAATAATGATTAAAATGTTTTGATTTACTTTGATTAGGACGGAAAACAAAGCAATGACGAATTCCCATGGCCGGAAATGTGGCATGTCGACGCAAGCAATAAATTTATAATTTTAGATATGAAATTCTAGGTATGGTACTCCTGATTTCGCACAGTTATAACTCGCGAGGTAAATTATTCGCTACGCTTCATTGTTTGATCAAAACATCAATCGAAACCGTACATAATCAATTAAAAAGGGTTGTCTATGGAACAATATGAACATTTACTAGGAAAATAACATAATAGAATCCTTCGAATTCCATTGTGGATAGTCAAATCAACAAAGGAAATATTTCATCTATTGGTATTCCCATGCCAACCTGCACTTTCTATTTCTTTCAAGCTGTCAAGAGTTCCGCCTGCATCTGATATGCAAATAATGTGATAACACTGAGAAAATGCCCTTGTGCTTGCGTCACAACAAGACCAAATACGTTTTTGGGAAAACCCTCAAGTGAAAAAGTTTCAGAGCTCGCTGATCTCCAGAAACTTATTAAGCCGAAAATTTTCGAAGAAATTATTGAGCTGTGGACGAGCATCGAGCGTGCTATCAAATTTATAATGGATGTATGCCTCCCTCTCTCTAGTGACCCAAATTTCTTGTAGAAAATGGAAGCTATTTTGGGAATTTCTAAAGGGCACCGGCAAAATGTTGTTCCTGCTCCAGCAAAATAATATCGATTTATGCCCAAATTGTGGGAGACTGCAATTTTGAACATAAATATTATACGTGCTGGGACAATCGGGAGTTGAATAACGCATGCCGAGATAATGGAATTCACAAGTTACCTGTCATACCATCTCTCAGATTTGATAACTTTCTAACTTTATTTCTCTTAGGACAGACAAAGGTAAAGCTATTCGCTTAAACGAACAATTCTATATTCCTGATTAAGAATTTTCTTTTTTTAAGAAAAAAATAATGCAAAATACAATTGAAAGTCTAAAATGATATGAAAGCATTTTTAAATTATACAAAATAAATATTCTTGCTGAGTGACTTGATGCTTCGGAATGATTTGCGGAAAACAAGCAAGTCATCGAAAATTACCAACTATAAAAGGTTCGGAATAATAATAAGAAAGTGAGACACTTTAATTTCATTAAAACAAAAAAATAGAGGTAAAAACATCGACTGTCGTATCACTTCCTTTGTATGCAGAAAAAACTAGCTAACGTAATGCAATTTTGGCAACTTTCAACTATTTTATCTTTATCATTGAAAATTTCTTGATCTTGACTGGCGGCCCGTGTAACATAAAATATTTACCTAAATTGTAAAAGGGCAAGGACATCGTTATTAAAATTAATATGAACATAATCGTTAACATCATCCGTAAAGGATTTTTAATCCCCAAATAAATGTTGGAAGGTTGATCTATGTATGTAAAACAGCAATCACAAAGAATAGTCTTTTCTTCATAAATAAATTAACCAAGATTAGCACCATTAAGTTTCCAGTTACTCAACAAAATAAAAAATATTATACATCTCTGCATCCAAAATAAATATCGTTATAAAAAGCGTAATCCTCGATTTAAATTTACCGCTTGTTATTCACGTCGTCATGGCAAAGAGCATTAATAAAAAATCGTCTTAATTGTTGAACAGAAAACTTTCTGCGAAAAATCACAGGTAATCATTCAACCTGTGGGATGCAAAGCGCCTGCCTTCTTGCAAATTCCACAGTAAAAGCAGTCTGCTGACCCCTAAAATTTCAAGTTTACCCAAAAACGAACGCAGCACGCTTCCTTCGGCTCCGGGCCTCAGAATTATGGAGACGGAGTACATCTCGTGTACTTCTTTTAATCGATTCGATTGCCAGTGAAATCCAGCTGACTGTCGTGTTTTGACCGTGACACAAAAAAGAGCAAATCTCGGTTAAGAGAGTTACCTTTATACAGAACAGAAGAAAGAACTATCGCTGAAAAATGGCCATCCGATGTTATAGAACCAGTTTTATATAAAATGATCGGCGGGGCCCGCAACTCGCTGTTTCTTTTCTTAGCTGGCACGATCCGAGAACAATTTATCGAGCTGCTACGTAACTTTTTGTCATAATTTGTGCATCCACCATGGCCATCAGCATCGCGTCCAGAACTCAAGAATAAAAAGACTTCTTAATCGAAGCAGGCTCCGCAGAAGGGCGTTGTACCCTGTGATTTATTGCGGAAAGTTGCACGTTTCCTTCGGTGCACATATTTTCGTATATGCGCATAATTTCCAGCACAAGAAGGGAATTTAAGACAGAGCCTGTGATATAATGCTCCTTATCTCTTTATATCATTTTCCGCACTAAGTTTACTTTTTAGAACTATTTTTAGCAGGCTGGTTTTTTTCATGAATTACCTTCAATTTTATATAACTTTTTTTGATCCACATTTTTTAAATAATGAAAATAAATAGGTACTCTATGTACATATATACTCTATATAATAAAGAAATGTAAATCCAAACTTTGTTATTCATTTTTTAATTTCTATTACTGAAAACAGGTGAAAGAGACGTTTCCACATAATTATTTGTTTACTTTAATAGGAAATAAAAGTATAAAGTTAGTTGAAAAAAACAAAGTAAACTAAAAAACTATATAATCTACATTTTAAATATGTATGTATATTGTATACATAAATCCTAAGGAAGTATGGAACTTTCTTAAAATTTATTCAAAAAATTTTATAAGGGAAGTAGAAGAATTTTACTTTTAAAATTAATACACAATTTTTGATTTTTTAATCCTCAAGGAAAGGCATATTTTACCTTTAACTTTAAATTTGCATACAACCAATACATATACCTACTATTTGACTTTATCTTATCGCGCCTTTAAAATAAATAGAGTAGCAGTGTTCAATAATAATAAATCTAAAAGACACCATAAAATTTTAAGAATAAAAATAAAATGAAAAGAACATTTGGTTCACCGATGACCTAATGTTAAATTATTGAAAAACAAAAAAAAACTAGTCATACTAATTAAAATGTATAATAAACTGGCAAATGGGAAATGAAATATTTAAATATTATCACGTATTCAGATAGCAGCCATTACTTTTAACGTTCTTGGAAAATTTTAAATATTGTTTATATTTGAGATAACATTCTTTAATTAGCCAGACTTATTGTTTTCTCGTAATCTTTAAAAAGACCAGTAGTAATAAAGAACTATACAAGTACAACTTAAAATTAACAAAAAAAAGATAAACATTTTCAAATTCTACTGAAGTATGGATCCGAGAACGTACCGCTCTAAGAAAAATTGACAAAGAAAACAATTTACTAATAACAAATTAAAAGTAGTGTTAATATTATACAGCTTACTACAAATGATTATATTTATGTATGTTGAAAACTTATTGTTGTTTCAGTAAAGCAAGAATACTAATATAGTAAAATTGCCTTGGCCCTATCTATTACAACACTCTTCAAAAAATAAGTTGCCTTTTACAAAACAACTACCTTCTGGAAAATAAAATCATTAGCAACAGAGCATAAGACTTGCACGTCTTCACATTCTCATTATTTGATGGGCTTCATAATTAGCCGCCTGAATTCGGTGGTTTCAAAAGAAAATATGTAGCCGCGAAATGTCCCAAAATGACCAACATCAATTGGGCATTCATCGCATGTATAAATTACCAAATATTTAAATGTAAACAATTACATCATTATCGTTAGCCAAGTAGCAAAATGCATAAATGTCATTTGCGCATGCTTGTTCGACTTAACCCGACTCTTATTCAGGGTTCAGTGTTTGAGGACGACATTGAGGTGAGTTGGTTTTTCTTATGTAATAAAGTTTTATAGGGTTTTTCCTACATAGTTTTATGGAGTAATTGAACTCTATTGATCTTAGCAGCCTACAAATTAGTTTGATTATCTCATCAATGGAAAACTACTGAAATGTTTGTTTATTTAACAATTATAAAAATACTTCATGACAAACAATTTGATTTTCATTATTAATTGAATGGCTTACTTGAAAAAATTCATAACAAATTAGTAATTACATATAATGTGTGAAAATTAAATCGTTTGTATTAAAAAGTTTAAATCTGTTCATATAGGTTTAATGTAGGTATTTCTTAACTTATACAACTTCCGAGTTTTAAAAAAACAATAACTATCTATTTTTACTTGTACTTTTTGATTTAGGAAATCAAATAAAATAAATTAGTCATTTCATGTACCTTTACGTAGTGTCTTTAACAAGTATATTTAATAGGCGAAAAATTTTCCACTAATCCATTATAAATGAAAATTTGTCACGAGCAATAGTGACAAAGGAAATTATCCAAGCTGTTCGTGTCTTTACAAAAATTACATCCGCTGAAGCGATACATGCAACTAATTACACTGATTAAAAAATTTTCTGGGAAATGCATACTTAAAAAAATCCAGAGATGAGATACTATTTGAGAAATGCACGTCTTTTGCCTTCTAAACAAAAAACATTCCTCAATACAGCAGTTCAAAAACTTGTTTCTAACTTCCAAAACAAATTGCCAACTTTTAATTTTCTAGAGTTTTCTAGACGCACTAAAAATGCTCAAGTCCCGCCTGAAGACAGACTTTGGAGAGCTTACATCGATCTAGTCGAAAGTGTCTAACAAATTGGAGCTGCTTTAAATGCAATCGTTCCTTGAGAGTTAAGACGCAAAGTAAAGGCGCAGAATGCTCCGAGTTTTCGAACACTTAACCGCTAAATTATTCAAATGGAGGAGGGACCATTCGCTGGATATCTTAGCCGCAGAATAAGATTGCTCGCGGTCGTCTTTCGATGGCTGAGCTAAGAAGCGAACTCGTAAAAGCTCTAACTTAAGGTGAAGAACTTGAGTTTAAGGAACGGCCTTCAGAAGGCGTTGAACTCGATTCACCTGAACCATGCAAGCGAACGTGTGTATGGCTTTTGTTTTGGAACAAGAAAAATGCTGTCTTTGCGATTCAATGCAACTGACAAACCGAAATATGATTTTTTTAGAGGAGACTAATTCAATTGCGCGTGCATGAATACCGTGTGACACTGAAAATAATAATGGACAGCACCTTTTGGTGAAGTGCCGTAGAGTTTATTGCCTCGGGAACCCAGATTTATTAAATGATTTTTAATTAAATTGTTTAGCTTTGTATTGGTAAAGCTGCCTACCGTCATAAATTGGTAGATATTTCATTAAAATTCTATTTTTTGTTTCGTTTGATAGATCCCACTTCTGATGTTTTACTGTCTACCATACGCCTTACTATATCTACGCCAAAAATCCTTTGAACAATTATTTTACTTTAAAGTTTGAACGCAATCAGAAAATATTGAAATAAAAAAGTTAAAAGTTCGATGTCTCGGAAATGATTACGAATTCCAAAAATCTATTACAGGATTTCTTGTTTATATGTAAAAGGTTTCTATCAAATTATCTACATATCTTTTGTCTAGAATAATAATAATCTATAGAGTAGATTGTACTAGTATTTAGAATTGCAGATCAAAGTCCAAAATACCCCAAACAATTTTATAAATCTATAACCGGCTTTTGAGATTTTCAATTTTTATTGGTGTAATTAATAGTTCTACATTATTTATGCTGTAGTCATATCTAAGAGTTTTGATTTCTATTTCAACTGTGATCACATTTCCACTTGAATTATTTTCATCAATTAGCGCTGAATTTACTGATGCAATAAAAATGTTTTCAAAACGACGACTGGCGAGAAATTGTGAATCGCGTTCGATTGCTAAGAAAACCGACCGATGAGTGGCGTCTCCGCCTCTTTGCCACCGGATGGCTCCAGCCCGCCGGGATGCTTTCTAGTGGTTTAATAATATTGAAAAGCATTAAGTACTGCTATTAAAGGCTGTAATCAAAAATAATCCGGCAATGCAAACGATTCGAATTTACTTTAATGAAAGGTTACGTTATTGGCGCCAGGTGGACGCGAAAACACCAACTTTCATCGTAAATTTTGTCATGATCAATTGATTGGGTCTGCTTACAGTCACGTTAGTGGAATTCAAGAAAGTTACAGCGGAAATTTTTACCCTCAAAATTAGGTCCCTGCGGCTGGCTTTATGTTTATTCAAAATCTTCACTTCGACCTCAAATCAGACAAGACAAGACAAGAAGTTTTTAATGTTCAAATAAATATAAATAGTTTATAATACGATAAACTACATTACGGGCTACCAACTGACCTAATTATGAGATACAACCGCAAACTTCGGTTCTTGAGACTGAAAAGAGCAATTTAATTGGCAATAAACCTTGCAGGAGCCTGATTTCTATGAAAATTAAAAAGGCATTAACCAAAAAATAAATAAGACAATTTACCTATTTTCTTTCTTTAGAAAATGTTTATAATATATTATTCAAGTTCTCTAAATATTCTAGACAATAGACGAATAATTTATGATATAAATTTTGGAAATCTGATCACACACTGAATTCGGTATAATGTAACGATTTTAATGCAGTTTTAATTTTTTAATAATATAATAAATACTAGAGTATAAATAATAATGTACTGCACATTAAAATATTTGTTGTTCTACACTCAAGAAATATTTCGCAATTTTCCAGAACGCGCTTTACAATTATGTAAATACTTTTTGAATTTTAATTAAAATAATTTAAATATCATTAGGGATCATTACTCCTTAAATAATTTATTTCTCAAAACTATAATTAAAATCTATTAGTGTAACTAATTTAAATGGATGTTTGCAAATTATACATATTTAAATTATGAAGCTCAACAAAATCCCCGGTTTAAAGACTCATACAGACCTTTGATTTGTAGGAAAAAATTACATAAGATTAAAAAGAATCAATTCTTACGAAAAATACCTTTAATATAACACACATCTTCTGAAGATTAAAACCAAAAATGCATAAAAACTTGTATACCTCTCCATTTCTAAAGAAAACCGATTCACAACCAGTTATGGATCGAAAAATAAATTAATAAGTCTACTTTGCAAATTTCGAGGTTTGTATTACTTCACCAGACTTAAATTCAACCTTATTTAGCTCAATAAAACATTTTACGATCAATACGAAAAGCATTTACTATATCAAGTTCCTTCAACCATGCGAATTATCTGATACCCATTAAGCGCTAGAAAAGTTTCGGCTAAATTGAACAATAAGGTAAACGAAATCATAAAAAGTTTATTGCATCAGTGCATAGAAATGTTAGTAGCAGATAATCCTTGCAGCTTGATTCATTACTGAAAAACATCAGCACTGAGTGGCAACCTCGAATCTATCCACGCGAGTAACCGCTCAATTGGCAGTTTCTTCACCGCGATAATGTGGCGATTCAATAAACAATTTCTGGTGGTGCTCTTACTCTGCGACCTCTGGAAATTTCTGGCATTGGTTCACGCATTCGCGTCACTTAAGTGCGGTTTTCCTAATTCACTTTGCTTATTCTCAAATCGCATAAGTGACCATTGCACTGGTCAAGTGAAAGTCGTCGCGGCCATTGCCTACCCTCCAGGCGAATCAGTTTGGTTCCCAGACGAGGCGGCATATTTTGCGGAGAGTGCAGTTTCTTACAAACAGTGACTCAAATAAGTAGATACAATTGTAAAATTCACTACACTGATTTTTTATTGTTTGATTGGATTGTTGTTCTTAATTTGTCTGAATTAGAACAATAAATAAATTGCTTTTATTTCGCATTTAAATTCAGAAATTTACTTTTATAGTACTTACTTTAATTATACCATATTCAACAAAATTATAATAATACTGGTCAAGCATCAAAACAAAATCGAGATGAACATTTATATCGAAAATCTACTCGAATTTGGAAGTCTTGTATTAATTTGTATTAGCAATAATACAGAGCAGTTTTTGAAATAAAAACTTGCAATACAGAAATATCAAAAGAAATTCGTTTAATTCCATTTAGTTCCCTGTATGTAAATTTAAAAACAAAAACCATACCAGTTTAGAATCTCATCTGTTTTAGTAGGATCCTTATACGTCATATATTGAATTAAATATAAATATAATAAAAACTACTCACGGTTCAGCTTCTATAGACTTGAGTTTAGCAACATAATTTGAGGGTATGTATCCTTCCTGACGTGTTTTTTTGCTTCGTGCTAACCACCAATCACCCTGAAATATAATTAAATTTTAGTTAATAATGTAAAACCGTTATATCATTTCTTATAGAATAATTTTACTCCCAGTTAAATTTCATGAAGATTTTTTAAATATAACTTTTTTAGCAGCATTCTAAAGTGCATAAATTACATATAAAAATTACCAAGCTGAGTTAGCAACTATTCTTCAATCCAATCTATTTTCAAGATTTGAATCATTTTAACTTCTTTCTGTTAAAATAATTATAGAAAAACATCGGCGGAAATTTACATAAGTCGAGTCATTTAAAAACCGCCCGTGATGCCGGTTTCATTCACAAAACTGAATGAAACGACATTCGATGTGTCGTTTTCATTAGAAGTCGACTTGCGTAAAACACCCTCGCGTCTGAATAAAAGAACAATTTTATATCGTAAACAAAGGCAATTTGTAAAACTAATAACGTTTTCGATAAGATATCTAATTTTACAAGAAATCACCTCTTGAATTACATACCTAAATATTGAATTGTGAATAGATAGAGGCGTACTGCTTGATAAAATAATTATCAATTTCATTTAAATCAATAAATTTAAGTCATAGCAAGATTTTAGATAACTTCATGGGGAATGCACTTGACTGTGTGCTGATTCATTCATTCGAAGTTTTCTTTGCATGCAAAATCTTGGGACCCTTCGCTGGATGTATCCCAACAGGAAACTAAGCTGATCGCCGATTGAATTTTAATCGGGCTGCAAACCTAAATTTATTTATGGTCGCATTTCAAACGGCCGTCTGTCTCCAATGAGATATAAATGATTACACCGACGATATTAAACATATATTTTTTTTTCGAGCCAAGCGTTCTTTCTTATTCTCTACGTTCCACGGTGAATACCATCAAATCTTTTATGCTTTTATGATTTTTTCCATTCATTGGACTCCCTAGGGAAGATGTGTAAAGCACTTAATGCCCCAAAGCTGTGTCAGTGAACAAATAATTTCCTTTTGTTACGATGCGAGAATATCAAATTACTGCTCGCAGATTGTTTGATATGAGCTGTGATTCAATATTGCTAAGTTTCGGAATTTATGGGAGCGGTACGAAATATCATATAACAAATAAACAACATGCCGAATTCGCTGACTACGTTATATTTAATAAAACTTTCAATTTTACTTTATTTGTTTGTAAAAACTTAAAAACGTAAATACAAATTTATCGACGAACGACATGAATTTCACGGGTTATCGTACTGAGCTAAGTGCTTCATTTTTATCTATGTACTGCACTGTGCTTTATTTTTATCTAGTTAAGCAAATTTTCCAGGATAAGGACGATTGAGAACGCCTCCATTCAAAGGCACAAAACTTTCAATTGCGATTTTGAGAATGAAAGTTTGATTGAAAAAGGACCACAGTGATTGCAACACTCCTTTCTTTGATGTTCGCATCGCATGCACCGAAACAAAATTAAGCGTTTACTGTGGTAAGCTGACCACAACCATGGACTAAATAAACTGAAAATAATTCTGATGCTTTTGGATACTTTGACTAAGCTTATGGTCAATTAAAGAAATATTTAATTTCGTCGTAAACTCTGCTCTTTGCTATCGGCTTAAAACTTTCAAGTCAATGGGTATCCCAGGCAACGTTGGATTAGGATATACTTGGGGCGGAAACCTTGGGGAGCAGCACAACCCACTGCAGTCATTTGAGGTATAAAAAATGTCTATACTTAGTCTACTTATGAGATAATTTCATTATAGAACAAGAAATATAATATTTGCTTTCCTAAATGCAAGCCAAATAGCTGAAATTTGTCTCATTAGAGGAGTTTACAGTATAACCATAAAATAGGCGATGTACCACAAAATTTCCACATACTGTTTTTGACTGCACATTGCTCCACTTGGCATGGATTAGCGGAATCCTATCCCATTTTTCTTTTATAAGCACATCGGTTTTGATACATATTCTGTTCGACCGCAGTCTGTCCGGTGTGCAAAACCAGCTTCCCCTTGTCCCATATATTCCGCTTTATTGATTTATTCATCCAATCAGACATGAAATTCCAATTAGAAGACTCTACACTTCTTCAAAGAAATTATCATGATAGGTTTGACCCCAATCCAGTCAAAGAAGGCCGGAGGATTTAAAATCAACCACCTGTGAAATGGTAACCCACATTCATTCTCAAGGTTATCATTCGGTTCAGTCGATTCCTTCCGGCAATTATGCTCTCAAATAAGAGCACGGTTAATGAGGTATGCTGCGAAATTGGATCACAGGAGCGGAGCCGATGCGGCAGAGAAGGCAGATTTTTCATGAGGGAAAAAAACAGGAAAAATGTATGCTTTATGATAAAGTTCTTATCTGCAAATTGGAAGCAATACGAATGACTAGCACCAGAACCACAGAGCTTAAAAAATCCCCCACTTGGCATCGAGCCGAAAACCAGCCCATAAATGGAGGGAAACTGAATCGATAGTCCACTGGCCCTGGATCCCGTCCTGGGATTATTGCAATAATCGCGTGGACACAACATTAATTCTCATAAGCTGTTCGTATTCCCAGCGAGGCCCAGGTGAAGTAGAGGTGATTAAAACCATACTTTGCCATAGAAACAACGCACTGCGGAGGCGGGTGGTCAGAGGAGGCACGAGTTCGCATTGCATTGTTTTCCCATATTTTAAGGCAATTGGTTGCATGCAAAATTTCAACGGAGCGAAACAGCAATCACCGCCTCATTGACTCGGACTAAACGAAAACAGCAATTTACCATTTGGAGAACTTTCTACAGTTCCCCGGGACGGAGCCGTACTAGCCCCAGAATATCGTAAATTTGTATGGAAATTGAATGACCGAGCGGGCTGTTACTCAACCTCGGCTAGAAGGCGGCTTAAGAATGCACAAAAAAAAAATAAATAAAGACTTTCTTACCTGTGTGTCATTCAGAATTTCCAGGTGTTCGCCCTTCCTGAAGCTGAGGTCTTCATCGGTCCGGGCGTCGTAGTCGTAGAGAGCGACAAAGATTTTAGCGTTCGCGTTGGAGGTCTCATTTTCGGGGATCTGGGGCACGGGCCTGATCTGCTCCTGCGGAGGTGTCTGCTGCATGACACTGGTCAAGACGGGCAGATCCTCCAGCTGATTCGACCGCTCCATTTTATCTTTGTCCGGATCCTGTTTCTGGCTTCTCAAGCAGTTCCCCATTGTGACGTGATGCGGCTGTCTCGCGGACTTTTTATTGGGAACCGAAAACACCACCGATTAATTTGTCCACAATGTCCAAAATGCACTGGGAATTTTGACAGTTTCGTGTCTGGCACATAAGCCACACGGCACACACACACGCGCCGAATCGTCCATCCACAAACGAACACCTCCCAATCAGACGACCATTGGCACTTCCGCAGCTCGCGGCCAGGTGAAAAGGCGATTTTCTTGACCGGCAGACGCTCCTTGGGGGCGGATGGCGACGCGCACCTAATGCATCTCACTTATCGGACGCGGGACAATCGAATTGGGGCGCATTTAATCCCGATTAAAATGCGAAAAATGCGACGGGACCCATCCCGAGGTTTATATCCAGGGCGCGTTTCGACAATATGGCGGATGTGACAGTATTTTTATTTTGATTGATGCCCTCCCGCTCGCGCGACCAACTCGGACTGGGCGGCTGTCCCGCTCCCACTTAACTTTCCCTTGAGGATTTTTTCGCCTAGTTATGTCAGTTTTATTGCACAAAAACATGGGATAAATGTGGACTAGATCGAAGGCCGAGTCGTCCAAGTTTCGCGTGGGAAAAGGCGCGATTTCCCATTTTCTGATAAGATTTCTCAATTGAACCGAACGCCCACTGGCTAATTTTTATTTTAATTAGCGCTGCTGCCGAAATAAACGAAATTCCTAATTTCAGAGAAAAGGGTGCAATCCTCGCTTACAGCTGTTAAGACTTAAAAGCGGTGCAGAGACCCATTAAGGACATTTTTTTCTCACCTTTCAGCGAATACGCAAACCATTCTCCACAGGCTGGCGATAATTTGTTCGGCGGGGAAACGAAAACTGATGAATTTACGCGCGCTTTTTAACGGCTGAAGATGCTGCGAAAGGGCTAATGGAAAATAAATTGATTTATTGTAATGGAAAAAATTAAGTACCAAAAATTAGATACCTTTGACTTTACAAATTTAAAATGCACAGATAAAAATGAAATCAATTTAAGATTTGTGGAATTAATATTTGTCAAAGTATATTCAGTAGTTTTACCAAATAAAAATATAATTTATTGTAATATTAAGGCTCAAAAGTAAGAAACCTTAAAATAACTATGTAAACATGTTCTATATAACAAACGTGGGGGATTAGATGAAAAAAAAAACTGATGACAATTAAAAGAGCTTTTATGTATCACAGAATTTTATTTGAAATTGGTAAAAAATTAATACATCCTCCATATACATTATCTACTTCGTATGTAAAAATGATGCACAATAAAAAATAGTTAACATAAATGCTTAGCCTGCACAATGCGAGTTATTCACATTTATATTAAATTTCAGTTAAATCCTAGAGGAAAAGAACACAACAATCTGGTTCCGTAAGTGAAATAAATTATGCAAAAGCAACGTAAAACAACACCTGATCGCTTAAACTTTAAAGTATACTAAACATAATAGGACTCAGTTCTTTGGCAAAAAATTGTGATGTGTTATCTCATTAGTGACTAAGGTAGTCGCGATTAGACGCCTTACGCACCTGCCGCGACCTCGGAATTAATTTGAGACCAAATGATTGCATGTGAGTACGATTACAAAACTGCGGCCAACTATGGCAGAAGATGAGGTCGGCCCCAGCGCTGCAAATTTCATTCAACTAAAAACACTTAAAAAATAGTTACTCGGAATGTAAATCACCCAATTTTTGTCACGTGTTTCAAATTGGAAGTCAAAAGGTGATGATTCGTTTGGAAAGACCCCGGTGCATGGGTCACTGTCTGTCGTTTACAAAAATAATTCAAGAATGATCAAATTCGTTTGCTCATAATTAATGAAAATGCTACAAATTCATAGAAGTTGCTTTGATTTGTACGATGTATAAAATTCTTTTGGTTATCACTTTGATTGGGCCGCTGAATTTTTCGCAAGATATCGAACCTTTAATTAGTTTGGAACATTTACTTTTAAATGCAGTAAACAGTTTATGATAATGCAATGAACAAGCACACAGTTGATTTTCCACGCTTAATGTCTATAAATACAGCGTTTAATCCTAGAAGAAGTGATCTTGTTCCATTTACTTTAATTTTAAAATCATGCGTTGCACTTAAAATTAATGATCCCACGAACAGTGGAATTTCTACCACTGACTCTAACAATTCCGGAAAAGTTGTTTGCATGTCCGTTTAGTATGCAAATTGGGGAAATTATGCGCGACTCTCAAAAATTACAAACGTATTGCAATTTCGTATGAATTTAAGAGAATTGGATTTTCAGAGCGATTCTATTTGATCCGCATAATGTGCGAATCTAAGCCAAGGAGTAGAACGACGCAAACAACTTTACTTTTACATCGCAGACAAACATCGCCTTTTTAGTGCATCTTAAGAATAAAATATAAATCGTTGGACAAGACTCTTAATGTAAAAATTTAAAAAGCTACAGACTGTATTCAGCGGCCAAACAAATATCTCATACACTGAGAAACTTAGATTTTCAACATTCAAATGTTTTCTGATCCCTTACTAATACAATCTCGACCCGGATATGTAGAAAATTTAAAAATCGGTGCTTACTGTTCCAATTTACTGATATTGTTGCCTTATCTACCTTTTATTCGTAATTACTCAATTAGGTTCTGATCATCCATCATTCGCTTTATCTAAATAACTTACCTTACTTTATATACATTGTTTTAAATCAAAAGAGGGTTAACATATATGGCAATCATTTTTCGTTACAATTTTAGATCTTACGTGATTCATCGGAGTCTAAGGATCGACGAACTTTAACGCTAGCAGATTTTAAATGAGTGGAGGATCGTCATTGTCGTTGCTCATCATTACATCTTCGTAGAATGGTCTACTTCGGCGAGCAGCCATCATATCTCTCACCTGAAAGTAAAGTAAAACTGAAGTTAGCATCCCAATAGGCTTATTTTGTAATTTCAATGAAATCTTTGGCGTATTACAACATAAAGCAAAACAGTAAAGGAAATAGCGTCAAAAACGCAAGTAGAACTTGCACATCAAAAGTTTCTTTCGCAACTCTATTCAAAACAACGAAAACGCTATACATACCCCTTAACTTTTTCTTGAGATTTTATGGATCCAAATGTGGTTTTTTTTATTTACTTTTTCTTTTTATAAATTTTTTGACCTTCACTGATGAAATCAATTCAGAATTCCAAATAGAAAGTAATTTTAAGTTACCATTTCGCTGCTTTTAATATTTATCTCGAAACATGTCTAAACCTACGGTAAGATGAAAATTTGAACAAACAGGAGTCTAAAAAATTAATATGTTACATTTTCTTAAAGAGCGGATACGTAGTTTTTAAAAATCTTCTCACACAGGAGCCATGCAGGAAAAATCATTACATAGGATTACCAATTTTGAAAAGTGAAAACCAAGCCCAAGGTCATATCTTGAAACTGGCTCCAGTATCTTCATTTTCTAAAATTGAAATTTGAAATAATTGTTGTCCCCACGCAAAACATTAATATGTATTATTTTCGCAAAAACTTCTTATAAAAAATGGAACCATTGCGCGGAGTAACTTTAACAGAAGTATTCAGATCACTACACGGCATTTGTTTATTTTTAATGAGAAAACCCAAATTTTGTTTGACGTATGTATGTACCAACAACCCAAATATTTATTCAGCCTGATGTAGAATAAAAATTGAAAACAATAATAAAAAAGTATGTATTGATATATTTTTTTGTAATGAACGACAGCATGGTTTCACTTTTTATTTATTCGCCGAAAAATTGCAATGACCAACAAAAGGTAATTTAAATTCCAAAAGACATATTTTGATGGTGCTAACCAGCTAAAGTTCATTCAACATATAAAAGAATTTTTCAGAAGTCAAACAAAACCCTGGGTTGTCTCATGTGATTAGCTTAGTACTAATCAAACTAATCTTTTAATATTAAGCTGCTACTTAAATATTAAATTAAGTTTGTGAAGTAGCTTTGTTTGCTTTAAACTCTGCATGCAAGTTAAAGGTATTTTGCTGATAAAATGTTGTATTTGATAAGATTGTTGTTATCTACAGTTCAATTTAATCAATTTGAAAATAATTTTCCACTACTTCGCTAAATAAATAAATAAATGAAACAGCACCGTTTGGGTTTGGAGGAAACTAATGAGAAAGGGACGATCGTTTGAAAAAAAAGGACCCCTAATTTTTAAAAAGCAAGTCACCATAAAAAGAACTCACCCTCTTCACAACATGCAGTCGCTTGACCCCGAACGCGACGCCAACCACGACCAGGACCAGGAAGACCGGGATCAGGATGCCGCCGACTATGTGGTGGGAGCCCGGGGGCTGATTCTGGGCGATCGCGGAGGCCGTCTTGTCGGTGCTCCTCGAGAGGCTGCTCGCGGTCGCCGTGGCCGGCTGGACCACGGGGTGCGGCGTGCAGTAGTCGCTGTCGTTGTGGAAACCAGAGTTAAATTCGTAGCCGCTGAGGCAGAAGCAGTCGCCTCCCTCGGTGTTGTTGCTGCGCTCCCGACATGCTGAATTTTCTGGGCAGATGATTTTGTGCATGTTGCAGGGCTTGTCTGAAAGAAAATCAAATGAAACCGGGCTGCTGGGGGCTGGCCGCTAAAATTTCTTACAACTTGCGGCCCGATTTAACTGTGTGTGGAGCAGAGCACAAAAGAAAATCAGTAAACACTTTCTAAACATGTTTGTTTCACGTATTCGTCCAATTTTGTGCTGGGCAATCACGAACAATCAATCAATCCGACATTTGCTGAAGGAGCGTTAATTGCAGTTCAGTGAATCGTTTGCTTTTTTTTGACGTTTGCCTTTGGGTGGAAAAATTTAAAATTGTGTGCCCGTGTGCAACTTAGCAAATCAAAATTTTAAGATTATTCATTTACACAATAAAGAGTTTTTTTTTGCTGCCTGTAAACAAATTATGGTAATGAAGAATTCGGCTTGCACGTCAGTGTGCACTGGCCTTAGCATGTACTGAAGGGCGTTGTCCACTGAATCAAAATTTTTATTTATACACAAACGTCAACAAGTGGTTGCAGGGGTGTTCAATTTTGTGGTTATTTTCAAGCTTCGGTTGCGTCGCAGGTTCCTTGGCCGGAAATTAATTTTAAGTACGAAATTGGGTTTTTCGAAAAATTTTCTAACGAATGGTAGTGATTGTGTTAAACTTTAGGATGGATTCGGTTATATAGTTAAGTGTAAGTGGAAATATTTGTACAAAAATGCACCAAGAAAATAAGGGCGACGAAGGTAAGTTCTTAAAATTAAATATTTTATGAAAGTTTTCCTGCAGTATTTTTAATATTTCTACATTCGACGAACACTTACAAAGTTTTAAAGTTACAATTGCACCTGTTGTTTTTAAATTTTTAAGGACCAATTGAACGATTTCGCAAATTGAATTTAAATACTATTCAAAGGGTAATAAAATAAAATTAATACTCAAAAACTAGGTCGACAAAATGGCTGCCTCCCGAATAAGCCAAATTGAATATTTTACTTTCAAAGAAAATTTAACCGATTTGAGGTGTTATCACTTGGATAAAAAACACGATGTTTGGACTTTTATCTTAAGAATAATTCCTGTAAGTTTTATAAAAATCGTCCCGAAATTGATTGAGCTACATATGTTTGTTTAGAAAAAGGACGTAGCGTCAAACACCAAAACATTTTTTAATTCCCTTATCATCTCTAAACCTAAAACTTAAAAATGAATAAATCGCTGAAAATAAAATTGTACCTAAGCAACAAATTTCAAATATTTGGGTTAAAACTTACAGTAGTTTCTGAGATTAACCCGAACAACGGCGAGGGACTTCAATTTATAATATGAAGTGATGATAAAGAACAACTGTTTTAATTAAATTTATAATAGAATTTTTGAGAAACCTCCATTGTAGTAAGAAAGTTTTTATGTAAACAATTTTTTTTATAACAATTGAACTATTTGATCAATCATTGTAAAATTCAATAGTGTTAAACTCTGATACGCCTTTACGAATCGATAAAAACAAAAATGATCTATAGCGCAATCATGTCCGTACAATAAACATTTTTTTTAAATTGGTAAGTGGAATCATCTTTTGGAACTTAGAGGAAGGTCTCTTTTTATCAAAAAGCTATATTCAAAGATGATTTTTTTGCAAAATTAATATAGATATTATTGATTTGCATTTGACTACTTTACAATAAAAAAAGCGGAAGCGATATAACTTTCTATTGTCCACGACAACTTGTGCAAATTTTAATTTTAACAAATCGAGCTGTGCGCTACTCTAGATTAAGCTTGTGGCTTAAGACGGAGTTCAAGTCTAGCTAAAATTTATCCTAATTCTAGTTTAATGCTGGCTTAAGCCTAACTCAGGCCTGGCTTTAAGACTTGGTCAAGCCTATTTTAAATATGCCTCAAATCTAATCTAGATCAGGTTTAAATTTGTCTTAAGCTTGGTGCAAGTCGTTAGGATTATCGCAATTTTAAAACGTTTTACTTGTCTAATGTTGTAGTTAGTGGGCATCTGAAACGAACTTTTAGAAAAATGTAAACTCTTAGGTTCGGATTTCAAGTATCAAGTGGCAGTGTTGGTGTAAGTTTTAATTTTAAAGTAATATATTTTATTTGTTGCGCAATGAACACATTTCTTGGAGTTGAGAATTTCTACTGTTCGGCACTGTTCCGAATTAAGCTGAGCATTCGGACTAAACAGAAGTCTGATTATGACTGCAAACCTCTACAAACAGACGAAACCAGCTGAACAGAAGAACGCCTCACTGTTCGTTCTACTGTCATTTTTATTTGCACGGACCATGACTGCTTGCTGACGAGATGTTTAGACGAGAGCTCGCATTATTTTTATTTCAGTGCCTTCTAGCAGTAATCGCAGGTAATATTTCGAATATTGGTTGAGAATAAATAAAAATCTGCGTTTTCATGTAGCTGAACAATGGAAAGGGAAGTGGTTTCCGCAAAACCCCGAAGAAGTTCCACCTACTTCAGCTCAGCATAACATTCAGATGGGAATATCTCAAGACAACTGTGATAATGCAAAGGTAGGTTTTTCTCCAGAAATATTGAACTCGTCTAAGCAGTAGTTTTTAGGATAACTTGAAGACGGACTTCGATCCCGATGATGTGCGGGACAGTATGAACTACATATGCCTTGATATCCGCACTCAATTTAAGCCCAACTACACTGTGCAGCCTATTTTAAGAGAATATCTTGTTCCAAGGAGTTACGTGGTAAGAAAACATTTCTAATTTAAATAATTACTTTTTGACTACTAGACATTAATTTAATCTAATTAATATAAAATCTAAGACAGGCTAGAAAAAATCTTCCAACTCGCTTGGCTTTTTTTTACTGCACTAAAAAAGACTTTGTATAATTCCTAATAACTAATTTTATTATTATTATTACTTTCAGCCTTTGCACAAGTGCATGAATGAAACGATAGAATATGAGGAGAGATTACCCACCTTGTAAGTTTTATTTTATTTCTTAAAATAATAATTATCCGAATTGAATTCCAGTGGTACTCATCGACCTCTATGGGCCCAATTTGGGGAGTACAATTATCTTCCTATCCAACGGTGGCTTCATAACATAGAACATGGCTCTATAATTATGCTGTACCATCCATGTGCTGATCCAAATCAAGTCGAAAAATTAAAGCTGATCGTGCAGAATTGTTTATACCGCCACGTGATCACTCCGTCCAAGAGGCTTTTGCCAGAAAGGCCTTTAGCTTTAGTCGCATGGGGAAGAAGTATCGAGTTATCGGTGGTTGACAAAGGAATTATTGTAGATTTTATACGAACACGGGCACTGAAGGGCCCAGAAAAAACATCCCGAAATGGTCAGTATGATAAATTGTTGATAAAAGCAGCAAAGTTTGTTTCCAATGAAGACGATACGATTTTATGTCCAAATGATCCATAATAAACTTCAATAAAATATTGTACTATATTTTTTGTCTAGTTACAGTTAAATAAAGCTAATTTTATATTAAAATTTCTAATTTTAAAACCGTATTTATAAAATTCTTCTTTACTGTTATCATTCATAAAAACTATAGAAGATTGATTGCTACAGTGCCATGGTGCGTATATTCAATTAAATAAATACGCCCATGTTGTGTGCTCCGAGTGAAATGAAATCGAAAAGAATTGTAAAAAGTTCCTTTTAAAAAAATCCAATTGAAATATTATTCCTTTTAAAAAAATCGAGTCCACCCCAAACGCAAGGGTTAGTTTTAGATCTCACCAATTACAAAGCTGATTAAAATTATTTGTTTAAAGATCTAATTTTAAATTGAATAGGATTTCACAACGGACTAACATAACATTTGGATTTGTTGAAGCAATAACGTTAAAAAAGTAGTGAATTTTCGAAATGAAATCTAAGTGGTAAACAATTTTTTGAATACTGGGTAAAACACAAATTTTCGGTGAGCAATATCATCATAAATTTTTATCCTTCATATCCCATAAAATAAAACAGGTGCGATTTGATCGCTTAAATTCGCGTCTCAACGCCTGTTGGCAACGTTCGGAGTAAACAATTCTGTGAAAACAAATGAGCTTGATTTGGCAGCGAATAGCATCAATTGACAGCATCGCTCGTGGCAAAGATTAATGGAAATTCACATAAATTTTGTAAGAACTTTTAAGATCAAAAAAAGTTTTCTCGTTTTTTCGATTGCCCCTGAAAAAATCGAATAAAGTCAAAATTGAGTAAAAAAAAAATTCCGGCAACATCAAAAGCGAAAATAACGAACTGCAGCTGTTCTACCTGTTACACTATAACTTTCAAACCTTTGAAGTCGATGAATGAAGGCCTCTAAATAAAAATCCCCTTAGAGCTACACCAGCGGTTTAACGCGAGCTTAAACTAGGCTTAGCATTCGAAATTCCAGATTTAACGCAGTTGAGCAAATTTATGGCATCGCAAAGTTGCATTTTTCGCAAGTATTTGCTTTGTAAAATAATTGTGTCGAAGGTAGGGAGCTCCGCTTTGCGCTCACATGTTGACAAAAAAACCTTAATAGCGTTTTTTTTTGGAACAGAAATTTTGTAACTGATACCTAGAAATTCCCAATTTTTTTTACATCGCAATAAAAAAATTCTAAAATATAAATTTTGCATGGAGAAATAATAAAGATACCTAAAAAAAGTTCTGGATAGGAATCATTCCCGTTAAATACTAGATATCTCGGACAAAATTGAACGAAAAAAGGGATAGAAGTCGTAAAAAAACACACGTTTCCTTAAAATCCATTTATTTACATTTATATATTAATTTTGTGCAAATGTTTATTCTAGTATTTTCACTGAACATATTGTTCGCGGCTGATCTTAGTGGCCAACAATCGTAATCACAGGGTTGTTTCCAGAACTGAATTTCTTATGTTTTCAATAATAAAACATTTGTCTATTTGAAATAGTAAAGTTAATTACTAAAAAATCCACTCCACGTGAATTTTATACAGTGTAATCTCAGATATCCGTTCTCGAGAGAAGTAACGAGATGTTGTAATTAATTCAAGGATTCAATAAATGTAGTCTAAGTTATAAACTAACAAAAGTTAAGATTTAGTCTAGAGACTTTACTGAAGGACGCAATATCGGAAAATATTTAGAATTAAACATAAACAAAACACCCATCTTAAAGGACAAGAAAAATTAAAAAAAATAATAATGCGTAATAAAGAAACTTTTACAATATTCTATTAAAGTCAGCTTCCATAAATAAATAGAAATAATTGGAAAATAAATGTACTAGAATCCAATAGAAAATAATATTATAATACTCTTACTCAAACAGCAGCCGTTGGCGATCTTTGAGGTGGTACGCACTCAACAGCAGCATTTACCATTTGGTAGTCACGGCCTCGGGTACTACAAATATTTTATTTCATTAAGTTTAAGAAGATCATACAATTTATCAAATATGAGTGAGGGGAGCTGTTACAGGGTGGCTGAATTTCTATTGGATACTCTAGACGGGGATGGTTCCAACTGGTTTTTTTACGTGGTTTGTTAGTGCTAAAGTCGAGTATTTTTAAAAAGTAAGAAGGAGTATTTTGTGTTATGAATAGATCCAATTGTGTGGGGGGATGAATGTCCATTCTGAAATCCCATTGTGGCTTTATCTTAAGCAGGAAACATCTCAAATTAGGGTGATTTGTTTTTGGACACGATGATGCTTCTAGTGGAAATCGGGGTTAACTGTGACGTAAAGATAAAATATTAATTAATATAGGAAAAAGTATTGAATGTGTTGCACTAAAAATGTAATCGAGGCTTATACTTACTGTGTTAGTTCTACACCTACATGCAATCACAATTTATACTTTACAACCATCCAAGGTCTTCGATTTGGAGTTTTCTTGGGTTAATTTGTCGAATTCAATATATTTGTAATAATTAGTAAAAGCACTTGTCTTATAATAAATTCAAAAGAAAGCATTGTTATTTTTTTGAAATAATAGTGTCATAGTGTAATTTCTCTATTGTCTTTATTAATGGCTAGACAAACAGTCTAGTTGAAAGGAGACACAATAATCATCTCTTATATAAGTACAAAACATTATGTGGAATTGGGAAGTTGTCTATTAATTTTTTTTAAATTTAGATGTTCCTAAATTATTTTCAATGTAAAAATCACCTAACTATATAAAATACAAAAAACAACAAACATCGGCTGGTGAATCTGCTGTATTCTATTCAACTTCTTATCTGAACCGCTCTAAGAGTTAAACCAATCAAGAATAACACTTTCGTGTAAAATATAGCGCTCCACCTAACGCTCTTTTTTAAATAAATAATGAATAAATACAATTATCGCTATGGTACTGTTTGTTACAAAACGTGTGCATTTCTACAACTTTACTTTTAGACGTTTTGACGACTTCTACATTATTTTTATTTAATTTACAGTTAAGGCTACTGGCACAAATGTGCCAAATTTCCGACAAAATTCTTGAACATAATTCTACATACATCTAAGCAAAAAAGACTAACCTTTTTTTTCCCATTTTTTTTAAGTTGTTTTTATTTATAAATTAACTAAGGAAAGTCACATATGAAAGCTTTAATCACATACTTGAGGTTCTAATAGAAGTCACCAAAAACCTAAATGTTTAAAAAATCTAATCGATATTGTACTTTAATTCTTATCTATAATATACTTTATATACATACGTAGCAAATTGCTTCTAAGTTGTCAGATTTTTATGAAATTTCGAGTGGAAAACATAATGGAGCAATTTTTTTTTTATTGGCGATTCTCCTTAAGGGCTTAACGGTAGGTAGGTAGTTTCTATAATTTTAACGAGGACAAGTAGGTCAAATGAAATGTGTGATAAATTCTGACTGATAGGCCCCCTAGACTCACTTAAAGAATTCTATAGGCATTTATAAATTAATTTTATAATCTTCAATCTTTCAATTGATCGCTTTCATCATTAGGCCGAATGCATTTTAATAAAATTACAATTACACTTAGACTTCTACAAGTATAAAGATATTGCAAATAATTTGGTACATGACGTAGCTGTCCACTTAAATGAAATTTTCGACTATAAAGTTATTGCTATTGAATATGTTCATCACATTGTGATTATTATTTTCTCGTATGGTAAGGTAATTCTTCACGCGATAATCGCCTATTAAATGCAAATTCAAACCGCTTTCGTCTAATGGGATATTTGTTAGAAATATGTGGCGTAGTAACTATCGAATAGACTCGTACAATTGTAGTTAAAAATTTTCTCCATTAGTTTTCAGTTAATAATGAGAATTACCAATGTAGTTATTTTTTAAGATTGGTAAGAATTTAAGTGAAATTAAGAAAGGAATACTTCCTTTTTCATTAGACAACATTTAGATATTTTGTTCGAGTGATTGATAAAATTGAAGTCAAATAAAAGGGAGGAATTAAAATCAAATTAAATTACGGGATAGTTTCTTTTCGATTTCTTTACGTATTTCAATTGAACAGTTTAATACTTCACATATACTTTTTATTTGAAAATAATCAAATTAAATATGTTTTACTGTCTTTTCTCTACCGTATTTAGTTGGTATGCGATTAAATAGGTTTCTGTTTTCCCTTTGAACCGTGCATAGTTCGACACTCTGTACAAAGGGACTTTCGAAAATTTTATAGATGCCTTATTTTGGAAGGCGAAACGAAGCGATTCTTATGATTAAATAAAATACAAAAATCTCGATTGCATTTCATCTTTATACGTACTTAATTTAACCTTAAGATACAAATTATCCCGTCGTTCTAAAATAAGGCCCCAACTTTCATCCTAGGTAGCAATATCTTGATATTCATAGAAAATTTTCTAACACCTTTTAATATTTTATTTTAGCTTACAGAACCGTTAAGATGTGCAAAATCTGCTATCAGTCTTTATAAGAAAAAGTGCTCTTTTTTTGCAAAATAAACTACACACCTGTCTTTTAATTAAGTTCTGCAGACGTTGTCTAGGAAATATTTGGAATTCTGATTTTTAAAGTATGTTCTGAGAATCTAAGCATCATCTAAAAGTATGTTTTGTTCATTGATGCCGAAATATTTACAAAAACATGTTAATCTCTTGAATTACACAGATTTTTAAATTGGCGTTATCGTCAAGTAAAACAGTTCCATAATCATTTTGTTATACCGCGATTTTCTGTTACTTAAACTTAACATTGTATTTATAGAATGTATGTAAGTTTTTACAAAAGAAAGTTTATAGAACCTGTATTATATTTAGGTAATAAAAAAAAGGGAAGAAGTTTCAAGAAGCTGCAGAGAGAAGAATGTAGTTAAAAAAATCCGAAGACAGTCTTGCAGAGTATTAAATCAGAAAGCAGATCGTTTTCAAATATGTATGCATGTCTTGAGAACTTTTGTTGCAGTTCTGCAGTGTGGTTCGATTTTAAAGCCTAGTAAGCTGCAAGGAAATAGCTTAAGATGGGAATTTCGAATCGAAAATAGTAAGAGAACTTACAATTTATCACAATTAAATGTGGCAATAAACACATTATCAGACTTTTTCGGACAAATTTCGAAAACATGAAAGAAAAATAAATAAAACATTACAAATTACACATATTTGGCCTAAACGTATAAAAGGAACTGTTTTACCTTCAGCAATAAACGTAATAAAAATAATTTATCCTATAACACATTTACGCATTTTCATCGTTCACATTTATAAAAAAGAAACTAATTAAAATGGAACGCCATTAGAAATGGAATGTAGTTTTAGATATAAATTAAATGTTTAAAGAAATTGATTGTCCTTGCTGACATTTCAAACTGAACTTAGTTTGTTCAAAGTTCATACTTTATATAGTGATTAAATAAACCTAACTGTAAGAATATAATACGCCAAATATGTTTTCTGTATATACGAAATGTCAATTGGTATTTGTTTGTAAAAGCGTTTGTTATATAAAAAAAATGTAGCAAAATATGTATTCTGAGTTTGAAGCATCTAAATTCATAACTAAATAGCGAAAACCAAAAGCTTGCAGATTTTGTTAAAGCTTACGTCAAGGGGGAATATGTCTTGCAGTATTTTTTGCCATTTTAGTGGGAAATTAGTAATAAAAATAACCATTTTTATCTCATATACAAAATCTTCTATCTTTTTATTGCATTCACAAAAAGCGAATCGCATTCAATTCAGAAACATGTTTTCATATCTCGAGGAATAATTTTTGCCAATTCTGAGACTTGTGTAAATTTGAATTTATGTGACTGATGCGGAAAATTTCTCCGTAAATGATTTGTTTTAAATGTTATGTGACTGAAGTTTTAGGCAAAAGATCAAATTTCGTGAACACACTCAGGTACATTATGTGTAAGGAAATTATTGCGGGGAAACTTTCTGACAATAGGCATGCACAAGTCTCAGCTTAATCAAAGGACAAAAGTTTACTTTTTGAGCGGTTAGAATACTGTTCTGTGAAGATATGAGAGATACTTTTCGTGATTGCAACCAGAAGTAGTTGATTTTAAAAATGAGATTAAATTCTTTGTTATTTTCTATTTCAATAGTAAAACTCAAAATCAGACGCACTTCAGTGGAAACATTTAAAGTACCTTCTCATTCTTTAAATATACGTAAAATAAATCTTTATACATGGGAGTGTGTCCTCGTTATTAAATTATTTTGTTGTAAATTTTAAAATACAGTTACATATAAAAATAACACTAGTTATTTGGACTAAGGAGACTTTTTGAAACGACCTCTTGAATGAGATGTTAATATCTGATTAATTGAATTGAACTTTAAAAAGTTAACAAATAAAGACAGCCAAAAAACACGGCCCACATCAAAACAATTCCGTGCATTGTATAGAGTGGACTCTCACCATCTGCTATTTTTCTCGCAACAAACTTAAGTGTTTCATCAAGAAGCACTACGGGAATAGAGAACTTCATCACAGTCATCCATTCATCTGGGGATAACGGCGTCACTTGGAAAACAGCCTGTAGGAATAGTGAATTTTAAAATTATAAATCAATTTATATAATGTATAAAAATGTATATCACTTACCGCAAGAACTTCTACGTGAAGGATGACAAAATGGAGTGTAAAGGAAAGAGCCATGGAACCAACAAGCCACATATTTGACCAGGGCGGCATTGAAATTAACGACTGGTTTTCTGACAAACTTTAAACAGAATTAAAATAGTTCTTAAAGTGCAAATTAATAATGAAGCATACCTGTTCATTGCATTCAACATTTCAATGGTCACAAGCACGGATAGCGCCATAGTCATTGGATGTGGGTCGTTGAAAATCTTGCAATCGATTCCTTTGAATTCGTCTCCTCCGCCCAAGCAAGCGAGATGGTGGGTAAGATGCCAATAGGACATTTGAGGTCCGGTTTCAGCGTACAAGAACCACCATGTAGCAGCTCCTACAGTAGCAGCACCGACATATCCGCCAATAGCCATGTATCTTAAATATTTTTATTATGGCTTTGCAATTGATGAGATTTTAAATTTGTATACCTGAAGAACAACCAGCCGGAGATAAGACCTTCATCAGCTTTCCTTGGTGGTTTCTGCATAATATCCAAGTCAGGGGGATTGAAACCTAAAGCAGTAGCGGGCAACCCATCAGTAACCTAGGAAAAATTTCCGATTAATTTAAAGATACAATTATCTTGCATTTGATAATTTAGGGGCACCATTATAAAAACGAAATGCTTCGTTACATTTATTATAGCTGAATGCATGAATATTATTTTTTAATCAATTTCTCATAAGCCCCGTGTGCTAGACTTCAGTTTCTTCAGTCGATTGCTCAACTAAGCTTAGGAAAACCAAATCAAATTCTTGAATAAATAACTAGCCTTAATTTTTTTAGTCGAACTTTCAGTTCAACAATTTATTCAGTGTAGACGTTAGAATGTAAATTGGTGTATCCGGGGGATAAAGTCTTAAGCTGATTTGAGCAGGTAACTGAAGAAACTTAATTCTTGAATACGAAAGTGTTTTGCAAAGACTTACCAAGTTGACCCACAAGAGTTGCACGGGAATGAGAGCTTCAGGAAGACCAAGGGCAGCAGTCAAGAAAATGGAAACGACTTCACCAATATTTGAGGAAATCAGATAGCGGATGAATTGTTTCATGTTGTTATAAATAGCGCGACCTTCTTCAACGGCAGATACAATGGATGAGAAGTTATCATCAGCCAAAACCATTTCAGCGGCTGACTTAGCTACAGCTGTACCAGAACCCATAGCAATACCAATTTCAGCTTTTTTAAGAGCAGGGGCATCATTTACACCATCACCAGTCATAGCAGAGATTTCATTCATGCTTTGAAGATATTCAACGATCTTTGACTTGTGAGCAGGTTCTACACGGGAGAACAATCTTGCACGTGAGCAGGCCGACTTCTGTTCACCAGGTGATAAGTCATCAAATTCGCGACCAGAGTATGATTTTCCAGTTGTATCCTCATCTTCACCGAAAACGCCAATCCTTCTGCAAATTGCCTCAGCTGTACTCTTGTTGTCACCAGTAATAACAATAACACGGATACCGGCTGCACGGCAGCGAACAATTGAGTCAAAAACTTCTTTTCTTGGGGGGTCCAACATGCCAACGACACCAGTGAAAGTAAGATTGACTTCATAAGTAAAGAATTTAGTTGAGTCTCCAAGGTCCATTTCTTCGGGTTTCATTGGATTATCACCAGTGGCCAAAGCCAAGCAACGAAGAGTATCACGTCCAGTACCGTATTGGCGAGTAAGATCCAAAATCTTACCTTTAAGACCAGATGTAAGAGGTACTTTGCTGGTTCCAACGCGAGCGTGTGTGCAACGTTCCAAGACGCCTTCGGGGGCACCCTTAACGAAAAGCTTGGGACCGTTTCCAAGACGAGATGGTTTAAGTGGAGTGCAGTAACTTGACATGGATTTACGATCTCTCGAGAACTCTAGAGTGAATTCCTTCTTCCATTTAGTTTCAATTTCCTGACGAACTGCAATAGCTGCGGATCGGCGGTCAAGTCCAGACTTATTAACATTCCAGGGATTTAATTTCTCGGCCAGGACGATCAAAGCTGTTTCAGTGGCCTCACCGACCTTTTCAAAGGCCTGTTTGAACTCGTTGTAATCAATAGCAGAGTCATTGCACATAACGCAAGTGGTAGCAATTTCTTGTAGAATATCGTAATCGGCAGCTTTAACTTTTCCGCCATTAAGATACAAATCACCAATAGGTTCATATGTTGAACCAGTCAATTCAAATTCAAGGAAGCTGCTATCGCCACCTTCAATCTTGTCGAACACAAACATTCTGGAGACAGACATTTGATTTGTAGTTAGAGTACCAGTTTTATCAGAACAAATTACAGAGGTACAACCCAGGGTTTCTACTGAAGGCAAAGATCTTACAATAGCATTTTTTTTGGCCATACGCCTTGTGCCCAAGGCAAGACAAGTGGTGATTACAGCTGGCAAACCTTCAGGGATGGCAGCGACAGCCAATGCGACGGCAATTTTGAAGTAGTAAATTGCGCCCTTGATCCAAGATCCACCGTGAGCGGGATCATTGAAGTGGCCAATGTTAATAGCCCAGACAGCGACGCAAATAATTGAAATAACCTTAGAAAGTTGCTCACCGAATTCATCCAATTTCTGTTGCAATGGTGTCTTAATTTCCTCAGTTTCGGACATTTCAGTTCGGATTTTACCAATGGCTGTGTTCAAACCAGTTCCAATAACAACACCACGAGCCTTACCAGCAGCTACGTTAGTACCAGAGAACAAAATATTCTTTTTGTCTTGATTTACAGCCCTGGGATCTGGAATTGCATCTGTATGCTTAATTACAGAAACAGATTCACCAGTCAAGATGGACTGATCGATACGTAGTGTTGTTGAGAAGATTTTTGTGAGGCGAATATCGGCGGGAATTTTGTCACCTACTGACACCTCAACAATGTCTCCAGGTACAATTTCTTTGGCTCGTATTTTTTGAACACCAGATTTGTCTTGCCGCACAACCTTACCCATTTCGGGCTCATATTCTTTAAGGGCTTCAATAGCTGATTCTGCATTTCTTTCCTATAGAACAATATTTTTTTTTAGTTAGTACAATATCATTTAATTTATATAATCAAGGCTACTTACTTGCCATACACCAACGACTGCGTTAGCAATCAAAATAAGTAAAATAACTAATGGTTCTACAAAGGCTGTAAATGTATCTTCATGCTCTTCAAAAAGGGCCAATACCTAGAACGCATTGAAGACAATTTTCACATTAATAACTATCATAATCGGGTTGCAGAAAAAATTGGACATAGTCGAGTAAATTTCTAATTTAAATTTGTGCACTCAAAATAGCTGGAATTAATTTTCGGTTTTAGTTTGGACTTCGATGTGATTTAATTTGAACTTAAAAACACTGTCCTTTCTACATTTTTTACTAAACCTATTTACAAAATACTTGAAAAAGTTGTGATATTTTCATTTATTTATTTTATTTTTATTTTTTTCAGGGGCACCAGACGATTTAACTAGTAAATCTGTTTCAATCTGCTTTGGATGGTTCCATGAAAAGGTTCGTAACCAATATACATATATATTAAGTAGTCATTAAATGTAGATATTTTGTTTTTGCAAAAATTAATTTTTAATGGGAATTTTATTGGTGATTATTGATTTGAAAATTACTCTTGACCTAAATAATAAAACTTACTAAGGGTCTTTCCTTGATTTGTTTGCGAAAATCTTAGCGCAAAAGCACATTTTTATTCCCTTAATTAACGATTAAAATAACGTATGCATTAAAAAATGAATTTATTGGCCGATCTAGATATGAACAAAATTGCTTTGTATGTATTTATTTTCTTAAAGCTTAAGTTTTCATAAATACGAATTTGATCAAAATTAGATGTAGTTTACGGATATCATATTTCACAAACCTCTCGATATAAAATAAAAACGAATCGTCCCGAGAAACATTTAGAGTTACATTATACATACATTAAATTATGAGTATTTTTTATTCGACCACTTTTCTTTTCAACACTGAATTTTTTTAGGGGCGTTGCAATTGAAAAAAAAACTCCAAAAATAATTTCCCAAGCAAAAAATTTTTAACTTCGAATTTTTGTAACGTATTAGAAAAAGTAGCAATTTACATCAAGTCTGTACGCCTTAAAATGTATTTTATTTTCTTTAAATTGATCTGAATAATGAAATCAAATAATTTATGAGGTGAGGAACTTAGAAAAGGAAATTAAGATTCCCAAAAAAATATGTTCAGTATATCTCCTAACAAAAATAAAAATATTTATCACGCACACATACAAACTCTCAAATTCATATTGCTCTTTGACTCTTTGAAGAGCTTTTTAAAAAATGAAAATAACTTAAAATATATAAATATATATACACACTCAGTACACGGGAGAGATCTCATTTTGAACGAGAATAGAATTCAAGTCTTGATGAACAACGTTAGCTGTAAATTTAACAGATATAGCTGGGACAGATGAGCTTGAAATATTTTTACGTAGCTGGGCTAAAAATAATTTTGCGTGTAGTTAAATTATTGGCAAAAGATCTTTACTTATTCTTACATAAGAACAATTATTAGAAAATTTGGTCAGCTTTAACAATATTAAGAAACAGAATTTATAATTGCTAAATTTTATTTTTAAATCTGCAACTATGTCACCTAGGGATAATTCTTCATACTTACAAAGGAAATAATAGCAGCTAACAGCAAGATTTTTACAAGCAGGTCATCGAACTGTTCTAAAACTAGTTGCCATATTGTTTTTCCTGTAATATTAAGTAATATTTAAGTGTTATTTTATTGGTTAAATATGCTGTGTAACGGTATAATTACCCTCTTCTGTCGGGAGTTCTGAAATAGAAAAATTTTGTGCAATTAGTAATGTTGATTTTTTTTAAGAAAAGTAACGAATCGAACAAAATTAAAGCTTTAAGCGGTTACGTAAAGACTATGTATTGTATTTTCTAAATAACTAAGACGCCTCTAATAATTTGAATTTTTTATCTACAAAATATGAGACATAAATTTTTAGTTATTAACTAAAGATTTCTGCCTACTCCTGAGATGTTCTATTCTAATAATGGGGAGTCCAAAATTTATACATTTTACTTAATTTTGAAGTTCTTTCAATTTGAGTGCTTGATAGTGTTTTGCGCAAAGCTAACTTTTGATTTGATTGAAATCTCTTTAAATCTTTAAATTTACAAGACACGTCTGTTACTAGATATAGTACACACACTGTAGATTTTCCTGAATATGTGCTGTAACATTTAAGTCCCTTATCATACAAATTACACCCACTCACCTAGCTCGTGTTTCGCATAAGTTATTTAAGATTCTTGTTAAAATTTGTTAACTCCCACTATATTGCAGCGCACAAAAATTATCTAAGACGTGAGAAATCAAAAATTTCCTGCGAGAGGACAATGACATTAAGAAAAGAAATGTGTTGACTTACGTAATATGGTTTAAAACGTAATTTTCAGAGGACAGTGTACTGAAATTTTTAGAGTTGATGTGGTATAACAGGAAATTACGTCACGCTTTTTAATGTTGCGAGTGAAATCGTTGTCTTAACAAAATATTTAAGACTTTTAAAATCTAAATGTGAGGCTTGTCTGAAAAACCAATGACTTTGAAATGACTTAAGTGGTCAGATTTAGCAGTAAAATTTAATTGTTTTGAAAGTTAACCATATTATTTGATGTAATGAATTTAAAAACATATACAATTTTACTTTTACGTTTACTTATTTTTTCAAGCAGGCTTTTCCTTGCAATTTCCACGGGTTTTTTTTTATCAAATAAAAGAACATAGCATAAATGCACTCCTAGATTATTAAACAGAAAGACATCTGTTGTTTGCGGCAAATAGTCTTATCAAAAACAAAGCGATTCATATTTTGTTTATTTAAGTGGTTTTATCCACCTGGATCGCTGTGAAAATTCACTTGTTAAAAAATTATTTAATTTTGGAAGACTACGATTATATATAGCACGTATTGACGTAGTTGAAATTTCACTGCATAACTTTTTATTGCAATAGGGTTGGATTTTTTCGCTCTTTCCTCTATTAAATCACTCAAACCCCCCTCTAATATATTTTTCAACTAGCCGACCTTTCCCCGATATCGATGTGGCGTATATTTTTTTATACAGTGATTATTAACATCAATAGAATTCGAATTCACTTACTTTCTTGTTGGAAGTTTGTTTTTAATTGTTTTTTTTTTTTTGATTTAATTGTGATTGCTTTGTAGTTGTACGTTAAAATGGGACATTTATCTTCTAGTAGCTCTCAAAAAGCTTATTTATGTAGGTTTGAACTGAGAGCTATTTTAAACCCAAACATTACATAACAAAATTTGGCATTATTTACACTTTTCCCCTAGTGAGGATTGTTTTGTTTATTGAAAAACAAATAATCGGCTTCAAAACATTTTCATGATATAGTAATTCAAAAGAACGAACTTTTAGATATTATACTCTGCCGTTAAAAGGGTTCATAATAACTTTTGTCTTCTTAAATGATAATATATTTTAAATTAAAAAAAAAAAACCTTAAGTATGCACTAGATTGAAGAAATCTCTTAAGCTATTTTTCGTAAAAATTCAAATTTAATTTTTTGCGTTAAGTGCGTAGATCAATGGGAAAGATATGCGTAAATAACAATAAAAGTTAGTTTAAAAAATTTACTTTTTGGAGATAAGCTATTTTACCACAAATTTATAAATTTTGATAACATTTGAAATTGATAAAATTCTCTAATGCAAGCAATTGCTAAGTGTTTTGTTATTATAAGTAAATAAAAATATAATTTGAATACTTACCATTGGGACCATATCTTGCTTGATTTTTCTTGATTTGTTCTATTGTTAAACCTTTATCTGAGTCTGTTCCAAAAAAGTTCAGTACTTCTTCGACGGTTTTTGCATGACCGTCCTCCATGTTGCTGACTTTTTGTGATGCTTACCAGCTCTGCAAAAATTCATTAAAACTAGTTAGATTAAGGGGAGTAACCTTTTGGGAATAAGGTGCAGAAAATTTGAACTTTGTATATTGTGCAAACGTAGCAATTTGATAGGTGCATTTTTAAATAGTTATGACACGGGGGCAACTCCGGGTTTCGATACAAAGTAAATTCATAAGACCCGCGCTTCCGCCTGCCCAATTCTTAGAATCATTAGAAAAGCAAATCAGTTTGACGAAAACGGAAGAATTTAAGGAACCCCCGAAGTCGGTTTGCATAAGCACTGAGCTTGCCCAACTTGCTGTCTTAAGCCGATTAGGCGACTTCTGTAAACATCTGAAGAAAGTTAACTCTCGCCAGGTGGAACAAATTGCGACATTGGGTCTAGCTGGGAATGCGATTACCAGATGGGGCAATTAGATATTTTGGCGATTACGGGCGAAGGTGACTCGCAATTTTCATTTCCTTTTGCTACGATAACACTACCCTTCCTGACCAACATGAAATCAACACGTGTCCCAAATATGTGCTGCCAAGGAGAATAAATTATGAAATAATTCGGCCCTGGAGCGATGCCACAGGGCCACGGCTGGAGGACTTACAATTTATTGAACTATATCTAGTAAAGTGAAATCAGGTCGAATTCGCCCTTCACAGTAAAAAAAAGGAATCTTTAACTACGGCGCCGCGCACATCCACTGGTTAAATTTGGCCGCGAATTTAGAAGCATAAATATTTGCTAAGCTAAGAGCAAGAAACACGATCTAAAATTACTCAATTCGTATCGGGAATTTTAATGCGAATTGCGGAAAAATTTCTATTTCACAAACTTCATGTCATGTAAATGACATGCTATCCAGGCAGTAGCGAGGCCTCAAGCTGACAGCAGTCGTCGCTGCAGCAAAAGCAGCCATTTTGATGACGTTTCTGTCGCAAGGGTCGGTTCACAGCGCGTGCATTCGACTCTGCACGTCACAACGGCTGTGAAATGAGAATCGCAAATTCAAAATAGGAGCAGATTGAAAAAAAGGTAAAAAATTACAAACATTCGCAAAAAAGTTTATCGAAATTGTCTTATTCAAATATTTGTTGTAAAATTATCGAAGTTGGCCAACATTTTCTTAATTGGATAATTTTTACTCTATTTACTCTATTTAAAGTTCCAAATGCAAACATTTTTACTATAAGAAATTTCTCCTATTTCGAATAATCCAAAAAGGAAGATCGGAAATAACAGAAGAACTTTTATTAGTTGCGTAATAAGAGACAAACCGAAGAAATTTTATAAGACATATAAGTTTAAAAATGAAAATATATTCTGAAAAGTAAAAAGATAATAAGCTTTTGAAAACAATAATTAAACAAATTTAAGTGATCGCAGTTGCCTAAAAGTTGCGCTTCTTTTAAAGCTTTAGATTTCTTAGAGCAACATTAAATTAAAAAGTAACTTAATTATGCTTTTATAGAAGAAATTGTTCGTCTTTGTATTTTTTGTGCAATAAGGCTTCTTGTCTTTAAAAGAAATTTTATTTTTGAAAATTTAGAACAAATAATTCTGGAGATTGTGATCTAAGTATATAACTTATGTAAGTTGATTTATTTCATTTCAAATTTTCCTTTTAAAAAGAAATCCTTTTAAATTTTACTCTATAATTTCGTCAAGGCCAAATACAGACAACAACGAGTTGAAATTATTAAAATAGATATTGTTTGGGAAATGTATTAAACGACCTTTTATTTATATTTTTTCAATTAACTATTGAAATTATCGTAAATGGTTAAGTAGTAGAAAATAAGCCCTTACGCAGTTACTTGCCCGATTAGTTAAGCATCAACTGTCTCATATATAATAAAAATTGCGTTTAATAGTAAGGAACAAAATCAAAACAGAAATAAAATACTAGTTTTTTTTCTTTTTGTATACCTTTCTGGCCATTATTTTGACGCGTTTAAAAATAGTCGGTATATATTCGTATGTTATGTACACACGTGCTGGGTGAGTAAAGTACAACGTTTTCTATTTTTATGTCCTCTCTAAAATGCTTATGTATTTATATGTATATGTGAAGAGGAACTTTGGGTGTTTACACAGCTGATGGGCTGATAGATTTAAACGTAATTAATTTACTTTTATTAAGTTTATATGTAAACAACGTTTGACCACTTGAGGTTCTTATGTGCTGCACTATCAAAATGACTTCAATTTATGGGTCTTTAGAATTAATTTGCAAACTAGTTCAGCGGCAGATGTAATTACTTTTAATTGCCCATCCTTTGAGGTGATATTATATTTCTTTTTCAATTTATTAAATATAATGTCTTTTCTTTGAAAATTATTTGTTTGTTCAAAAAATTGATGGAAAATTTTCTTTTAATGGAATTGTATGTGTCCTTCAAGAATTGGTGAAAGACATATATCAGCAATTTTTCAGATGTAATTTTTCTCTTCCAAAAATACATAAGAGTGACCTGAAATGCAGAGTTTGACAATTATTAACAAATGGTTCATATTAAGCTTCCGAATAATTTCTTAGTTAGGTAGACAACATGAATTTCTAAAAATATCCAATGTAAAGTTCGTTAGTGTTGAGAACTACGCCAAAAATAAAGGCTGAGCTCGAGCAGAATTAGATAATTAAAATGACGGTTAAAAATATTTTCGTCTATTGGAGACGTTTGGGAATATTTATTTATTTTTTTTTTCTCAAAAATACTTCTTCAAAAAGTTTATAATACTTAATACCGAGTATTTGAGCGTTCTGAAAAATCCGATTGGCTGAACGTAGAGAACACGTGATATGTTGCTAGGCCTCCATCTAAATTTACCAATCTCAAAAACTCTCACGCTCATGCGCGCTTTTGGCAATTTGCATAAAAACGACAGAATACGAGCGGGCGACTCTTTGCGCTGTGCATAAATTAGTATTCAATACCTAGATAAGCGGAACTCGTCTGGGAGCACTACCGCCTTGTTAAATAACAACTTGCAGTGTGCAGGCTATTTTTAGAGGCCTCCTGTGAAGTTAGTTCGGCTCGGTGTTTTTTATAAATTATTTTGCTGAAAAGATATCAAAAATTCCGCAGGTTGTGGGAAAATACAGACGACTTCAAAAATTTTCATAGATCTTTTGTTTTTATTTTTAGATTATCCAGATCCCTCTTTTAGACTATGCTATGTTTGAGGAAAAAAAATTATTTCTTTTTGTAATATCTGTTGTATGTTTGATTGATTTGTAAGTTTTCCGTCCTAATTTGAGGATGGTATGTTTTCATCAAAATTTAAAAAATAACCTCCGATCACAGAGAGATTCAAAAGTATTGTGTGGATGTCTAAAGTGTGGCAAGTGTCTCTAAAGATCGCTATCACAATTTATGAACCAGGTGCTTTACTAATTCAAGTAATCACCAAAAATTTCGTTCCTATTTACGTGATATTATTCACTTATTTTTAGGCACTGGAGCACTTATCAAAAATGTCTGCACAAAAAGATCGATCATGCACCAAAGTATATATTTTTACACTATTTAGCAAAGATCACTATTTCATCGAAAATTGTGTGAAAATTTTTTTGGAGTTTTGGTTAAAAACTTACAAAAAAACGAATTTGCGCCCGTACGACTCGCACTATTTAGTTATTATATAACAGGCCTTGGGCCCAGCCGAAGTTATTAAAGCTAGGCTAAGGATCGCACTATTGAAAAGTTCGATGTCGACTGATCACTAGAAGGAATTACACTCCGCCGTGTATCGAGCCGATTCATTTACGAACTCTCGGGTTTGGCTTTGGTCCCAGATGGCCTTTTGATTACCCGGGAAAAACAGTTTTAGCACACCACGACCACATCGAAAGCGCTCCTGAATTTTTACTGCATACTCGTCTTTTTAAAAGTTACTCATTATTTTTATTATTCCCAGGGCTACTTTCGACTATATGCAGTTGGGCTTGCTAATTTTTGAGCTTTGTGGTAACTTTTACTTGGACGGCGCTACACTGTCCATCTTTGGATGCAATAGATAAAAAAAAATCTAATTAAAAAATAATAATTATAACAAATTGAAGAAAAGCAAAAATATTTTATTGAATCGAGTGTGTGGATCGGATAATCTTTGGAAGTTTTATTTTTGTGAAGAATAATGTTTTCACAATTCGGTATCTCAAATCGAATTGATTTACAATTTCACCTTTGATGAGGATGAAAATGAAATTTTGCCTAGACCCCACAAAATTGTGTTTCGATGGTTGTGTGGGTGTAGTGGCTCATAACGTCATTTTGTGGTAGCTTAATTATGTGCCCTTTGACTGATTAGAATTCACTTGTCTGTCGTTTTTGTCCTTGCGCTTTGCTCTATTCAATCACCAGGAATGCAAAGATGCTTTTATTGAATCTCACTTGAATGCTAATGTAGAAAGTTAAGCGAATTGCGGGGGTGAATGAACGAGTATAAACGTTGAAACTTTCTTCATTTATATTATTTTATTTTAATCAAAAATATTTCCAAGTCCCCTTCAATTCCTTTTCTCTGAAAATACCTAGTAGACGAATATAAGAAGAATTCGCATGCGTAGGCTACAAAAAGTTCGTTTAATATATTTAACATTTTTCTTGTTTTTGCGACCAATTTCCAGGTTTTTATCTGGGCGAATTTAGAGTGCACTTTATTCTCTGATATTGCAATCTTAGCAAAAAATAGAATACTTATCATTAAAGATGCTCTCTGTCATACCTGGAACTTCAATTTGATTCTCATGCATATCGTAAATTCTACTTAGTGCTGTGACGAACAACAATGTAAAAAAGTTTTGGATATTTGCCAACTACTACACTCAAGTAGCCAAATGAAGATTCGGCCCGTGTTTTCCATTTATATACGTATATATTAATTATTGCTTTTCGTGCCTTCTATTGTTTATGTTTACGAAGACATAATATCCAGCTTGAAATGGGATAAATTTTTATTGCCGCGTGCTTAAAAAACCAAAAGTCCCACAATGCCACCACGTGAATTGGCATCGGTTAACGTTAAAGGAATTCTTCCCTGAAAATTGTAAGCACCTCCACATAGTTTTTTGAACAGCAACTTGTTTAGCGGCTTTGTTCAAACTCGTGCCGATATTTGGAATTTTTATAAGTACAACCAACATCATATCCCTAAACGATTTGTTAAGCATAGTTTTTCGCCCTACTATAATAAATAATAACAATTTTATAATGTTATTCTCAAAACCGGCTCTGAAGATTTGGACGAAATATACGGTATTTAACCTATATAAGGAATTCTCATCCCTAAAAATTTTGAAAATTTTTTACCATGCAAAGATGCTATTAAATGCTTAAAACAATTTAAATTTTACTATTTAACAAAATCTCTTACATTACTCAGTTAACATCATATAAAACGAAATAAAGTAATTATCAAAGAAATTACTTTTCTCTTCTGACTTTCACTGAAATCTCTTAATGACTAAACATTTCGGTCGTGAAGGGTGGTGAAGGGGTATTTGCGGCATACATAATTGGTTAGGTTTAATTTTTCAGGGAGAATAGCGGTGCGAAAAGTGAAGTCTGACTTTAAGTGAATCGAAAATTCCACATACCTATTCAAAATACGGAAATAAAATTGTACAATGTTTAATTTGTTAAATGAATTTATAATTAAAAAAGAAAATCATTTCCTTACTACTTTATAATAGAATTTGCTTTGAAGATCGAACACAAAGTTTGATCTCATATCTTTCTCTTCCTTCGTCTAAATCATCTTTACAGTTGTAAATAAGATCCTTTAAATTTAGTTAGATCACTTACAAGCTTATTATTTTTTATACAAAATATTCAAGTAAATAAGTTAGCAAAACTTTTAAAAGATTTTAAATTAAACAAGTGCTCATCCCGATCCCATCCATATTTTTCAAAGCAGTGATTAAAAAATTAAAATTTGATCATAACATTTAAAAATTTTATACAAGTTCACGAATTTGTAAACGAAAATGTCTCATCAGGTAAGGTTTTTGAGTAAAATAGAGTTAAAAGTACAAATAACTTAATTTTGGGCTGCTAAAAATATAACAGAGGCGGAATAAACCGCTGCATATGAAACTCAAATGAAAGACAAAATCCTTGATATTGTTAATTATTTTTCGAAAATGTTTAGAATACGATTATTTGTGCATTTCTACTATATTTTTCTTAAAATCATGAGTTCATTCAACATTTTTGTAAATAATTTGTAATATATGGCAAATCACCCTTTTCAAAAGAATGTTTGAAGTTATCATACATATGTATGTAAATAAATGTCGAGTGTTTCGAAAAACGCTAAAGTTGTTAGAGAGAATTAAAAACTTTGAAAATTATAAAATCTACATATTTATAAATAAAACAAGTATGTACTACTTATTTCGTTTCTTTCTTTGATTAATAAGAAAATATTAATTTTTTATGACAGTAATTATTTCGAATTAACTTCTGCAACTAAACCGGCCGGCAAAATACCTCAAATGGTTATATATAACTTTTTATTTCAAAGATGAGTGCCAAATCTATAGGCTATTTATTCTTCTTCGTAATTTTGTTTCCCGGATTATACAACAGTAGTAAAAACTAGAAAATATAAGTCTTAACAATTTCGAATTTATTGCGCAAAGATGAGTTTCAATAAAAGCGAAACATTTTTTGAAAAATTGTAGAATAGTGAAGCTTCTTGCGTCAATTGTTTAGATTTTTTAATTTAAACACTCCGTGACCAATGATTAATTGTTCAACGGCTCCTGCATCCAATTTTAAAGTAATTCTCTATGTTTGTGTATGTATGGTGTTATTTAAGATTTAAATGTGATAGTACCTATAATAATTTTTTCCAAATGTTGAAAGACAATAAAATAAATGCAAAACTCTTGAAGCGACAGCGAGAATTTTCTTTTTTTACACGTGTATAAAAATTCTTTTGTTGGCGGTTTTTTCCAATATTGAAATTTTCTAAGTATGTCCAATGAGCTAAGTGTTTTTGCGAGTTTTAGCTACACGCCACGGGTTTGAAGTTAAAATTTGCCGTACGGCACCACATGGGACTTAAATAAAAGATCTCCTTAACATAATTAGTGATATTATTTCAAAAGCTCATTTATATTACGCTTGTGTATTAAATCGTCAGTATGAGCTTCGTCATGAATATGTGAAACGTGGTGTCTAAAGTATACGCATCTAATAATTGCTTTCTATTTGTAGCAAAACTTCATTGCCACCGCGTGTTTTATTTTTGTTCAGAAGCCAGCTCAAAACGACTTTTCAAGACATTTGAATTTTCCTACGTCAGTATTGGATGAGTATTCCTGCGTGCTTATACTTCCTCTACATAAATTTTGGACGGTGAAATTTTTATGTCAATTTAGTTACAGAGATATTGTAACACAAATTCTCAAATAATTATTTTTGCACAAACATTAATCATTTTCCTTCTTGGGGTTTTCCTAGGATTTTTTGGGACTGTGAACTATTAAATCAACTTTATATTTTATCCTTTTGGGACTTTTATTCTTAATGTTTCATAGCTTCATAAGTGTTTTTGTTTAGTTTTAAAAGTGTCTAAAAATTAATTGATACCCAAAATTAGAACTACCTACCAGTTTTTTTTTTCCAATTATGGGTACCAATTAATTTTATGCTGTATAGCATTATAATTCAAATTTGAAATCTTCTAAGATCAAACATTAACTTTCAATACATTGAAATTTTTTTTCTTTTACTTGAAGTATGCGAAATAAAGCAAACCATAAAATTAAAATGCAAGTTTGGCACAGACAAGAGTCGGGGAAAAACTTTTAAAACGTTTGTCCTTTGTTTGCATAAATAGAATCAAATTTGTGCAAACAAAATAAAGATTAAAGAAAATAAATTTAATTTTGATATTTCGATATTTAAAAGACAATTTCATCTTTCCAATAATTCCGTTTTTTAAAATAATATTCGTGCTATTAACACGAATCTGTCGACAACACCTCATTTATCAAAATTCGCATTTCTCACATTATTTATCATTTTGATTGAGATTAAAATAAATTTATATTAACGGTTCTTGACCGCTCATAGTCTATTAATTTAAGAGCATCCGTTTTTCGCATAAATTTCTTTCATTTAACAATCTTCTTCATCAATTTGTAGTTAAAATAGTATTTTGTTACTTCTAGAAACAGATCAATAATCATAGCAATATCTCATACCCATAGTTTTATGTTAGTTTTATAAAATGTAAGGAATTAATTAATTTTCCTAATATAATATAAGTGAATAAAAATCGAATCATGTTTTACTTTAAACAATTGATTTCATATGTAGATGAAAAAAACAAATCGATTGAAGAATGAGGAAAAAAATTGAGAATCTTTTTTTTGTGGTGAATAGAGAGGAGTTGTTAAAGTAAATGCAGGCAACTATTTGAGTCGTTCAAAAACTAAATCACGTTTGATTTTTTGATCATTCTACTAAAAATAACTACATATCATCAATATACACAAGCTATACTAAGAAATGCTAGATAAACTAATCTTGTTCAAAAATGATTCGTCGTTGGTGAATGTAATTAGGAAGGTTATTTCACATTAAAAAATTTATATACGAAAGTAAACAATCAAAATAAATTATAACATTGACTCACAATTACCTGAATTCTAAAAATAACAATTTTCATAAAATTCCGTCTATCAGTTTTCATAATTCGCATTTGTAAACAAAATTTTAACGTAAAATTCAATCTCCTGTGAAGTTCACCTGTTGCGAAAAAATTGCTCTTATGATAACGTTTACCATTCGTTAAACAAATCGGTTTCAATTATAAATAAATGACTAAATTAAATACGAAAACCAAATAAATATGATCGGGACAGAAGATATGAGTTAACAAAAATAATAGTAAGTGAGGTAGGTGTGAAGTTTCCTTTTGTCGTTAGCTTAGGTTAAGTATTTTCACAAATAAATGTTAAATTAAAAAACTACGGTTTTTGGGAAAAATTTCAAAAAAATTTCCACGCACTTATTTAAAATAATAAATTTATTTGAGAATAAATTTCCGCAAAAATGCAGTTGTCAATTAATGTTTTAATGAGCTTAAAATAGCTTGAAATGAAATATGTATTTTTTTATTAAAAACAAACTATTGGTGATTTTTTCACTATCCATATTCACTTCCCCCATAAGTTCTATCTGCTCCAAAAATAGAAAATTTTACTTCATTCTTCATATTTAAATGAGATCTGTGGCATAGAGCTTATTTTCAGAGCCAAACATGAAATTTTGCAAAAGAGTCTTAGACAAACTGTCTTGAATTTTTTCGGGTTCTATTTAGTGTAAACTTTTTCGAGTTTTATTTAGCGTCGAAATTTTTAAGAATTTTATTCTTCCCATTTTGCAAATTGCAATCAATTTATTTCACCTTACACAACTTAATCGTCTACAAGTGCGGAATTTTTTTTCCGCAATGTATATTTTGAATGAGAAAATGTTGAGAAAAAAATCAAATTAAATAGAAGGTTTTCTTAAGGCCAAATAATAATCAAAACGTGACTTTGACTGTACTCAACTTTAAAACGCTAATTAGTTATTTTTAACGAAAGTCTGATATAAATAAAAATCATACAAGTCTAACGAAAATTAATAATAAAGAGTTCTTGCGCTAATTGCTATAAGACTTAAAATAACTCAGACGCGTTCCTTTGTCGAGCGGTTTCTCTTTTGTTCTAATTTACATAATTATTATACATTTGAAAACGTGAGTTCATATCAAAATATTTAAATAAGCTTTTTTCCTGTGTTTCCTGTTTCAGAGTAAAAGGTAAGAACTAATTAGAACTTTTTTATAATTTAAAAAAATTTGTTCTAAATACCTCTTGCTTGTTGGTATCGTAAAACTGAAATGTCTCTGTAGAGAATTTCAAAACTGAGTATTGATGGATGGACACTAAGGGGAACTGATTGGGGATTAACATCTTCAATTGGTGGCATCAGTGATCAACATAATTTTTAAACCTATGCCTCCAGGGGGAGCTGATTAAAGCTGATCGATTCTTTTAAAGTCTCCATCATTGAAGTAACGACTGATGCATTATTTGTCACTTATGATATTAAAGGGAGTCTTTGATTCATCAATTTTGCTATCATCGTTTAACATTATTAATTTCTTCTTAGTCTTTGAAAAATCACAAATTAGACTACATACATATTTGGTCAATGCCTCGTTGTGATAAGATTCATTTAATTTTATTTCAATTCAGTGCAGAAAACCCTTTGTCTTCATTTACCTGTTTTGAACTTGTTCAATTGCTTATTAATTATAATTTTTAATTGAAATATTCTTTTATGATTTTCTTTTTGGAATTATGTAATAATCCTGTCTTTAAGTTGGCATGCAATAAGTTGCATTAGAAAACACTTAATAAAATCAGACTTTGAGTTTAACTTAATTTTAGAAAACCGTTGAGTTTTTTTTAAAAAAAATTAATCCCAAACGACTACAGACTTTTTTTCAAAAATAAATAAATATCTAAATTCTTTTTGCATCCCCGTAACGCACCCGATATCCAAATATTTTTCATGTTTTAAGCCCGCAACAGGCACGATTGTCGAACAATCACGCTTGCAACAGGCCCGTGTTGTGCTTTTTTTATTTTAATTGTAATTTTATGACTAAATACTGATAAATGTTTGTTCTGATTCATAAAATCAAGGTTATTCAGGATTTGGTTACGTCTCTTGGGCTATTAACTTAAAAGAAAATAAATAAATAAACCCATTTGTGTCGAATTGTGGTATTAAAATTGAAGGAAACAAAGAAGAGAAAAAGCTGAGGAATAGTATAAAAGACATAAACATTGAGTTAATTGTATTTCAAGCTGCATAAATGATTCTGATAAAATGAAACTTTATACGAAATACGAAAATATTTTCTTTCAGTAAAGTTGTAGGACAATTTGTTTAAAGAATCTATAAAAAAGAGAAGTCATTTTATTTTCAAAATTACATCAAAATTTTATTGAAGATGTCTACTTTTTTAAAAAGTCATATACTTTTCTCAAAAATATTTTGTTATATAGTCCATGTTATTTAGAGGTCAATTTTTCTTGCTCTACACTTAGCAAACAATTTTAACTGTTGCGCATATGCTTAATGAGTACAAAATACAAATTTAAGATAAATATGAAACCTTCAGTTGTATGACGGCTTATTAGTGTTTTAATATTATATTTTGGGTTCTCGAATGTATGCTCAATTTACATAATTGAGCAAGGCATGGCACAACAAAGTGGAAGACACACGGGGACTACAGCAGCACCAGATCGAGTTTTGCTTTTCGATCTCGATTCAGCCTCATACTCATATTTTCCTGAGGCGCGTGCATAACCTCCCTGAAAGATGTAATTTTTAAAAATATTTTATTAATGGTAAGACAAATAATTTTTACTTGAGCTCTATATGCTGCACCTCCTTCTTCCTTCTTCACAAACATCTCGTGACCAGGAGGATAGTACACTGGGGGTCCAGCAACATTCTTTGAAGGGATTTTCGCTTCACCTGCAGTCGCAACGGAGGTGTCAATCTCTTTTCTTCGAGATAAATTGTCATCAAGATGCATTTGTCTATCGCCAGTTCCCTGGAAGAAAAATTGTTTCTAGATGCATTCCAACTATAAAGAATACAAGCCCACAAAAGAATAATTGTGTAACGTTTTAATAAGTTTTGTGCTGCGTGTACCGAAAACAGTCTACAAATAAATGCTCTTTCATTTCAAATGGTTCTTTACATGCAATTCTCTCAAGTAAAACATTTTTGGATACTCTAAAACGAAGGAAGGAGTCGCTTTTGGTTTAGAATAAAAATTTGAATTAAATTTCTAGCAAGTTTTGAGTTAAATCAGTAAGATCACTGAATCAAAAAATTATAATTTTTTTTTTTAGAATCCTTGGAGTTATCTATTAATTAAAGCAGATCCCCTATTTTAATCTAAAATATGTAATACTTTTTTCTAATCGTTGACTGACGATATATGTGCCAAATTTCAAATATCTACATTAGATAGTTTTCGAAAAAATTTCTGTGACAGACGAACAGACGGTCTCAATTCTGATCTTATAAGGGTTCGAATTTTCAACATTATACACAAATCTGACTTAATACTGTCTTAACAATTTGAATCATTTTGAGGAGGTATGCGAATTTAGTCCACTTATTTGGTATCTAAGCTTTAAACTGTTAACCGGGTGCGAGAAATCCCAAATAAATTTTAAGACCCTCGCAAATTTTCGGATTGCGTTTTACATTAGGAATTTTTTTCAGTGTATCAAAATTTAAAAAATTGTTTGCAACTCTGTGAAATCTTAATTTGTAAGTTTAATTTTTTGTATGATTACTCAATAATGTCCTTAGCTATTTAAAGAGGGGATATAGTTTATTTTGAAGTGTGGCTTAAAGTTAAAATTGTTGAAATCGTTTTTGAAACTTACATTAAAGGTGGCCATAAGGTCGTCCAGTCGTTTTGGTGGATTTTCACCTGGTCTTGAATGGTCCACACCGTCGGTTGGAAACGGTGCGGGTAAAAGGGTTTCCCTCTCATTGGGCGAGCCTGTCGAACTAGATTTTGTGGTGTGAGAAGAGTATTTGTAAGTAACCAATGATGGATTTTCGGGTTCCCCTGGATGATGTCTAGGACCAGGAGCATTTTGAGGATAAACTACCCGATCATGGGGTGGATAGGGCGATCCTCCCGTGGGTGGATAAGGTGATCCTCCCGTTGGCGGATAGGGTGCTCCGCCAGAGGGTGAATAAGGAGGTCCCCCAGGGGGGCCGTGAAGAGTATTTGTGGTATTAGACGACTCGTGTTTATAATAGTAAGTAGTTTTGGGTCCAGGCTGAGGAGCCAATTGGATTGGCTGAGGTGCAGGGTGGTCATGTTTAGCTGGAGGATACTTTGGATCCCAGTCGGGCTCTCCCGGTATGATGTTGGTGTTTGATGTGTTTGTCACGTCGGTTTTGTAAATAATCGTTGTATTTCCTGGAGGTTGACTTCGATGCGTTGGATAATTATTTTCTGGTGGATATACATTCGTATTAGTTTCCCTTACATCTCTTTTACTAATTATGGTTTTAGTAGTTTGAGTAGGTGGAGGTGCTCCCTCATTTCGATCAATAGTGCTGTAGCTTTGTGTATTATATACCACATTTGGAGGTAAATTTCTTTCAGGGTAGGGTAGGGTATCTGATGTGTTATAAGATTCATTTTTATAAAGTAGAGTTTTGCTTGTTGCTGTTGTTGGTTCGGCAGGAATTTCATAAGTGTATGTCCTAACAGTGGTTGTTACTTTAGTGCCTGGAACTGGCAAAATATCTTCCGATAAAGTAACATCTTTCAATTCCGCTGGCAAAGCACTTGTATCCAAAGTGATTGTTTTTCCTGGGGCTTTCACGATTTTTTGGTCTTTGATATCGACATCATATACCTTCGCTATTAGTAAATATTAATTAAGTTAGCATTAACTACTTTTTATGGTATTTTAATTTAAGTCTTACTAGGATCGTAGGAAATATCTGAGACAGCCTTGGTCTGCACCGATCTCATGTAGTTTGAAGTTAACTTTTGTGGGCGCCCTGGACTAAAGTCTCCATCTGTACCATCATACACAAGTTCACGTTGAACGTTAGGTTTAGTGGTGTAAGTTTTATAAACGTGAGTTGTTTTAGATACATTGGACCCATCATCTCTGTATAAATAAATTTATCTTAATTACTTAATATTAAATTAATTAGTTAAGTAACTCACAGGAGGCCTGGAGTCACACTAGAACTGCTTATGTGGCTATAATCTGTTGAATGAGCAAGTTTTCAACAATGTAAAAGTTATTTTCCGAACAGTTTTCAATTCAAACCTTTTTCTCTAGTTACATCTCTTTCCGTCTTTAGATCTTGAAGAAGGGCGTCTAGCTGGTTTATATTCTGATCTTGATACAGACCATCATTTGATGTAGTAGAGTACTGATATGATGCAGTTTTGTACATCTTTCGTTCTTCCTTTAAGTTAAAAGAATTAATGGTAATTTTAAAAAAATAATTGAAGAATTTCTTACCGATCCCGGGCTCACGGATCGTTCCCTGACTGTTGTGCTTGTATTTTGAGGTGACAAATATTGCACATTTCTACTCGTATGTGAGTAAGATGTATTTGGAGTAATACTCGATTGGAGATCATCCAAAAGATAATCTAGAATAGAAAATTTAAAAATTTTAGCAATTTCTTTTTAAATACCTAAATCAATTTTAACACAATAAAGTAATACAACTTAAAAGGAATTCTGTTTCTTGTTTTGTATCAATAGATTGCTTTAGTATTAACGAAAAAATTGTAATAATCGTAATATCGAATTTTAAACCTTCGAATTCTCATCTCTTTCACAACATGTAAACTTATGTATTGAGTCAATTTAATGTCTTTCAAATAAATCCTCTTTACAACGCTGCTAATAACGAGACTTCGAGTACTAAAGGATTTGGGATCTATTAGAAAATCAAATGTTTCTTCAGCTTTATCTAATGATAAATATAACTTAGATGAATGTCAATTAATTGTCGCTACATAAATTTAATTATTTTGCTATTTTTACTTTTTATGTAAGTGTAAAAAAAATATTTATACATTATTGTATAATATACATAGATACCTATTTATTAAACTTCAACTTACCCAAATTGTTGTCCAATTTCGTTACTGCTGGAGAAATAGGTCGTGGTGGATGCAGAACTCGGATTACATTAGACGAATATTCTTCACGCTTTTCGTGTTTTGTAGTCATTCTAAAATAAATATTAAATGGTAGTTAGTATTATAATCAGCTTCGAAATTTTTCTAACAAAGCCTAAATTCGTTATCTCGAGTTGGTGCATACAAATGTTTAATGCATTTTGTTTTTCCACCCTCTGGTTTTCAAAGTTACCGCACGCACATTAAATGATTCGTTATCTTAAATTATAGCATTTTATAATTTCAGTATTTGCTGTCGAATAGTTTCAAGATAAGTTTTGATGTGGTAATAGGAGAAGAATGTTTGACGTTATTTCCTTAAAAACAAAATCGTAAAGAAAAAAATCTTAATTTCTAAGTTAAGGGAAAGTCTGACTAAAAAATAAATCTGTTTTCAAATAACTACGAAGCCAGTCTGTAGAAAATAGTTTTTGATAACAAAAGCGTAAAAAAGGCATTAGTCTTTCAAACAAGTATAAACAACCTCGGTACGGAGAACCTTGACAAAAAATGTAATGAATTGTTGGAAACGAAGTCGATTTTCTAGCAATTTTTGTATAGAGTGTTAAATATCACTGAAATCTCTTCGTTTTAAATTTACTTATGTTGACACCGCTTCTAAATCAAATAAGCGCAAATTATTATGTCTATTTAATTTATTTTCCGTAAGAGGTGATGTAATTTTTAACGACATTTCAATTCGATTACGTTCAAAAAAGCTCATGGCTTGCGGTTTGATTATATCGGTCGTTTCAAAAACTACGTAAGACAAATTTCTTTGGAACACATAAAATAATAACTAAATATCTTGAAGTTAAAGATACAACAAAAGCAATGATCAAAAAGAAGTTGTTAAAACGTTTCATATTTTTAAGTGGCCATTATTCTTGTAATGTGTTTAAATTTGAAATTTCAGAATTGACAAACACTTTAACTTGATGATAGTATCTACGAGCTTGAAAACAAAAGAAAAATTAAGGTGTTAGGTTGCAGTCGACTATCTTAGGGTTTTTTTTTATTTCTTGCAATAATTTATCTTTATCGGTATTGTTACCAAATTCCAATACATGTCGGGGTCTATGGTTTCCCGGAGTACCTACAATTTTAGAAACAGTAATGACCAATAATACGATTGATTAAAGTCGAATTAAAACCATACAAAGCATTAATTTATATTTTTATTATTGCAAAATCGCTGAAGGAAATATTCAACAAAAGCGTGTCAAATTTTTTCATTTAACTTTAAAAACGTGCGGACAGCTAAAAAATTGTTTTTATCAAATTTGTTTACAGATGTTCTCGTTTTTTTCCGACATTTTTGGAATTTTGTTTACAATTTTTTTCATTCTCAGAGAAAAAGGAAAATTTTATATTTAGAATCAATTTCACATAAGAAAAAATATCCTATAACAGTCTTTAGAACGTCGTCGAAAAAATGAAGAGATTCCTTTTAAGTAACACGACCTAATAAACGCCTTGCATTTAAGATTTAAGTGGACAAGTCAGCAAATTTATTTGTGATTCAGGCACTTAGTGGATGTAGATGACATCATTGCATTTAGTTTTAGTTTTTGCGTTTTTTGTGCAAGAGACAAACATTAATGATAAATAAATTAAAATTCAAAACAATTATCAAATCTGATCGAAATATAGAAAATTTAGAAGAAGGGTGGAATTTAAAAGCTCACAAAATCATGAGGTCTATGCGAATTCCATTTCACTTTTATATGTACATACATACATATATCCTACATTCTGAGGAGATTCGAATTGTAACAAATCCTATTAAAAACAATTGAAAATGTTTGAGCTTATTACAAATATATTTCTTAATTTTGACGAAGAACATTGAACATTATTGATGCATTAAAAAAACCAATTCACAGAATTTTCCATAAATTCTAAATTTCTATAAACGTCTAGTCGTGTTACATAAGCCTTCTCATTATGTATCAACGTTAAATATTGGTAAACAATCGCTCGAAGAGTAATCTGAGGAAGGGTGGAACCGGGTCAAGATATCTACTAAATGTTAGGTAGATACGACCGATTAAAACTGAACATTTTTATTGTGCGCACATAAAACAAACCGGCAAACAGATTCTTTTATGGCGAGATGTGAAAGATAAGGTTATCGTTATCATAATTCATTATGCTATTTCATGTCTGATATGCTTTTTACTTATATGGTTTAGATTTTTATTATCTGAAATAAACGTTATTTCGTTATTAATATAGTTTAGTTTAGGAATTTTATATAAAATAGGTGTTCTCATGTAAAATGTAATTATAAAATATGAGACTTTAATAACCTCGTATGTATAAAATAAAATAATGAATATCGTCGATCGACAATTTAAAAATTACGTTATTCTTTTTGTTTGGATTGTTGATAACAAAAGCTATAATTTTTTGCTTTATAGCATAAATTGAACTGATTATCTAAAAAAAGTAATGACTAGCAGTGTCAATAAGAATGTTTAATTAGAATATACATATTTTGACTTAAATGTATAGCGTGAAATTGAGGAGTTTAGCGGAAATGACGAAGTTGCATTAAAATAAAACGGTAAGAATTGTTTGTGGCTGATGACTTCAACGATGTCATCATAAAGTTAAAAAGTAGAAAAAGGGAAGCTGAAAGCAACAGATGTTTCCATTGGTAGTAATATGACGCTATACAATAAAAAGCCACCATCTTTTCCCAGAAAACATTTACCTATACCTGTTTTCCTTGAAGGTGGACGTTACATAGCCTACCCACGGAATATTTCGCTAAATGAGTAACTCGTATCTCTTTTATGCATATGTACACACTACTGATCGAGTTGACAAAATTTCATTAATTCAAATTCGAGGCGAAATCTTTTCAAGTCGTCTAGCAGCTTGGGGCCCAAAGTTGAAACAGGCGTAGCAGGTAGGCACTTACACCTACGAATCTTGAAAAGGGGAACACTGAGATTCCTTTCGGGTTTCGTGCATATGCCGATCAACATACAGATTTAAATACATACTGAGAATATCCAGACATACAATTTTTGGGTGCAAATGGGGCAAGTTAAATTTAATGGTGGAAATATCCAGCGCTTTTCTGAAAATTGTAATTCAGCGAGAATGATCGTCTCATCTCATCGCACGGCACTTCCAAATCTAAATAACTTTGACCTTGTCCCAAAATAAATGTTGAATCAGTAGGCTCCCAAACCGCTTGCAATTTTCTCATCGTAATTTCGTTTTTTTTTCCTTGGCGCCATAAAAGATGCGATGGATCCAGAATTTTTTTTGGAAGCCAGTAATAATAATTGCAGGAATTTAAAATTGCAGCAATACAGAAATAAGTATGACGGCGATCGCAAGCCGTACAGCTTCTAAGAATATGTCATATTGGCTGGTATTTTCGTACACAACGCAGTACTATGCTCCGTGCGACTAGATCAGATAGTCGAGTGTATGATGGGTCTGGTTTAGAAGATAGACGAACTTTGCGCAACCGCTAGAAGTACACCGCCTTCAGTGAGTCGAAAGATCGGTTTTTTGCACCTTATACTGATCGTGATTGAAACTATTCAAATGTTATGATCGTTGCGATCTCCTCAATAATTTGTTAATTATATTTTAAACGTAAAATCAAACAAAACAAGAAGCACCTGCACTCGTTGGATCACTTGGGTATTATTTTAACTTTTCGGAATGCGATTATCGCGACGCGCGGCGAGCTTCAGTGACGCAGACGAAGTGAGAACTCTAACTGAGCTTTAGCTTTGTTTTCCTTGGATATCTCTGAGTCAATTTTCTTATGTATCCCACACTTTCTTACCGATATAATGCGATCACTTTTCAACTTGATCAGTTCAACAAGCAGCGGAACGATCGAGTTGGTGTGGGCAGGAGGAACGACAGAAGTGTGAAGCGTACGAAGTGATTATGGTAATTTTTTCATTGACCTATGCTGACGTGTGGGTGTGCTGGGCCTCTATTGATTCAAACCGATTTTGTTTTCCTCACAATTACATTATGACGTCGTAGTAGAAACTATTTATAATACAAACTTTATGGGCAATAGCTCACTGATGGGAGCGAATGTGGGCCAATTTCCTGACCTTATTAGAATTTATGCGTACGGATATGATGAAGCATAATGATTAATGTTCTAAGAATAATAACATCATATTCCACGCTTAACTTAACTATACCAAAGGTGTATTACTACCTCTATTATAGCGTTTTAATTTTTACCACCTACCTACAGTTATTAATGACCAACAAAATTATCGGTCGAAATCGATTTTAGTTGTTTTTAAACTTACCTTTTATGACTCGCATATTAATGCAATTATGATTCCGCATACTACATACAATCTATAAACATTTAACATATAGGGAATCATGTAGAAGAGAACAGGTGAAAAGCTCCCGTTGTGAAGAACTTGCAGACAGGTTATCTTCTATTGATTTCCCCTCCTATCAAATTGATAGTACTGATATTTGCTTATCTCTATTTCTAAGGAATAGAAAACTAAAATATAGAAGAACTTTCTGGGATAAAGGTATGGAACATTCTTTTGAATGTTTTATAAGTTATACAAATTTTCAGAACCACAACAAAAATTCGTTCATTTCCGATTTGTGAGTTTTAATTTTTAATTCATAGTTCTCTGCATTGCAGTATGCAGTTTATCTGTTTTTTTTTTTGTCAATAAGCAAAAAAGTACTGGAAATAAAAGACAAAACATGCTTTAATTAAATAAAATTCGTATTGAATTATCGATCAATTACAGTAAGTTCTTCATTTAAAAAAAAAAATTTAAAGAAAAGCTTTTATTGCAATTTACTCATCGGATCTTTCATTTGATACCCATATAGAAGGAATGATTATGGAAATAATACATCACCATCTTGTCGCGTCCGCCATATTGGATTGAAAATAACGTTATATGCAAAATTTTAACTCAGTCGGTTAAGAGAAAATGGTTTTTTCCAGTTGCAAGACTTGATCCAAGCATACTAACAGGTGAAGTTAAATAAAACCTTATAAAAATATCGAGTATCGAATAAAATGTGCAAATTTTCCTAAACTTTTTTTATCGCTCACAGCACTAGCATTTTCAAACATGGTGCGGAACACTAAAAACTGATATGGCGTTAAGTATCATAAATTCAATGATATCATGAAATATTAAGATGCTAGGTGACCATTCATCAGTTTTATATATTTACTCCAAAAAAATATTTATACATAAATTAGATATGTTACTTAATTTAGACACTCTTCTTGGTTTCAGAGTAGGATGTTTTAGTTTGAATTATGAAACTTTTAAAAAATTGTATAGCTCTATGTACTAATAGTTAAGAATTATTCCAGTTTAAAATTATAAACCACAAATATAGAGTAAACCATTTTATTGGATAAAAGGGTGTAATACATTTAGAAACATTAATAAAGAATATTTGAGATTCCACTGAAAATATTTCCAACGTTTGCTATCTTAGTTCTGTCAACAATGTTGGTTTCACTTAAATTATGAAAATATTTCATGTTCGTCATGTTTTACTATAGATGTTACTCAAAATGTTAACTGAACATCTAATTTGTATTGTAAAAAAAATTTAAGAAGAGCTAAATTATGGTTTTCCCAAGTCTCTGACCTTAACTTAGTTATACCTGTTAGCCCTTCCTAAATCTTAAGTGTTTAAAGCTATCAAATAAATAACTTTTAATACCTAGTGATATGTCTTGAGGATATGTATTCATTTCCAATAATGTTTTTCATATTATATAATTAATGGCTGACTGCAAAAGCCAAGCTGATATGTCCAAAATGTCTCGCATTCGAAATGATAGTCGGCGAGACGGCTGGGTCTGGTACAAACATCACAAGTCTCACAAACTTAGTTAATGTGTATAAAATTTCGCGTTTTTTTTTCTTTTTTTAGTATCAAAGACAATCTACCTACTTAAGCGCCCAAAAGGGTGCGCTAGGTACAGTAATTACATCAGTTCATGAACATTCCTTAGAATTACTTGACCTTAATCAGAGTAAAATTGATCTTAAGATAGCGTTCACATTCAATCGTCCCTATTTTTAAACCTAGAAGTGTAGACTTATACAAAACTATTGTGATATGATTGCAGCTCACGTTGTTATACACTTACGAGTACGTTTAAACCTCAATTTCGAATACACTTACATGTATCTATTATACTGCACTATAAATTTAAAATTAGTAATTTACTAGAAAAGAATGTGCTTACGATCTTACCTTGCTTGCTGACACTCAAGCAAGGTAAAAGCAAAGGTACTCACTATCCAAATAGTAGATTTAAAGTTTTTTAAGGGTACTAATTCCATTTACTTAGAATAAGAAGAATAAAAAATGAAACCAACTAAATATTATAAAATTTTTATGCTGCTGCACGGCGTTTGCGTCGCTTGTGGAAGCTGCACGGCCCAAATTTTTTCCGATGCAATCCATTCTTTCTACGGGCATATTCTGGACGTAGTACTCCCGGTGTTCGTTGACCATAGTACACATAGGGCGCTTTTTCTGGGTCATTTCATCGTCTCTGTTCTTGAGGTCATGCAGGAGGTTTGGAAACCAGATTAGTTCGCATGAGCAAATGAGTGGATTGTCTACAAGAAATGGACATTTTACAATTGCCTAACAATTCACTGATATTTTAATTAGATACCAGTTATATCAACTACACGAAGAGTATCCATAAGAGGTTCCATTATTTCCTCAGGAATCCTGGACAATTTGTTGTTTTGAATACTTAAAGTTTCCAATGAGTTCAAGTTTTCAAAAGACATCGCTGGCAATGTTTTTATACTGAAACAAATTATTTTGAATATTAGTTTTTGTTAATTTTTTTACGTTTATGTTAATTATGGTAATTTTGACTTTGTTGTGGTCAGTACAACAAGTTTTTTTAACATTAACCAGATGACAACCTTCAAGTGAATTTTTCATAAAGTGGACTTATGCAACTTTCAAAAATAACGACTCATTTAATACTTTACAAATGTACTTACTCGTTCTTTTGGAGATTTAAGAACGTGATGGAGTCACCGTAGCCGCTGAATGTATCTTCTGTTATAACACTTATATTGTTAGCTCTTAAATCCAAGTGTCGGAGTCTGTGAAGTGGTCGCAAGGCTTCACTGGGAATCGCATGGATGTTGTTATCTCCCAAACGAAGATACTGTAGATTTTCTAAGAGCACAAGATAAAAAAAAAGAGACATTTGGTTTTTACAAGAGCCCGTTTCATTTAATGGATGTTTACTACCTTCAAGTCCTGCAAACGCATCTTTGTCAATATACGCGATTTTATTTCCTTCCAATTCCAAAGAATTCAATTGTGATAAATGACGAAAGACATTTGCGGGTACTCTCGTCAAAGAGTTATGTGCCAAAATGAGGGAGTCCAAGTTTTTTAATCCTACAAATAAAAGTTTGAGCTTAGATAGGTGCTATTTTTAAATAGGTTAAAAGAGCGAAACAAAATAAGATAATATACTCAACTAATAAGAAATGCTAAGTAGTAAGATTTTTACATACCTTCAAAATCGCCCTCATTTATTGTTTCTATTCTGTTTTCTTGAATCTCTAACTTTTTCAACGTATCCAATATTGACAAGGCTTTCTGCGGCACCGCTGTTAACATATTTCCTCCTAAGTTAAGCCGCTTCAGTTTTCTAAAATTATAAATTTTATTGTTATAGCATGAATATTTTTAAATTGTTAAACACATTAAAAAACTACATACTTGTCTAATCCTCTGAAGGCCTCAGGTTCAATAAAGCTCAGTTTATTTTCATATAAAGTTAATATCTCCAGTGTATCCAAGCCCTCAAATGCCTTATTATGAATCTGCGATATTTTGTTATGGTTCAAATTTAAAATAAGCAAGTGATGCAAGTTTTTAAGAGCTAACGAGGGAACATTGCTCAGTTGATTTTGAGACACGTCAAGTTGTGTAAGTCCTTTTCCTAAGAAAACGAAAACAATTTAGGTCCTAATTTTTGAAAATTAATATACCGTTTACATCAAACGTAATAATAGCATAAATTCTGCTCAAAATGTTTGTTACCTCAATACTTATACTATACATAGCAACAACAAAATTATCACATTATGATTGCGATTTAAATTTTTATATCTAAAATTTAATACGAAAAAAACTAACCCAACGAACTCAAAGCGGTTTCCTCAATGGCCGCCAAGCTGCTGTTGTGGATTGTAAGATGTCGGATGTCTAAAGCCAAGAAAAGGAATCCCTGGAGCTTAGGAAGATTGTTGTGCCGGAGTTTCAAATAATAGATTACGGGGCTCTTCCCCTTGAGCGTGCCCATCGCCCGCGATATATGTTGCAAATCTGTCGTTTCGCATAAGATGTCCAAACCATTCTTTTTGACTGTGCAAATGCAAGGAGCAATTTCAGATGCTGGAGGACACGTCTGCTGCTGCTGCGGGGCCTGTTGAGCTGCGACTTTCATATCCAAAAACCCCACTAAGCCCACAAGCACACAGAAAGCTCCGTACCAAACTATACTAAATGACGGCATCTTGGCCGTCGGGACCCAATTGCAGTCCCCTCACGATGGCAAAATGTCTGAAATTAAACAGGGTAAATACAAAAATATATGCAGATTTACTTCGCATTTTAGTAGCAATATTCGCAAACATAGTGGAGAAGAAATCAATACAGAGCATAAATCTCGGGCTTAAAATCTAATCTTAGCTTATGCCTATACCTCTGCCGACCAAAACATTTATATGAAATAAAGCAAATTACATTAAAGTGATTTGGAAGATGATAGCAGGAAATATTCATTTGCGGACAATGTAATAGTCTTAATAGTCGCATACTCTGCTCGCTAGGGTAAACACAAAGAGCCATGAACTTAAATGTGTTTCGCTCGTATCTCACAAATGCGATTTCTAGACTATAAGAAGAGGCTATGAGGCGATAGATATGAACTTCTTTCAATTGGAATTTGTTTTGTACGTTCCATCGTATTACTTACTTTCACTATTTCATGAGTATTGCGACTTGTCAGCGAAATTGAAATTAACTATTCGTTATATTTTTAATTAAGTTTTTAGTGGGACAAATGGCCCTATAAATCAGATAATTAAAAAATAATCAAAAAACACGCCTGCGTCCATTTCGTAATTAACGCAATAATTAAAATTAATGTTGATGTCTTTAGTAGGAAGTCAATTTACAGTAGGTTTATATGGATTTTAATTATTTGCTTCCGACTACTTACACGCACCAATGATTACTTTTCACATGAAATTAGCAGATACAGAAAGATTTTTTAATTATTATTTAATAAACTTTTAAATGAACTAATTTTGCTTATTGAATATTAGCAGTACTATTACTCTGAAACCGAATCTATACAAGATGTAAAATCGATTATTTAAATCCCATTATATAATACGCGTTTCGATGGCTTTTATCGATTTTGAAAATGTATATTTTTAACATTACTTACTCTTTTTTCTTTACGCTCGATCAAACTTCGATAAAAATTAGTGTAAGTTTAATGAGTACAAAGAACAAAACATTTTTTTTTTGCGTTATTAAAACATAAATATCACAGAATTTTAGTGTTAATTTTTCTAAAACCACGAACTTAATTTAAGCTACATTTTGTTATAAATATCTTTTTCTCTTTTTTGGCGCGAAATTTTCGTTTAGTTGTATTGTCATCAGAATTATTGTGCATCAAACTAAATGAAGGCCAGAAAAATTAGTTCCTATACAATACTTGTATTTTGCAATGTATGTCTAAATTAAAAGCAAGAAGGAACCTATCCAAATTCAAAATTGAAAATAATTTTTCTTTTAAGTTGGAAACTAAGCCTCTACTGTATATGCATACATTAATGTCTTGTTTCTTTTTTTTTTTTTGCCTTGAAATCTGTACCCATAATTGAGATAAGTAAGCAATTTACTAATTTCGTAAAGATAATTATGTTCAATTACCCAAATAATTAGAACGCTTAAAAATTAAATGAAGGTTATGTCTTCATTTTATCTTATATGAAAAAAGTTATTATTTTATATTTAAGTAAATGAAGCCGCCAGAAGAGTGCAACAACTGAAAGCTACTTCGTATACATGCACAAATACCCTTTTAAGATTTTGATGAAAGGAGGGTGTCCTTAGGATAAATTTATGAATGCACTGTTGCTCTTCCCCAAGAAGGAGACAAAGTTTTCGCCTCAGGCATTTTCAAGAGAGGGAAGGACAAGAAGGAAATTAGACCTGTTACCTCCCTTCTGAAAAGAAAACAGCACTTAGAAAGGCATGCACTTTACATAACAAACATTTTAGAATATTAAAAACGGCTCAAAAAAGGAGCCTATCAAAACTTTTGCTACAGTTGAGTAGTTGTGTGCTACTGAATAGCAAATAAGGTATATGTATATCCAATAATACTATTTAATTAATATTAATTTAAATAGTACTCTGACTGAGTTACACACGATAACAAATTTGTACATATGTATATATAGTATACTTCAATTAACTTACCAATAGTACAAATTCCTATTGCTCGTATTCTCTTGTCCCATTTCCTTACAAGTCACGATTTGGGCCGTCACTGCTTTATACTGATTTCACAGCAACACAATTTGCACAAATAAATTAATATACAATTGGAATGAATTCAAACGTTCTTCAAATTGAATTTTATACCATCAGTCTGGGGGAAATTAAAGCTACAAAGAAAAGCAACACGTTTCAATTTACAAGTTAGCCTACATCTTTCAGCCCTTTGAAAGTGAAATTTTCATAGAGAGAATAATCTGCGCTTTAAATAAGGACAAGGGTATTGATTTTTTTATGAAACGGAGGGAAATATGTCTCGTGTGAGCGACTTATTCAAAATAATTTTTATTCAGTATCGTACACACAAAATATTGAAGGACTGAAAAATGTAGTTTTAATTAATTTTTATAAAATTATAAAATAAAAAAATAACTAAACACTGTAATATTGATTTCGAAGTGAAAAATCAATCAATTATCGAAAATTTAAGAAAACCGATTTTCAGAACATTTCAAAAAAGCATGTTTAACGAGCTTTCTGAATGGAGGATATTTGTTGCACTTGTTACTATTTGGGGACTATTTCACAAAACTAAAAATAAGCAAATTCCAAAAAACCCGACACTCACGGAGGCAAACTGGAAACCCTACCACCCAACTAAAAGCTCTATACTCCACTAAACGAGTGAATGAGTGAATTAAACGGAGTTCGTAGCTGTGGCACATGATTGGGCTTTCGGTCGCCTAACGGGCAAGATGTGGTTGTGTTGCGCAGAAGTGTCAACTTAAAGCTTCGAATCCGTTAGTGAATAAGGGTTGTGGAAAAAACCCTATTCATTCGGCCTGAACTCGTCTACCAGAAGCAAGTTGTTTGTATGTGTGAGGAATTGTCGATGTGTAGATAATATAACTATACTTCGCAAAATTTAAACAACATACATATTTCGAAAAATTTCTTACAATTACATTAATTTTTTTAAAACCCCCTAATTAATAATAAATATTATTATAATCACGTAGACAAAGTTTAAAACTGATTAAAAGTAAATCTGCCTTAAAATAAGTAAAATAATTAGTAACTAAACGATGCTTGATTATGCGGAAAACAAATAAACTTTGCACTTTTAAAATTAAAACAAATCTTATTATCATACATAGGTCTGTCTGTTCATCCCTGACGGCAATACATTTTGAACAGTAGAAAAAATTATATGCATTAATAGATATGGCATTGGAGTCAAATGTGAAGTCAAAATAAAAAATACTTTGATAAGAGTAGGAATAATAAATTTGTTTATAGTTAATTATCTGTTATTTGAAAAGCGGGATAACTATAATAAGTACTCATCGATTCTGCCAATATCAAAATTTGGAAGCGGTGTTTTAATGCACATTTTGAGATATGTATATCTTTATAACAATTCAACAAAATTGTTAAATATTTTTAAAGGATATGCCACGCGATAAATGATTGTGGTTTTCTTTTGTGTTTGAATTATTGAAAGAAAAAAAAATCATTTAAAGTACTAGAAAGAAGTTAAATTGGGTTCAACGGTTCAACTAAATATAAAAATTTGAGCCTATAAACCCAATTAGCTCATAATCAATATAATTTTTCGGGTATTGTACACTACATATTGTAAAAATTTGCAGTTCAAAAGAAGTTATCATAGTAATCCGACATAAGATTAACTTTGAATGAATCATTCACTCTCTATACGCAGTTTACTTGGCACTGATAGCACATTTTACATTGTTTTGTAGAAATAAATATTAATTTTTTATTATTAGTAAACACAAACCAGAGAACAAAATCTTACATTTTTTATTTTTCGCCTCACTTCGTATATTTCTCAAATAAGCTCTGAGAAAGTCTAAAAATACATTTTTATAGTAATTAAATTTCATTTGTAATTTATGACAAAAGTTTCGTCTCATTGAAATGAGAATAAGTTATATTTAATATTTTAAGAAAATATTCATATGTCATATAGTAAAAAATAATTTTGTTAAAATGTATCTGGATACATTCTAAGATATGTATAAAACATATATAATTTTTAAATTTTCTTTCATTCATGTAGTATTTTCGTATCTTTCATGTTAAAAGTCTCTTATTGTTTATAATTACTATTAAATTGGGTATTGCAAAAGAGAAACGAGAATGTTTAAGAAAAGTTATTTATTTAGTGATTGAGAATCTTTTTTACTTAAATTATTATTTTTATTTGGGGTCCGGTAAAACATTTTTCAGTTAGCTTCCTTTTTGTATGTTTTATTTTTTATCTCGGTGTCTACTTTGGTATTTTTCCTTCGGAAAGATTACACGTTTGCGGACGTGAATGCTATAGTAGCATTCTTTTTCACTGTGATGCCAAATGAGATGACCTTTTGACTGTTCGTGAACGTGTTAAAATCTTATAAAAATTGGTGTAATTTATAAGTGCATTACTTGTAAAATTGTAACATACCTCCCAATTGATCAATGTAGGTTTTAGATGTACTAGAATTCATAAAATCTTAATTTGCTCCCATTTTCGAACGATTTTTAATAATAAGGTGAGTGATAAGTGATTAAAATGTGCTCCTATAATAAATTTAGATAAAATAATTCTTCTTATCAAAAATTGTCCGTTTAAAAAATTTCGCTCTAACCGCCGAGAGCGCTATCTATCGCGAAAAAATCTTCAATTCGAGGCAAGTGTTTTCAAGGAATCCTGAAAGTTGCCAGCCCTGTCATTGTTGGGTTGAGTGAGTGTAATCGTAGTGCAATTGTAAAAAGATGGTGGATAGGTTGGGTGAGTTTTAATTTCTGTTTTCTTGGGCGAGTGCAGCGAAAAATCTGAACTTTTATCACCTAAGTGTGCACATTTCAATGTTTTAGTTGGGGTTGAAGAAAATTTCGCCAAGGAGCTACTCTCTAAATGGGTTTTGCTCGAATAACAGGGCAATGAAATGTAGCTGTCAAAATGACAGCGCCTTATTTTCATAGAAAGTGAACCGAAAAGATTATTTATTTTACAAGCCGTCTGTTGCTGCAATAAAATTGTAAACAGAGTACAAGAACATCGTCCACTTTTCGATTGTGCTATTTGATACGACTCTGGGAAGATTTTTGCAGTGGGGCGCATTGACAACATTTTGGGTTTTTAATCAAACAGTTCTTAGAACCAGTGCTATCGCGGGAAAAGTTCGCAGGATTTGTTCTTTTGCTAGAACAATAGATTTGCATTATCAAAAACGGCGGGCGAAGCACGTCTGTTTAATGACACAGCGGGGGATGATGATTCATACCGGTGCATTACAAAGATCACTTTCCTGGAAGGAAATTGGCTCTTCATGCGCTGATTTGGTTAAATCGCTAGCAAGCAAAGCGCTAGGGTTAATGAAACAATCCAGTACTTATTAGTTTAATTTTCGATAACTCTACCAAGGGAGCTTCTTCTAGGGGTGCCAGGAAAGCCAAACCAAACACCTTCATGACGCCCCTTTTTCTAATTTAAAACTCCAAAAATATTGTAAAAAAAAACCCATTTGCTTCATGACTTTGTTATTTATTTATGTACATTTACTTTAATCTCATTTAAGCTCGATACGCTTAGTTCGATGTGCTCTAAATTTTTTTTTTAAACAATCAGAATAATGTTTGTATAGCCGAACTCTGGAAATTGTGTTTTTATACGGCAGTTCACTTCTTCGTCATTTGTTGATGCTTTATGAAATCTTGGGAACACATTTGATGAGGCACCAATTCACAGCGGAACTCAACCAGTTTTGCTGTGGCTTCGAAATTGTCACGTGATTTCGTTTTGGCCAACAGTTTAGCGGATATCTTTTTCATGAATAATTTATGTAGAAAATATTTTTTACACGGTTAAATTAGAGGGTTTCCATTTATATTCCAAATTATATTCTTAAAAATCGCGAAATTAGCTGTGAATAATTAAATATTTAAAATGTCTTTTGAAACCAATTCAAATTTAGAAAGTGATGGGATTTAAGTTTCTGAGCACGACTTTCATTACAGCGAGACATTAAATTGCCACAATCAGATTGTAATGGGTCTTGTTAGCCCCTTTCTTAAAATAAATGAATAGAACCTATTCAGGGCGAAGATCTTTGATTAAGTGATATTTTTTCAATTTAAATTTTGAAAACAAGTAGGAACTAGAAAATAAATTGGAGAGGTCGTATATTTTTCGGTGAATACTTGAATCTAAAATTTATTTATTAAATTATTTATAATCATATGATATTATTAACAAAAAACCAAATAATGTTGAACTTGAATGGTGGTCATGAAGTATTTGTGGTTTTTTAAACCCATACTTGCGAGAGAATTGCTAAGAAATAAAGAAGTGCCTATTTTATCATAGGTCTCAAATACTTAGTTTTATATCAGATAAATGTATTAATAATTTATAAAAGTTTCTTTCTCGATTTTTATAAGCTTTAGCTAAATTTTATGTACTTTTTCATTCCAGTAAATAGTGAAGCAAATGCGCGAAGGATATCAATGGTTGAAAGCTGTTTTGGCAGCTCAGGTCAGGTAAGTCTAAATTAGGATAAGATTCCACAAGATAAGAAATTCGCAAACATTCAGTTTTCAAATTGAATTAATATTGTATAATATTTTACACAGCCATTAGCTATTCCTGGACGTGTTCTTGTCGGAGAGGGTGTTCTTACAAAAATGTGTCGTAAGCGACCAAAAAGTAGACAATTTTTCCTCTTTAACGACATTTTAGTTTACGGAAATATTGTTATTGGGAAGAAAAAATATAATAAGCAACATATAATACCACTTGAAGAAGTTCAGTTGGAAGGTTTGGAAGATAATGGTCGTAAGTTTTTGTCATGAACTTGAGTAATACAAAATTTTATATATTCGGCTGGTTTTTAGAATACCGAAACGGATGGCTTATTCGAACAACAACAAAATCATTTGTCGTTTATGCTGCTACAAGTACCGAGAAGCAAGAATGGATGGCTCATATTAATAAGTGCATAGAAGATCTTTTAAGGAAAAGTACGTTATTACTAAAAAAAGTATAAAATGTTGCATATTGTTCAAATATGCGTCATAAGATTATTTATAAATTAGATTACAAAATTATCATCCTTAATAAATCGCATTAAACTATTTGTTCTATAAATAGGTGGCAAAAAACCCGTAGAGAATCACGCAGCGGTTTGGGTGCCAGATAATGAAGCTACAGTTTGCATGCATTGCAAAAAGACGCAATTCACAATGATTGTTAGAAGGGTGAGATAATACTTTTGGTTTTTTTAATTATTTAATTCCGTTCTGATTTATAATTTTATCAGCACCACTGCAGAAACTGTGGAGCAGTTGTTTGTGGACCTTGTTCATCAAAGAAATTTTTATTATCACAACAGAGTACTAAACCAGTACGAGTTTGCTTAGGTTGCTATGATCAACTAAGTAAATCAAAGGTAGAACAGGTGAATGAAAATTATTGTTATAGTTTTAAATTCATAGTTTTTATACGGCTATTATTTTTTATATTTTAATACAGACCAAGTCGGCAATGACAAATTCTAAATCTAACAATAACACTGCCGATAGTTCAGGAGATGATGACTCAGATGACGAAGAAGACAACAAACAAACTCATGATGAGGTAAATAATTTTTATGTGTAAAAAATATAATAAAAAAATTTTTTTTTCTTGCCTTTGTAATAAAACGCAGAGCTTTCAAAGCTACAAAGGGAAGTTTTGCTTGCCCTAGTACAAATCTCGTTTTTCTAGATAATTTCAAATGTAAGTGTGTTTTGTTATAGGTTTCGAATTTTCATTGAACATTTTTAACAAATGAGTTATGCTCGAGTTTTTTTTTTTTATACTAAGTTAAAATCCTTTTTTCCAAATTTAATTCGTTTTAATTCTTAGTGACTTTTGCTTTGAAGTTTTTATTTTATTATGGAACCCTTAAATGATGAGCGACGAATTTATCTCCGCATAATTGTAATGTGATTATAAAAATTACTTTACCTGGACGGGTATTGTTGGGAATGATACTGGAAAAAAAATTTGTTGGAAAAATGTTATTTGATATTGATAATAAAAAATTGAAGAAAAGGAAGGTGCTAATAAAAAAACAAAAAAAATTATTACTCTTGGAGATATTAAAGGAATATGATTGTGAAAATTTAAAAAGTCATCAAATACAGGGTTTGCAGTATTGTGACGGTTTAGTTAGGCTTATATATCTGTTTAATTTGTGATACCGTCATAATTTTTTATTTCCTAAAATTATGGGGCGGTCCGTGATTTTGTATTTTCTAAAATTATGAGGCGGTCCATACTATCATAAAAAAGTTTAACGAAACTGCGTTCTCGTCATTGAACAATATGACCACACTAAATATCGACACAAAATTTATTGAGTTAATAATAGCCCGCAGTTTCTCATTAGTTAAAATTCACGCCACTCATGCCACTATGGAAATTTAATTGAATTGAGTAATAAGCCTTCCAATCAATAAAAATATTTAGTGAGGAAAGCTTGGTATATGACTGTTTTTGTGGGTTTTCACCGTATTATTTATGTGGATATGTTTCAATGAAAAAAGATGAGGAAAACGTGTTGTTGGTCTACTTTTGAAAATGATTGCAATTGCAGCCCTTGCTTGTCATATTTGGGTTATTTAAGGGCTTTGTCATTCTTGTGATTTTTTGCTTGATTTCACTTAACAAGACATTTAACGATAACATAAACATACTACGTTGAGCTTTTGAAATAATTTACATTTCCACACGTCTAGGGTGTTTTAATTCATCAAAACTTAACAATGCGCTTTTATTTTTCAGCCAAAATTCTATGGAGACGGTGAGAAAGCGGAGGATAAATGATAGCGCCGGACTAAAGAAACAAGCCTTAGATCAAAACTGCAATCTATAGCACATATCATGAAGTATAAATAACCAAAATGACTTTCCTGATTCTATCGGAGTGCTCAACGTAGTAAAATTTTTTAATTGTGCTATCGATTGCATTTTGTTAACAAGTTTCTCTCGTTAGCAATGTTTCTATTAAACATGCGCTACATACACATATGCAGATGGCAGTCTTGACCGTTCTTGCACAGTTTTATATTTACATTATCAAAATGCAGAATGTCGAAATATAATATTTATAGGTATTCATGCATATTTTGAGGGTTTTTGAGCAGGAGTACTTTAATTTTAAAGAAATTACTTTACCCAGTTTAGGACAACGCTAACGGAATGCAATATACTTATTAAGGTTTTTGCTGCTAGATTTCCCCGTATAGAGTTCGCGAAGTTGTATCGTATTTTGAATGTTATACAATTTTTACTACGACACATTGTTATGTAAATAATTGGCAGTTTTTAAAGAAATTGAGGCGAACGAAACGAAAAGCGTTATGCTCCTCTTTTGATATTATATATTACTAAACAAATAAAATATTTTTATATCTTATTTTTGTTATTTTTTAAATCAATTTCAGACTACTCCGACGAGGAAAATCGTTGTTGGGAAGAATGATTTTGATTTAGTAAAAACTCATTGATCATCTTAACAAGTCCCTCTCCTCTCCTCTCCTCGGCTCCCAATGAAAATAAGATGCGGTTTTGAAATTTTACAACAGAAGAATGAATATACATACATATGTGGGTTTTGCAGGTAAGTAATATTTTAATTTATATTATTCAGTTTTCCTTTTCAATGGTGCTCAATTTTGCACAACATGCACCGCAATTTTGTGATATGTACAGTGCTGTCTGAAATTATAGGACCAAGCTTTAATTTTGCATATATGATCTATTCCCAAACCCATAACTTGTTGGTAAGGAGAAGAGGGATGGTGACAACTGGTATATATGAAATCGTTGTGTGTCCTTAATTATTTCATAAATTTTTTTTAAAATTCATGTACTAATTTTAACAAAAATCGTAAAAACCTCAATACAATAGCGTTTAAAATTATAGGACCAATTCTCTCAGCACTTAATATGATGTCTTTGGCCTTTATATACAGGGTGTTTTGCTAAGGTCTGAGCAGGGGTATGCCAATCGATTCTAAATGGTCTCCTGATGAAAGTTTCTACGGACACCCCACCCCCTTAAAATCGGTCCTTCCCCCCCAAAATCGCGATTGAAAATTTGGAGGGGGTCAACCTAGAAAATGCTTCATAAGTTCTTTCAGAGATATCCTAGAATACTGGTTGATAACGCATTAGAAAGCTGAGCCTTCAAGCTTTCCAACGATACCTCCCGCGACCCAATCAGTCAACAAAGAAGCGGGGGAGACCCCGTCAAATTTCGAAAATGGCAATTTCAAAGCCCAAAATTTGAACTTGACCCTTCATTCTGTCGATTTTTTGTATGGGAAGATCGAAACTTTTCTTGAGAAAAAGCTTCCCTGTCATATGGCCTTTCTCAAGAAAAAAACCGCACTGGAATCCGATGGCGCGTTCCGAAGTTATTCGTCTTCGATGGTTCAGCCGTACGGAGCAGATGCTCGATGTGACACTTTCCAATTGGACTTCATTGCGGATAGTGGGTTTTGTTGTTGTATCAATTATTGTAACACGAATAACTTCGGAACGCGCCATCGGATTCCAGTGCGGTTTTTTTCTTGAGAAAGGCCATATGACAGGGAAGCTTTTTCTCAAGAAAAGTTTCGATCTTCCCGTACAAAAAATCGACAGAATGAAGGGTCAAGGTCAAATTTTGGGCTTTGAAATTGCCATTTTCGAAATTTGACGGGGTCTCCCCCGCTTGTTTGTTGACTGATTGGGTCAGAGGTGGTATCGTTGGAACGCTCGAAGGCTCAGCTTTCTAATGCATTATCAACCAGTATTCTAGGATATCTCTGAAAGAACTTATGAAGCATTTTCTAGGTTGACCCCCTCCAAATTTTCAATCGCGATTTTGGCGGGGAAGGACCGATTTTAAGAGGGTGGGGTGTCCGTAGAAACGTTGATCAGGAGACCATTTAGAATCGATTGGCATACCCCTGCTCAGACCTTAGCAAAACACCCTGTATATAAAGGCCAAAGACATCATATTAAGTGCTGAGAGAATTGGTCCTATAATTTTAAACACTATTGTATTGAGTTTTTTACGATTTTTGTTAAAATTAGTACATGTATTTTAAAAAAAATTTATGAAATAATTAAGGACACACAACGATTTCATATATACCAGTTGTCACCATCCCTCTTCTCCTTACCAACAAGTTATGGGCTTGGGAATAGACCATATATGCAAAATTAAAGTTTGGTCCTATAATTTCAGACAGCACTGTATCTCAGACTTTATGTTTTAATTTTCGTTTAATTCAATATTTCCGAAAATGAAATTTTACTTTCTTCTTACAAACATACTTCGATGTAAGGTTAATGCGACAGTATTATTATAATGAACTGTAAATTTTAGTAATCTCTTCTTTTCTCTAAACTATTACAGGATATTCGTTAAAACTAATGTATTTTTAACCATTTGTCCATCGTTAAATATTGTGCGTGGAACGGATTGTTACTGATGATGTTTGAGACGTTGAAATTATAGTGTACAATTTTTTATTCTTGACATTTCCTTATTTTTTAAAGCCCATTGACATGCGTGCTTGTCCTGAATACATAAAACTGATGTAATCGTTACTAACTCATTTAATGGTCCTTCAAATTGTCTGATAAGCATTCGAAAATTATAGGTATAGATATTATTCACGACATTGAGAAGATGCGGTTGACAGTAATTAAATTGCTGCAATGTTTTATTTCATATTTTTGTATACTTTCTCTGATACAAGAGGGAAAACTGAAACTTGAAGCTACAAGATTTTCAATGGCAGATCGAAATGGGTATTTTAATTACATTTGATATAATTCTGTAGGGACCTGAATTCTTAATAAGTAATTCCCTACTTCGGATTTAATTAAAAATCAACAAATACTAATAGAAAAGGGAATATCGCAACAAATGTAATTTACTGAATCAGCTGTAAGCTTTACAATTGCAATTATCAGACTCCATCGCCACTCTTCAAGGGCATTTATGATTTTATTTGTTTCACACAATACATCAGAAATTTCAAATCTTCTCAGTTTATATGATTAAATTGTTAGATGTTGCTCCCACTATGTATATAAAAATTGAGAACCATATGAAATAAGTAGCGTCCAAATTTATAAGGTACGACAAAACATTCAGGTCATCTCCACGTAGGACTAGCACAATTCAGTGTTATTTCATTTATCATCTCTTTTTTTACCTTTCCCGTCCGGTAGGGAGGTGTACTGAATGGTACTATGCTGGGAAAATTCGGGATCTTTTGTTTGTACCCCTAATCTGTAGAGTGGTGAAAAACACGTTTTTTCCCATCAGAATTCCCTCTTGAATGGGCTTTATAAGATTTTGCAAGCTCACGTCCGTTGACAACTTTTGTACATGAAAATTTACGTCATTTTTTAAAGCCGCTTTGAAGATACATATTTAGGAAGTTTGTTAGTACATTTTTTTTATTTTTTGGTTCATTAAAACTATTATACAAAATTAAAAATTAATGCAATGATGATTCATTTGTTGAGAAAAGAATTTGTGTTTAATGTTTGTAGAAGAATCAGTTTTCATAATGGGTTTTCTTAAGGGAGTACCTTGGATATCCGCATATCACTTAAAATAAATTAACACCGTTGAAATATCCTAAACTATAAAAAAAGTTTTTATCTACAGTTTCCAGTAAGTGCAACGAAAAATGCAAAAACAAAATAATTTTTTCGTTGAGTTTTTAAATTTGTATATAAACTATACTATAAATCTGGCCAGATTAAAGCTTAATTTCTATTAAAATAGGTACTTTGTGTAATGTGAAATCAACGATTCAGATAAACTCATGTACTTGTTTTTATGAAAATAACCCTGGAATTTATTCACTGAATTGGCATCAAAATCATAAGATCTGGAATGTTATTTCGAAAAAACGAAAATTAAAGGTCGTTGCATTTTTATAAAAGTTATACTGGAACATGGGCAGAAAAGGCAGTTCCGATTTTCGTTTTCGTTTCCATAAGTGCATAAAAATTGAATGCCATTACGAAAATTAAATAGTCGTTGTAAAATAAATCGGAACTTATTTTCACATAAGACATTAAAAAAGTGTTTTCTCAGGAAATAAAAGGAAAATCAAGCAACATTAATAAATATTTCAAAAGTATTACTACTTTCTGCATCATAACCAAGGTAATAAGGGCCATGTTCATAAAATATTTAATGTATTCACAGTTGTTTCACCAGCAAAGAAATGTTCTTTCTTCTTTGCACATTAATCTTGTCTTAAATTTTATTTGGCAATTTGTAAAATCAATGTGGAAAAATTGCGAGGTCCCCGCATGTTGGGGAGTATTTTTGGGTTTGTGTGTTCTAAACAATTCAGAGCAGCAAAGCGAAAGGGAAGTATTTACAAATTCGTTTTGCGGGTTCAGGGACCATGCGAAATCTTGAAATTAATGAAAGTTTTAGGGGAGCAAATCATTTGCGAAGGTTTAGAAAATTAAAAACTTAAGTGGAAAAATTTTTCAATTGTTTCTAGACGATATTTCATCTGAAAGAAAGTGGTCCCGGTTTGTACAAAGTTTAAGCCTTTATAATTTTTCAAATTGATTGATAACTTCACAGTCTTAGAAGTTAATTAATATTAACTTTTTTAATTTCTACTAGGAGCGAGGGTCAAAATTAATTACAATTTTAGGTAATCTTATGACAAAAATAGATGGATAAATGAATAACACTTATGACTCTGTTTTTCCATACTCCAAAGTTTTATAGCTACAATAAAAAAAAAAAAAATGAAACCACCTAAATTGCGTCTCTGAGCGTCAACAAAAAATTGAAATGTGCCAAGCCTTTGAAATTCCATCAGTTCCATGAAAAGTTAATATAATATATATTGTTCTTTATTATATTTACAAAAGCTTTCGTCAATATTGTGTCAAAATGATTGATAATAGTTTACATATTAGATTTTCATGCATTCATGCAAAATCGCCCAAGTTACGCTCGTTGCCTCGTAGAAAATGTGAGGGGAGATATTTTGAAAAATATATCAAAAACAAATTACTTTAAACTTGGATAGCAAAATGTTGTTTTCCTCCAAGTGTTCGACTCTTGGCTACGGCTATCCAAGGCAAGATAAATGATCTGCATAACCAAATAGATACATTATATTAAAGAGCACCATCTGATTTCCTGATAGTGTCCTTTTCCGGTCTTAATGGAACTAACGACGTGGCGGTGCGACGAGGAACTGTAATAATAAATTGACCATCCTTAAGGACTAAATAGATTTTTTTCTACACCAATATGGAATCAGCCGAGGGCGTTATAAATTTCCGATAATCTGGCGCTATAAATTTCATCGGAACAGCCGTTTAGTCGGAGCTGGAAGATGGTGTGCCATTGCTCTAAAATACTCCGGCACTTCTTTGGTGCTCTGTCATCTGCAACCGCACATTCATACTCCGTGCAGCACAATGGAGCGGAGTTACTTGCCTTTGAAGGGAAGCAATTCGACTAGTTGTGTTTTCGAGGGCTCGACAAACCCTTTTTGTTTGTTGTTGGTGATTTTATGGCTTACTGCACCAATGACTGAAACGCTTTTGCCCTGATTTTTAGCAAAGCAAATAAGTTTTACATTAGTCCGACGCAACAGTTACGCGATTACAAAGGAGAATGGAAAATCGATATTTAGTGGAAAGAAAGTTTTGTAAATATTGACGACAGAGTTTCTGTAGTTGTGATTCGAAGGGCTTTCGCTTAAATGCATTAAAGCTGCAGAATACGTAATTCTCTCATTGAGTATTCTGCAGTTCAAGAGATAGCAACCATTATCTTGTTGAATTTGAAATGGAAATCGTCGACTAAATTTGTCTTTGACTTTGTTTTATATTTACACTGCGCAAGAATCCTTTTAAACTACTTCACCCACTATACAATAAAGCCTAAAGATGTTGAAGAGAGAAAGACAGTGATATATTTATTTATAGACACTTTTAAAAATACTCGAAGTATAGTTTATTTTATATTATTTTAGTTTTTAAAAGAATTTTGTATGATTACGACTTTTTCTTGGGCATTTCTAGAGTCGAACCTATCCCTTTTCAACTTAAAATGTTTACTGAGGCAGAAATAAGATATTCAAACTTTTCGGATTTTATAAAAGAAATATGTATAATACTACAACCAAATGTGAATTTGGAAAGGAAAATGTATGACACAATGTGGTTATTTCGAAATTCAAACAACCGTATACGCCAATTTATGAAGATGTAATTTTTTTACATGCTTTCAACTTGACTTGTAAGAGAATCTTACCACCCACTTCTAATTATCGTATCGAACCTAAATTTCGCAAATACATACATATATGCAATTTTGATGACAATACAATGTAGTATATTCAATTCAATATCATTACAAATTCAATTTGCCGGGCGCCTGCAAGATGACGGCTTACCTTTATTCTTCACAACCTCCTTGATATGAGTATCAAATAAAAGAATTTAACTACTATGTAGAATACTATAAGCTATAGCTATGTGTTGTCAATCTAAACCCAATAAAGTATGTTTTAAAGTTCTTTGTAGCTATTATTATTAATGTTTTTTTTATAAGTTATTTGATTGAAAAAAAAGAAAATTATAGTTCTTAGCATAACATTTACGGTACGTTTAAAATACATTTAGGTTTGTCTGTCGTATAAAATATATTCTTTATATTTACAAGCGTCTTTTTTCCATACAGACGAAAATTTAATTTTTAGCTGCTATACAACTTTTAAAGACAGAAATTTTCTTGGACGCATAAACTTTAATGTCATGACACTTTTCATTACTTTTGACACATCATGACAATTTTTCCCTTGATAACAAATTCGCAGCAAGAAAATTTTACTTTTTCCCAATATGTACCATTCTGCAATTTTCTTTTCCGTTGGTAGCTTTTTGCGTGTTTCTATCTATTTCTTCTTTTCGCCATTCCAACAGTTGTGGCTGACAGATTTCATGAAATTCAGGAGATGATAAGAGTGAGTATAGAGTAGCGCTTTCGGAATTTTCTATAAGGAAAAGTATCTTGGAAACATGTAAATTCTTTCAGTCCGTATCATTTGCATGACAAAATGTATTCCAAAGCACTTAATGCCTACTTAGTTGGTCCCATCCAACCTAATGTAATTCTGTTGAAAACTAACTGATGGGATTTCATTTGCTGATTGATACCGATGAGGAGCAACATCTGTATTCTTTGCGAATGGGACTAAAAGTAAATTTAAGATTCGCAGAGCATACATAAACTCTAGACTTGAATTTGTTTTTGTACAACTCTCATCTCATAAAATTGTGGTGGGTAGGGACAAGAAATTCCTAGGGGTCTTCTTTTAAAAGGGTATGAGACACTGTCGAAGAAAGCGCGAAATGAATTGCTTGCGCTAAGCAAGGGAATGTTGCTTATTTCACTTTGACTAAATTTAGGATGAATATAATATCGCCCGGTTAAGGGAAATGACGGCAAACGCACGTCTCAACAGTAGAAAAGGTATAAACTATAAAGGTTCTGGAAAGTATGTACGTGCGCACAGCTGGTCGAGAACGCCGCGGTATTTCTCTTGTATCTCTTAAACAATTGCGCGTATGATGTCGTTCTTACCACCATAAGTTAGAGCAAAGTGCTCTTGAAATGGGCCATTAACTTTAACTTATGTATCCGATCTCTGTATATGTAGGTTAGATACCAATTTAATGCGCAGTATTTTAAACAAATATTTAATTGTAGAGCAGTTTTAATGTTATCTTCATACACGAGATGTTGCATTTCGAATCATAGAGATCAACTTGAGCAGACTACGACAAAGCCAAAGAAGGTTTATTCATTAATACTTACTTAAAAAGTTATTGAGTGTGAGCACTGAGCAGTTAAGTTATCATTCGCCAATAATAATTATTTTTTAATTCTGTTATACGAATAGGAAATAAAAGATCTTAAAAGGCATATGTATGTATTTTACTTTTAAAAATACAAAGTCTTCTGTAGTAAGGTTATAGGTATTAAATGAAATTCTTAAATAAAGTGTATACATATTTCCTTCATTATAACTATAAAACACTGGTCATGAAAAACGATTGATTAATTTTGAATAAAAATAGTTTGGAATATTTAATAAGAGAACGATTTTTTTTAAGTCTTTTTCTTTTCATATCATAAGTAGTCTACATTGCTTGTTTATTTTTGTGTTCTGCGGATAAGTTTTGTTTTATACTTTAATTGATTATAAATGCTAAAGTCGTCAAGTGATTTGGTACTGTACGAAAAAACATCTCGCTCCAGAATATGTCGAAAAAGTTTATTATTCAAATCGCCCATAATTCATAGGGGTTAATTGGTTGAAATATAAATTTGATCTTTAAATGACCTCCAAGCTAATTTGACGTATTACCTAACGATTTATCTGACTGAAAGTAAATGTTTCCTTTGCCTTATCTAAGGTGCTAATATTATATGTACATCGGAATTCAAGACCAACTTAGGTAACCTCTAAATAACCTTCAAAATCAATTCCTATTCTATTGAAGAAAACCAGAAGATAGAGGTTCAGAATCGAAAATTTTGTATTTCTCTTTGAATATTCGCCAGCCGCACAAGATTAACAAGTAAATTTCTAAGGTTGAAATAGTCGTTTATGCGTCCTCAGCTTGAGCTCGGCTTACGTTTTTATTTTGTCCTAGATTTGGTGGAAAGTCGAAGGACTTTTTTCCCCACATAATTTAGCGTTATCTTTGTATAAGTATTTTCCGTTTCCTCAGTCCAAGGATAAGCCAACGGGAAGAGTCCCGATACAGAGCAAAAACCACGCAAATGGGGTACAACTGCGAGCATACACAAAAGCATCCTTTTCCGGGGGAAGAATCCAGAGAAATTTACTGCCTTACTGATAACAAGGCGATAAATATTTTAAAATTCCTCACCCACACAAGATCAGGGTTTGTAACAAGTAACAAGCAACCGCTCGACGTTAATTTAAAATTCTAGACTAGAGGAAGGTTCGTGTTTTCGCCGGTAAACTTCCTTTTGGGATTTTTTTCCCAGGTGAAACTACGTTGGCATCCCTTCCAGGGGCATGCCCACCCCATGTGGTGACCACGAATAATTTCATATTCCACTGGAGCCAAAGTGAGGGCATTCTTAATTTATTCTAATTATAATTAATTGCGTTTAATTACAGGAGCTGCGGAATGCGCTCGACGCGGAGCATGGGGCTTCGATAGTCAAGGAGCGAGTTGTAGGAGCTCCACGCTGGTCGTCGTTCCTCCGATTGAGTACTTAAAGCTGCCTCAGCACATATTTTGGCCATAAATTTAACTGATTTACGCGACATTACACGGCAACTGGAACTGGGCCGGAGCCCCAAAAACGTTCGAGCTGAGCGTCCTCCGTCCACTTTCCGACTGAACTTTCCGGTGGAGCAAACTTACCTGTTGCCCCTTTGTTTAACGTGCAATTCCCTGATAGAAATCTTAATGGCAGGGCGTTATTTTGCTTGGTTTAATGTCTCACTTAATAAAATACCCCTGTTAATTTGCAATTTTCAGTAATTAACTTGTGAAAATGATAAAGAAGATTGCGTCTGGGAGCTAGCGAAATCCATATCTAATGCAATATTTTGCGTCTTTAGAAAGTTAATTTTTCTGATTATACACAACTAAAAACAAATCATAAAACTTAAATGAAAATAACCAAAAATAGTCAATCGATCGGAAGCATTACAAATTTAAAAATACAATACGCATGTATACAATACAACGAACATTTCAGAATTAGAGAAGGAAATGTCACGTCACGATGATGGTCACGTTTCTTCACCCTTGCCGTTTAACGATACTTTAATAGAACACCTGTGGACATCAAGAGGAAAAAACAATTTTTAGGGTTCCGTGATAAAACAAGATACCCTTATACTCTTAACCCTTTAGCTGTACAGCCATACCAGAAAATAAATTTAATTTGACTCATACATGAATAAAGTATCTTTGAAAAGCAAGTCCAAATTAAATACTTAGCTTCATTACAGCTACCGTTTTAATGTTTCAATAGTCTTTAGATTTTATATAGAAAATATCTCTTTAACAAAATCCAATCTATATTACGCCATCAATTCATTACATTTTAAATATAATTTCATCACCAAAGAAGGAGAGTGCAAAGCTGAGAGAAACATTTTTTTTTTACATTAGTTAAGGTCACTACAAATATGTAGTTTAAGACGGGCACCTTCCCATAGATTCGTAGATTTTGTAGGCCTCCGACTTCTCCGACTACAAAGACAAAAATGGCGGAACCAAGATGTACATAGAGCAACATTTTTAAACAATAAGATATTGCCATGGAGATTTTTTGGGATGCTCATTGAAAATCTTCTTTCGGAATTAGAAATCTGAATTTCAGAATTTAATGAACTTGAGTGAAAGTTAGCAGTACTATGAACATTATGAAAATTTAAAAAGCCTTTCAAACTGTATAGCTATTCACTTTTTTCACATTTTTAATTCGCTATGAACAATTTGGGAAAAAATGTGCGGCGGCAGTTAAAAAAGTGCGAAATATCGAAGAAAAGGAAACTTGTTTAAAACATTTCATCTGCATCTGAAAGGTTTAATTTAAGTTCTTAAACAATTTTGCAAAAAGGCACTCATTTTGAGCCGTCACAGTAATGGCTGCCCTTAAATGCAGGTAATTATTTTCAAGTGTACTTAACTTCTTAGACATCCACTGTACCTCTGCGGGATAATTTTTAGCTCTTATAGTTTGGAATTTTTATTTAATCCCAAGTACGTTAGTTAGGTACAGATGTACACTGCAAATGATTTGTAATTAGTTATCCATTTTATCTTCCTTCGAGAACCAGTTCATTCTAGAATAAAATAAAAAATACAAATGTTTGTTTGTAAGCAACCTAATTTAGTCAGCCCGTCACAAAAGTTGAAGTTACGCTTTCAAGACGTTGGGCAGTTTTAAGCTATTTGCTGTCAGCAATTTCGAGCGAAATAATTTTTAGAATTTCATTTAACAAAACATGACCAACACCAGCCAGTGACAGCTCCAGAGGGCTGCATCCATTTGCGAAAATAGTTCTGGCTTCTAGCCTAAGTCCATTGGCTGCGGTGTCAATTTGTGTGGCCTTTTGTCATGGAATATTGTTCTTTCGTTTTGTTCATCTGGGATGCACATGATATGAAATTCACCAGAACTGAGTAAAGCAATTTATTCCTAGATATGAAAACCTCTTTCGTGAGCAACGAAATTAAAGAAAAATATTATTTGTAGCTGGATTTAGTTCCTCAGGTTTATGGGCCACAAAGATATCCGTGTTTATCTTTAACACGCTTTGATGAGATTTTAGTGATTTACTGATAATTAAATGAACAAATGTTTAAGTATCTAAACTCAAACTTCTTATTAAAATCATTAAACAATTTGCGGTTTATTTCTTTAGCTAAATTTAATTATCATTTTTTAAAGTATTATGACGATTATTTTCTATTTTTTTTATGCCTTTATGAAGAACTCTTGAAACGGACACAATTTTCTCGCTATTGTTTTTTGCAAGAACTCGCAGTTTTCCTAAAATAACCAGAAATGTTAGAATAACCATAAAACAAGGTCAAGAGATAGATGTTTTACGGAGTCGTCTCGTTCCGTATTGCGAAGAAAATACTCTCAGAATGGAGCGGAAAGTGATTTCCACACTTCCGGAGAATCGTAAACTTCCCTTTAGGGAAATTACTAAGATCCTGGTGAATGATGGAATTAACATATCCCGGAAAACTTTGAGGGGGATAAATGCTAAAGGCGAACATTAAATGCTACCGTCCAACAAAGAACTCCGATTAACGCTAGAAATGAGGCTTCTCTTTGGCTTTATGCTGTCCTGAATAAAAGCAAGGTTAGATAATTTTGGACAAGCATAAAAACTTTATCCTCCTTTTAAATATTTAAAAATTATATTTTGACAGTGTTAATCACTTATCTACGCTCCAAATTTACGCATATATGCAGGGGCGGAACCAGAAAATAAATTTTGCGGGGATATTCATATTTAATAAATTATTATATTAAATTTAAGATATTCTTCTATATATTCTTCTTATAATTTTTACAAAATCTTAGTCACTTCCACCGCGCTCTTAACTATCAACTTTTTGTTTAGCAAACTGTTGGAAAAGTTTTATTGAGTACATTCGAAAGGGTTAATTTTCCTTCAAGATTTACCCAATAAATATTTTTAAATTTAACTACTTTCTAAGATATTGAGAGAGAAAATCTAACACTAAACTACAAAATTTGTATAATCAAAAGTTGTTTAGTTAGTGCTAAGCTACAAGTATAAAGATATACAATATAGAAATAGGATTTTTAGTACTCGTAGTTACACATTTGGCCCCCAAACAGTTACTAAAATGTTAGTGTCCTAGTTTTTAGTAATTTGTTACTATACTTAATGTTAGCTTTATGTTATGAAGTGAAAATGCTGCGACAGAATTCACTTTTAAAAGACATGAAATCATTAATTTTGTGAAAAATTGTACCAAAGTTGAAAATTTAAATACTCGAATACTTAAGTAGGAGGAAGATTACTCTTTCCAAATCAAATGGTCCTTGACTTTGGAACTGCGAGATCTTTTTAAAGATTTACGAGAGCTTAGTATTATATGTACATTATTTCAAACCATACATAGTTTGGGAATGGGTAATTTTTAAGGAGCAGGGCGTCATAGCAGAAAATTCCAATCAAACGATTTCAAGGAATTGCTCGCCTCCTATTTATTTTCGAAATACCCTGCATACTCTAGCTAGGTGGTAATTAACGTCAACAACATCTAACAATAATTAAAAAATTGATTGATTAATATGCCCGTCGTGCGGCAAGAACTCTTGAGCGCGCCCACAAGAAAGAACCTCAAGTCCCGCCTATCGCAGATTATATTTAGAGGAGCTTGGTGGACATTATGATTGCCTCCGATTGTTAGGCTCCGAGAAGTGTGACGATATTGATTAAACTGGACAATTCTCTGGAAAATTGGACCTAATGTGTCTATTAGGCCTGCACCAGGCGTCCACGGACGACCGTGGTGGCGGCCTAATTTTTCAGAAATTCCTCGCATTATATGCAAAAATAGAATTCCCCACTAAGATAACAATGCGAGGCTTAATGCATCTTGTCGTCGCGTCGTGATCATCCAATTTGTCCAAGTTTTTTTTTTTTTAGAGTTGTCATATTGTCGCGGAAAGTGGGATTGCGGTGCGCACCAGGACGGCATGTGATTCTCCCATTGGAACCATGTCCAGTGATGTCATTTATCCGGAACTTATCACTTTTTAATTTAATGGTGGTGGCAATTGTGGCATTTTTAATCCGCCTATCCGCCAATGTTTTTTCCCATGGCGCCTTGCCGCCTTCACAGATTCTGCCGAAGATTGATGGCTTTTAATCAGTTGCGCCAACTTCGACACAGAATTGATAGATTACTCGTGCTAATGCGTTTTTTTTCCCGGCGGTTACAGCAAAAAGCGCTTTGCTTGTTTTATGGTCCTGCAATTATGTGCACGGCGGATGAATTTCATAGGACCCTTGTTTCTGCTCCTGGCAAACGCTCTGAAACATTAACATCAAAATGGCCTTTGTTGTCCATTTCATCCATTTCACACAGGGACCACTTAGGCAGTCACTCAGCAATTTTAGTAAAATTTATAACAGACGCGATTTCAGTACGTGCATATACATCTACTTATACATATTGTACCTAATAAAAAAAACAAACAACTTTTTGTATTTATGGAGTATATTAGAAAATTTCTTTGTAAGCGTTTCTTTTTAGTAATACTGAGTTATATAAATAAAATAACCTTTAACTTCAGATTCATTAAACGATTCTAATAAAGTTATTCCAGAATCTCTGGAGAAAGGCATAGTTTGAGTTGTGTTTTAAATAACGTGAAATAATAAAAATTGCCCCTGACCACAATCAAAATTATATTTAAAATAGCTAGATACACTAGATACAATAATACAGTACGATACAGTATACAATACAATAATACCTAACTAAAACATACATAGGTATTTTATTATTATTTTTATTATTTTAAGTACGAATTTGCTTACATAATATTCAAAGACCAAAGATCCAAAGATTTAAGAATAACCTCATTATGTACGTTTTTATAAGCCGCAGATTACCTAAAGCAAATTAAGCGCCTTCAAACTTTTTAAGGTAGAGAAAAACAAAAACATCGAAAGCAGATTTTTTAAAACGTTTGAAACATGATAATTTATTTATCCAGCAAATCATCAAGTAATTCTGCAATAGACACATTTTAGATGCTATGATTAAGTGAAATGTTGCTCAACCAGGTTCGCTTTGAGTTCGTTTCAAAGATCTGGCTAACATCCCTAGTACTAATAATTGGAATTCAGCATCGTATACATATACTTAAAAAAATTTTAAGATAATTAAATATAATATGATGCAAAACAAAAGGAACAACTTGACAGGGCATCGCAATTTTTAACTGTAACAAAACGGGAAGGCATTTTATATCAAAATATTAATGTATGTAATGTTTCTAAAAGAAAACCAAAAAACTAATGAAAAAAGCAGAATTAAAAATTATTTGGCTGACTTGCATTGCCGGGAACAGCCCGAGGCTAAAGCCATATTTCATGTATTGAGTTCTATAAACTGCTTCGTAGTGTCTAAATTTCTTGCTAATTTGTGTCTGATTACCTTCCGCTAATTTTCCAAAATTTGCCTGACCAAGAGTACACGAATTGCGATTGATTCGCCTAATACATAGTACATGAGTTGACAGTACGTTTACCAGGGGGTTTATTAGCCTGGAGAAATTAGGTGGGATCATGGTAATTACCTCCATGATGTAGTTACATTATTAATTGCGGGACTGGGGTCTGTTTTCTCGGTCGATGTTTGAGAAAAGGAGAGTAGGCTGATGCCACAAATTTGCGGCTAACCAGAATTAAGGTGTTTTAATTTTCATTGTGCCGGGCTTAGTAATATCTCTAAATAGCATTAATTTATCATATTCTCATCCCTTTTACTTTATCAGCTTTATATTTAGAGTATATTATCTATCACTGACAAGTGACAACACTAACAAAACTAGCATATTTTGTTTTGTAAAATAAGCAAATTTTTTATATAGGTAATAGTTATGTTACTTAAAAAATAATTTCACGTAGACGGAAACTTTTATAGACGAAAGAAATCCTAAAATTCCTTAATGCTTTTTTGTTGTTAAAGGGTTATCATATGATACTTGTTTTTGTTATTATTTTTTTGCCATAAATTAGTTTAAAAAAAATTAGCAAAACTTTTCATTGGTTAATACAAAATTTATGGTATTAAAAAAGACAAAAACTATTGTTTTCTTTAATTATTACTTTAAAGGTCGTGACGCACACACTTATCTTAACATTTTTAGTATATTAAATCGAAATTTTAGCCTAGAATCTCAGAAAATCAGTTTTAATATGCTACAAGCACATACAAGAAGAGAAACCTTTTCTTAGATGACCCCATTCATCCCCATTGAAAATTAAATACAAATATTTTAAAATAGACCCGACTTACGTCTTTTAAATTATTTTAAAATGTCCTTTTTCAAGAATTGCTAAATTCAAAACCAGTCTCGACAATTTTAAAGATTAATTTCATTTAGCTGATACCAAAATTGAATTGTCATGCTTGAATCCAGAGAACTCTTTGGGGACTTTGCTTCTAATTTTATTACATTCATAAAAGCGAGATTAATCTAAAATTCTCAAATTTATGAATACAATTCATTATTCATAACATGTAATAATTTTAAAATGAAAAATCTCAGTGGAAATGTGTACCAGGAAATGACCAAATGGGCCAGAAGGGCAAATTTAAAATGCATTAAAAAATTACGCCGGATTGCGCTTGTTATTTTAGTTCCAAAATTAAATCCGGAAGAGCAATCATCCTAAATTTAATCTAAACAAACGGTACTCGTAAACAAATCGAGGTAATTCACTACAAGCACCTGGCGCACACGTGATAGGCTCCAGTCGTAATTAGTGGAAAATCTCGGTTACGTAACAGAAAGAAAACCTTGGGCAAGTGCTGCCATCTGAGCATGCGAGCGGGGGGCACTTAAATTAATTTCTTGGGAGATTCGCATGAAGTGCAGCATCCTTCTGCTGTTCACCTGAGCGGATAAGCGTAGGTGGCAAATGGTTAAATGGTAATTAGACTTTTACTGGTGATAAAAGTTAAATGTGGCTCAATTGCGCTTAACATAAATATGATTTGTGGGGTTGCATAATTCTCCAGCGCGGCCACAGGTGGAGGGGTGCTCCACTAGCGTGGCTATTTATGCGGTGTTTTATGGCGCAAAGAGTTCCCTGGTCGTGGTGCTCCTCAAAACGAAAACTTTAAGGACTCCCTGAATGGGCTGCGAATTTGTCTGTCAGAAAGAGGTCCGCTGACGTGACATGTGCAATCTCGGAATACCTTCCTTTCACGAAACGACCAATTTGATTTCGTGTGTCAGATTACAGCATCCCGGGAAAGCAATTTGTCCTTGCAGGATGTATGGAACCGCCTCCTCGTTGTAATTGTAATTCCGTAATTCCGTTTCTCTTTCGTTATAGTCAGTGCACTTCGTTTCATCTGGAAGGCTTCACTGCGGCCATTTTCTGCTCTCGGGCGAAGTGCATTCGTATATGAGCCTCCACAATCCACATACCATTTTAATCTGGTCCTTTTTTATCATCAAAAGGTTGCATAACAACGAAATATCTTGCCCACTTTTATTCTACAGAAAATTCATTCTAGATGTGAAATTACGATTTAATTGCTCGTTAAGAATAAAAAGGAAATTTTGTCAGTTATGAGTCTTTAATTATAATAACGAGGACTTTTATATTTGTCAAAGTGACTTTCTTTGATACAGATAATTTTCATTCCATCTCAACATCAATATCAATATTTTGGACTTATTTTCAGGTTTTTTTAGCGATGCTTTTTCGCAATAATTTTGGTGGTAAACTTTAATAAGCTTTAATGTTATACCTAATTCGATTTCTCTGACCTTGCAGCCTTAAAAATCCAAACTCAATTTTTGAATTTCACGTGCAATTGTGTATCGACTATGATAATCCTCTAAAGAGTCTAAAGAAACCAAAGTCTATTATTCTGTCAATTTGTTTTCTTGCTTTTCACGTGATGTGTCATATATTCACTTCATAAATATAATACATAGTAACAAAACTGGAACTTGCATCTTTAATCTTGCACCACACTTTTCTTAACCAACGTACTTACGAATATAATACTTAAATTAAGGATTGAAACTAATTTTATAATAAATCGTACTACATGAGTTTTTTCATCACAGTTTGAATCATTATATATTCTACAAATTTTTATTGAAGGAGATACACATACATACATATTTATAAGCTTTCAAAGAGTGTAAATTTTGGTTGCGCAATTTAACCATCATAATACCGCCGAGCGGTAAAAACACTAGTTGTATGTTAAAAAAAAGTATGAATAGAACATGAATGCATTCATAATACTTTTCGTTTAATAGCTTTTGATTGTTCCTTCAAGATAAAAATGTATATACATACATAATGTCCACATTTAGCCATTGTGTTTTTCAACTTGAATTGCTTTGTTATATTTATAGCTACATTAAGGTATTGTTTCAGCATATCTTTAGAAAGGATAAAAATTAATAAAAGCAGAAATAACAGCAACAGGGCAATAGCTTCTAATTGAAACAAAAATAACTTTACGGATCTTAAATGAGGAGGTAGCTGCCAGGAGTCAGGACGTAGGATCTTACAACTCCACTTCGTAGCTGCCGAATGGAATTCATTAGAGACAGCTCCGTTCTGCTCTGGCAGTGAACAGATTCAGAACCGTGCACCATTTGGTTTTAATTATATGAAGAGCCTCAGGATGAGCGGCAGCTTCCTTCGGAGCAATGTTTTAATGGTTTTGATAACCTTCCGATACTTAACAGTTGTATTTCGGTCGTTACGGTCCGGCTCTGACGTTCTTGGAATATGGCGGTCAAAGTAATTCCGAAATGCCGACCGTTGCAAAATAAGACGGAAACAGCTCCACGAAACTCTGCTTCTGGCTTGAACCAAGGTAATTAATGCCACCTCCGCTCTGCGGAACGCCCACTCAAAATCAGAAAAGGGCCGCTGCAGGGTTTGATATGATCCGAAGGATATGCCATGTCCGGCCAAAATCCCAATCCCTGAACTTTACCCGCCAACTTTGGACCATCGACGCGCTATTAATTTCCCTGATGGATGTCGTAAATATTTGCTAGTGGAAGTCCACTTTTTGCCCAATTAGTTCCACTCCAGTCGCAAATTTTTCATGTCTTTCTCTTTTTTTCACATTTTCGTAACGTTTAATGGTGAAAATATCGTGAAACTGAGCTACTGGAAGAATTTAGTTTATCAATCAGGACCTGCTAGTTCGACTAAGGACAGCTATTTATTTAATACAGGAGCAATTTTGTGGCAGAAGGCCATTGCAAATTGATGAAATTTAATTTTTAAATTCGCAAAGTGGTAGCAGCGGTGGAAATAGTATTCAGAAAGGCAATAGATTCATTTAATATTTGAATACTTAGTTTTCCACTTATATAAAATAGAAAGACTAACAAACATTTTTTCAAATTCCAACGACTTTCTTTAAATACATAGTTCTTAACCTTATTATTCTCTCCACAAACTCAAAAATGGTTATAATTTCAGTAGGTTTTGCATCTCACTGATATAAAATAAATTCAATGAAATATAATTGAAAGCTAAACTTACCCTCTATGAATATTAAATCCAAATCAGTACCGTTTTTTTTAAATTATTCTTCTAAAAAAATACTTATATAAAATTTTTACATTATTTTTTAGTAGAACGAATGATGCAAACTTTAAAGAAATTATTAAAGTTATTATGATTTTATAAAACACCCCTGTTGGAGTCATTCGGGTGCAGCAAAAAGCAATAACGAATCCTTATTTTACCAAAAAGTCAGCTTGTTTGCACTTAATAATCATTACAGATCTAGATTCCTTGTTTATTAAAAAAGGACTTCACGGAACTATAATCGTTCTGTTGTTTGTCTACAGAGAAGGAGAAGTAACGTCCTCCTTACAATTCGCACCCCCAACCATGCAAGAAATAAGAAAAAGGCTTTCTGATCCGATTGTATCAACGCGGTTTCCTATTCTTGGAATGCGCACTAAAACGAGCTTAGAATGGAAACTTAAGGAAAAACTCATAAAATAACATCTACTGTACCTCGAAATTTGTACTTTGCCAATCTCTTCATAATATTCTTTTCCAAATCGTCGTTTCATGGCATTTGCTAGACTCGCAGTTATTGCAGCAGAAGATAACCCATACAACTGGCGCATCCACTTTAAAGGAAGTATCTCAATAATTGAAAAACTCGGAGCTTCTCGCTTGTGTTCTACAACTTCGAAGAAAGTTTGTACACAGCAGAACGAGGGAAGAGAATCAAAGAAACACATTCGAATCACCTTCAATAAAGTGAGTTAATCGATAAAAAGAGCATATTTCTGCAATAAGGAGGAGTAATAAAAAATTTATTCAATTCTAGCCATACTGCCTTAGGACTCGTAGTTTCATCATCGTCTTATCTCTGGTACAAAGAAGTACCGCCATAAATAATGGAAGAAATTGCTTGAGCTCATCTGGAAATACATTTCTTATGAACACTTTTGGAAGTGTTAAGCTCGAGTTTTATCGTCTTTGCAGACATTTCCAGGTATATTTTTTTTTCACCGTCACTGCCAAAGGTGGCTTCATATACCTGCAGAATAGCTGCAGCATTTCCATTTGATCTGCAGATGTAAAGTAGAATGCTCGAAAAAAGCGAAGTCTGCAATTTTTTCCTAATTTTTTTGTGCTCGTACCTACCGACGGAATTGTAATTTTCAAGCATAACATATTTCTCGCTGTATTTGAAAAATGCGATGAGATTGTCGAATTTGTACAACTTTAGGCATCAAGCTTTCTAAATCCTACGAGAGAATTTAACGAAACTTGAGGGTCCCAAATCGTGTTAGGGCGTGTAATTAATACTAAGTAAACCCAAGGTAATTCTCCTTTGCAGCACCTAAACAAATTGAAGAAAGTCTTTTATCCAATTGAAGATGAGAAGAGTTTACCAATTCCTGAAAAGGGAAAGACATTTCATCCTGCCGGAGAAAATATTTAGAAATTAATTTATGATGTTTAGTAACTGTAGGATATAAAAACTTTAACTTTATCCCAATTAAATATGAAAATTAAGACATAGATATTAGCCTGCAATAATTAAGATATGCTACCGATTTTAAAATTGTCGCCACGAATTTATTTTTATTTAGGTAAAAGTTTAACAATAAATTATCTATTTTATTGATGTCTTGACAAAAGATACATCGACGAGTATTTTATTGCTACTAAAAGAGGAAATATCACATCTATAAATAAACTCATTGCGAATTTTGGACCTCGTTAATCACTCCCCTAAAATTTGTGTGTTCGAATTGCAGTGAAAATATATTCAAAGGAAAATCAGTGCAATTCTTTGAATTCCTGAAGTAAAGTCATTTTCTTGCCGCTCCCCACTTCCGTGGCAAAGAGCATTCAAACAGATCTGAAATACTCTGCTTTGTGGAGCACTCGGTGGCATCTAACTCTGATGCTTTCGCATTAAGTTTAATTGAATTTAAATGAACCTTTTAGATTTGCTCTTCTCAACTAACTCGGTTTGCTTGACGTCGCATCCGCTGAATTAATTATCTCGCTGCATTGTCTTCCTTTTGTTTTAATTTGAATCAGTTGTTTATGTGTGCGCGTTCACTAATAACATAGAGAAACATAAATTTATGTGCATTTGCTAAACTAGTATAGTAATATCATGGATTTAATACATTTAGTAATTGCAGTTTCCACTACCATAGAGGAAAACTTTTATACGTTCCTTCGCCTCATTAATATTCATTTAACTCCTTCCTTAATTGTTGCTTTCAGGTTGTTTACTGGTATAAGATATGCACATAAAGGTACAACTTTTATTGCAAAAATTTAACTTGAAAATTTTTAGACCAAATGTACAACGCGATATGTCTCTGGAAAATGAGATTTTTTTAATTTAAAATCAGTACACTTGAAAATTCCAGAAAACTGTGACTAATGATATGGTTTGAAGGTTAATAAAATTCTGTTTATAATTTTAGAATCTCCACAAACGTTTCAAAGACTGCTGGTTCGATTTCCTGGGCTTATTTTATTTTATTTTATTTTTTGAATTGGACATCAGGCATTAAACTAGGAACTTACGGAACATAGGAATGATCATTTGACTATAAATGATCATTGGTTAGCTTGTGTCTTCACACAATTGATACAATGAACATTAGTTTCACCATTGAAGGAATAATGTTCATATCCAACACTGTGTTTAATTCGCATCATTGATCTTATAATCCTTCAGTTATCATAAGAACAATTTAAGTAATTAATCGTTTGATTTCATCCTTATTATTTTTCGTTAAATGGTGATAAAATCCTCTCAGAACGAGTCTCTGCCTACATATTAAATTATATAAGTGAATTTAAACTATAACGATAATAGAAGAGAAGAAATATGATGGATTTTAGTTTGCAAAGCGCTTTTCCAACACTATCTAAAAAGTTGTGTGCAGCAAATAAGAAAAATGCAAGTTTGCGGAGATTTAGCCCTCTTGAAAGTTAGGACAAAAATCCGGAAATAACTGCGATAAACGAAGACTAAAGTTGACTTGTCAAAAGTTACGTGCAAAAGGCTTTTAAAAATCGATCCATGCGCTCCACATGCTCGAGCTAACAGCTTAAGACGTGTTCAACCAAAAAATGTTTTTTCTCCTCACTGGGCTTTTACTCTCATATCACTTGGCAGGGGCAGCCAAATGGAAAAAATCTTGCTGACGAATATTCAGCATGGGAAATATTTCCTCATTCATGGAATGCTCTTTATCCGTCCGTAATCCAATTTAGGAGTTGGGATTTCGAACGAAACAGGACGTTCAACGAAGAATCCAAATGAGTTTCCTTCATCACTCTTTAGAAGGGATTGCGAAACAGCAACTAATCGCAGTTGAGTGATGGAAAATGCAGCGGAGCTCACGGAAAGGTATTTGAGCGAAAACATAAATATGTTAAAAGATATTGGTTTCTTAAAAGATGCCTATAGCTGCTGCTGCTGGGCAGTCTTGTTAACCTAATCTATAATAACAATCTTTGACCCATCAATAACCATCCTGTAGATAATTTTTCTTACAATCTTTTCACCAAAATTCACTATATTAGGTATGTGTATTACATATGACTTTATGAGTTCCTCACAAGAAATTTTGAGGAGATGAAAATGATTTCAATTTTAGTTCAGTAGCAGAGCAGGTGGTAAAAGAAGTATTCGAAGGATTCTGGACGAACACTTAGGATTTACTACTTGTTAAAATAGTATCCGAAAATGGGAATTTTTGTACAATTTTGTCTATAGGTAGGTACATATTTATGCTTTTGTAACAAATTAGGTCAAATCATGTTGAATGTTAATCCATGCATAGTAGGTTTCCTTAATCTTTCGCCCCAAAATTAAACCGAAATATTTTCGCCAATTTGTTATAGGTCTTTTTGGGATTGCATCATTATAGTGTCAAGGTTTTCATGGCAGATTTCGAAAAGGTTCAAAGATGGCGCCAAAATAATTTGATATACTCGTATTTTATTTACATATGACACACGATATCACATGATAATATGGAATTAAATAAATTCTGGAAGTGTCTGCTTTGATGTAGTATGTACATACATGTACCTACTAAAGTTACAAGAGCAAAATCTGTTAGGATAATATTAATATATAGTTTTTATTATCCTATTTATAATCATATGTCTGTCAAATAAATAACAGGAACAGATGCCTAATTTTGCTATGACATCCTAATGATAATACAATAGCTCATAAATGTTCACTGCATTTTAGAATTTTCGTGTCAAATTAGATTGGCATAATGATTTTCACATCAGCCATAAACTTCTGGGTACTTATTCGAAGTTCACTAAATAAACATCATAAATGCTTCAAGTACAGACGAATTAATGTGCCATTTTCAACTCATTTAGTCGACAAAGTTCCAGCCAACGATAACTCGATTATTTCAAGTCCTGGGGGCGGGCGAGTTTCCAACAGACGAACCGAAAACTCTTTAAGCAATTATACATGCCAAATTACCCGCTTGAATTCTTCAATTTATCTTAAAGAAATAAAAAGGAAGATTTTACTAAAACTTTGTCATTTGCACACGCAAACAGAAGTAGGATAGGTCACAGGGTGACGGTGGTACAAGGAGCAGTTTAAGAAAGGAAAATAAAGTGTTTAAACATCATCAGGTAAAGAGCAGATCTCAACAATAAAGAGAGAAAAAACTTTCTAAAAACTCGTTCCTGTTCCTGTACAAATTATTTATAGGAAACACAAATATTAAATAAAGATAAATTGGATGTTTGTATGTGCCAGTACAATCAATAAAATAGTTTGCTTTAAACTCTGCTTAAACATATTCTTTTTAAATAATTAGCTGATAAATAAAAGGTAAGATGCAACGATATTATGCATTTTATTTCCACAGTACTGCCATGTTTAATTTTCATACTTTTCAATTCAAATTATTGAAAACCTTCTACATATAGGTACATATATGTATGAATAATATTTTGGCGACCTTTCGGTACCCACCTTAAATAGAACCCTTCAACAAAGCGGACAACAAAATATTTTCTTTTATAACCACTCAAAATTTTATAACCATACTAAATTTCAAGTTAATAGCATCTTCTAAGAAAAAACGCTGACTTACAAAACAAACATACAGAAAGACGGACACCTCACGAAGTCTTACCATAAGTGTTCCAATTTACCTTTTTGGTAAGAAACCCTAATATATGTATCTAAGGTTGTCCATTATTCAGAAAAGGTTTGTGGTTTGTTGCAGGAAGGATAAAACTTTTCTCCTTCGTTATTTGCATTTGATCTAAAATAAAACCTTACAGAATTTTATACTTGCAAGCTAGTAAAACACAATTTATATTTTGTAACTGGGATATAAGATTGTTTTTTATTAATTAACAATAGATTTAAGAAGCATCCCTATGTCGGAACGGTTCAAAATTCGTTTTGGTTTTTGATCAACATTTTCTTTATTTATTTCCGAGCAACAAATAAAAATGAAAATGTTCGAATTTTATCAGTAAGTAGGTAAAACATAATTTTTAATTAGCAAGCTGAGTCAGTAAAGAGGAGTTGTTTGGCTTAACAGTTCTTAGTCTAGATGATATTATCATATTATCAGTAAAAAAAAAGGATATCTCCAGATTAAATGGATTTTTCTTTCTTTGGCCCTGAAACTTGACCTAAATATCAACTTCAACACGAGGATATGCCCTTAATCACACAAAGGTACACGACAAAAGAACGTTGATATTAATTCGCTTATTTTACAAAAGGTATTAAGGCCATGTGCCAGTTTGGGTTTACTTTTACTTGGGTTGTACTTTCTCATCAGGTAACCCCATAAATTCCATGAAATAGTAGGTAGAGTAAATTTGGACTATATTTTGAACGGTCAAAGCAGGAAAATACAAGTGAAGATAAACTGGGCTATAGAACCCAGCATTGATTAAATTATAGTAATTTCCGATAAATTTTTCTACATCGTATTTTAGATCCCAACTTTAGTAGCATGAATTATGCATCAGGAGTTTGTGTGGGTGAAAGGAGCTCTGGTCTTTTTGGTCTCTGCTAAAGATTTCCATTCCAAACAACAGGAAGTATATCAGATCCATTGCAATGTCAATGTTCCACTCAGTAGATAAAGTGGATTAGTCTATTCTCCCAAAAATTGCCATTTCGGGTACGTGGTCACACTGACCGGAAACATCAGTCCCCAACAAGGATGGGGATTATTCAAATGCCTTAAAACGGATTACTGAGAATGCTTTTCGGATGCACTGTGGACCTGTTCAGTAGGTAACCGAATAGCACGAACATGAAGACATTTGAGGAAGCAAGAGCTCTAAAACTCGCCCAGAGATCAATATTAACCCTCCAGCCGCATTTTTTCTCAGTTTGTTCGGAAATCTCCCGTGCAATAAAGTGATTAGATTCGGTTTTTCACATTTTTAGTTTTTATGCAAATTGAGAAATAGTTTTGAATTTGATTTTCACCGACTGAGCAAGACGTGAATCCATTATATGGGTAATTTCTCAAATTCTTCGTAAAACCAAACCAATTAATTTTACTTTTGGGTAAGAACGTTTAAATGCAAAAAAATCATGACTTCTCTAAAACTTTATAGCACAACCAAGTTTCCTTTTGGTCAATCCCAAAAAATGGTGTTGGCAGAATTTAGATTTAAAGTTGGCAGCCTTATGAATATAAGAATTAATTTGTGAATAGTTATCGGATTTAAAAATAGTAAAACTTTTTAGGGGAATATATCGTACCTACTCAGTAATCCACTTATTTCAAAATTGAAAATCTTTCAATAAGATTACGCGACACGGCTGCTGCAAAACGTCTCTATTATTTATTTTCACTGAATTATAAATAATGCTTTTTTTTTTAATGTTACTATTAGCTGTGTTTTTTTCTACAATTGGATCCGAATCATATTTAGAAGGAAATTTTGCATTGAATTGAAATCTACGAGCAGTTACTCATGTCAAATAGTTTTTATAACGCGTTAAAAGTTCATCCAAAAATTTGTTCGGTTCAATATTTGAAGTTTGAATGAGTAAAAATCATTGCGCTTATCGTAAATTTAAAAATTATTGTGAGGGTGAGAGCTTATAAACTTCAATTCAATGAAAAACTCGTGTGCTTTAACTTATTTATAAGTAAATTTTTATTTGACTCTTATAATTCATGAATTCAGTTGAAAAATGCAGTTTAATTTTGCATTAAGCAGAATAATAACAATGACCAATTTCTGGAATTTTGATTAGGTGCAAGAATTGTTGCATTTTGTCTTCACCTGGCGGGGCTTATGGCGAATGTTTCGAGAAACGATTCTCAAACTATAGCAAAAAGAAAAGGTCCGTCTCCGCAGCATTGTCAGAATATTTGGTCTTAATTAATTTTCCTCGAATTTCAACACAACTTCACTTATTTTAGCTCGAGTGCATAAAACAATTCAATCTTTGCTAACCAGACCTACGAAGGGAGACAGACATTCTTTGGCACTTTTGTTCGAACACGCTGCGCTTCGCGAGTGAGGCCGTTTAATTAATTAAATCTGTTGTTTGAGACAAATTCCAATCATCTCACTAAATTTACGCTGTCAAATGGTTTCGGTGTGCAACTCTATGCGCAATTCGACGGACACCTGTTTGGCTGTTCAGAAGTGGCATGTTCGTCTGGGTTGGTGTTGTCTGCCTTTTTCGTGTGACATGATTTCAAGCCTAAATGAGCCTGAACATAAAATTGTAGCCGTCTTGAAGCGGGACCGATTGCCTCACACACCTAAAGTATAAAATAGGGACAATATATTATGGCACAGCAGGCGCCGTGTTGAAACTGTGAGACATGAAAATTTGTGGATAAAATAGCTCCGCATGTTCTGCTTGAATGAGGACATCTGCATATGACACACAACATGTTGCCTATGGGGTTCAAAACTTCCTCTTCAAGATGCAGTTCCCGGCCAGAGAAATGTGCACAGCCTTTTTCTACAAAGTTGAAAAAGTGAAAACTTTGTTTACAAAAAGTGTCATTACCGCACATAGTGCACTGATACTAAGTTCATCTCGCCATAACACCGAGACTTTCGGCAGAATAAAATCATTTTGCCTAAGGCCCCCAGGCCTTACCCAGAGTTTGAGCTCCATAACGAATGTTTTATAAAAATTTATATTTTTTAGGGTCGAGGTCCCCTCTGTGTGCTCAAAAGCAAACGCAGCGGTTACTCTGTTTGTAGTCTCTCAGGCCTCGGGCAGTTCGGGCACATTCGCTGGGGTCGTACTCTTGAGATCAAATTAATTTTTGCCCCTTGACCACCAAGCCTTAGTGGGTAATGTGGTCGTCAAGAAAAAATCCCCACATAACATATGGGGTTGAAACACTTCCTTTACATTTCTGTCCTGTTGTTTCAGTGGTGCGCACTAGAAACCATAAGTCCAACAGTACGGACACCCCAAACTGATGATACAAGCAGAACTTGTGGATAAGAAACAAACCGCATATGCGATCAAAGCAAAGTGATTTCGGCTTCGAATGCGAAAGAGATTTATGGCATCCCAAGTGCTGACCAGTGGCCGAAATTCTCTGAACAGGAGTAGAAGGAAGCAGAATTACACAAGAGTTTCCGAATATCCGATAGACTGGCGAATATTCACCCATTAGCCCAAATGAAATGCAATTTCCTAGTAAATTAATCCTGTTTCGGTACAAATGTGGACTAGAATTACTCCATCGATTAGCCAATTCTGTTGCACACATGTGTCGTTTCAAATGCCTATTCACTTATACTATATGTTATATACCTACATAGATATGACCTAAATAGGTCTATATATAATTATATTTTCAATCAACGACAGAAATGGGCAAAATGCTTCTAAAACCGGAAAAAGGTATATGTATGGAATTACAAAGAGACCGATACTATATACTTATATGGACCCGTGCAACTAATTTTGTATTCGTTTTCAATTAAAACGTCCTGAAAATGTCTCAAAGTCGAACCAGAATATTCCTGATATTGATCAAAATTGGGTACGTTTTAATAAGCGAGCCCGTTTTTATTCAAAACGGAATAATTTTCATACAAATCAATAAGATGTCTTTTCATTTCTACTTTTATATTAATACTGTTTTTAATGAAGCAAGAAATACAGTCGGCTCTCTCTTAATTTTATGAAAATTTGAATTACTTAACGACTGTTAAATAACTACATATTTTTATGTATTACAAATGTACGTATGAACTAATAGAGCTTACATTTTCGTATTTTACCAGTTTTCTTATAGTTCATGCGTTTTCTTTCCAAGCTGCCAGACATTTTGTATTTTTCTTTTTAATTTGGTTATTTTCTGTTCTACAAAAATTGATGTGCGGTGCCCAAACTTCTAACATAAGTTTTGTTTCAAGTTCTACCTCACAAATCCTATTAAATTCTGAACATTTATATTGTCTTCAACAAGTTTCTTGCTTACTAGTCCTCAATTTTCCTTTGACGAGAAACTTTATGAAATTAGGTTAAGTTTTATAGAAGTGTTACTTTCCGCTCGACACTATATGTAGGTATGTGTATGTATGTAGGATGCGTCTCGAAAACTGCAGAAAATGCTGCAGAAAATGATTTTTATTAACAAAGCTCTGATTTATTCTTTAAGTTGATTATGGGGTATAGTCACAATAGCGAGAAAGTAGGAATTTATTTTCAATGTTTTGTAATAGTTATATATATTTTTTTACTGATGTGATCATGTAGAATCGATTGACATATCCTGTTCAGATCTTATTGAAACACCCTGTATTTAGATTAAACATCATAATAATTTTAAAACAAAATATTCTGGTCCAAGCTATCTGCTGGATTATTAAATCATCTTTTCTAATTGTATACCTTGCAGTAACCATCATTTATCTGGAGTTTCATGGAAGCTTTTTGTTTTATGAATTTTTAGATGAGGTCTTCATTGTTTATAAAAAAAAGTATTAATCGAAGAAAATTCTTCCGATCAAGCACTCATTTTTCACGTTTAGAATATGCTGTATAGGTTACATTTAAATCCGTCAAGATGGTTATTACTTTTAGTTTAATGTCTGATCCTTTTAAATTTCAATATTTGCAATTGCGACAATTTCAATTTTATTCAAATCCACAGATAAATCTTTATTTTGTAACTTATTTGCACTTTATATTCCATAGTGGAATGCAGTTCATTTAGCAAATTAAACAGAGTGCAGAAGTCTTGATCAATTGTTATTGCATCTCATAATCCGTGGAATTGGGACTAAAACTTTTTGTTCGTAACTAACCCCATCAACCAAGTTTCGTGATCTATTGCCAGGACTACGTAAATTTACTAGTTTATTAATCTTTGGAAAGTAAAGTCACTTCTAATTAAAAACTTTCTTAAGTCCATTTATCCAAAAGGAAATTTCATGTATTTTTGTAGAATTTAACAGGGAACTAGGAACTTTTGATACCGCAACCGGCCTCATAGGTTGAAAGAAGCTCTAAAGCTATACCTATAAATAACTTGAGAACTCAGCAAAAGGTGAAATTCAATTTAGGTAAAAATTTATAATGAACAGCTGTGTCAGCAGCAGCAAATCGCTCAACCAGAAAGTTTCCATCTCCGTTATAAAGAGTAAAATGAAGAAAATTACGATAATTTTTTAAAGGGAGAAGTTAAATTTTGTCCTGCCCCGGATATTCTAGAGATGCAAGGTGCTCTGCATATTTAGGCAAGAGATGCAAAAATTATGAACCGAAAAGGAGCTTTCCGGGAATTAATCTCCCCCCGCGGGGTGCTTAATAGTTTCATAAGTACGATGCCATTCCAGTTTCATTCACGGCGGATGATTCCGGCCGCTCTTGGCCGTACATTTATTTTTTTACGTTTTTTTACGTAACCGAAATTAGTTTAATCTGATAGTTTAGGGAAATAAATTCCATCCTGTTTCGTATCATTGCAAGAAAACTCCATTTCATCCGGAACTGTTATTTTCGATTTCATTTTCCGGAATTTAATAGAAAATCTGTTGTATACATTTTTATATTGTGCATCGGGCATATTGAGTGGGAAATTGAAAATGATCCGCTCCATCAGATGACGAATAAAAATTTAGAGACTCTTTCAGATTAATAAATCATTTTGGTTGATTCGCTTTCATTGATATCCATCAATTCCAAATTATCCGGCATTTCCTTTTAGAAGCAACGGAGATATTTTGCAGTGTGCTTTTCGTCTTTCATCTGGAATATAGAAAATCTAAATAAGTTCTTATAATTCATAAATCTTAGAGGTTCTTCGCTTCAAACATACATATATGTATGTATACCTATGTAAATATGTATATAATAACTTTTATGCATATGCATCTTTAGACTGACATGACAATACATATAACATACATATCTAAAAATTGATAACAAAAACAGAAAAAACGTTTAAAGTCAATTTAATGTAAATATTTTAGTTTCTAATTATAGTTACAAAACAAAGTACATTGAAGAAGTCACAAAAAAATTTTCATTAAAAAAAATGGTTTCGAAAGTTATGGGCGTTGTTCTGAAGCTTAAGGATTAATTTCTAATAGAGTCTAAGATCTTGACTTTCTTTTCCAAATTTTGAAATAGATCTGATCTCTTATGCTATTGACCTTTCAGCGTGTTCAGTCGGGATGGTCAATAGTAATTCTCAGACAATAAAATCCGAAATAATTCACAAAACCTTGGTGTCGTCAAGAGAGTCACATAACTGCAATGGGACATGACTTACAGAAGTATCATCAAAATGAGATTGCAACCAGGGGGACGGTGGAAGAAACACTGAACACCTTGTCAATGGAAATTGGGAATACGACGAATGAGTCTCATCAATAGGTATCAGTTTATTGCATTTACACAGAGCCATTCGTCACGTCCGTCGGCAATTTTACGCCTTTCTTTCCGTCAGCGGGGGGAAATCAAATCTAGGGCCAGACTCCTTGCAATAAAATTCCGATGGATCGGGGCGTGCAAAGGTCACAGCACAGCGCCCTGCCAATAAAATGTGGAATTCGAAAAAGCAACAGGAAGCAGGAAGGAGCGCCGGGCCAGAGAGAAAGGAGAACGGTCTTTGTCATGGGGCGGGAAAATGAAAAGTTGATTAGCCATGAATAAAAATTTCGGTCACATCCGCAAGCGCACGCTGGTGCCCCCCACCCTCCTGCGAGCGATGTGAGGGCGGACGCCACTGGGCTCCTCCGCAGCTGATGATTTGAAAATTGTGGAAAAGTTTTTGGTCCGACCATGACGGCCGGGATTTTGTCGGTGGCGTTCGTACATTTGAAAGGAAAAAGCTCCTTTCACGGTCCTGTGGGTTCGGGACACTTAGGCCAAGCACCAGCTCTAAATAGTCCTGCAAGGCATGCAGATGTGGAGGACTAAAGTGCTGCTTTGCGGCGCATAGTCGAATCTGCATTGTGGGAGTCCGGTCCCAGTCCCGGTCCAGGAAGTGGTGGAAAAGGAAACTCTATGCATATGTATGCCAGAATTGCAAATTCAAAGAATTTCAGGAATTGCTAATAAGCTTCCCGAACCCATTTTCCATTGTAAAAATCTCTTTCCTTGCTAATTTAAAAGCCGCAAATATCTTTGCGCTCCACCAAAAAAAAAAATACTCAGGAAAATGTTCTTCTTTCGGCTCGGAAGGGATATAAAAATTAAATTAAATTGGATTTCGTAACCAAACGAGAAAAATAATTCCAGAAAATGCGTGTAACATTTAAATTATATCCGAAAATAGAACTTCGAGAGCAAAATGTGGATTTCAGCTCTTTGTTTACAAATAAGATTGGAGGGTATATTTAAGGAAGATAGAAATCTTTGAATTCGTTCATTTCAATGAATTTTCTTTCCATTCCAGATAAACTTTGGTCTTTGATTAAAAACAGGAAATATAAATTCTTCTTAAATATTTAAAAGAAAATGCAAATTTCAAAATCAAGTATAAGTAATGCATATATAGGCATTTTATGAGTTATGTATATAAATTTCTTTTGGATAAGACAACATGCAAGGTACATATTATAATGATGAATGAATGGTCGCATTATAGAAAAAAATACCTCATCATAACCTCAAGTCAGCGCCGCGTGTAAAAATAGTTCTTATTTTTACTTAAATTGAATTATTTTTTCCACGCGATAACAATTCCCTAATAATAACAAGACTTTGAAATATAGTGGATTCTGGCTAACCCCTTTAAGGAGCAACGACGTTTTACACATTTATGATTTATAAAGTTGGATACCTATTTGTTTACTAAAATAAAAATATACTTATATTTATTTATGCTTTTTTTAAGATACGGTTGTTTGCTTTAAACGTTTCATTTTTCAAGTTAATACAAACAAAACACTTACAAGGTCACCTTGAAATCCAAAAGAAAGGGTCAGGAGTAGGTCTAGTAAAAAGGCCACGTGACGTAACAAGGGCAAAGATTTAAGAAAAGGCAAAAGATATACGGGTCCACCGATTCCTTCTTACGCCATCCAATTGTGCTTTTAAGGCGACTTTTCTTTTTTATTATAAAGAAATTATAAAGAAAATTGCACGTCGGAATAAGCCGAGCCCGCAGAAAGGGATCAAAGAGATCTATTTCCAATAAGGGGTAGAACTAAAGAGCTTATTCACCCTCTGGCGGGCACAAATTATCTGCAGGTAATCAATCGTTGTAATTACCAACCAGTCGAAACCGGATTGCTGACGCTCGAAAAGGAGACAGGACAAGGCAGATAACGTGAGTCCTAGGAGTGTTTTACTGCCCTTAATAACCTCAAATTGAAATCGATTGTGGCTAATTGAGTTTCCTGTTCAAGAATCGATTCGACAGGAGTAAACAGTTTGCTACCTCTTAAACAGCACACTAAACCGCAAGTCATTATAATAAGAGCATTCCAAAATTCCTCGCTAATTACGTCAATTATTCTTGTTATAACTAGTAATGGAGCACATTTACGACGAATAACCTTCCACTCATCAATTTTTTCAAGTTTCTATAGAAAAAATCCATGAAAAGATTTTTATGATTTGTTTTGAGTGCCTGGGGGTTTGTTCGATTTCAAGCTACTTATTATATACATACATATATATGTATATATTTTTTTTATAAAATTATTTAATACAAAAAGTCGACCCAATTTCTATAAAAAAAGCGCCTAGAATTGCGATCTGAATCGAATTTTTCAGATAGCTAATCCACTTGCAGAAGAAAAGTTAATTCAATTTTCAAGTATCGATCGATATAGTAATGTAGATATGTATACTATTTACATGTCATTAAAAGAAGTAGTCAAGTGCGAGTGTGAATCGTGCACAAAGAGTTCCGAACTGAAATACGAGAAAAAAGGTGTATTGTGATTTAAGGTTCATTCGTTTTTAGTGTTTTCTACAAAAATTGGAACACTTATGGAATCAGCATGGTTTGTTGCATTTGTACCTACATTTGGCTGACCGTCTGCCACAATCCTTTTTCTCAAAAATAACAATGTAGAAAGCTGAAATTTAACGTAATTACTCATTGTTGGCCTAAATATGGACTTTAAATTACAAGAACCTTAACTTTTAATATAAGGGCTAATCTTGGGGATTTAGGACAATCAAAAATATTGCTTTATAAGGACTTTTACTTATATGGATTACTAAATAAAATGTTAGTTTCTTAAAAAAAAAACTGAGTTCAACCAAGCCGTTCCATATTTCAGCAAACTTTTCGGCTGTGATAAATAATTTGGTATTAACTTGACAGGAGAAATAAGGTGAAGTGCAGGTCACAGGTGGATATAGGGTAAATTGATGATGTTATTTTTAACTGATTAGTCAAAGTACGGTCTTCAAAATCAGTATTATTGCTACCAACTCTACAAAAGCAAACTTTAAGGAGGGTGTGGGTATTTTATTCATTATTTTGACACATGACTAATAAAAAAAAAACGACAAATAAACCGACTCAAGAAAAAACCATTTTTTTGTTATCCAGTGAACCTAATTATTCTCCTTTAGTAAAATTATATTTCGGACAATGATACATTTTTTAACTTTAAAAACATTGTACAAAAATGATGGAACGTTAAAGAGATTGACAGACACAAATATACTTTGTACTAACAGGATTTTCGTAAATTGAGTCATTTACGAAAAAATATTTGGAATTATTTCAGTGGTGGGTACGCCGAAACTGCTCCAGAGAAGATCCCGGACGAAGAGCCCAAATAGCGGCCAAATAAAATAAAACGAAGAAAAAAACAGCGAGGTGCTTTTCCAGCTTATTTGAAATCTCGTCCTTGGGTGGTGGAGACTCCGCCACCGCAGATGGTCAGAAATCTGGGAACTGTCGGTGGTCGGCCCCACGAAAAAGGTCGATATAAAGCCAAGACATTTATTGCCCTGGATGGTCCCGCAGGTGTCCCCGAAAGGACCGCTGTTAATCAAGGACCGGCCTCCAACGCCGGCCCTGGCTTTTTAACACATTGTCGCGAAGTCAACCGGGGACTTATTGCTCTTTTGTAATCGAAGGGCTTTATTCCGGCGGCCGCAGATCCTGCGGTTGCGGAATTATTCACTCGTTACGGGACTCATTCGGCTGCAATGTCGTGTTTTATTAAAAGCATGAGCCCGTTGTCGCTAAAGAGGATCTCTCCACTCTCCAGGCCGTGCACATCCTTTCGCGGCAGGGACGTCGTTTTAATTTTCTTTTAGTGCTAAATTAAAACGAACTGAAAAGGGGAAATCCTTCATGAAAATTTCAACGTCTGCAATGAAAGCCATGCTCATTTTACTGGAGAAAAGGCGTGAGATGGCATTGCTTTCTGAAAAAAACCCATTAAATGATCTCTGCGTTTTGACAATCGCTTTTGAAAAGCCTTCTCGAGTAATCGCCATCCTCTGGCGGTAGCAAAGTGTGTCCGTTCTTTTCCCATGCCCACACAATTTTATTGATTAATTAATTCACCCTAACAAGGCAAAATCATCAATTAAACAGGACAAAGGAGGAATTATTTACGGAGGGTAAAACAAGCAGAGGAAAAAGCCAAGAGATCGATTTTTGCATCATTGAATTTCGACGATGCTTAGCTTCGGCTGATTGTGAGTTCTATGATTATTCGTTTTTGTGTAGAATTAAAATGTTTTTCGATAATTTAAAGTATCGATGGTAATTTCATAAGTGATGTAGAACAAACAGTATGTCCCTATTAAAGCGCTCACTGGTCTGAAAACAATATATGTAAGTATATATCTACATAGTTATAACGACGGCTACTCAGTCTTACAGGGGTTATCTGATGCAATCTTGTTTATGGTTGTTTTATAAAGCAATAAATCCATTTAAATCACCACTAGTTTCCTATATAATTTATAGTAAGAAAAAACTAAATAAAGGAAAATACATATTCCTGACATTTTTTAAACCGAAAAAAAGACTTTTTGAGATAAGCATTTTCATATTTTTTTTTCAAAAACCCCAACTTTCGTCAGTTTTTTACCAAAGTATACAATTAATCTTTATAACAACGAATTGCACATGCATAGTTTTATGTTTCCTTCATTTATTTCCAACAAATTAGCGTAACTTAAGAGAGGTATTACAATAGTTAAATCAAAAAATAGAAAAGTGATAAAAATTATCGTTTGAAATGAATTCGTAAAACTGGTAGAATGAAAGAGAAGTTTCCTAATTAATGTGTTTCTGCCATAAAAGAGGCCAAGCAGATAACAGACAACAGTAAAGTCTTTAATTTCTAATAACAATGACTGTCGCCTCTTTAATAACGACTTAATGACCTACAAATGATACTGCTTCAATCTTTTACCTTAAAATATTGGAAAATGTACAGGTTTGCCTTTCACGTATAGAAAGAATTATTTGCTTCCTAATTACTTATGTATGTAATGTATGTTATTATAATTATATTAATCTACGATCTTGGTGTTTGATTCAACACTAAATTTTCTTTCAATGTGCATATCAACGCTATCGTCATCAAAATTAATACGGCATTGGGACGTGATAAAGCTCGTGTTTTATCAATAACCAAATGTTTGAATAACTTCTTTGAACGTATTAATTTCCATCTCCCAAAAAATCAAGCGAAAAGTGGAATTTTCAATTTTTGATATTTTTATTAACTCGCTTTCTTATATCTGTTTGTTTGTTTCTCTCCCTACCTTCGGGAAGGTCAGCACTTTCTCATACTTTTTAGTCAGTTTTATAAATGTTGTATATTAAAAATTGTTTTTGTAATAATCCTATTTATTTTTTATTTTTTGTATTTTCGAAAACTTTAGGTATTGTTATTGATCTGTACTTAGGGGTGGGCATTTCTTTTAAAGTATCATTTTGACTTTTCGAATCCTATTTGGTTTTTTTTTAATTTCATAGGAAGTGTAATAATGTATAATTTCGTAGCTACCTCGTTTTCGAAAATGAAATGATTGAAATATCATTTCACAAGAATTGGCACAGGGCCTTAGAATTGATATCATTTTATGAGGCTAAAGTTTCACTGATTTTTATTATTATGTAGTAATCAGTTTTGATGAGTATTAAATAAATACAAAAATGTTGTTATCAAGCGTTAAACAAAATGTTTATTTAAAAATCGTCCAGGCAGCGAGCAACTCTCGTGATGTGGCGTCAACTCGATGCACTTGAAACTGAAATGAGACGCGCCATGGAGTCTCGGGAGCGAATTTTCCCACGAGTCCGAACCTGAAGCTCCCCAAAGCACACTGTCAAAACACAGCCCCATATCCAAAGAAGGGGAGGGGGCGCAGGGAAGGGAGCCCGTTGGTAGCGGTAAATGCAGCGCGGCAGCGGCAGGGCACCGGAGCAAGTGGGTCCGATCCGATCCGATCCGATGCGATGAGCTCTGGTCATGTGGCGGTGCGACGGCGGGCGCATGCGTCGCATCCGCTTGCCTCCTTCGGGCTCCGGCGACGAGTGCCACGGCGCGGACGAGAAGCGAAGAAAATCCCACCCATCCCCAAAAAGCCGTCTTCTAATTCACCGGCGAAAACTTTTCGTGGCGGCACTGTTGTCGTCTCGCTCCCGCGCACACGCTCCACGGCCGAGGCGGACTCCTCCGGCTGTGTTTTGGCCGCGGCGACGGAGAGGAGCGCGAGCTTAAATTCAGCGGAATCGGAGGCGAACTGTGGCGAAACGAAACACAACAAACCACGGCTACGGCGAGAAACGGACCGTTGTTTGGCAATGAAAAGCTCGGGGCGCGCGGCTGCGCAACGGCACAAGGGTTCCAATTAGAAGACGTCGAAGTACTCGCCGGTGAGTGTGTGTGGGTGTGCTGTTTACCGCTCGCACACACCTGCCCCCATGTAGCGGCGCGCCAGTCGGCAAGTGCCCCAAGTGCTCCCGTTTTTCGCGTGTTGTGCCGTTCGCGTTTTCGTAGTAGAAGTTGGGATTTTCTCGCAGCCATGGCAGCTTTTTATTGTTGTTCTTCTTTTATTTTTTTGTGTAATATTTTTCGTCCGAGAGTCGGGTGAGTGTGTGAAAATGCGTTCGCGTTCGGCTGTGCACTTGGCATCAGAATCAGTACGATTTGTACTTTGAAGCGATTCGGAGGTGGAAGTGGTGCCCAAAAAGTTCTGTGCTCAGTGTTTTCCCCCTACACAAATCAGAAAGAGGTTTTTTTTGGAAAACAAGCGGAAAATTGTAAATTCCCAGTTAAAATTGTAGGAAAAGAAAAAAACCCGAAGAAACAAACATTTTAGCAACAGCTACAGATTTTATTCACCACGAGAAGATTTTTGTTTTTTTTTTTTAAAAACAGATATAAAAAATATACAGAAAACCAGCACACGCAGCTACCCACCCTGCACTGCACAACCAACCATCTGTTTGAATTTGGTCCGAGGTTGCTCGATTGCTCGCAAATTGCACTTGCGGCTAAACATTTTTTAAAGATCCTCCACACGCCTCAGACACACTGACATACAGGTAAAAATTAAATAAAAAAAATATATATATATATCATAAAAACATAAGAAAATCCAGAGGAAACAAAAACGAGGAAAACTTGACAGCCAGAGAAGTTCCCCGCGACTTGTTTTCTTTCGGTCCACCGTTGTTTTATCGTTTTCGTGCACAGTTTTTCCGCGATTGGTGATTTTTATTTGGCTCGATCTCGACGAATGCCCTTGTGATGAAGTCAATTTTTGAATAAATGGTGCAAAAGTAAAAAAAAAAGAATAAAGGGCGCATAACGGGGGGCTAGGAAAATTACGAAAAAAAAAGAAATTCCTAAATTCAGTCGCAGAAAAGGAGTACCGCTGCAAGAGTATTGGTGTGCCTTCGCCAATTTGTGTGTTTAAGTGTTGGTTGGTGTGTCTATGCTTCTTCATCCAGCTCCCCAATTTTGTTTGAGCAGCTGTTTTTTTTAGGGATTCTTACTTGTGATATTTTATGAATAAAAGAAATAAGTAAAAGGAAAAAATATAAGTCAAGTCGTGTGCCGTGATTTTGTGCGAGGGGAGGCGTTCGAATCCTCCGCATTCGCGCTCCGTCAAAGTTCCGTTTTGAAAGGGGGGTGGTTTCGAAGGTTGCATCGTCGTCGGTTGTCCCGCATTCATCGAAAACACAAATCTCTCCCATTTCCCGGGAGGCTCTCGTCGTGTGCGGCGGGGGGTTGGAAATTTGATTTTGATAGCGAGTTTCGAGTTTTTGTTTGAAACAAGTGTGCCAGGATTTTATCGTAAAAACGGCAACAGTGTCGGAGACCGAGGCTCCCATCATTTCATCCACCTGTTCTTCAAATCCGGGCGGCACAACGAACAGCATCGCAACGGCGACCACGATGGCATTCAACGGCGGGGGCGGCGGCGGCGGCGGCGGTAGTGACGGTCCCCAAAACAAGAAAATTCGCACAGGTCAACAGCCTGGCGAACAAAATGACACACAGCACCAAAACAACAACCGGGTAAGTCGGCCACAGTTATCCACTTTTATCCCCTTTCCCGGAGTGGCAACCACCCACCCGTTTACAGGATTGAATGCGATTTCCCAGAACGACCCTCTAGGAGAATTTTTCCTCGGAAGCAGCGTTACCATAGCGGAAAACAGGAGCCCCTCGCCGAGGGTTGTTACGCAAAGTTTGCCCTTTACTGAAATTGGCACGAAAATTCCCGGCTGGGGCTCCACTACGTTCCACTTAATTTCACTGTCTGCAAATTTTGAAGAGGAAAAGGTCTGCTCGGGGTTCTAAGAATCAGCAATTTTGAAATACGTGATCAATACTTGTTGCTAAATTCGCACAAAGTCCTTCCAGTCATTCATCAAATTAACCCTTTCTCTATCCGCGGAGTTGGGAGGGAAGGAGTTCAAACATTCTTCTGCTTGAATAATTCTAAGAAAAGTAGGAACTAATTTTAAGTATTGCTTTACTCCTTCTATTTATGCATTTCCCAGAAATGTTTAGAAATAACCGCATAATGCCTAATGATCTTAAATATTTTGGTGAAGAAAAGTCACGAATTGCAGGAATTTCGTGATCTACTCCTCACCTGTCTCAATTTTACGTTTGGATTTGTTTTCAAAACTCGCATATATTCCAGAAATCTTGGCTGCGTACGAAATATTTATATATTTGAAAAAGTGCATTTCCTCCTTATACTGCACCTAACAACACAGGGAATTTGTATTTTTTATTTAACTTTGGTTTAGATTACATAAATTCATAATAAGAACAACTAGAATTTCGAGTATAGTAGGGGACGGGTGCAATAATAATAATAAATTCATAATAATTACATGGGGATTCAAAGTTGCTAAACACATGAAAAACTACATGAAGGATTTAAATGAAATTTGATGTATTATGTCATGGATTAATTAATTATAAAATATTTTCTATCCCGACAAAATCAGAAGTTCTCGTGGGCTAAAAAATAATGTCTTTTGAAAGACTCAATAAATATGTAGATGTCGCGACGCATTTAATTAGAAGAAAAAAATATTCTTTTCTTATAACTATTATTTGTTAAACTGACTTTCAAATTCCAAAACGCCGTCCGAACGAAGTCGCAGTCACAGTATGTTTTAATTGTTTTATTCCTTGATTACTAATTCTTGTAATACTCATTAGGTTTTGTTTACATACTGGTCTATCCCAAATTTTCAATATTAAAAACTAAAATAATTTCTGCTAGACTACAAAAACCATGATAGATGAATGAACTCAGATTTCAGCTCTTACTGTAAATCTTTTATTGTATATTTGTAACATTTATATATAATATTTGAGATGCATACATACATACATATGTGTATTATATTCTAAAAAAAATATTACAACAAATAAATGTTTGGCATAAATTGAGTTTAAGGTTTGTCGCTTCAAGAATTTTGATGAAACTTTGTAGCTATGTTCATGTCGGGAAGGCCCTACATGGGCATAGGCATGGGTCCCAGGGGATAAGGAACTGACCCAGCGGCGGGATAAAGGACTCCACTGCCTCCAATTGGGGTGCTGGGGAAGAACCCACATAGGCGCCGTCGGCGGCCCGATGTACGCGAGTTCCTCTTCCTGATAATCTCAGATTTTATTTTCCGCAACTGTCTTACGTGCGTTCAGAAACTGTTCCAAAAAGGACTCCAGTGGCAGTTCCTTGTCCATTCTTGACCAGCTTGTCAGACTTTTTAAAACTGTCTATTGATTTTTATATAAGTATACATATACAAAAAAAACGCAGTTTAATGTAATAACCAGAATTAGAGTGAGGAAAAATAACACCTTTTTGTTTCTTTACTTGGAAAAAACGTAAAAAACTAAATTATTAATAAAAACATCTCAAATCTAAGTTCAACTTCAAACAGGGTGCCGGGGTGCATTTTACAAAGGGTGAGAGATCTCCCCATAAAAACTTTCGTTGTGTTTTGGACCCCATCGTGTTGTTTATAGACATGTATTTAACGCTAATGTACCTTTTTCTGCAATTTCGTTGGCCCACATGTTCCCGATGGATTAAAAATGCAGCAATTTTAACCATTCTACTGTCTAATTCGAATAATATCCAAAAGCATACAAACCCTTAGCTCGTTATTCAAAATTTCGCTTGGGTAAAGTTCACTAATCCGCAAAAATATATTAACAACAATGAGATCCCAGAATCCTTATTTAAGTCCTGAAAATAGATCTAAATCCTTGAGAGTATTTTTGGATAACATCAGTAGGTGGATAAAATACTTCTGTAAACAATAAAATTTCATAGAACTCGTTTGGGCTTTATGTAATCTACTTTAATCCACTGCAGGTGATTCGTCTCTCACTAAATCCTTAAACCACACACTTCTCTAGAATTCTGTTTCTATCTACAATTACAATTCACAGAGAGTTAGAAAGACCAGAATCAATTGGTCCAAGCAATAAAATGTGTCACAAAAGTAAGGCACCACACATTTTCTAGGAAAATGAAAACACGTGAATTACGTTAAATATCTAGAACGAGAACCTACGTTATTCTTATAATAAACAACTTTTCCAGAAATTATACAAATTTTTATGGGTAGTTATGTATTAATTATTTTTCATAGTAAAATTTTAAGATTCTTTCTCTCCTAATATTCTTCGTAAATCGTCTTCCAGTCGACTGTATTTGAAAAACATTTTATTGCTCTTTTTTCATTGTCCATAATATGAAATAATTTTAATTTAGGCAGGTCGGAAAAATATCAAAATTGAGCCAGTTGCTTTCTAAGTAAATTGGACGAATTGGAAATGAACTACTAATAACTAACTAATACTCGAAAATTCTCATTAATTAAGTTAACATCTGACGAAGGCAAACTTTAATTTTACTACGGACGAAAATCACCAACTCAATAGTTTTCTTTTAATAATTAAGACCAGGTGAAAAAAGCCAGTTTAATTTTCATGGAAATGAAAAAAAAACATTTTTAATTTTTTGAGCAGAATACAAAATGTGCAAAAACGCAACTGAACGCCAAATAAACAAAGCTGAGCTAACATTACCTAAATCGATTTAATTTTCTCACTTTATTGTGAAATTAACCCCAATTAGAATGATGTTAGATTTTTATTTGAGTAGATAGTCCGCGTATTTTTACGTTTTCCCAACTGTCTGTTTCTGCTCGTCTCTACGCGAAGGTATCGCTTATCGACGGATTGATGCTTATCAGTGGTTCAGACTCAAAGATAACAAAATTCAAATATCTTTTCGTCTACTCATGTCACGTTTACTTGTCGCGTAAATAAAAGTTTTTTTTTTGTAAACTTTCATTTAGGTACTACAAGAGGTGAATCCGTTTCGTTTTACGTGAATATTTTTAGAATTTTACTTTAATTGTACTTTTTTTGTCGGTTGCGAAGAAATTACATACGAATTTCATGAGCGGTATGCATGCATACATATTATGTAATCTTTCTTATTACATTAAAATAACTCTAATTAAAATTTCACATTTCTTAAATTTTCTTTGGTTTACTAAGTATACATACTATATCTAATTTTTGAACTACTTAATTTAAGATCTACTTTTCAATCCAATATGTGGAGGAGCCGTTTATTTTGAAAGTGGCCTAAGCCCAAAATATCATGATTGATTTTTCTATATTCTTTTAAGGTAAAATCGACCTTTTGACATTTTGGATTTAGGCCTCTTTCAAAATAAACGGCTCAAATATGTACATACCATATAAGCATTGTAAATTTTTCCGAAGTATAGATTAATTTTTCAGCTTGAATTTTATCAATGCGATTTGGTTATAAGTGTAACACAACTATTAAAAATAAATTATTAGTTATTACCTTTTAATTGTTGGGTAAATTGCGACAATTAGCTAATGCGGAATTCTTAATACCCTTGAAAGAAAATTGTAACGATTTTTATAAGAGCGCCTCCATCCAAGGACATAAAATTTTCAGTTACGATTTCGAGGGCCTGAAGGATTAAAAGGGGCAGAGACTGGGCAACACTTCCAAGAATCGATTTAGTTACGAAACATCCAATATAAATAAATGTTAGATATATTTTAGGAATGTCCTAATTTGATACCCCACATACCCAAAAATCCCTTAAATTACAAATTAAGATTTTTCCTTTTCTATGTTGCGGACATTATTAACCCTTAAGGGTATGCTCAGTGCTAACGTATTTTTATGAACAATTTTGAGGACTTTTCATATAAATAAATATTTTTAGATATCAACCGACGTTTACTTTTTTATATGAATAAAATTTATAGAAATAAAATCGAATTTTAAATATTTGGGCAAACTCCTATTTTCTAAATGTCTGTGACAACATTTTATCGTGATTTCAACCAATTGAAAGGGAAATACATATCAGAGATAACGATTATCATGGAAAAATCATGCGAGATTATATTGCATATGTTACAGAAAAATATTGAATATGTTGATAGAATTTTTAGTTCTCATTGTGAATTACCATTACTTAATAGTATAAAAATAAAATGCATGCATATTTTTTTGCATATATGAGCAAGATAATCATCTTAAAAAAGCCAAATAAATGATGTGTAGTTAGTCCCAATTATATCAGTCATAATATTATCGTAAAGTGTAGCGACATTTGACTCATTAACTGGCTTCGTAGTTATATTGCTTACAGTCACGCTAACGATTTAACATGAAGATAAAAGTACTATCTGTTCACGGACATATAAATTAAATGTAATATATAACTACTTCTGTTTGTTACATAAAATTATTTTAAGAAAAATATGAAATGCTTGTCTAATTTTAATTGCCGCTTTTTGACACGTTCCAAGCAAACGTTACGAGGAATAAAATTAAAAATATTTACTTTTGGTTGCTTTGGTCAACAAATCTACCCACGCATTATAAAGTTTTTTTCTCGGTTTCTCGTGAAATTCATTCACATCCTTCATTGACGAATGCGAGCGCGTAAAATCGAACTCAATGAAGGACGGCTTAAGAGTGAAAGGAAAGAAAGTAAAAAACATCAAAAGTTTATGATCTGGGACAACAAAACAGTGGATTATGGAAATGCTGATTTAAAAGTTGCTCTTTGGCGGAGATTTTTTTATGAGTTCCGCGCACGGAAATGCATGAAAGCTCACCTTCCTTTTGAAGGTGTTAAAAATTTTATTACGGTTTTAACCCTAAAATCGGTTCGTTATTTCAGACTTGCGGAGTTCACTTCGGGGGATGGAAATAAATAAATAACGTATTTTAAGCCGTATTGTATTAGAGGATACGGTATTTCTTAAGACTTAGTCTTAGACAATAGTAACTAAAGTAATCTGATTATTTTTCCACAAATAAAAACCTTTTCAGAGTTAGGACCAATTTGTTTTTTACGAACCTTCGGTACCGACTTGTCAAAGTACAGAAATTTATGCAATGTTGATTAGAAAACATTTTTGAATAAAGACAAGAACCAAAGCTCTGAAGTTTAATATAATCAAGCCATATAAAGGGTGATCCAGTCAAGAAAAATACACTTTGTAACAAAATCTCAAATCTTTTGATAGTCATTACATAATAGGTACATTTTTAAGAATTTCGTTTACATCTTGGAAATTGTTTTGACCCAAAAAATCTCAACATTTTAAGCACTGACAAGATAGAAAATGTTAGTGAAATTTTCGACCTATAAGATTCAAATTAATTTCCCATGATGTTAGAAAGAAACTTTGCGTACGTTATTTGTAAATAAATAAAATAATTTAATTGAGCATTTCATGATAGGTACTAGAACATTCAAGGAAAAACTTTAATTGCCTAAATACCTGAAAAACTGAAAAATTCGGTGTAATTTGAACTTGAGAAAACGTGGCCACATTTTATATTTTATGCCGTACCTACAGATGAAAAATTCATGTCGAGCGATTCGAAAGAACGCTCATTAATTGCTCTACCTGTTTCTACCGCCATAACTCGGTAGTTATTAGGAATTTTTTCATAAAATTGGACGTACCTACACAATCCGGATTTCCGTATTTCTGTAATTTTAAAAAAATCATAGGAATATGTAATGTGTAACTTTCTAATCTAAAAATATGTAATAATAGCACTAATATTTCTAAACATCTTGGGGAACAATTCGTTTTTAAGTGTGCACTTGCTATGACCTTTATTTACTACTTATCTTAATTGTATTCTGTAGTATCAAATTATCGGTTTATGGAAAAGGTAAATTTCGTGAATTATTTTGAAAAGTTTAAAAACTTTCCGAGAAGTTCGTGTTTCGATCGTTATTTTTAAAAGATTCCTCCTCTTTAAAATAAATGTTTATATGTAGTTACTGCATCAATAACGTCGCCTAAGTAGTATATCCATTTTCAAGACGTTTTCCATGACTTTTCGCAAGATTTCAGAAATTCTCGCCCGACTTTCTTCTTGAATATTATTTTTTAGTTGGGGTATGGTCCCTAGTTTCTTCGCGTATACACGTTGCTGCAAATATCTATAATATAGGAAAAAATGGATAAAAGCTTTCAACTGAGTTTTTAACCCGCATAGTTATCAAGTTACGAGTCCAGTTGGCAATTGACCTACCTCTCATAAAATTTCCTGCTTAATTTGACATGCTCTAATAGTTGTATAAAGTTTATAGCAGAACGCCTCGTAAGATTTTGTGTGTTTTCTAGTAAGCAAGTCTCGAATCCTCCTGTTTAAAATTTAAGATGAAACACTTTGGCTCAGCCCTTCTTACGGCACCTTATCTTACGGGGGAAAAAGCCCCTTGCTCCTTTAATTTGAAATATTACTCCTTTTCCACCCTCTGTTACCACGGGTAAGGGGGTTGTTGCCAGCCGCATGTTTTTTTATTTTTGTTTATTTTGTTGCGTACCCAAAATATTTGTTTCTGTATTTCCATTCCTTCCGAAGTTATTGAGGTTTTCCCGGAACTTATCGTACAGCATAAATCAATCCGGGACTGCTATCCGTTTGGGTATCTTAGAAATTCATTTACCCTTTTTTGGTGATATTATATAGAGTTATATTATGTTAAGACTGGTTGGGTCTAAGAAAACGAATCGATTTTCTTGGAGTTAACAAATTTTGTACTACGAGTATAGCCGCTTAAGAGTGAGAGATAGAGCATGGTAACACTTGCTGCTTAGCCGGGAAAACTTATTCCTACTTTGATTTTAGCAGTGTACCCCAAAGAGAATCGATTTTCCCAGAGCACGCGAAGGCAACTTTCATATTTCATGCACGGCAGTGGGAAGCAAGAGCAACTTTGGGAAAAACACAAAAGTGACGCTGCTGGTGATAATTCCAAATGGCGGGAGTGTCAACATAACGGGATTGAAGGGAGGGGTGGCGGATGGAAGGGCTGAAGGGTGGGTGGGGGCGTGCAGGTTGGCTACGTCGCGCCGATGGGTGGTGCAGTGCCACGGCCACACAGGGGGGTGCGAAAAATGCAAATGCCCAATTGTCCGTTCGTTCGTCAACACCATCCCCCAAAAATTGCACGCACCGCATAAAATTTAAAATAAATAAAAACCCCACCCAGTCGCAATGGTCTCGGGCTGATCCCGAATTATCCTTGCATATATCCGACCCGGAGGAGCAGGAGTGCCACTGGAGCGAGGTGGCTGCAAATCCGTTTTATTTATACAAGTGGTGGAAGATGCAAGCCCGAGGATTTGTTGCATCTCATCCCGGGGAAGCCCCGTCCACAGTGGGAAAGCGCGGCCCCCCCTCCGCCCTACTTGCGCCGCTCGCTCTGGGGGTCTTCTTCAGGCAGTTGGAGAGGCTTAAAATGTTCCTCAGATGAAAATTTCCGTGCTTGTTCTGGTGGTTGGGTTGGGCCCCACTCGCACCCTGGGCAGCGGAGCCCATCGTCGTCGTAGTCACCCTGTGCTCCCTTCGGGGGCGGAACATTTTGTCAGGGCTTATTTATTTTTACGGCGAAAGCGGGGTTTTCGGGCCCTAAGAGGGTTTCTCCGGAATGGTGCCACTGGTGAAGCGTTTATCGGTAAACGCGCATTGAATTATCCCATCTTAATAAGAGTGTGGTAGTTTCGGTTCGATTTTAATTGATTTTCCATGGCCCAAAAGCTTATGCTCCGTCCCTGGGTCTCTGTGTGTTCAACAAATGCTCGATGGAATCCGCTTGATGTGCGCACTCCCTTGCATGACAGCGTTGCCAGCCATCTCGATTCTTGGATTTATGTTTTCCGGGAAGTGCACTCACAGCACTGTTCTAATTACGAGCCTCGTGTCATCGCCTTGTTTTATGCACCACACTAAACGTAAAATTCATTTTTAGTATGCAATTTATTTAGAAGCTTGTCCTCTGTCCACTGGAATTTTGGTGGTGCTTAATTCGAGATCAGAAATAAATTTCGTTGACGATAAGTGCGTTTAACTATAATTATTATTATATCGTTTTATTCATAGTTAGTGTGCACTTTAGATGACAACGATTTAGAAAATCGGAGGCTAACATAAAATTACTAAAATCTCGCTTATGTTAATATAACATAAAAGTAACTGGCAAAATTTAACACTATCTACGATGAACAAAAATGAAAATTCATAATCAAAATAAAACTCTACTGGGGTGCTACAAGATTCGGCACTAGAACAAATTCTCTATAATATATAAAAAATTGTTCAGCTTCTATATTCGCGAATGGCAGATATTTACGCAAACTTGTTGACTCCAAGACTAAAATGAAACCCACCATGTTGGAAATCATTATTTAAAAGTAGATCGACAACTTTTCGTAAACCATTTCGTTATTAATTTGATAAATGAAGTGTATAAATTCAAAGCCTTGCAAACTTTCGTTTAGTTTGTTTGTAAATCAAGAATCTTTTTATAAGAGGCGAATCCAATTGCTTCGCTTCGTCTTTTGTAGCTGAATTGCATGACAAATTTCTTATAAAAATTTAACTGCCTGCATCTAATTTAGCAGTAAAGGACGAATCAAAATAATTCGTTCTGTTTCGTAATAAAGCCTCAGAATGCAAATACTGATTTACAAATAAAAATCCCATTAGTTAGTTGAATAATCCATTTGTTATACGATCTGTGCTGTAAGATCATAGTGGGGTTTCAAAAATTTTTACAAAAAAATAAATAACATTTCAAGAATGCAGCGGTTGGATCAGAAACTGAGAGAGTTGTTGTTTTATTCAAATTACATCGGTACCGTGAAAACACAATAATGGTAAATGGCATTTTATAAAAAGTATAAAAATGAATGTGTTCTTATTAATCTACGTGAAAATTGTCTAGGAAAAGAGAATTATGAGTTTTATTTACGTAATCCCCAAACATGTTTGGTTATAGTTTTTTAAGGCGAACAATTATTTTAAAAGCTATATCTTAAGTTGGTCTAGTCTCAAAATGAATGAAAACTTTAAAAAGAGAACGTTTCAATTATGTAGTATAAAGGAAATCCGATTTTAAGTGTCTGGTCCTGGTGGGATTCTTATTAATTAAATCAAATTAAATTAATTAATACTCGTAGGATTTTTATGTGAATACGTCTTTAATGCGCGATATTGAATTGTTTATATATAACACTTTAATACGCAAATTGGATTCGTCTTGATAACCTGAAGATTCGTATTCTGCGAACTCGGAAACACAAAAACCAATGGGCGAATTCAGAAATCAGGAGTGCATTTATGCAGCATCTATCATACATATTTATTACCAATCAAATTCAAATAATGCATCTCTACTTGGATCAAAAATTCATTTATGCAGTGTAAATGCATGTGATGGGCAAATATCATGAAATTTTCTGATTTCCTACCAGTCTCAAGTGAAAAGTTTTGTTTTAAATCCTCGCAGACAATATTAATTTTTATCGATTTTAGTGGTAGAGTTGTCAACTTCTGAATCAAATTTATTTACATATTTGGAATTCAAGAAGTTTTTGACTTGACTATAAACAAATATATGTAACGTGAAATTAACAAATTTCTGCAATTGGAACGAATAGGTACATATATGTATATATATATTTATGTAGTTACACTATTTTTGTTAGATTATCAATAAATTCTCCCTGTATTCAAAGATGCCCCAATACTGAATTTAAAGACGTCTTCATGTCAAAGTATGTTTCGATTTATTAGAGAACATTTTAACAGTCTAAACTAAACAGTCATAAATTGTTTTGCAGCAAACTTCACACATGAAGTGCCGGCAATCTTGAAAGGTTGTAAAGTGTTTTGTTCCAAAGTAAACAAAGAGTAGCCTCAGGCTTTTACTACAGAAGTCACATATCTACCCGCTCCTGGGCAATGCGGAAGTTTTACTTATTTGAAAAGTTTGCATTAAACAAAAATTTAATGTTAAAGCACGTTGTATTAAATACTTAAACATAATTTCGGACTCGAAACTTACAACGCAACCCCTTTAAAGAAAATCTTACAATAGCACTTTATAATTATTATTCATCAACTATAGAGGATGCTCTCGGGGGTGCTTCTGTTTTCTTATTTGCTTCTGCTTTATCTGAAATGGCTTAGTGTTTGCTTAGGATCTGATCTTTGCATGTTCTTATTGACTAGCATGACTATTTGGGGAAAAACGGATTGGGTATGTTATCTGCAGCCCACAAGATGTAGTAATGGGGGTATTTATTTGATTATATCACGCTTGTCCTAATGGAAGAGGCTCCTTTCATAGCGCCTTTTCCTTACCCTTCCCATTCAATGCGCTGATTGTGCCGAACGACAACCTTATCTAATGTAGTTTTGCTTTCTGCTGGGTAATATTATTTAAATTTTCTTGGTTAAACGTACGTACAGTGTTTTTACCTCTCATTTCACTTATAGGAAAAATTTCTTATTAATTTGAGCCTTTAATCGTTCATACCGACCATCTTTTATAAATTTGTAGGTAGAGCTCACAAATTATCGAATATTCGACCCACTTATTGTCCTTGAATTCTTAATTATCCCACTGACGACACCCATCTATGATTATTTCTAAAGATCTAAGTCTACCTACAACTCAATTTGTTAAATTTAACAAATCTCAGGTGAGATGAACACATTTTTGGCATTCGAATAATTCAAGAGGAACGGAGTGTGAGTTTACGACACTGGTAAAAATTATTGTGAAGAAGTAAGAAAAATAAAGATTTTTTCAATTTTGTTTTGATTAAGTTCGTGACGTAGTACCTAATTGATACATGTTATTTCAAATAATGCTGAACAAATACATTTGTTATTTTGTTCACTTTTCAATTTAGGTAATCATTTAGTATTAATTTTCATAATAATCAAGCTTTTCTACCGGTTTTGCATCATAGCTCCATTTTTATGCTAAAATTGCATATAAATTAAAAGGAATGTTCGGTAACTATTCAATTTCATAGCTTTTATTTGAGAATTATTCTTTAATTGTGAGAATAAGGCTTCAGAGTATGTGGTAGAATTTAAATTCTTGATTGTGAAATACGATCAAATCTTTTTTAATATGACTTTCAGCGGGGAAAAATGTAGATACTGATTGTATATAGAAAGCGGTATAAATTCGCCTAAGATTCATTAACTAATATTGAGTTTTTCAGCATTAGTTTCATTTATACTGAAGTGCTTCATTTTAATTAATTACTGCCTATAATTCATTATGGTATGGCTTAGTTTCTCTGATAGAAAAATGTTCAAAATAAAATCCCTTTCACAGACCTAAATACTTAATAAAAAATTGCTGCATAAAATTACATACTCCTCCTAAAAAATAGCTTAAAAAAGGTACATGTTCTGCTTTTCGATCCGCCGCTCTATGTAGCATAAACCCCTAAGCAGTTTTTAATCTAAATCACCGAACCAGTTTAGTTTTTCAGGTACATAAACATAATACAGGTACATTCCACCCAGTTCAGTCGTTAGTAGTTCGAGAACCCGTAAGTTAATGCACTATGACGTATTTGTGCTATGTTATGCTATGCTGCAATGCAATCCAAAACTCAAGCGCGACTTTCACCAAACTCCTTTAGGTGGCATGTAAAATTAGCAACTGATATCGTCATAGTCCTTTTAGTCAATAGTTTTGTAATCGCGATTCAAATAAGGAAAGTCGCGAAAATCTCGCTTTCCATTTCGAATAACTAGCCAAATGTGGACGTATTTGAAGCTGGGCCGCGATTACCTCAATTGAGGAATGAAATTGCGGCATGGAGCCGAGAGTGCGAAGTGCTTTCGCGCCATATTCCGTCGCCTGTTGCTTCCATAAACCACTTTTTAACTAAATTGCGTGCCCAATGGCTGTTACAACACTGGAATCAGATTAAAGCGAAACTAAGCAACTTTGCGTCGAGGTGCGATCGAAAAGAAACCAGCCCAGCCGGTGGCTGCGTGCACTGACCGGCAAATGCCGTCTAAGCTAAAACTTAAAAAAAAAAACCCGGGCAAGTGCACTTTCGGGGCGCGTTTCCATGTTTTGATGTTTTGATGTTTTGCCTCCGTGGATTTCGCCGAAACTCCAAAGCGAGTCTCGAAGCTCCTCCTGACTGCGTTCCGCCGGGAGTTGGAGTTGACTGGGCGAGTTGACTGCGAACATGAACGCACCGATTGCCTCACACCTGAAGTTTGACTCGCACGTTATTGCGCCAACTTTTGCGAAGCTTTCAAATTCTGACGAATGCACGCGCTCGTACCTGCGGGCAATCAAATGGTCATTGTCCGCTGCTTGGCGTTTAAAGAACGAAATGAATGGATTTACTGAATTATGTTACCGTCATTAAAACTACGTAGATATTAATTTGTTGTACTACATATACCTACCTACCTACTTTGGACAATCTGCACAGACATCAAGTTTGGTATAGTATTCCAAATATTGTTGATGCAACTATAATTAATTGTGTATAAATAATACAATACATTAAGGTTTTGTGCTCGTCATAAAATGGTTAGTTTTTAGGCTAGATAGATTAGAAATACAGGTTTTGAAAGCGCATAGCAAATGACCTCTAAAGGGTATCCTATTATGCATACTATTTTATACTGGTTATAATTTTTAACGATATATTATATTTTATGATACTATGGACCTTTCATTAGGTTATATCTTTTATAACATTATGCATTTTAGCTTTAGATACATCATACATGATAAATTCAAATTTCCAGTGAGCGGCATTTTAGCGGCGTTATTAAAAGTTGTTGAATTAAATTTTATCATTTATTGCAACCCATAAAATTTACCTTTTGGGACATGTAGCCTACAAACTGCAGACGGTCCTTTGTTTATTGTCTAGGACATAGTTTAAGTTTAAACGACGCATTATCCACAACGCGACATTATCCAACTTACTTTTAAAAATATGCCATCACGATATTTCTCTCAGTTTGGCTTTTAGAGCAATTTTTTTCACTTTCCATTGTGATTTTCAAGGGTATCTCGTAAATTATGCATGACTAATTGTGTCTTTTAATATCCAGCATCGTCGATTAGTTGTAACTATGCATTTTACGCATGAATCAATTCGCAAAACTTTAAACGCGTTTTTGTCGAAACAGAATTTTTTAAGCTGGTGCAGGTGATTACAAAAAAACTACTGGAGCGATTGGGCTCAGATATATTAATATGTTATTCTGTATGTATAGCATTAACTTCATAGAATTCAATTAGGTATTTAGTTATTTAATTTGTTTAAATTAATTCTGAATGGCAATCATTTGGAGCTAAAATATAAAATAAAGGCTCTTAGTTCTACAGCTGAAAGAAGTCTGTAGTATACCTTCCTTTGAAAGTCAAATATAGGCCCAATTAAAAAACCCAGTCTTTTTAGGTGTTTTTAGTTGTTAATGTTGGCACATTTATTTACAAACGATAGATTTCGTAATATGTTTTTAAATTAATCAACGTATAACTATGTATATTCTTTTTTAAAGCTTCCTACAATAAATAATGATTTTTCAACATGATTCTCGGCTAGGTGAATTTATATTTCATTCACTAATAAGTCTAAATATATTACTAAATAAAACGGAATTTTCAATTCCATAAAATGTGTAAATTGATAAACTCGTAAGATGCTAAAATTAACTTTTACAAATTCCTCATATTTCACACATTACTCTTTCTTTCGTTTAAATCAGTGAAAAAAATGAATGAATCTCCAAGGATTGTAGCGAAAAGTCGATGGCAAATTGTGAATGTTTGTACTCACAACTTACGACTTCAAAGAGATTTGTTAAATCGTAATTTCGATCTTCCGAAGTCGACAAATTATTTGCATACGCTCACAATGTCAATTCATCAGTCTTTCTAGGACATCGAAAAGTAAGCAAATTATTTCAGTGAAAACCACTAGGACAATCGGTCTAGGATTCCTTGCGGAAAAGAATTGGCTATTTTCCAAGAGGAGCACGTGCAGTCTCATCGAATGTTATGAAATATGAAGTAGTCATAGAAATTGACCAAGCTGACCAAAAACGCGGAGCTGGACATCACGAAAACTTCAAATATGAGAATGTCAAGTGAGCACGTAAGTGCTTTGGTCGGCAGCATAAAAAATGTTTAGGAACGACATAAATCCTGACCTAACGAATACATTATTCCTTTTCTGGCTTGTCGTGCTAGACAGTCTCGTCCTTGCCCGTTTGCATAATCTGTCTAAAGGAACCCTATGCACATTCCGGTTGTTCCGAAGGGCGCGTGCATAATGGAGAAGTCTACCGTTTCTGCACAGCATATCGAGTTATGCAGGTGTAAAAATTTGCATGCACACTAACAATATGTGTGCATTCAGTCGCGTTGGCTTTTGTGTCTTTGTCTATTCACGATATTGTATTGAGATATGTCTTTTAGTCTGTTCTGTAAAGGTGCATTAAATATATATATTTTGGAAAAATAAACTTTAGGATATTCTTTTCGTTTATATTTCGAGAAAATATTTCTCTAAAAACAAAGGCATACTTTTAAGAAGTATAAACTACTCTAGTTGGAATAATTTAATTTCAAGCGATTTTAGGTTTCCAAAAATTTTAATCGTGCTGCTGGGCTGCAACCTTTCACTTCTGGTGACAAGAGTAATACAATTGAATTTCGAAAGAAAGAAAACTTAGTGAATGCTGCATACCTTGAATATCATCTCACTGAATATCAAACACAAAAATTTAAAGTTCTTTTCATTCCCAACTTTTGTGGTCGCATACCTAACTTTGGGACAGTTCGAAAAATTTTACACTAGATATTTCAAATTAATAGGTATAAGTTGATCTATATTTTAATGTTGTTGTGCATTAGTGTTCTAATGAAAAGGAACTGTTTACAGTAAAAGTTGCTTTGGAGTATTAAAAAGTTGTTCAATGTTTAGATAATTAAAAATGAATATATACTCGGAAAAATAAAAAGTAATGAACATTTGCTTGAACAAACGATTTCTAGAAAACCAGAACGCGTCTTATAAATACTATACTAAATACGCCAAAATATACCAGGGAAATGATCAGACGGAAAAGAAAGAGTGAATTGCAGCCGAAACCTACAGAGTACTTTCATTTTGTATCGCGTTACATTGACTGAAATGTAATTTGCGGAATACCAGAGTAAAAACCTCACATATTTTCTTCCGAAATTATCAAAAATTATTGGTGAAAATAGGCTGATCAATTTTTATGCTGGAAAACATATAAAAAGTTACATTTAATTCCGATTACCACTTCAAATTTTCAAATTTTTAAGTTGTAAAAGTGATGTTACCTAGGTGCATGAATGTTTTCTTGAAGATAATTTTTACTTCTTTATGCGCCAAAGGAGTACTGTTTTATTTTCAAATTCATTAAAAAATTCAGAAACTCATACCTACACTTTTTACTAAAAATTGGCCATTCAAAATTTCTCTATGTTTTTTTTACCAAGGTCATATGAATGTGTCATCTTTAAACAAAATTGAAATCTTCAATGTATTAACTCATTAAAAGTGGGTTTCACTCATTTACCAGCGCACTTGAGTACGTTAAACAAAACACATCTATCATTCATTATACTGAAATGTATGTTTTACACTGCATATTCTCAAAAATTGAAAGATAATTGATGGATTTTCCCCGATGGTTAGTGATTTTCTGTTTACGCGTTTTTTTCAGAATATACAAGCTACGTTTGGACAGCTGTTTTAATTTGTTCCTGATTCGCCAGATGATGATTTGTATTTTCTTTGTTTTCGTAACAAATTACAGCAATTGTAGTTTCCATTAATGCGATTTGTCGCCATATTTCAATGAAAGTTAAACTGGACTTGAAAGAAATTTAGTTTATTTGTTTATTGTGAAAATTGAAAAATTATTTTCAAAGTTTTTCGTGATAATTGAATTTAAAATGAAGTAAGCTCTCTCTATCAAATATGTCAAATATTCGCTCACATCATTTCGAATTTCGCTTTAATACTTTACTATCTATGTATCCTATGTAATACATATTTTGGGTTTAGTCAATAAATTTTTGTAAAAGTGTATACTTGTTAGGTTATTTTAAAATGGGACTATTCCTAAATTAAGTATGTAATTCATCAGAGGTTTTCTATTAGCAGCTCAGGATGGGAAATCCACTAAAGTTTAATATGTCTTAAATTCTTCGAAAGAAGTGTAGGTAGGTAGCTAAGGCACTTCGTAAAATTTCAAATCATTTCTTATTTTATGGTAATAATTAAAGGTTTCAGTTTTTGTTTGAGCACTATTACCATTTTATATAACGATCTCAACATTTTTAATATTTTGTTTATTTTCTTACGATAGTTGTTTGTTTGAGTGCAATGAAGATGTTGGTCATTCAATTAAAATCTGGGAGGTGTTCTATTAGATTTAGATAAACTTAGTTCATCGGGAGTGTTAATAGTAATTTACATAGTAATTACTTAGATCTTACCTGGTCATTTTCTGACTATTTGTTTTTGCAGATTGGATATTATGCTCGGGCTTCATCTGGTCGGAAATAAAAATGAATCGCTTGATTGGATTCCTTTATGCCTCCTCGCAGTTGAATGTCTTTAAGAAAGAGGTAGAAAAATCTGGTTTCAGGTTGGTTCGCAAATGAGTTTCCTACTTGTTCGTGCGGCAATCTTCGGCCAGCTGCGAACACCTCAATCCGCGTTGGAAATCGAAGCAAATCGACGGGTCGACGTCGTCGTCGCGAATCCGGCAAGCGTTGATCTCGCCGCTTCGCTACGCACGCGACTGAAGGTGTGAACGTGCCGCGGCGAGGAAAATTCGGTTTTCGTATGATTGATGGCCGCGCTGAGTGAGAGCAAGCACAGGCAACACATCCGTGAAATAAAATCAAATTACGCGTTGATATTGTTTATCATGCCGCTCAGGTACGCCCTTATCAGCGGGGGAGGCAACTGCCGGGGGGCTTATCGCCTCCATTTCAGTGTGGCAATTAATAGCATAACTTTGTCGACGTTTTGCGAAATCATCGAGCAATCCAGATGTGCAAACAAAAGGAGACTCGAAGTGGCCGTTTGCTTTGAATTCGACGATAAACCCATTTTTTTACGGTCCCCTGCGGCACTGCAAGTTGTAATTATTTTGACACATTAAAGCGAACAACCGAACCGACGGAAATGCGAGTCCCTCCCCCGCAGACGCGATTTTTGCTGAAAGTGGATGAGGAAACAATGTCACGATGTCTTTCGCCAGCGCGGACAAGGTCACTTTTATGCCCATGGATTCCACAGTTCGCTTTAATTTCCGCCCTTGGGAGTTGTAAGAATTTACAGCGAGATGACAGGCGAAAATGAGCTTCCCTTGCGCATCTTCTAAATGTTAAATGTTGGAAAAGGGAACGCGAAACTAAGTTTTAAATTAGTTCATTTAAAATGAGCAAAACTGAGCTTAAAGACAATAATAGTTATCTTTTACTAGAGCTTGTTACCTATTTAAAATTAATTTTCCAAAAAAATAATTTATTCAAAACAACTTCGTTTACGTGATAAAAATAATCATTGACTGACGTGCTTTTAGCTGGATTTCATAGAAATATCAGAATGCGAAAATTCATGTACCTACCTAAGACTAATAATTATTATCATAGTTAACAATTGGGCCAATATCTCGCTAAGTTCTTAAATACGGTAATGTTCCCTTATGTAGGTAAATATAATTCGTTTAGACCAAATACCTATCTTTCGAATTTCTTATCCACTATCGACCAAACTTGGTCTGTACAAACTAAGAAATGTTTCAACTAAAATTTAACTCGACGGGTTATATAAGTATAGTTAGTTAATTATTTCAATTATTTTTCAGTAATTTTAACTGAAAGTACTGGAAAGTTATTAAGTTTACAACTGAATTTGTAGGACATTGTCAAAAACAATGATATTTTAATAATTATTTACTGGAATTCTAGTATAATTCACTTAATAATATGGAAGCGATATTTACCTACTGAAATTTCCTTTAACATAACTGAAATTTCATGCAATATCTGCGTAGGTAGGCCTACCATCGCATTTTCTGGTTGTATTTATAAACCACTGGAATTCTGGGAAATTGCACAACCTTTTCGGTGCATTTTTTTTTATCTAAGCGCATAAGTGGTAGGCTTTACTTACGACGTTTTTCATGGTTAGGCAACAGCATCCACTCAGAAGAATTATCCTAGATTTCAGATGAATTTTACTGGTACCTAAAGCATGCAAAATCCCCTGTCATTCTAATTGTGTAGGTGCATATTTCCTAGAAAACAACTGAACTAATTCTAATAAAACTCTCTATCCGCTTTTCACTAGATTTTGAACTGCATATCTAGGTAGGAAAGCAATTCTAGTTAAAGTGCACTATTATCGCGTGAAAAAATTTCGAGTTTTATTAACAAAATATTTGTTTTCTAAGATGTCTATCAAAATGATGATAATTGGCCAATAGGATGGGGTGCTATACCTATTTCTGAATATTATTTTGTTATCATGATAGCTCTCGCATTTCTTAATGAATTTTGATCAAAGCTAAGTCATATCACTCATCGATCATGCTTGCGCAAATAATCCTGAAAACAAAGTTAATTTTTTCAATTATTCATAAGCAAATCGATGATGAAAAGTCTTTGATTTTTTTAACGAAATTCGGTCAAGTTTGGAAGATTTGTGTGAATATAGATGTTTTCGGGGTTTTATATATTCGAAAAACAAGAAGGAGCAATATGCTGGACCAAATCAATATATCAATTTCAGAAGGGATACCTATCATTTTCATTACAAATCACTAAACAAATTTAAAGAAAAAAGTCTATAAAATCAGTGACCTGAAAACCCCCAAATTACGCTCCTTTCAAAGTGTCCAAGTTTTTTTCCAATTAATTTATCGCAGGTTTATCCTTCAGTCTTGAGGAAAATATGCGTAAAATTTGCATAAATTGGAAAACGGAGGCAATTGTATGCAAATGCATCAAAAAGCTTTTAAACTTGATCCGATTAGTGAGTTCTGAATTTTCATTATCAAAAATTGGCTTATTCTAGCGTATAAAATCCCCAGTATACAACAGCCACAGCAACCCATTCATTCGGTCAATTTAGCAAACATTTCCGATCAGAAAATTATTTATAGATCAGATGTGCACCGCTGGCAGGTGGTTATATTCATCTCGCATAAATGTAAGAGAGATTTCGCCATGCACATCAATCAACATGCCTTTGAATTGCAATAGAAAATGCCGGAAATTTGGATTAATTATTGGGCAGGTTGTATTTACTGCGCTTGCAGCAACATATAAACTGCAAACACAAAATAATAAGAAAAAATACTTGACTTATAATGATCGGCTATTATTGTCGAAGCAATTTGAACAAATTTCAAGAAAAACCACCTTTTGCTACTCTCTGGTCCGACTTTTCAAAACTTGTTTAACAACATTGGACTGGTATTAAAATCACGATTAAATTAAATTAACGCATGGTAATTTTAGGAACTTTCGGTAATAAAATATTAGTTAAAATGTTTTTAGAAAGCTCATACATGTGGGGATAAGAAACGGGGCCAATTTTTAAACTATACCTACATAGATTTAATAGTAATAGTATAGTTCTTTGTAAAAATTGTTTGGCGTCAAAAAAGAAAGATTGACCCGTATATTTTCGCCCTAAAGTCCTCTTATCTTTAACTATATGTATACCTACTATATGTAAGTTAACCTAAACGTGGCAGGAAAGATTCTAGGTTTTATTGTTTTTACAAATTGCCAATCACTATCACTTCTCTATATCTTATAATCAAAATATATGGAAACAAAATCTTGTAATCTGTGATTTCTCCTTAAGGCACACTTACCAATCGATGAGTATTCTTAAAATCTCTGTAACGATGATATCAAAATTTACAAAAAATCAGCTCTTCCGGAGTTTATTTCTTCTAACAATAAGAAAGTTCCAATACCTAATTGGAAATATTCCCTTTGAGTAACTCATTCTTTTTCATTTTTATTTCGAGATATTTATCCAATGTTTTTTTTAGAACATAATTTTCTTCTCTGCAGATATATAAGGAATGCCTAAAGTCTGTTTCAAAAGTTTTTAAAAGTTCAACGAACGTTAATCCAAGACAGCAATGCTGAATGCATTTGAATGAATTACCGCATCAACCGCTTCAATTAACCTCCTAATTATGTCTGTTTTCTGATTTTATGATGAGAAATCTTTCCTTTTGAAGCATAATGAATTCACCAAGTCTGAAATCACCAAAGATTGCAATACGTTATAGAAAGCGGAAAGATTGAGCAATGTTTTCATCGACAGAGCTGAAAGGAAAGCGAAAACAAAGTGCATTTTTTTTGAGCAAAGTATAATACCCTTACATGATAATAAGAGAAAGAAATCGAAAGAAGTGAACACTGATTTACTTACATACATATTTCCTTAATACTCTTTCTGAAACTGCGATAAAAGTCTTCGCTGTAAATGAAGAATTTTATGTAGAGCAATCTAATAAAAATAATGAAAATTTATCAAATAATACAACTCTAAAAAACCCGTTTGATGAATTGGCGTGCGCAATTTTAGCGATAATTGCCTTTTTTTTGATATGAGATGTAATTGAAATTAATTTCACTGCTCCGACTGCATGAACAACAGTGAAAGTGCATATGTGCGCATAAGCATTTATGTGGTTTGGCACGTAAATAAAAATAATAATAAAAGTCGTAAAAGTAAGGCGCATTCGCTCGCCGAAGACAGTGGAAAGAAATAAAATGATTTGTAACATGCTCGCTGATTTCGCTGTACAAGTTCGCGTTAATTATGTCGACCCATCTCCGAGTGATGAACTGCAGTGCATAAGATGCGCTTGCATCTTAAATTGCAGCTAGCTATCTTTGCTGAAGTGTTTTACCCGAAATGAATTTCTAGTTGGTTTTACTAGAGTCATGCTAAGAAATCAGTTGAGTTCCACTTGAGCGATCTCAAGGAGGAGGACAGATAATAGCATCATCTTAAAAGATCTCCTCGTGTATTTCTCGTGTATACTCGCAGCATTCGTACCAAAATACGTTTAACGGAGAGTGATAACAAGCGCGGCCGGGGAATAGTTGGCGCAGCCCGAAAACAATACTGAATTGTCTTTTGGCAATTTGTCGGCATTCTTCCCCCGTGAATAACTGCCAAGATAGCGAGTGCGAAGTAACGTCTTTAAGGAGTTTGCGGGTTCTTTTTACACGAGGCCACTTAGTCACGAAGCTGAAGGAGCAACTCGCATCAAATAGGTGTATTGAGAGACAACCAAATTTTAATTAGTTTACGTTTATTTATAATGCTGTGCGCCATCGAACTTTCCTCCACGTTAATCGTGTGCACGTATCCACAGCAAACACGCCAAGAATGGAACGCCAAACCGAAATTCTAATCTTTGAAGTATTCTCGGGTTTTCTTAAAGAGACGATCAAAAAAGAAAATTTTGAAGAAAATAATACCCCGACACTGCTGCGACCCTTTTGTTTCGGTTGGTGAAATTGATCCAAAAAAAGCATCACGGCCGCACTTTATACATGTCTTCCGCTTCGCATATGTGCACATGCTTTAAACCGACTCGGTTTTTGTTTCATTTCTATTTATTTTCATCTTAAAAACCAAAAGTGTCTATAAAAACGCACATAAATCCCCGGCAACATGCAAAAAACACTTAACCCAACGTACATGCGGGCAATAATATTTGCAAACAGCAATGCTCCCGCATTCAGCGGCAAAAGTGGATTTAAACAATTTTCCTTTCGGAACGGAATGAATTCTCATCAGGCACATATGTTTGCCCCCAACTATTTTCGGAACATTCCTTTTTTTAAATTAAAAAAAAAAAAGCTTGCCTACCACAATAGATTTTTTTTCTCAAACGAAGTTTGATCAGGTCAATGATCGATTTAGCTCCGCAAACAAATTTAAAGATATGTAGAATTCTTAGGTGCACATGGTTAATATCTACATTTCAATAAATTTAAACAAACATTTAAAATATTTCAATAGGTAAATGCATACATACATACATATATTTATCCAATATTCATAAACAATAAAGTACTCTTTAAGTAGATAGTAGATTTCCCATCGGATAGTTTATTCGCATTATTATGATAATTAGTAAAAGTTATTTTTTGTTATCCTCGCAACATTTTCTGAAATTTGTATTCACAGTGTACCTACTAGTATTAGTTGGTTACGAGTCTAAATGTGTTATACATAATTATATGATTGAAATTGCCGACTCGTAAAATTTCACTTTCTATTTCGTTTCGTTCCGTATGAAAAACCAACCAGAAAAACATAAAAAATTTGTAAACAAATTATAAGTTCTGAAGATTTATGACTGCACACTCATTTCAAATCAAATTGCTTCTGAGTTAAAAATAATGACCAAAAGTCTCATACCTAGATATACTTGGTAAAAGCAAAGAACTTTTAATTTTTTGTGATAGGTACCGCCGTGACCTCTTTAATTTTTTTTTTAAATACCCATCCTTCTTGCGAAACAAAAAGAGCTTATCAAAATTGACAATTCAAAATGAAAAGTAGATGGAAATTTATTATTTTAAAAATGTCACAAAAGGCTCATAGGGCTAATTTTGTAAGTTAAGCTTTAGAAGCATGCCATATTTGCGTGGGTATGGCATTTCTCTTCGAACAGTTCTCACCTAATTTTTCTTGAGAATTCGCTTCATCATCAAAATAAATTATCTCAACTCAATAAATGTTGGCAGTAGGTAGTTTACTATTCGATTCGAACGTGACCGTCAAGAGGTCAATTTTTCAACAAAGCTAAAGAATGTTTTCAGATCATTTACAACCTATTAATTTAACTCAACTCACCTCAATGTAATATAATTAATTAATTAAAAGCTACAAAACTAAGCGCTGTAGAACAAAGGACGAAAATTCGTGTTTTTCTAACGAAAACTTCATAAACCTTCTGAAGAATTCACTGATTAAAATGTTCTGCATTTCTCTTGTATTTTTCTGTCTCAGAGATTCTGAATCCGAAACAGAAATGGTACATAAATTATATCGCATAAATCCATAATTTCCATAATGCTCTGCCAAAAATTGTGACAAATTTTTAAAGATTTTTCCACCTGGCTTCTACAAATAATTTAACACGAGCTTTGAGTAAGCAAAATAAAAAAATTGTATATTTACCTCAATTTGTCAATTTGCAATATACTTGGCAATAATTGTGCTTGTCACTATTGATAAGTGGCAAAAATAATTAATTAGTTAATTTAAACGGTTTTTGGATAAATTTTTAGATTGAAAATATCAAAACATCGTTGACTCAGGGTATAATCACACAATTTGTAACATAGTATGCGAAAAAATTTTGACGGAAAAATGTCAGTTTTCGAAATTTTAAAGGTAGGTAACCTAAATATTTTGAGAATTTTTTTGACTTACTGTTTTTAGTGTATTTACAAGAAACTTTTAATTTAAGTTAAATAGCGTCAAAACGAAAAAACTCATTCAAGCCGCTTTTACTTTGAAAATACAAAACTTGCAAAGTAAATATAAATTTGTGAATGGCTGTTAACCCAGAATGTGCTTTAGAAGTATACCAACAAATGTGCAATTTTCATTTGTAATTATGTGTCTACAAAATTTATGTAGAGAGGAATTTTGGTGCAGGCTTTGACACTATAACCGACTTAATTATCCCCGATTTTATGCAAATATCACCTCCTTTTTCTTGTACCATGAAAATAAATATTCATTTCATAAAATTCGCAAATTTTAGTTTTCTCAAAATGCTGCAGGTATGAGCGGAAAACTCGCAGTGCAGACCGTTGAAAGTCCGCTTCCGAATGTTCATCATTCTGGTCTGTCGCAATTAATTACGTGTTCATCAGGTGAAATAGGTGCCAAACAATAGCTCTATTAGTCAAGTGAATGTCGCTTCAGAGGTAATCAGTCTTAAGTGACACATTTCTGAATTTTGCTCTGAAATTCGCCTGGTGTTTCGCAAAGGTTTGAGACGCTTTGAAGAGTTTTCGGTTTTTGCAATTACTTTGCCGCAGCCGCGAATTAAAATGATGAGACGGTCCATTGAGACCTCCTCGAGGAGTGCATTTTTTATAACGAAACTACCTTCGTCAAATCGTCATGTCGACATTGATAAATGGGCGCGGATATCTAAGGATTTGAGCAATCACATATAATTCATTTTTAATTACCAGAAACCATAGCAAATTTTACCATTTTCGCGGAGCTCCTCAATGCCGCCAGAGCAAATCTGAAGATTTTGCTCTTAACAAAAATCACAATAAAGACGAGCATGACGAAATGCCTTGAATTACGGCGGAATTTTCTGGCCAACTTGTGAAGGAAGTGAGGACAGCCGCGGGCGCATGGTCGTCAACAATTAGTCAGCAGCCGCGATCCTTAATGCATCCACCGCCGGGAAATTCCTTTTTGCAAATGTTTTCACAGTTAATGGACCAAATTGACGGCCAGTCATTATTTCAATGTCATTCACATACTTTCGTTGCACCTAGTGCACTTCAAGAGGAACAACTTTAGAACAATGATTCAAGATCAAGACTGAGAAAATTATTTTCAGATCGGTATAAAATTCCTTTGATGCATGGCATTCTAAGAGCAACACTTGTTACTTATGTTATTTGGGAATAAATATTTACATTTGATTACCTTTTAGACACTTGAAATAGTCCATCTTATAAATTACTACAAATCAAACAAAATTAACGAATTGTGTAGCTTTCTTTTTCGGCGTAAGATCGAATTCAAAAGTCTAGTCTGATTTCCATTATTCGTAGGTAGGTATGTACTTATTATATAAATGAATCCCATGTGAGAATAAAAATTAGTTCAACGTTAAAACTATACTGGGCCTAGAAATTAAATTTGGTCCAGACTGTTATAACTTTTCTACTGTTAATATATAGTTTTGATAATAAAATTACCTTTTCGCTTAGAAAAACGTCTATCCGTAGTATTTTGTATTAAGGAGGTAATGTCATATTATAATTGTTTCTATATTTTGGATGGGTTTTGAGGGGCTTAAGAACTGTATTAATTTAATGTGATCAAAACTGAACTTAATTTTTTTTTTTTTAGAAGATTGAATAGCTACTTTTCTCCAAAAAAAATAATGACAGTATAAAACTAAATTTTTTAGGTATTGTTATGAAAGAAATTTAAATAATCACAATTTATTATTAAAACACAAGAAGAATGGAGTTCAAATCTTTACTTGGAGTACATGCCGAACTTCAGGAGATTTTCATCACTAAAAGAATTATTCAAAACGTGTACCTACTTTGCCAAAAAATCTCATCTTTGCACCTTTTGCAATTTCCGACGGACATGACGAAATTGGAAGGCTTTTAAGAAATCTTTAAAATTTGTTTTAGCGGAGCTTTATAATTCGACTGAAACTGGAACATTTTTAAAAGTCACGTAAGAAGTTAAAGTTCGCTACAAAATTTCAATTCATAACGAAAATCAATTATTAATTATTGCAAAGAAAACAGAACGAAAAAACTTTTGCTGAAATTTTTCTAATTTCGACAAAATCGTTCTCTTCCGAAAGCAACTTCTTTCCCTTTGGGACTTTTGCTGTATGAAGTTTTTAGCAAATAATTATTAGAGAGATAGATTCTTACCTGCTACAGAATAATTTTTATTTTTTAATCATTTTGAATTGAGGTTAGGTGAATTAAAGCTTTAAAGAGAATAGCCAAATTAAAGCTTGTAAAAAAATTGTAGATTATGATTGGAAACATCAAACTTATTGTTGATGATTTTCTGAATTGAATTCACATCAGTCAAGTTTTCGCAACGATCTATATAAGTCATCAGAACTTAACTAAATTTATAGGTTACCAACTCGAAGCTATATCATTTTAAATAAAAGAAGATACTTAATTAAAATCGGTTCACAAATAGTGAAAATATCGCATTACATATACTTATAAATAAACAAGTAGGCATAGTTACAGCTAGAATTAAGTTGGTTACAAAATATGTTAGGCAATTATAACGAGAATAAGAAAGAAAAGATAATGGAAAAAGTTATAATTTCGATATTAATTTTTCTTCCTTCTTTTATAATTTTGCTTTTAAACTGCAAACATTTTGCATCAAAGTTTAACAGACGTCTCAGTCAAGTTTCTTTTAAGCGACTATAATACGAGTAAAACGTCCAGGAAATGTATAGTGCATATTCTGGTTTGGTAGGTACTATCCGATTTCCTTGAGAATATTAAAAGAATGTATTCAGTCACGGCTGGTGGAAGGCATTAGCGTTTAAGTTTGACATAATTCTCAAAGGACGTCGCTTTTCCCAACTTAAATCCTGCTCCATCTATTTTACTAGGAGCTAGTGAAATATTTGAATGACTCACCTTCTCAATTTCTCCTTCCAGGCCCAGCAGCAGCAGCAAACGATCCTGAACAAGTCCAACGATGACTTGCGGAGGAAAAGGCCCGAGGCCACCAGGCCGAATCACATACTTCTTTTCACCATTATAAATCCGTTTTATCCAATTACAGTGGTAAGTACACGGGCCGGGAGTACATTTCTGGTTACTTTGTGAACAGCGGGAGTCAGAATGGCGCGCAAAGGGAAACTTGGTTCTATTCATGAGTTTTTCTAAAAAGCACCCGACTTTGGGGCTCTTGGGGCTCCCTGGTGCACTGTGGGAACGGGGGCCACACGTGCAAGAAGTTTTCTATTCGAGTTTAAAATCGAGGTACGATGGCAGCAGCACGTCTATAAAACTGTCAAGTGTTTCCTTCGAGATATTGAACTCGTTTCTTGAGGTGCTTGCAGCGCACACAAATTCCAACAAACTTCAATTTTTCTAATATCAGTGCTCCGTTCAAATTGTATAAAAGTTGGTGGCTTAAGGGACAGAATGAACTTGGCCGCAAGGGAAGGGGGAGACGTTGTTGTTGTCTGATCGCAGATCTTGAAAGAATCAGTTGGAATTTGAGGAGTCTGCAAGAAAGTGAGATAGACAACTTCATCGACAGTAGTCACATAATTTTCAGGATAGCAACTATACCCTCTCCGGATTACATTTTATTAATCAGAGACGTCGCCTTGTAAGACGGAATTGAAGTCTGTTATCAAGCATCTTCCTGTGTGCAAACTTCTTGGCTTATTTGCTGAACCCACCTGCCTCCTCTGGATCCATATGAGCGGCATGGGAATTTAGGCCAACAAGAGATTACAGAGAATCTATCTATTTAGCTCTTCCGACTTTCAGACTTAATATCTCCTGCCAATTTTGGGCCGTGTGTTTACAGAAGAAGTTGCCTTCGTGTCCTTCGGGTGTGCTGTTTCTTGTAAACTCAAATTTAATCTTCTTAACGTAGGATGTTGCCTTAAAAAAGAAGACTCCTTCGGTCAGCAAGGACCACTGCATCCCTGCCGCAGTGGCAGACTGTTTGGTGATAACAGCCTCCTTCTCGTCCCCTTTCTTGAGATGATAACACGACTATTCAGCATCAGCAAACTTTCTTGGGGACCAAAAGTGAGCACACCTCTGAAGTGGCGCTCGCTGACTTATGACTATTCGGCCTAATCTGGAATCATTAAGGAAGTTAATTGGCGCAAAATCAGTTTGAACGAAAATTGCTCGCGGGACGCTTTGAGGCGATTAAAATCAGGTTTATAGTTCCCAGCCGTTCTTACGCCCCGCCTCCTTTCCAAAGAGAACCGAAGACGTCGTGGCGCCCGATGTGGGGCTTTTATGAGGCCATCAAAGTCGAAAACGCTCTGCACTCAACCGCTCCGCTTAAAACGTTAATTTGCAATTAAATTTAAAAGGGAGGTTGAAATTGGTATCCTCCTGGAAAAGAAAGTGGGGTTACTTCCGATGTGTGGTTCGTACAGCAGAATCTATAGACCTTTAAATGAAAGATTCGATATTTTGATTTTAATCTAGAAAATTTGGGCTGACAATTAAAAAAACGTTCTCTAATTAAATTTTTGCAATTCATGGATCAGTATCATATTCAGTTTCATTCCTTGTCAAAATTTAAAAAGAGATGTTTCTACCTTCTCGGATTAAATAAATCGATTTGTTTTTACATTTTCTCAAACAATATAGTTACATACTTAGGTACTTTAGTAACAAAACACATATAGGATTTTCTATAGATTAATTCATAAACGAAAATGTCGTATGACGTCAAGGAAAAATATGTAGGTTAGAAGAGGACAAAAACCTATAGCCTTAAAACAAACTGCAGTTTTGGTTCATGATCATTCAAACAGTCGATACAAATAAAAGAAAATTGTTAAAATGCATTGCAATGAGCAAATTCTAATTTTTAAACGACTTTATTACGAGTGTAAATTTACCTTCATTAAAATGAATTTCTGTATAGGTACGGATTAAAGAAATAGCAAGACAAGATGAGACCGATAAAAATGAAATATGTACACTACAAATAGTTTAGAGCCCGAAGCAGAATAAGATTTGGACGGTTCGATAACCTTTCACTGATGCCTGTAAATGGAATTGTTAGTGTCATGAGCAAGGTAAATTCTCTTTACGAAGGCATCAAGAATGAGACTGGTTCAAAGAGATATAACGAGTTGATTTGTGAACCACAATCAAAATTACAAAATGAGAACTATCAAGTCATCCCCGCAATCAAATCATATCAGTTGTGTAATCAGATAGTAAATCTTATCAAGCTCAATTCCCGATTAAGTTGAGTCTTATATTGTGCAAGTTAACCGATGAAAAGAGAAGGAGCTTGTGAATAGCATAACTGCATCTAGCGACTGGAGAATTCTTGCTAAGGCGGTTAAGAGGTTTGGCTATAGCAATTCGAAGCCGCTTCAAAACCGCGAGTGCATCCAGTGTCAGCCGCAAAGCATTGTCATGGTTATCTGTTTAATTAAACATTCGCAGCGACTGCGCGCCCGCTGAAAGCACAGGCCTAGACCTTGGCACGACGGACGTGGGCACTCCGCTTAAGTCTAGTCCAATTGCCATTGTTTTCTAATATGGGGCAAATCATCCGCACCTGGAGATTGAATTTTTAATCGTAGTTTGCATTAATTGGAGCCGATGGAGAAAGGCCTGGCGTCTTCATCGAACTCGATTGGTTCCACACCCATTTAAATTTGCATTGGTGTGCTTGATACTGGTGCCAGTAAGTGCACAGCCTTAATTTGCTTAAGTTCTTAATTGTCCGTTCCGTACCTTTGGTTAAAGTCTTGCGCCGCCGCGCCGTCCGGAGAGATCTCTTTCTTCTGGCTTTCTTCTTGAGTTTTATTTTAAAATGGTGCGCCAGATTCGCGGCGTTGCTTACTATTATAAATAACTCTCTTGGTGGTTTATTGTAATCTTATTAAGGCAAATTGGTTTGACTGTATTTCGAGACCAAAGAAGAAGTCCAGTTCGGGTCTATGAACGCGATCCTCTGCGTTCTCCGCAACTCCACAAAGCTTCGGGACAATAACGCGGGCAAAAAGTAATTGCTCTATACGCAAGTGAGCAATTTTACTTTGCCTTTCTTCACGAAATTCGCTCGTTGATTCGAATGAAATTCCGCGGAGCCCCAGAGAATTTATTCCAGCTAAACCATTTAAAACTGGTTTATAGCCGCGGATACCTGTTAAGCCATGCGGAGCTGCTGGTCGAGGGGTTTTTGCTCCAAGAGGTTCGTTTTTTAAAATTTAAATGGTCATGCAGCACCAGCGCTGGCCATTCCCACGAGCTCGGCTCAGTTTGAGAAACGCTAACTAAATCACTTTCGACCGCTGACTAAAAATGTGGTAGCAGAAGAAAAGAAGTAACAGGTTTCAGGTAGCCACCTCCAAAGGTAGGTAGGACAATTGCTTTTGATTCCAAACGGTTCTTGTAGTACTCTCGCGAAAGTTGAGTCTTAACCCCTTCCCCGCTCCGGTGGGTCACGAGCCCACGCCGCCGTAGGGGGAGTGAGGCCCTGGCCGGAATCGCACTTTTGTTGTGATGTTAAGCTTCTGAGTTGGGCCGCGATTTCCAGCTGACGAGGTGAAATCGATGCAGAATCGCGGTTTTTATTGTACGGCTTGTGTCCAAAAAAAGTTCTATTCAGAACATAACAAGTCCTCGACGTTCCAGGACTTAGGTCATATTAATATTTAGATAAGACTCTATTCGAAACTTAGTAAGTATATTGTTTATTTCCATTTTCAGCATCTGCGAAATTCTAACTATAGGATGAACTTTAAAACCTTGAAATCTTGTAACTCTTTTTTAAGAGTGACAAGGAAAATATTGAAGAGAAAGTTTATTTTGTGAATATTAGTATCTAAATCATTATAAATATGTAATGTAATATTTAAAAGAAAATGGCATTTTTGAACCTGTGGCGACGACGCTTGTTGTGATTTCAAATTATTATTAACTTTAAATTTTATCTCTAACGATTTAGAACCAATATTCCAAAAATAAATTTATTATGCAATAACATGCGACTCGAAACAATCAAAAACTTTATCTAAAATCACTATACATATAGCTATTTAAATTATTTATCAAACAATGAAAACCTCATAGTTCTGCATAACCTTCTTGCCCTTCTATTTTTTCTTTTCCTAATTTCGTTTATTGACAGTGCATTTATTCCGATTACGATTAGTAGCTAAATAAATGTCACCAGAGCTTCTCAGGTTTTATTGAGATTCTATGTATCGAAACGAGAGCACCTACATACATATATTAAAACATAAAACATAGGTTCTAAAAGTATTCAGTGAGGTTCAATCCGGTATCTGATAGGTTTTATTTAGGAGGCGCAAGCCCCAAATGTGCGCCGTAAGTGCCTTCCGCGTTAGCCTAAAGAAAATGTAATTTGCACTGGTGCGAATAGGTGAAAAGTTTCACGGTTTTTAAAGCTTTACTTCTTCCGTTTTATCTTCTTCCTCCTCGCCTTGGGTCATGGGTTCAACGGGTATTCTAAAAACAATTGGATCGCAGGGCGTTTCGACGTTAACCCGATTATTATTATTTGGGAAGGCTAATACATATTGATTAAAAGTGGTTTTTGGGGCAAAGGCAGTAGTTAATCTAATAAATGAAACTTTACGGTTGGAAAGTGTAGCCTTCAAAGAAGCTGAACTTTATTGCGAAGTTTTTCCCACCAGTTGAACTTTCTTGTATACTTTTTGTAGGTACATGGTAAATTCATATTTGAGATAATTAACGCTTGTTAATAAAATTGACATCCAAAGAATAATAGACATTTATGAACTATGTAATTTTGTTTGTTACCAATCGAATTGTCGTCATCGCATTCTTGGTATGTTTCTTCGAGATTATCAAGCCACTCTCCAACATAGGTATGCCATTATATTTTTGAAGTGTTCCGATCACATATAAGGTCTTCCAAATTTCGAAATATATTCTGCACTTTAAATTAATATAATATATTATACATTCATATTTCAATGAAAATGTGGGGGTATATAATTAATTTTATTATAAATAGGTATGATCTTTAATTATTTTTGCTCTTTTATGACCTCCAGAAAAAGTATTGTGTGACTGCGTTTGTTGATTCATAAAATTTGAATTTGAGTTCCATCATGTTGCAGGCTCATGGCTCGTTGCTCCCATATTTATTTAAGTAATTAAACCTTCCAAAATTAATTAATGAGGAATACGCGCATTTATTACGGCTGGCATATGGTCAGCCAATTAGTAACTTGGTACGGCCTGGTGGATTGCAAATGTTGAATTTCTGGCAATTACAGTTTCCAGGTTTCTTACCACCCCGCAGGCTATTATCGGGCAAAATGCAGGGCTTAGTGCCGCAATTATCCATTTTCAATAACGTTCAATTAGGGCTCGTGTATGAGCGACTTGGTGCCACCGTCACTACCACAAGAGCTCCGGGCTCGAAATAATTAGAAAGTTATTCTCCGAACGTAGCCACAGTGCACTCGTAGGTGAGCCGCGTACACTCGAACAGCTGTCTGGGTGCAGTCCCAGAAACTCGCACTGAAGTAGTGGTAATCGATCTGATTTCGCAGCCAATGGATTCCTCGGGAGGAAATAAAATTCCTTTGTGTCTGATGGATTCTATTCCGGAAAAGTATCGATCCAACATCCTGCGATAAATTGCGAAAGCATACTTGCAATCGCTGAGAATTTTCATTGTAATTAGACGTGGTATTCATTTCGTTTGGTACCTAAGCTGTAGCTATTCAGCTCATAACTCAGTTGTTGTACTCTGTTGGTTTATGTAAAATCTTACAAATAAAGTTTATTTTCAATAAAATTAATATAAAGATAAGCGCGCAGTTGCTCAATTATGAAGATAAGTACCTTCGATTGGAGGCTGACTGACAAAATGTAACCAAAATTAGGCGTGTATGTTATGTTTGCTTCGGAATTTCACAGAAATTACACCACCAAATTTCATTAAACTGGTATCAGAAATTTAAATTAAATTTTAAAAACTAAAGAGTAATTTTGAATATTACTTGAGTAATAAAAAAAAACTGTAGGAGTAATAACATTAAAAAATATAAATGTTTACTTAGGTATTAATGATACTATTTTATTTTCAGGATGTTCTACACAAAATTTGTCATCCACACGGCCAGGTGCAGCGAATTGTTATTTTCAAGAAAAATGGAGTGCAAGCAATGGTTGAATATCCTTTTCAAATATCATTTGCATTAATTTGTTTTATTTAAATAACTACAAAAATTACCAAATATTTTCCTTAACTAGCAATATTATTTGATCACATTTGACAGTTTAGAATCAGCAACCAGAGCGAGAGACAACTTAAATGGTGCCGACATTTATTCAGGCTGTTGCACACTAAAAATTGATTATGCAAAGGTTAGTACAATCTCGTATCTTTTAAATTTTATTTTTGTAATGAAATATTGGGAAACGTTTTCTAGTTTTAGTTTTCTGAAATCTCACTATTAAATTCCTAAGTCATTTTAGTTCTGCTACTATATTATCGCTATCTAAAGTGGTTTCCTAAATCAATAAAAAAGCGAAAACGTTCTACAAACTTAATGCATATGTACTTATGAATAAAGAATTTATGTGCGCTTTATGTACTCATCACTTGAAAGTGATAACTTTCTAAATTTTGCATTAATTTGCATTATGTATGTTTAGCAGATTAAATTAATTAATTGAAATTATTTTAAAGAAAATGTAAGTAAACTTTCAAATGGTGGTGAAGATTGAAAGACAAGGTTCGATGTCGATCATTTCTTATCGTGTTCAAAATTTAACACAAAACATTTGCCCCAAAGGTTATGTTTCGACAGGCATTAAGTGACAACGAGGTTATTGATTCAAGAGTATTTCCTCCAAATTTAATTTCGACTGTCTGTTCGACGGGTACACCTCAAAATGAGAGAACCAACTCCCAAAGTCTTCAGAATGTTAAACTCAAGAACAAATTGACATGAAAACTCTCGATTGATTGACATTCGAATTCAAACAAAGCAACTGCACCCTTCTTTTTGCAATCGATGCCAAAAATTACGGCTTGTTGCAAATTTAGAAAAAAACTGCAATTCGTTTACGCGAAAATATTTTAAATGATTTATTAGTAACACAATTCATATAAAATTAGAAAAATTTAAATAATAAACAAATTTCTATTACATATTTACTTTTTCCAATATATCTATTTTTCAACTTTCAACAACATAATTATAATTACTCCCGTTACATTCCGTGCTTCAAGTATAATTTAAGATGTTAATAATAGTGAGTTTTGAATATAAAGTTTGACAACATATAAATTAAATTCAGCTCGTTTATTGTTATTAATTTCCTCATCTTCTTTTTATTTTCATTTTTCAGCCGGAAAAACTGAATGTTTACAAAAATGACACGGACTCAAGTTGGGATTACACACTCACAACAGGTAGGAACTAATTTTACTGATACTTTCGAATCAAAGTTTTTAAGACGTTTAGTTTAATTTTCATTCAAATACGACAAAACTACTTTCCTCCATGAACTTTTTAGTTTCCTTTCTTTTAGTAAATACTGGCTACAGGAAAATATCAAAATTTATTTCTCACTCGCCACTCACGTTTTTCTTTCCAAATTTCACATCATTCCATTCCAAAGGATATTTAAGTAAAACGAAAAGTATTATGTATAAAAAAAAATGTTATTTGCCACAACTTAAAGAAAGAACTTGCAATGTTTACATCCCTCAAATTTAGGATTCAGATAATATTCTCCTCTGCCACACATTTTGTCCTAGAGTTAATTACTCTTCGCGTAATGACGGGAATGCACTAATTTGAGGACGTACATTCATTTCATTGAGCTTCACTACATCACATCTTTAAGTTCTTCCTATGAAATGTTTTTTTGTTATGTTTCTTTTTAAGAAATATTTATAAGCAAATACAACAAACGATTTTATAACTAGCAGGACTTATCAATTCACTAGGCTGTGTTGTAGGTACTTACATAATACAAAAACCATTGTTATTAAATTATTTTACATTGATTTGAACATTTAAATGAGATATTAATGGTTTGTCAAATGTCTGAATCCTTTCGTGTTCCTGTGTAATTTTTGCATCTCATGTTTTTTATTATTATAAAATTACCTATTTGTACGCAATTCCGTAAATGTTATGTGTCCAATTTGTATGAATACTTTTAGTTTTTTTCATCTTTATTCGAGGATATTTTGTTTAAAAGCAAAACGCGCATAATTGCTCTATTTATTTTTTATGTAAACGTTATGTGATAGAACATTTTTGTTTTTGAACTCGCAATCTAATCTAATTCCAAAACTCTGTGCTATATAAAGAAAGAATTTCTCTAAAGTAGATAGTGCAATTAATATCCTTCGAAGTATAGATTTAAAAGGGAGAAACCGAACGAATGGAAATCCTTAGAGGCTCTACTGAGAGCTGATGAAAACTAATGAATGCATTTTGTAAGCTTTTCAATGCCGTTCGTGAACAATAGGGAAATTAAGGTATATTTCGAATAAAAGACTAATTGGCCAACCTAAATTCGTTGTAAGCGAATTCCGCACTATGGAATGAACAAAATTCGCATTTGGATTTTGTTGATTATAGATGCAAATGATTCTCATTCAGTGAAGTACTTTAATGGATATAATACACATTTTAACCGCACTGGAATATATTTCTCCTTTGATGAGCACACCAGTTTCACTAAATGTACTACAACTACATAATGTATTGCCGCACACGAGCAAAATCTCTCGTACCTTTGTGGCGAAAATTTCTGTTCTAGAAAAATATGTGCAGGTAAAACCCCAGAACATATTGAATCGTTTCCTCCTTTTAGCCCGAAATGTTTTTTGAAAAGCATATGTTAAAACTTTCGTTGAGTAAATAGCCTGTTTATAAAGATGAAATATTTGACTTATGACTTGTTTCAGTATACAGAATAAATAATAAGCTACCCTTATTTATAAGGTCAATATTTTTAATTAGTTTAGATTGTTGGGCATTATTACTTACCTAAATAAAATATACCTGAGGCTGAGTAATTGTTCCTTTATATGAGAATTTACATTCTTGGGACATTAATTCTATTCCTCATGAAAAAATACTTTACAATCTTGGACTTCGTTCTTCTTTTGAAAACGTAAGTTTGACAAATCGTAAAGCACCCACTGGCAATCTTTTGAGAAATTTTTTAATGGTGAACGATTTCAATCCCATTCTTGACCTTAGGAATCCGATTTTGTTTTTGCAAACATGAGGTTTTACTGAAAAAACATTACAAAACCTAGAAAACGTGCAGCTCTTTTCCAACTTGCTGAAACCACATATATGTATGTAAAAGTGCCTTCTAATCAAATTAGGTAACCAGAATTCTTATCAAAGAGTGCAGGAATTCAAGAATGATGAAATTTTTGTTGAAGCTAAACTTATAATTCGATATCAGCTTGATAGGTCAATTAGAAATCCGGTTTTGAAGTAGGTACAGCGTTTTTTATATAAGTAAAAATAAAATTCGCATTTTAAAAGTTTGGCTTAGAAACCTCCTAAAACTGTTTTGTAAGAAAGCATGGTGTTTTTATTGATGTTACTAATAATAATTGTGCTTTGAATAAGTCAATGTTTGATAACATTCGTGCTAAGTGTAACATGTCTTGCATGCTGTGTATTATATCGTGTCTAATTTTATTTAAGTAATGAAACATCCCTAACTTATTCTGTATTTCAGTTTGGATATATCTGATATACATATATTAGTTTCAATATTTCTCAATAGAAATATGTTGGGAGTCTTTGCATTTTTAAGTCCAACATTTTTTTTCAATGCAGATTTCCATTCTACTAATTTAAATAGTGCAATTTGCTAAAGTTTTCATGATAACTAATAGTTTTATTTTGTTTAACGAGGGCTTTTTTATTTAATTTTTATTTTAAATCTATCCAAACAATGTAGCCAAATTAAGACATGTGACAAACTATCATTCCTGGTTGCATTTGCTTGAAAATTTTAATTTTCTTAATATTCATTTTTCTGTCATTATCACTATCATCACTTTCGTCCAAACAAGTGAATCAATGTTGTAAATATAAACACGGAGATCACTGGTATTTATGAACAGTTGGTAACAAATAAATTCATTTTTAAATTTAATTAAAGAACTTGAGTCAAAATACGAGTGGTCTTATCAAAAACTTAACTCGATTCAATGCTTCACGCCTATCACTTATTAGAAACATTCATTGAAAATACTCCATCGTCATTCTTAACATAATTTATTTGTGTCTATTGCTCAAACGGTGGATATGCTAAGCATTTACGAATTTGTTGAATTTAATATATAAGACAACATCGCAAACCGATACCTACCGTAATACGTCATCTACTTTATACCTGAAGCACACAGACAAACAACAGCAGATTATTTTTATATATCTATATTATGTCCATGCATGCGTTTTTTAGAGTAAATGTAATGTCCAGTAAATACTAAATTATTGAATAAATTTATTTGACGTTGTCCACTATTTGGATTTCAAGACACATTGAAGAACCTTAACCGGCTGTAGCCGATTGGAAAGTAATACCTGCACAATTTTTTTATTTGAATTCTTGCATTTACATATTTTCACTCAACTCACATCCAAATTTCGCACAAGCCGGGAGGCATACAGAACCTTACAGCAAACATTTGAGATTCAGGGATACAGGGTGTACTAGAAAAAAAAATGATATATGCTAATAATGCAATACAAGATGGTGGTGGATTTACATGAGGAACACAAAAGCTGGGATTTGAGCAGATCCAGACAAAACACTGCCGTTTCCTCAATCAATAAATTCCTCATCATAATTCGAGAAGTGCGTCCGAGCAATTTCAAATCAGCCAAAATACACATCCGCTCTTGACGTTCTGTTCGGCGACATCGGTTTGTATTGAAGTTCAATAATTAACAGCGTGTACATTTGCGGGCGTGGCAATACCATCGGAATGTGCAATTAATTACAAATGTTTACAGCACTCGCTCTAGGTCTTCATTAGCTAATTTTTTGTATTTGCTATATATAAATTAATGACTCAAGTGAAAGATTGATCTACAGGCAATTTGGATTTGTGCCAGGGATTTGGTGAGGATTTCGTTTCCAGCGTAATAAACTCGGCTGTTAACTAGTTTTTCCTTTGTTTTGAAATATATGTTGATTTTGCATCTAAGCCATTTATTTTGCAATATGTTTAGATTATCGGGAAGTTGACGTTTTCTTGTTGCAATATATTCAGTACAATAACGACTCCACGACTAATTATTCGGGGATTAGGTTTTATGTCTATAATGGATAACACTAAAATAACATATAGCAGCGCCAAGTCTTTCCAACTGGCCTCTCATAAATAAGTAATTGGGAGCTCTATGAAGCGAACAGGTTAAGGCAACCACAATAGACTGCCGTTTGATGGACCGCAATTCTGTGATCTTTATTTTAATACGCAATCAAAACATAACTTAAGAAATTGATTATTAAACTTCAAAGGCCGATTTTGTCTATTCATTTCACGGTAGATGTAAAATTGGTAAATGTATTGTGAAAAGAACAATACAAATTTTCGATGATTTGTTATTGCATATAAAACATTAGTTTAAAAGAAATTCAATTCTTTATCATAAGAGCTAGAGTTTTAAAAGTTACCTTAGCTAAGTAAACAAACCTTCAATTTAATCTTGTTTTCAAATTCCAAAAGTAACCTTACAATCGAAACGAACATCACTTAATTAATGAAAAAAGTTTGGGAACCCGATTTTCATTCTTCATGATCCTTCTGGTGACTAGGAAATGTGCAATAAAAATTGCAATATATGTATGTATACATATGTATTTAAAAGATCCACTTCTAGAATCAAAATGAATTGAAATATTGTTTCTATCTAATAAAATGACTCATGATTTAGACGAGTATTAATATTAGCTTTTATGAACAAAACATGAACTAATTTGTTCAACTTTATTTTTCTCATTGCAATATTTAGTTTGATAGTCTTTAGAAAAAGAAGAATATCAGAAAAAACACGCCAAGTTCATTAAACGCATTTTAGTACAAACAATTAGTTACTCATCATGTAGCGTTAATGGATTATAAAATTCTTTTATAGTAAACTGGGTTAAGTTGCGGTCGTTAGTTGCAGCTAACGTTAGCAAATAGAAATTGTTTCACTTTAATTGTTAACTATGTAGTTTTGGTTCATCATGCTTAGCTCGGAACCGATTGTGTTTGAAGTCTCCTCACAGATTTTAGTGAGACGCTGCATACACAAATTATTAGCTAGAAATAACGAATGTGTTCGAAAAATATGTTTGCAGATGCAGAATACTTCATGAATTAATACTAAAAAAAGTGTGAAATGAAAAATTTAATCGCTTTCAAGAAAACGGAAGTTCTAAACAGTGCAAATAATTTTCACTACATCTTTTTAGATCTTTGAAATTGAAGCGAAAATCGAACTGATTTAAACTCCGAATATTAGTTTGGCTTTAAACATCAATAAAATACCTATTGAAAGTAGCGATAGATCGTCGATTTATATAAAACTATAATGAACTTTAGTTCAAAGCATTAGTAATACTATGCAAAGTTTATGACCCCATTCCGCTTTGTTAAGCTAATCAAAAAAAAATTCAGAAAACGACTTTTTACCGTCAAAGTTAATACCTTCCATAAAAAAGTGCTAAAGTCTCATCGATTTTTCAGCATATAAAGACTTTAATTTAATAGCAGCTTTATGCCAGGATATAATGTGGATTTAACTTAATTCTCGGATAAAAGACAATGAAAAATAAAAATGTTGGGATCGTTAGTGATATCAAAGGTTTTGATACTTACCATTTAATTATAATATAAAAGAACGAGGAACGGTATTATCAGATAAAAATTAGATCAGTTAAACATCTTTGTAATTTATACTCAACAGTTAATTTAAGTTTCAACAGCAAATTTTAGATTAATTTTGGATAACAAAAACATGAACGAAGTCCTTTCGAAAAGTTTATCAGAAAAACGTCTTTCACCATTACAATGAGTAAAAATTTATGCCCCGAAAAGATGGAGCAAACGACTAACCGCTCTTGAATAGATGTTTCGGGCTTTCGTGCCTTGCTACATGGATGAAATTGTTTTACTTTAGGAAAGGGCGTCGGAAACCCTTTAGGGCAAGTTTAACCCTTGAAACTAATAAACTATAACTTTTCTCTCTTTATCTTTCGTTGGTTCGTTTAAGATAAGGATAAAGGAAACCCTAACCTTCATCTTACTGCTCTAGAAAAAGATGAAAACCTATTATCGCATTCAAGAGCTCCTTCATCACTCCGTTTGAAAATTGTAGTACTTCTTAAGAAATATAATTTTTAGACGAACGACTTCAGCAATACTATTAGTTTCAGATGAAAAATGCAAAAGTACTCAAAATGGAGACATAAATTTCAACTTGCACAAACTTGAACTCCTTTATTTGCTTTCAGTTAAAAGATTTTCAAGTCGTCTTTAAGCATTCACTGAAGGTGAAACTTTTTTTTTCTATGGAACTATTAGGAGGTCACGTGAGTTTCTTCTTGGTTCAAACTGAGCGGCGAATAAAAGGGAACTGAGAAAATGAATGCAAACATAACAAAGGTTTTTGTTTTTTTCCTCTTCCCTTAGACGCGGGTGTAATCAAAGTTTATTCGAACAAACATAACACAAATAGCAGAGCATAACGCATTATGCATGAGCGAAACAAATTGGTGAAAGGTTTCACTTTGGATGCTTCCGTTCTTGCGTCGATGCACCTCATTAGCGAAATTCCTCACGAAATTTCGCGAAGATAAAAACAATAGGGTTTTCCACCCTTTTCGGGTTTAACTTAGTTCCTCCGCGTTTAGACCATTTGCAAAGTTGCATGGCGCCAGCAGAAATGTTTGTTTTATTCACCAGACGTTTGTTGGATGCTTAAGGCAACTGAATTGAGAAATCTTTCCGACCACTCTTGCGATGAGCACCTGTCGGTGCAGGTGAGCGTTAGTTGGAGTAGAACAACCGCCTCAGGTCACTTGTCTTAATGAAGTTTGTAGAACTTTAGCAGTATTTCTGTCTAGCGAAATTAATAAAAATAAGTAAGAAGGTCGATGTAACTTTTTGATGTACTATATATACATACATATAGTTAGAACCTTTCGGCCTACTTTAATGAGAAAATTTCTATAGTTTTAATAATAGAACTGACTTGAAATGGAATGTTTTAGCATATTCCACCCATCAGGAGAAACTTTTAATTACATTTGAAAATTCAAACTTTAGATCAATCGACAGCAACTCTAATTGGAGTTCTGTAGGAAAAAGTTTTTGTTATTTTTTTTCCGGGAATGACTTAACCTTTAAAGTTGGTTTTAGTGCGCCAGAACGTGTGAAGGTGTGCAGGTGCAACAGCAGCTCTGTTCCTATTTCATTAAAAAATCCGCCCCCCACATTTAATGCAATGGGAAAACCCAAGCTCATGAGCTTCTCCTGTTGCATGGACTTCATTCACGTGGAGCACAAAAGATTAAGACTTCTTGTCCCAGCATAAGACAGCTACGGCTGCATACAAAGCACGAAAACAAAGTGCGACCCATTTAATTTCTATCACCTGCTCGTTTCTTTTAAATAGCTTTTAGGGTATTGATTTATCATAGTCATGCCCCGCCACCTCGGCGATATACCTATGAAGTATCTTTTTATCTTTGTATATGCATAGGTCCCCCGATTGCTGCACAGGGGTTTAATGCCTCTTGGCTCGTAGCTCTCAAAAGTTGTAAACAGCATTAATGGAAGAGGGTGGGGGTGGGAAAGAATGAGGTTAAACACACCGGTGCTATGTCCCTTTTGCTCAGAAGCACTATTACATCATCATTTGTTGTTAAGTCCTTAAATCCTATCTTGACTTAAATAAGCGCTACCCTGATGCAGTTGTTTAGGGCTCTTTTTTTTCTCAAGATAAAGCTGCCTTTCATCTGATCTCAGGCGAGTGAGAGACGTTGCATTTCTAGAGTTGCTTCATTTCTAAGAAGATTAGTGGCACTACGATTGCTGGGTTGAGACGTACACTTTTAATTGGAGTGCATCTTATAGTTAACTTTGTTTTTAACTTTCAAAATTGATCTGCTATTCCTGGTAAATTTGATGTCTAAACTTTTTGGCGATTCGAAGAAATAGGTCATAAATCAGGTAAAGTCCCTCTTAAAGTCGACCAAACGTTTCCATTATAACGAAAAGTGCTAGTATTATAAATATTGCTGTTGAAGTTGCACTCACAACATTTCTGCCAGACTAAAACATAAAAATAAAGACATGTTTCACTATTTGAAATTAACTTTTTCAAATATTTTTAGTTCAACGAATTTAAATAATAGATAGATTACGACTGAATTCTGATCCAAGTCAATCAAACCTATAGTACTCGAATTATTTATCAACTCGAAAAAATGTTGTGAATATCTGAATTTCTGCAGAATATTGTTTGCAACTTCAAAATTCAAGACTGTCAACCTATAATACCTTTGTATATCTTTTTGAACTGATTGCAACGGTTTTAAATTTTATGAAAAAAATAGAACAAATAGAATTGTTCGCTACTAAGTACTTTTTTCCATTTAATAAGCATAATCTTTCGCAGACGATTTCATAATTTTCTATCTTGCGCTCCTAAAATTTTTTACTTGAGCTAGATATCTAAAATTATAAGCCCTTGTGCGTAGCTTATGAATTGAATTGCATTTAAAATTGTCTAGGCCTTTTTTTCATACGTATGGGCGAATATTATTTCTTTGAACTCCCTTTTATGTACTTAATAATCTATCAGACAGAAATGTCTCAGAATACGTTTATAAAAGCTTCGTTCCATTATGTTAAAGACCTATCTTATTCCAAAATTTTCTCCTACGCCTTCAATCTAAAGATATTGGGTGTCGTCTCTCTTGTGACTGATGATCGTCTTCTACATTATTTGGGCTCCTTTCTACGCAGTATACATTAAACGCATAGGAGCAATTTATCGTAGATTTCTTGGATTTGTTCTTTACGCCATTCATCCGCACGGACGTTTAAATCTTACCGTGACAGGCTTACATAGATAGACTCATGCGGTTATACACGAAGGACGCTTGAAGAAGATGTAACATCTTAAGAATTTTTATAATTTATTTTGTGTTAGACGGACTAATTAATTTGTTTGAATGATTAGATGCAATAATTTTTTTATTAAAGACTCGGTTCTTGAAGACTTGATCCCATTAAGGTGTTATAATAAATCAACCTTTCTGACTACGTACGTCTTTCAAAACTTTTACATCCATTTCCATTTCGTTAACATATCTCAAACATTTAAATAAGCTTTGAATATGTTAGCCAGATGCATGGATAAAGATGCTCTTTGTGCAAAAGGTGTCCTTACTTCTTTAGAGCCTTTTAATATTTTTGCTAGATTTTTCAACATGTCACTAAATTAATTCAAATACCGAAGGTCAAGTGGTGCTCCGTTTTTTTTTTTTTCCTTTTCTGAAGGTTCGAGGCAGCAGTCACCCTAAAGAGCATCCAGAAAAGTTCTAAGTAAATCAACAGGGCACTTGAAAAAATGTTCCCGCTCTGTGCTCATTATATTCACAAATGAGATCCGAGTTGAAAACAAGCGTACGTTAGAAAGACTGCATAAAGACGATACACATTCGGTTTAGGGATTTTAATGAATTGAGTTCTTCAAATGAGCCTTTGCGCACTAGACGTTGAGGATTCTTCTCATGTTCGTAGGTACAAACGAGAATCGGAGTTGGCCTCGTTTATTTTTTGAATATTTCCTACTTCACGTTTAGCTACATAATGTTGGATGAGTAACTTTCTTAAGAAAATGGAAAAGTAATAGGCTAAGGCGTAACGTTTTTTACGAGCGATTGAGTAAGTGCTAATTCATGGATATGCGCGGGAACATCCCATTAGAGGGGTATAAATTCATGTTCATTCGGTAGGTACAACATGAAGTCTCATTTCACGTCATTTTTCGAATCGCATGTGGGTAAGAGGAGCACAACGAAGAAAGAAATTCATCTAACCGGAAATGACAAATGAGGGTAAGGAAATGGAGTTTTCGGTGCTTTCAAGAGGGAGACGAAATATAGAGCTGATATAAAACGCCTGCAAAGCATCACATTGCCATGCCACAATACTTGTCGAAAAACATGTTTGACGGGAAACAACGAAATTCAGACAAACGAAAGCAATTAATTGTACATACAGCGGAAGTAGTATAAAATAGGGGCAAAAGCAAGGATACCCAAAAGGAACACCTATAAAAAACAATCTGTAGATCCGGCATCATCTGGACCAGGGAAAAATGTCGGGGAGATACATGGACAGATTTTATTTAATTTAAGAAAACATGAAATCAAAAATACTCAAATAATATATTTAAATGGACACACCCAAGGAACATATAAGAGGGATGTAAAGATGAAAAAAGTAATTTCTTTCAAAAACCATATCCTGTGAAAAACTAAAAAACTTTTAAGGTACAAACATCCGTTCGGCAAGCGCAACTAGGAAGCACAAACACTCTGTCTAATAAAAAACAAAAGTACATTGAAACGGCACACCAAATGAGAATGAACATGAACATGCAAAACTGAACAACAGAAAACTTCCTTTACAGAGACGAAATTTAATATTTGTTTAGTTTCTTTAGTTTATATTTGAAGCAATGGTTAAGAAATTAAGTTAAGGAACTGAAATAGTATACAAAAGAATCCAACTGGCTTGTTTGTCTGTGTGCAGGGTTTTCGGTGGTTTTAAACGGAACGCGATGGGCAACTACCTACCACAGAAAAGAGCCTGATCTAATGTCACGGACGGATGCAATATGGATTAAAAAAATAATAATAATCATAAACGAATTATGTTTAAATATCCTTGGGCGATTAAGGATTGCAAAAATGTTGGTAGACAATGACGCCAATCTATAAGAAAAAAAAAGTTAATTTAAAAGTGAAATCAAGAGGACTCAAGACATCCAGGGACGGAACTATTCTACCTGTGCTAAATGCTGCAGATCCTCAGATACCGTGCACAAGTAAGTTTTAAGTCTGTTTATCGGTGATAGCTGCAACTTTAAAATGTATGGCTAGAATGTGTTGTAGAAACTCTGAAAATTCAAGGAGAGGTAAGTTAGCTTTCAGTTTTTTTACCAACAATTTTATTTCTATTCACTTCATGCGCCTTTATTGATTTAACATCCATAGTCATGTCCACGTACTTTAGTTTGAAATGTTGTCACAGCCATCTCATTCGCATTCATCAGATTATTGAAACTAAACTAGGACAGAAAAGTTTTACTTAAAAAAAACCAGTGAATGGAATTATGAATTTATTCCCCGTTAGTAAAAGAAGATTATTTTTGAAATGGAGATTTCAGTGAAAATCAAATTTTTGATTTTATTCCGAAATGCAATATTTAATTATTGACTACTGTTAAATATATTGTGGCAAAAATTCATAAAAACCAGTACTCTATTATAATGCATACAATTTAGCATTTGTAAGAGTTTTTTATTCTTCAGCTAATTCCCTGCGTATAAAATATTTAAAGTTCCACTCTGTAAATATGTTAATAAGTCTAGGCAATACACTATCCGATGTTAGGATTAATTTTCATATTTTTGTGCCACCATATTCAAAACATGAAAATTAGAATTTTTTTTTTTTAAAACTTGTCCAATCTAATCTATGAAGTTCAAATTTTTACATATATAGTAACCATTGGGAAAAGAGAAAAAATGCAAAGAAAAAGAGTTTACCTACTTAATAATTATGTATACATACATATGTATGTATATCAATTATTTTTTTTCATTCTAAAATTTTCTTTCCTTTTCTCATGGATGTTTTTCAATAACAGTTGAGAATTTAATAAACGACTTGTTCATTTTCATTGCCTTATATATTTTCCATACTACTAAGATTACATAATAATAGCTTAAACACGAATGCAAATTATTTATTCCAAGTCTCTTCTTTAAGTTTGACATAGATAAGCGCATTTCAATATCTTGCATTCGTAGGTTTAGTGTTTGGTCGGAATTCCTTCAACTTGACATTAATCACAAGTACGCGATAGGTATCTATACTTAAAGAAATTGCATTTACCCTGCTGTATAATGAGGGAAAAGTAATATCCTTTAAGGATTTGCTCGTAAAGTGATTGACCTATTTAATCTACCATTCAGGATTCATTCAAAATTTTTCTGTTCCTATCTATAGTTGCAGCTATTTATATATATCCTCCTCCTATGAATTGATTCTTGCAGAGCCAATATAAAAGGAAAATCTCAATCTCTCAGATATTCTGCTATTTAAATCACCATTAGACCTTAAATATTTTAAATATTCATAAGCAAATAAATGGAATGTATATTTACCCTTTTTGAATTATTTGTTGCGAGTTTTTCCTTTTCAGTATTTTATCCATATTTCTTGTATGGTATACCTCCAGTGAGATTAAAAACAGCATCACAGGAAATGCCGATTTTTGAATTTTGTTCATAAATTTTATATCAATATAAAGTGGTATTTTGCCATTTAAAATATTCATAAAAGTTGAATGCATTATTAATAATACTGAATACCTATATTTCCTTCGATTAATTGATGTAACTTATATTTGAACGCGTCAGACCGATTTTGGTTCAAGGTTATAAAGTCTGCAATTGTAAACAGGAAATGATACAGTAGACTCACGATATAAAAGTGAACACAAAAAATTCGAGGTTATTCATTTTGTCGGAAGAATATGTTAAATAATATAGAAATAGTACAACATTTCATAAATAACTAATATACCTTGCTGAATAAAAAAAAAATATTAAAAATAAAAACCAACTTCTTCTGAATAAATATCTAAGCGTTATAAACAAAAGGAATTTTACTCTATACAATAATTAGTGTACAGTTTTCGCTGTTCACTCCATTGAATTTTTCACTAGACCGAATGTTGTTTACACTACCGAGAGTCTACTGTATATATTTTAAGTTGTTTGTTTGTTTTTTATATTTTAATAATACATTATATTTTCAAATTCAAGCAGGTTTTAATTAAGGTTCATCTAGTTATGAGATGTTTTGATAAAATTGACTTATACTGGAAATTTTCACCCTTGTAAAATCCAATCATCTTCGGAGGATAAAAATTCTAAAATAGCTTACGAAAAGCAAAGACGTCATATTCCAAACATAGAGCCATAGTGCCTTAATTTTGAAGCAAGTTATTCCAGTAATTTCATTTGAGAATTGAACCAAAATATTAAATCCTCCAAGTATGCCTATGTATATTCAATTTAAGTAGATAATTATAAAAAATATTTCGAACTAATACCTAAAACCAATAGAATATTGTTACTAATCTACTCTCAACTTGCTCATTTCTTTTACAGCCAAGGAAATGGGTAATGGTCGCTCACCACTACTTCAGGAGCCACTTTACGGAACTCGCCCTCAACCATACAGTAAGTACCTAAAACTTATGCTAGGGAGTAGTAATTTTACACGAACTACTCGTTATTTTTGTTCTATTAATTTTTCACCTTCACTTGAAAATCTCTACATTGCGCGTATTTCCATGTTATCATTCCATGGTATCAAATGATAAATTTTATTTTAAAGCAATTATTTCTTACACACAACCGATCACTTTACAATTTACACCATTTACAAAAATATAATAAGAAATGCAACAAAGCGCCAACACTGCTATTGTTCGAAAGTCATAATCCTTCTTTTATCTGGCGGCTCAACAAATATATTTGTCATGTTGTGAAAAGGAAAAAGCCCCCAGCAATTTCGGAAAAATATTTTTTCTTCTTTAGTAAGCAAATGATAACCGTGCCCGTGTTTCTCAGCAACCGATAACTTGCACAGAAGAAGGAAAATAAGCTTTTTTTAAAACCTTAGTGCTGGAGACGAGTTTTAACTTTTCTGAACTTCCTCTTTTATGAAGTTCTTGGAAGGGATGAAAAAGCCAAACCTTTCCTCAAGAATATTTTTCCCTACCTATTGTTATTTCTGGTCAAGGTATTTTATATCCGCTCAAGATATTTTCTTGTTGAGTTTCTATTGTAGATTTCATTTATACTTAGTTCGCTTCCATTATAACCTTTGTTTTTCTGTGAAGGGCCTATAAATTTTCATAAGACTACTCAATAAATTCCATGAATAATGAATTAAAAATATCTCGGAAAGTTGTTTCTTTTTATTTTAATACCTGCCCGCCGCAGATGCAAATATACTTCGATTAATTTCTCCATCAAGAAAATAAAATATACATTTTCATTTTTGCAATCTTGGAAAAGTAAAAAGAATCATTATCATTGTCTGGAAAATTGCTACCATCAACAAGACATTTAACCAGGGAAGATCTTCTCAGGATCACCGCATTTTCTAGAATTCTATGGCTTGGATACAAAGAAAGGGCACTTTTATAAGACAGGGGTACTACCATCATACCTTATGAGGGTTTGGCGAACTGCAGACCGTGACATAATTCTCCTAGCTTCTTATGTTATATCAGATTTTGTTGCTCTTGCGAATTTATTTTCGGTACTATTTATTTTATTATAATAGTTGAGTGGGTGAAAGTAAAAATAGATATTCTTATTTTATTGTGATGAGGTTTATGGCCTAATAATGTTTTTACGTTCAGCGCCAATACTGCACAAAACAGATGGGTTTTCAACATTCATGTATGTACAATCTGTTTTTTATATTTGGTATTCGAATCAGGGAGTATCAGGACAGAAGGAAAAAATTATTCTTAACAGCAACAGGGTGACATTTACTTGCATAGCCTAAATCAAGCAAAAGATTTTCATGAAAATTAGTGCTCAGAAGGTTCAAGTCATTGAATTGGAATTTATATTATCTATTGAAAGAAGCTTGGGGTCATATTTAATACACAATAATTTGTTTGATAAAAGCTCAAAAGGCTACTAATAAATAAGTCTTTGTTCAGTAACATATTCAATACAACTAAAACTACAATATTTTTTCCCGATTGTCCGAGATATCGCGATACATTCAATCGTGTGAAATAAATTGCAAATACCCGACTTCTCACGAGCTTTAAAATAATGCATTTCATATTAAGTTAACTTGAATCAAGCACATCCATTTTAGAGCATTATTGAATTAATCAAGACAGAGGCCGTGTATGGTCAATTATGTGGCAAGTAATCCTCGAAAGATTAAATAAATGGCCAAGAAGATTTATGTTTGGAAAAAGAAAATCCTCCACAAGTTGAGGTCTGACGACTTATCTTTACTTTAGTATAGATATAAAGTAACTTACTTGAAATTTATATTATCGTTACTTCCGCTTCCTCGCTTCACGAGTATAAGATGCCTAAATTTTGGGAATTTTCGTAAACCTATTTAATCATGAAATATGTTGATTTCGAATTCAAGTAGCATCTGATTCCAGTGACTGATTTAAGAAGCGATGTGAAGACTGCTACCACCGTTTAAAGTTCTTGACGTGTCTTTAAATTATTAAAAATTCATTAAGTGGCGGAGGCGAAAAAGTTTTCTGCAGTTTATGCTGCAATTGCCTGGGGTAAAATGATAAAAATGAGGCATGGACCCATAGCTCTCAGAAGAAGCTGAAATATTTTTCAATCCTAACACGGGAGGAGCAGTAGTTATGCAACGCATAAAACGGCGGCGGAGAGCATAATGAAAACTGTAGCAGCAGGTGCTGAAAATGTGTTGATTACGTCGGCCGTTGTTCGAATGCATACCTCGACGTCGTCGCCTTGCTGAATGTAGGTAAATTGCCATGTATAGAATCGCGTGTTGGAATCCATTATTGGGTCATACGTACCATGAAAACGTGAGCAGAACACCGGGGCTCTGTCTACTTTTCAGCACAAATTTCACCGAGTGCACACTCCCGAAATGGAGCTGGGGTGGCAATCACGTTTTTCAAGACCAAATTTGTTCTGCTGATCTCATTAGCTTTGTCCGAAACATCTGCGTCAACGAAAATCGTATTTTCAAACGTTGATTGATTTATTAAAGGAATCCTGACTAGCTTTAGAGCATAGTTTATAGTCACTCGCACTACATCGCTTCGGTGTCGCCTCTGTGGAGCCAGCTCAATTGAGAATATTCTTTCCATATTCATTGAAATGTTGCTAAATATAATTTACAAACAAGATGCACTGCGTCCAATGCATTAATGTAAATCCGAAGAAACATTTCGGACAGCCTAATGAATTTCCGGCATTTAAATCGCTATTAACAGGACTACTCATAATTAGAGAATTATTTGGGTAACTTGTTTTTATTTTTTTAATTTTACTCTTTCAGCCAAAATGTAAAAATATACATGTTTGCATTTTAAAAATCTTATTACCCTTCATATTAGCTGTTTTTTTTATCGTTGATAAACATTTATTTTAGTTTATTACGTATGTATAAAATGTTAGCTTCAAAATTATCACTCAGCTGTATACGTAACCACCTTTTCTTCTTTAAATTTTCATTGACTGTTTTCTACTTTATGGATTTGGGATCAGATTTGTGTTAATGATTAAGGCATAACAAAACATCTGGCATCATCAAGGAAAAATGTTGATGCATAAAATAAAACAAAATTCATGATTAAAATCAAATATGGTGAAGTTTTTTGTATATCATATTATATTGTCTAAAATATGCCAAAATTAATATAATGTGTACCTACGTATGAAAATAATGTCAAATAAGTGAAATTAAATGTCATAAGGTCGATTTGTCCTTAAAAGAATATAAAAATCTATCTTATGCCATTTTAACATTTCCTCGTCTAGCTGCCTATTTAGACTTTGTAAAAAAAAGATAAAAAAAATTTAAAATTTTATACTCACATCATTAAATTTGCTCGTTACGTGAGTAGAATTGTAAAAAAAAAAAGAATTAATTTTTCAGTCGATGACTAGATCAATTTTTTGATGTGTGTAACACTGAAATCTTCGTGGTATGGAATCCATGAAATCTCTGGAGTATTTTTCAGAACTGTAGAAGTTTGTGAGTATTTTCACCACATATTAATCTCAATAAAATGAGCAACAGCTGAAGATCTATTCTCGTTCACAACAAAATACTGAAGGTGTTTTAAAATCTTGAAATTTCTGAGGAGAGCCCAATCATCAAAAAATAGAATAACTTGGTAAACAATTCATAACCTGGAAATCGACCGTCAAATTTATGGACACTTTATCTTCTCCTCATGCGTACATGTGCTGGTTGTAAAGCCTCTTGGAGCGTGTGTTAAGACGTCAAAATTCACTTATTTGATTTTTGGCAAACAACGCATTATTTCTAATGGAAATTCCTCAAACATACAAAAGGAAAATATTTTTGCAGGAAAAGCTCTTCCGCTCAAGTGGTCGGCATGTGGAGATTACGAAACAACATGCTGCATGCGGTCGGTGTACTGAAAAATACTGAAAAAATGGTATTCGATAGAACAATACCAAACGATTGCGGCGAAACAATTTAACCTCGAATAATCGCACAAATTAATGAATTTCAGCAAAACTAGGCCTAGATAGATTTGCACGAAACGAAAGTTCCAACAAGTCTTCACACGGATAGAAATTAATCAAGGAGGTCTGTCTTTGAAGTTTAGCTTCGCTCGCAGCGTTATTTCAAGTTCACCGCAGAAACAATAAATGGTACCTATTTCTCCCGCCAAAAATAATTAGTGACGCTCTGGCTCAGGTGTTTTGCTTCGTAAGCGATATTTAATGTTCATTTAGAATTTAGACACTCCTCTCAACAATAACTTTAGGTAATTCTATTTTACACATAGATACGCATGTATTTATGTATGGACAGTGACAATTTCCCAAAGTGAAGACAAACCAATCGTGAGCTTATCTTCGTCTAAATTTATTTACAAACGAAAAGTGTTTGCGCATAATCAAGGTCCCGCCCACACTCCGCCCGCTGTGTGCGGATGGGTAATTACCGTCATTGTCCGTATCTAATTTTACTTTCTTAGCACAGGGATAGTATTAATGAATTCCTTGAAGAAATTTCTGGCATTTAAGCGCTTAATTACTGCTTTCAAGAAAATGAAAAGTGCTCACTACCTTAGAACGAAATTTGAATTTTAAGGAACGCACGTCCAAGTACAAAAGTTCGCGTTTAAGGGCTACATGTTATCATAAAAGAATGTTCTAATTATCCACATAACTCGAATAACTGCTCAGCTCTTGTCTTCTTTCTTTTTAAGTAATTTTGAGCACGTAACGGGGCCCTCTACGCTAATCGCTACGTACATCTACAGCACTTTCTTCGAGAATGAGTGGCAACAATGAATGATACGGCAACTATATGAGAAACATGTTTTGCGGCCACTCTAAGACGTTGTAAGACGCATTCAAGCGAGAAATTTACAATGCAAATCCAGATTTTATTAAAAAACTTTTGCCCTTTTGAAGTATGCCATTAAATTTTTAGAAGAAATGACGCTTCTTGAATAACGAAGAGAGAGACCCTGAACATTCTTTGTGGGCTGAAAAGGTCCTCTATTTTCAAGAGAATTTTTTTAATTTCTTTTAGATTGGTTTCATATAATGACAATAATCATTGATTTGATTTATTATTTTATTTATAAACATAGGTATATAGTCCTTAAAAAACATAAAATGAATTTATTTCTAAAGCACCGATAGCTGGCGTTGAACTTTCCGTGCTACTAGCGTTAATAATAGCTTAAGATTGGCCAATTTAAAAGAAAGTAAACGGATTACTAATCAGTCAAGTTGTCATTAGAGTTCTATTATTATTTAATCACTCTTTCTTTATTTTTTTCTTATTAAAATTACAAGATTATGAAATTATTAATAAAAATAATAAATTTACAAAAAGTGAAGGCAAAATTTAAAGAGTAGCAGCAAACCATAACTGAATTATGAAAGTTTCTTGCGCAGTTTCATAATTTGTAAGTCGTTATATTTATGAGGAAGAGATTTTAATTTAGGGGATTATCCGATATAAAGGCGCTTTGAAAAATCTTGCTGAGCAATTAAACCACTTCGCCTGAAAAAAAGTTAATGTTTGCTTTTTAAGGTAATTTGCATGTAGTGGAAAACCACGGCAAATTAAGCATAATTTTTAGTATTTTTAAGTCCATTGCGGGTATAATTTAAGTGCTTTCGAATTCAAATTCAAAAATTGTAAGAAGTGAAGTTAATCACTTTAGCAAAGAAAATACCCGTTCCTCATAAGTAAGTATATGTAACTGTAACAAAAAAAACTTATTTTGTAGGCACATTTAAATTAAATTCAACTGATTAATTTGCTAAATATAGAAGAAGGTAACAATGAAAAAATGTACAGGTCAAACGCATCTCTTTCTTTTTGTCGGAAATCGAAATGCAAGAGCAATAGTTTGCTAAACACTTCAATTACTAACGCTCTATATTTAAATCCACAAATTAGAATGCAATCTTACCTGGGCGGAAATGGCAGGTTTATAATTATGTCTACTTCACACCTTTTATTTTTAGAAGCAATATTTTTAAACTGAAATTTGTTAGTTTTTTATTTACTTATTGTGCAATGCGTACTTGTTCGTTACAAGAATAATAAAATATCTTTCTCAAGAGGAAGGAGAATTTTTGCGAAAATCTCAATATGGTGACTTTGGTAGTACGGTCCCTTTCTTTCTAAACATTTTTTGTTCTGCTTCAAACACTTGGGGATTATTGTAGATATTCTTAATTCCAATGTAGAACTAATACGCAAACAACATAAAATTGTCAGAATATGAAGACTCTTATTCGTAAACAAATTTATTTCATACAATAAATATTAAATAGTGAGTGTAGAACTGTATAGATTAGATGATGTTACCACTTTTCATTTTAAATTCTATTGAATCTCCATGAATGATTTTTGAACAGTTTTCCAACAATGGTCAAAATATGCGTTTCTCAGTTGTTGACCCTATTTTTTCGAAAATGTGTCGTGTTCGTGTGGTATGCACTGCACATTTACAGATATGTAATTGAATGAAATAGATTTTTCTCTGAAGGCGTTTAAAGCAGCATAAGTTACTTATTGAAAAGTAAAGGTACCTATCTAATAAATCTAAGGAACCTTTTAAGAGTTGTGATTGATCAGTGCAGTGTGAATCTAAAAAGTTATATTTGAACTCTTTAATTTGCAAAACTTAGGTAATTCATTATTAAAAGTATGTTTTGACATGGTTCGTAAACTCAATGGTAAATCATCATTACACGTTCTAATGTTTTCATGTATTTTATGAAGTTACGACGCTCATCAAATTATAATTACTCAGAAATTTTAGTGCCGTGAGAAATTTCGGTCGAAGACTGCCCTGGCAACCCCTTGGCGCAACTAAACTCTAAGTAATCCGACATGGATGAATTATTTTTAACCGCATACGACATACGAGACACAAACATTTGTCGCGTAATCACGGCGCACGTTGCACCTCAGCCCCGAATTGAACAACGAAAACATTGTGTTTTAAGAAAGAAAGCAAAATCCGGGAGGCGAAACCAAATGCAGCCCTTGAAGTCGCAGATTTATCTGTTTTGGGTCCGCTTCGTTCCAAAATAAACACGCGGGCCGCGGCAGTTTCTTATGCTGCTAGTGCATTTAAATTTTCGCGGCAAGCGCGGAGTGTGGTGCGCGCTGTTTTCTTAGCGCGGATCCTCTGCCGCGTGTTTATTTACGCTGACTGCGCGCAATGTCGCTCCATGTACGCGGCACGCGGGGCAAGGCTCCGCCGGGCACCAGGTGGACGGGAGGCGCCGAGTCCAAAACACCACTGCGTGCAATTAACCGGAAAATCATAAATTCGGGAATTATTAGGTGAAATTCCATTTCGACGTAACAACCGCAAGAAACGTAACAGACGCACCCGACGCGACGCACACATTCAGTCGAGGTCTGAGCGAGTGCTCGTAATCCGCACTCAACTCGGATTAGCCGCGGCACCTGTGCGCGGTGGGCGGGATTTTCTCTGGGGGAATTTCGCCAACGAAAAAATATGTGACTCGGAAAAAATGCTGAAGCAGGTACGTCATTCATCACATGTCAGCTGCGCTGTCAGAAGGAAAGGAACGAGGCGGCAGCCTGATGCTGATGAGTTGCATATGCGAAAATATCCTCCCCGTCAAGACGAAGGGGTGTTCCTCTGCATGGCGCTATTTTTAGAGCTCTTTATTTAGGACAATGTCGAGGTATTGAGAATTGACAAGATAATCCGTGTGAGCAGAGAGCGACGGGCTTAGCTCGCTTATGTAAATAATCCGCTTTAGAGAAGTGTTCCCACCAAAAAGAAAGCTATTAAGAAATCCTCCTCGGACTTGATGGTGGTTAGCATTTTCGCAAAATCTATTGAAGTCAAATACGAGCAATTGTCTTTTGGGTTAATAATTCACCAAAGTTGTTAAATTTTCGACTGAAAATGCTCCCAAAAGTCGCAAACAAGATTCTTAAGAACTTTTGAGAGGCCTTTAATCCCAGACTTTTCTTTCCGCTCATTATTTCTGGTAAGTTTCGCGTAAACAATAGCCTGAATACCAAACGCATTCGGGGATGAAATTTCAACCCTATGTTAAGGAGGTTTAAATTTCCCTAAAGCTTTAAATTATTGCGTTCTGATTTTACAGTGAACCACTCAAGAAAATATACAAATTAAACCTTTGAACTTAATAAAAATTTTAACTTTTACTTATGAAACCTTCAATCATGTTACAAGTGGAAGCACTACATAATTTAAAAATTTAATTATGTTTTGAAAATTGCTTGTTGAAAAAGGCCAATTATTAGATAAGGGTTCCACTTTGTGATTAAGTGTCTATAATAAATTTTTTCTTTTCCATTCTATTCGTCTGTTGAAAATGATTTTCATGCAGAGTATAGAAATTATATAAAACGTTTTTTTTTCTATCTGAAGACATATGGAGAAAAAAATAAGAATCAACACTATAGCTATTGATAAGTAATGTCTACTGTAAAAAAATTCAGGAATCGGACGCTAATCGGCGTTTATAAATTCTATTTAAGTCCTCTATGTCTCAACTTCGAAGCAAAATATTAGTGAATTTTGCGTGTTTCTTACATACAGTGTTCGCACATTGACTTAACCCAAAAGCAATTAAATTTGATCCTTTCGAAAATGAATTTAAACTAAACACAAATATAATATATGACCCATTCGCAAATACATAAATTGATTTAAACGTCGCATTATCTTTTTAATTTTAATTTGAAACAAGAACTACATAATTTATGGAGATCATTTTCAGAAAAGAAGGCAGGCATTGAAAAACATTTAAAAGTAAGACGTTCTTATTTTAAGAAATATTTCTAAAAGAAACATTAACAAGTAGATCTAATTTGTCTCCACAACTCATTGTAAAACGCGTTCCACTTTCACGGAAAAGATTCAAGTTCGATTTATAAGATAAGCAGATATTTATAAAAATTCAGTATTTAAGGTAATTCGTGCATTTTAAGATTACTTCTTAAATATTGTTGCGTTAATTCTTATTCTATCCAAAGAATATTTAAGCAAAAGCAAGAACAACTTGACAGAAGACACCATCAAGTTGCGAAAATGTTATCTTAGTGCTCCGCAAGCGAAAAATACATAAAATCTAAATAGATTTAGAGTTTTGTTTCGTTGTTATTTTTAAATCTTTTATAGAAAATGTAGCTAGTCAATGGGCGGGTCTCTTGCCCTGCCACATTTCATTGCAACGACACTTGCAAAATCGTCTAAAGACAGTTCAAATTCGATATTAAGCAGTAAGAGGAAGTTGCAGTGTATCTTGGGGTTTTGCAAGCGATCTCATAAGGCGCAAAGAATTGCATCTGATGTAACTGCGCCAATTTTTGCATTTGTATTTTTTTTTGGCACAATTGGAAGAGACAAGCATTGAGAAATCTCGTTACGCGCGTTCCTACAGGCGCAATCTTGTCATCTAAAAAGCGGCAGACATAAATAGCTCAGTTGGGGCCGCTTAGCACCCTGTCCGCGTCCCAAGACGCCCGAGCCCCTCCGCGGAGACTCCCAAGACAGAAGTGAGGCTGCTGGCTATTTAAAATCCCAACACAATCGCGGCTCGTTGCTATTTGCATCGCAATTAGTGTTCGTAATTAGTAAACAAAAATTTTTGTGTTTCGCCGCGCCGTGAAAAAATCGTTTTATTTCCCCACACTGCGGAACAAAGCGGCGCATCAGTTGACACGGGGTGGCGCGATTAGCGCTGAAGAAGATCACGCTTGCGATCGTCGTCAGCATCTTAAAGATATCGCAGCCGGCGCGGATGGTTCTGAATCATCTTCGAGCGGCCGCAAGTCTCGCCGCTGGTCAACCGGGCGATGGACGGAAGAAAATTAAGCGCATGAATCAACGTGACTCATTTAAAAATCGTAAAACGTCTGCTCAATGAGCTCTGAAGATCCTCGCGGCGAGATGCTGCGGTTCAGTGGCTTTTTTCCGCTCATTTAAGGAAGCATCTGGCCGCGGGTGCCAGCAGCGGGGGAGTTGTTTGCGCAATCAGCGGGGACCGCGACAGGTTGCAACCGACCGCCGCGGCCCCAAGCTGTGAGCGGGCGGCGATTTGTTTTCTTAGCGAATGTTTACGCGAAAATGCCGCTGCAAAGTTCGGCATCTCAAAAATTCCTCATTCATCGTAACCTTGCGCCGGATATTTCTTTGGAAGTTCTGCGCGAAGATGGCCTCCGCGTCGCATAAGATTTTCACGGTTGACGGCCTTAAGCGCGAGGCAAGAGCACGCCCACGAAAAGTGGCAGCCGCGATGCTCCCGGGCCAGAGGAAATTCATCATTTCGAATGCGGCTCTTGCGGCTCCTAAAGTGCTGCTTGCACATGCTCGAAAATGTTCATTAAGTTTTTTCTTCATGTGGGAAAATTTTCTACTTCAGCCTATCTTGAGGGCTCGTGGGAACAGCGCTCAAAGTAATTTATTTGACTTTGGTGAGAATAGAAAATTGTCCAGGCTGAAGAACATTTCCTCGAGGATTTCTTTTAGAGGAAACCCTGAGTCTGAGTGAAGTGGGCGGGTTTTTCTATTCATTTAAAATCTAAGTTAATTTTGACAAGAGGGTATGTCTAATTTCAAAGATTTTTAAATTTATTTTTAACTCCTTGCGAAGTATTCAAAATATTCTTGTAACCTAATTCTTAGATCTCGAAATCGAAGGAAAACAAATGTGCTAAGGCTAACCATTTATCAAATATATTTTATAGTCAACAGATCTTATTTATAACTAGTACATAATAATGCACATATTGTAATATAAGATCATAAACGATTCTAAATGTAATTTGGGGAAGTGTTACGCATTTTTACACTTAATCCCAACTTTCATAGAAGCCAAAATCAATTAGTCGTTTTGACGGCAAAGTTTTCTAAAACACATTTTTGTAATAAAGTAGGTACCATTTTTTTCATTTTATCTTATAAAAGCTTTCAATTAAAAGTACCCTTTCCTAAGAGTAGAGTTTCCAATATTACAAAATTTTCCCAGACTACTTTCCACTTAAATCCTAGAAAGTTCCTCTAAATATCTTGTAATTATGAATGGGAAACTCTTTTAAAACCAATAATTTGAAAAAATTCTTAAGTAATAAAGTCATTACTATGTCCTAATTTGTATTAATCTGAAACCACACACTTATTTATCGATTTATCAAGTAAAACTTTACGATGATAGTTAACATTTAAAGATAAATTAACTCTCCCAACATGCAATGTGTGCAGTCAAGAGAATTTTGCAACAAATGACATATCAAAATTTGATGTAAGCCGACAACTTCATCCTATTGCAATTAAAATTTGACATGGTTTTCATAAATCTCGCCAATTCCTAAGAAATATCTCAGGAAACATTCCGGCTCTCACTAGCTGACCACACAGTGCTATAACTTGGCCCGGACTCATAATAACTCATCCAAGAAAATTTGGGATGAGTCGCGCGGAATATTACGCATCTTAAAGCAATCTTTAATTCAGTTTTATTTTGATTTCACGGGGATTTTCTTAGTCAGTGCACTTTGTAGGAATTTATGATCAATATACACGACGTGTGAATTCGCGCAAGCTTTGGTTGTTTAAAATTTTACAATTTGTTTATTATAAATAAAGCATCGTTTCGTATTCATGTCAACAGCGCTTCGCGAATTTTGCATATCTCTCAGGCACTTTAGTCCACTCAACTCAATGAAATTTTCGAATTTGTTGAATTAATAAAACATTTCGCTGCTCTTGTACGTAATAAATTTATTACTATTTTGCTAGAGAGAAAACCAAATGTACTTTTAGTATATATTAGAATAATTTGTTAATTGGCGTTATTCAAAAAATGCAGTGCTTAAATAATTTTCCCGCCATATTTTCTGTTAAAGTTATGCATATTTTAATCAATATTCAATTACTATATGTTTCTCTCGTTTTTGTTATATTCGAAAAAAAGAAATAGTGATGAAATTTATTCCATTGCTTTTTTTCGAAGTTACAAGTTTTACGTAGGTATTGTAAAAGAACTTTGTTAATTATAGGCTCAGTACCTTGCAATTTATTTGGTCAGGTATCTTTCTTGTTAATTACATACATATATCAATTCGAAATCTTATGTCACCTGTTATATTTTTCGATCGTCTTATACGGAAACAAATCAGTCCGGAGGCAATGAGAAGTGGCTTATAAAAGTTGTCGCTTTCTTTGGAAGGGAGTGGCAATTGAAACTTACTTTCATTTGAGTCTGATTGGTTTCAGGAAGCATTCAACTTTAAGTAAAACGCGTTCGGCATCGTGATCCAAAAAGAAAACGCGCAGAATGCGTCCAAACGTCGCCACATTTACGCAACGTGCCGTCACTAAGTGTTGCCCGTGTCCAGGTGGCGGAAATCATTTCGTGTCGTGCCGAACTGAGTTGATTCCGAGTGATCGATGGTCGTGTCAAGCGTTTGAGGAAAGTGTGCCCGGTATTTAGGCGGAGGCGCAGGCCGAGCCCCAGCAGGGGCTCCGCCAGGAGATCACGGGAGCTGGGCGAGAAACGTGAGGAAGCTTAAGTGTTTTGCGTAAGTTTTGATTGATGGTTGGTCTCAAGTGAGGAAAGCACGTTTTGCTCCCTGATAACATTTTCTTAATTTACCCTAGATTGTTCAAAATTAATTTGTTTCCTCAAAATCACTCAATTTTACAAGTTTCAGGAATATCCACAATAAATTATATTTTATTCGCATAGAAGGACTAATTCAGACAGAAATCTTAATTAGAATAATATTTTGAAGAACCCGATAAAAGTAGTGAAATACAGGAAGTTTAAAGATTTATTACATATATGTATATTGCAAAATTACCCTTAAGGGGCTTTATCGCCCAAGACTTTTTAATGGAATTATAAATCTAAAATAGTTCACCAACCTATTTGTTCAGGCAGAAAAGGAAGGGATATAAAGATCTTTTAAGAATAAAGCCTTTCCAAGCATATTAAAAAATAATTTATTCCCGAATTTATTAAAAGAAGCATTAAAACATTAGAATCATTAAATTTAAGTCTTGAGATTTAGGAAAGATTAAAAAATGCTTTAAAAGGAAGCAATTGTTTGCCTTAGGCGACCACCTTCCTTCTTGACATCGTTTATCAACGTGAGGGCACACTTCAAAAAGAATCTTAAATCTGCGAAAACCACAAAAGATCTTGTTGAATGTGGAACTAATATGAGAGGAGATTTCATTCCTTAGGTACAGTTAAAGCCACATTAATTTGGTCAAATTGCTCAGAGTCTTTTAAGTCACATTCACTTAGCATACGATTAAATTCAGTGTGAAATTGGCTTTGGCTTGTGGTATTTCATTGACTTGCGGCCAGATTTCCAGGGCGAGGGCGCTCAAATTTTATAGACCATCTCGTAGTAACGTGTTTCAAAGCAATCATCGAACGTTTTTCATTTGCGTAAAGCTCTCAGTGCAACAAGCCATTGAAGCGCGAAGTTCTGTAGGCAAATGCCGGAAACAAGACGCAAGAAGAGGGCTATCAGAAAACGCACACATGACTTGATTCGCCGTCTTAATTCTCCCATTTGCTTAGAAATAGATAAATCTATCAATTAGCAGCAACAGAGCCAGATTACTTCTCTAGATCTATTTTCGGCCTAATAAATTTATCATGCTACTATGGCTCAAGACTTTTAATGGAACTTGTTCAGTTTAGGCTGTTCATTGCATGAATCCTATAAGTGTGGAATTTAGGTCATCGCTACTCTTGTGCTTCGCCTTAAATCGATCCAGCCTCAATCTGCAACGTGGGTATAGTCTTCGTCATTGTTTTACCCCGGTTTAGCTCAACTTTGATTTTTCAGGCCCTCCATGAAAGGGGTCGTTTAGTTCAACATGAAAATCATAGGAAATCTCCGAATCGATAAGTCCATTAAGAAGAGAACAACCCATTCAGATAAAAGGTTCCTGTTGCCTCTACTTAATTCTCTACGTCAAAAGCTCTTAAGATTGTCCAGAGTTACGTAAATATCAATTTTCTCTCGTAAATAAGAAATTTTCTTCAAAATGATAAACACGTACTCCATAACTCCTTTGCATATTAACTCAAAAATTGCCAACTCAAACCCAAATTGTCTTCAGTCGTCTAGCGAGGAGCAGCAAAATTGGATTGACGTATTTGTTCGAAAATCACCAAGTTTTTCAACTTGATAAACTTTCAGAGGATGTGAGAACGCTAGAATGAGATATCTCAATTTTCACTTATGCTAAGATAAAAGAGAAAATTCCGCACGTAAGGCTTCTAAGGAAGGCGATAAAGAATATTTTAAATTGACGAAGCTAAAAGGTAGAAGATGTTTGGATCCCTTGATAATTTTCCTACAGCACGTGTGCCGTTCTCTGTTACAAGGATCAACTTATCTTTTACATGAAGGACCTTTTGATAAGTGCATAAATCATTTTGCCTACTGCGTTGGAAGGTAATAAATAATTGCTTTGATAATTATCATTGCCTGTGAATCGTTATTAAAGTGTTTCTGAAGGTGAAGTTGTTATCAAAATGGCTCTTCGAGTCCTTGATAATATAATAGGTAGAACACTTATTATTAAAATGGCCTTTGGACTGTTATAAATTTAAGAAAAAAAAAATTTGAAATACATAATTTGACTTCAAGTTTTGCCAGGACGTTTTTCTACTTAAGTCGGAATAAGAATTAAAATATGATATCCACTTGTTACTATAGTTAAGCAGATATGAACCACCTGTGGCAGCGGCAGGGACACCAAATTGTAGTTACACTAATGAGATCGCCGATCGGATTATACTCATAAGACCAGAACACAAACAAAGGTTCTTTAAACTGAATTTTTGATATTTCTCAGTAAAATTAAAAATGGCAAAATGTTTCAGTATTTTCAGTAACAATTCAAAACATGTTTTGTAGTACCTAAAAACTTAATACGTGATTCTTTTATATTGTTTAACCGATAATCAACAATTCTTCAGTATCTTAAATAATAAAAACAACAAAAATTAAAGAAAAGCCAACACAAATCGCCAGAAGCATTATGGTGGAATAAAAATGAAAAACTTTTTAGATGAGGTGGTGGCATTCGAAAAACTCTTCCGAACAATTTATCGAGTTTTCATGCAGGAGTTACGAGTAGTATGAGAAAAACAAACAGGTCATCGTCTGTAATGGAATTCTTGAAATTGTTGTTTCACCAATCTAAAACATGAAAAATAATTTAACAACAATTTTGCAATTATGTACCTGAAAGGAAGAAGGGAATAATAAAACGCGAACATAAAAATGACTTCAGACTCCAAGTGTGTTCTTTTGTCGGAATTTTTCATTTTTCGGAGGGAAATCTCCCGCTTCCGTTCTTTTATTACCCTCAGATTCAAGCGATATTTTTTGTCTGCTGGTTTGTGTCGCTTTCGGATAAAAGAATCTTCGCCTCGTATACTCCCACTGCTGTGAAGTTTCCTTTTGTAGCCTTAATGCGTGCAAAACATGATTCAAAAGAAAGCTCTGCTCCAATTTTTATGAGACTTTTATGTGAGCACGATTTGTTGAGTTTTAAAATTTCTTGCAGGCCAAGGCGATGGGTTTGTCAATTACAATAAACGCCATGATCCATTTAGAGTTGCTTCTAAAGCTCTCATGTATCCCGAAACTTTTGAGGATTTAATCCGTCGCATGGAATTGGGTGTAGTTAGCCGAGAAGTAAATTGCCACTTTTTCCCAACCAAAATGCGAGGCCGTTTTAAATTGTCGTCTTTGCTTGTGCCTTGTTTTTTATTTGGGTTTTTAATGGTCTTAAGATGGTATTTTTATTTAAAAAAGCACAATTCCTTCATATTGCCTTTATAAAAAATGTATACTTAAGGGGTTTTACTAATCCTGTGGTTTAATTTATTTGTATAAAAGGTTTTAGGTATATTCATCCTGACCGAAAACATTTTAATGCAACATCATCGGCAATCAACAAACACAAAGATACTTTCTATGTCGAACAAAATAGAAACTCTTATTAGTTTTTGTCACTGCTTCAGCGTAAATTATTTACGAATACACTGTTGGATATGGCACTACAACTTTGTAAGACCCATACTAGAATATTGTTTGGTCTACAGTTCAGGGCGCCACATCAAACCTACATATATCGATGTTGTCCAACGAAAGTTTTAACGATTAACTTCAAGAACATGTAAATCATTAAATTTTTCTACAGGAAAATACATATACATATATATTCTGAAAACCACATTAAACTCCTATTTTAAGTCATAAAGTTAGAAGTCGATTGACAAACATATAGATATAAGAGTTAATCGCGGACAGCATAAATAATAAAGGTTCAAGAAAACTTTCACAAGTCAATTCCTCAAGTTAAAAGGTTTGTTTTTGCATTTTGCTGCAGACGAGTGGTCGACAGTTCCACCACACACCACACGTAGCAATTTCTTCAAGTTCATATCCCTATTAAAAGTTGTAAATTCATATCTGTGTGTTGTAACAACAACTTCCCAAGAAACTCATGCAGTTGATTAGCTGAAAATTAAAACGAAGATTAAAGGAAGCGATATGAAACCACAAACATAGTTCAAAGAAATTTCTGCTAGTTCTGTACTATAAAATCTGCATGAGCTCTCCTTGGTAACTTAAAAAACAAGTAGAAACTTTGAAATTTATTCCCTAAAACTTGTCTCTGTGCAGATTAAATTAGGAGCACCCGTTAAGTTTATTTGAATAGTCAGTCCATCACTATCCTAGTGGCTTTTCCCGCATTTTGGGTCACGTTCTTGCAAAACATTTCCTTATCTGTAATTTTCCCTCTTTTCCTGTGCTTGTAATTGTAAAAGTTGCACATATTTAAGGAGACAGAAAAAGGGAAAATATTTATTGTAAAGAATTGCGAATTTTTTCTCAACAAAGTTCCGCAAAGAGTCCTCTATCATTTCAGTCAGCGTGGGTAGAGCAGAAATAAGGAGGAAAACGGAGCTCATAACTATTAATGTGCCTTCTTGTTATTGCTCGTGCACTGAAAGCCCAAAATTAATATCAACAATTTATGAGTTCAAGCTATGGTTGGATCCTTAATGTGAACTTTGCGTTTACTGTGAAAAAATGTTGGTACGGGGGGGTTTCTTGATTCAGTTTGTTCATGAAATATGTAGGACATTATAGGCAATGTAGGTTTTTTGAACGCGACCAACATAATTCGTATGCAATATCATACTTTAATCGAACTATCTGTTGGATATTTTAAATATTTACTATTTTTCTTATGTATTTATTATAATTACAATTACTTAACATTTCGTACTGATATATTAATTCGAAAAACTACGTGCGTTTCTCCGAAAGTCTTGTAGGTTTGTAGAATTTATCAGTCAAAATATTTCACATTTATCCATGTGCACCTATAAATATTCTCTGCCAAATAGACGTGATCACCAGCTTTACGGCATTTTTATGAGATTTTGAAATTTCAGGTCAGCAATTCCTGAAACCCGTCAAAAATTGTTCGACTTAAATAGTACCTACCTATTAAAAAACAAAAACAAGTAGAAAAAAAAATTGAAACCAGCAAAAATTCCATGTATTTATTTTGTATGCAAATCCCATAACATTCAATTTAAAATTGGGTGTTAAAGAAGATTTATAGATTAAGGGCCTCATTTGAAAAATAGAATTTTTATCTTTTGTGTTATGGTTTGTCAACAATAAGAGATTTATTTGTAAAAATTAAAAGATTGCATTCGAACCAGCCCTCTACCTTTTTAGTATTCATTTTTAATAATTTCATATACATACATATGTAGGTTAACAATCCTCAGAACAAAAGTTCAAAACTGTCTACATGTAGGTAATGAAATTTCAGTGGCAATGGCGATGAAAGCTCTTACTGTAAGCAAATTTTTATGAACTCTGAATCAATTACATATGGAAGATACATTTTTTATAGTGTTAAAAGTATTTTTATGAGCCTTTAATATTTTAACAACCACAATGCAATGCAGTGTTCATTTTTATTTCATCAAAAATTCTTCAAGCGGAAGGTACTTCAGTTGAAAGCTATTACTTTTAGCGAGGTCATATACAGAATTTGAATAAATTACTTTGATATACAGTGCTGTCTAAAATTATAGGACCAAGCTTTAATTTTGCATATATGGTCTATTCCCAAGCCCATAACTTGTTGGTAAGGAGAAGAGGGATGGTGACAACTGGTATATATGAAATCGTTGTGTATCCTTTATTATTTCATAAATTTTTTTTTTAAATTCATGTACTAATTTTAACAAAAATCGTAAAAAACTCAATACAATAGTGTTTAAAATTATAAGACCACTTAATATGATGTCTTTGGCCTTTATATACAGGGTGTTTTGCTAAGGTCTGAACAGGGGTATGCCAATCGATTCTAAATGGTCTCCTGATCAACGTTTCTTCGGACACCCCACCCCCTTAAAATCGGTCCTTCCCCCCCAAAATCGCGATTGAAAATTTGGAGGGGGTCAACCTAGAAAATGCTTCATAAGTTCTTTCAGAGATATCCTAGAATACTGGTTGATAATGCATTAGAAAGCTGAGCCTTCAAGCTTTCCAACGATACCACCCGCGACCCAATCAGTCAACAAACAAGCGGGGGAGACCCCGTCAAATTTCGAAAATGGCAATTTCAAAGCCCAAAATTTGACCTTGACCCTTCATTCTGTCGATTATTTATATGGGAAGATCGAAACTTTTCTTGAGAAAAAGCTTCCCTGTCATATGGCCTTTCTCAAGAAAAAAACCGTACTGGAATCCGATGGCGCGTTCCGAAGTTATTCGTGTTACAATAATTGATAGAACAACAAAACCCATTATCCGCAATGAAGTCCAATTGGAAAGTGTCACATCGAGCATCTGCTCCGTAGGGCTGAACCATCGAACACGAATAACTTTGGAACGCGACGTCGGATTCCAGTACGGTTTTTTTCTTGAGAAAGGCCATATGACAGGGAAGCTTTTTCTCAAGAAAAGTTTCGATCTTCCCATATAAATAATCGACAGAATGAAGGGTCAAGTTCAAATTTTGGGCTTTGAAATTGCCATTTTCGAAATTTGACGGGGTCTCCCCCGCTTGTTTGTTGACTGATTGGGTCGCGGGTGGTATCGTTGGAAAGCTTGAAGGCTCAGCTTTCTAATGCATTATCAATCAGTATTCTAGGATATCTCTGAAAGAACTTATGAAGCATTTTCTAGGTTGACCCCCTCCAAATTTTCAATCGCGATTTTGGGGGGGAAGGACCGATTTTAAGGGGGTGGGGTGTCCGAAGAAACGTTGATCAGGAGACCATTTAGAATCGATTGGCATACCCCTGTTCAGACCTTAGCAAAACACCCTGTATATAAAGGCCAAAGACATCATATTAAGTGGTCCTATAATTTTAAACACTATTGTATTGAGTTTTTTACGATTTTTGTTAAAATTAGTACATGAATTTTAAAAAAAAATTTATGAAATAATTAAGGACACACAACGATTTCATATATACCAGTTGTCACCATCCCTCTTCTCCTTACCAACAAGTTATGGGCTTGGGAATAGACCATATATGCAAAATTAAAGCTTGGTCCTATAATTTTAGACAGCACTGTACATAGATATACCTACTCCGTTTTTCAACATATTTCCACAGAATTTATACTCCTTATTGTTCCTTCTTGAATGGAACTTTTAAAAATAGAATAGATTAAAACGTCTGGCTCAAGGGAGCTAGCTGCACCCGAGCACGAGAATGGCAGCAAAAACTATTGTAGAGTATTTCATTAAAAATCGCTGGTAATTGTGTTTAGCTAAATTTAAACCCTGAAACTTCACGGACACGCTATAGAAAAATCCTGCTGAAGCTTGCCAGACCCCGTGACCTAAAGTGGATTTATTATTAGCCAAGTTATCCTGAGCGAAATTACCAGCCTCAAAATCTCATAACTTTTGCCCCTAACTTTCCATGTGTGGCTGTGTTAAATATGCTCGGTAAAGTACTCCCGCCAGGACGTTATTCCCAGATACTTATGATGAGGCAGTAAATTTCCCAGGGCTTATACATTTTATAAACTTTACCCTCACTTTCATTACATAGAGGGTGTAATTTGCTCGGCGAAAGCTTTTATTGGTATATCCACCAACGTATAAAAATCTACGAGAATTACTTTCAGTACATAAAGCGGTTTGCATTTGGAACTAGTTTGGAAAATATAAAGAATTAATTACAAAACCCTTTACACCATTCAGTCGACATCGGATTTTGCTTAATTTTGTTGAAAACTGCTCGAAAGGGATTTTAGAAATGGGATTATACGTTATATCCTTATCTAGGTCTGGACGCTCTGTGCTAATTTGACTTAATTGGACGTGAAGCTTACTTTCATTAATTCCCGAGCCCCTAAACAGTCCCATGAGTTAACGAGTGGGGAAAATAAAATCTCTGGATTCTAAACTACACGTCGACTGGCAATTTAATTTTCACGTCAAAAAGGATAGAACCGAGAAAGCGAGGAGCTCACGTCCACGTAGGACTCTTTGCGTGAATACGAAATTCGGGGAATGCTCGAATTGCTCCTGTTTACAAGAGCCCAAGCCTTTCCTCACTTTCCTCAGTTTCCTCACACTCCATCAGACTTCCGGTGAGCCAAAAGCACGCGGGAGTGTTAATTAGCTCCTAGTTAGGTATTCATATTTGAATTAAAGTAAATGTCCCGATTTGCATAAATATTCATTGGAGCACTAAGCCACCTCGTCCTGATTATTCCTTTGTCCCCTATTTAAACTTTACAAGTGGCAAAATATTTCTCTAATAATCCAAAGCAGTCCCCATTCATTTTGAAATGTCGCAATCTGATATAAAGCGGTTCACGTTCCTAAGTCGAAACCGCACAATTTCAGTATTTGAATTTAAATGATTTACACAGTACACAGTAATAAAGAAATCATTTTCAGTGACCGCAATTCAGAATTATGTAAGTTTTACAATTTATTATTCAAGTTATGAATAGAGTATATTTTAAGTTAATTAATTTAAGTTTCCTAATTCATAATTCCGAGATCATGCATGCGAAATAGCCACCAAAAGTGGCATATTTAATTAGTCTTTTATAACAAAGAAAGAAACATATTAATTTTGAAATTCGTAGGAATCTACTCTGTACCATTTCCGATTTGCCAATTAAGCAAAATGAAAATCTAATTGAACAGCACAACCTTTGCCCAATCAATTTAAAATTATTCCATTTAGTTTTACATTTGTTTCAAACATATTAATTTGGAACAATTTAAAGAAAAACTGCATTTTCATCTATGACATCAGAAAGTTTACAAGAAAAGGTCAATTAATTCCATTATCTCTGTGTCTCAATTGCTAGGGTTTTAATGGAGCTCTGATTTTGCATCTGCAATTGAAAGTTGGAATTATCAGATGAAGAATCAAATATGGAAATTAATTATTCTTCTTTTTCTTTCAGAAGAACAATTCAAATGAATATTAGTTTTTATAATTTTGAGTTAAAAATTCAATACTACTGATTGGTCTCAAGTTTATCGGAGATGACGGACTCAGCATGAAAGCCAAAAAATTAATCTATGCCATTTTCTTTCTCTATTTTCTGCTTTGAGAAACTCGTAAAACTCCGAAGAACTTTCAAATGTAAACTTTAATTAACCGAGAAACCGAGAAATTTTCGCAGTATATAAATATAATTTAATTATCAAGAAGTACATATGTTCAAAATTTGTTTCTTAAAAATAAAGCATTTTGTTAGGAATTTTTGAGATTTTAAGTAAAAATATAAGCTCCTGTAAACACCTAAATGGATGGTGCCCTCGGATTTTATTAAATTGAATAATTTAATAGTATGTGTACCTAATGTTGTTTAAAGATCTCAGATAAATTGCTGTTTATCTAGTTTTGTAAACCATTTATTTGAGAAACAATTTAAATTATTCTGATAAATGAAAGGTTTCTTCTCTCAAGACTCAAAACAGCTATTCTCGTTTATAATCTACAGCCATTGCGCTTCACAGAGCCTATTCAAATAATTAACCAGCTAAAAGCCGAAAAGAGAAGACGTCCCTAAATTGCGAGTGTGGAACTATAAGCCCTAAGGGAGCATTACAAGTACAACTGGAAAACAGTGGATATTAAACAGACACCATTCCAACTTTGTTTCCAACTCGCAACTCCATTGAACCCTCATCTCACTCATCCTGTCTAAGCTATGATTTTGAGGGAGCGTCTTCCTGGGAATGAGAATAGCACCCGACGGAATCTACAAAGGTCAAAACTGGGACAAACTAGGCTGAACCTTATTACAAACGACACAAACGACAGTATGCTTTTGACGACATTCACATTCCTATAGCAAAGAAGTTCATCATCGTATATCTGTTTGAAATTCTTTTGCTTTCTTCGTAAAAGGTGAGGGTAGTTTGTCGATTTCGTGAAGAACGAATATCCCTCTAAGCTGAAGGAAAAACTAAAGTGCCAAGGCATTGAGGTGGAAATTATTGTATAAATTCACAATGAAAAACTTCTCTCAGGAAAATTCGCAGGGAATAGAATTTTATGGCTCAATTTAAAGAAAAGTGCAGTTCTATGTTCCCACGAATGGATCAAATCGGAGTTGCCGGGAAAAAGGGGGAAAAGTTTATGTAGCTCGAAAACGAATCGAATTTTTCGAAATTTTTCACTTTCAGTTCATAAACTTCCTTAAATTGAAAAGGCCTATATAATCACAATTTTAGAGAATTTTTCTTGACTTGCAGTTAATAACTACGAATTTGAAATTTCCTCGTAGTGCACATAACAGCACAAAAATTGTGAACATTTCAAAGTAGTCTTTGTACAGTTTCTTTGAAATTAGAGAATTTGCTCTTAAAAAATATCGTGATTTTATTATATTGCAAATGGATCATCATTTAAATGGAGTTTTCTGCGAAATATACACAAGGAAACTAATTTTATTGACGTAGCACGTAGCTCAAGCGAGGCTAGAGCAAACTCCGGCCGAGAAGCAATTTCCCGCATAGAGCTGCGATTATTGGATTCTAGTTCCAAAAGTTTTGTTTTCTATGCACATAGTAAAAATTACAAACTTTTTATATTAAATTCTGCCCGTTTTATTAAAACATTGTTCTAAACTTGATTAAAAATCGTCTGGAATTTATATTACTTCCGAATAATTGCGAAAAATAGTGACGTAAAATTATAATACATATTTTGCTACTAGTTTCAAATTAACAATATAATAGTAGTATTACACGAGTGTATTTGCCGCACTAACAATATTTAAATCACTTGTCAGGGAAACAAATATTTTTATTCGAAAATTAATCACGTCATGGCAATTCATTAAAGTTCTAAAATTAAAATAAAAATAAGGCTGATATTTAGAAAGGATATTTTCATTTTAACACGATCCATTTAGTGTTTAAAGATAAAAGGCAATCTTCGTGAAAACCTTTTGTCAAAAATTAATAAAATAAAATTACCAGGCAAACTTCGCCCTCAATTATAACAACAACAGCTCATTTGCGTGCATCGTGCCTCTTAAAAAACATTTAGCAGTCAATTGACCGCCACGCCGCTCCCGTATTTGAGTGTTAAATAAAAAGCACGTTGAAATCATAGACTTCAAATTATCTCATAAACAGAAATTTTAGCTCATCTTTCTTTACTCTTTACGCTGTGGTTATTAATCTCAATAAAGACTGAAGAGGACATTTTTGAATTATTAAATTAGGATTTTATTTTTAGAGAAATTACATACACAATATGTGCTCTTTAATGTATTTAGTTATTTAGGTAATCTCTTGTGCTCTGTGTGATGTATTTCATCATTTTATTTACCATATTTTTTTACATCGGGAAGTTAAGCCAAAGCCACAGAAAATCACTTTCCCATTAAGCTTCATACAACAAACATGCCTCCATATCTTTCAACTGGCAGAATCGAGTCCTTTTCGCGCAGCTTATGGCATGTTTGAAATGAATACGCCGAGGGACTTGTTTGCTATCATTCCTGTTTGGCACTTCAAAACGAATTTATTATCGAGATTATTGATCCAGTAATCAGAGTTCTCCCTTTACGCAAAAAGTTCACCTTAGATATGGGCGCGTTGCTCTTGCAAGGCTCCAGCGACGGAGAAATCACCAGAGGTCCCAGGATATTTCTCTTTGTAATGGAAAGGTGAAGAACAGGATACGGAGATAAGTTTCGTAACCGTCACCGTGATAACCACACTCCTGCTAATAATGCGAGGTAATTTCAAAAAGATTTGCAGACGTCACTGCAAGAAAAAGGGGAGAAGATACATGAAAATCGCTGCTCTCGCGCCCTTTCTACGGTTGTATATTAACACGAAATGGTATCATATTTATTTCATAGTCGTAAAATATTAGCCTGTGTCATGTGAAAAGCGCTCTTCGAGAGTCTGCCGGTAGAGATGTAGATAAGAGTTACTTTCCGTTTCGTAGGTTTGATTTCATATTTGACACAAGCATTATTAATGCGGTCGTTGTGTTGAAAAATGTTAGCTTTTTCGCAAGGTTTAATACTATTTATCCTGATTTAGGTGAGCAGAGAGGAAAGATGTCGCAATCGAGTCATAAAAACGCCACATATAATGAATCTTTATATTTAATGCTCTAGTATTGAGAAACCTTACATTACGAAATTATTGATACATTTCAATAATACCAAACAGTAGGTGTAAAAAGTTCATATATTTAAAAAACAAATGTTAGTAATGTATTTATTATATGATTATAACGATTATTCCGTTTCGAGAAGTATGCAGAGCAAAAATCATAAATGACCATTTTAAACATTGAAAGTTCATGCTTTTAGCTTAAGTTTTTTTTTATCTCAAGTTAATATAAACTTTGAAAAAATCATTAAAATATATATGTAGTTTTTTCTAGATGGAGATAAAACGTCTACACATAAATACATAATGTATGTATGTAACTCTCGCACGCCATACGGCAATCAGTTCTCTTCATATTTTAAAAATACTGATACAAACCAGAATTTGTCTTTAAAGATATTAAAGACCAAAATCAGCGACCCTGTAAAGTGTAAACCCTTACTTGCCTAATACAACTGACACAAATTTTCATGAAAAAGAATTAATAATAACAATATTCAAAGTAAAATCGCTCAGTGCTGAAATCGATTAGGAAATTGACTTAACCGAGCATCAGTATGGGCGGAATTTTGTTGATTGAAGTAATAAAAAGATGTGTGTCTTAAACCACAATTACCTACTTAAAACTATATCTCAATCAGTCAACCATTGCATCACCACTCAATGTAAATTACTCCAAGAGTAAAAGGGAAACTAAATTGTTGGAAATCATGGAAGAAGTTCAGCAACTAAACTTTGCAAAACCTTTCTAACAAACTTGAATAACTTTCGATAAAGTAAACAAAATTGCGTAAGACCGTAAAATGCATCAATTTCCCTTAAAACCTGAGTTAACTCGAGAGAATCTAATTGTAAGTCTAAATAGTTTCGTTTCGTCACATGTTTCATTGAGTTACCTTAATCTTCAAATGAAAGTGAAACAATCGCCAACATCGCAAGACAATAGACGGCTTTTGTGTCGGGAGAACAATGATCGCTAGATATCTTGATGTTGTCGGGCATCGGAGCTTATTATTGCCCAACTCCCTTCAAATCCTAATTTGAAGAAATGTGCCGAGGGAATCTTCACGGCACGAAAACCACGCCAGTGGCGTCCACCTGCCCAAGAAGCGTAGGATTTGGAAGAAACGAAAACAAGTGAATAAATTTGCAAAGACAGTTAATATTTTGGAATCGAAGGGCTTCTGTGGCGCCCTTAGTGGCTAAGAATTACAGCGGCACTTGGATTTGGGGCCCCGAAAGGGAGCCGGGCACGTCCGGAAAATGTTAACAGGATAATGCCATCATGTGCTGTATTGAGCTGGAATTCAAATCCATTTTGAATCCCGGTGTAATGACGAGGTGAACAGAGCTAGGCTGCGATAAAATCCCTTTTTGTGAGGAGGGAGGACCAAGGGCTGGGAGGTCGCCTCAGCCCTCAGGTCCCTCAAGGAACACGGCAGCCGACGACGGTCTAATGATCACCCCCGGGACGGGTGATTTCGCCGTGTCATCGCATCGTAGGCGTTCCGTTCGCCGCACACGTTGTCCCAAAATCCAGAATGGGATTTGAGTTGAGGACTGCTCTGGGGCGATTGACTTGCCGGGCACGATAAAGTGAACCAACCTTTCGCGAAAACAATGATGGCACGGGATAATAGGGTACGGAAAAGTTTTATTGAAGGCAAATGAGAAAAGTAATTTTAGACGCCTCTCCTTGCTTAATCCTCATTACGAACCGCCCCGACTTCCAATTTTGGCTTTCGCCCGTAAGATCCTTCACCCACTTGGATTTCTACGTTTATTGGCTTTATGAAAATCGCACATCTGGGCAACTGACAGGTTATTTCTCCTCAAGGCTAGGAAGTAATCTTCCGGTGATAAATTATCTCCAGCTGGAATTCCCCAATTTGATACGAACAAATTTCGTATAGTAGAAACCTTTAATGGCTGCAAGCAATTAAATTTTTTCTCCCCAAGCGAACGTTCGCAATTTTGTACAGAAAATTGAAATAAAGCGCCTTTAAATCTTGTTATTGGACTTTAATTTTTAATTAAAAGATGCCATTGCAGGGCAAATGCAATTAACCCTTTAACGGCGCGCAGGGTGGAATCCATCCAAACGATTTTTCAACTCTAGATTTTTTTAATTGTTACTAACCTTTAGCATCGCATCTTTTGAACTTTCATAAACTTTTCAAACTTTCACTTTTAAAACTATTTAATTGAAAGTTTGTTCCTTTGAAATTTTCCGTAAGTTTGTTTATTTTATCAATTTTAACCTGAATATGTTTATTCCAAAATTAATTTTGTTGTTAAAAAATGTTTAAGGTCGTTAGATAAAAAATATTTTATTTTGGCAAAAATACAAGTCGTAGGCTATTGAGAGAATTACTGTTAATTTTATATGCATTTTTGTTAGTCATACAATTTCAATTATTAAATGTTATCAAATATGTAATTTAAAAAATGTATTCCTTAAATTAAATTCAATTCAGTTAAGCGTTTTTTATTATTTTTCCTCACTTCATCAGTACATTTAAGGCCTCCTAAATTTTTCAGCTTGAGAGTAGCGAAGTATCTTGAAAAGAAATAAAAATGTATTCAAAATTGTGGTATCACAATAATTTCTCTAGGGTTGTATCACAAGTATAAAAGTCAACTCTAATCGGCTTTTCAAATAAAAATGCAAATACATATATAAAATATTGCGTGAATTCGACTTGAGCAATACTAATAAAATTTTATGGAATCAAGGCGAAAAGAGGCCATAATCCTTAATCTCAATCAAAAAACATCATTCATCTTTGGGGATGGAAATAAACGTTTCGTTGGCTAGGACGTCAGAATTCAAAGAATCGGTTAATTCATAATTCATAGGCCGCGTCTCTAGCATAAATGTTTCCTATTCTTCCTGCACTGTGCCGACCTTCAAAATGAGATAAAATTATATTTGGCCGCAGTCTGAATATTTTTCTTATTAATTTCGATGTTTTCCTTTCTTTTTATATTTTCATTGTTGTTGTTGTGACACGAACCTAAACATTTTATACTCACAATACCAAAACATCCACCAACACTTCTGAATACATTCTTTAAAAAAATATAAAAAAAAAATATGAAGTTGGCCTCATGAGAAATTATTATCGATTTGAAGAACCACCTTTACTGGGACCAGGAGCAGGATTTCCACCCTATGGCCCACCAGATTTTCATCAGACCACCGAAAGCTGGAAAGGTGCGCCGATGCATCCTACAGGCCTAATGAAAGAACCACCAATCGCACCTGGTCGCAATGGACCCGTCACATTTCCAGCACAAGGGCAACAACAGGTGAGTTGAATCGAATTGAACTAAATGAAAAAGAGCGTACTGACTAATTGACTTGTCCTTTTTATCCCGGACGGCTGCGTCTTTTCGTATCGACATCTATAACTCATTGGAACCGATTTTTACCCAGCAGGGCGCTGTTATGATGGTGTACGGCCTCGACCACGAAACATCAAACACAGACAAACTATTCAACTTGGTTTGCCTTTACGGAAATGTGGCAAGGGTGAGTTCAGAATTCTTTTATATAAAGTAGGTACCTATACACATATATTTTTCCTAATTACATAAAACAATCCGTTATGAATATATGTATATACATATTGCACATACTGTACTGTACCTAAATCTAAAGCTTAACTTTAATACCTGAACAGCAGCAGTCAAAATAGCTTAGGATCAGTTTTAAAAATATGTTTCGCCTTTTAAATCGAAGAAGTTAAGTTTAATTCTGGAGTCCTACGGCTCTTAAAATTTTAACTTCAACCAACAGACCAACTCGCAAAGGCTGAATACAGCCACCTAAAAGTTTTCAACGAGCATAATCTTTTTAAATATTATTCCTAAAATAACCCTAAAGTTGATCTCCTGCGGCTTAATCTTAAGTCAAATTTTAAAGATACAAACAGTTTTATAGAATCGCTATTAAAATTCGAATAATTGTGTTCAAAACTTAGTTCAGTCTTTTAATTTCTCGTATAAAAATTTTAATTATAAACTCAATTACAACTTCTTAGAATTCTCGCCAACCAACCAACGCAAAAATTACTCTGAATTGATTTTAAATTAGAAGAAACTTTTATTCTAGATGTGTTACTCTCTCGGAATATAGTTTGCGAACTTTCTTCAAAGCAAAATTATGTTGAATGGGGTTGCGCTGGCTTCAGCAAATAAAGAGAGAAACGTGTCGTATCTCTTCAAATCGTTGTTAATGTAATTAGAAATTTAAAAATTATTATTTTTGCGAAGTTCTGAATCTTTTTAATTCTCAAGTACTGATAGAAGTTTGAGAAATTCTAATGAAAATAACCCTTCTTTTTTTTAATGCCTTGTAAGAAAAAATATCATATTTTTAATAGAAAAATGTAAATGCTTTCTTAATTATTAGGTGTCTTTGTGACCTCATCATATATTTAAATTTTAGTTCCATTGAATGCTTTTAAAGCATATTTTCATTACCCAATGTTTTTTTAAAAATTGGATCATTTTCCTGCTTTAAATTCCAATATCGCGTTTTGTTCCTCTGTGTCGCAGGTAGTATAAATATATTTTTACATGATCAATTGTTTTGTATCTTGCCGAGAGGAACACCATTGTATGCCACAGTCTTTTCTATAATAATGGAAATATGAGGCATTTCCTGAGATTCTTTAAGCTGCTGTAATATCAGCGAGTTCATTTTTCGGGTAATAAATGTTTCACAGGCCAACCTCGTTTGGTTCGGTTCGCTTAGCTGTGGGATAACAAAGGCTCAATTTTGCCAGGGAAGTGGAACTGAAGCCAAAACAGCCTTTTGAAAATGATTCTTGCCGGTTTCAGGCTAACCTGTCCTTAATAAAGAATACGAAATAATCCGAACCACCTGCCTGCTTTAGCAACAACTCCACCCTTTGTACGTTGCGAGCCTTTCCACTTAAAAAACTGCGACTTCCATCAGCCTATCGTTGTACCTTCATTCTTTATTTATGTTAATAGGGAAAATGCCCGCGGGGAGAAGCAGGAAAGTGCGGAAGTTTCGCTGTTACAAAGAGTTTTTCTCATAGAGCACAAAATGCAAAGTGCGCAAATGTTGACTAAAAAAGGATCGTTGGCACTTTTCCTCCTTTAACTACACTTATGCTTGTCCTTTGCTTTGGACTCAAGACCACTTCCCTCATTTTAAACGAAATTTGTCCACATTTACTCCCTGCAAATAAACTTTTCATCCTTCGCTCCTCTGCCCGCCATTAACGTGTTAAGATTATTCAAAAAAGGCCAAGACCTCGTCGAGTAATTAACACCATAAATGTACTTGAAAAAAGCCTTGCAAAAGAGCTGTTGATGAGGGAAAGCAATTATGCCCAAGAATTTTTGATTGCTACAGAAATTAAAAAACACTTTAAAGATGCAATTCATTTAAAAGAAGGAAAGAATTTTGACATAGTAACCACGATTAAGAACCCCCCCGCAACCGTTCCGCAAGGCGCCTATGCCCCAGGTCGTCACAGGGTGCCTAACAAGGGCTGCGACTACGATGGCAACGCAAATGTAATCGTCTCCGGACTCCGGATCATTATCCCTCATCTTTGCAATATGCAATGTGTGTACCTCAAATACACTGGAGCTGGATGCTTGCTTTTCACCTTTCTGAAAACAAAGACCTCCCGTCTGACCCATTTTTAATTCACAGCTGTCTGAGCACACAGAAGAGAAATTTAAATTGAGCCAGAGACAACTGCGGGTGCATTTCAAGCAGAACAATTAAATTTAGAGTCGAAAGGAATCGGCGCAAATCTAAAATATTAATTATATCTACATATTTTCCTTTCTATATTGAGGGCAAATAAACGAAAATTTGCTGTGCAATTAGTACGACGAAAAGTTTTACATAGCAAACTTTGAGTCAGCGGTGCAAGTAACCCCGGGGCTACCAGTTCAGTTGGTAGGAGTTACATCCACTCTGACATTATCAAAAAATCGATATTTTCTCTTGGGCCTTAGGATAGGAATATTGAGATACTAAAATTCGGAATATTGATGACTTTTCTTGATTTTTAGCTTCAGATTTAAACTACACTTTTAGGAAAATTCTTGTTGAATTGCCCTCATTTTAATGCCCAAGAGGCAGCTAAATATTAAAAAATGAGAAAGTAGTTGAAATGAACCTGAATAAACTTTAAGCACTCTTTAAAACATGCATTTTCGGTGATTGGATACTTCTTTTTTACTCTATAAATAGTCATACAGTTTTATATAAAATTTATAAATATATGCAAATAAATAAAAGTAACAATGGAATATTGTTTTATCACCCAACTTACGTCGCTGTGCAAAATTTCATCTTCGTATGATTGTGATTTTAGAACACGGTTCAAGTCAAAACGGAGTAATTCGTTTTGTTTCATTTATCATAACAAGGCCACGTTTTCAATGTTTAACTTAACAATGCGCAAGAAATCTTAAAATAATTTTACGAGTTTTCTACTACGCCTCTCTTATAAACAATTTTTTGTTTTAGTTTTGAGTTTAAGACAAGCAATTTCATAGCAAACAGCTTTGTGACACAATTCTTTTGCGTTACAACTGATTTTTTCAGGTTAGCTTTTTTACACTGTGTATTTACAAAGTTTAAAGATTTTAAATTATAGTTTTGATTTACCAAGATTAATAAATTGTTTTGTTTCGTTTTATACCACACTGGTAACGTAAAATTAATATCTAATAACAAACGAATAAAATTTGATTTTACAGATAAAATTCTTGAAAACCAAAGAGGGTACAGCAATGGTACAAATGGGTGATTCGGTGGCAGTTGAGCGATGTGTGCAACATTTGAACAACATTCCTGTCGGAAATAATGGAAAAATCCAAATAGCTTTTTCAAAGCAAAATTTCCTGTCAGAAGTCATCAATCCATTTAGTCTTCCAGATCATACACCAAGCTTTAAAGAATACACAGGCTCAAAAAACAATAGGTTCTTATCACCAGCACAAGCTAGCAAAAATCGAATCCAACCACCGAGCAAGGTAAGTCAGCCGCATCTGGCTTCAAATTTCTGATAATTTTATTATGTGAACTTTCCGCCAGATTTTACATTTTTTCAACACACCGCCTGGACTAACTGAGGAGCAACTGATAGGAATTTTTAATATTAAGGAAGTCCCCCCAACGTCGGTCAGAATGTTCCCCCTTAAAACGGAGCGCTCTTCATCAGGCCTAATCGAGTTTGCCAATATTGCTCAAGCGGTCCTGGCTATAATGAAATGCAACCACCTTCCCATTGAAGGAAAAGGTAAATACAAAACTATTTATAATTCGTCCAATAGGGATTGGTTAATATCCATGAATTCAAAAGCAAATCATCGGTGTGGTTGCCACTCAGGGCAGAGCTCCTCCCCGTGCACCTGTGTCCACAGAGCTTAAATGGTGATCAGAAATCGATATCTTTTCCCAAAATATCAATCATCCCCGGTGAAAGGTAATTCCGAAAATCAATCGGCCATTTGAGGGAAATGTCAGGGAACGTTGCGTTTACAGCACCTCAAATGAATTAGAGGGTCCTTTAATGGCTTTTCAATATGTCCCGGGCGTCCGAAAGGCCAAAGACATGACCAAATTCGTGACTATCTTCTGCTTTTGTTCGATTCTGTCGCTTATCCATACCACACGCAATCCAAAATAATGCGCAATGAGTGTTTAAATATTTATGGAAAACTATGGTTACAACAGCACAAATAACACAACAGTTATATATTCAATATTTCACACAAACCAACTGTTCAACCAAAATAGATAGTTTTAATAAACCTTAATTCAATAGACTTGTATCAACTTACCAAGCCCAAAAAGATATCTTTGCTATCTTAAAATCAAATATAAACTCTTATAAATATTAAAAGGTATCTACAAAACGGAAACAGACAATTAGGAGTTTGATTGAGGATGACATGCTTAAATCTCTGGAATGGAAGGTTCGTGGACGAATTTTTGCCTTTCCATTCAAGGAATTTTCTTAAAATACTGCAAGTTAATGCCCTCGCCACAAATTTAATTTTGTTAAACTTGCGATGTTAAAGTGACCAAACAGGAGAGAATTTCACCCTTTATTAAAACTTCCGATTTATTTTTGGTTTGACATAACATCCAAGAGTTTTTGATTTAAAGTTGTGATTTTATTAAATTCAGAAGCTGCAAGTGTTCAGGGTAAATGGTAGCGTGTCTCTGTAATAATCTTGTACACGTATCGAAACCCTTTAAAAATGTAAAATAAATAAAATAGGTATTAAATTAGATTCGATAATTAAAAGATCTAGGGAACTCAGTAAAAAATGCAGACCTCGACAAAGAAATAAAACAAAAGTGAAATTAAGTTATAGTCTTCGTTTTAGCCCTTTCGTTAAATTTCGATTCGTTATACGTCAAGCATAATTTTGCAATCGTTTCTCGCATTAGCCTACGAGTTTTTTATCGTCTCTTAACTCACTTAATGGCACACAAAATTACATATATACAAATAGAGGCAAAAAAAAAAAATTTACTTATAGCTTTCATTATCAACAAAATAATTCACTTACAATGGAAGAAAAGGAACTAAAAACGCGTTCGTGTCGTTGCCAAATTACTTTTCAAAGAAATAAATAATATATGTAAATAAAGTTCATTTCAAAAAATCAATAAAAATATCTGGTTAATCTGAAGCTGTAACACTCATTCAGTAAATCAAAAACTATGCGTTAATTGAATTATGACAATTTTTTAATTTATACAACTATCAACATAATGACATCATTACGAGTTATAGAAGTCATTTGCGTGTCAATCTAAAATTCCTTCCGAGAGAGAATAGTAAAAGTCAGCACGAAATTCTTCGGAGGTATTATCTGGCTTCGTTTTGCCTTTCTAATTTACGTAATGCAGGGCAATTATGTGATGAGGCCCAAATTTGCTATCTAAGAAACTGAATTTATGGTCTGTATAAATGTCTGTTATATGCTTCCCCACGGATATTTATGACTCGCATAAAATATCCAATCTCAATTTTTGCTACAAATCAAGCTACGTGAGAAATTTAAGAGATCGAATGGTACATTTAAAGACAATTTTTACTTTATTTAGCTTTCAGGTATATTGCATACATATATTTAACTTGCATACATACATACTATAGTTTATACATGAGTTGAGGTTCAAGGTTATTTTTGGAACTCTCGTTTGCAAATTAGTAATTAACAAAACAAATTCTGTAGTAGAAATTGATTGATTTAGAGACCTTCATTTGAACCACGTTGATCCTGTGACAATGATGACAAAATTAAATTTTTTTCACATTTCAATACCAGAACGTGATGTAATAGAAAAAATAAACAGATAAAAACAGTGTTTGCTTCTTTTCGAACAACGTCGGCGCTCGTGGATGGTTTATAAAATTTGCATTTTGCAACCCTTAAACCCTTTTATTTTTCAAAATCTTCAGCCATTAATGGGTAAATAATGAGGAACTTTTCCCCTGCTTGTCTCTCACCTACTTTACAACATACAGTAGTCAGCAATTAACAAAATCCAACCAACTCTTCTGGATATTATTGTAACTTATGAAGTTTACATATGATGCATACGTTTTTCAAAACTTTGCTTGTGTAAATGTGGCTTTCCTTATTATTTTCCTTCTTCATCCGGGAAAGTCGCGAAAGATAATAAAGTTCAACTCAATTAGTTCAAGAATGGCTGGAGTGTGGCTGTCTGTGAAAGACCTCGTGAAGGAGCGTCTTGCACTGCTGCAAGCTTGTTGCGCCTACTTCTGGAGAAATTTTATGCCAACATTTTGTAATTGGGTCGTTATGCTCATTCAACAACTTTATGCTTCTTATGCTTGAAAATAATAACGCTCGCTTAAAAAACTTACCAGTTCATTAAAAAAAATTAGGTGAATCATCCGTAAATATGTGGAGCAAAAGACATATCTAACATTAATTTCGTTTTTATATACTAAAGATAACTCTTAGTAGATCTCCATAAATTAAACCACAAGAACCAGTTCGGGTGAATTTTAAGATATCCTTGTATATTTACTATGATGACTCTACTCATTAAATTCGTCTATTCGGTTGGTCCTACATTTTCTTGATAATAAACTATGAAGTTAAACTTAAATTTCTGTGTTTGAAACGAAAGTTCTGAACATTTATGAGTTTTTAATTAAATTTTAAGTTCACGTACATACTATAAGTACACCAAAAAGAACTTCGTAATTTTTATGTAGCAACCCTTAATTCCCTTCATTATTATAAAGAAAGCAAGGCTATGGTTTAATGTTTATCATTAGAGAACTCTGGAACTCGAATTTTTTTTCTGTCCGAAGGCCACATGTTGTGATTTCAGCTGGTTTCTGCTTTAAATTTTCTCAGTTTCTAAAAACTGCATTTAGCATCCTGAATAAGAACGTTAAAGTTAGAAGGAAATGGTTCTAAAAAAACCTAAATACAAATCGGTTTGAAGGTCTGTCTGCAAAAGAGAATCGATTTTTTCCAGAATGCCTCACGTGTGGCTAGCTACTTTAAAAATCCCTTTTTCCTTTTGTGTTAATTTTAAATCCGTGACCCATTACAAACAGAAAACGACTAAAGAACAGAAAAGTAATTTGTTGAAACACAACGCGCATTTAAAATATTTATATTATAGCTACTTTATGTTTTGTAAAAAATTGTTTTAAAATAAAAGTGTTACAAGTATTCGACAACGATTTATTATGTGCTGTCTTCCAAGAATACCTGACACCGCGGATAGTAGCGAACCCCATAACTTCTGGTAAAGGAGGTAAAATTAAAACAGGAAAAATCAAAGGAATTTTTGAGTTTCAATTCAGTACGTATTATATTGAAAAATCTATAAATAAGAAAAATTAAAATATGTTCGTTTTTTTATTATTATCTAATATTGTTGTCACTACATAAGTTCGAATTAATTTATACAATAATTTTCCTTTACAAATTTATTCAGTTTGCAAACTAAAATGTCATTTATTTGCATAGTCATAAATAATAAACGTACTGCTTGCATAGACGAAAATTTCGTCCTGGTATTTTCTCTAAAAGGAAATGAAAAATAAAATGTTTGAATGGATGAAGGGCAAATGAACTTTAAAATGCTTCACACAGAATAGAAGCAATCAAAATTTATTTTATTTCTTTATGGTGGCGTTTTCCGCCTCAGATAAATCCAAATACCGCCAACTTAGCAAGGAACTTATTTACTTTTGAGCAAAAATTACAATAATGGGGAAAAATTAGAGTTTAAACATGAAAACCGCCAAAACGAACTAAACTGAACTTGAATAGTGCTTGCAATTTTATGGGACTTGAAAAGTTTCACAGCGAGTAACATCATAAATATTTACTTGACCCAGGTCTGCATTTTTTATATTCCGGCCGTCATTTACCAAAAGGTTGCTTGGTGATGGATATGCCTCAGGGCATTTAAACGACAGAAAAGGGTTTTAGGCGGGAGGGCGGACATGGCGGTACTACTAAAACATTAAAACTATTGTGCAGGGGAAAGAAGCACGGGAAGTGCTCTTGCGATTAATTTTTTATCAGTTCCACCGAAATAATTTGTTACACTTCTGGGACCAGCAGCGCACTCGAGCAAGCCCCCGCGCAAGATTTAATGTTGTTTACCGTATAAATAGGGAATTTGGAGATTTTGCTTAATGCGCCTACTTTTTCCTTTCCCTCATAACTAAAATATTTTTATAGCCCCCAGGGCAGAGAACGTTTCATCCGAGAGTTATGAGTTTTGTTGTCTGTCATTTACCCACTACCTCCGTGTAATTTCCTATGGTCGTAATAAAAAGGCATAACAAATAAAACGTCCTTTTGTTTGAACTTTGAACCAAATCAGCATATACGGCATAATTTTATTATCAGCAGTGTAAAAGTTATTTTTAGAAAAAATCCATATGTACATTAAGAAGCTCTAAAACCATGTCGCATGATTTTAGAGAATAATGTACAGGCTGTCCCTCGCTGGAGTTGTATAATTTGGCAGATGATACCTCGTACAGAGTCTGGGGAAATATTTTTCCAACAACTGAACCTACTTTCCGCTTCAAGTCAAAAGCTTGCACTTTGGACGTTTTTGTATTCTCTCTACCAATTCCTTACGAAGCCGTCTTATAAGAAATTTACCTTCTTACTTGTGATGCTTCAGAAATAATTTAGAAATTGTGAATACTTATAAATGTATGTTTCATGAATTTTCTTTACTTTGATCAATGATTAACAATTCATTTTATAACTTGCAAATTTCTAACACGTGTGCTGTCTCTATATTTTCTGTCATAAATTCTAAACTCCTCAGCCGATTTCAGTGAATGAATCAGAAGAAAGTTAATAAAGTTAATAAATTTTGTAATTTTTAAACAAACTGATACAAATACAATTGTTGTCACCCACCGATTTTTAAGAATACAATTCATTTTTCAAGAGAAATTTGGAACACTTGAAGCTTATTACACCTTAAATGCTTACGAGTGGATTAATTTTACCCGTCAATTTTGTATAAAAATTAAGAGCACTTAACTTTTAATTCCGCAAGAAAATCATTATTCCCAGAATAAAAGAGAACATTTACGTTTTTTTTATAAATAGCTACAAATTATAAATCAGCGTATATCTAACAATAATTAAAATTTGGATCGAATTTTATACCTTTAAAGTGATTTTTAATAGCTCTTAGCTTTTATCCATAATTGGAGAGTTAATTAAATTAAATTCAAATTTTCGGGGATATTTAGTACCTTGATTACAGAGAATGTTAACAATTTTTGAAGAAACGATTGTGTATGACTCCTTAAAAGGAATAAAAATCCTTGAAAAAAACAAAGATACTAAAATTGATACACGTTTTTTGGAAATCGATTCCTATGTTTTAATTTGGTTTCAAAGAAAATGATCATAACATCAAAAGCATTCTTAATTTCTTTTTTTACACATTCTTATGGTGGATGTTACTTTTCGGAAAATTAAAATATATAAAATTCAAAAAGGCACAAGGTTGCCTTTGTCGCCTTGAACAATAGCATTCCTTTAGTTGTCGGTCATTTTCTTCAAAATAAAAGTAGTGCTAGCAGTAAATAATTCCTTCGGATAATTTGTTTTCGCGTTTTATCTAAAGAAAAGAGTGACCCCTTTACTTTAAATTTAAAAAAAAAACAAAAACATTGTGAAGCATCAAATGAACAGTGCGTATCTTCACAGATTACATCTTAAATGCTCTATTTAATCGGCGAACAAAAAAAGTCTCGAGAAATGCCAAAAATAGAGCCAGCAAATTCACTCTACCTTGACCAAATTCGAAAGTTGAAAGAATCGACGACTAAGTTATGAAGGTGAGCATGAAAAATCTTCAGCTGCGGGTGACACCTCCCCACGAAGCTACGGGGAATGATTAGCTAAAATGACAAAATTCGGTGATTTAATATCTGCGAAGAACAATTTTTATCATCCTCCGGAAGGCATAAAGCACATTTTGGAAAATTTATTAAGAATTTATATGTAAATGTTTAGTATGCGGTAGCGTTGCCAGAAATGCGGAAAAACCACCGACCGTTCTGCTTTTTGCAGTCAGACTTTTTGCAAGAAGATGTAAAATAAATAGCCCTATTGTTGTCTGTTCAGATTATTTTCGGATTCCGAGAGTTTGGAACAGCGAAAGTTTATGCAAAATTAACTTTGTCAAAATTACTCTACAAACCATTAGCATCCATCAGCAAAGTTTTTACCTTGCTCTTGACTACCTTTTCAACTTCAATCTGAGAGAAAATTTATTGAAATTTAACGTAAAATATTGCAGCTTTGAACCGAAATGCTTTTGCTGCAGAATATAAAATTTAATTTAACAATTCCACTAACCAGAAATCAAAACATTTCATTCAAATTTGTACTTGACTGTGACCAATCATTTTTCATTTCTGCGCGTTACGAGAACATAATAATAAAAGTTTGTTCTGGATATTGAAATAACATTTTTAAAGTATCTCAGACATATTGGGATTTTTATTTGTTTCGTTATTACAACGCCATTCCGATAAAGCGTGAGTATTTCATTCTTAAAAGCAATTAATTAATTTAGGAAAACGAAAGCCGAAACGCCCAAAATTTCTTTTAAAAATAACCGCTGGGGAAGTGCATTCTTGAAAAAGCTACGACTGTTTTCTTTTTTTCAAAATTTAAAAAGGCTGTACATTTGTAGTCATATTTTAATTATTAATAAACATTAACAGTAATGTGAGTGTGAGTAAGATGATAAAAAAAAAACGATATTTCTACTTTATGTGTGTACTATTCCGATACGTACTTGACCGGTTTTGAGGTCTAACTTATAGTTTTTATTTTCATGTTTCAACTTTAGAAAAAGTGAAAATAATGTTGGCGTATGTTGAATACTGTGTGTCAGCCATGTAATAAAGAATCGATGAGCCAAAAAAAATAAGGTATCTTTTACCTTTCGCATGAGGGGTATGCGTGAGAATATCTGCAATTTTTTATGGTTAAAGTTTTCATCGTCCCATAAATTGAAAAGGGCTCCTTTTGTCTTTACCCTTCTAGTCAAGGTTGGGCGCGTGAATTACGTGATCGTCTCCTCCGCCTTTGAAATCGATTGAATTGAATTTATGGGAAAAGTTAGAATGCACGGAGCTGGAGCGCTTCCTTTGGCACACGAACGAATAAACAGGGAGCAGGACGGTTGTGTCATTAAGCTAATCGAAGGTATCTCATATTTTCCAGGTACAAAATTTCCGTTTATCATGAAGCTGTGCTTCTCCTCGTCGAAAAGTATGAACGGTGCGTGGAACAATGCAACGAGTGAGGGCATCATCGAGAAGGAGAATGACGTCATAAAAACCAACGACGGCAGCTATTGAGATTTAATTAAAATTGTGTAAATTACCTTAATCGTAATTAACTGAATGATTAGTTTTATTTCAAACTAGATAAACGAATTTAGTTTGTAGAGAGCCAGCAGATTTATGTGTTTCATACATCGTTACGTTTTAATTCCAATTGTATTTTTATGTGTAGACGAAGCAGCCGGAAGCTCAGCCGCCACGTCCTTATTTATTTTAGTTTGTTCAACAATAACGATGTTTTTGTTATTAAAATGTTAATTCATGTACTTATACCAAAAATGATAAATTTGTGTTAGCCTTATGTTTTCCTCCTTACTTTTGGTTCTCAGATAAAATGGGCTTTAGGCATAAATGGGGGCGACCAAATAGTAAACGCAAACAAACAAAATGAGACATATTTATTTTGACAATATTTCTGAAAAAAGAAAACGACTAGGCAAGAAAGAAAAATTCCTGCGGGATTTTCAAATGCAAAGAGTGTACTGTAAAGTTAATTGATAGTTTAACGTAATTGTTATTTATAATATTTAATTTAAAGAGTAAATGCAATACGTGCGATAAATCTAAGTATTTCTTATTTATAAACTAAACGAGCTAAGGTCCCTGTACTAAACAACCAAACTACAAAAGACATGTTTTCTATTTCTAACTAATTTTTATTGTAACATATTAACAGTGTTTGCCACAGACACGGCAAGGCGTCGACGATTATTTCAAGGAAATTGAAAACAGCAATATCAAATAATTACCATATCAAATATTGTATGAATAGTAGTGTTACGTCGCTGTAATTTAATGTTTAAAACAAAGAGATGTTTACTTTTAGTTCAGATTTAACAAAAACGAAATGCGGAAATGAATGGTCACTGCGAAGAATATTGGAAGCGCCGACTGCCCGCTGATTGGCAAGGTGAATTTGTGCAATGAGGTGCTTGTAAAGCTATTTGTTAGTATTATTAAATTTACGGAATCTAGATGTAAACGAGCGCAATACCTTTTATTCGATTCGGTACCTTAGTTGTTAGAGTACCCTCTGTACGTGTTAAATTGTTTTTAATATTATTTAACGGTTAATTTATTAGTTGTTTCATTTAAGATTTTATGCTAGATTTGTTTTATTTGTTTTTTGTTCCCAAGCTCAAATATATGACAACTCTGATCTGATTTTAAATTATGTTGTTTTCAATTTATTTTATATTTTTCCTTTATAAAAATTATAATCCTGTTTGTTCCTCAGAACTGCTCATAATTACTTTTATTAATTAGCTCTTTTCATTTAAATGTTTTAGTCTAATATTAAATTTTTTACAGGAAAAAGATTAATTAATCTTTCTTGAGAACTTATAGACAGTCAACTTCGAAAGAAATTGAGGATAGAAATGTGAAATCATTTCCTTTTTCAAGTGGCAATTTTATGAAAGGATAATGAAGTTGCCTTTGCAATTAGGTAAGAAAGATGATTTTCTTTTCTCTTCCATTTCTTCATATCCCACGCTTTACTTTTCTTAAACGAACTTCAGTTTTCCAATCGAAGTTTCATTCATAAAATATAGCACCCGCAATTATGTGAAAGTGCACCATTAAAACATGGTGAAACTTCTCCTTTTAATTACTTCTTTTTAAACTAACTTTTGCAATTTTGAAGACACTAAGAAAAGAATTCACCAAATCTCAACACAATTTTACTATGTATGTCTTTAAAAGGTACATTGTATATAAATGTTTTATTTTTATTTTTAGATAATACTTGCAAATTCTAAAATAATTGGAAACATCGAAAAATAATTCTAAAAAATTTATTATTTATAGTTATTAGCAGCATTATAACTCAAATCAAATTGCCTTTTAATTTCATTACTTTTCAATAAGCACTGAATTTAATTTGGCAATTTTTTCATTCTAATAAATGAAGCATTGAGTTACAAACCCTCATAATTTAATAAGTATTATAAATAGAAGTATCCGAAATTTTAAATTTATGGGATGACTTTTGAGATTCACTTCACGTGAAAAAATATTTCCACCTAAATTCCATTTCATGTGAACACATTTATTCCGAGATATCTTTAAAAAAAAAAGTTCTCATTATTTTGATGTGTATAACCTAGGCGTCCTAATTTCAGAAATTAAAATTATTTTTCAGCAGCTTAATTTAAATTTCTTTAATCAAACCAAATGACTTCAAGATTACCGCCTCCAAGAAGTGAAAGACAAGGTAATTTTTAAAATACGAGAACATGCAAACTAAATCACAGTCTGTGCAGTTTTTCTGTTTTTTAGATTTAAGATTTAAGCATGGTTTTTAATATATAAAATTAATGACATTTTTACAACCAGTTCTAATTTATTTTTTAAAAATAGTAAATCTTTTTCTAGAGGAAAAGGAATGAGACTGCAAATGCCCTAGTAAAAAAAAACAAGAGATTTCCTTCATCCTGTTTTTGTAAGGGTCTTTTTCGATTGGCAACGAATATTTACACCACTTTTATCTTTATTTTATTTAACATCTTGAAATCGTTTTGATAACTAATAAGGCAAATTAAACAAATAGAGCAAATTAAATTTTAAATTCGGAAAATTACAATACATGTAAAAAGAGCTTAAGACAAACACTTTTCATTATTGGTTGATGGAATTTTTCTGTTTTTTTAATAGAGAAAAAAATTATTTATTTATTTATTTTTCCTATTTTTAATGTGTTAGTTTTCTTAAAAGGTTAAATTCTTACAAGGTATTGTTAGCCTCATAAACCATATCAGAATTGGAAAGAAAAACTCGGCAGAAGATGAATCTATACTTAGATAAATTATAGTTTTACAAAAATGTTTTTCGCAGTAAGCATTTCTTCCGCAGCAGCAACGGACATTTAGGAACAAAGCTAATAAAAGATAATAAAATCCTCAAAACCAACATATCGAAAACAATTTTGAAGATATTTATAAACTAGAATGAGAGAAAATATCGCGTACATAGATTTTTATAAGACTGTTTTATTTACTTACCACGTTTGGTTTGAGTTTAAAACTAAAACTGGACAGTTGCAAGCACATCAGAGAGTAATAAAATATTCAAATATGTTGTGTGGTCCAATTTATAGAAAATCAAAGAGAATTTTTTACAATTTATATATTTTGGGTATATTCTCCTGTTAGATTATTGTGATTATAAATTTTCATTTTAATAAAAAAATATTACAAAAAGCAAGGCATAGTGGTCCCAGTAAGGAAAATGAGATGCAGTCGGTTACTTTGCTATGTATGCCAAAAAGTAGTATCTAAGTAATTGATGAGATTTAAGAAAAAGGAAACATAATGTAACTGGTTGTGTAACGAACTTTAGTACATGCTTTCCATAAGTTTACTTGCATTATGTTGTCATCGTCCAGCAAATATTGTACATGATTTAGCAAAGGTTATTTCTCAAAATTTTTTGTTTTACGCATGTAAATATGATATAAATAGTGCAACGATGAAATATGGTACTCGTACTTCTCCGATAAAAACTATTTACAATAATAATGAAACTTATGCTTGACCGACTTAGTAATTGTGAATTCTTTTAGTTTTGGTGTTTTGTTTTACTAACAACTAATAAAAAGTGTTCAGAGTGCAAATAATGGCCATGTCTAATTGCTTAGCAAACGAAAGAAGGACGCGATGTGACTTTTCAATGTGCTGGAGTTTTGAGTTCATCTAAAGTAAAAATTCAAGCAATTGAATTTCGGATTTCTAGAAATTGATTTTGTTTCAAAAGATAACAATCTAAAAGCAATCTATATATATTGTAATAAAACAATCCATCCTTTTCTCTATAAATAAACTGAATAGAATTTTTATTTTATTAATATGTAAGAAAAAAGAACAATCAGTTTTCTTTTCTTATTACAGCAGAAAAAAAACAAATTTACGTTAACTGTTATCGCTCGAAAACTTAAACTAATGAGAATGAATGACAAAACGGCTTTAATAATAGTTATTAATTACTAATTCAAAATCACTAGCTCTGTTTTATGAACAATGAATAAATTAAAATAGGTCATATTCTTGATTACGACAAATTCAAACACGATACATTCAACAAAGCAGGCTTTTAAATGGTTTTGAAAACCGTCGAAATCAAGACTAACACCGAATATCTAATTTTCATACAAACCGCTGTTGAATGAACATGAAAAAAGTGCTATTAAGGAAAACGCATTTAACGTTTCATAATTTCAACCAAAGAAAGTAGAATTTGCCCTTAGACCTTACGAGTTATAAATATGCTTGGTTCCTATAATAATTTAAAACACTCGGTATTATGCACGATGTGCTCTAAAAGTAAACTGAACTAGTAAGTTTTAAAACATTGATTCAAAAACCATCTTTAATTTAAGGCTTTAAGGAGTCCCTCGACAGTATTTAATTGAAAGGTTGACATAAAATCGAACAATAAAAATTTGTGGCAGCTTTTTAGGCTTATTTAAAGTTTATTACTGCCATATCATATCATATAAAATCCATGTTCTTTATAAAAACTCGGTAGAGCATAAGTGAAAATTGATAATAATAAATGCGGTACAAAAAAACAAGGTAGATGGTTATGACTGTAACATTGGAGAATTCACGAAAACTATTTAACGACCTTTTCAATGCTTTTTTTTTGTAACAATAATTTTTATTGGTTGATATTTTAATGGATTGCTTCTATAATATAAAAAGCTATGCACATACAAATCTGTGCGTTTTTAGTTCCAATTTTTAGAGAGAACAATTTTAAGACATTCAAATTACACTTTAATTAGTAAATTTAAACACGAAAGCAAACTTAGATGAAATCACAACTTCGTATATTGTGCGCCAGCACGAATTGGATATGTTAATAAATGTTTTATCGGCCTCGGTGTTTAATCACAAAAGTGTTGTGTACAAAAAACGAATATAATTCTCGATTTACAACTACAACGAAAAAGAAACAGTTCTTAAAAAAAGCATAAAGATAAAAAAATTAATGTATTTTTTTAATTTTTGGAGAAACCCTAAGTATTAACATTACTCAAATGTGACTACACTGAAAGTATTAATTAAAAAATAATACAGAAAATATTGTTTATCCCTCATACATATGTGTGTTGTCGCTAGGTGTTTTTGAAAATAACGAAAAAATCTGTATCGATTACTAGCTTCTGCCCGAAACCTGTGCGGAACATATGATAAGAACAAAACTATCTCTGTGTAGCAATTAGATACTAATAAGACTAGAGCCGCTTACATGACAGTTTGTTTCTGATTAGGCTTAAATTATGTCAATTTCATAAAATCAATGTAGTTTATACTAGGGCAGTTTTCGCTAGTATACAGAAGCTAAGTATAACTTACCCACAAAAAACAATAAAACGATAAACTCGGGACTCTTAAAAATTCAAAAGCACAACAACAGGATATAGTTATTGATCAAAATCAAAACTTATGTTGTACAAAGAAGTCCAATTGGTGATAATTTTAACAAAAGTAGTTGAAAGCTCTTGTAATTTACAAAACGAGGGTCTTTTATTAGTAACTTTGAAGTAATAATTCCCGAATTAAGAGCTCGATTTAAACGAAATATACATATGCAATCTAAATTTTTAGTAAATTTGACATTAAAACTACTCTTAAAAGTAAAGCATGAAACATAAACATACAAAAGAAATATCATTCAGAATTAAGTATACATGTGAAACAAGAACACAATAAACGACATAGAGAAACTGGTTTTTTATTCACCAACAACACTCCACGTCCTTAATTTTTCTTTAAAACTCCTTCATACGAGGTTTTTATAATTGACGTCCATACCACGAAAGATGCTGCAAGAAGACAGAAAACGATTTATCTTACACATCTCCACAACATCAACTACACATTTTACTCCAATTCAATCTTCCCCGCCGATTACAGCAAATAAGATTTTAAATGCTAAACTGCAACTATATTGAAAGTACTGAAATTCAGCTATGTGATTTTTTTCCTTTACATACATTTGTACATATCTACAAAAACACTAAACAGCTACTTTCTCTCTCATGCTTGTAAGTCTCAGGTAAGCAACATGTTAAGTTTTTAAATATTTTATACAACACAGGTAAATTTAATCAAACTTATTAAAATCCCTTATACGTGTGCTAGTTTAATAAAAGGGTTAATACTCTGTTTTATATTTATATCATCATAAATTTTTATAAGACACTCAAGCGGGACTTGCGTTATGTTCAAGGTTGTATAAAATACTTTATGTATGTAGAAATATGCCGCTTTTTATTACTTTACTTTTTGGCGCAAGATTTTGAGCTTCCAAAAATTAAATTTTGAATCCATATCGTATGAGGTTAAAGTAAATATGTTTGTAAGATTTATATTCTTCAATACAAGACGACACATCAAGTTACAACTTTTTTAGTTTTTTATTTATCAATGGTTTGTGAAGGCATTCTCAAGTATCAAGTATCTAACTTTCATTCTATTTTTATTTTTAATTGAATTGGGGCTTCGCCAACACCTAAGAATCATGTGACGCTTGAGGAAAACTATCACTAAGTTTTAAATGACAAAGAAGAGAAGTAAAACAACAACTGGTTGTTTATGATACGAAGTATTTATAAAAGCTTTACATTTTTTAATAGCAGTTGCTATAAAATTTGAATTGAATTTTAAAATCTAATTTATTGCCAGTCTTTTTAAAAATTTCGGTTTTTCTTAAAACCAAATCTAACATTATGATGGCAATTTCGGAAAACTGTGAGCAATCTATGACAAAAATGATGACTGCGTTAACTTTTATAAGTACTGATTAACGATATTTAAAAAATCAACACTTCGCATTAATATACATATCTTTTTTCAGAAAGAAAGTGCCAAAATCTACACTTTGTATTGTATTAATTAATGTTAATTTTATCATTTACCCTGTCCATCAAGACAACTGAAAAACAATATTGTTAGGGAGGTTCTGCGTGTTATGAGGCTTACATCCAATCATGAATCATATATCAACAGAGTTGTAACTGCACCCATAAAAGGCGAGCCTACGTGAAAGAAGAAAAGTATTTTTAATTAAGTTATCATATATATTATCCTTGACGAGAAAACATAATTGAAATAGCATTTTAGTCACTAATAAGTTCTCCTGAACCGATAGCAAGCAAACCATTTTAATTGAAATATTTTTAAGATATACATATATGTATGTATGTAGGTATATACAAGTTTCCACAAATATATATACTACACACTATACATACAGTGCAACTGGCCACCAGAACCAAAAGTCAATTAATAGAGCGTATCGAATTTCCACCAAATTTCCGTTTTACCATCAGTCATTCATCAGCATCGATACAAGGGAGATCTATATCGTCTAAATAAACACGAAACATTTTAATCGATTTCATTGGTCTCCCCAGCAACTAAATGCTGACGGTCGTCGCGTTGTCGCATTGATTTGTGGACTCTTACCTCTTACCTAGAGAACGAAGGGGTTGCATGTAAGTGATACGCTGCAATTTGGTAATTGGAACTCCACTCAAGAACATTGCCTCAATGTTGGATATTCATCTGCATGGAAGTCCATCAAAGTTTTCGGTAAGAAGAGTAAGTCTTAGCTTCTATAATTAAAATTAGATATTAAATTCTGTTGATTTCTAATCTAATTCTAAAAGAGTACCGTCCTATTTCTAATCGATGCATATTGGAATCATCAGCCAGGGGGATACTAACCACAAATTGAAATTTCATTAAATTTCCGGTCTGATTTTATCAGATTCAGGTCTCTGTTATTGTCATCGTTGATAATCGAATTAAATATTTTTAAAGGTTTTATAGACTTTCAGAATTAAAGCTTGTTATTTCAAATTTAATACTTACACAAAGCTCTGTTATCAATAAATATTTTAAAATCAATTATATGAATCAAAAGAAAATCGCTAAATGTTGATTTTTATTTCATTAAAGTTTAGTAACGCAGTTTTTGAATTCAATTCTTTGACAAATGATAGTCTATTTAATATAAATTAGTATTAAACACCCTCACTATGGTTGCCATAGGTTCATTAAATCCATAGTTTGTACTGTGAGAAGAAAAATCAAGGAGGTCGCTTCTTCCACAAATATTATACAGGGTGTGATTAAATGTGCCACTTTTCCACGCTTCTCTAAGGTGTCCAGACTGAAAAACTGCTGAGTCTTCATTGAATATATGTATGTATACTCAATTTTATTTATTTGACTCACATAACTGCAGCGCGAACGACGCAAGCATATTTCAATTTTTATTTCTCAAATACGTGAACATGGCCTTCAAAGCTTGTCATCATTAACTTAACCAAACCAAGAGTAGAGTGAAAACAAAAGAATTCATTACCTCATATAATCACGACACCAAGTTCTCAAATGTGTTTAATAAAACTAATTATTTTATGTACTTAACTTCACCAAAAATGCTTGCATAGCTTACTTTACCTATACTAATTTTACGGAAAATATTTTGTTAACGGAACATAGGTATTTTAAATTTTTTGTGCGCTTTGGATTATGTATGCATTTTTATTTGCGATTTATTTGAAATTATAAAATTGGATTTCTCATATTTACGACGTGCAATTTTTTAACAATTGAATATTGATTATAGGATATATGCACGTACATAATATATAAAACATGTTCAAGTATGCAAAATGGAGACTAATTTTATTATGGCATCAAAATATTTATGAAAATTTGCAAGAGGTCATCAAAATCACATAAACTTTCGCGTATTGCGGAATAAAATTCTCATAAATACAGAATTAACTTTAAATTCTCATATTTTAATTTTTTTTTATTTTGATGAGTAAATGATTCATTTATTTAAGCTGGAAACAAAATACATAATTGAAAAATTGCGTGGAACCTTTAACAAATGATATCGAAGTTGGAAATTTTTGGTAAATAATACCCATACAATATTCGTTAATCCGCAGTTCGATCCAACAAACCTTATAATCGATGGCTTTTATGACTAATTAAACCCATTTTCATAAAAATTATGTTAATTTTGGTAAAAGAACCCATAAAGCAATCCTTTTGTAAATGAAATGAAAGCTCGAATACATTTAATTTTCAAACTTCAACTTTATTTTAATAGCTATATACGAGTACTTTACCTAATTTGCCACTTTCACTAATCATTCTTGATTTTTCTTGGGGGCGGATTAAATACACCACTCGTATCACTTTAGTTTTGGGTAGATAATTGAAAAGCTTAGCAAATAGGTCTCTCTAAAATGGAAAAAGCGCTTCGTGCCATCGCAATAATAATTCTTTAGGTAATATAACTTTCAATTTCGGAAGAAAATTGAGACATTTTAGTTTGGAGTTTCCTCTGCCCATGGATTTTTATTTTTTATTAAATGTTTTAAGAACGTACATGGATTCAAGTCCTCTAGTTATAGTTGCAAACTCAAATATTCCTCAAATAAGTATTCAATAAAATACTCCTGTTTTTTATCAAATACTTGAGTACTCAGGTATTCGAAACTACTTTAAACCAATTTAAATCTTTGAATTCACATTGGTTTGCTCGAGTATTCGATTCGAGTAGTAACAGTCCCAAAACCGTCAAGTTCTCCTTTATAATTTCAATATTTCAATAATTTATACCTAATTAGAACAGAGCACATTTCTCAGATTTTAGTATAAATAAATGTTGATAATAAGTTGGTAAGTACATAGGTACTACATAGATATTCATTTTAAGCTGAATACTTACTATGTACTTAAAAAGCATAGTTCTTTTCTGTTCATAACTTTAAAGGCTCTCAAATTATTTCAATAACATTTTATGTACATAAACCTAAGCCTATAAACATAAGTTAAGACATGTTTAGATCGGCTTGAGTTTAACGGTTTAACTTAGCTTAAACTAAGCTCATGTTCAAAATTGCAAATTAAATAAGGTATTGCAGCTACTGGAGATTTTTAAGATCACTAACTTCGAATATCAAAAATTAATCTTAAATTCCTTTCAAATTTTTTTTATTTTTTATAAGTGCTTTCAAAACTATCGAACAATAAAACCTACAGACAAAAACTGTGGAGAGGAATGATTCCATTTATATACATATGTATGCACACATATGTAAATATATGTATATACTAGGTCCCTTTAGGATGAAATTGAGACTTAATCATCGCTCTCGAAATTTTCTGTTCACTTTACGAATATATTCATTACCCCCCTAACTTAATTTCGTTGAACTATCGATTAATGGATAAATCCATTACAAAGTTTTGGAGCGAGAACTGGTTGAAAATGAATAAAAATTGCATTTTCGCTTCACGAAATTTTCCAACCAGGCATTTTAAGACAATTTAATTTTCAGTGTATTCGAATTGATGAAAAAATCAAGCTGATGCCACTGATTGACACATTTTCGCGTATTATTTATAGTCCCGCGGGCAGTGTGTCTCATGAGACTAAATCCCGATTATGTTTGGGGGCGCGGCCGTAACTTTCCAATGTACGCCAAAATTGCCAAAGCGAAATTGGACTGCAGCGCGCTATGTGGACTTTGTGCACGTGATTAATTTATTTGGCATGTTTTGTGGTGAGTAACGTTAATGGAAATCGGAAAACTTGTGCACTTCCCACCCCCGCGTTTCTGCTTTTTGACTAATTAGCGTTGAAATTATGTGAAAGCCTTTCATTTATACCTGTTAGGTGATTTTCTCTATGCACTGCCAGCGGCAGCCTACCATTAAAGTAATTGCATTAGTGCTTTATATCGAACAATTTGTTTTCAATATTCGAATGAATAAATGAGTTTAGTAATTCAAAAACTAAATACATTCGGGTCGGGAACCATATTCTCATATTATCTGTTTAATACAAAACATCATTTAACGCATTTATGCTGACAATTTTGTTTTTAATGCGAGCAGTTCCGGTCCGAGGTAAATACAATACAAACTCTGAAACAATTTCTCCTTTCCATCATTAAATTATCTATATTCAAATAGCAACAATTTAATTCTTTGCGAAATTCACCTCAAAGCTATTGTTTGCAAAATTACGCGTTGTTGTCAACCATAAAAGCAGACTACAGTCAAGCTATTTCTTGTTGAAAAAATAAATATTGCGATTCAGTCATAACATAAAAACTGACATTTTGGGAAATTTTCATACATTTTTGTTGTTAAATTAAGGCACTGGAATGGATTAAAATAATTCCCATTTTGTCAAACCTTTAAAATATGTAGTTCCCAGAAAAAATTTAACAGAGTTCATATGAATAAAAATAGAACTTTATTAAAGCTTATGTAAATTATTTTGTTTTATTAACTTAAAATTGAAGTCTGGTCTTTTGGTTGAAAAATAAATTCTATTCTCCAACAGTATTGATCAAAATTATGATTTGAATTCTCCAATGTTGTAAGTTTATATCCACATATTTATTTTTCGTAGAAGAAGTTTGGACCAATGTATATTTGATTTGTTTTTGCCAAAATGTTTGAATATTAGCTGATGTGAAAAACATTAATAAATGATGAATATAATAAAAATGTCTAAGATATAATTTCTAAAATGTAATTATAAACCAACATCTTAATGTATCAATTATCGAGCATATTATAGATTAAATATTTTAGGCGTTTTATGTTGCTGATCAAAGTATTTTTCTTCATCAAATTATAAAGCATTAAATTGAGGTCTTATTTTTACATCTCTATGTTGTTCCAGTTTTTTTTCCAGTACGAACTTATTATTTTTAAGATGTGTGTATTCAAGATAACCAACATATATCATGGCTCAGTATTAGGATTCTTTTTATTCGTGATTTTGTTTGACATGAACGAGTTTATGAATATATAATAAAATAAAACTAATAAGCTTGTACGACAATGTTAAATTTAAATCTTACATTTCAAACTACGGGAATAAGTCTATTTAAATCAATTTTTATTTTTACAAAAATATTTATTCTCAACTTTTTGAGACAAAAATCGGATAGATTAGAGGTAGAGTTTCAAAAATCATCAAAAGCACTGCACAATCAGAATATTATTTACTTGATTAACTATATAATTACTTTAATTCTGAAATATTATATTTAATGAAATACATACTATCTTTCCGCACTTTTTCTGAACCATGTTTTCGATACTCCAATGAATTGCTGGCGCACTTTTCCTATAAAGTTACTTATCCGTGCCAAGTTTGCAAAATAGTATTTTTAATGCGGAAGAATTTTCATTTCGCTTTAATTTTTGTGTAGTTATTGCAAAATGTTATAGTCAAATGGGAACTGTACTTTGTTATAAATATTGTAAATACTAAATTTTATTTAATTTCTTATAAGAAAAATATACATATATTAAGTGAGGGAAACTATCAGCATCAAAAATAGATAAATCCAAGTTCTTCATAGTATTAACTATAGAACATTAAAACTGCAAATTCAAAACTCGACAGCAGATAGTGGACATGAACATTGAACATATTAAATCGCAATTTAGCATATATATGTGAAGTAACAATAGTGCCATTCAAATGTAAATCCGCTAGTGAAATATTCGCAAATAAATTCGCGATCAACGAATTCTAAATTTTAAATGTTAATACAATTAATTTTACACGATGCAGGAGTCTTCAAAATTGGTTCGAAAAATCTTCTGCAAAGGGAAATAGTGCTTTTATGTAACCAAATTAGGCTTAAATATGTAGAAATTAATGTAAAGAAAATGTTGCATGTCTAATACTTTTTGTTTTGTTTTTGTTTTTGCCCATTAGATAGATCATAATTTGATTAGATTCCAATCGACAGTTTTATGTAAATTTAATCAGCTTTTTACGGTGACAATAGGTTTCATTCGACACATTTTCTGCTTTCTTGCAATAAATGCAATTGCTGTGCGTGAAACGTTTAAACTAGAAGTAGGATTACACTTTTTTGACCATTATGTCTTTTAAGTTTTCAACAAAAACTGCAACATGCCAAAAGTTTTAGCAATCCTTATTTATAGAAAATTAATTAATTTTTTTTTTAATCTCAAAGGAAAGCTGACCAAGGGTGAGAAGGGTTTTAGTCAAACAGTTTAATGATTATCGTTGTTTCGTTTGGAATTGCGTATTGTTATAGTGCTGTTGAAGTATTTGATAAAATAAGTAAAGTCACAAATAGGAGAATAGTTTGATAGTTTTCAATATTGTTCATATTTGTAAAATAAAGTGCTTCAGTGGTTTTTGTTGAATAATAGTTTGACAATAACTAGTTCAAGAAGTTGTGAATAATTTTTTCTTGTTCATGTGATGTAGCTAAAAATAGTTTTTAAATAAGTTGAGAACCATTTTTGTCAGGCACTTATTCAAAAAGAATCACAGAAAGTCGCAGGAATATCCTAATGTCAATTTAAAACACAATTACCGATACTGAAAAAGAAATCGTTAAGATCTTGTCACTATAAGTATGCATAGCGTAGCTGTAATTGCGAAAGTAAAATAAGAAAAAAAAAACAAATACTAGAGATTCAAGGATTTTTGAAACCTTTAGTGCATAGAAACTTTTTAGTTAATTTAAACGCCACTTGAAGTCAAAACCTACTCGCGCAAAATATAATTGAAACAATAAATGAGGAATGGAAATTCATTTGCCAAAATAAAATTATTAGTAGATATGAAGCAAACCTACAAGTATACACTGAATACAAAAAAAGTAGCTTAGACGGTAAGCAAAAGGTACTCCAGCCGCAAGGTACCCGTCATTCAAAGCCGTACGACAGAATTAACAACAAAATATATTTAGGTGCGAACTTACCTTTAGAGCAAATATACAAATAAAAATATATTTTACTAAGCAACAACAGGCAGTTAATTGAAACCAGAGGAATTCTGCTGTCATAATAAGTCAATATAAAATATATTTACTAATCATGAAAGAAATAAAGTCCAATTAATGACGTAGCAGTCAATAAAATCAATCGATGTCCGCGCATATCTTTATTATCAAATTACCTTAACAAATATCTCATTGTAAAGACGCATGGCAAATTCCACAAGGTGATTAATAAAATAAAATAAAATAAAATAAATTAAATGAACGAAATTATAAAAACTATAAGACCCACGAAATGTGAATTATTGAATCATCTATTTTATGAAGACAACATTTTATTGATAGTTGAAATGAATAAGATCATTTTGAAATATATAGTATACATAAATACTAGCTGTTTAGGGAATTTTTGTCTTTTTTTAGTAAAATCTATTACAATTTAATATTGTTTACGCTTTCGAATGGGGAATATTTTAAGAGCAAATTGTGCAATTGCAAATTGTTTAAAAGCAAACATGTGAAACAACTGAAAATTATACCAGCGATCGTATATTATACACATATAAAAGGATCAATTGTAAGTGAAGTCAAATAAAGTATTATTATTATAGAAAAAAGCGTTTTGTATTTTATTTACCTATTCCAAACTTCAAGCTTATTTCCTATTCCGTATTTAATGGTTGGCTTTTTAAAAATTGATGCTGACATTTACGAATGTGGTATGATAAGTGCTGATGAAAAGATTTTCTGAAAAAAGTAATAATAACGATAATTCAATTTCATTATAAAATTTGGTTTGATAAAACGTGTAGATTAAAAAACCAATTCTGGATTGATTAAAATTAATAAATTAAATGTCAAGACTATAATCTAAAACATATGTTTGTTACATTCAGGCAGAAGAGTGATTGTGGTTCCGATACTGATATACCCATCTATAAAGAAATACAGGTAGGTATGCGTTCGAATTATTATAACTTAAGTCATCTAAACCGCATTTGGATGTCGAAAAATAGAATGGTTACACGAATAATTAGTTTCCAGTTAATATTTGTTCATGACGCAATGTCTTAACAGAAATTTAACTAATTTGCACTATTTTTTTGATTTGTAAATTGTTTAGATACGCACAAGGTAATTATTATGTTGCGTAGAAGAATGTTCGCATAATTTTATTGTTTCCACAAAAACATAAGGCCAATGATTTTCAATAATTCCAAAGTAAATAATGGGAGAAAAGTTCGGGAATTATGAAAGCTTTTACGTAAATGAAAAACAAATTTACAGGAGTTTCCGAAAGCAGTAATAAACTACAATAATTGAATAACAATTTTTACCCTTTAACTAGAAGCTGATGGTCGCTGCTTTCAGTTGTTGTTCTTAATCCATCGAAATGGGTCAAACAAAGAAACTATTTAATGTTATTTTGCTGGTAGCTTCAGTTTCCGGGATTAACGTTACCCAACTTTCTGTGCTTACATCTAGTATCCATAGACTACATAATTTTGAGAATTTTGTGCTTTTATCATGTGAAAATTTTACCAACAAACTTGAGCTAGTCGGTTTTATAAAATATGTTCAAACAAAACTTGAAATATTAACCATAACTTTAAGTGAAACATCGAATTTAAAATTGCGAGGAATTCTTTCTCAAAGCGTTCTTGCTATGATCTTTATGCAGACTACAGAAGAAAGATTTCTTCTAAATTTAGCCGACTTATACCTCCGCAGGCGACACAATGCAAAAGTTATAATAATTTTGGAAAGCAGATTTTCAGAAAACAACGATCTAGAATCGATATTTCGGCTCTGTCGAATAAATAATTTTTTAAACGTTATTCTTCTTGCAAAGACGATGCACGATAGTCCAAAGCTATTTTCATATAATCCCTTTCCTGACATGAATATTAACGAACTAACCGCAACTGCAGTAGATGATTTTTTCAAAGACAAAACTAGAGATGTCCATGGGTATGTCTTCCGCGTGCCAGTTGCTAGCGATGCGCCTAGAGTGATGAGGCTAGGTCCGTTCAAATCAAAAGATATTCAGAAGAAGAAGCTTTCTGGAATGGCATCGAAAGTTATTTTGCAATATATAGAAAACATCAATGGGAACTTCGAAGCTCTAGATATTCCCTACGTGGTCGCAGATGTTTTGAAATTCAAACAAATGGTGATGGACAAAGAAATAGAGTTCTCCATTCATCCACATGTCGTCATCAACATGTCGCATATCAGCACATCTTACCCTTTCAAATTGGTCCACTGGTGCCTGATAGTGCCAGTTAGTGAGGAAATTGATGCCTATGTTTATCTAATTTTGCCTTTTGATAATTCTGTGTGGTTTGCTATTATCATAGGCATCGTTTATATTTCTGTAATGGAGTACATTGTCATGCGAACCATAAACCGGAAAAAGGACTTTAGTTACCTTTTGATTAAAGTAATTTGCCAAATTTTGTATACGTCTGGATACAAAGTGTCCCATTTTTGGAGAGAAGTGATAATCAACGCACAAGTTCTTATATTTGGGTTTATAATATCCAATCTTTTTCTGGCATTCCTTACTAGCTTTCTGGCTAGTGCTGTGTATGGCCCTCAAATACATACCGCACAAGATTTTATTGATAGGAAAATGCGCATTATAACACTCAAATATGAATACGATTATTTTTATAATATATATGCGGACAAATTTCCGCCGGGGTTTTTCGATTTGTTTCTTTTAAAAGACGTCGAAACTTTCGCTAATTTGCGCTCGGATTTAAACAAAACATATGGGTATACTGCAACCACGGATAGGTGGGAGTATTTACTTTCGCAACAGAAGTACTTAAGAAGGCATACCTTCCGAAGAACTAACATATGTTTTGGAGAGTACTCCTTGAGTTTTGGATTTCAGATTGATTCACCTTTCCTGGATTACTTCAATCAGTACTTGATGTTGGTCCAGCAAGGCGGTTTGTATGCCAAATGGAAGGATGATACTTATCAAGAGGCGTTAAGAATTGGCTTTTTGAAGCGAATATTCACTCGAGATAATAGTTTTCACGTACTGAATTTAACCCATTTAACTATGGCTTGGTATATATTAAGCTGCGGATTAAGCTCTGCAGTATTTTGCTTCTCTTGTGAAGTTTTTATCTTTCATTTTATAAGTAGAAAACAAGCTTCTGTACGCAAACCCTTCCCTTTTATTCACTAAAAACTGTATGTAGGTACTTACATATATAAAAAATAAGAAAACAATCAAAATTATGTTCATTAAGTTTTGTAAATTCATCTGCAATTGTACATTAGGTATATACATAGAAAATGCGGCTATTTTTGATTATTATTATATTATACTATTTAAATACAATGCTCTTTATGTCAACCTATTTCACTTCACTTACGTCTCAACTCATACAAATGGTTGCAACTAAATTTAGAACCTTTAAAACTAAATAAAATATATGTCCAAAGTTTTAAAATAAATTCAAAATTTTGTGTGCAAAGTTTATTAGTGTGATAAATTATATATGTGTTTATGTATATTTTCATATTAAAATGTTTTAGAATTAAAACATTTCACCTTTTAATGTACTGAATAATGAAATAGCATTAAAACCCATCATAGATATTAAAAGATAATAAATAAACGTTAAGTTGGATCCTTAATTATACATACATATGTATCTCAAACCCCAAATGATTTAATTAGTTAGCAGGAAGCAATATGACTTCATTTGTCTCTATTATCTTATAAGCGAATTTTATGTTTTCCGAAATCATGTTGTTTTAAGATTATAATTACTCCCTTGAAAGAACCTTAAAAAATTCTAATAGAACTTAAAATTATTGAAATTTTTTGATCCTGAACACTAAAGAACAACATACATAACTGTGCCTTGCTTAACTATACACTCAACTCACTTCTTTCAGAAACAAATAAAAACAAGCAAAAATATACTTCTTACTTTTATGTTATTGGTGTGTTCAGCAAAACCACAAAAATTAAATAAATTCAAATCCCAAGCATTCAATAAAATTCAAGAGGTCGATATTTACGTATTAAGAGGTCATTATAGAAAGAAAGATCAACATGAAAGATGCTCTAGAACACGGCTGGATACAAGGAAAAGCAGTACTGTGACGTGACGACGTTTTTCGTGTTTATCTAACTGATACTACAAACCAGAAGCTTTTACTCTACACTACAGATAAATCACCTGAACAAATTAATTTAATGAGCAAATGTTCAAACTGCAGTCGAATTTTTACCCAGTAACTCGTCGCTTAATTGATATAAAAGCAAACGAGTTGATATAACTGCGCTTAGTCAGTTCTCTTCAACAAAGGTAAGTATTTTGAAAGTGCAGAAAATATTTTAGAAAAAAAATTACCAAAATTTGTTAACCATTGAATATATTGAAAATGAGAATTACATGGAGCACTATCCAAAATAAATCTCAACGAGTCATATTTTAATAAGAATGGTTAATTGGTATGGCTTAATGAGTCAGTCTTATTTCAACGATAATTGATGATATTGACGGATACTTCGCATCATAAATTTTCGAGAGAAATTTAATAGGACTGGATAATTCAATGGTCACAAATTTTGGAAGTGAAAATTAATTATTTGAAATCGAACAGTCTTGTGCCAAGTTTTGATAAAATAAAACGACGTAACGGAAATTAGTAAATTCTTATTATTACTTTTTAGAAAATGAAGTCAATTATATTATTGACATTATGCATCGTAGCCATATCTGGCTTCAACGTGGAGCAAGAATGGACGAAGTTTAAATCCAAGTATAACAAGTCATATAAAGACAATAGTCAGGAGGGGCGTCTTCGAAAGCAGAATTTTATCGAAAATTTAAAATTTATTCAAGCCCACAACGAAAAATATGAAGCTGAAATGAAGAAAAAAAATCCCTCCATAACGTACAAACTTGAAATTGGTCCTTTCGCAGATATGTCCGATAAGGAATTTCATCGTAAGTCTACGTCAAGTAAACATATGAAAAATGACCAAACTGTTTGCAAATTGTAAGAAAGTCAATCAACAAACCTACATTTTTAAAAATATTATTTTACTTTATAGCAAACCTAAGAAGAAACCTGCTTTTCGAGCTGGTCCAATAATTGGTCAGCACAAGCCTCTGTCCGGAAATCCCCCAGAAGAGGTTGACTGGAGCAAAAAAATTCAATTGAGCCCTATCCAAAATCAAGGTAATTAATTAATAAATATATAATGAAATTGAAAAATAATTATGTACAATAATATTAATAATTATTTTGTAGGGGATTGTGGCTGTTGTTGGGCCTTCGCCTCAATTGGAGCAGTCGAAGCGCATCTAACAAAAAAGAATGGACAATTTGAAAAACTTTCCGAACAGGAATTAGTCGAATGTTTAAAAACAGAAAACACCGATGGCTGCGACGGTGGAATGCACTATGAAGCATTCGACTATATGATTGACGACGGCATCACCCCGGCTAGCTATTATCCAAAGACACTCAATGAAGGAAAATGTGACGCCAGAAAAATGAAGAACAAGAAAAACATACACGGCTACAGATTTCTAAATCTTAAGAAAGCCGACGAGGAAGAATTGAAAAAGATCATTGCATTTATTGGGCCGGTTGCAACGAGTATGGCCACGCCAAGGTCTGTTAAGAACTACGGCAAAAACAGCGGCGTGTACAATGACCCTGACTGCAACAAGCACGAGTCGGATCACTATGTCCTGATTGTGGGGTACGGCGTAGACCCCAAGGGAGGACCCTACTGGCTCATTAAGAACACTTGGAGCGCGGAGTGGGGCATTAACGGGTACATGAAGCTAGCAAGAAATAAGAATAACTTGTGCCACATTGCTTCAGAAGCGTTCTACCCTTTGGTCTAAACTAGACTCTCGACTTTAACTAATACTTTCCAAAGAAATAACTGTTGATTATAATAAACAATGAAAATACATTAATTTTATTTGTGTATGGACATGTTAATATTTATCACGTTCGTTTACTCTTACATATAAATCTGCACCCATAATTAATTTAAAAAAAGAAAATCTCATCTTAAATTTAAAAAAGAATCGATTTGTTCATCGATTTCCTCTACTTTAATTGATTAAAATGTTTATTCCGTCGAAGCATCCAAATGGATCGAAAGATTTTAATAAATGAAGAGTCGTAAGATTTGTCTTAATACCAAACGATTTGTGGAACTATAACTACATATGAAATTATATAGCACTTTAAGGTCTACCAATACATAGAAATATAATAGAAAGATATAAAAAATAAAATATTAGGCTAAATCGTGAAAATACCTAATAAACCCCAGCTACATTTTGTTAAAGAACTCAAAGATGGTGATAAAGCTACTGCCTACAGCCATTTCAGATATCTAGTTACTGGTGCGGAGCTATATAAGGCCTGGAGCTAATATTAAAGACCAACATCCGAACAATTCAAAGTCCACCTTACCTAAATATACTATATCTAATCGATGGGTGGAAACGTTTGCTCCATTTGACCATTTCCCATACGAATAATGGGCTTTCCAGACGCTGCTGAATGCTCATCCGAGAAATATTATCCCATCGCCCTCGCATGAAGCCATCAATCTCTATACATCTTTCGCGGTCGTCACTTCCGTCACTCATCCCAACTCATACTAATGGCCACGTCAGGCATGAAAATGTAAGTGCCAAAAGCATCCCGATCCAGGAGGTTAAATGTGTCGATTTCCAGTAGATGACGACCAAAGCATCAGAGGTCCCATGGCTGAAAAACGATTTCCCAGTTTATCTCTCGCTCTTTAATATTGTTTTGAAGTGAAATGCTGCTTAGTTTATTGGTCCTTATCAAATTACTTTTAGAGAAATAGGGTCATAAAGCCTTAGGAGGTTTGATTTTGATTCCGAGATAGCTTACTCTGGAAGTTAGTATAATTAAACGCTTTAAATTAAGATTAAGTCGCCTTTTACGTAATATCAACGTCTTTCTTTTATCATTATTAAAGTAAAAAAGCTGAAAAAGTTTTATCAGAAACGATGCTAAAAATGTGTCGTGAGTGAGCATCAGAATTTATCTCAATTCGATTTTAGAATCACAAGAAATATTTCATTTCACCTATTCACAATATGAGAAAAAGCTCCAATACTCTGCTGGTAATGTTTAAATATCAAATCACATATTTTACAAAATTTTCAAGTCATTAGAGAAATTTAGTTTGATATAGTAGGTATGCATATGTTCTGCACATTGTTAATTAAATTTTATGAGCTTAAAAAACAAACACGCGCTAGCTTTAAATACAAAAACAGGGCCAATTTATTTCTTTGACCGAAATGGAACACCCCGATCGGAGTAAGAGTATGTGCTATACCTAGGTTAGATACTTGTTGCCTGCATTGTGTCGCCTGACTGATTCTGGTTCTATTTCAAAGTTCTACCTTTGGTTTCGCCTAATGAATGTACCATCCCTTCGCTTCTATCTGGTATCGTCGCACAGTGAAAATTTTATCAAATATTTATGAAAATCGATAGTGTTCGGGCGCTACGGCTCCACAATTAAGCTAATGAAGATAAATGCTGGTTCGGCTTCGTCGACGTTTAATTAAGTTCGCTTATTACCACGTTAAGCAGATAATACGTAGTTGGTTGCCTCTAGTACGATTAACAATTAATATTAAGCAAATATAACAATAACTAGAGGATAACCAAAATTTTTTGACTCATTTAAAATACAATGTTTTTAAATATCTTAAATGAGATGTCGTGAAATATGTTTAACAAGAGGAATGAGTCGTAATATAGACCCCATATTTTGTTTTTATAGATTAAAATTGCTGTAAATGAATATTCCATTTCTATAACCAATATTTGTGCGATAAAATTTTATTTTGTCTGAATAGGCTCATATACAAGCATATAAGATATATGGACAAGAATATTAATTAACTTATCACTCAAGCATATTGGGCATAACATGCCCAACTAATTTTCAAACAAATATTTCATTTTTGTTAGCATGTACAATTTAAGAAACTCTTCTAAAAACTCCCTTATTTCCTTTCAAGTCAACGCAAAAAAAATGGAAAACTGAATATAAAAATATAGTCTTATTGAAGAATATTCTAAACTTATTAAAAGATCGCTCTCTTGAACATATAGGAAGTGCGCGGAAAAACGTTGAATATTTATAACTCCAAAACGATTAACAGGCTAATGGATATATTATACTTAAGGCTAATTCTACTTTTAAACGTGTTTCTCCCCATCGCAGAATCCCCGCTCTATGTATGCATCTATCAATAAATGCAACTACCAGTAATTTTTACAATGGAAAATGAAGGATTTAGAGTGCCCGCAGAGGTTAAACACCACTTAAATTCTTTAAAATTGCTTCAATTAATCGAGGAAAAATAAATGAATCCAATCGGACGTGTCCTTTTCCAGTTCAACAAATGATAAATGACTCTAATTATATCGACTTTTAGAGTATTATGTGTGGGTAATTTTCTGGTATTTTATCGTAGGTTTACTCGATTTTGTGTGAAATTATACATGCAATTTTACAAATAAACACTTTTTGGGAGACATTCTGTGAAAAATGTATTTTACGGTGGCCCTTTCTAGTCTGATTTAGATAGATCTATAAAGTTAAATAAAAGAGGAAGGATTAACTTATATAACAGACTATTTAGATAGAGAGCATCACGAAATATTGTAGAATACTCTTGCCAAAAACCAAATCCTCAAACCATCACAAAAATTAAAAAGACATTGAGTAACTGGCATTTATTTGCATATGCATGAGTCCACTCTAATGCTACCCCAGAATCTTGAGGCAGAAAGGTCAAGTGTCCTGGAACTTACGTACATTCTTGGATCTGTGATTGAATCAGAAACTTTTGCAGTTCCCAAGAGCTAAGCAGTGCCCACTTTTGCAACTAGAAGCGCCCTCAGGCCTCGGCGGAGCCCCTCTAAAAGTTGAACATCAAGACTTTGAAACTCGTCTGTGAGAGAGGTGCATGCAAAGACTCACTCAGTTGTAAACTTTGTTCACAAAATTTATAGTTTCCGGTATAAAACGTTTTATCCTTCTTATGGACCTCGTCTTGAATTTTAGGTTACCTCGATTAACAATATTCACAACTTTGACACCATGGATTTGAATGCAGTCTCCTAAGCACATCGATGCTAAATTGACCGCTGTGCAACATAAAGACTGAATATTAAGTGTTGGGAAAATGTTTTGTGTCATCATCATTCTCAATTCAGCAGTTTTTAGTTGGAAAGAAAAACTAGCAAAAGTTACTGTATGCAATGCTTAGGTGTCCTATCCTACCAACTCTTAAAAAAGTGAAAAAATCATAAGTTTGAACTACATATTTAAATTTGCCTTGCCAAAACCCAAACATAGCATATTTCAGGAAAGTTTTTCAGGGAACTGATATATTTTTAATAAAATAAGAATCCCTATTTCATTTGCAGAGTTTCCAACGGGTGTTTCCTTCCATAAATGTTAAATAATTACTTCATCTCTCACGACTGCATTTTACTTACCTTTTGGTCAATGAAACGAAATAATTAAAATTGTTTTTTTATATGAATACTTACATATTTCCATTAGGAGAAATAAGACACTCAAAAATGACTAATAAATATAATAATATTTTTTAACCTCAAACGACAGTGAGATGTGGTTTTAATCAAAATTCGTTTGTGATAATACTCTGGGTGGACAAAGGTCGGTTTTACTTTAACATTCTGTGTGCAGTTTGCTGTGTACCTTTTTCTTATGTTGAACAGATAAGTATTTAAAAATCGTCATCAAGGCTAGTAATCAAATAATGAAAAACCTGAAATGTACATAAATACAAATTATACATTTAAGTATTTTAATTTCGAAATCTTATTATAATATGTATTTTAAAACATTTTACTACTTTATACCCATTTGAAAGTTGAGCTGTGCGGATTTTCTCTATATTCATAAAAGAGTGCAATACCTTTCCTGTCTTTAACATGCATAATGAGACCAATTATGTCTTCGTATAAATATAAAAGGTTGTTCTAAATTAAACTTAATTAAGTTAAACTACCTGTGCTATAACTTATTTTTTATTTGTGTAATTCAACTTCCGAAGTGAAATATGATAAAGTTTTACTTTTACTCATCAGATAACATAGATATTTGAGTTACATTACATTTGAAAATGTGTACCTTGAAGCAATGCTTGCAAAAATGCCTTGAGTACCAAAACCGGCAATGCTCTACTAAAAATCCAAAAAATGCACAAAGCATTCCAAAAAAATAAATATACCAAAGCAATGTTAAGTTCCTCAAATTTAAAGGTGCTGGGTTAATACGAAAAGCGCCGTCTTTGAACCAGTGGAGCTGGTCAGTCCAGACGGCCAGTTGAAAATTCAGGACCTCCCATCGCTGATAAAATCCACTTGCCTGAACGTCCAAAATGAACGAGCTCAACATTTCCGCAAAGGGCGAATCGAATTGCATCGGGAAGGAGACCAGGAACTGTCCAAAGCAAATATTTGTTACACGCAGTCTTTTGTGCTGCATGTGGTCCTGCTGGAGCAGATACAAGCCCCACTGCTCCGAAGTCATAGCGTATACGAAGCTCCTGCTGAGGCTCTTAAAATGGTCCGCGACCTCGTCAGCATCTCTCGTCACGAGGAGCTCGTTATATTTGCTGGGAAAGTTATCGCTGCCCACAATCGTGCCTATCTCGTACTGCACGGTGAGAATTTTCAAGTTCGAGTCATAAATTTCGTCAAGAGTGTCAAGTTGCCGCCCGTAAAAAGGCTTAGTTAAGAAACTGTAAAGCTTAGTGAGGTACATGTTGGACAGGACGAACCCCAGTATAATGACCTGGCAGTAGATTAGCAGCGAGATCTTGCTCCTTGGAAACTTCCGAACTGGCATAGAAATATTCAAAATTATGCAAAGACAGCTGCACAGAGCATGTCCAAAGTCCTTTTTGCTATTTGTCATGATCCCGGCGACAAATAGACACGCGGATATGTAAAATATACTACAAACTATAGAGGCCCAGGTGGATGCTTTAAATGGTTTAATAAGGTACATATACTCAGGTACTGCATTTCTTACAGGCACTACTAAACAAAACTTCGTTAAGAGGTAAGGATAACTGGAGCCATACAAACTGCGGTCAAAGCTGCCGTACGAATGCATTGATATATCAATTTTTCTCTCGCGAACAAATCTGAGGACAGTTGCTATATCCACATTATCTGTCGAATTTGGCACATCCAACTCTTCGAATGATCCATTGTATTTCGATATAAAAGATATGTAAATTCTTCCAGCAATTCCGTTATATATCTTATTTCCATTTTTATCAACATGCGTGAAAACCCTTGGCATATCCTGTTTAACTGGCGATCGAAACGTATAGCCCTTAAAATTCTTCATTTTATCAGGAAATAAATCTTTGGCTTCGAGTGACGTCACGTTGACTATAGATATTTCAGGAAAGGGCTCAAACGTGCTAAGAGAATAGTCTTCTGAATTTTTAGCAACAATTACATTAGCATTCACAAAACCATTCCTCCAGCACCATCCGAATATCTGCTTCATATCAACTTCAGTAAAATTTGATGACACAAAAGTAATTTTCGAAGAGTGAATTGCATGAAGACTCCTATCGACAACGTTTAGAATATCATCAGGAAATGTTTTGACGAAAACCAAAGACATTATACTTTTTCTTCCTACAACATTTCTTAACTTCTTTCGCCGATATTCCGTCAACCAAATAAATGGAACTTTTAAACTATTTTGGAGTTGCTTTCTCAGTTGATCTTGCCAGTTTACACTATCGTCCTTGTAAAACACCACTATCGTCGTGAAAGTGTGAAGTTTATGCAACTCTTCAACATACTTAACCACTGGCGAATGTGAATAATTCCATTTTTCAAATTGATCAAAGTGATTCAATGTTGCCGCACTTGCTCCGAGCAGGTATAAAACCCAAACTACGAACATCCTCCAACCTCTTTGAATAGCGTCCTAATACTAACATTAAACCTAATTTCCTCCTTCGTCAACTTCTCTTTGAGTGCTTAGCATTAATCGCTCCTGCTAAAAATTGCACTTATCTGTTTGCCTACCTCTGATAATTGGACGTGACGGTGACACCAAGTCAAATTACGACTTTTTTCGTTTTCAGAAGGAACTTACTTTCATTGGTCGGCTCTCGAATGTTTGATTTGTAATTATATATGAAAATTTTATGGACCGCCCCACGAATATGCGAAAATTGCAGGTACCCCTGTCGATTTGGGATTCGAAATTCACAAAGCAAACAAGTGAATTGACTAAGTTGCTTTGGATAATCGATGTTTGAAATACTTGGCAATATTTGCGGAAGTATGGTAAAACTCATACTTATACAAAATTGATTGAGCTAATAAATGAGTTTAAATAATTTAAATAAAGAAAAGCTACGATGGAAAAAATTATTGTCTTTATTTTTTAATTAAGAAATTGAGAATCGTTGTTGGGCCCGAAAACCCCTACCCAGCGATTGGGTCTTCCTTTTTAATCAAATTTATTTTCTAATTAATATACTTACATTTTTATTAACATATCAATTACGAAATTCGAATTGTGGTTGGGCCCGAAGACCCCTACCTAGCGATTGGGTCTAGAGTAGTATTATGATGTCTAAAAAAATTAAAAATACCACTGAACGGAGTCCGAGTCCTACACATAAAAACGCAGTTACGTATCCAAGTACACTAAAAACGAATCATTGTTAAAACTAGGTATAACAATTAAAGTGGTAAGAACAATATTCATGTTCTTAAGATGATTGAAAGATAGCAACATTAAATTTTTAATGTTCTCGGTCGCAAAATGAATTTTATGGTCGAGTCCTTTGCAAGTGGACATGATGGATTTAAGAGAGACAGTGTCAGTGGCTCTTTCGCGTCAGACGTTGCAGATTTATTGCTTGCCCTTATCAACGAAATCAATAAAAATGTTTCACTTCCTTAGGTAATAAATTGTATCCATAGGATGTTGCCATTTCCTCAACAGCCGGCAACAAATAATAATTCCATAAAATGCTTGTTTTAATAATGCGGGGTAGGCGCTGAAGTATGGAGTTAACATATGGTAAACATCCTTTATGATGACCGTTTTTTCTACAGTTTTCGAAATTCGCGACTATGGGCAGCCTTTTCATGAGTTCCACCATAAAATGATCCGAATCAGAAAAAAGGAAATGCATAAAAAAAAGAACATTTTATGAGGCCTGCTTGATGCTTCAATGAGTTTTATGCGAGTTATTCATACGTGTATGTACATATATTCGTCAGTGTGCCGAAACACTTGGTATTTTACAAATATAAGCCTAAGCTTCACTTACATACATATCAACAGATATTCATCAAAAACTATAAAGATACATATAGTAGAAGTAAATAAAATTTTGCAGTTGTCCGCACAAAGCTAATTAATGACCATTATTCTATCATAGCATATAAAACCTACAAAACTTTTCTCATTCGGCTTTTGTAGGATAGGCAATATAAAAGGAGCATTTACACATGTCCGTAATTCTGTTCTGAAAACAAGATTATACTGATGTGTACACATATTGTAATGTGAATATCAATGCATTGTGATTAAAATATTAATAAATATTCTTTGCATCATCTTTAAAACATAAAATTAATACTTTCCGATACTTTTCTGTTTCTCACTTAATAATATTTAGATATTGATATTGTAATTTTTCTAAAAGAATAACATCGCTGTAATTCAAATTATAGGTAATAAAAAAGAAGTAAAGAAAATAATCATTCAATTTTACCTTTTATACGAAATATATATGTACATATACCATTCTAATATATATAAATATGTATATGTATGTACATTATTCGCGCTTGTCTTCTTCTCAACTTTAATTTATGCTAGGCCAGTATTTTATCGTTTTGAATTCTCGAAAATCTGAATTTTATATTTAGGTACAACACTAAATGTCTTTGTTCTTAAAAAAGGAATCAAATAAATCTGTGTACAAACAATACAAGCTAAAATCTAAACAGGGGGGCACGAAATTAACCACCAGTCAAAGAGAAACCTTAAGTCGTATTTAACCACATCAAGGTTGCAAATTTAGTATTCATTTTAATTCTTTACAGTTTTAATCCTCTCAAAGCTTTCAAAGTCGTGAAACTGGAGGATTAGTCACCCTCATTTTGAGGAATATTTCTCTTTTTAAATACCGCAATCATAGATAAAGCGATTTTCCACAAATACAACGACATTTCAGAAGCGATTTTTTGACCTGCTTATAACTTTTCCTAAAATTAATTTTCCCAGAGAAAATTTTATATTCCTCAAAGAATATATGCGAGTGTATATCTATTTAAAGGTAGATAAATTAAGTTTGAAACAACCTTGAATATCATATTTTAATTTTATCGAAACAAAAATACAATTTCCCTACTTCCCTAATAATTGAACACGAGAAATACAGTGTGAAACATCAATGGTACCTGGCTAAAGAAATGGCAGACTTGGGGAGGAATTATTAATGTGATTTCTGCTGGTTTCTCTCCTAAACTGGCCTGCGTACCCCGAAATAATTGCAACTGAAATTGAAAATCTCACATTCTTATAAAATATTTAGTTATCACCTTGTGGTTCAAACCTTTTTCGTATACCAAGCCAAAAAATAATGAAACACAATCCTCGAATTGCTTTTGAATATTACATTGTACCACGACAGGAAAATGTATTTGATATTGCTCAATTTCCGGTTATTTCTTTTCTTACCTGTTAAGAGACAATTTGGAAAATTGAAAAAAAAGCGCTAAACAATATCAATTTTGGAGTTTATATTTCATTAAACCTTTGTTTCCAATTGGAAAACTTACATTTTTATGTGATAAGTAAGGCAATGCTATTTTAACATTGGTTTAATACATATTAAATGTCTGTGCGAATTAGAAAAACAAACCCGCCCAAACCCCGCTAATTACAAAAACAGACTTACATTATGTACGTACTTTATAGAAATAAAATGTTAATTATAGTATAAAATATTATAAAGTTATATTACATAATATGAATTAATTATACTTTTTGTGCATACTTGCGATATTTATCTATGTATATCTAATGACTTTTATAATTTCACTAGTAAGCCGACATTTTAACTGCAAACAAACAGTTGAATAGTTACTAAAACGAAAATTGCTGAACTTTTAAAGAAGACATTAAAATGTATTATAATAAAATTTATTATTTTTTAAGTGTCTCACGGTGAAAATTATAGGTAATACCCGGAAAATATTCAAAAACAAATAATGCCACTATTACTATATGATCATTATAGCCATAATAAAATTGCATCAGGGCCATTGCAAATTTTTACCCCAGCCGCATCCCGATTACATTATTTTACACTAATGCTTTGTAATATAAATAATATTCCTATAAAATATTATTATAAATTATATTAACTGTAGAGTATTAACTTTTATTAAAAATATTGCAAATAAAAAGGGAGCAATGTGTACTTTACATGAATTTAATCAGCTCTTCACATAAAATGAGCCCCAATAAATCTTAATTTCATATCGCAATCTTCTGACGCACTTTTATTGCTACAGGTTTCCAAAGCAATTTTGTAAACAGGATATCATGTGAATTTTTTGCCATTTATTCAGAAAGCTATTGTCACGTTCAAAAACTTTATGGGTGTAGTAGCTGGGACAAGTCTCTGGTGACCTAACATTTGGCCATAAATCATGGCTAGAGAACTTATTTTCTTGTAAATGTTCGGAAAAAAATCACATTCGTATAACTGCGCCATGGGCTTACATGCAATGTGTCCTTCAAAGAATAAAATTGTTATGAAAAAGTGCTGTATTATATAAAAAAGTTTGAGCTTCTCGAACGAGTGTCGTTAAAAGCATTAAGACGCAAATTTTCGACCCATGCAAATGTAGGATACGTACTTTTCCAAAGAAATAGAATTTTCTTGAGTTTATGGTTACATATTTCACAATGAAATTTTAACATAATAAGGATAGGAGTTTCTAGGTACACCCTCGAGTGAACGGCGGCACTCTCTCTAGCGCTATTAGAGCCATTAATGGCGGGGGTTTCAAAAGAAGCCTTCGCTTAAACTTGATACTGCTAATGCGCGGTTCATTTGCCTTAATTATTATCTGGAGCATATTTGCACCACGTACAAGCCCGCTGTGATTATCGTCTTAGGACGAAGCTCTCTACCCAGCGCTGTAATAATAGAAGAAATCAAAGTAATAAGATCTGGTTTAATGACTATCCTTTCAGTGGATTTCGCATTCCAAATAACTCCATTAGCTAACAATAGCATTCTAAATTTAGAAAATCCAAAAGAGAGTCAACGGATTAATTAGAAATTGCTGGCGTTCTGCCTTTCAAATTACTACAATTATTTTACTGAGGAGATTATCCTATGTACTGCGACAGCTAGGGGAATTACAAAAATTGTTTAAAAGAAAATTTTAATTTCAGTTATTCTCATATATGTATGTATATTATCAGTAGGCATTTTTTAATAAATATATGTAGGCACTACTATATTATTATATTACATCAATTCAATTTCGCTTGATCTGCATTGCTGATACATGTTCAAAATAACGAAGATCGTATGTATCTCTAGTTACAAATGCTGACTTACATAATAATACTGAAATTAGCAAAATCGAATATTGATATCTGAACAATTTAACTGTCTACTTAACTTATGAAGATTATCATAACAATGATATAAAAATAAATTACTCTTCTCATTAATTTTTAAAATTCGTCCTATATGTATATCTGAAGCCATCCCATTAGCTCACGTTGTTGGGCAGGAGTTTTTACAATTATGTATATGTAAACAAAATTTAAATTTAGAATAAACAAATTCGTCCAGCCTTATTAAATGCGATCTCGTTAAAATTTTGAATGGGCATATATATTTTTATTAAGATCATTTTCTTCGAAAATTGAATTTATCGAAAGTTATAAGGATTTTAAATTCTTAGCTGCCCAAGTTGGCCTCTGTTTTTCTCGGTAAATACGTATCGGACGAAAAAATTGTGTTACATACAATAAACATACATATAAAAGTTTAATATTTCTTAGGGCCGCTATACAATTCTTAATATAACTCAGCTCCTTAAGAGGAAAAAGGGGGCAACAATTGAAATACTTAGTATAAGAATTTCTGTTTACATTTCGTCGATTTTTCTTGGAAACCGTTGAGAATGGTACCGATTACGTAGCATGTTTTGGTGAACATTTTTTTAAGTTTGAAGAGTAGCAAAACTTGTTAAGATTACTATTTTTTCATTCACAAAAAATAACAAATAAAATAATTTGAAAATAAGGTAAAATACGTAAAGTGCTTACGTACTTCAGAAGGTCAACATAGAAATTGATCCGAAGTAGCAATAATGAAATAGAATTAACAAATACAAACAGACATGATTTCCAGATGTGTTTGTCTCATTAAACATGTATGTATATCTCCCAAAAATAAGAAATAAGGACTTAGTCAAATGCTTAAAATATGAAATTCATAATTAATTGAAAAATTACTTGTCATGACAGAGGACTAAATTTCACTGACCTATGGGTAGTTCGCTGAAAATTGCTCATCATTTTTGTCGTTTGGTGGAAAATGCTATGTTTCTCTTATACTAGTACATTTGTGGAAATAATTAATTACTCTTTTCTAAAAACCATAACTGAACTGCATTATCGCCTAACGGGGAGAGATTTACATTTGACATGTTGAGAAACGCTGGCATGAATCACGTCACGTGCTCCCTGTTCGCGAGCATTTGAGCAGGTTGACCATCAGCATAGCACAAGAGGAAGGAGGAAAGGAAGAGGACGGAGAACGGCGAAAACACAACAGAAGACAAGACAGAGGCAGAGCAGACGTCGGATCGAAGCGAGATTCGGACTTGTTCTTGTCATCACAAAGCAGATAGCGGACAGAACATTTTATTTAATTTTAGTCAAAGAGCAAATAAATTCGGCTCCGTTCTGTGCGCACATTTAATTCAGTGAAATAATTCAAAGTGTGTAGTCCTGTTTTCAACAAATCAGAGGAGCGCTAAGTTGTAAGTACAGTTTTTGTTTTGATATTGATAACAAGTCGCGTGTTGTGCAACAACAAAGGAAATTGCGCTGCGAATTTCTCTGGGAGCTGAAAAGTCGCTAATTAGTTTTATTTTGCCTTCAAAAGTTCAAGATTTGATTTGAATTTAGTTTAAATTTAAGAATACCCGAAATTGACTGAAATTGCATCATTCAAATATTAATTAACTGCAAAGGTACTCAGTCTGCCTATTCTGCGTTGACTGCTCCGCGTTTTTTTTATAGAAAGTGGCCAATAAAGGTGAATCATCGTCTTCTCTTCGACAAACATCGGTCATCAATAATTATGTTCTTTTTTTCATTCACTGCCTACTAATAAGTAATAAAAATTTGCACGATTTTCCAATACTTCTATCATTTTTTCATTAAAATTCTTTTACAATTAAAATAAACAGTTGTAGTTCAAGAAAACGCGCGGCCGCCGCCGTGGGCATTTCCGCTATTTTAATATTTGGCGATTAGGTCATAATCGCACTTTTTTTTATATACATTTTAACTGCTGAATGGTTGCATTAAAAACAACTTCTCGTTACCTTAAAAAAAAAAAAAAAAAATTATCATAATTCAACCATTTACCAAATAACCTTTTGCGCGAATTTTATTAGATCTCAATTCAAAAATTGTGAATTAAGTACCCCCTAACACTACAAATTTCAATTCTATTTACACAAATTTTATATTTTATGACATGTCTTTGTAATTAACTTTGCGGATTATGAATATTCCTGTAATTCAATGAAAAAATTCAACTTGAAGAAACTTGTCCGTCCGAAAAAAACTTGGACTTTTCTTCTGGTAGGAAATTATGAAGACGAGATAAAAAAAAAAAGTTTACTAAAATAGACGTCAATTAAACGGGTATACAAAAGCTTCATTAAGCTGTCGATGTTTACCTACATATATTACAACAACAATCTTTTTGTCCCTTAAAACAAGTTTTAAAAAATCACTCGAAAATACATTCTATATACAGAGTATTCCCACTTGCTGTAGGTATATAGGAAATTATATATATAAATAAATACATAAACGAAATTTGTGATTTTGCGGAAAAAAATATCACTTTAGAGGCGGAAATCTCAAATCATTACCTGCTATGTAGACGAAAAAAACCGCATCGTCCCCTTATATGAAGTTCTGTTCAACGATATTTTTCTCTCATCATAAAATGGGGCATTAAAGTCAGGCCTACCGCAACGATAACACGATGTGACTACGCCGCGGGTATTCCCCATTGTTGTGTGATGATTAGAAAAACACGACGATTAGAAATTATTCCATCGACTAAAGGATAGAGCAGAACCAGAATAAAGTTTCAAAATAAATCACGGCAACTTAGAGCTCTGTTCCAAATAGCGCTACCTTTGCAAGTTTAGGGACAACATATTTCTGATAATTCTCTATAGAAATGATTTTTTGTTTTTGAAAATTTAAAAGAAGAAGAATAATTGTATGTCGTTTCTGATAAATAAAAAAAATAGTAGATAAATAATATAAAGTAAATGAATAACGAAATTCAAAATTTGATTCTTTCCAGAATTCATCATGAAACTAATAATACTCTTGTTCGGAATAATCGCCGCGGCCAATGCAGTGTCTTTTATAGAATTGGCTAAAGAGGAATGGCATGCTTACAAGGTAAGTTAAACATTTATGATATTGACACCGATGAATCAGCATACAACAAAAGAAAATACTCAAGAAATATTCAGACAGACAGGTGATTAGACATTCGATTTATGTAGGTCTGGTTTTATTTACAAAATAAATTTAATACAGATGACGAACAGGTGTCGTTGATTTGAGTATTATACGTTTAAGTTTTATATAGATCAATATAAAATACGCTACTTCTTTGTAGTCAAATTCACGAGTTAAGAACTTATAGGAATTTTGTGGTATTATTGCAGTTTTTTATTTGTACCATTATTTTTAAAATTATTTCTAAAAGCGGAAATAAGAAAAACCATTAATTTCGAATTTTGCACTTTTAATTACATAGGGTTGCTATCTCTTTGTCGTTATTTAAAAACAAGCAAAAGAATGGAGTCACATGTAGTATAATCTGTAAATTTATCAATTTCCTAGGAATAAATTTTGCTTCGCTATTTTGTCTATATTGGGCAAGAAAAATTACAGCCTTGGCGAGAAAGCGCGTGGTTTTCCTCCCCTTCTTGTTCATATTATCTTCCACCAGTGACGCTTAAAAGCAAATAGAACATGATACTTCTGACCATCGACTCTTAGTTTACATTCTGCATCATAAGTAGCGATAAATTGCTGAGGCGAATCGACAGTCACATGTACTTTATCATCTCCGTCGAGAATTGCGCCTGCTTATCGGTCAGTAATGACACAGCTTGCTGACACCAATAACAAAGTAAAATTTGTTTATTTGTTCTTTGAGCCACTGATATTCACAGGGTGTTTAGTCCAGATTCGAACACGGGTGAAAATTATTAACTATGCAAAAATTAAATTGTTTTGACTAGCTAGCAGCAAACCAACTCGACTGGAGAATACTGTGCTCCGTTTTGTTATTGTTAAAGGCTCGTCTAGAAATATTTATAAATTCTGTTTGTTCGTTTCTACTCGAATTTAAACGCCTTTTTAAAAGATTGCCATTTTACAATATAATCCCACAATAAATATTTGAATTTGAAGCATTCCACAGTCGCATCGCCGTAAAGGTCGTTTGTGTCTTGAGCCTGCTTGCTTAAGTATTTACAGTGTACGAAATAAGGTTTTGGTACATTTATTACGTTCAGTAAATATGCGAGCTTTCATTCAGAATTTCAACTTCTTGTTATTGTCGGTTAAGGTCTTTAAATACAGTGGCAAAATTGATTTTTACTCTTCGATGAAAAATAAAATTATCATCAATCGTATGGATTATCTTTAAAAGCTTAAGCATGCTAAAGACTTAATGTAAAACACAGCAGAGGGGGCGTATTGCCCCTCTTATAGTAAATTAATTTCACTTTGTTTTACGCTTAGCGAATTTAATTAATATATACGCCATGTTGAATGCGTGCTTGTTAAAATTATTTTTACCCAATGCGATTTTTGCATTATATAGAACATTGTTACCCGTTTGAAAATGCAGGGTAATGATTTATTTTCATTTTTGTAGTACATGTATTTGTTATTGTACATCTACTAACTACATAGAAAAAAAAAGAAAGTGATTTAGAAATGTTTCAACAATATATCCACCAAGTCTTTAATTTTAACAATTGTTCAAATTTAATTGAATAATAAGTTTAAGACCACTTTTTTTTTCTAATAACTTAAGCATTTGGTTTTTGAAGGGAATGAATACAAATGCAAGAAGAAATACGTAATAAATAAAATAAAAATTTTATTTCAGCTTGAACACCGCAAAGATTACAAAAGCGATACTGAAGAAAACTTTAGAATGAAAATTTACCTGGAAAATAAAATCAAAGTCGCGAAACACAACCAAAAGTTTGAGAAGGGTTTAGTGCCATTCAAATTAGGTTTAAACAAGTACTCCGACATGCTCCACCATGAATTCATTAATACGATGAACGGATACAACAAAACAAAGCCTGGGTGAGATTTAAAATAAAATTTATTTTATTAATAATTTTTAACCTTAAAATTGTTTAGATTAACTAAAACATCTGGAGGCAAAAGGGAAGAGGGAGCATATTTTATTAGTCCCGCTAATGTCCAGTTGCCAAAGCATGTTGATTGGAGGCAAAAGGGTGCAGTCACTCCAGTAAAAGATCAAGGTAAGAAGTCTTAAGATTAATAAATGGTTACAGCTAATAATTTCCTTTCTCAGGACACTGTGGCTCCTGCTGGGCCTTTTCTACCACGGGCTCCTTGGAAGGACAGCACTCACGCCGAAGCGGAGTTCTAGTCTCTTTATCTGAACAGAACCTCGTAGACTGCTCGAGCGCCTATGGGAACAATGGTTGCAACGGTGGCTTAATGGACAACGCCTTCAGATACATCAAAGAAAACGGAGGAATCGACACAGAAAAAGCTTATCCCTACGAGGCCACCGATGATACTTGCCACTTCCAGCCTAATAATGTTGGAGCAACCGATAAGGGCTTTGTTGACATTCCACAAGGAGATGAGAAGAAACTAATGGAGGCTGTAGCCACAATTGGACCAACTTCAGTAGCAATCGACGCATCTCGTGAATCATTCCAATTTTACACAAGCGGAGTCTACTACGATGAAACGTGCAGCTCTGACCAATTGGATCATGGAGTTTTGGTGGTTGGATATGGAACAGATCCGAGTGGGCAAGACTTTTGGTTGGTCAAGAACTCATGGGGGACGACATGGGGTGAACAGGGTTACATCAAAATGGCTAGGAACAAAGATAATCACTGCGGAATTGCAACTACTGCGAGCTACCCTCTCGTTTAAGTATGCGATAAGTCGATCAAATAAGCTGAATGTGACTATGTAAGAGATAGATGGTTTAGAGTTTTAAAATTAAGTTTCTCATTTTTTTATTTGTATGTAAAGTTTGCTTTTGAATATAAGCGTTTCACTTGTATGGATCTTTTGAGAATTGTTATGAAGATCAAATTAAATATTTTTAGAAAAAGACAGTTTTTTAAATTATTAATATAAAATCCGACTTGGGGTTCTTTCTAAAGGTCTTACATTTTTATTTTTTAAGAGTTTTGTATTATCTTGTTCGCCAAATTCCCTCTCATTAGTGGAACAATTCTTTTGAAAACGACTGGTAATTGATACACTTCAAAGAATAAATTTGTAACTGTTCAAACATAATAAGGAATTCTGTTTTTTAATACAATTTATCATAAATTCATTTTAACTCTTAATTTGGACTATAGGAAATAAGTATAATACTGAAAAGGATGTGTAAAAAAATTTAAATTGAACTCACCTGCTTTGACCTAGCGATTTTAAGTATTTATAATAAATATTTAAATGTGCGCATACACAATTTTATTACTTGGACTGATATTTGAAATTTTGTTTGGACTGATGTATAAACATATTATAAAGGACTAGTTTGCATATGTATGTTGATTCCAAACTATAGCGATTTTGTTGCCATAATCATTTATTGAAAAAGATTTACATACTTATCTCTAAAGCCGTGCTCGGCTGTGAGAATTATCTTCGAACAGACCTACATAACATGGAGAAAAGTCAAAATGACATTTGTGGCTGACTTTTAACATGTGTGCCGTCTTGGACAAGTTGCCTTTGATAAGGCCGGCACTTGGAGCTAGATTGTGGGGAAATGGGCAGCGAGCGTACAAAACACGACCGTCTGTGCAAACTACAATTGAAATAGGAGACAACGTGTACCACACAGATGACTGGACGAATGTGACTCCGAAAATACTTTCATTTTTGGGTAAAAACAAGCACCTCCAGAAGGACCATCCCCTCTCGATAATTCGTCAGCGAATTGTTAATTACTTTTACAAAACCTATAAAAATAATAGGGGAAACCCTTTATTTAGTGTCTACGACAAAATACATCCGGTTGTCAGTGTAAGGCAGAACTTCGACAACCTTTTAATTCCGAGCGACCACCCCAGCAGGTCCAAGTCGGACTGTTACTACATCAACAAGCACTACCTCCTCCGGGCGCATACCACAGCACATCAGGTATTATTTTGTCCCTACTTCGATTAATATCTTTCAATAAACGTTCCTTTAAGGTGGACCTTATATCATCCGGTCTAGACAATTTTCTCGTTGTTGGTGAAGTGTACAGGAGGGATGAGGTTGATTGCACCCACTATCCAGTGTTCCATCAGCTAGATGCAGTACGTCTCATCACACATGAAAAACTGTTCGAGAAGAATCTTGAACTGCAGATCTTCGAGACATCGTTTAAAACTAACCCCGATTCGTTCAACGCCTCAAATGCAAAGTCTAAATGTCTTGATCAATCTAAGCAGCCATGTCATACGCTTGAGGCAGTGAAATTGGCAGAGTTCGAGCTCAAATCCGTTTTACTTGGACTGGCTCAAAATCTCTTCGGCAAAAATTTGGAACACCGATGGGTCGACACCTATTTTCCATTTACACAGCCTTCATGGGAACTGGAAATTTTTCATAATGGGAAATGGTTGGAAGTTCTTGGATCGGGGATAATGCGAAATGAAATCCTGCAAAGTGCAGGTGTTCACAATTCGATTGGTTATGCATTCGGTTTAGGCTTGGAGCGCCTTGCAATGGTACTCTTCGGAATCCCCGATATTCGCTTATTCTGGAGTGAAGACAGCGGCTTCTTAAACCAATTCAGCGAAAGCAATTTAATCACTCTTCCCAAATACAAGCCGATTTCCTCGTATCCTCAATGCAGGAACGATCTCTCATTCTGGCTACCGAATGGGATGGAGACCGAAGACTTCTGTGCAAACGATTTCTACGATCTTGCAAGAACAATAGGAGGAGACGTAATCGAGCAAGTGAGTACCAAACAAGCTGAATAAAATAAATACTTAAGCCTGTTCGTTTTTTGCAGATTTCGCTCATCGACAAATTCAAACACAAAAAGAGCGGAAAGTGCAGTCTTTGCTTCAGAATCGTATACCGGCATATGGAGAAGACACTGACGCAGGCCGAGGTTAATGAAATTCACGAAAAAATTGCAGACGCTTGCGTTAATCAATTTAACGTTGAAATTAGATAGATACTTTCTGTTCTTCAAATATGTTAGCAATAAATCAGTTTTAAATCTATAAAATTATTGTTTAAACTTATAATTGAAATTTTTGATTTGTCAGCTAAAATCGTATCACTTTTCTGTTGTGTCCATAATATCTTAGGATAGGAATTTAATAACTAATCCATCTATTATTGAATTCAAAATGCCATAGATCCTGAACGGGTTCGATTTCCGTCAAATACCATAAATTCAGTGAAAGGTTACTTTGATAGCAGCTATCAAGCAGCTATTCGCTGATGTAACAGTTTTTTTTTTGACCTTACTCAAAATATGACAATTGATGTTAAATAATAAAATTACGTTCCTATTTTTTTTCCTTTTTTATTTAAAAGTAATTAAGACCTGTTCGCATCCAGTTTAATCATCGCTGGATTCAACATTTTCAGTTTGGAGGGCCTTGAAAGTGGGAACTGGAACGTACGTAACCAATGTGTACAGCTTGTTGGGAGAATCTTCATCGTCGTTCCTCCTTCGTGCAAGGCGGACACGAACACGGCATGGTGTGCTCCTATAAAGTAGAAAATAAATCATCAATTTATAAGGAGTCACAAGGAAATTTTGTGTGAGAAAAATTATTTATGGTTGTGTTCATTCCAACGTATATTCGAAAAAACAAATAGCATTTCCGGAAATATTAATAAGGTTACAAAACGATAAAATTACCCAAGTTTGAATTTAAAAAAGAAAAAAACATTGTTTAGAAGTTGTCTTAAGCCTCGCAAAACTATCTAAACCTGTAAAAAAAATCCTAACAGATTCATCAGTGCCGATTTCGGTTTGTACTGAAGTCATACGTAAATAGTAACCTACATTAAAAACGTTTTCATATATGTCTCGATCGATCCAATTACTGTCCTGTAAGCCTCACACTTTAAGGTCTATTTTAAAAATCTCTTTCTTGCTTTTCGCACAATCCTAAGCATCTCTAGTTTCTTCTTAAGGAATATGATTTGGATTACTAACCCTCACTCGAGTCGGAATCTACAGACCGATTTCATAACATATAAAATCGTCAAGCCGACTTGTTTACTGACCTGATGCCCTTGCTCCAAATGTGTTTATTCAGGCGAGTATCAATCCTCACGTCGTTGGTGCCCATCTCCTTTTCGGCGAATTTCCTAATCTCCTTGATGGCTCTTGGGGCGCGTTTCTTGAAGCCGATGTTGTGCACCCTCTTGGAGAGGTGAATGGTGCACTCCCGGGTGACGACCTCATTGATAGCCGATTTGTTTCTTTTCTCAACCTTTGTTTTAGCCATTTTAATGTGCTAGATCCAGACCTAAAACAGCAAACGCGTTTATAAGAAACTTGTAAATAAAATCCACAAAGTTAAAGTGACACTTTTGATATGTTAAGTCTCGACCGAATTTAGCAAATTTGTCAAAGAAAAACCATAAAAATTCCACAATTTTATAAAAGTTAACAATATCCAGAAATCGATTTGTTGATTTAAATTGCAGTAAGTCATTTTATTATTTCGATGATCATAGATTTTCTAGTAAAATCACAAAACCCACCTCTTCACTTCACAAGTCTGACATAAAAGAGACGTTGACGATGACCGCAAGCGCCATCTAAATTTCAAAACTTTTTAAACTTAAGGAGGCTTTCCATTCAGATTGTTGAATCTCAAATAATTTTTTATGCACAAAAACGTACTCCAAAAACACTTTAGAGTGGAAGCAACCTGTTTAAGTTCGAAAATCATTTTATTATAAAAAATTGATGTAAGTTTTAAAGTAAAATTGAACACAATTACTAATTTATACAGCAGTAGTATTAATTCAAAATTATCGAGCTCAAAAATAGCTCAATTTAAGGCTGGCGGGCAATGCCCCGGTTGTCAAAACAGAAACTTGCAATTCAGAGTGCATCCGCAACCGCAGATAGAGCCCATATATTTTTTACAATGAAAGGATCTGAGGTAAGTTTTGAGGATAATAATTATAAATTTAAAAAAAGAAAAAACGAACTCTTTCAAGAACACGTTGTTAGTAATCGTACGTGTGGTTTTCTTGATTCAACCAGCGTTTAATGCGGTGAAGTTGATTCCCGTTCTACTTTGAATAATTTAACAATGTCACCTTTCTTTTTCAGAAATTCCCCGATTTAAAAAATGATAATTTGCTTAGGGCTGCTCGAGGTGAAAATGTTGATCGGGTTCCTGTGTGGGTAATGCGACAAGCTGGGAGATATCTGCCCGAATTCCAAGTTAATTCTATTTGCACTTCCTTTGACCTTTTAACTCAATTTTAAATTGCCCAACAGGAAGTGAGGAAAGAGCATGATTTCTTTACGATTTGTAGGACACCTGAACTCGCATGTGAAGTAACCATGCAGCCACTGAGGCGCTTTGATTTGGACGCTTCTATAATATTTTCAGATATTTTGGTGATTCCACAAGCCCTGGGCATGACCGTGGAGATGCGCTCTGGCGTTGTAAGATAGTTTGGAATCGCCTGGTTACGTATACTAAAATTTGTTTAATTTGAGGGGCCAGTTTTTCCTGATCCACTTAACACTCCAGATGATTTGGGGCGACTAACAATTGAAGGTGCTGTGACGCGCTTATCCTACGTGGGGGACGCTATTACTATGATGAGACACAAACTCGAAGGAAAAGTCCCTTTGATTGGATTCACTGGAGCACCAGTAAGTAGCAAACTTTGTAATTGTTTTGTCTAAACGTTTTTTAAACTTACGAAAAGAGTCCCTGTAGTTTAATGCTGAGGGTAATCTCTATGAACAACGATTTTGTTTGAGCTTTGATTACGATTATCTTGTCGTACAAATTATTTAATTTAAATTTATTTAAAGTAATTAATTATAGCCCATTTCATACTTAAAAATGTTTTTTTTTTTGAAAATATACAAATTTCGTTACGAAACGTAACTTTCAACAATTTTGAAAACATTTAAGTACTACTTTTAGTGGACGCTTATGGGATATATGATCGAGGGTGGTGGCAGTAAAACTATGTCTAAAGCGAAGTCATGGTTAAAAAATTATCCTGAGGATTCCAAGAGATTACTAACAATTCTTACTGCAGCAATCATTGATTACCTAGAAATGCAAGTAAAAGCAGGTGCACAAATGCTACAAGTTTTCGAGTCGAGCGCAGAACACTTGCCGAAGGAGGATTTCTTAAAAATTGCAGTGCCTTATCTAAAAGAAATTCGAGAGAAACTTCAGGAGAGGCTACAAAATCAATCTATTCCCTTAGTGCCAATGGTATAATGATGGTGCACTTTATATATTTTAAATTGTAATGATTTTTTTTAGGTTATTTTTGCCAAAGGTGCTGGACATTCCTTAGCTGAGCAAGCCACCCTTGGTTATGATGTGATTGGTCTTGATTGGACCGTTGATCCTGTAGAGGCTAGGAATCAAGTAGGACCAGATGTAACACTTCAGGGAAATTTAGATCCCCAAGATTTGTACAAATCACCCGTACATAATTCTATTTATATATAAAAAGATGTATATTTAAAACTGAAATTTTTTAGGATGAAATAAGGGATATGACAACTGAAATGGTCAAGAAATTTGGAAAACATCGCTATATCGCAAATTTAGGACATGGAATCACTCCTCAAACACCGATTGTAAGCATGGAAGTTTTCGTTGATGCAGTACACAAAGCTTTGTAATAATTTTGTGATTAATACTTTTTATTGTAATTCGGAAAGTTACGCTATTATATAAAATATTTCACTGATTTTAAATGCTTTTTTCCTTCAAAAAGTGCTAAAGCCATTAATAACTAGAGTTTGTCTAAAAGGCACAAAATACTACCACAAATCACAAGAATTGTTCCAATGTAAACATCTGGAAGAAAAAGGTTTAGAATCAATATTTAAAATGGTACAAATAATGCGATTTTGTAATCGTTAAATTTACTGAATCTCACAAAATCTTACATGGGAATTATTCAGGCCATCAATTTAAGAACTGTTTTAAGAAAATAAAACCGACTGCGATAATTCAGATATTCTATAACGTACTAAACATTTTAAGTCTTTGGTAGCACTTTCCGAGTGGAATCATAGTTAGTCAAGTTGCTTTTCGCTGCGATTTTTTACCAGTAAAGTTTTGTATATAAATTTTATATTCTTAGAGTTTCGGATTTAATTGAAGTTGTTTTTTCGCTTTAAAAAACTACATGATGGCCCTTGTCCCCTTGTACTTCATTTTATAGTTCAGAAATTAAAAGAGATTTACTTGTAGTCCCCACGGTCTCTCCAAGCATGTGTCCAACGAGCGCAGTGAAAACAAAACTTAAGGCATTGGAAACAGGAACTGCGAGTGATAAGCTAATATTTTGCAGAGTGAATAAGTAGAGGATGCTGCCGCTTTGGTTTAAAATAAAAGGCACAACGTATTTCCATCTTGAGGCTAAAAACCACAATTCGTAAAAGAACTTCTTCAATTTAGAGTCGCAGTGGATTTCTTCGATCCCTTTAGACCCCAAACGAATGAAGGGGTTTGTGGCACCCCACAGAAAGCCGACAGCAATCAAAGACCCTAAAATGAGGTTTCTCTTGATAGATGTCAGCTAATAAATGAAGAATGCAATGCTTACATATATCTGCAATCATTTTTTAATTCAGTCTAATTCAACAATTATCCTTTTAAATGCTTTTAACAAACAAATTCAGTTCCGAATCATATTTGCATAGATTGTGAAAAATTGACACTTATCCTAATTTCTTCGTTTATAAACATTGGTCAGCTGTTTGAAAAATGGGAACATTTACCAAAGATCAGAACCAGTTTTAAGTTCCACATATCTGATGACTTGAAAATCTTTGCAAAACGGTTGGCAACTACAATAATTAAGAGATGATACCACAGACAAATAATAATTTATGTAATTTTTGAAATGATAATATTAAATACCAGGAATTGCATTCCAAGAATTTTGAAAAAAAATAGATTTTTGTTATTTTAATAATAATGATTCCTTATTTGAGTGTGTATGTATAGGCCGAAATTCAAAGCTATATTCAAAATGTTTGTTTTAAAAGAAAGTGGACAGTCGATGGATTAAGGGAAAAATATAAAGAGATACTTCGGCAGTAGAAATTTTAAACGCCGGCACCCTAAACCTGGGAGTGGTGTAAAAATCACCCAGAAATAACCAAAAAATTGGATCTGGTTCTAGTTTTTAGGCCGCAAAAGGCCGAAATTCTACGCTATATTTAAAATTCTTGTTTTTACAAGTTTTTCGATAGCTTTTTAATAATTGGATACGATGCGTCCGTTGCAATTCCACAATGATTATTTTTGTTTCTTGCTAATTTTAAGTAACCGCCCTCTCCCCAATACTTTCCTAGAGAATTTTTAATTATCCAATAATCTGTGCCGTTATGACTTCCATAGCCAATAATCAGAACGGCATGAGTTAAATTATCGAGACTGCATTCCTCGTCGTAGTAAATTCCTCCGGAGTAATCCCGCAACGAGTCCAAGGTCCCATCCATTGCACTTGCTACAGGACCAATCAAAGCGACAACCTCCTTAAGTGACTCTTCGTCTCCGGATGGAATTCGTTTATAACCGACGGAATATATGCCTGCGTTGAACACCTTTTTATATCGACAGTCTCCTTGGACGTTTTCGTACGGGTAGTACATATGAAGGCTGAGGCCTCTGTTGTCCTTGGTGTAATTGAAAGCATACAGCGGATGGCCACCCATGCAGCCAGCATTGTAATTTGATGGAGCGCAGTCGATTAACTGCTGCTCTGAAAGGTCTACCTCTCTGCCAGATTGGATTTGTTCCTGAGCCTCAATAGCGGCCAACGCAGCAAATGACCAACAGGAGGCACAGGTTTCTATATAATAAGCATTAAAGAAGACTATGTATTATATAAATTTTAATTTAAGCTTTTACTATATCCAAGAATCTAAACTAAACCAAAAATTGCCAGCAATATGGAATTCAGTTAAAGGAAACTATTTTTGGAGCTACAATTAAAATGCTTAATTTTTTTTAATTTAAAGAATATTACCTTGATCTTTTACCGGAGATTGAATGCCCCTCTGTCTCCAGTCAACTTCTTTTGGTGTAACAGCGCGGAAAGCATTTTTATTCACTTTTGCTGTATTAGGCCTTTTATTGATAAAATAAATTAAACGTTTTAATTTCGTATAGTATAAAAAGTAACAGGTATTACTTACTCAACAAGGCTACTGATAAAACCGTGAGTATACCGCGCAAATTCGCTTTGTGCTATATCGATGAACTTGTTAATAGATTTCTTAAATAAAACTTTTCCCCGTTTATAAAGTTCATTATGTTTATTAATTTTTTGAGTACGGCTTTTGAAGAGTTTCAAGTGTTCCAGTTCTTCTTCAATACTTTGAAAAGTCTTTTTATGGATTTGCTTGAAATAAACCCATTGTGGTAAGTTTATGTCTAAATCATCTATAGCAGGAACCCATCCAGCTGATGCAAATGATAGTAAAGATATAGTAACAATAAATGTTCCTCTCATTTTGTCTACCCCGTTGGATAACTAAAATCTCTATAGCACAAAACTCACAGTATCACACGTTAAACCGAAAAATCGACTAAATGCTAATAAGGTCACTTGCAGAAATAATGCCTAACGCATTTCAATCATGGTTATATAGCGGTAATATAGCATCAAAGCAAATTCCTTCTCAATGGTATTCCACATCCGTATCAATATTTGCACAGAAGGCTTTTATTGCTTGCACGCCAAAACCCGAAAATCATGTGTTTTGTTTTCATGAATTGCCTGCTGTTAATTGCAATTAATTAAGTAGCTATTCATTACCTGATATCAACGCCATAGCTTTGCGGTAGGGAGTTATATAGTTACATCGCCTATTGCGTTTGAATGCCAATGCTCTTAAGGAGTTTTTGATAAAAGTAATTTCAAGGTTTAAAAGAAATAAACAACAATAAGAGTTTAAACAGTTTAATTGAACCTTCGCAACTCTAAAAAGTATTGAATTTCACCTTCTTATACTCTTTAAGATATTAATAATTTGAAAAATGTCACTGGTGTATTGACATTTTATTTCAGATGAACATAAAAATTAAAATTAAAGAATGATTTCCAAAAATTCTCAAACCTCGACAGTTTATACTCGTATATGGTAGTGTTACATTCTTAAATTAGATTTTTATTTGTATGCTACAGCCAATGAAGTGAAATGTAAATTGTTACAAGTTAAGATTAAATAAAATTTAATATATTATAATGTTTGGAATATTTCATATAATTTTATTTTAAGCAAATCCAATCACCCTAAGAGATGAAATAATTGCATTGATGAATTCTTGCACAATTTTAAGTTTTATTGGAAATGCATATGGAAATCGCACGATTTAAACTGAGTTTATTCTTTTCCTTGTATATGAAATAACATTAACTTCTTGTCAGCTGCTGCTTTTCTTTGGAGGTGGTTTAAATTCGGATTCTAAATAATCGCCTTCGAGTTCCTTAAATTCAATACGTTGTTCCTTCATCGCTTTCTAAAACATATTTAAATTTATGTAGAATCCTTATTATTATATAATTAAAATACATACTTTTACACATTCCTGATAAACTCTGAATAGTGGCGCACACATAGATTCATCATTACTGCCTTTAAGAAATTTCTCTGAAAACCAAACATTGAAACACGTGTCATATTGCTTCTTGAGCTCTGTACAGTTTTCTCCGATGCTGTTCATATTAATTTTCCTACAACAAGAAAGAACATTTTCCTTACTTTTAAACTTTGTTACTGCTGATACCTACTTATTGTTTTAAAATTAAACCTGAAAACGATTACAGATAAGTAGATACATATATTACATAATATTAATAGTTTTTTCACTTCTAATGAAAAGTAAGACAATAAACTACAGGATTCGAAATGGATTAAAATTTTTTTAGGATATTTTCATTTTAACTTCTCAGTTTAAATACATTCCTTCTCAAACAATTGCTTAACTTTCTTTCTTCTAACTACCTACCGGGCGTTTTCTAATTTTTAAGATTCTACGAAAAACATACATATATTACATATATCAAAACTCAATTGCTACTTTCCCTGTAGATCGATGTTTAAACAAAAAATCGATTTATATCATATTTTATAAAATCAGAATCGAATACACGAGCTGAAGATAACATAATTATAGGCGCAAGATGTGCTCCTTTACGCAGCTGCTCAATATAATTATTCTGAATAAGTATAAAATCTCGCAACAACTACAAAGTAAATGAAGCAGAAAATGCTTAAGAAGGAACCTTGTAAATTCTTGGCAAGGCCAAGCTTTAATTGAAAATTATTCCTGCTGATTTAATTACGCTAAAATGTCAAAGTAGATTCTTCTATAAAACATTTTAGAAAGCTACCCCTTTTCATTCATTCTTCACATCTTTTAAACACTCGTCGCGCGTCGTCCTCCGAACATGATGTAATTAATGAAAATATGTTTACTTAATTCCTAACCACTTTCGAGTCGAATTATTATAATTAAATTTAAGTTAAAAGGATCGTAATTAAATATTTAATGTGGTTATTTCAGTTCACCTTTTACTGAAGATTTGTATAATGCTTCCATAAATTTAGATTTGTAAATTTAAAGATAAAAACCCCCGGTTTAATTTAAAACTTTAGAATGCGATCTCTTCGTGCGTGCAACATTTAACAGACATATGTCACGAACAGATGTGTGGGAGCATTTAACAAAAAGGAGAGGTGTGTCATTTTCACCACAGTAACAGCTGTTCCATTTTCACCACGGATAACGCTTTTAATCGAATTTAACCACTGCAGTTTGTTTCTGTCAATAAATATAATCAAGAGTCTGTGAGCTTTGCGAGAAATTTTTAAAATTTTCGTTTAATTTGAACAAAGATTAAAGAAAGGCAGTATAGTTAGCTCAGGTATCCTGTACGAATTCGAAGAATATTATTTTTACCTGGCAGTACTCTAGTTGAATGCTGATTTCACAGTTGAATGGAACTAGATTGTCAGTGCACTGGCATTAAACAAAAACGTCAAAACAGTAAAAAGTTGCGCTTGCAGCAAATTAAAATAAATTCGTCCCATATAAGTTTAATTGTACGTCTCAATATTTGGATGTGTTATGTGAGCAGTTTTGTCCTATAAACAAAGGTAAAAATATCCAAAAGAAGCCAGATCAGCCCACGATGTCCGAGTCCTATGGTAAAACAAGAGTCAGTCGTCAAAGTTTTGTGTTTCACATAAATTTCATGTTTAGATTACCTCTTCAAGTTTTTGATTATTGGGAGTGCTGGAAGTGGAAAGAGTTGCCTTCTGCACCATTTCACTGAGAGCAAATGTAAGTTTACTTTAAGATCTTTTCTTAGCGGTGAGCCATGTTTTTACTATGAAACAAAACTTGCATTAACTACGCTAAACGTCAGCGATAACAGTTCTCAAGGACACTCAACATTTCGACACTGCAATTTTATTTAGGATTTTCTCTTGTTCCTAGGAAACTTATTTTCTGATACTTGGTAATTATGGATTGGATACACCTGAAAATAAATGGCACTAATGTTTATAGATTTTTTCCGAACTAGTAAAGGATTTGCAAATAACATTTCATTTTCAAGACAGTGCTACTTATAAAGGTAAAATTTTCAATAATTTTCAAAATTTTGTAGAATAATTATACTGTGTAGAGGAAGGAAGTTGAAGTTTTAAATGGGGACCTTCATTTTATATTTTATAAAAACAAGTTAGTTTTATCGGAAATATTTAAATAAGGTACTTTCAGAGTGACCCAGGAACAATAACGTGGACGTAGTTTCTCTTTCCTGTCCTCAAATCGTCGCGGTGCTTGGTTGGTTACCGTGAATCCCCCACCGCTCACCATAAATGTTATATTGAAGTTAGCTACTTCCGTATTAAACATTTTCATATGTCGAGGAAACTCTGAATAAATCAAATGATTTTAATTTTTGGGATGAATGGAAGATTGTTCGGTTGGGACTATGTAAAATACAATCGATTCCATATAAATTGCGACTAAATTATTCGGGGCAACGCCCATAATATTTTTCATTTTGCCAAGGAAAGCTTCTTCATTATTATATATTATATTATATTATTATTATATGTAAAATAGTTAAAAATATCCGCCAAAAAAAGAAGCTGAAATTTAAAAAAATTATAAACGTAAAGGATTTTCTTTTTTCCTTCGAAATAACAATCAACGAAAATTCCTTTCTACAAAATATTTTATTAATTTAAAATTTTTCTTGTACAAACTGTTTTATTTAAATCAAATAATAGCCCGGGCACATGAAATATATCGGCATGTTAAAAAAAATATTACTACACTAAATTTATCACCAGTAAATAAATACCCTTCTAAGTATACAAAGGATTTTACTTATTTTCAGTTAAAGATGATAGCTCCCATACCATTGGAGTTGAATTCGGTTCAAGGATAGTCAATGTAGGAGGTAAATCGGTTAAGCTCCAAATTTGGGATACTGCTGGACAAGAACGGTTCCGTTCTGTCACTCGATCTTATTATAGAGGAGCTGCTGGAGCTCTTCTTGTCTATGACACAACGTCAAGGGACTCTTTTAATGCGCTCTCGAATTGGTTAAATGACGCTCGTACTTTGGCCAGTCCAAATATAGTGATTCTTCTTGTTGGAAATAAAAAAGATTTAGAAGAAGAAAGAGAAGTAACATTTTTGGAAGCAAGCACATTTGCACAAGAAAATGGTAAGAAAATAATTATTCATATAGCATGCTCACAAATTCATATTTTTTTTTCAGAACTTATTTTCCTTGAAACTAGTGCTAAAACTGGTGAAAATGTTGAGGAAGCTTTCCTTAAATGTTCAAAGACAATATTAGCGAAAATTGAAACTGGTGAATTGGATCCAGAACGAATCGGAAGCGGAATTCAATACGGAGACACGGCCGTGCGTAATTTGCAAAACAAACAACGAAATATTCGACAACCGGATTGTGGATGCAGAGTGTAAGACATTCAAGATTTCATACGATATTTTAAATGAAATCTTAAAGTTATTGAATAGATCCATTCTATAAGATAAAATATAAATATAATACATTACTTTTGCAAGTTGACTCCATTGAAAAAATGTTATTTCATATCCCTTGAGGTCATCTATTTTTAGCCATGTAAGATTTTGCTTCCTTTATATTTAATTTAACGGACAATTCTTATTGAAAAGCTTAAAAAAAAGAAATATGGTTCTGACTATGCTTTTGTTACATTCACAAAAAATTTTGATTTTTTAGGATTACCAATAAGACTAACTCTTAATGCTTCAAAACTGCTTATTACTTCTCTTTAATCAGCACGACTTAAAGTGATACTTTGAGTAAAGATAAAATAAAATAACTTTTAAGATTTCCATGACCATTGAACTATGTGGACTGCTTACAATAGGTTTTCATTAGCAAATCTTTTTTTTTAAACTTACAAATGTTGATACGTTTTCTATTCAATTCATTTTATTTATTTATTTCTCCCAACTTGTTTCTTTTTGAGATAATTTGAATAGCTTGAAGTACATCCATGAACCCAAAACAACAGGTGTTTTTAAGCATGATTCATGAAGCGCTAAAGAGAAAAAATTCTATAAAGTTACAACTGCTTCATCAACATATTCAACAATTTTAGGAATTTATTTTTATCTGGCTGTTATTTTGGCATAATTTATTCAGATATCACCAGCAGTGACCTTAAGTACTTTGAGGTATATACATCTCATAAAATACATACGTAAAAGCAGGCTAAATAAGAATACAATTTCTTTCTTTTTGGATATGATAAAAGAAAATTTTAGAATGCTATAAGATCTTTAGAAGAAATAAACTATAATAATAAAATAAATAAAGATTCTTCTGATTGCCTGCCGACATTTGAAAATTGGTTAAATCTTTCAACACGTACTGAATAATTTGAAGTTGCCCGATAAGTGATAACTACTGTACTGTACTAAAATTATACCCAACAGCGATATATAATTGTTGGTACTAAAAGGGTTAAGATATGTCACGGTAAGTAGAAAACGAAATGGCTACACAGTTAAAGTTTGGACATAAAACAAGTATTATTCTACTTCTAGAAATTTAATTGGTTGAAATGTGGGTGGAAGGCGGAACCAGCAGTAAGCACATTTACGAAAAAAACTCTTTTCAGAGCTACATCAATAAGCAGTGTCAATGTCAGTGTCGCGCTCCCTAATGCTCTCACATTTATCTTAACAATTTTTGAACATCTTTACATATTGCCGTGAAAATTTTTGTTTGAAAGATTATTAATTAAGCTCAACCTATAGTATGTGTATAAATGTATGGGAAGAAAACAAGTTTGTTGTACGACTACTGCAAATCGTTCACCAGACCTATTGTATAAAATTTTTGTTGTAAAATCGATTTGCAAATATAATAAATTAAATACACAGTGCAGCTGCTTATTAGGTTTGTCATGGATTTGTATGGTAGCTTTTTAATCAAGTAGTCAATTTCTAGTCATTCAAAAATGTTGTTGAAATCCTTTGGACGAATACCTTATAAATTATAAGACATCATATTCTAATCAAACTTTTTATTTACAAAAACAAACTCTTACAAAAAAATTTTCTTTTTATAAATTTGTCATTACATAAAATAGCGTACATACAATTTCTGTTGTGTAATATTGAAACAAATTATTATCCTATGTACACCAATATTAATAATATTAATATTCAAACAGATAGAATACTTTTACTACTCTCGCAGTCTTTCTTAAAATGCTTTGTACTATTTAGAGACATTAAACATAAATTTTTAATAAACCTTAGTACCTACAATTTAAAATTAAAACATAAAACTAAAAAATCTGGCTATCAACTAAAAAGGAGATTGGTACAAAGCTGCAAAACAAAATTATAATAAATCACGCATAAAAAAACTAGTTAATCGCTTTTATAACTGTGTATAAGATTAGGCATTCTTTTACTAACCGCTGTAGATCGCAAAACGAGATAGGATGAATGTAGAGAGATATTTGAACAAAAACTTAGTTTTGTGTTTAAGAACAAAAATAACTCTTTAAATTAAAATTCAAATTCTTAGCACACTTTATTAGACTGTATTGAATGCAAATGACCATCATCTGAACAGGACTCACATGGGCTACTTGATCCGCATGAATTACCATTTTCTCCATTTTTTTGTTATTATTTTTAATTAATTTTGAAGGCAAGTGTTTCCTTATCCCATTAATTAAATAAATTTCCTTTCATTGTTATTCATAGAAACTATTTCTACCTGTTAAAATCAATTTCAAATACATATGTATATGCGTTTTTTACCATGACTGAAATTCATTTGATGTTTTGCGTTTAAATTTAAAAGAGTTTTGGGATCATCATATATTTAACCTTTATGCAATATCTTGTCCAGGCGGAATGATATCTTGCGAAATTGCGTCTATGTACACGTATAGCGCGATAAAAAAGATAAATGATGATGAGAGAAAGTGAAATAAAAGGGAATGGAGAAAATTTCCAGTAAAGAGGAATTGCAAAGGACAACAAGGCTATCACATCACCTGTATAATTAGGTTGTCTTAAGCTGCCCCACAATTTCCCCAAAAGAAGTCGTTTCCCTTGAAAAGTAGGCACTGTATCAGCATAAGCAAACTCCATAGTGTGAGGATACAAGCGGTAGCGGTACTTAATTTTATTACTTATTCGTTTCAAGATAAGTCCAACCACGAAAAGTGTAATTGTTAGCGCAATAGCCCAATTAGGCAATTCTATTCCGTGATTAGAGCTAAAATATTTTGGTATGGCAGCTAATAGAAACGGAGTCACGGAATATCGAACCAAAAGTAAAATGCCTACACCTTCTTGCTGTAGCTCGAAAGATGTTGTCAAATGATGTTCATAAAAAATCAGGTCACAAACGTACGCCAAAAGTAAAACCGATTCCAAAAGAGACGTGGAATCAAATTTAGTATTTTTAATAAAATAATTAGCCATATATAGTGCCGTTGCAGAGGCATTGTTGTTTTCAAAATCATATATAGAATTCTGCAGGTTTTCAAAATTAAAACTTTTATATATAAAAACTTCAGCAAACACTAAGGTTGTGATGATACTAATACGGTAGGATGCTAATTTTATATCAATGGTTTGGAACAGTTTTGGATTAATTTCGCGACCTATAGCGGCATCAATTCGCGTGCACCCCGATTTAGCATATGGGTTCCACAATTTCGGACTAACAGATTTGGAGTGTATGTAGCACCATATCGCAAGGATAATGGCCAGACCTGCACTGATATCAAGGATAAGTAAATAGTTAGTTGTGATGTAATTAGCAGATTGGTAGCCCAGATATTCAGTTGTAATAAAGGCAATAGTGGCAATAATGCCAACGGCTATTGCATTAAAATAGTATTCAGTAGTAATACCACGCTCGTTACGAAACTTAACTATTCTTCCGACTGGAAGCGCTGAAAGTATGAATACGCCAGAGACATAAACCATATAAACACCCAAATACTTGTACCGGTACTTCAAAAGGTCCTGCAAACCCTTTAAATCCGATATATTTGAGAGTTTCTTAAAATCGAAATTAAAATAAAATGGTGATTGTAGGTAATGCACAAGGACAGGTAAAGCTATTGCAAATAAGGTGACAAAAGTAGCACTTAACTCGCGTACAATAAAATTGCCTTCTGGGGGTCTGATTTGTACATCGCGACGGTTCCAGGTAATGTCCTCATGAAAGCTAGTATAGTGCTCCTCATTTTCATTATCGGAATATTCAGTTTTCGAATAATCATCATCATATACACTACGGCTTACCGAGCGACTGTGAGTCTGGCGACTTTGGCCAGTGCTTGCAGTGGGAGTAGGAGTGGATTGATGTGTTGAATAAGTGGGAGTTAAATTTCTTGACACTGAAACGGATCTGCGAACAAACGCTGATGTAAGCTTTGCAATTTCTGAGTCCCCAGACGTATCTTCCACTTTTGTACTTCCAATACTTCCAAAATCGACGGTCTCAGTAGTTTTTGTTGTCACTACAGTAGAAAAGCTGGCTGTTGTAGCCATGCTGTCCACTGAGGAGGGAGAGTTCTTTTTCTCAGGAGATGCATTAAAAATCCGTGGAGTGATTTTAATTGATGTCTGAGTGCTTTCCTGGAAAAGTTTTCAATAAACTCAATTATTAACCCTGAAACTTTCAAACAAATCAAAAAAATACTTTTTTTTTTAAGACTATTACTTATATTTATTGAACTGATATCTTTTGGATATTTTTATAAAACACTAGCTGACCCATACGCGGCGTTGCCCTGGCACAACTATCCCTATAATAAAACTATAAAAGTACGTTATAGATTTTTGTTACAGAAATTTGTCAAATGTCTTTCAGGAGATTAAGTACGCCATGCAGATAGAATTTCTTCTCAATCGCATAAATATTTGCATGGCTCTCCATAAACATATCACTGCTTAGCATTTCCCCCTCCCCTTTCCAATTGCAATGCAAACTACTAATGTATGTCATTTTCATTTGGTAGGTTTTATGTAATATTCCAAATTCTCAATTATGTAAACTTTCGCTTTATATAAATGAAATATTTTGGAAATGTTTGAAAATTCCAGTTTATGAAATCAACTAGCTTGAAAACTCCCAAGCATCAAGTTATGTATAAATCTCATTAACTTCAAAATTTGAAAGTCCGCTGTCCTGAGTGACCATGAAAACCCCCAAATATGTACATATGTCCCAATTTCGGTCTATATCGCATAAACTTCAACTGCACTGCACTGCACTGCGAGTACTTTATGTTATATGTATATGTTCTTTGCTATTACCAACATTAAAAGAAATCCAGAATTTAAAGGAAAATTTTTCTATTGAAGTATTTTATAATTCGCAAAATCTAATCTAATCATATCATGAACTGTAGAAGAATATAACAAAAACACAAATAGATTTTTTCCTTAATTCAGTTTCTGGCGGGAAAGTGTCGCTACATGGTAACTAAGCTCAGGTATATTTCATGTTGCGACACTGTCCATATTTGAACAGATTTTTCATAAGTTAATTTAGGTGGAACTTAGAGCAGTCAGCCTTCAGTCTTCATAATATTGATTCAAAGTGTAATTATCGTTTTATCGTCTTCAAATAATTTTTAAATGATAGCTTTAGTCATATTGCGAGCATTTGGAAATTTCATTCGGCTAGTAGCGCAATTTTCAGAAGCACATTCTATTACAGCAAACGTTATTTTATTAATTCTATATTTAGCTGTAGGCACAAATAGTACTCCGTTTGATTCTTTTATTTTTAAACATCTAAAATAACTTTCAAATATAAGTACCTGCTCAAATTTCTCTTTCGTTATCTCCCTGTTTTCAATTTTAGAATCAAAATTTGCTAAGTTCACTTTCGCCTTTCCTTTTTTTCGGTTGGGAGAGCCCTTTTGAGTAGGTGACGCTTTCCCAGGCGCAGCATGTGGCTTTTTACCAGGTGACTTCCGTGCAGTTCTTGCAGGGGAGCTCCTCACCCGTGATCTGCTACTCGTTCGACGTCCTTCCATTCAGATGAAACTACAATGCAAACAAAAAATAAAATCTTAATAAACGCTCCGTACGCTAAAACGTTTTCCCCGCCATACGCGATTATCGGACGCTTGCATCAAACTACACTAATTTACATCAAATTGGGTGTAATTAACTCACTTTTCTTCGATTTATCTTTTAGGAATTACTTATGCGCAGGCACTCAAGAAATATTCAGTCTTTTAATGCTTTAAAATTGCACGAAATTATCAATTAAAAGCCAAACAACACCGGGACCGACGCTACTACACTTTGATCTTCTTCTTGGCTGTTATTATGGAATGCGGCTTGGGTCGCTGACAACGACAACGGCTGGCACTTCAACGTCTAGTTGCAGATTTAAGGGTAAGATGGCAGGACGGTAGCATGGAAGCCCCTGTTGAAAGCGCTTACTTTTCTAGGTAATAGTAAATTTTTGCCGATTTCTTTTTTGCATTTGTTTATATGTATATTGTTATTAAATTACATTATTAGTTTAAATATTCTCGATTAACACCACTAGGGTTGAATTTCGCCAATGGGTAAAGTTCGTATTTAATTGCTTGTTTAGTAAAATATTTATTCAATATTTCAGGTTAATAGGCTCGTACATGTCATAAACGCAACTACATATCTATATATCTACGAAACTTTTAAAAATAAGGACTTTTCTACATAATGTAACTGTTTCCAAAATAAAAAATGGTTGTCTGAAAGTGTCATTTAAAATCAATTTACGCAAATCGAAACTTTATTTCCATACAATTAAAATATAAATATACCACACAATCAAGCCACAACATAGCAATCGTCATCATCTTGAATACTGTCCTCACTCAAAAGGATACTGCCATCATCATACTGCTGAGTATCATTTTCACTCATTGAAGCATTCTCATAGTTTTCCACATTTCTGAATGTTTCAGTCATCATTTTGAAACGAGTCTGCTTTTCCTCGTCATACTCCTCTTTATGCATACGATACTTATGGGAGTACAAATGAAGTTTACTCCTAAAACGCTTATTACAATAAGGACAGGGAAAATGATTCCCGGTGGCATGAGAGCCAATATGTTCCTAAAACAAATTGGTTCATTTAAACAAACCGATAAAAGTTTTATAGTTAATATTACCTTTAATTTCTGCCGAATTTTAAAAGCTTTTCCACATATAGTACATTTATGAGGACGATGGGACGAATGAACGTATCTAATGTGATGTCGAAGTGTTTTAATCGAAGCAGAGAGTTTTCCACAAATTGGACACACGGGATCATTAATTGTTTCCTGACCTAATTCAGCTGCATGTTCGTTAACGTGCTTTGCAAATACCGACTTACCCCTAACAATTTTACCACAAACGTGGCAGATATGACCTTGCAATTTACCATGGTAAACATTTTTATGCATTTGTAAGGCCAAGGCGGTTGGGAATCTACAATGCAGAGAAAGCAGATTAAGAAAGCCACCTTAATATAAAATAAAAATTACTTACGTTTTTCGACAATCCATACAATAAACACGCCTATCTTCTTCTGAAATGTGCCGAGTGCAATGCTGATTTAAAGCGTGTTGATTTGTAAACTTCTCTGGGCAATACTCGCAATGGAATATTTTCTCAATTTCAGGGGCGTGCTTGATAGCCAAATGATTTTTAATAGCATATTGCGAAGAGAAAGTTTTGTTGCACTCTTTACATCTTAATATAGCAGAAATAAGCATGGTAAAAGTTATTTTTGAATAAGTTTTCTTACCTGTAACTTTCTGGATTAACGTGTTGGTTTATATGATCAAGAGCATAAGCACGACTGGGTAGTTTTTTGTCGCAACATCTCACATATCCACTTATACTGTGGACGGACTGATAATGCTTGCATAGATCGAAAAACTTGGTGCATTTTTCTGAGCAGAGTTCACAATCAAGATTAATATGTTTAGCGATAAGTGCATCCTCGCTTTCAACTTTGTTCATATCTCTTCGGTTAGAATTTCCACCTTTATTTCTTGGATCTCGTTTGAAACTTAAACTGTCTTGGTTACGAAGTTTTCCCTTAAATGGAGTCCTATTTTCGTTTGAACTCCTCCTCGGTGCATTGTTCCTTCGCCATCTCTCTTCAAAATCCATTGAGCTATCCATATCGTCAAGGTCATCAAAATCATCTAAAGGATCTAAGTTCACAATATATATATATATACCTGACTTTCGTAACAGATCTTTAAGTGTACTTACCAAAATCGCCTTTTTCTAATAAATACCCGTCTTCTTGTACTATTTCAATGATATTCGGACTATCTTGTGTACTTTCTGGAAGCAAATTATTTACTTTTAATGACTACTAACTCTTAAAAGAACAACAAATACTTTACTTACCGTTATACAAACTTTGATCGTACAATTTCCCAGTAGTACCACTCCGCTTAATTTTTTTCTCCTCTTGGAATGTATCGACACTGACACTATCTATAATGGAAATGTTACGATTTTTAATACTTGCGTTAAAGAATCATCTTTATAGTGTATAATATATTGTGATTGGCCAGCAAATAAAAAAAACTGATTCCGGGAATCAGAATAAAATCTATTATTCTTCGATTTCTCCTTATGGAAATATTTAGGTTGAAATCAATTAAAAATCAGTTCCAAAAGTGATTCTATATACATATACATAATAGCCCACGAGCGGTAGTAATAAGAACAGAACTGCAAAAGCGAAAGGGTTACACACTTCCACAAAAAGGAAACAGTAACTTAGCTCTGTTTGACATAAACAAAACAGCAGACTTGTCACGAAACAAATCGCAAATTAACCAGGAATCGATTTAAAATCGATTTAAAACTAATTCCCAGCGTGGGTTATTTTCATTGGCCATGGAGTCGACCAATAATATGTGTCTGATGGTAGGAATCACTTTTTCATCAGTTTTCCATTATTTTATTTTGCTTTAAAGCAGTTCTGATTCTTTTGTGTTCTTAAAATCAGTTTTTCTTCTATTCCAAAGTGAAGAAAAACTGATTCCAATGTCTATCTGGGTAATTAGAATTATCCTTGTTGTAAAGATTATCCTTGAACAGGTTGAGGCCGGTGCTGCAATTTGCATTTCTCCTCATTTGTTGGCTTCGTTTGGTGCTTTGCTTCATCAGGAGAAGTATGGACGAGAGTTCGTACACAGAGGAGTCAACAAATTAAATCTGTACCTTTGCGGAATATCTGCGATATGTTTGCTCCCTTCCGAGCGAATTTGTTCGCTAATTTACTCGTGGTGCGTTACACAAGCTAGATTAATTCTATTATCTACACTATTTCGCCCTCAACGCAGGTTTGAGAGAATAAATATAACATAAAGCGAACCTACCCTCGGCATTAGCTTTTGGATTTCCGTAGCCATAGCTGCACTCAGGCTGGCTGCCAATGGAGCTGGCGTCGGGCTGATAAAAATCACTGTAGTCCTGCGAGCCTCCGTAGAATTGCTCGCTCAACGACTTATGGGCCTCCTTCACTTTCGTGTAAAATAAATGGAAATTCGAAATCTGCTCCCAACAAGGACAACAGATTCGGCCTAAAGTCGCATCGTCCTCGATGGGCTGAAAGGGAAAACGAGTGTCAGCCTGCCATGGGTCCCACAGCCCGAAAGGACATTGATTTACCTCAAACCAGAAGTGCTGCTTGATTATCGCCGATATATCCAAACTCTTTCCCTCTTCACCGAATATGTTTATAACATCAACATCCTCTTTTAAACACACACCGCAAGTCATTTTTAAAACTCATCTGCTTCCCGGACGCCTCGGACAGAAAATAAATAAACAACCACACAATTCTGTACAAAAAATAAAAGTACCGAACCGAAGAGTTTACTGATGAACTGCATTATCCTGACAAATGTGTTCAGAAAGCTGAGTAACAAAGAAGTAAAATGTTGATACAAATTTCTTAAAACTTATTTATTTGATAAGAATGTAATTAAATATATAACCATAGATATGCAATGTTTTATAGTTTTTTCACAATACAAAATATATTTGAAAAATTTAAATCGTTGCAGCCACCGGGACTTTTTCGAACGAAGTCATGCCATTTCCCCTGGAGAAGAGGAACGCGAATAAAAAACCCTATAAACTGAGTGGTAAAATGACAGTTAATTGTTTACATCGAAATAAAAATATTTAACTTGGATGAATATGACTGATTTAGGCTTCTTTTGTAGCCTTTGTTTTTCCAATTGCTATGAGGGAGCTTTAAAAGGTGATAAAGTCCATTCGTTCAGGAAAAAATGCAATTTTCTTTTTAGCCAACAGGTAAGGTTCTATTAATGTGTGACACCTTCAATATTAAAAAAAACTACCTGCCGTCCTTAAATTTGAAGATAGGGTGCAAACGGCTTATAAATCAGACTCAGGGTTCACTAAATATTTTGTAATCAGCTAATTTTTGGCTCCGCCTTTCCTTCCGGTATGGAAATCTTAAGGGCTATTTTCATTATAATTGTTTGATATTAAAATTTGTATAGAACAATCGATGCAGGCTGCAAACTCGAACTAAGACTCATTTTCGCATTTACCTCCCTCACAAATTATATACAGGTACCTAATTTTGTGCGAAATGTTGCTCGGAATTTCGTGGATTTAAAAAATCACTCCCATTGTTGAGTGTGTAGAAACATTTATTTTGGATCAGAAGAAATTACCATCAATCCTTTTTATCGTGAAACATTCGCAAGAGTTCTTAAAATCCAGACTTTATTCATTTTCTTATAACTAAAATAAATTTGCATATTAATTCTAGCATAGAGGTTCAACATTTAGGGAGAGATGAGATTAGAATTATAAGAATAACGTTAAAATATTTACTACTGGACGACTTTTTCCAGATAAACCTGAAAAGCTGCGTTTGGAAGAACGCCTGTGTAAATTGCATTGCAAAAATTGATGAGATCTACGAGTTCTTCCAGAAGGTAATACAAAATCACAACAGACTATTAGCAAACAGCAATAATTCATGTGAAAAGCAAAAGAGCAAATCAGGAAATAGTATTGATTATTTGAGTGATATAGAATTCAAAGAAGAGAATTTATCCAATGGATCTGAAGGCGAAGACAAACTAAACTATGAACCACCTGTGGAAGTTGCGGGAGAATCTGGCTCAATTTTGAATAGTGATAGTGTGCCAAATAATTCAGGTAGAAATTTAAGATGCAAAAGCCGCCGCCCAGTTAAACAAGATTTAATTACCGACGAAGAATCAAAGAGACAAAATCTTTCTGAAAATATAGAGCTGCCTGATCATCTTAAAACGAGGATTCCGAAAAAAATAAGTGATGCTACAATTAGGTCGTTTATGGACATAAAATGCGAATTGTGTGCAAATAATCAGAAATACAACACTTTTAAGGAGCTCCAACTGCATTATGAAAAGCAGCACGACACGAGGGGCTTTCTAAAATGTTGTGAAAAAAAGATTTTTCGAAAAGATAGAATTGTAGATCACATTACTCTGCATATGAATCCAGATGCATTTAAGTACGATTATTATTTGATTAGTGATCGCGTATTAAAATTTACTATGCTCAGATGCCCAAAATGTGGTCAAAGAAGTAAAAGCAAAGTACTTTTGCGCATCCATATGAAACAACATTTACCTGTTGAAAATCGTCCCTACCCGTGTAATATTTGTGACCAAAGGTATGAATATTAACAAAATTGCTATTTGATCATGAAAGTGTTTTTGCTTTTAGATTTGTTTTAAAATCACAACTTAACAATCACCGAGCCACACATCTATCGGCCCATGAAAAAAAATTCATTTGTGATGAATGTGGCAAAGCGTAAGAGTATTCTGTGATATTTGTATGATACTACTTTAAAAAGTTTTTTTTTTTTCATCTTTTAGGTTTGCATTAAAATTTGTGCTGCTTAAGCATAAAACAACGCATAATTTAACAAAGCAATATTTCTGTGAAGTATGTGCTCGATCATTTGCGAGCAAAGTAAATCTAGTATCGCATGCCAAAACGCACGTAAAGGAGCCGGAGCCTCGAATTCAGTGTAAAGAATGTGGACAATGGTACAAAAATCAGCAAACATTAAGAACTCATCGACATCGGCATAGGGACATTCGAGATCACGTTTGTGAGATATGCAACCGAAAATTCTCTTCCAAAAGTTCTTTGTTGCAGCATACGAGATACGTCCATCAAAAAATTAGCAATTTTCAGTGCAATATTTGTCAAAAACAGTTTAGAAGAAAGCCAGAATTAACTGAGCACGTAGCAAGACATACAGGAGAAGTACTGTATCAGTGTCAGTTTTGCCCAAAGACTTTCTTTTCTAGTTCTAATTATTTTGCTCATAGAAAAGCGAAACATCCAAAAGAATATGCTTCTATGATTCAACAACAGACTAAATAGATCAAATATATAGCATAATTATAATAAAAACTTTATAATTTTAAAACAGAACTCATTATTTAATTAGATTTAAGTACGCCTACCTAAAGAATCTTGATAAGAATAATTTTTCGTAAATAGATATTGAATTTTACGTAAGCGTTAATTTTAAAATTAAATAAAAAAAAAGCTCAATAATTTTTCGATATTTTATTAATGTTTTCGAAGTATTTACAGCGTGTGTAAGTAACCTATATAATAGTCCCGAAAAAATAAAAAAAACATGACTTCCTTCAAATAACTCAATAAGCTTCTAAAGTACAGTTATGCTTACTTGTTGGATTCTGAACTTGTAGTTGCTTTGCTAACAATTCTTCCGGCGATCGACTTGCCTTCTTGCTTAAGGATCATAGTGCCTCCTTTCATTTCAATCTTACCTTCTTTGGCCATCGCTGCTACTTCAGCTTTGGTCATCATAATTTTTTGCACCTTCACCTTACGATCCCCGATAATCATGTCTACAAGTTTTTTAGTGCCCGTTGGGGTGCTAGCGGAGTCAGTTTTAATTTGTTTTGCTGGGGGCGCACTGCTGTTTGATTTGTCGTCAGGTTCAGAAGTTCGTTTCTGCAGTTGTCGTACTTTCTCATGTTGCTTACCACTTTCTGAAGGTGCGTTTTTATTTAAAATTTGCGGGGCACCTGCTTTCCTAAGAATTCGCTCGTTTAATATTTTTATTTCTTTAACTTCTGGTGACTTTTCAAGCGGTGCTTTTTCAGTTGCGCTTTTGTCGCTTGGAGTCTTTTCTTTTTTAATGCAAGTAACAGATTTTGGAAGCTGTTTGAGAACCGATGTAATGGTTGGCTGTTTGGTTTTTGGCGTGTCCGCCAATTTTTCTGCCAAGGACCTTCTTGTAAAAACCGTTGGTTTTGGTGTTTCCTTGGTAACTTTTGATTTAACCTCCTGGGATGTTGATGCCCTAGCCGCTAATCTTGTCATTTTTGGTGGAGGTTGCTCCACTACTACTTCTTCACGAGGTTCATTATTGAAATCAGCTTCCTCATCCTTTTCCAGGGCTTCAATTTCCATTTCTTCGAAGTCCCCATCATATTCTACGGCTTCTTGTGTATGAGTCGAGTCCTTTGAAAGGCGCTGTTCACTGTTACTGGTTCTTTGGAAAGAAATTGTTTTCAGCTGGTTACCCTTGCTGGTACTAACTACAATGTCCTTTCCTATAAAGCAAAATAATTAATAGCTTTAAAAAAACTAAAATTATTGACATAAACTTACCTAGGACAACTTCAGTTTGTTCCTTAACAAACACGCTTTGCGGAATTTCCATTGCATTATTTGCATCATGATCACCGTGATACTCTTCGATGATGAATTCTTCAATGACTTCACCCTCTTCGTTGCCCGTATCCTGGGAATCGTCTGTGAAATTGGGCTCTTTCTTATTAGCAGCTATATTATTTTTAGTGTGCTCCTCATAAACAGCAAGATCATCAGCATGAGCTTCAAAGCCGTGGTCTTGTAACTTATCTGCAGTCATAAATATCAAGTCACAAAATTCGCAAGCATATTGTTCTCCTTCAGCATGCAATTTAATATGCTCAGTCACAAGATCCAAATTCTCGAATTGTTCTTTGCAAAGGGGGCACACAAGAGTCTGTGTGGCATGCACTGCGGAGTGATAAATTAAATCGTCCCTACTTTTGAAAGTCTTCTCGCAATCGTAGCAGCTGTACGATCCCGAACCAGTGTGGGATCGCATATGTCTAGTTAAATGATGACTGAGCAAATAGGATTTGGGACACAATCTACATGGGAATGGGCGTTCTCCAGCATGCGCTGTTAAATGTCGAGACAGTTTACTAGGAGTTGGAAAACTTAAATCGCAGTACTGACAGGGGTAGGGTTGGTTTTTGGCATGAACGACTTCGTGCCGTTCTAAGCCTTGCTTAAAGGCGAAGCATTTGCCGCATATTTTGCAAGAGAATGGACGATGCTTCTTGTGACGCTCAGTGTGTTTATCAAGTTCTTCTTTCGATAAGAACGGCTTCTCGCAGTAGACGCACAAGAACTTCGGCTGATCGGTATGAATTTTCTCATGACGATGCAGAAGTGTGGATCTTGTGAAGGCCTTCTTGCAAACGACACACTCGAAAGGTTTTTCACCTGTATGAATTAACATATGCTTTCCCAGGTCATACTTGCTGAAGAATCGCTTCTCGCAAACTTGGCATGCAAAACTCCTCTCCCTGGTGTGATTCACGATGTGGATGTCGAGCAGCTGACGCAATGGGAAGGATCTTTCACAATGTGGACAAGGGAAAACATTCGTCTCTACTTGGGTGGCATTCTTGACCGGATCCGGCTCCTCGTACTTGGTTTGTTCGATTATTTCGGTAACAATTTCAACGTTTCCGGCATCATCCCTCTTTATGATCGGTTGACTCAAAATAGGCTCCAAGGTCGTTTGTGCGTTCTTGTTTAAAATTCGAACTGAATTTTTATTCAGCAATTTTGGACGCCCAGGAGTTGTCAGTACCTTCTTAGCAGGTGTTTGCGTGCTGATTGTGGGGGAAGTAGATACTTCAACAGCTGATGGTTTCTCTGAAGTTAGAGGTTCAATTTTTGGTTTTTGGTTAAGTTGGGGATACTGAATAATTGCGAGCTCCTCAGGTATTTTAGGCATATCAAGCGCATTTGGCCAAGTGCCTGTAAGGGGATATTGCCGGAGCGCCGTGTCTGCCTTCTTGCACATTTGCTTGAAACGATAGCAATGCTCCATTAACATTCTGCACAAGTCGCAAATTGTATTAGGCATTCCATCATTCGTAAAAACCTGTAGATTGAAATTAATAATAGTAAAAATAACAGTCTTTATTCAGTAATTCGTATAGATTGATTCGTACATTAGCCAGTAGTAATTAAAAAAATAATAAGTTCGGGTTGTTTTTTAAGCACAAGCCATATCACAATTGCAAAAATTAAAAAAAATTAAATGGGCATTAAAAGAAAGGTTAAACAAAAAAGATTTTTCATTAAGTTTGAATGTAGTATTTATTCCTTATATAATAACTTTTATTTTAATGTTTAGGTGTCTATCTAATATTTTAACTAAAATTCTAAATCCTGGATTTGGAGACAGAGCCTATGAAGAATGTAGAGGGTAGACATAGTATTGTACTTGACGCTACCAAAGGTAACATAAGTTAAACAAGATAAAATGTGAACGGAAAACATATCGTCCCCTTTCTGTGTTGACCTGGTAAGTCGTAACTACTTTTTTTCCAAAAATTATATTATTCATGAGTAACACAACAAAAAATTACTTAACAGTGTATCCTACTAATAATCTCAATTTTCAAAGAAAAACACAAATGTAGTTACTTAAATACTAGCCCAACTCAGAAAGGGGACGATATCCAGGTTTTCAAATAAAATATTCTTATTTCAAAAGGAGTAGTTGGCTATTTATTAGGAACATTTGTTAATCTTAAGCGAATTATTAACTTTGGTAAATAACAAGGCATCAAAATACATATAAGTTATTATTATTTGAAGTATGTTCTACTAAAGGAAAAGCTGTGTAGCTTATAACTATGTATTTTTGCTGACCTGCTTTGTCGAGATAATGGGAAGTTAGAATTAAATAAAGAAAATAGGTACGTAGATATCTAGTTTAGTTCCTATTTAGTTGAGTTAATGCTTTTGAATAGATAGCCAAGCTAGGAAGTCAATAAACAAGATAAAATTAAGAACTTTTACGCCACAGGGGTGTGGCAACGACACCTCTGCTAAATTTAAATATATTTATTTCATTGTCTAATCTCTAGAATGCCAAGAGGATAGTGGAAGCGAAATGGGGAAGTTTTCTTCTCTCTGTTATTCGCCACCCTCTAAATTAGAAAGGTAAAGAGGGATGATGGAAATTTTCGACTTGTGAAGCTGTTTGCAGGAAAAAGTATAATCGCACACAGCTGTATACAACTGTTGCAAAAATGAGTTTAAATCGAACTCTTTTAAAATGCATTTAAATGAGCAATTGAGAAATCCTCGATAGAATTTTTCGCAGGGGACTTGAAATATCTTAACTTCGAACCAGACATTTTGGCGGGAGCCAATATTCAGAAGCGAACCATTTTTAATTGGAGTGACTTACAATTATTTTGAGGCGTGCTATTGCCGCAAATAAACACTCAAAAATTCTTACCTCGATTGACACACAGGCCATCACCTGCAGAGGAAGTGGAGCAGAACTTTTAAGCCTGTTCTCCCGGGAATAAATATTAGTTAGCGGCTCAGTTTGGGACATGCAGAATCGGCAGATGCGCTTATTTTTCAGCTCCGTCTGATAGGTCTCCTTTTGTGCCTCATTCATGTTTGCACTAAAAATTCTTTAAAAACTTTCCCGTTCTTGAATCACACAAAAAACTTAATATTTGTGATCTCGCTAGTTTAGTTTTTAGAAAAATGATTTCTACAGAGGATTAAAACACCACTGAAATGCCCAAAACACAACAATTCGGTCTGACGGCAAAATGGTGGATCTCGGCTTGGGTGGTGAATATTGGGAATCAGCAAATTGAAAATAAAAGTGCGCAGTGGCATCCTTGCCAAGGTTGGCAACTTTCACATGTTGCGGTCACTATTTACTAGGTGACGCTAAAAATGCGCTATTTATTGTAAGCATTTCGCACAATATTCATAAAATCATCCTAGAAATGACAATTCTATGATAATTATTGTTTTAATAAAAGATTTCTGTAAATATATTTCGAAAATCTCGCGTGCCAGCTACGCTTACCTGTATTACCAATAGATGTCACATGTCCTAAAAATTGACTTATCGTATTAAATGTGGCAATTCTTTAAATAAAATGAAAAACTCACTTATTTTTGATAAGGCAACATGACAACCATATGCAAAAACATAAAATGAACAAATATTTTAAGGCTTTTATCCCCCAGCTATTTCTAAACTTGGTAAAGCATGACTTGCCGGGTGAAACTTGGCAGAAATTTGCGCTGCGCGCCACCAAGGGTTCGTTTGGCTCTTCACGGACAAGTGCTTTGTCCTATCAAGGACCACCGTCCAAATTTGTCCGACTTTGCAACCTTTGGCATCTAGAAGCAATTGTGGCAGGTGTTTGCCTTAAGTATTTTAATTTCCCAGTTTAATTACCTGAACGACCCTTGGTACATCGAAGGTGGGTAAAGAATTCCCCTCGAATTTTAAGTGGGACTTTTTTAGTGTGCTCAATTTCTGGTAAGTTCTACGTGTATCAGCTGCAAACTCGTTCCATCGCAATCGATTTCGTTAAAAAACATTCACAATTGAACCGGGACATTCTTTGAATCCACAGTTTAAGTTTGGTTTGAATTTTAGCTATTAATTTTCAATCACAGTGCATAAAACGGTCAACAACGAGGAGGTTGTTCGCAATGATAAGATCCACCAGTTTATTAAATTTTAGTAATAGAAAAAAACTACTTTAATTCTAATAAATTCTTTTGATGTTATTTAGGGTGCTAAATACGATTCGAAAAAGAAAAACAAAGTATTTCGTCACATACGTTTACCAAAGAAATAAGGCTGAGATGTGAAAAAGTCACATTTTGAACACCACTTATCCGATAGTGCCTCTTTATGGGGATAATACTATAATACTATTTTATTACTTGATTTGTAATTTCAAGGCTTTATTCCTTGCTGCTTGCATGGTTGAACAAATATTTTGCGCACAGATATTAAATACGAAACGTTAAGAAAAGTTTTTATTTACCTAGCGAAAAAGATAAGAAGGAACGAACAAACCAAAAACAAAAAATACATTACATACATATCTTTTAAAGAAATGCACAATAAAAATAAGATAAATATACATTAAGAATGTTGCGTACAAATGCAATTGCGATATCCTCCAGTTGTTAGCTGATTACCGCGTAAAAAATTTAATTGCTTGCCGATTTATTGCAGTTTATTTGATTTGGATTGATTTGATTATCTTGAAAATGATTCATCGAATTATTTTACAATTAAGTGTCGCATTTGATAGGCGGAAGTGCACCAGGTCAAAAGGACTAACATTAACGAAAACAATATGAAAATAGGAAGGGGAAGATTTTTCTTGAACCTACATATTAAGCTCTCGATGCGTTAAATGCGAAACATGAAGCAATATGCAACTTCCACAAGATAGTGAATGTTGAATACCCTAAATCTAAATGTTTTTTCAAGTGGTTATTTAACTCAAGACTAGGTCTAACCAGTACTATAGAGATAAATATCGCTGTGGCGCTGTGTTTAGCATTCTTTTATCGGATTAGTCCAGACCAGACCAAGGCAGATCTTTGCAGACTTAACTTGTTTTTATTTTCAACATTTTCTTTGTATAACTACACCTTGATATCATGGTAATTGCATTTAATCCGATAGTGCATAGATAACATTTTTACAATCTGCGTTCCTTACTCTGGTGTTGTCTAGAGCAGTCGTATAAACATTTGACGAAGATTCTAAAAATTATTTTAATAATAGTCAAATACAAAGCAAATATTGTGTAAATTTTAAAATTAAAACAGCACGTTATGCGGTTATCGTAAATGGTGAAAAAGAATTGTAAACCCAGAAGGGCGAAATTCTAAAAAATTTTATTTTTAATGTACATTTTGTTTGTGGATCGTGGATGTTTGGAATGCAGAGTTGTCAACAACTGTTTTGACGGCTTTTATGAGACATTTATAAGAAGTTTAAAGGAAAATATGCCATTTGCGGTGTTAGGGAGTTTATACGGGTGAAAATTCGATTGTAAGGAGCAATGACGACCCAAGTTATCTGTCGTTTATGTTTGGAGGAGGGCGAAACATTCCTGGAGGTGCACAGCGCAATCGGGGAGCAGCTTAAAATTTCCGAAGTCATATCTCAGCACTTTTGGTTTGATGTATTTCCTAAAGCCTGTTTTATATTAGAAAATCAGGGTAATAATGCTTTGTGCCTTGCAGATTAAGAGCGATGACCAAATATCTAACAAAGTGTGCACGTCGTGCTGGAATAAAATCGAAGACTTCCACGAGCTGTACGAAAAGGTGCAGAGGGCTCAGGATCGAATCACTGTGATTTACGAGAGCCACCTAAATTTTTTGGAGGAAAAGCAACAGGGTTTGAGGGATGTTATAATTCGCAACGCTGATTCTCAAATTGAGGCTTCGATTGAATTCGAGGATTTTAAGGTTGAATCTCACGAGGAAGCCGAATTGGAGGAACAAATCAATCCAACATTTGGTAAGTATTTTTGGGTTGATTCTTATTAATCATTTAAATTGGCACTAATTTAAAGAAATTTAGTTGGTTAGACACTAGAACTACAACCTTAAGCTTTTCATTAATTCTTTACTGCATTAGTATGGTAATTTATGATGGATTTTTTTTTAATAATTCTCGGTTTTCTAAACGCAATTGCAATCTGCTTTGTTTCTTAGATACCTAAACTTTATTTAGACCTATGCAATTTTTCGCTACACGAGCAAAAAAGCCACCAATAGGTATTTTTAAATAAATAAATCTAACCTATCCTGGGATCCGAAAAATGTATTTACCTCGAGAAAAAAATACATTCCCTTTTGCCCTTCTGCCATTTGCAATATATAAATTTTGAAAGAAAACCACAGCCTTAAAAACACTCGTCTTTTTTAGTGTCTATAAAATTAAAGTAACTTCTATTATACAAGTATGTTTAAGAGTATAACCATAAGTATTTCCTCATATAGAGTATTAAATATTAAACTAGTTCTTAAAAGGGTATTGCAACATAGAAAAATAAAAATTTTGGTTGTTTTCCCACATCGCGCCTAATGGAACACCTAGATTAAAACTAAAACCTGTAATTATTAGTTGTGATAACGATTAATTACAAAATGTTGAATAATTTCTTCTTTTCCAACAGACATAAGCTCTGAGCGAGAAACAGCACCAGAAGACGAAGAATCCCCGAATAAAATCACAGAACTTATACTTAAAGATGAAGATGATGAAGAAGAAGACGATGATGATAATTGTAAGATTGTTGAAGAAGAAGGTAAACCGAAAATAACAAATCGAAGAAGCAGAAAAGTACGAAAATCAATATGCATTGAAAGAAGCCGATCATCTTCAAAAGAAAGGGAATTTAATGATAATGAAAATACGTGTATGGATGGTGAGTAATTCTATCTTACATTATTTATACAAGGTATTTAGCTAGGGTCTTAACACGGGTATCCAATCGATTCTACATGGTCCTGGTCAATGTTTGTTCAGAGACCCCCTAGCAAACAGCCTGTATATTAAAACTAATAATTACTTTGTCGTTCCTCAGACTTTCATAGCGAAGGTGACGAATATGTACCTGAAACAAAGATCAAACGAGAACGCCGAAAACCTGTTAAAAAGGATATGATCGAGGCGGAGAAAGAAAAGGAAGAGAAGCTTATAGAGTCATACTATAAAATGAGCTGCGAAATATGCCATGAAAGCTGTGAGCAATTTGAGCCGCTGTTTGAACACTACCAGAGTAAGCATTATATACGAGGTTTTATACTTTGTTGCGGCAAAAAGTATCATAGACGTCCACTGATAGCCGAGCATGTTTTATGGCACACAAATCCCGATATGTTTAAGTATTGTCTTATACATTTATTTTTTATTAATGCTTCACGAGAAATAATTATAGGTGTAAAGTTTGTAATAAAATATACGCTGATAAACGCTGCCTAAGCAATCACTTATTAGCTCATGCTCCGCCAGATATGAAATTATTCAAATGCGAACACTGTCCAAAGAGCTTTGTGAAAAAATTTAAGCTGGAACAACACAAATTAAGCCATTTATCGCCTGAGGAAAAGAAGTACATATGCGATGAATGTGATAAACCGTGAGTATGGATAGATTACAAAATGTTTCTTGTAAACTTCTACTGAATAATAATACTTCACATTAAAATACTTAATTTTTCTAGGTATGCCTCTGATGCCCTCCTCCGGGCCCATAAGAGAGTCGTCCATGAAAAGACGTATGCTCACATGTGTGAGATATGCGCGAAAGTATTCAAAAGTCGGGTATTTTTTGAAAAGCATCAATTAGAGCATTTAGGACAAAATCTGCCACGAGTTCAGTGTCAAATCTGCAATGCGTGGATGAAAAACGAACACACAATGAGGGCGCACATGAGGTTACATCAGGACGCTGGAATGATACATAAATGCGACGTGTGTGGAAAACAAGGCCCTTCTAGAAACGCTATTCTCAAACATAAACGATTTGTGCATTTAAGCGAAAGGAAGTTTAAATGTACACTATGTGACAAGGCTTTCAAAAGAGCAATCACTCTAAAAGTTTGTTTTTTTTACATTTAATATAACCCAGATGTGTTGTTATTTTATTTCATTTCAGGAACATATGACAGTACATACTGGTGAAGTTTTGTATACGTGTACCTTTTGCCCTAAAACATTTAATTCAGGTGCTAATATGCACGCACATCGGAAGAAGGCCCATCCTGTGGAGTGGGAGGAGGAAAAGCGGACAAAACAGATGTCAATGAAGCCCGAAAATTGTATATAGCTTTCCTTTGATAGTTTTGTAAGTTAAAAAGAAATTGTTTCTTTAAAGATTGGTAAAATATGTTTTAAAATCGTATTTATTTCATTTATATGTGGACATCTCATTTATTAAAGAAATCCAATAAAATATTGCGATATCTAAAAAAGTCAATAATTTTTGAAAACAAAACATTTACAGGTTTCCATATCGTTTTTAAAGAATCAGTTTTGTACGGCATATAAACTAAGAGCTTTCTAAAAATTAACTGTTTAATGCTTACGAAATGAATGAAAATGCCGATGGCACCCAAAAAGCACTCAAACACCTGCCCGATTAAATAAAAGAAATTCTCCTTAATAAAAACAACATCTTACTTGCTTTTTATATTTTTTGCGTTTCAATATTTACATGAAATTTTACAAAACTTTGCTTGGAATTGAATTCTCAAACTTTTCTTACATACCACAAAAGGCAGGCCACATTTATTGTTAATAATAAAACTTTGTTTGGGTGAAACATACATTAGCACCTTGAATTTGTTTACTGTTTCATATTATCCGGATAGTTTAGTATCGAATCAATTTTTGCTCTTAATGTTATTTTTTCGCTCCAGACGGAATAGGACTGTTAACTTCTTGTAAAAGTGGAAAACTAGTTTCCAAAGCATGCGATTTTGCGTGAGCACTTACATCGCTGTCTTTCAAAACCTGTTTACACATGCTACATACTTCCATTCTACTTCTCTGCCTCTGGACCTTCTTAGAATTGCCCAGCGATTTTAAATGTTGTGAATATACAAGATAAAGTTCCTAAATAAAAAGAAAATATATTAGAAAAGGGTAGTTGCTTTTAAATGTAAAATTGTAATCGTCTCGTACTTCAGCTTAGTACGATAGCCGAATTATTAACCTGCGCGTTTAATAGATTTTTAATTTACAGCACTTACCTGCTGTTTGTTAATATCAGGCAGGAGAGCTAGAAGCTCTGGAAAAATTTCATCAAACCTATCTTTCAAGGCCGCTTCGCAATGCTCGTAGTACGCCAACGCTTTATAATTTCCCTCTCGGAATTTTTGAGATATGCGACGAAATTCTTCTACAGCCTCTGGTGATTTTAAAGTGTTTTGAAAATGTGTAACAAGTTCCTATAAAATACGAGGGTACAGCTATAATTTAGACAAAAAAAACAATTTAATAAATTACTTTATTTCGCTTTGAAGAGTTTGGCGGTTCCAAGAACTTATGAGAAGGAACAATGCTATAAGTTTCGCCCGAGGAGCTAGTAAATGTTAAATTATTTTTTGGTTTAGCTACAGAATTCAAAGTAACATTTTGGAATCCTGGAGGCGGTCTCGAAAAATTCATCTTCTTCTCAAAGCCAGGCGGTGGTACGGGCGTTGAATCAATCGACGGAAAGTCAAGGCTGTCGTTAAGATTAAAATTTTTTCCTGTTTTTTCAGTATTTTTATTTTTGTTGGATGTTTTATTTTCATTATTGTCGATTTTCTTTTCTTTTATTTGCTTGTTTGTTGGTTTCGCGTCAATCTCTGTCTTCTTCGTATCGTTATCTTTTTTTGTTTGCTTTTTATTCTTTTTGGTTTGGTTATTATTATCCAAATCAGAGACTGATTTTGAATTTACTATTTGTTCCTTCTTCTCTTGAATTTTCTTTAAATTATTATTGAATCCATTTAAAATAGGAGCAGGAGAAACTTTCGACCTACGATTTTCAGCCTCCAGCTCTTTTTTATTTTTTACCCAAGAAGGATCTGATACAGGCGTGTTGTCTGTTAAAGCCGGAAAGTCGGACAGTTTAGGAACACTTTTAGATTGTTCGGCTTTTTTCTGTGCCTTAGTTACATCTTGCTGAATCATTGTAATTTTAGAGTTGGCTTGTTGGTTTGCAACAGATACATAATCATCAACTAAATATCTGTGCTTAGCCGATAATGAACTCAAATTAACTGAATTTGAGGGTATGAAATCTTCTTGGAGATTTGAGACATTCTTTGAAGTTCCCGGCAAGGCGGGAAAGTGTTGTTGGTAGGGGGCCTTCTTTCCGCCTCCGGAGAACGGAACGTTCGCGGGTCTGTTCGATACATGAATTATCATGCCTCCACCCGAAGCTCCCTTATGTTGACTTGCATTATTTTTAAGAATGGCACTTACTGGCTGTTGAGGATATTTAGAATTGGCTGTAACATTGCCTATAAATAGAAAATAAAATCACTATGAAATTTAATTTATTTTACCAGTTTCGAATGTTCCATTTCCTCCACCTCCACCACTATCTAGAGCTGGAAAATTTTCTTTTGTCCGAGCAAGTCCTGCGGGTCCATAGGTTTTAGCGCGAATTGACATAGTAGGCCTAATAAGTGTGAGGGCAGATGCAGCGTTGTTTGTGCCCCCAAGGGACGGGAATTCTTGTTCATTGTGCGCATCTATAACTTTGGGTGGGTTGTGTGAGTACATAGTGGAGGCATCAACAGGCTCAATATCATTCATATCATCAATTCTACTTGAAGAACGATTTGAATTATAAAATAGGGTTGTGTTTCACAAATCATTACCCTCTTGATCTCAAACTAGCAATTGTTTGTTCCTGCTGAGCCGATCGTCCCCTGGGTCCAATTGTAATGTCCAACTGCAAGGTTCGCGCTTGTTTGGCTTGCAACTTACCTAGCGATTTTCCATGCACGTTTGCTATGTGAGCTTTATAATCTATATCAGTACGAAAAACAGCAGTAAGCTGCTCTCGTACGCAATCCCCTTCCTCGCAGAGGTAGTGTTCTGTACGGAAATGTTCGCATAATGATTCAAAATTGCTGTAATGAATGCCAAAATTTAATTTTATCCCGCATACAGTTCCCCAAAAACTACTCACGAATAAAACTGATTAGCTCCATCCGCATCGCAAAAGTGGCAAAAATAATGTTCTCTCCTTAGATGCCGAAAGAGCTCATCTCTATCTACATATCGACAATCACAATACTGGCAGAGCGGATGTCCCCTATGAGATGTGTTGTCAGGATCTCCTTTGCGTCGATGCAAACCCAATTCATGACGTGTATAACATTTTCTTTCAAAAGAAAATATTTTTAAATGTTCCGTGCAAATATCACAAAAGAACATCTCATGCTCCTTGCGGACATGATCTTTCAGAGCTTCGAAAGAACGAAAAGGTGGCTTATCGCACCTAAAATAAATTCTTATAAACATTTCTCTTTTGAATAATTCACTTATTTCTTACTTGGAACATGGATGGTCTAGTAAATCATAGAAGGCCCGTTGCATTTGTTGACTTGCAAAACAAATTTTATATTTCTTATTGTAGTACTCGGAACGATTGCATGCTTCTAATTCTCGGTAAGGTTTTTTTTCAGTCGTGAAAATTACCTGAAAGTTTACTCATTATTATATTTATGCACCGCAATTTGATTATTTATATTATAAACAAATTTAAATAAGAGCTAGCAATGGATTCCTCATTTTCGTATGCAGGCAAAAATCTCTCACCCCAAATTTGTTTCCAAAAACCCACAACGGGCAATAAAATATTCTTTTTAAAAGTTTAATATTCTGTAAAGAGTTTTCATAAAAATTAGCAGACCCCCTACTCCTTTTGAAGAATTATTTTCAATCCTTACATGTTGTGCGATTTCCATTTATGGATATAACATGCCTTTCATCGTTTTAAAACGGCTACAATATCTCAACATGGATTTCAAGCTCATTTTCTGTACACAATTATTCGATATAATTAGCTTTTAATCAATTATGCATGAAATTCCATTCAAGAACTATTTACTTTTTTAACAAGAAGCCCAATTTTATTCTTAGGACCGCTTCCTTTTTTAACAAGAAGCCCGATTTTATTCTTTGGATCGCTTTATTTTAGCATCAGACATGAATAAGTGTTTTATAAAGTAATAAAGTGATAGGAACGTTTGTTACCATATGTGATGTGCAAATACGATATGCAAATGCTAACGTCACAGTTCTAAAGCACTTAAAACATATCAATTTCACAGATTAGTCTTGCCTTATCAAAAATGTAATCAGTTATTTGATACTGTTTTTAAGCAGATACTAGATAGATATATTTTTTTCATTCAGGTTAAAAGAGATTTAGAGCATTAAGGACACTCCGAGAAATCAGAAAATCCAGAAGCTAGGGCTTATTTACCTTTAATATTAAGCCTGATCGAAAAGCAAAAGTTTTTGATGGAACTTCACTTTTTGGTAAATTCTTTATTTTTGTAATGGACATGACTAAAGGTACAATTCAAGGAGCAATAAAACTAAAGAAATCATTCAATTTCGTTTTATTTAACTCCTTGTGCTTTAGTTATAGTTTTACGACAGATTGCAAAGATCAGTTTTCTTTTATTAGATATTAAAATGATGTTTCTGTATAACTTAAAACTCTTCCAACGAACACCCGAGAAATGGTTGTGGTCTTGCACTAATAATGGATGGAAAAGTAACAAAAATATTTTCTACTAAAAAGCAAAAGGAACAATTTGAATTTCACACTTCCCCAGAAGAAGCTAAAATTAGCTGAAAACCAACATTGTGATTTATTTATGCAAGTAGACAATAAAATGTGAAATAATAAGGAGGGGGAAAAGGTGAAGTCATTCTATGTATATCATTTACAGGATAAGGGACTATGTTAATTTTGAATAGGATCAATATCTTAAAACAAATAGATACTTGATACTCTGATTCTGCATCCTTGGAATTATGCAGCCAACTCAGTTCACTTCCCTGCTTCTCATATTTTAGACAACGTTTCGATGAACTGCACAACGTGATAAGGAAAGAATTAACTGATGCAGCACTTTGCATTTTTCAACACAGAACTACACCAAGCAACTGGCAAATGCGAAGGAAACTATGCGGGTAGCAATAGCAATAAAGACATCAACCTGAGAGTCACACAAAATTAAGAAATTATTAAGAGTCGAATCGAGAATTTGGCAGCTTTCTGCACTACAGATACGATCCAGCCAAGAAGAATTTCTAAAGAATAAAATAAAATTGCTTTAGTCGAGCGTAAAGGGGAACAGACGAGACGACCTGGGAAGTATCCCACTTAAATATGTAAAACAGCAACAGCCGCAGACCGAGTGCCGCAGGAGCTTAAGAATCGCCAATCGGTCGGTGGTGCTAAATATACAAAAATAACCTTGAAATTTACCTTTGACAATCCTTGTCTGCAGATGGGACACTCATTTTGCTGGCACAACACTCGCATGCGAGTGGAGCACTCATAACAGACGGGATGGTCGCATTCTCCAATTGAAAATATATCAAAATTTTTGAAACACACGACACAGGCATTCTCGAAACTGTCATTGAATTCCTTGCTTTCCTCGCTTAGTTTTTTCGGTAGCGACATGCCGGACGATATTTTCAAGAGCACAATTTAATGAAGGACAGTTTCTAAGTGGCTGCAACGTTGTCGATTCCACAAAGGTTTGATTAATTTGCTCGTTTCGCAATCTCTAAAGTGCTGGGCTGAAATAACCAACAAACCACGTACAATCCATTCACTTGGGGCTGAAGTTAGTCGTAATTGGGCGGGGTCGGGACAGTTGTCAAAGAAAGCCAGGGCAGCATTTATTATCTCTTGTTTGTTTGGTCAGTATTTTTGAAAATGATTAAGAACTCTTGGAAAAATTGACATGAAGGCTTTGATTTTGTTATATTAAACTGTTTAAATGGTAAAACGATATGTTTAAAAAGTCTACGCTTAATGAAATACGGTTTATAAAAATCCCAGATAGTTTTTTAATTTATATTTAAAACAATTGTTACCTTTCAATAAAATAAAGTAATTACACGTTCTTCACAGTGATATATGGCATGCAAAATAGCAAATATCACGCCAAACAGAACACAACAATTAAAAATACTTACAAAATCGGTTTCATTTTAAATCACTTGAATTTTTTCCTATTGTAAAAATTTCTAGAAAGACTGTATATTGAATTACGAATGTCAAATGGAAAAACTAATTCGTTATAGGTTTGGCAATGCTGTCTAAGCTGAAATTCGGATTTCGGAGACGTCGATAGCAGTGGTTTTGATGAGTGGTGTATGGGCTCTTCGAAAGGGAGGAATTTTTTCCAATCGCGAGTGAAAACTGCAAAAATAAGTGCAAGAGTTTTAGTTGCCGTGATTATTTATGCCGCCAGCAAATTCCAAACGATGAGTCGAAAGAGGATTCCCCGTGGAAATTGTGCACAGTGCCCGAAGTAGCGAGAGACGACCAACAAAACTGCGAGGCTTTAGGAGCCACCTTATTCCGATATTTTCCTCGTATTTTATTTTGCAAGTGGCGTAGAGGCCCCATCGCTTCAATTAGTTGACACTTGATGTGATGATTAATGCGGCAGACAAGTGCTATTTTTCCTTGGGGCTATATATCGTGAAATATGGGTGTGAATATAGTGCGGTGGCCAACCTGCTGATGCTTAGTATGTGGAATTGTGGGTGTTTGGTACTTTAAACGCCACTCTTCGTGCTGTGCAATTTTGATGCGTAAAACTTTGGTGGTGAACAGCACATTTGTAGAAAAGCAGCAGAAGCAATCATGCCTGGCCTCATTGGCATCGCCGATTTTGTCGAGGAGACAAGGGAGGACTACAACTCTCCGACGACATCAACATTCGTCTCGCGGATGCCCCAATGCCGACAAACAATCACCGTTTTGGAAGAGGTATGCCAAAATTCTTAATTTGCGCTCGTAAATGGGCGCATACACAAATTTATATATAGCGCGTACGGTGGCAGGTGCCCAAGCTCTTGAAATCAAAAGCAATCTTCAATTTCTGGGAAAGTTCATGAGGTTTAGGTTTTTTTCTCTAATATCTAAAGCTTGGCCCCTAAATCTGCCCGTGACCTGTGCCGTTTTCCCCCATCTCGCTGTGTGATCCGAATTGGGTGTTCTTGGTATGTGAATTGGTCAACCGTGTGCTGGGTCGTAGAGCAGACAAAGGGAGTGAATTAGGCAAAATGGGATAAAGGAATTTTTCGATTCCTTCCTAAAAATTCTCCGATCACACAAAATGGCAAAGCGCCTTTTCCCCGCATTCGGGGCATTGTCAACTTCCATTGACCCCGTCCAACACGTACCTTATTGATTATAAAGGCTCCCAGCAATCTCGCATTCCATTCGCATATGGTCGGCACTGGAGGCACTGATTACCAAAGCCATCGCACCGAAAATATTGCGCTCGGGGCTGTGCGCACCACTTGGCGCACGGTAGGACGTACATAAATTCGATTCAAATTAAATTTTCTGCGAGGCCGCCGAATTGACATGTACAGGAGCACCATTAGGCGATAAGCAGCAATTGCTCAATAGCAGAACTCATCTTGATAGCGGATATTCCATTTTTATCGGCAAATTGAAGGAGCAGCGGTTATCGATAGTCAATGGGAATGCCCTCTCATTTGTGCCAACCGGCCGGGTTGAACTATTGACGAACTCCGGCAGCGGGTGTGGGTACCTACAGTATGTATAAATTGACTTAGAAAACCTCCACTTGAACTATTGAGGAAGTGGGAACAATGCACCAATTGACATTATTTCTCCAAGGGGTCTCAAGTTTTCTGCAATGTTATGCTTTTAGAACGGCTTCGTACCTAACGCTAAAATGCTTGGAGAAAAAGAGTTAAAAATCACTATAGACGTTTATATATGCATAGAAATTAATTATTTATTGGATTAGGTATGGCAGAAAGAACTTGTTAAAAAGGACACAAGTATAACATTTTATATGCAACAACATATTTATGAATTAAGTTCAACATTAAATATACATTTAAGTAAATGTGTAACAACTTTTCCTTTTTCCCTTCTTTACCAAATTCAGAGAATCTTGTAAATGCATGTTTTGAAGTCTTCACATTAATAATTATTACTGTCGCTAATTAAACATTGGAATAAGTTGTAGTTCTAGTTTTATGGAATACTTCAAAATATTGAAAAATTTTGCACGTAACTATGTACATTTGTTTCTTCAATTAGAAAAATAATGCATATGCAACACAAATTGTGAGGGAGTTGGGTCTTCCTGTCACTGCACGTCGTGTACAGCAAATTCTGCACAACTATAATATATATCGTCGCTGCGCGTGCAAAAGTAGCTATGTGTTTTTTACACAGTTTACAGGAGACGCAAAAAACTGATCTTCTCGAAAAATGAGTATTTAAATAATTTATTCTTACTTTGATACATACAACAAATTTACGTAGTTTTAGATTACTTTTGGATAGATAACATTATTAATAATGCCAAATTAAACATAATAGGCAAATTTGACACATATAGTTATTTATTTGAGTCGTAAATACAAGCTATGTGCATTTAGAGCACATAACTACTTTATAATTCTATGGAAACTAAAACGTTCCGTAACTCTGTAAACATTGCGTCTATCGCTTACCTGTTTTCACAGTATGTGTGTATTGAAACAGGGATTCAAATTGCATAAAAAACCGAAAATGACTAAATAACACATAGCTACTTTTGCACGCGCAGCGACGATATGTAAATATAAAGATGGTTTTCAAAAAATAATTGAAAAAACAACCACTCCTTTCTGAAGCGCAAACAATCAAGGTTCAATTTTGCAAGAAATCACATGCATTAAATAATGATATCAATATTACCTATGTTATCAGTTTTAACAATTTATTATTTTGACAATCCTCTAATTTTCGAACTGTACGTCAGTAAAGTACGCAATTATCTTGTAATTTCCGTAAAGTATTCTAATATGCAAACAGTAATAAAAATATTAGTCTAAAAAAAATATAGAGTAGCCTACAACAAAAGTACTAATTTAAGCTAAATATGGTTAAAAAATACTTTTGAGTTATTAAACTGAAAGTAATCTATTTTATGCTGTTTGTCATGCAAACATATTTCAATAATTTTTACTTGAATTCCAACTTGGATAATAGTAAACTTACTCTGTGCACTGAGTATGATTAAAATAAACATGCCTAAGATATGTAATCAAACGTGTGCAACAAGCTCTAATCTTATCACAATCAGTCAAGTTAGTTTTAAAAGTTAATGACATCATTATTCTTCTATTTCTCCTCTTCCATATCTATAGATTGTTCGGAGGTCGTGAATGTACATTGTACTTTGAATCTTTTTTTTTAAATTCTATGTTAGAATTGTTATTTATGTATGTATATTACTTAGATGCCAAAACAAAAAATTTAAGAATGTTTGTTCGCGAATCTACTAAAAATTACTCAACGGATTTCGATCGAACTTCGGATACTTAAGCTAAAAGCAGGACCAAGAAATATTTCAAACTTGAAAGATATTTTGTAAATAACTCGAGAGTCTTGGAACAATATTGCGGTCGAAGAGTTCAGCAAGCTTATCGATAGCACGATGCGGCGATTTGTTCAAGTAATAAGAAATAACGGTTCTACATCTTATTTGATATTTTATTGTCGTATTTTCGATGGTAAGAACCAAATCACCCAAGTTACAATAACTACATATTTAAAATACTCTTTGTTTTATCTCTTACTTGCTACAGGCTGCAAATTTATTATTTTTCATAACATACAATTTAAAAAAGGCTCTAATCAGTATCATCTTTTTCAGCGCTTAGAATTTGATCGAGAAGGTCTTACTAAGCTAAAAAAAGCAGTGAAGGCAGTTCACAATTCCGGAAATAGTGAGTAATGGTTAATTTTGCGACCTTCTAATTAAACTGTGAAATTTAAGCTCATGTTGACAACGAGATGTGTCTCGTCCGGGCACTGGAGAGACTTGGGAGTATTGCGCTTTCACAAGAAGAACCAGATATCGGAGCGGCTTTCCTCAAATTTTCGGTTGTTACAAAAGAACTCAGTGCTCTGATGAAGACACTTGTAAGCTATAGTTACCTTTATTAATTTGAACGAAAGTATGTTGATTGGGGAATTTTCAGATGCAAAATATAAGTAATATTGTGATGTTCCCCGTTGACTCAATGTTAAAATCTGAATTGCGTGGTGTTAAAGGAGAAATGAAACGACCTTTTGATAAGGCTGCTAAGGATTATGAGTCAAAATATATAAAAATTGAAAAAGAAAAGAAAGCGCAAGCTAAAGAAGTCGGTATGGTACGTACCGAAGTTAATCCCGCAGAAATAGCTGATGAAATGGAAAAGGAACGGCGAATATATCAGCTCCAGACTTGTGAAGTAAGAATTTTTACAAAATAATTAATAATCGTTAATCAAACGCTTTTTGCAGTATCTTCTAAAATATAAAGAAATTAAGACAAAGACTGGCATCGAACTCTTGCAGCACTTCATCGAATATTATCATGCCCTTAATAAGTACGTATTCTAATATTCTAGTCCCTACTTTTAATGTCGCTGACATATTGGCTTCTCTGCTCATAGTTTAAATGGATCTAAATTTTAGATGGCTTAGTAGAATTCACGCCGGCGCATTCATATTCTGAATATTGTTTAGGGGTTTTAGCTTAAAACTGTGAAATATCTCGAGAAAAACGTATCGTAGAGAAAATACACCACTTAGTACATAAGAGAAATTGTGGACAAAAAATAAAGTTTCGTTTTCAATATTTATTTAATGTTTACTTGGTTATTATTATAGAGTAAGGTTGGGTATATTTGAATGTTAGAAGCCAATAAAAGTCGCATACTTTCAAAATAGGACACTGCGAGTATTCTAACGTTAAATTTTTTTAGTTACTTTAAAGACGGTTTAAAAACTATAGCTCACTTTGGTACCTACATCGATGACCTCAGCGTAAAATTGCAAACGATTAAACAGAAACACGATGAAGACAGGAAAAAATTGCTAGAATTACGTACTCTATTAAGGAGTACACCAGATTTTGAACGCGTCGAAAGCGTAACGACCGAAAAAGGAGGAGTATACTCACTGCATCAGCTACAAGGTGACAAACATCATGGCATCACCAGATCTGGGCATTTGTTGAAAAAGAGCGAGGGGAAGGTTAGAAGAGTTTGGCAAAAAAGGCGATGTCGTGTAACCGCTGATGGATTTTTGGATATATGCCATGCAGATGAATCAAAACCACCGACAAGGGTTAATCTTCTCACGTGTCAAATAAAACCAGTACCAGACGATAAGAGAGGATTCGATTTAATCAGTTGTACGTTAACTTTTAATAAAATTGCTGAATATTTAAAACGAACGTTCTTCGTAGATAACCGTCCGTATCATTTCCAAGCTGAAGATGAGGCAGATCAAAAAGCATGGATGGCAGTTTTAGTCAATTGCAAGGAGAAGGCTTTGGCAAAGGCATTCCAGCATGCAAATCCACAAATGAGTCCTAGTTTAGTAGAATTACAAAAGACTGTAATCAGGTATAATGCTTTGAATTTGTTAACTAAAAGATTTATTAAGAAATATGCGTTTTAGATACGTCCAAAACCTACCTGGGAATGACCAGTGCTGTGATTGTGGTTCTAAAAACGGTAAGTTTCAGAAGACTTTCTAAAAAACGGGAGCGTATTAATTAGTCTAAATTCTTTAGATGTAACGTGGATAAGCTTAAATTTTGGCATACTAGTCTGCATTCAGTGCTCTGGAGTACATAGAGATCTTGGTGTACATCATTCTAGAATTCAAAGCTTAACGTTAGATAATCTAACTACTGCTAATTTACTAATAGCGAGAGCAATGGGAAACAGTACTTTGAATGATATTATGGAAGCCACTTTGGGGAAATTGAAATTAAGTCCAGACAGTTCAATGTAAGTAGATTAATGCTGGAAACCATGTCCTTCGTCCTAAATAATATAACATGCTACAGGGAGGAAAGATACGACTTCATTCGTGCCAAATATGTTGCTAAGAGATACATCATGCGGACTTGTGCTGACGATAATGATTTAAGATGTGACCTCGAGCAAGCGATTATTAATGCAGATTTAAGTCAACTACTGCAAGTTTGGGCAGAAGGTGCAGATTTAACTTCTTCTCTACCATCGTCAGATGTTGGAGAAACTTCTCTTCATTTGGCTGTTTTACGAGAAATGGGTTCTACTCTTCACATTGTGGATTTTTTAATTCAAAATACCCCAGCTCAGGGATTAAATAAGGCTACAAATCCTCCTGGTCCGCTAGATATGACTGGAAAAAATACGGCTTTGCATTTGTGCGCTTTGCATGATCGTCGAGAATGCATGAAACTATTGCTAAGATCTGGAGCAGATTACGAGTTAAAAAATTCTCAGAATAAGACTCCTCTAGATATTGCCAAAGAAATGGGTCACACAGCATGTCAGGAATTAGTAAGTTGTCTGACTAAAATAAAAGTATTATAAATTATAACTGCGTTAAATTGCAGATAGAATGTGCCATTAGGAGGGAAAAGAGTGCTTTTGACCACATAAATACTGATTGGAATTTGCCGAATGACGATGGCTCTACGGATTTCTCCGATGACGACACAGTCATAGATGAGAGAGTGAGTGGCGTTTATTTATTTTATTTAAAAAAGTAAAAAAAACAAAATATGTCGCAGAACGTTCGAATATCTTGGGTCGAAAAACAAAAAGAAAGAAAAATATATTCGAAATAAAAAAAATTAAAGTTTAATACATTTACTAAAATTATCTCTTTTCTTTTCTCAGAAGTCCAGATCGAGACCGCCTAGTTTCGCAGGAGGTGACTCACCAGTGGCTATCCGGTCGCGTTCGTCTACTTGTGATTCTATACAAAGCGGCTCTAGTCCTAGTTCCGGTTGTCCATCCAACAGGCAGTTTACACTAAGCTCAACTATACCGTACTCACAAGTAAGCACAAGCCCTAAGCAACATATGTCGATTGGGCAATATGTTAGTGGCAGTGGATCGAGCCCCAGCTCTACATCAAGTAGTGTAAGGCAGATGGCTGGCTCCAGTAGTACACAGAGCAGTCGAAAGTCGAATTCATCCGGTAGGTGTCTTTATATATTTTCAAAATAAAATGTATGAATTATCATCATTTACAGTAAACGTAAATTCTTTGAAAAAACGCACAGCCCCAGCTCCTCCATCCACAAACTCGATGATATACGGAACTTTACCGCATGCTCCAAGGCATTCACAAAATTTCGATACGAACGAAATGCGCACAATAAATCATAAAAATCAACCAGAAATGTATAGTACTTTACCTCATGTACGAAACGTGGAATCCAGTCGTGGTTCAGCTTTTCACTGTGATAATAAAGCATACGAAAGATTCGATCCACTTATGGTTGTTAACCAGCACACTAAATATGATAAACAACATTCCGATGGAGTTATGCCAATGACAACTTTTGGACATAAACGGTCTCCCAGTGGGGAGTCACTTAACCGAAATATCCATTTGGCCGGAGCTAAACTCGTTTTGCCAGCTGGTGAAATTCCTACTCTTAAACCAGTTGATAAATCTATGCCCCGACCAAGGATACCTCCACCTGGACCACCTCCAGGTAAAAGATATATATATTTTTTAATAATTGTGTTACAGTCTCGAATTTTTTAAGATAAAGGAATATCAAATGGACAATCAAATGAAAGTATTAATTCAATGGACGAAGGACCTGTTGCTCCACCCAGAAAGGTAGGATATATTTAAAAGATATTTAAAATAATGTCATTCTCAACACATGAATTAAAAAAAAAAAACATTTGAACACAATTATGGAATTAAATCTCAGAATAATGCCAAAGTTATAGATATAGTAATTTTGCAAAATTATTAAGTGGGCTAGTGGTAAAATTTTATACATATATATTTATAATTATGAAACTAGAAGTTTTCTGGTCATGTTTTTCTTATTTAAAAAAATCTGGAATTATGAAGAGGAACAATCGTTCTACTACATACTAAATTAATGTACATTGCATAATTGCAGGAAAGTGTACTTTTATTCAGACAAACATTTTCAAAATTTTATGTCGTTAATCTTTGTTTAAGTTTTGATATATGTACATATGTCCACATTAATTAACAATTCATTCATGTTTCATTATTTAACAAAAGGTGATTTCCATTTTGATTAAATTTAAAAATTCGAAATATCTTTTACAGCGAAGAATAGAAAAATTAAGGAATTTAATAAACGACGAGAAATACGAAGGGGTATTTATTTGTCAGCGTGATTGTGTTAATATTTTGTGATTTGTCTGCATATGCAGTGGGCTCAGATTGGAATGTAACTTCTGTAAATTATATGTACGGATGAGGGATAGAAAAAATGTTAATTAAAAAACATGAAACACTCTCAATTGGGTTTTGAATTAATAGTAGTTTTATATTTAATCTATTTTTGTTTTCAACCAGAAAATATCCAGTATGCACTCCTACGCCTGAATAAGTCTAAAATCGAAGACGAAGAAAAATGAAATCGTATGGGTGTGTATTTCACTCCTTTTAGTTTCAAAGGTGTTAAAAATTTGAGGATGATTGGTTGAACAGTGTAGGAGTCCATTTCTTATCAAACACACAAACATTCGCTTTTACCAGAGATTATAAAATACCAAGATGTAGCATCCAGTGGCTCAGAATGTTCGCACTTTTCAAATGCTATGGGACGTACCAGTAGGTACCACAACATGTTGAAAAGTACCTTAGAAACATTTTGCAACCTCAGCGACTTTTTCCAGAATTGGTCGAGCGCCGCAACAGCAGAGCAGTGGAAAGATGTAGGGAAAGGGGACTTTAGAAAAGGCGCGGAAAGCGGCGTGAATGAAAGGCAAGCAAAAGTGAGATGTTGCAAAGCCCTACTCATACGAATGAGGCTGCTCTTCGCTTCGGAGGACGAACTGGAGAATGTATGCGCCACCGACTATAGCACGAATCGAATCACTTACATGGCTTTGCGGGATACGAGACTGTGTGCGAAGGGCTCTGCTATAATCTCTGTTGCCATTTCTGGTTTAGCGATTGAGCAGTTTAGAGGCGAATAGCGAACTTTGCGATTTTTAAAATTTTAAAATATCTCACTGTTACGAGCTAAAGGTGGAAATAACAAGAATCCTTCCGTCCATGAAGTTAATATGCTCTTGGCCAAAATTTTGTCCATGAATTTGTTCCAGTATTCTCCATATGGAAACTAGCAGAGCCCTTCGCACACAGTCTCGTATCCCGCAAAGCCATGTAAGTGATTCGATTCGTGCTATAGTCGGTGGCGCATACATTCTCCAGTTCGTCCTCCGAAGCGAAGAGCAGCCTCATTCGTATGAGTAGGGCTTTGCAACATCTCACTTTTGCTTGCCTTTCATTCACGCCGCTTTCCGCGCCTTTTCTAAAGTCCCCTTTCCCTACATCTTTCCACTGCTCTGCTGTTGCGGCGCTCGACCAATTCTGGAAAAAGTCGCTGAGGTTGCAAAATGTTTCTAAGGTACTTTTCAACATGTTGTGGTACCTACTGGTACGTCCCATAGCATTTGAAAAGTGCGAACATTCTGAGCCACTGGATGCTACATCTTGGTATTTTATAATCTCTGCTTTTACATATATGTATGTATGTATATATAAATTCGAAAATTTAGATATAATATTATTTTATTAGTGTGAAATTAAAAAATAAATATATTTTTATATCAGTCTCGATAGATTAAATTATTATTATCAAAAAGTCCATTGAGAGTGCGCCCGAATTTGTTACATATATCCCACCCTAAATATGATTTACTGAGGTACACATATTCCGAGTTTAAATAAAACAGCTTATATACTTTTGCCGTTAAGTAACATTGCTTCAACAAATGTGTTGTGACTAATGCTTTCATACTTATAGAACATCAGTTGTTGCATAAACTGAATAAACAAAATATTTGTCCGCAGGTGTTAAATCCATCCTCATCCAGCAATTATGACTATGAGTGTTACGCAGATGTGGACTTGTCAACTAACTTAGATAACTCAACAGACTCAAATTTGTCTGCGGGCAATGAAGAACGGCTCAATTCATCGTCCGAACAGACGTTAAAAGGGTCAAATCTTTATAATACTTACGTAAGTTTCGCGTTATTGTGTAATTTAATATGATAATATCAATCAATCATATTATTTTCAGTCAGGTTACAGGCGCTGTAGGGCGCTCTACGACTGTAACGCGGACAACGATGACGAGCTAGAGTTCAAGGAGGGTGAGATCCTGGTTGTTCTAAATGAGAGAACGGATGACGAAAATTGGATGGAGGGTGTGATTTTGGGTGATCCATCCAGGCGTGGTATGTTTCCTGTAAGTTTTGTACACATGCTTCCGGACTAAATGGTGGTTTAGCTCTACCCTGATTTGGATATGTGTATCACTTTATTTGTAAAAAAAAAACTTGTTTTTATTTATTTATGTTGAACCGAGTTGTGTTGTCTTTTTATATGTACAATTCTGAACGATGCACATTAATGCGCTCAAATACAACAAACAGAACAGATATTTTATATTTTGTAAGCATTATTTGATTTTGTTACATGTTGTTTAAATATTATTTATAAAGCACCACTACACCATGGGAGAAGTAAATTTAAAAGATAAGACCGACTTGTTTCAAATGCGATACAACCAATTGGGAAATGATAAAAAAAACGCTGCCATATTTAATATGTACGTAGATCTATGTAACTATATTGTTGTTGTGAAATATTAATCAATAAACGTAATTGGACATGTGCACAATATACACCAAATGTTACAAAATACTGAATATTGTCTTTGTGCGTACCACTGTTTGTGAATAGGGAGTTAACCATCAGCAACTAGGAAAAAAATAACGAAAAGCCTAAATATTTGTAGTCAAAAGCCCCAAAATTTAGAATTCTATATTTGATTTAGATAGACTAGCATATTTCCAGGTCTTTAATTCGAAGGCTTTGAAATCGTATTGAGTGCGATGGATTATAAATGTTGAAAAAGAATATAAAAGTTTACTGTAGTCGTATAATATTTTCATTTATCCATGTTAGTCCTTTCCCTTCTCCCGATATTTGTATAATGTTTTAATTATTTCATCCTATTTTACACTTGTGAATGAGTTCTATTTATTGATATTTTGTTTAGTAGCGCCAATGTAATAATTAAGACCAGGACAGTTATAATTAAAGCGCGGTAGTGTCATCTACTTTAATTGCACAGAAAAAGTTCACTTCATGTAAACGAGTAGAGGGATGATTGTGAAATTAAAAAAAAAAACTTTGGTGTTTCTTTTATTGGCTGTAAATGATATTTAATTATTCATTAGAAGAGCAGTGACTATTTAGATAAGTTCGGAAAGATTTCTTTTCCATCTACATTCCTTCGTTTTTTAGTTTTTGATTAAGGAAAGCTCATAGTAATTTTTGATGTGAAGAAAAGTTAAATGAAACAAGAAATAATTCTTTATAAAACTTCTACTTTAATGAGACTTTAAGCAATAAAATTAATTAGATAAACATATTTGCTTATAAAAAACCTTCAGAAGTTTCCCAAAGTCACTAGTGATGCTGATTGTGTTGAAGCCTCAGAAGATAAAAGATATTTTGATCGATGTAAATAGCGAAAAAATACTATGTGGAAAAAAATTCTGTACTTTATGTGTAGGCTTTTTTGAAGACGGAGCAAGTTAACGACAATATTTAAAGCGAAATCTGTGACGTATATGTATCCTTTAGTTTTGTAGTTCTACCATGCATCAAAATAGATCAAAATGAATAGTAAAAGAAAAAATATAAATCGAACGAAGCCAAATATATGAATTTAGAACTTACTTAAAAATCAAAATCAAAAAGTTCAAAATTTTACTTAACTGATAATTCCTTGTTCAAAATATTTACACACTAACTAATTTCACTATATATTAATAACTGTATTGATGTTCTTCGACATGAAAAAATTATATTAATTAAATTTTTGTACTTTTTGTTCAGAAACAAACTCAATTTGAAGTTTGTATTTTCACTATTTTTTTATTTAATAAAATATTTTAACGGAAATGTAAATAAATTCTTAGATAATGAAAATGTGTTCTAATTGAAATTATTAAAATTGACCTTCATTAATACTGTTATTTGTGGAACTGTTGCAACGCAAGCACGAAGTCGCTGCTTTGCTTTGGAAGAATATATTTATGCTGTGATGGAATACGAGAATGTTCAAAAAAATTTAAAAACATCATTTATCCTAATCATTCTGTCTGCAACAAACATATAAATTTTAGTATGTGAAAAAATGCGTCATCTCGCTTTGGTTACTTGACAAAACAATTATATAAAATTTTAAATATTTATTGTAACTTAAAGTACATATTATCAAAACATTTATTAAATATACATTTTATACATATTTCATCTCCTTCTAGGGGGATCCAATTATATGTACTCTTCTATGTGTGAGACATGGGGACTTCTATCCCAAAGGAAAAATATTGTAAATCGAATCATATGCAGCTAATGTGATCTAAACAACTGAAAAACATTTTCAAGTTTCTGAAATTCCAATCAATCGAAACAGTGTAGAGGAAGATATCGGTCAAAAAGCAGAGAAGAATAAAAAAATAAAACTTCCGTAAAAAGATAATTATTTGAAGGTCTCACGTCTGATTTACATCTCTCCTGATCTAATGTTTTATGCTACATAGTTGTACTGGTTTTGATTATCTTTATCTCTTTCCATGTAGTCTCTATCGATAAGCGATTCGATACGCTTTTTTAAGTCCGCAGGCTGTAAAAAAATATTATTAATTAAACAATTTCCTGGTTATTCAGTTTGAGGGATGCAACTACCTTGACGGGGAAGGTAAGCTGATTGTAAAGCTCACTAATCAGGAGATTATGACTAAGGGTCTTTCGCATTTTCATTATTCTAACTATAGCTGCATCAATCTGGTATTGCCTGTCCTGGAACACTCGTTCTTCAGTTGCCTTTTGCTCTTCAGTCTATAACAAAATAAGTCATGATTATATATGCTTGATGGAATAAATTCTGTAGTACTCACCGTTTCCTTCATTTGTATTTGATTAATCTTAATCCTAAACAATTTGTTAGTGAATTCGTTGTTGAACTGGAATTGATCCTTAACTTCAACTTCTCGGCTCTTAGGTATCTTCGTTATAACTCTAGCTTTTCCGCAAGCTAACGATTGCAAGGTGCGTCTCAGTTCACCATCCTTAATTTAGAAGGGACGAGTAAATTAAAATAATTAATATTAACAAAATTATAAGTTTGCTTACTTCGATACTACATGCAGATTTAATTTCTTCAAAGCTAAGAATATTTTTGTCATTAAAAAGCAACAATACTAAGGCTTGAAACAGAGACACTTGGAGATCTTTAGGACCCTGAAAGAAGCAATATTGTTATGTTGTATACACTTTTTAAAGAAATATGTTACTTGTTCAAATTGAGCTTTTAAAACACAATGACCTAAAGTTGGTTGCCACTGTAATTTTCTTCCACTATGCTTAGCTAGATAAAACTTATTGAAAATAGTCTGTAGCTTTACAAGCTGGGGGGGCATTGTGACTTCCATTATCGGATATGTCGGCCAGTAGCCCATTGTCAATATGTTGACGGTCATATCAATATTTGTAATGTCTTTGTCCATATTCTGCATGTACTGCTTGAAAGCTATGTTTATATCTTTGCTTAATTCCATATCTTTAAACATTCCTTCAAGTTTCGATGTGAACCCTCCTCCGCATTCTTGTTTAAGTTTGGATAACATACTTTTTTCTGCGTCGACTGAAGCTGACTTTCCAACCAAAAGTCGCTTTGCCAAATCCTTAGTTTAAAAAAATATATACATATATAAATCCCTAACATGTAAAATTTTTTAAATCAAAACCTTTTTGTAGAAAGCTTCAAAGACATCCTTCCCGTGAATAAACCGAAAGAGCACCATTATTTTATCCAAAATTTGCTCTAGTTCTTCTTCAGTTGCTTCTTTGTTTCCTGCTCTTAATTTCATATCAACGTATTTCGCTGAAAAATATTAGAATATTGTAATAAAATAAATGTTTTGACTATATTACCTGATCTCACCTATTAGTTCAGCGGGTTTATTGGCGCGCTGATTAATGAAGAATTCAAAGGCTTCTCTTAAAGAGTTAATGAACTTCTCATTATGCTCAAAACACGTACGTACAATTATATCCATTTTGTCTTTAAAATCTAACAAGTCCTGGACCATACTTTTGTCTTTTTCGGGATCGATGACAATTGTTCGACCTTTTTTCTGGAAGGAAATATTTTTTAATTAATTTTTGCTATTTAACCGCATTATTTTAAAAATGAACGTTCGGAGATTCTTTATATTTTCTAGGTTCTATAGTCTATACTCATATTTGATATTGTTTTTTCAATTCGGCTATTTTGTAGGACGCCCAAGTCCCAAACAATTTGAATTCAATCTAATTAATATATTTTAGAGTGACTAGTACTTAGCAGAATTACTAACAAGATAAGAATAGTAATTGAAAACAAACATTTCATTTGATAGCCTTTAATAGAACTAATTAACTTTACGTTTACACAAGGTTTCATGTGTATTCTTTAAGACCAGGTTCTACTTTAATATCGAGGAATCTAGGTGAAAGCAATATCAATGATCACATCGCAAGAGTTTAATAATTTCAATGTACATACCAGGAAGCATTATGCTTTTTCCCTAACAATGTTTTGCAATATTTGAAAATAATTGCATTGTCGAAGTCATGCACGTGTAGTTTTAATTAAATAAAAATAAAAAGTGTGTACCTTAATAAATCCATTGAAACTAGCGCACAGTTCTGTTGTTCCAGTTTTAACACGACTAAATAAGTTGTACATTAATGTAAGATCGTTCAGTCTGTTTTCTTCTAACAAATTGTCTAAGCCCTTCTGTAAAATAGCTGTTAAATGTTCAGCAAGTAATTCTTTTTCTACAGTGTATATAAGCGGGTATCTGGAAAAATAAAAAACATAATTATTACTTAGCCAAAAACAATATAAATGCCCATACTTTGTACTAGAATCTAAGTAATGAAGCAATCTTTCATTTTCTTCGGCCAATCGCTTATCCACATGCTGCAAATATTCGGGAACTTCTAGTTCTTGCATTTTCCTTTGGCCTTCCGCCTGATAAAGTTGTTTAGTAGCAACCAAAAATTTCTCTTCAAACGCACGAGGATATATTTGCAAATCGCACAGCATTCGCAACAAGCTTTTTAATAAAGCTCTATCGACAGCGTCTCCATTTCTTTCTTTTTCTATTAAAAGTAGAAGGCCTTCTACTGTTCGCTTTTGTATCAAGCTGTTGAGTGCTATATGAGTTCGAAACAAGTCAAGGCCCATATCCCTATAAGATTTGAAATATAATTATGTATATAAAAAAAAAATTTCAAGAGAGGTATTACCATATTGAATGCACTGTTGGATTCTGAAGGACGTAGGTTCGATCTAAATACAAAAATATACTCCGCATCATAATCATCTGTTGGCAATAGGCTTGCCACCAGTCGTTTATTTTTTTTAAAAATACCTGTAGCAAAAAGGGGTTACAATTGAATATTATTATAAGTTTTTAATATATACCAATTTATCCATACTCTCCGCCAGAAAAGGTTCTATATTCGATTTCACATGAGCCTCCGTAAGGTCTGTTAATTTAGAATACAATTGAGCATCCATTTTGTGGCTGCACATATTTTCAACAGCTTGATACAATTCTTCTAGAGAATACGCAATAGGCGTTGAGGTTTGTATAGCTATCACGGCTTCTTGAAGTTTTTGCCATGTACTTTCAGAGTAGTTTTCTGGCAGTGTTGGCTTACCTGAAACCAATTATGATGTTGGGTATGTATATATTTTAAGTAATTAAATCTTTTAAAATAGACTTATTGTTTTTAGCTATTTTATTTCTTCACTTTTCAGAATTTGTCTTTTTATGCGATTGTGGTGTTGTTAATGTGTTCCTTAAAATTATTAAATTAATGGACACAGGCGGGTTTTTCGATTAATGCATGTTTTATATATATAGATTCTGGCATAATATTCAAATAATGAATAAAATTATAATTTAACATACATATTCAGAATTTAGCAGTTAATTAACTAAAAGCCTCGAAAGATTGATTTTTGTTTTTTCTTTCAGATTGCGACAATAATCATCTATTTAGAAGTGGAAAAATATGATTCCACATTTTTATTAAAACTCAAAATAATTTATGTGTTATTATTCTTTTAGGGTAATGTTAGCGATCTTGAAAATAAATACAACGACGACTCTACTACTTCATTTAATAAAAAATAAGATCAGTAACCGATTAAGTGCATCGGGCAATGGAAAAGAGGATCGAGTGATTATACATACATGTATATGTATATAAATAAAGGAAGTTATTTATTTTGTCCAGCAATTTCGGGTTTGTTCAGCTAAATATTTTTTCTATTTCGATCGATCTACATTTTATTACGAATGTATATTTCTGTTAATGATGGGCATGTTCCTTCAAAAGCAGACCTAATTTATAAGAATGCCAAGTGAGTTTTCTATTGTTAATTGTTTTTACGGCTTTTTATTCTGCTGAAAAATATTTTGTGCATGAATAAAAAATGCCGTTATTTTAAAGGCGTTTGACAGATATATTTTAATTTATTGCTTTACAATTCTGTCCACACCATTAACGAAAATTATATCTGCTCTTTAAAATTAGTATGGGATAAATTAGCTTCGTATTGCATCATAGAAAATATTATTATCTACATTCCCCTTTCATTAACTCTGCAATTGTAGCAAAGTATTTATTTCTAATGACTTTGCAGGTATCGCAGAGTTCTAAGTTAAATCCCATGCAGGTAGCAAGGGACGAGTAATACACATTACATATTAATTTTAAACCATAGGGTATAATAAATAAAAGCATAAAATTCAGTGTAAGCTCCAATTTTAAAGACAAAAACAATGAAAGTGCTGCAAATGCCAAAGGTTTCACGTAATTAGAAAATCGCCGAGGCACGCATGATGCATCCTTCGCATCGATAAAAATCGCCAAAGGTGGACAAGCAGAAGCAGCCACTTGTCATTGGAAGACGGAAGTCGACCCAGGCAGCGATTAATTCTATTTCGAGTCAAGAGTATTAGCAGTACTTACTTCGGAAGTTTTTTATGACGATCTTCTTAACGTCGCCGGGCTTCGATAGATTTGTTACAGACATTTTGCTGAGAAAAGTTCCCTGATCACCGAAATGCGAGTTGTTCAGCATTGAAAAGTTGGGCTTTCTTTCGCAGTTCGTAGAACCGAATGGAATTTGGGAATTGTTTGAATGCGAATTGTTGCGACAGAAGAATTTGTTGTTATCGCCAACTTTTTTTTGCAATAGATTTTCTGTATCTTCCAACTCTGAAGTATCCATTTGCTTGTATTTTTTGGATGCACTCATAATACAAAAGTGATTAGTTCACTCGATTGACCTGCCCTGCAAGATAGTTCCTGTAGGTGTTATCTGGCCCTTGAAACAATTATTCAGTTCAATATTTTTAGTTTTTGTTCTAGAAGCAGATTTGACAAATGTCCAAAAATGTTGCGTGTTAACCACAAACGTGCATTTTATAGACGAACAAAGAGCTTCTCGTGCTCACACAATGTTGGCTTGTGTGCAATTTAAACGAAAATTAAGATCAAAACTCGCAATATGTACGAACTCCACGAGAAAATCACTTTTAAACAAAACACACGACTGCCATTTGTAAAGGCTTCCTTTATTAATTATTCCGGCAGATGTCTCATCTTCCGACATTCTGACAGCTGTCGTTTCTCATTTTAGGTGTGGGATTCTGTTGCAATATGGCAATTTCGTATGGGTACTAAACTGCAACACGCGTTTGAAAACGAGACGAGTTTTAACCTAAGCTCAAAATTATGCCAATTAAAATGCCCAAAAATTCCGCACTTATGATTAAACACAACTAAATAATAAAATTATGTTGTCATGGACCGATTTCTGTTTATAGCACCCTAAATTTTTAATTATTTTATAAAAAAGTCCCAAACACTATACCACTGGGTATCAACGGGAAACAGAGATAGATATAAATATTGCTATTTGCTATATTGTTGCTAATTTTGTCTAACTTTCATATTTCACATATATACCAACATAATAAAAGTTTGGGAACAAACTATCATAGCCATCTGTTGGTCATCGTTAAACTATTGCAGCCGCTGATTTTAATTTGGTTTTTGTGGTATAACTGCAGTCTAATTTGCATTTTTTTTTTTGAAAATAAAATAATTTAATTAGTGTTTTGCATTTAACGGGGTTGTGCCATATTCATTCGAATATGTTATTAAGTTGTCCGCCTGCGGTTATCAACGGGGGAGCGAGACAGATAGATTTAGCTCAAAATATGATCTTACCACTGGCATACAGAACCTGGACTGCTAATCGGCGGATGAAAAGTGAGACCATTTTGAGTGGAGATGCAAACCTGCCTTAGGAAGCCCTTGTGATAAGAACACATTAAATTATTTGCAATATTATTATATTAAAATGAAGAAAATAAATAAATATAAAACAGCTCCTTTCATTTTGCCCTACATTTTGAGTACATATTTATAAAAAATACTTCCGACACCGAGCAGCCCGGGGTCTATTTCCTTCATATTTCTTTGTTTTCGGGGATTTTAAGGTCCTCCAACATTAAAAATTAAAATCAATTTAACATTGTAAATTAATAAACGTTGCCTTTTTTGTCCGTATATGTTTAATATCATAAAAAACAATATTGTTGCCCTTTGAATATTTAACAAATTTTTAAGAAGTAATTTACAAAGGTATAATATGTAAATATATTTCTTGTGAGGCAATATAATCATATATCGCTTCCGTTTCTGCTCATCTTCTCAATTTTAATATTGTTACAATCAATTTCGTTGATTAGACACTGAGAAAGATTTCTCGGTGTTACTTTTCGCTTCAGGAAATTTGCTACTAATTGGCGACTCGGTACTCCACCACCATGAGACAGGCATTCCTGGCGATATTTTTCGCCGCTCTCCCTATTCAAAGGATTATCTTCAAAATAGGTTTGCCATATCCAAGACGCAATAGCTCTTGATATGAGATATGAGTAATATTTCGCTCCATAGCCAACTAAGTGTGAAAATCTTAGTTGCCAAGCCTATAATAAAATGTGTAATTATAAATAATATGTACATATATAAATATATAGATTCTTACAGTATTTTCAACGTATGGAAGACCGTAATACTTATCCTGCACCATCTGCAAAGTCTCTGTGGTTGAATTTTTGTGATATTTCGGATCGCCATGGTAAACTTGATCAAGAGCGGAATAGAACACCTAGATGTATTTTCATATACCTTTAATATTATTTTGTAAATACGCAAGTGACAAACATATACCTGTAACTGAGTTTCACTTGCAGAAAATATGTGTTTAGACACACATAATCTCTGAAGCATTTCTTCTGGCATTGGCTCTTGGGTTTGGAAGTGCCGTGCGAACGTTCGTAATACCTAAACGAGTACTTTAGTAAATTAAAACTATTGTTATTAAGAATAATATACTTTTGGATCACTAGCAAAGTACTCCATTAATACCGAAGGCACCTCAGCAAAATCGGTACTACACCGGGTACCAGTCACATGTTGATACTCTGTGCGGGCTAACATTGAATGCATAGCATGCCCAAATTCATGAAATAAATTGTCGACCATTGAAGGAGTCAGCAGTGTTGGTCCCGACCAGCGAGGTTGGTTTAAATTCAGCATTACCACTACAATTGGTAGTTGATAGCTTCCATCAGGAAGACGTTTCCCACCTCGAATGGTGAAATGGCAGTCCTGGTTTGGTTTACCAGGACGCTCAAAAAGATCACAGTAAATATACCCCAAAAGTCCCTCACTTTCATGTACAACAGAAAGCTTATAAATATCATTATTCCATGATTCTCCTAAAGGTGGGAAGACGCAAATTAATTTTGATTTTTAAAGATTTAAAACTACACAGTTTACCTGGATGCATGCTTGTATTTTCCAAAGAAATACCATACAGTGATTTCATCAAATTATCCAAACCTTCCATACATCCTCCAAGACTGAAGTATGGCGTAAACTCCGATGGTGAAATTTGTAACCAGTGTCGTTTAAATCTGGCGGTGTAGTAAGGCGTATCCCAGGCCGCTAGTTTAGTAGTTTTTAGTCCAGAATCTTTTTGCTAAAAATATATAATATAAAAATATCCGCTTTATTTTAAAGCAATTTCATACTTTCATTTTCTCCATAACTTGAAAATCTTTACCCGCTCTATCTTTGAGTTCTGTTGTTAATTCATCCAGAAAACTCCTGACCATATCTGGATTTTCGGCTGTGCTAGCTTTTAGGGCTCGGTGCGCATAGGTCGGAAATCCACAAGTTTTTCCAAGCTCGTACCGGCATTTAAGCATATCTGACAGTAGCTCTTCTTGGCGTTCATCAGGATATAGAAAAAGCCGGTATGCAGCTTCTCTAGCCAAAGTACTTGTGGAGTCCGTGTACAAGCCAGATACAAGCACATTGTCGCCTTCGACAGAGAAACTTAAGAAGATACATGTAACAAAATGCATATAAAGCTAATCTTTACGTTTTATCCAATCGACTTACTATTGACGGATATTTTCTGGAAGCTCTAGTTTCGAAACAGAACGAGGTTGCACTGTTCCGGCCATAAATTTCTGACCCATCTGAAGAATAAAATCATTCAGGCGTACAACCTTCTGCCTCTGTGCCTCTGGCAAATGAATTCCACTTTGTTCAAAGTCGAATAAGAAAAGTGCAGCAACATGCTTATCTACTTCTGTTGTTGGGAAGATATCTTTCTGCTTTACGACTTGATTTAATGCCTTGTAAAGTTTTTTATGAATGTTAAGTCTAACGTATAAAACGGTTAGAACTGTTTAAATGCCCAATTGCTTCACTTACTTTTCTACTACTCCGCTTATTGTAATGCATGCATCTTCCGCAGCGAGACAGTACTTTGAAACTGGATGAGCGAGTCTAATAAATTCGGCTAAATCAGCTACCCTGCACAAGGAGTCTGAGAGCTCATCGAAAATTTCAACCTGTAGAATTTTAATTTTAGGGTAATTACTTGAAATTATTATGACATTCGAAGACATCGACGGCATATTTATTCGAAAATATAGTTAGGATGGGTATTTTATTTATTTATTTATTATTATTATTCTCTTTTTAATAGATGTATTTGTTCTTTTTCATACCAACTAAAAGTTTAAGCCAATATGAATTACAACATTATTGTTGTGATTAAAATAGAATAGAGTCTATAGTTCTGGTCAGCGCTATTAAAACTTCTAAACACGTTGTGAACAAATCAAGTTTTTCTAAAATAATGAGTAATTTAACAAAAACCATAAATGTTTAGTTACTGGAACTGGTTAAAAGTCTAGAAAAGATGACCTTCGCATTTATCGAAACATTACGTAACCACAACGGGAATAATGCTCATCTGACGCAAAATCAAACGAGGTAATAATATAATATACAATTACCCTAGGGCTCCACATACCATCTTCCTGCTCCTCGTCTCTGAGGTAGCTTCTTGTATCAGGTCATCAGTTTTTAAGATAACATTTTCCTTGAGAAGGTAGAACCCTTCGCAAGTTTTCAGCTCAGGGATGTTAAAGAGGCCCTGCAGGAAAACAATCATAGTCATCAAATTACTAAAAAATACAAAAGAATTTCGTTACCACTTCATTTTGGGTAAAATTCATTTTTTTCACCGGTGGAGAATTGAAGGCAGTTGCCAGTGGGGACCATGTCGACAGTTTTCGCTTGAAAGGAAAAAACGAGCACTTTACACCTAATTTGTGTAATCGTTGCATATTTTTTGGCTATCTTCTATTTGTGATAATAAATATATCCTGCCCGAAAGCGGGAAGGACACGTAAATCAAAGTTGTATGCTGAAGATACAAAAATGGATATTACTCAAGGTTATGTTTTTGTTTTGACGTTTCATCATTGCGATAATAATGTAATAGATTCTGTATGAAAAAGGAGTAAACTGAAATAATAAAATTATAATAATTTAAAATGAAACATTCTATTTTATTAAATTTGGATATTAAAAGTATTTACTTTTCATTTTGACATGATGAGATCTCATATTTTTCAAAATTGGCAGGTCATTAAGATATTATTGGAAATATTAAAGTTCATTTTCCAAGAATTCTCACCGCGGTCGAATGACGTCCTCCATTTTCCAATAGCAAAATCAAAGTCCATATAATTTTGACACTTACCTCGATTATTTTGATAGCTACGATGGCTGCCATTGTATTTAAAGTGTCTTTGATTTCAATTTTATTTATAAATTTCTCCAGAGGTGCGTTGATTTCCTACAAATATTAGAGCATAAAGTTCCTAACTTTCATAATGTTAAATTTAATGTTTCCGCTATGCGTTCAAAATGGTTTTATTTGGTCCAAGTGTCACACTTCACAGGACGAATGAAAATATTGAATGAAGTTGCGTTCCCCGCGCAGATATTTGCTTAAAATAAGCTAAACATACCCCAGATATTTCTCAATACTGAAACGAATGAAGCCCAATTACTATACGCACCACAAAACGTAACAATTTTAAAAGTGGACCGCATTTCAGTACACAAGTTTGTTTACAAACACTGATTAACGAAATTGGTTAAAAAGAAGCCCCGGATTAAGCGAACAACAAATAAATAATCGTGTCTTCAAGCTAGTGGCATTTCGCGGGGGCGTACAAAGTGTTAAGCTAAAGATTCCACTGTGCAGCCTGCTCCTGTTATGCAAACTCCTGCCTATTTCAACAGATCTCAGATTTTAGTTTTACAGTCCGAACCCTGTTTTGCGCATTTCAGGTGAGATAAATGGCCGCCTTCTAGACGAAAATCAGGAAAACATGGACCTGGAGACATCACACGCCAGCAGGGACCTGCCGCTCCAAAACTCGATACCCACGCCGCATCTAAGGTACGTGTGCTCTTCGCGAGAGGCTTCGTCTTATTTACTATTGCTAGACTTAACCTTTGTAAATCGCCAAATTCCCTTTTAAAATGCTTTCAAGGAGGCATTTGAAATCCAAGCGAAGAATGAAGAGAAGGTATATTTCCTATAATACTGTAATTGTTTACGTTCTTTTGGGCAACCCGCTTTTATTAATTTAATTAGTTAAATATATTTTACAGCATTTTATAATTTATATTTATTATTAAAAGAAAATCCATCACCTCCACGAACTTATTCATTATATAGTACACAATTTATTAATTTTATATAAATATAGCTTAAAATTAAGATATTAATAATATTTCTCTATGTTTCCGTTAACAAAATCATTCAATGTATCTCTTTTGGCAAATAATTTTTCTAAAATTGTCGTTTCTTTTAAGAAAGTTTCAAACACTGGTTTGAATACATCTCAAATTCAGACTATTTACATGGAGAAAAAATTGTTTCAAAAATGGGGTGTTTCAAATTCATAGTTATTAAGTTTTGGACTCTGTTTTCAAAAATAAACTTTTGTTATATAAATTTAGTAATTTTTGGGGTACTCAATTCCGTAAAATTTAATCCTAGAGAGAGGCAGCGGTTGAAATATCTTTGAAATTTCAAATTCACTGTTCTCATTTCATGTTACTGTATTTATTGAATATCTAGAGTGTTTTTCAAAAATACTGTAATTCCTGCCTTTCTGAGGGAATGGATAATAGATTCTCCTTGTATTAATGAACATGAATGATAAACGTATGGTGTGGTGAGGGTTATAGGTACAGCAAGCTTTAAACCGAATTAAACATTTCGTTAAAAGTTAAGTTGTTTTGCTTTTGTCCTTTAGCGTTTTTGTGTTTTTAGTTCTCGTTAATAAATGCCATTTTTTTATTAAATTGGTAAATTTTAGGTATAAATGTTACTCTTGCGAACCGCCTGATTGTAAGAATTCAACATCACATGCTCCTCATTGTCAAAATGCAGTTCAAGTAAGAATTCACATTGCTAGAAATTTAATAGAAAAACAAGAGATTTTAATGCAATTCTAGTGCTGGAAATCGAGGGTACGCGATCTTTATGGTGAAGAAAAAGTTCAGCGAGGATGTACAGTCTCATTTGAACAAATAACATTGTTTTGTAACCAGGTGAGTTCTGTTTATATTCTTGGAGTTCTGCCTATTCAAAGAGATAATTTTCGAATATTATAGAATAATAACAATTCTGGCCCACGCAAAAGGCAAGCTTCTGGGCAGTATAACATCGAGTGCTGTACGGGAGATTATTGTAACGGTGGTAGTTTTCCAGAACTTCCTCCATTAACATATAGTAAGTTTTTGTTACTACTGAATTCAAATTTAGAAGATTATAAATTGAATAAATACTTAATAGATGAAGTCACAAGGATGGATACCTCAAGTAGTGATATTTTGAAACTATCACTAGCCATATTCGGCCCTGTAATAATTATAAGCATACTAGCAATTGTGGTGATTTTCTTTATGAGAAGGACACATCAGAAGCGCTTAATGGCAAGTCGAGGTAAACAAGACTTGGAAACGTACTACGCCAGTGATGATCTGCTGCGGGCAACTAGTGCTGGCGATAGCACCTTAAGGGTTCGTTAGAATCAATTTGTAATCTTAAATACATTAGAACTATTTAAAACAATAGGAATATTTACAACACTCGGTAACGTCAGGATCGGGGAGTGGTCTTCCATTACTTGTACAAAGGACTTTAGCCAAACAAGTATCTTTAGTTGATTGCATAGGCCGAGGTAGGTACGGAGAAGTTTGGAGAGGCGTTTGGCACGGCGAAAGCGTTGCTGTTAAAGTATTTTTAACACGTGACGAAGATTCTTGGAAAAGAGAAACTGAAATTTATAGGTACTATACAAATATTTGGGTTTGTTTGTGGCTTACAGAGCTTATGCTAATTTCGTTGGTTGCAGCACTATTTTGCTTCGACATGAAAACATTCTGGGGTACCTAGGGTCAGATATGACTTCAAGAAACTCTTGTACACAGCTGTGGTTGCTAACCCATTATTATCCACATGGATCCCTCTTCGATCATTTAAATCGTAATGCGTTGTGCCACAGCGATATGATGCTTATTTGCCTATCAATTGCAAATGGTCTTGTACATTTACACACTGAAATATTTGGTACAAAGGTAGTGCTTTGAGAATATTTATTAACAATTTACTAAAATGGATGTTCATTTTAAAGGGGAAACCTGCTATTGCACATAGAGATCTAAAATCCAAGAATATTCTTGTAAAATCCAATGGGACTTGTGCGATAGCTGATTTTGGGCTTGCTGTGACGCATTCACAAATTACTGGAAAACTGGACTTGGGACATAATCGCCAAGTTGGAACGACGAGATATATGGCGCCAGAGGTGCTAGATAAAAGGTATTTGTTTTCTTTATCCATAATATACTATTTGATACTACAAAGATAGTATATACTAGAAATTTTACAATAGCCAATGCATAATGCAAGTTTTAGTAATTCCATATTTAATTTCCTATTATAGCATAAATATGCAGTGCTTTGAAGCATTACGTCGCACAGACATATATGCGCTGGGTCTTATATACTGGGAAGTGTGCAGACGAACTGTTTCAGGAGGAATCACGGAAGATTACAAAGTCCCATACTACGATGCTGTTCCTTCAGATCCAAGTTTCGAAGACATGAGGAAAGTCGTTTGCGGTGATAATTACAGGCCATCAATTCCAAATCGATGGAGTTCAGATTCAGTAATTACTTTTGTTCTCAAAATTATAAATTTTTTGGTTTTCCATTGACAAATGTTTTTACAGCTTTTAGCCGGAATGTCGAAATTAATGCGCGAATGTTGGCACCAAAATGCCAATGTGAGATTACCGGCATTAAGGATAAAAAAGACTTTAACGAAGCTCGCCGCTGCGGCGGATAACAAAGTTAGGTTAAATTACGATGAAGTACGCGTTTGATTATTTCTAAGTTTTACTATTAATAGATAGGAAAGATGTAATTAATAGGAGTAGCAGTTGCAAAGAAGTTTAATAAGTTTAAAAAAATGAAGGGTTTACGTACGTATTATTACTAAAAAACATCAGACGTGGGAAAATTCCTTTGGTATTTTAGCACCAATCACACAATTCCCACAATCTCATTATACAAATACAGTTAAGAGAAAAAATCAGTTAATTTGAAAACTTACATTCCAGTTTGAACAAAATTGTAGTCTTGGCCAAGTTTTCACTTCAGTTCGGGGTTAGGCAGCATAAATTGTCATAATATCGAGTGGTTTTAATATGTATAATTTTCTATAATTAGCCTAAAGAACATTCGAACTATGATATGAACGTTCTAGGTTCATAGCATTTCGAATTAAGAAATCGTTCTTTTCCCTAATCTAAACGATTCGCAGTTTATTCGATTTCATTAATTCAGATTATGGTTTTACCAATTCAATTTATTATTGAAGCTGAAAATCTAATAGAGTGTAGTGTATTTAAATTCATTCATATTCTTTGTTAGTTTATGAATGAACTTTAAAACTGAGTACAGTACGTATAACAACTCGGGCGGGAAATAACCTTGTGTGCCGAAATCAACTGGAGTTTGATTTTTATTCGTTCATCGAAGGCTCGTACGACGAACTTCGTACCTTATACGTCTGTACTCAGGTTAAGGCCCTGGAAAGAGAGACGAGATTTATCAGCACTCGTTTAATGGTTATTCTCCTTAACCTTGTTTTACTAAATCTACTTTTTCGTTTTATCTGTAAAACAAAAAGTTTGTTTGATGAAAGTTAAAGATATTAAAATATATTTTAAGGTGCTGAGGATAGTTATGTACTTATGTTTATATTCTTTTGTGTGATCAATAGCTGGCTATGAATTTTAATGCATCACATAAAAACAAGCGGCGGAACTCCACTAATAAATTTAAAAAGCAATTATAAATGGCAATTTTTGCTGCTTATTTCAATTTTAATGTTTGCAGTTATAATAAAAAGTTGATCATGTCTGGTGTACATTTAGGCAGCAGGATATTAGTGTTATTTAAATTATAGTAGCAGTTACAAATAAGCGTTCTTAATAAATGTAAATATGAGGCCATGTTGTAAATAATGACAGTGTTGATATCATTTAGTATTAGTTGACTACATTATCCGATATACATTCATGAAATCATGTAAGTTTATATATATTTATATGGGGAGGTGGTAGGTCTGCCCTTCGTTTCTGTTTCGAAAGGACAGATTGAGGGTGGGTATTTTTCTGACCTCAACGGAGCATATGCCAAACATTTTAAAGGATGTAATGATAAAGATATATTTATTCTTACAAAGATCAGTAGCAAGGAATGGCTATTATTTAACATATACAAACATACTCTATCATTTTGTTGATTGTGACGTATGATTCTTATCCATATCAAGCAAGAGAAACATATTCACTGAGTATTGTACTAGCAGGAGCCCGGGTGAGCTTGGTTCCTGTGTAAGACAAACCAAATAAGATATAGTATTTAACCTCTTCCTGAACTACACATATTTTATTGTTTGTAAGCAGTCAGAATGTTTATTTTCGACCTCTGTAACTCATTGGACGAAGTGTTTTAAAGTAGTCACATTTCGGGAAAGCAATTTGAAGATCAACATATCTAGGAGACATATGGATTAATTTAACCACTGTGTAGTAACCGTGTAATGAATCAACGACATTTGAGCTTTATAATGATTTCCTTTTATTTGTTATAGTAAATTTTAACTTAGTGCCATTCGAATATAAGTTAATCTTCTTTGTCTTATTTTGGTGTTCCAATTTCTGTACATTTATATTGTAGGTAAAATCATTTGACGAAGAAAGAAAAATCAATAGGAAAATATCAGAACTATGGAGACAGAAAAAGATTTGCTCACATACTTGTACTTTATCACAGTTTATCGTTGGAAATATGCATACATTATAACTAATAAGATCAATTGTATATAGTAATTAATTCATTAACATTTTTCGTTATAAGCAATACATAATAGTTTTTAAAAAATTCAATCTTGTTTCACTTTGTCAAAAACCTTAATTTCACGTTTGATCTTAACTTTGTTACATTTTTTCAAAACAAAACTCTTCGTTATACTGCTTAATTGCATTAAGTTTAATATTGTACAAACTTAGGAAAATTAATATTAAGATGCTTAGCGAGTGACGTGATAAGAACGATGCAGCGCACCAAAGAAGATTAAAAAAGTTGGAAAGGATCGAAGGCAGCAACAACGAAAATAACGAAATACTGAAAAAATGACTCCTCTATGGGAAAGGAATTACGTTACAACTAATTACTGCAAGTTTTCTGAAGGTAAACCTAGTTTTATTTTTATCTATTATTCTTAAACATTTAATTTAATTAGAAAACCATAATCAACTTCAAACATCGTCTTTAGTATGAAGTAGGAAAAAAAAAGAAGAAAGAAGAAGACCTTCAACGGAATAATGCTCTTGTAAGGTATTTAATTTTGGTAATGAAACTCTACGAAGAACACAGAAAAATTAAGTAAAAATGATTTTAAACTTTTTTTGGGGGATTGAAAAAGTTTCAAAGAGTAATTAAAAAGGTATATTGCAAACAAAATATCAAAGAACTGGCAATCCTAAAAGTTAACTCTTAACTACTCTTTCTTAAGAGGAACCCCAATCTTCCCAGATACTTCCCGTTGCTAACATTCGTGTTGTTGCTACCTTTGTAGAGCTTAACATGATCACAACTTACATACTTTAATCGAGCTTAGGTAGACAGGTAGATCTGCGGCACGGCAGAAATAAGAAACAGTCAGTAACATACCGTAGTTCAGGTGAGGTGAGCGAAAGTTGGTTTCTGTGCAATCGGTACTGGTCATGATCAGTTAGTCATTCTTAACATTTATTCGCGACAAGAGGTGCAATAAAAAGGAAACAGTTGGTGAAAACATAAATTGGCGACCTTTGCAAGAGAGTTCAGTGCCGAAACAAATGAAAGTGCACCGGTTGTCCGCAAGTAAAATCGAAAATTCGATTATGTGCGAGCAAGTGATCCGGAGTGATCGTCAGTGATACTTTTGTTATACAATCGCCCACGCATGTACCTCAGATCTTGCTTCAGCTTTTCAATTGGATTAATTTGCCTTGGTGAGATCAGGGTACGCCGCCGTCCAGATTGACCCAATCGATAGAAGGTTAGAACTGATTTAGATTTTGTTTTTCGTCACATCTCCCCCCGTTTTATCAGATCTTCGTCTGGGTTTTGTTTGTGGTTTTTCTCGCATGACGTATATCTGAATGGAATTTCTTAATGCAGTTTAGCTTCATGTTTTTGCTCCTTATGTTTTTCTTGCACAGTATGGCTTTATTTTCGATCGTATTACCTAATAATTCTGAGCGACCTCGATTTTATTGATGCGCAGTTTTAAATTTCACTTTTTGTTTGCTCTGCCTTAAAAGTACATAATAATAAATTGTGCAAATTATTGCCCGAAATGTTCGTTTCAAAATAGACATCGTTGCTGAGGTGCTAATTTAATTACCGTGGGTATGCTTTGTAATCATTTTTTTACTGGAGCAACGCTTCAATGGTGCAGGATGCTTGCTCGCTCGTTAAGAGGAAGTGTAAATCTAAAATACAATTTTCTTTTTATCAGAAAATACTAACGATTACTCTTTATGGTATTTGCTTTCTTATTACTTTTTAAGATGATCTTGCTTCCATCTGAATAAATTAAAGATTTTCTTCGGTTTTATTTAAAAATGGTATCAGTTGAGATTTTTTATTTGAGGAAATGAAGGATTGGAAAGGCGCGTTATTATGCAATCTTTGTTCTTTTCATTTTTTCCCAAACAATTTTCCACAATTATTTTCACTTTTTCATTAGATTCCATTGAACAATAAAATTCCAACTGACGTTCAAATGTTTCCTATGAGCGTATTGAACTAATAGAATATTTTAAATTCCAATTGAGTGATTTCCCCAAACTTGTTACTTGCGCGTTCGGTCGAAAGTTATGCGCCTGCCATCTTAACGACTGATTTTTGGCAAGGCTAAAAGACTCATTAAAACGCACTAATGGACTTAAAAAAAAAATACCGGATACACCGCAAAGCAACGCACAATGTGCTAAACCGGACCTTTTTTGGTAGTGTCACTGCTAATGTATAATTACTTGCTTATTTTAATATGCTCAGGGATGTGAAATTCAATTTATAAATTTTGAAGGTTTTGTTCCTGAGCGGCTGGCTTTAATAAAGTAGAAACTTTTTCATTTTTAACTTATAGCAGGTTTGGTTTTAATTTTTAATTTCTTCAGGGATACTTTTACATTCTTGTAGGTGAACAGTTGGGTTTTTAAAATTTTAATTATTCCAACCGGAAAAAAAAATGTATTGCATTTTCTTTGAACAATTAAAACAATAATTTCTTATTATGGCAGCATGGATAATATTTTATAATCAATTATTTTGTGAGAGAAATTAGGTGCTATTATTGCTAAACACATGGAAAAAATGCAGGAACAAATTTAATTTTGTTTTGTTGGACTAAAACTTGTGGTAAATTCCAGCAATGCATAACTTATTATGTATATGTTAAAAATATATGCAGGTAAATATTTTAATGTATGTATAAACGCATAATTTTTAAACAAACTTTAGAGTGCAGGAACTTATCAATTTGACATGTGTGTTTCGCATATAATAGACACATTGTAATAGTTACTCATAGAAGTCTGGTTAAATTTTCATAAAATTTTAATAATCTGGCAAAGAATCCACAGAATACGTCGTATCATATTAAAAGTATGTCTCCGAATTCAGATCCGTAACATTTTCTTTTTTGTTAATAAACAATAGGTGATTTGAAACCATATTGGACGATTTTAATTAGATACATAATAATATTTTTATTTAATTTTGTACGGGGATGAATGAAAACAAAATTAAATATTCAATATATACATATATTTTTGCAGAAATTAAAGCATCTCAATTTGTTAATATTTAACTAAAATATTCGTGATATTTCGCAGAAATGCTGCATATTTTAACATAAGCTAACTTTGTAAGAGTATTCAAATTTTAAGCAATCTAAAAATAGAGCCTGCAAAGCTATAACGCATAATATAATATCGAATCGATACGAAAGAACTTTTTTGATGGAAAGTATTAATATTCTAGTGGATTCGTAACATTAAACATAAATCTCACAACAGGTGTTTTAAAAGAAGGCTTTTGATAACTATTGCCTTAAGAAATACCACTACTCTAGAAATATGTATGCACGCACATGCGAACTACTGTTGCTGTTTGTCATCAAAGTGTAAGCAACATATAAGACAGTAAAAGCAAGTGGAAGGTTTTGGAATTCATTTACATAACTATCTCGCACAACTTGATTTTGTTTTCTTCACAACCAAACAAATGGACAAACATAAAAACCACTAAGTGACTTATTATGGAAATTAATTCGTTAGAGGTGGCACACACCTTCTCTGTTCAAAATGCATACGTGACCCGAGTTATATAATCGCCACGTATATATACCCTGATTTAGGGCAATAAACTTGTTTTTACGCACTATTTCGATTTTTATAGGCAATCAATTCTTTTCAGAAGGTCGTGCTAGAGAAAGCATTCTCAAAATAAGAAGACGTTATATAGATTTCTACTATTAGGTTCTCTAATTAACTTAGTAAAAGTCGATCACCCAAGTTGTAACTGGTTTCCATTCCACAATCAAGAGTTACGAAACATTATCAAGAGGAAGAGATGAAAATTATCAGCGCGCGTTGGGTGAAGAAAAAATGTCTTTACCGATGAAACTCATTGCGATTAGTTCGAAAGTATAAAAACGCTTCAATATCTGTACTTTTCTTAACACAAGGTCCCCATCAATGCTTAAGCTACTTTCTCTGGCGGCTATTTGAAGCGCATTGAGCCAAGTTTGTTTTACCAGACTGGTCAGCCGGACTAACTTGTAACTGCCCAGCGACAATTATTTGGCTAATTTTTCATTTCGCTGAATAAAACAGGTCAAGTTGCGTTTCAGTGGATACAAATTAAGAAGAAGCAATTAAATTTTCAGATACCTATATGTATTATACGTTTTGGACTTTTGCACCTTAGATCTGATAAAATAATGTTAGTTGTAAATTTTAACAATATCAGTGAAATTTTTTACGAAAATTGAGAAATAATAATCTATGAGAGGTTTCTTGATATCGTTTTTTATTTTTGTTTACTTATTTCTTACTTTATTTTTTGCAAAATTTATAAAACCAAAAATTATAGGTGAATCAAAAATATGGTAGAATTATCATTGAAGCATATCGGAATTTCAATATTTTTGACGAGTTGGTCGGTTTAGATGAGCACTAATAAGGTCGCCTCATTATCTGTTAAGCTTTGATCAGTTACCAATATTGGCTACCCGACATTTAATTTTTAAACTTAAAGAGACATTTTTTTGCTATAAATTTTACGCGATTTCCTACATTTTTCTTATTCAACCGTGAAAAGTGACGGAAATTTAAAATGGCTTAACCCCAAAGTCAATTATTGTATAAAAATTACACCAGAAAAAAATCGTTCAATCTATATTACATAATGTCTTGGGGGCAATTTACTATTTCCCAATAAAAAATTATTCAACCTGCAAATTGCCTTAGCCCCCGGCACAATTTAAAACACCTATAGGCACTTCTAAACCGCTTGCCATGAGAAAGTATTTTCACTACCTTGTTAACACCGAGAAATTTGTGGCAAATTTTTGTTTTGCCACCGATAGAATTATTATATAAATAAAGCGGACATCGTTTTTAACTTCAGTGTAGTAGTTTCCGTCGTTGTAACGCAAAAAGTCAAGAAAACCAAAGCTAATTGTAGAACGTGATAAAATGAGTTTTAATTCTCTGGCTTGCAGATAATTGCGGAGAAATTCTTTTATATCTCTGCAGTAGATGAAAGCCTGTTGAGTACTTTCTCCTAGTAAAATTAAATTATATCTTCAATTGTGAAGTAATCAACGCACGTTGGTTTTAATTTTAATTTTATTTCATATGATGTCGGAACCGAACGCGGAAATTTGGAGGATAAACTTTTCTTTGCTCAGGTGAAGTGTCTGATAATCCTTCTTTTCCCTTGCCTTGAAGGAATGCAATTTTCTTTACAAAATACATATGTATGATAGACATTATGCATTCGAATTTATAATAGTATAAAATATTTTCGTTCCAAATTACATTGTTTATCACTTTTGTACATACATATGCATGTACATACATTCATATATTCACACGCGAAACATAGTGACGATTCCTACATTTAAAATGTACCATTTGAAAAAAATTTGTTTAATATGAAAATTTTTAATGTTCCGTACCTAACAGCTTTATAATTTCTAATGATATTAAGATATTATAAAAGCTTTATTAAAATTAACAGAAGAAATAAATAAATCGCCCCTTGTTAGGACAGGTTAACCGTGTTTGTAATGCTTAGCTGATTTGTTTATACAATCTCGTTCACCCTTCATTTGCTCTACCATGACGAAACGTTTTTATCATTCAGATCATCGACATCCCGCTGCGATTAAGACATCTCCAGAATGTGAAATGAGTCAGGACTTGTCGTGATTGCAAGTTTTTTTTTGGGACCGGCAGTGTAACTTAAATTGATTGGCTTTGAAATATAATCGAAAAAAAAAATGTTCGAAAGGAAAGAGTATCGAGCGGGGACACATAATACGCGTGATTAGAATAGTTGAAAGGTGTAGTGAATTTGAGCGGTCGTGGTCACCTGAAGTCAATACCGCGAACTTGGACAGAAGACCGACGAGAAGCATAAAAAATTTGGAAATTTGCCTAAAAGATTCGTTAAGTGAGTCGAATTGTGTTTTGCAATTTATTTAAAGCGCGCCGCAATTTCGAACATATAATTGTACTTACAATAAATATTGTGAAGCAAAGAGATTTGTTAATTACCCAAACCTGAACTCAGGTGCACAAAAATACTTTACTTTCGCTTCTTGGCGAAGCACTCGAAATATATTGCAAACATTTTAGAGTCACGCTCTTGAGTGCTAATTGAATGGCAGTAAGCAGTCTTTTTTGATAAATAGATTTCTCTTCTTGAGAGTTTTCATTTCTTAAGTGCATTTCCCTCACAATATTTGCATTTTATTTTATATTTCAATCATTCTTAAAGTAAGTTATACTATGTTAGTAACTTTTCTTTATAAACATAGGTTTTTGGTCGAGATATTTCAAAATCTTAAAATTAAAAACAAGTGTTTTATTAGTCCTCATGTCATTTGGGCCTGCAATTGAAATTTGAAAATATCTTGTTAAAATTTTAACAGTTTTCAGTTATTTTTGTAAATTTTGCGAAACCATTTTAATTTTATGTTTTAATTCGATATACGAGTACAGCTATTTTTAAAATAATTTTAATGTAGTAGTTGTTGTGTAATAATATTTAATAATATTATCAGTATTTACTAACTACACAGTTGTACACATATAGGAATTATAGTACTATTCTTTCAGTCAGTTATTATCTTAAGTAATAAGATTTTATATTTTTGCTTACAGATAATCATCAGAAGCAATTATTGAAAGGATACCAGGAATGAAATCAGTACCTTCGATGCAACAGGGAGTTGTCCTACAATTTAACTTTGTGAAGTCTTTGGTTGGACGAAAGTAACAAAAATGTTTCTATCTCGACTCTACCAATAATAGATAGCGCGTCGTGTGTGATATTAAAGTGGTTTTGTGCACTGTTCTACTATAAGTTTGATTTTGCATTGAAACAACTGGTTTCAGTGGGAAAGTGATCGCGTTCTTCCATTGAAAAGCACTCAAAGCCTTGCAATGGCCATGTTTAAGCCAGCATATTTGCTTGCGCTGCTAATGCTAAGTGTTATTGGTTTTGCCGCCGGTCATGTATCTTTAACTTTCCCACCTGCTAGAAAATATGAATTGGATTTCTTGGATAATTCGAGAACAAAAGCACCCTGTGGAATGCCGAAAGGTGAGTCAATCAAAAATTCTGTAGTTATTGGTAGTACCTACATATGTATGTGTATATAAATTTCGTTTAGTTTGCTCGTTGAAACATATCCGAGCAACTTAAAGATTTTGCAGCATCCATATGATTTTGAATCTAATTAGTATCTGCGGCACAATTGCAGATCTAACAGGTTTTTAAGCAAAACAAAGAGGGGTGATAGAAGAACTTAAAAATACTCAAAGTCGAATTTCAAGGAAAACAGGTTCGATACCGTTCATATTTGCGAGATGTGTCAGGCATTTATAAGCGGTTTCTTGCAAGACGCACGCGGCCTAGCGCGGCCAACGCGACGTAATGTTGAATAACAAATAGCTGGGACGGCCATTTGAATGGTATTTGCGCATGTGAAAATCTTGCTGCTGGTAGGTAAAAGGAGCCTTCCTTTCATTGCATAACTGAATTAATTTGTTTACCTGATTTTAAGTGAAATTCCTTGAGATTCCGATTGTTATTAGCACACACGTTGAACAAATCACGTCTATTCGACGAACTGGTCAGCAATTTAGCACTGGAATGTTCGAAACGATAAAGACGAGAAAAGTCGAGAATGCTAAAATTAACAAGGAAAAATTCCGCAGTATGATAGGTTGATAGAAATAAATTTTTCACAGCTGCAATTGCAACATTTCCTCCATTGGTTGGAATCGCATTGAGCCCACCGGCTTTTTCAATCTTGATTTTTAGAAACGGATCTGCTTGCTGCTCAGGGCTAAAATCCGTGATCAATTGCTTTTTCCTTGAAAGAGTTCAGATTTCATCTTGGTTTTGATACATTACAGTTGTATTAAAATGTTTTATTAATTTGTATATCGTAATTTGGGTGAAACTACAGTAGGTAGGCATGATGCATATCTTTCTAGGTAATCTTTTGCGCTTCAGCGATTTTGATTGCAATTATTTGATGAATAATTTGAATGTTTGGAACGCCTCAGGTGTGATTTTGTTTAAAAAAAATAAAATAAAGTCAGGGACTCTTCCAGCTTTCATATAATATTAGTCAGAATGTTACTGTTTTAAAACTAAGAAAAGTCGTAAAATAAAGAGTTGTGTAACTGTACCTGTTAAAGGTACAAATATGTAAATATATGTATAATATAATACCTTTTTACCCGCCTGCGCGACAGCAAAGACAGGGTTATGTTTTTCATGCGTATCATGGTATGTGGTATTCTTTATAGTTTTATACCCTCGAAGCATCCCAACGGCTGAATGGATTTTATTCGATTCGTCTAAATCGTACGATGGTTATAGGATAAATTTTGTTTTTATAAAACCAAAATGGCGGCCGTAAACTACAAAATGGCGGTAGACGAAAAAAAATTTCACTAACTAAGTACATATTTCTAAATTTTCGTAAATCAATGAATGTTTAATTGAATCAAAAGGAAATGTGAAATTTTCATTAATAATTTCTACTATTATGCAAGACAGAAAATAAAATGTCATCAGTGTCCAATAAGCAGCTTTATAGCCCGTAATGTTTTTATTAAGTAGAAGGCATGCGCCTGCAAACAATATGCATATGTAATTAAAATGTTCGTATGTCCGGCTAACTGTTAGCATGCTTCATTCGTTTCGCAACAGGTTTTGTTTGCTAGTTTCTTAAATGATATCCAACTGTCGTTTACTTGAATGAACTTCATAAGCGAGATAATTTGCGATTATTGTATGAAGCAATTAACCTCAAACTTGGCCAGACAGTTACGCAGATTGAATGTAATGAAAATAGCATTTCTCGTACAAGTCAAGAAAATAAGTGGAAAGAAGAAGAAAATATATTTGAATTATTTAACATGTAATTTTTTTTATCTACCCGAAAATTTATTTTTTTAATTTAAGAAAATTTTGCTACAAATATGATTTTGTGAAATTTATGATCTAATATCTACTTAAGATACCATTTACTTAATTTGCAACTCGAAGTTTCGCAAATAAACCACTTAAGTTCAACAGGTAAATAGATTATGACTAATATCGCATATTTATCATTTTATGTATGAATTTCATTCTTTACTTAAAAGACCGATAATAGAACCTTATTGAAATTTTATTATATTAACAATCTCATTTTTGTTCAGTTCAGTCCTACGGAAGTCTAATTAACATTAAGTGAATAAATATATCAAAAAGTTTGAATGGTCTTAAAGCACCTGATAATTACCACATACATTTTCACTCTACATATATTCATATTATATCTACTGATCTGATCTATGCATAAATGATTAGATAACATATTTTGGACTAATAATGTCAACGTTTGAGGACAGGAAAAGAATAATTGCATAGATAATTAAATTATTGAAATAAATATTCCCGGAAACAAACATAACGATAGTTGAGACACTCTTAAGAGCTACACATTTTGAAGATAACTACAATCTGAGGATTAGGGCATTAATTAGAAATTATAATCAAATAGATGTACAGGCTTCGGAAAAACAACATACAACGTTTACGTTTCAGAAATCCGTATTTCAGGATTTTAGGTAAATTAGGGGATGAAAGTTTGTATGGGATTTCCATTATTTTTGTAACTAAAAGCATGAAAATTAGTTTTAAGCCTTTTGGTTGGAAATTAAGAAAGTTGTGTTTCAGCTAAACGCTACAAATTTACTGTTTGAATAAAAATATATCGAAGAGTGAATAGCTCTAGAATATTATTGAAGACATTATTATGCGTTTTTTAATTATTAACTCTAAATTTACTAAAAGGTATCTTCCAAAATCCGTAATTTGAAAACTTTATGCCAATTTTAAAGAATATTCAAAGTTTTCTGTGTGTATCTACTTCTCAAGACGGAAAAAAATAATCTCGCACTATTTTGTTTGTGGAAAAATTTCATCGAATCGTTTCAGAGATTTCCGAGGAGTTTCGATTATCACAATAAACATAATTATGTATGTCTATAAATAACTTGATGACATCATCAATATAACGTAAAACATTGATTGCTTGGTTATGCAAAATTATATGTATATGTATATGTATATGTATAATACATAGCATAAATAACATGCATTAAATCTTTTTTGTTATCGTAATTCATAATTCTTTTGTGAATTGTTGTAAAGCTTAGTGTGCCTCTTATTAACATTATTTATTATTACTCGTTATAAAATATTCTTAAAGTATTGGAATTTGCTATGATAAATGGAAGCTTCTATAAAATCTAACAGATCAATATATACATACATATGTATGTATTTGGTCAATGACAAACACGTGCCTCAGATGGAGAATAAAAAGCTCATAAAAAATAAGAGAAACATCTGCGAAGTAACGAAATCCGCATTTTTCAATGCTGGAGAATGTTGCATTAAAATGATGGACTCCGTCCGAATTTTTTTGTATAATATAAAAAATTTCTTACTGAGATGCATGATGAATAATATTATTATTTAAGTCCGTCATCGCGCGAAACTCGTTTTTTTTAGAAATATGCTACCCAGCTGCATTCTTACCTGACCGATGGGGAAAAGATTTGTGATTCATAAAGTTTTTTCTAGCTAGTTAAGGTACGACCTGTTACTGTATTCACACGGAGTAGATTTAGTGCCTTCCATAAATGCCTTCGACACATCCATATGATAGCATGAAATATTACCTATACATAATTTGAGATCCATTGACTATTAGCTGTAAATAAATAGTAAAAATGAATTCATTATTGAAAAATAACCATTCATATTTTCATTTTTTAGAGGTTAATTTTGAAATAGTAAAACCATTGTTTCCAGATTAGTCAATTCGTAATTTGCCATTGATTAAGCAAGTGGTAGCTAACACGCAAAAGGTTAAAAATATTTTGAAATAAAGTATAAAAGCCATTTGCAGTCAGCAGACGTGCCATAAAATGAAAACAGGTCATAAAACCAGAAAAATATGAATATATTTTGGTCTTGTTATTAGTAAACAGAAAACAAGCTTTTCGCATACACATTTTTAAATCTTATTATTTTTCTAAGATATTTTAAGTATGGGTGGACATTGTCATTTTACTAATGTTATTAGAAATACCTTTTTATTTTGCTCAGTAGCTTGAGGCAAATAGTAACCTACTTAGAAAGCAGCAGGTTTTCGTAAAACCTTGGGCGACTTTGTAATGCTTCAATGAAGATATTCACTGGTAGTTATTGCTTATTGAGATAAAAAATGAATTTCCTCAATTTAACAATACAATTGTTTTTTTATTATTTACATATAATTTGATGTCGTCATTGTTTTATACAAAAAACACTAACGATTTAATTGGGAATGAAGCTTCACCTTGGCTAATAAATACTTCTCTGTTAACCTAATCTAAAAAAACTTTAATCTCTTGCCACTAAAATTATTTAGTCTCTGTATTATAACTATCCTATCCTATTCTACTATCCCTAAAAAATGCCCAAAAATATTTTTCCAAAATAAATTTAATCAGTCGAAAAGTGAAATGACCATCGTTAGGTAAATTAACTATGAGCTCTCTGAAATCCGGAATCTTATCCCATACCCACAATGCATGTAAATATCATTCAAGCCACAAAAGTCAAAGCACTCGGGTATCCGTGCAAAGCAAAATAATTCAAGAAAAACTGGAAACACTTGACACAGATTTTAGAAAACGCAGGTGAAAAACTTTGTTGCTTTTCTGATGAGAACAAATAAATAAAGAGGGGAAAAAATGATCAGGTGCCTTCGGAATCCACGTATGCACCCAATGTGTCACAGCGCCGCATACCGGCATGCGCGTCGCGATAGATCGACATTTTCACCTGCAAAGAAATGCGCCAGTGCTGCGCGCGTGCGTCTAATGATCTTGGCAAATATTTGATCGTAATGTGGTTGCTCATCGATTTCTACCTTGGTGTTTCAACACATTCAATTTGTTTACATAATTTCTAGTTCCTACTCGATATAAGGCAAAAGTGCCTGAGACATTTTTTCTTTGAAAGTGTTATTAGTTTATTTAGAAAGTCCCCAAGATATTGGTCTACGCTTTGTAGTCTATTTATCAGTTTGGAAAGCAAGTTGATTTAGTTTCAACTGCTTTTATATTAGTTTATGTACAAGTAAAATAAAGTAAGTACGAAAACAGGCTTTTTTTTCAGCAGATTTTATTTTTTTTAATAAAATTACAATAACAGAACTTATTATTCTAGTTACAACTAAAAGTAAGACTATCTCCTTTAGGTTTTTTCTTTGTTAATTGTAACTATCATTTTATTTCTTATTTTATTATTATTATTATTATTATATTTAAATCATTTAAAAACATGTAGATACATATGTATTACTTTTGGGAAAGATCTTTTCTTCAAAACCCAATGGTTCTTACATTCTACCAATTTGAGGAGCAGACAAGAAGTATCAATATCAATTCAAGTTTTTGCCATTTTATTTATAACTCGATAGAATCCATAAACCATACCATGCTTATTTTATATGTATATCGTATTCAATTTCTAATCTTACTATCTTTAAGCGTTAGAATGCTTTTGAGAATGCAGTGTTGAAAAAAAACTTAATTGCGTAAGTTTTCTCAAGTAGAAAAATCTGAGAACTTATGTTTTTATACCCAAACGGTAAAAGCAAACATAAATAAATAAATTGTGAAGGCACAACCGAGGAAAAGCACGCAGAACCCCATTTCCATTTTTTTTCGGACCTCAACTGTAACAAAGTCTGGTAACTGGTAAGTGAACGCACCCAAAGTCAAAGACCCACCAACATTGTTATCGAGTGAATTTTCACTTTTCTTCATTGGGCCTGCTTCTTCAGTTGTGGCTGCTCGAGCCACTTTGTTTATGTCTACAGGGGGTTTTGCGAAAAATTATTATGATGTAAGCGCCTTTAATTACGCCGAGGTTGAATAAATTAAGGAGTTTTCACATGAGTGCCTTAGACTGTGCCGGCCGCCAGTTGCGAAAAACTAACCAACGAAGAATTCAATTTCAACAGCTCCACAGCCAATATGCATGCCGACCAACTTGCAGGATAGATGAGAGTCCAAAGAATTCAACCATACATGCAACAGGTGTGCAGCGTCTTACGAAAGTGGTTATAATCATCTTGCCGTCGCCGCGCCTTGCCAAGGACGATATAAACAGAAAAAACTGCATGCTTAAGATTTTACTTAACTTTGCAGTATCTATTTATTTATTTTATTCGGATGAATCTTGTCTGTCTTCAGTTACATAAACAGTTTTAGTATTTACTTAGTCAGCAGCACAATTTTAATTAAGTCATAAACCTTCCTAGTAAACTGCACCGAATGCTACCTGGTAAACGATAATTGAAATCCATTTTGCAATTGCGCAGCCAATGCAGGTGTTTTCGCTTCCCAGTTAGTATAAATTGAACAATGTTACAATTGGGGCCGAGCAGCTAAATTCTTTATAAAATAACTTCCACTCAGCGGCATTTTAAGAAAATTGTTTCATAATGATGCTTTTCTTAAAAGTTTATTCTTTTTCTGCAGTTAATTGTATATTTGCACTTCGATTTCGATTGAGGTTTTTTTAATCATTGGAATTAGGGCGATAAATGAATGCATCAGAAAACTGTTGAATTTTAAACATGCACAGAACAATGAAATAAGGAATAGTGTGATCTTTGATGGAAATGAAACTAATATACATATACATTCTTAGTATTCATTAGTTGGCGAAATAAATGTAAAAAAAATTGGTCAACTACTTTTCTTCGAGCTGATATTTAACCTGATACAAAGCTTCACATAATACTATATATATGTATACTTCGATCTTTGTTAAGAAGCTCTTTATTTAAGAAATCTCGCTTGCTTTTGTGAGCCACAAGTATTAATGAATTTAATTTCGTTTAATTGAAATTCCTTTTGGACTCGTTAAAATTCAACTAGTTTTTTTTAGGACAGGCTTTCACTGTTCGCAATTGAAACCATTGCATAGAGACTAATTACTATGCGCGCAGCGACTCCAGAGTCCGTGTAAAGTGGTCAAGTTCTGCGCACCTACGGAAGTGCCCTAAATGGCATAGAGCCATATGTTGAATTATTTTTTATTTTATCGCTACTTACTTAATCCGCGTGGTTAAGTGATCGATTGGTCGACTAGAAATCGCAGCCGCGCCTAACTGGCATTCCATTTCGATCACAGTCAACGAACCTGAATAGAGAGCGCAAGTATTGGCCTCTACTGCGATTCGAATTCGAAAGCGCCGCGTTCTTTCCTGAGACGGGAAACAAACACTTGTTGCCGGTGCGCGACGCCAGTGAAATTTCAAATATTTTTTCGCGAAAAAAGGAAAATTGATTGATAACGCAAAATTTTGTGATTTATTCATTTTTTTATGGTTGTGGATTATAGTGTGGGATAAAATCACTTTTGCTGAAATATTATTCAGCGGGAAACCTTCAGATGTGCCTCATTATGTTTCGGCTACTGACTTATGAGAACAGAAGGTATAATTAATTTTGGAGCTTTGATTTAATGAGATTTATTTTAATTGATGAGTTTATACGGGTTTTAACGACTACTACAAATTGATGATTAAGGAAATTTTTGTTGAAAACTAACGGATGGTTTCACAAGTATAATTCGAATTATGTTAAAAGATTTATTATGCTGTACAGAGACGTGTTAGCCAGTAAATTGGTAATAATAGGGGAAAGAATAATTTCTAGAACAGTTTTCGTTTATTAAAATAAAAAATTAGAATAAGATTGATCTGATTGATTCTGAGAGGAATCATTTGGATTACAAATTACTTCACCGAAGAAGATGCGATGTTTGATTTTTTACAATACATTACATAATGTAGGTATATCCGAATTTATGATTCATACCGAATCAAAGATAGGTTGAATTTGAGTCATGCCAATTTTTATTTAAATTATTTGTTTAAAATGCAAAATCGTCTTTGTTACTGAAATTTATTTAACTCAACCTTAACTAAAAACGTTGTATAGACATAATTGAGCTTATTATAGATTTTAATTCATTATCTTTTTATAATACACTACACATCGATTTGCTAAAATTATTTTAAGTTTAAATCTTAAATTTGTATTTCCTGTCTCAGAGCTTCGCTGGTGCATCTTCAAGCATTTAGTTGCAAATACATATACATATTTTATATCAAATTCAATTTACTGGAACGAACCTTTCGGATAAAATCAATAACAGTAAATTAAATCGTAATTTCCAGTTTACATTTATTTAACCCACTTCTGTGCATAAGTAGAATTCTGGAAGTGCCCGTCTGACCAGTTTTAAAAGCAAGAATGTGCCCTGCCGCTTGTCCCGCAAAAATACCCTAGATCTGAACTGAAGGCTAGTTGAAGACTCCGGGCTGCAATAAGATTGCGGTGTGTACTTGAATTACAGATTCTGTATACATGCACTTAATTTTGTACGGCATAAAGGTGTAATTGCATAAAGTTATCTGTTAAATTGATACGAAAAATTTCGTTGACTACTTTGCCTTCGGAATGTGGCCGGAGCAGGCTCTATGCAGCAGCGAGACTTTGGACAATTTTTCGAGGTGACTCGAATTCTTACCGTTTTGACAATTAGTGGCAGAAATTGCAGATGGAGGCTGGGGCTGTTAATAACCTATGAGTGCAGACTATGGGTTTTGGTTTTCGCATATATTACATTGTAGATAATAAACGATAAGATGCTCCAACGAAAGAAGCCTAATAAAAAATAAAAAAAAATTTTGAATTTTTCACTCAATTAGTGAAGTTTTTTGCTATATTAATAATATGGCCGATAATAGTCAAAACAATAAGTTTTTTATAAATTTTGTCGATTTTCTGGGGCAATTCGATGTAAAAAGAACACAGCTAATACATATATTAAAATGATTAAAAACTAGACATATTTTGATTATTATTATTAATACATATTATTATTTATGATTATTAAAATGCCGCTGTTGTTATGAGAAAATGTTATAAATATTTTAAGATTCTTAATAATTGTCTGAAGTCCGTGACTGTTACCTATAGTTTACAATATACGACTATACGTATATACATATACAGTAAACAAAACTAATGTATTTGGTCGTAGAGTGGTGTTCATATTTTGTGAGGAATTCATGAAAGCCATACTTCAACGGGACAAAGATCTCCATAGGTCTATAAGAAACCTTTAAATTGATTCCTAATGAATCCCAAATAGCTGGGAAGTGATTCTTCAGATGATGAGATGGCGTAGTTCTCAAAATATTCGCACTTGTCGCACCGACTGTCTGAATGCATCTCTCAGGCCATTATTCCGCAAAAGAGCTTTACACCCAATTTCTTTTCAACCGCTACACAACATACTTTCGCGTAACGGCTGATCGCCACAGATCGCTCTATGCTCCATCTTTAGATTACCATTTCACCGTGATCAATTTGCTCCCAACCGAGACTTATCTGCGTCCGTTTCTATTCATTGCCCCTTTGGATGCTTCGGGTTCAGCGTCCCGCGAAGTATCACGTAGATTGCCGTTCTTATTTTTGAACAAAGATTTCGGAACACTTGTCGCATGGGATCTTCGTTTGTCTAGTTAGCGATCGATCACTGATGCTGCGGCTCATTAAGATGTTATAATTTCGTATCTTAAGATTGCACGCCTGATCAATCGGCCTTTCTACACTTTTCTCATTTAAACTTATTTGCATTTTGTTGGCGGCGTATGCGATGTTCCATAACATAACCGAGAATATTTTCTTATGACCTCGTCAATGAGCTCGATTACTCGTGGAGGATGGAACGACAAAGAAATTAAAATCTTAAAGGTGATTCAATGCAGAAATACGTGAGTGAAGGAATAGAGGAAGACATTTACATAAGGCGCGGTACAGCAATTTTCTTAGCTATTTGTTCTCAGGTGGGCTGTTTGCTATTGCGCGATGTTTAATACTTGAGGCGCTATGAAATTGAATTGAATTTATTATTTTTTCTTAAATTCCACGCATCTCAAATTCATGGTAACTGTGTTCATTTTGGACCTTGAAAAATCTGTGCGGGATGTGATATTGAGTAATTATCATGGTAAATTCGAAGTCCTTTTAAATGCACCGTGTAATCGTCTTTTCCTAACATAACCTCACAACAGTCAAGGTGAATGAACAGTAATTTCATAAACATTCTTGACTTCGCAAATTGAGGCGCTCCACCGCGGAAATGATCACGTACATCGAAAGCCGGTTAAAACTAATCTGATTTAACTAAGAAAAACTGTTGCGAAAATCCAGGGCAAGTAATTTTAGAAATTTAAAGAATTGAGAAATAGTGCGTAAGGCGTCATACTTAGCTGTTAGAGCGCCGTCTAACGATTCAAAAAGCAAAACCTGAAATAGTCCCGCGTACGGGCGCAATGAGTTGCTTAATAAAAACAAATATACCTTGAATAATTCATAGGAGTAACACACCTTGCTCGGCTGTATCTTCGACATAAAGATACCTGCCTCATAATTCTACCGTTATTAACCAATGAAGTTTCTGGGGAAAAAGCAAGTGCAATTTTACGTGACGTAAACTTCTTAGCTTCCAATTCTGTGCACAATTACTGTGTGCTTCGGCAAGAGAACGTAATTTGAAATTCCTCACTACATGTCCTTGAGTAGTTCTGCAATCAGTCATTATTTTCAAGTACTAATGACTCGGCTTAGTATTTACAAAAGACAACATTTTTGCTGTCTTTTCAAACGTGGCTAGTTGCTAATTACTGGCTGGGGAGTTCCTTGAACTAACCACTAGTAAATGACGGACATGAGCGCAGATCACGAAAAAAATGAACATCTTTTGTTCTACATATATTAGCTCTTACATTCTTATCTTACCTAACAAAACAAACTAAATTATAGTATTGTATCTGTTTATCTTTAAAAAGTATAGTTTGCAGTTCGCTTTAACGACATACATACTTGATTTAATAAATAATTTGGTGCCCCTTTATATCACCATTCAAAAATATTTGACGACTTCACTGTCCTAGGGTTCATCGAAATTGCGCTGGTAATCTTGGTAAAAACATTATAAATATTTGGAAATGAATGTAGCGGCTCACTCTTATAACAATTATATTAGTCCATTATGGATCTAGGACTAAATGAGATAAAAGCCAGTTTTTAAAAGCATCATTTTAATTTACACATAGCTTTAAAAATTGCATTTTACGTTTAACTAAGTAATTAATTAGTATTTGTATTGACATCTAAAACTAATATTATAGGAGGAAAGAATTAATTCTTCAAAATTTAGCCTTTGCTTGGTTTCATTAAAAAGCACCAACAAAACGTCTGGCACGAAAGCGATAAATTTTCTCTATGGCATTAATTTTTCATCAATTTGTTTTAATAACGCGTTTTCCACACCCTATTACATTTAAAGACATGGACTTTCTTCGCGGGCTTGCATTGACCATATACTGCATGAATCGAAACCTGTTCGTCTGAGGACAGAAACGTTAATGCCGCTCGTATGTATTTACAACAAGTCTACCTGGATTCGCATAAATTTACTGGAACCTTTAGTTTAGTGCCTGTGACATTTTCATATTGGAGATGTTTCAGGTGTACTTTTCCCACAATTCATGACCATCAGACGCAAAAGTTATGCACCCGGTGAAAATTCATTTATACTTAAGTCCAACAGCGGTATCGCTTCAGGCATTATTTCGTATATAGTTAAACTTGTCTTCTCTATCTTGAGCTACATTAACTTCAGCGGACAGCATTTTTTCGTCGGGAAATTTATAGTGGAATTTCTGTCTTTTCTTGGGGCGAGGGAGACAGGCTCGTTAGCTGACACGAAGAGGTGATAACCTTTGATCAACTGCTGGATTCGTTCGAAGGTATTTGAAGATTTTATCTGGCGTATTTCCCTGATATATCCAAGCAATTATAATTTTTTGGCAAGACATGTTTGAAGTGATGTAATTGCATTACCTTTTTCGGCGTTTCCTTTACTTTAAAGCGAGTGCTTGTATAGATTTCATTTTATTAAATGAGTTTTAATTGATGTTTCCTCCTTAAAAAGGTTTCTCTGTAATTTATTCCTACGACGGAATTCGTCTAACCATTTTTGGTCAATGTTTTCCTACAGAAAATATGTTCAATGCAAGTAATGAAATATTGTCGTAAATAAGCAATAAGAAAACATTTATTAATTTTATACTTTTTTATTGTATTAGGTAGGTATCCCAATCTAATCTTATCCTAAAGATGTCTTGTCGTGCGTAAGGTATATTTGTTATTAACCAATATATGTACATAGATTCATACATATGTATATATATTGCATTGCATTTAAATATACTTAAATATACAATATAGAACGATACAAGAATAAACCAAAAGGTGCATATCAATGCTTTAGAGCACACATATGTAGTTAGTTGCTATTTTCTGGGAATCATATGGAACAAAATTAAATTCAAGAGTTTAAAAGAATTATAATTATGGCAGCAAATCAAAAACGCGTTGGATGGTATAGAAATAAGCAAAACTATGGGGTCTTACTAGGAAGCTTACCTTCAAGATAATCTATAGTTTTAAAAAGTAATATTCCATATTAAATAATGGAAAAGAAAATTCAAAATAGTTAAGGTAAATTCCTTAAATGTTCTGTTTTTTTTATATGAAGTTTTAAAATGTGCTAAGTTTTTCTAGAAGGCTATGAAAGTTCATCAAATTTAGCCTCAGGCTCAAGCCGGGCTATGTTTGGCTGAAGAAGACCTAACTGTGGCTTAAGCCGGATAATAACATAGCCTGTCCTTTGATTAGTAAAACTCTATGTTGGTGTAGAAAACAAGAACTTACAATATATTGGAATAGACAGATCACGTCAGACCTACCTAAGCTTGTCTAAGTTTAATTAACTAAGCTTTGTTAGCATTATTTTTGCAAAGAAAATTTAGTACTAGTTATAAAGGTAAATGTAATGCTAAATTCCAGAAAAGCAGCTCATACACTTCGTACTATGCATTGAAGCGTTTTTTAATATAAAAAGCATCAACTTCATTAAACTGCGATCCGCTGAGTATTGCTAAGAAAATTGCCGATAGCCAGTACGATGTTGGAAAAACGACTTTCACTTGTTGTTGGCATGCCAATCTCATCAATAATTTTCTCCAAGTCCTAAATTCACATGTAGGGGCAATGGTTACTTGCAATTACTTAACTTTTTTGCATCGGAGTTGCATTAGCTCCGGTGCAGTAGGTTGTTGTTGTTCCACTTGCATTCCGCGATCGCTTACACTTTCTCACCGTCGCGGTCGCTGCAAATCACTGGACAAAGCCCGGTCAGTCATCGTGGTGCAGTTTCAGCAGTTCTCTAATCGACTTAACAAGGAAAATTGTGGAGGGGATGGCCGGGAAGGGGGGCCCGGGGGTATAGAGAGTTAATGACAATTATTCTTAATTACATAAGTCACCTGTAGAATTTTTCAGGTTAAATTAGTGAAATTGCAATTCGTCGCACTGGCAGAAGAACTTCCTACTTTACAAGAGTTGCAGTTCAGCTTGAAAAAACTGCACAAATTCCATAGTGCGGGTATTGCTTGCACAGATATAATTTCATAAAACTTATTGTTAGCTAGGGCGAGCCGTTATTGTGGCTACTAATTAATTTGCCTATTACGCGAGGCTCCTATTTAATGAGGTTTCGAAACAGTGAAAGATTCAACCTGCGCCCATCGCACTGTTCAACAATTTGTTGCGTAATATCGGCGTGGACTGCGCGGAGGTGAAAAGTTATTAGTGGATTCTTGCAAACGTCGAGATTTTCACGTTTCTCAAAATTCAAAGGGAGCTCGAATTGTGGGAGAAAATATTTAGTGGAGACTCTGGCGGACCGCAGCACATGCTACCGCGTGTTGCTTAAGTTGAATGCAATAAAAATGAAAGTGGGCCCTTGTTTACCTTTCTGCGGTTACCTCATACCACCAGGTATGAAGTTTTATGCTTTGGGTGTTTTGTCAATGAATGCGAATAATCTTGAGTAGCATAGCTATTGAGAAATCAGGTAATTACATCAAGCACTGACTTGGGTGGATTTTTGCGAATGCTTGCATGCAAACGAGTAAGCGAATATATTGGCGCAATTCTATACTAACCAATGCCAACTAGAGAATTGTGACAAAATGTATGTAGATTGGGATAAATGAGCAGTTTAATTTGACAGTCAAATTGATGTATAAAAGGTAAAACTAAAGAATCAATCACACACATAAAACATTAGCAGCAACATTCAATAGAATTAATTTTATTCATCTATGTTACTATGTGTGCTGGTCAATGCAGAAGGAGAGAATGTACATTCTTCAGTTACGTAAATCAACAATCTGTGGAATTATTGATAATTTCCAAAGTTTTAAAAATAGTAAAACATAAATATTCTATAAATTCGTTATACCATCATGATTGGATTTAAAAAGTTTTTAAATATATTCCCATAATCGAAAAATAAGCTCTTTGGACTAAATTAGCATTTCCACTTAAACTATGAATTCTTTACCTAAATTACGACCTTGAAGAAGTTACAAATGAAAAATAGGGATACAAAGTGAGTGGAGCGTTGCTTATAAGTTATCTTAAAAAATATATCTTTTGTGAATCGTTCAATTAAATTTTTCGTACGTATCACCTCTTGCATATGAGGCCCTACTGTAGTACATATTTTTTCTTATGTAATATTAATATATAATTATAAGTTTACATTTTTTTATTCTTCGGATAATGTTGAAACATTATGATTGTTATTTTTCTTTTCAGGTACAATAAGAACTTCATTTCTCTCGGGATCAACATTTAATGTTACATGGCACCTCGCCTACCCACATCGCGTAAGTGCAAAAATAATAAACTAAATAATTTACATATATCTTACTTATTTGTCCGTTTTTTAAATATATGCATGTATTTAATTCTAAAGTCATAAAGATTGTGCTTATACACTTATATTAGACTACGTGTATAGTATTAACATATTTTATTTTAAACATCTTTTGCATTTAACAATTTTTACCTAGCAATGAATCTATTGCGGCTATATTTTATCTTTGCACATAAGAAGTTAAAAATTCGGAACGCGTCGTCGGATTTGCATTTGAGGGCCGTTTTTTTCCTGAGAAAGGCTACATGACAGGGAAGCTTTTTCTCAAAAAAAGTTTTGATCTTCCCATACAAAAAATCGGGAGAATGAAGGGTCAAGGTCAAATTTTGGGCTTTGAAATTGCCATTTTGGTAGTTTGACACGGTCTCTCCCGCTAGTTTGTTGACGGATTGGGTCTTGAGTGGTATCGTTGGAAAGCTTGAAGGCTCAGCTTTCTAATACGTTAACCAGTATCCTAGGATGTCTCTGAAAGAACTTATAAAGCATTTTCTAGGTTGACCCCTTCCAAATTTTCAATTTTGATTTTAGGGGGGAAGGATCGATTTTGGTTTTTTATTGGAAAACAACTTTATTGTAGATAATTTAAAAGTAATTATATAAATATAAAAATGGAAATATGTAGTAAGTCTAAAAGCGATTACAGCACTAAGTGACACAGCGTAGCTAACATTGCTCCTACTGTGAGATATATTCCCATGGCACCATTAAGCTTTTGCAAATTGACAGTGTTGCAAGAATCCGCAGTATTGCATGCTTGGCATAGTTTTTCGTCTTTTCCGTCGCATGGATACTCGGAGTAACATCCTCGTTTTGTTACCTTGTTTTCCTTTTCGAAATGTGTAACACAGGAATCATCCGCAACATATTTAGGACAAACTTCGGGTTTGTCAGGTTCAGCTGCGCATTTTTCGTCTTTTGTAGAGATGCATCTGTGACATTTTCTTCTTTGCGCAGGATAAATCTAGGGGGATAAAACAGTTTAGTTTGATTCTTAGTTTTCAATTGTTGCAGATGTACCTGTTTATTGCAATTGTCTTCCTTACACTGCGTACAAGGCCCAGTGCTGGATTCGGTGCACAAACCCTGCAATGTAGGGTCTAAGTTTGAGAAGCAACCGCGTTTTGTAGCGCCGTTCTCTATGATATAAATATTTAAATTAGAAATGCTTTCGGATTAAAATGCAATATTATGACCTTACCTAAAACTTGACTGTAGCAATATTGAAAGTTGCATGTAGTAGTCGTTTCCAATATTCCCGGATTCGTGGCACAATTTTCATTCTGAGTCGAGTCACATTCAAGACAAGATGGCATTTTTGGGGTTTTTTCCAAGGCATTGCAATTATTTTCTGTGCATGAGAAAAGTTTGCCCGCCTTTTCTAACTCCGCTGCTTCGCTGCTTGGTAGTGTACTCTTGCACTGCGCTGCAGAAAATACGTTATTTTCATCGAATATGAAGACGCAAGCATCATTGTTTTTGAAGGAAGGGCAATAACTTGATTTTACTTCAGATTTACAAGCCTCTCCATCGCACTGGTAGCACTTCAAACGATTTTCGGGATATACGAAATTATTACAATTGTCTCCATTGCACATTTTGCAGCTGTTTTCAGAACCATCGCATTTCCTTTGGGCATCCTCTTCCTTATCATCTAAGCAAGACCTCACTAATTCGTAAGATGGGTCTGTACCACTATCTTTCGGATATAAAGCAACCATGCAATTTCCGTAGCAATCTCGTTTGCTCGTAATGCTGCTCGCATCACTGAGACACTTTGGATTGGATTTTGTGTCGCAGCTTAAACAACTTTTATACTTAGTTTTGTCATTTGCTCTGTTGCAGTTTTTGGACACACATTTGTAGCAATCATTTTCCTCCCTGCTGCAATCCGATTTAGTAGTTGTAGCGCAACCACGTTTAATAACGATGCCTGCAGTGTTAAATACCGTCACACATTGATCAGTGTTCGCTTGACAAAGTTCGTCTAGATCACTTGGCGTTTTGCACTCATTTTCGCTATTGCATTTGAGACATCTTAAAGGAAGATCTTGCCACTTTCCCGGTTCAGGGTCATTACCATTTGCTTCCTTTAAATTTATATTGTTGCAAGAGTCTTTATCTTTGCATTCTTGACATTTTTTTTTATTATTTCCTACACATTCCAATTCTTTTTTACAACCTCGCTTTGTTTCCTTCGTTTCCGGGTTGAATTTTGTTACACAAGATTCTTGGTTCCCTGGAATATACTTAGAACAGAATACAGATTTTTTAGGATCTCCTTCACAATTTTGGTCTTCCACAGAGTTGCACTGATAACATTTTCTTCTTTCTTTGGGATAAATCTGCGGGATAGAAAAATTTAGTTTCAATATTATTTTGTTAATTCTTCGAATGTGTGCGTTTTATGTTCTTCTCTTTGAATGCACCGATCGATCCAAAACCTATCAGAGGAAATATAATGAAAATAGAAATATTACACCAAAAATAATTGTATATTTATATTATCTTTGGTAGAAAGCTTTGATCGATCACTTTGGTTCTCTACCCAAGCTCGGTCGCTTACAAGATTGAATCGCAAATACATATAGTATTTATTTACTATACCACCGCCGAAAGTTTATTTCTTCCTGTTTTAACGGGGCAACACTTTACTGATTTACCCAAACGGAACAAATAGAATATTGTTCACCGAGGGAACAAAGAGGAAATTTTTAACCAGGTTTAAAATTAAACACCACGGTAAAAATGTCCTATTTTATTCCCAAGATAATTATACAAACTTATTTTTACCACACCACGCACACAAAAATTACGAATTTTTTCCTGATTTTTTGGGAAAAATTGCACATTTTTATTCCAAAAAAAAAAACGAACAAAATAGGACATTTTTTTCGGTTCCCGAGGTAAAAAAAGTCTTATTTTGCTTCCGTAAACCAGTGTAAAAATTCGAACTTCGGCGTTGGTACGGTAAATACTAAATAGTTTGTTTATGCTTTTTCTTTTGTTTACTCCGTTTATAAAAAATGCCATAGGCATTTGAGAAGTTTATTACTGTACGAGGCTCGGTTATTTCCTTTTTGAGATAGGTTTCTGTTGATCAAGTGCACGTACCTTATTGTTGCATTTGTCTTCCTTGCATCGCGTACAACCTTCTTTGTTTTCCTCTTTGCATTCTGGCTTTTCGGCAGCTTCCAAATCTGTGAAGCAACCACGTTTCGTAGTTCCGTCGACTAAAGTATATGACATCAGAAGAGTTTTTTTGAGTGGTAAAATTATAAACTTACTTAAAATTTGAGAGAAGCAGTAGTTAAAATTGCAACGAGTAAATGTTGTCAGTGACTCCGGTTTCGATGCACAATCTTCAATGGACTCACATTTAAGGCATTCTGGAATTTTTGGTTTATCTTTGGGATTGTTGCAACCATTTTTTGAGCATGAAAAAAGTTCGCCGGCCGCTTCTAACTCTTTTACTTTGACCTCTGTCAACGAACTCCTGCATTGGGCTTCAGCTAATTTCATATTTTGATCAAATATGAAGACACAAGTGTCGCCCTCTTTATGAATAGGGCAAGGAGTTGATTTTTGGGAGGAATCTTCGCAGGATGAGCCTTTGCACTGGAAACAACTTAAGCGATTTTCGGGAAGCTCGAAATTATTGCACTTTGAACTTTGATCTTTGCACGATTTGCAGTTTTTGCCGTCGTTCCCACACTTGGCTTGGTCTTTTTCTTCCTTGTCATCTAAACAGGACCGTACTAATCCAAAGCCTGCCTTCATATCATTTTCGTCTTTTTGATACAACGCTACCATACATTTGCCATAACACTTTCTTGTTTCAGTGATGCCGTTTGAATTAGTGACACATTCGGGGTCTTTGGATGAATCGCAGCTTAGACACTCAACAAAATCCGTTTTTGATTTTGCTTTGTTGCAAGAACTTGATACACATTTAAAACATTTCTCCGCTTTACATTCCGCATTTAGTTCCGAAGCACAACCACGTTCTATAACCTTTTCGGTATCATCGAAAATCGTCACACATGGGTCATCAGGTTTTGTACATTCTGATTTTTTTACTTCTGCTTTCTCGCAATCGCTTAAGTCGTTGCACTTAAGACAAGTCAAAGGACCTTTTTGCCATTTTCCCGGTTTGGGGTCATCACAGAATGCTGAGCCTATAAATTACGAAAGAATTGAAAGAATTAGTACATTCTGTAATTCACATTGATATTGGAATCGAGTTTTAACTGGGACAGTAATTTAGGATCAGTGGTTAAATCTGTTTTTCTCGAACTGTGTTTCTTAATATTAAAAGGCTATATAATGTAAATTACTTATTTTGCCGTAATCGGTTGCCTGTCGCTCTTTCAAGTATATACATATATTACCGTGTGGGTTTTGTAGTTTTTCTGACATAAAGTTATTATCTCCCATTTTTACTGCAATTCCTGTTTCAGATAATATATAAATTAAATGCAGACACTTGTTAATTTTTTTAATTATCGCGGACGGAAACATTAAAATCTATTTTTATATCTCTGAAAGTAAGTACCCCGCACCCAAAAGAGATTCCTTTTTAATGCCTTGAATTTGAATGCCCTATTAAAATTTCAATATTTTTTTTAAACTCAACCCAAATGAGTATTGCAGATAATTCTTCAAAGAAGAAATATGAAATTTGTAAATCAAAAGCTTTCTTTATAGGATCGCTATCTTTGTAATGGAGATTTTTTGACAACATTGTAATTGGTATAACTAAAAGTATAAAGCCAACTGTACGGAGTAATATTCGTACATCTGTGAAATAAATGGAATATTTAACAGAGGAAACTTAATCATTAACTCATAGCTTCCGATATTCACTGTGTATGAATTGTTCGGCGATATTAAAGTGAACAACTTTTCTTTTTTATCAGCAAATCGATTTGATCGAATTATCTTCCATTTTTAGACTATTAAATCCTTGAACGTTCAAGAGCTAGTCAATCGAAACGAAAGCACAATTAAATCACTAATAGCTCGAAACACTCGAAGTGGAGTTGTTGAACTCTGTAAATGATTTGTTTCATATTTCTATGTTTATCGTTATACATAGATTATTTGGTTACCAAAATTAATTGAATAATATTGTATTATTTCTGAGCAGGACACTTTTTTAGTTTTTCACGATTTTATGTGGTAAGCCTTAGCTGAAAACTGATCGCCTTTATTTTATGCACAATTATTCATTAATACTTTATAAAACATTTTCTATGGTATTCCAATCCACTGGAATTTGTAAAAACGTTCACATACCTGCAAACACTAAAAACACCACCGCAAAGGCGAACTTAAAGTTACAAGACGCCATTGTTGTTAAAGCTTAGTTTAGTACCCATGAAAATTCAACCTCGAACTAATTGATTTATTCATGACTGCCAATTTATATAGTTGGTCTTATCATGTACCTGAAAAGCACTTGATTAATCGGTGCACCTTCAACCTGCAGTTGTTTTATGATGCTTTGGAACAAAAATATTGGTTATCGGGAGTTAGAATGATTAGATAAAAATTTTTTATGTTTAATAAAATGATACGCATTTAATATCTTATTTTCTTCTTTGCGGCAAATATTAATTGAAGCATACAGGAAACCGTTTATCACTGATATCCCATTTAATTTAACTTTCGAATCGAAAAAATATTTAAGGATGGGCTCTACTATAGGAGGCAACAACATTTTGGTTGATCATTAATAATTCATTATACAAAATTATACTTAAGTGACGTTTTTGAAAGTAATTACATACATTTAAATGGATTGTACTGAGAGAAAAATCCATGTAAGTATATTAAAAAAATTTGTTGCATTTGTCATAATTAGTTCGATAAAATAAAAATAAAGAATACCAGAAGCAACAAAAAAAACGTCAAGAACACGATATCGCTATATGTGCGATTTTCTTGTAATTTACTGTAAAATCTAATCGAACTTTTTTTGCAAAATAACATGACGTAACAGGCATTAACCAGACCATTATGACTATAGTGCTGAGATTTGATACACGTATAGATGAATTATACCCGCTACAAAGATTATGAAAGATGTATGTACATATGAAAAAAAAATTTTTTTAAACTACCTCCCCTACATGAAAATCTGGGATGAAAAAAAAATCTTTACTTACCTCACTGAATGTGGTTTTGTTGAAAAGGTAATTTGAAATAATTATGATGTTTCTTAAACCATTCTTCAAAATTATGCCCCGTTATTTAAATAAGTACTTGATTTCAAAGTGGCCATTTTCGATTAGGTTTGTGTCGGCCAAGATATCATAGCTGAACGCAATTTCGGAAAAATTTGAAAACATCTAGAATTCTAGAATATGGACTAGGTACTTTTAGTATAAATGTATTTATCACAACGAGCTTATACTTAAAGTTAAACTTGTATAGTGCCTTATATTTTTCCCACCTTAATCTTGTCCAGTTTAACTAATCGATCAATAGGCGCTATCTTCTAAACGTGATAAAATTGAAAGTAGAGGATCATAAAAGAGTATTATATGATACTGGCAAGATATGTATCTTGAGTCACGTTTGACTACAATTAAGAAAATTTACAATAAGGAAGCACTCAGTTCCAAATTTTGACTAATTTAAAATAATTCAATACATAATATAGAATAGCCCTTTAAATATTCCAAAACATGATAATTTAACAAGTTAGGACGATTATTATATGTATTTCCTAAGATACTATTACCATAAATTGCATTACCATTACTGAACTGATGCCATTTTAAAAATCTTTAAAATATTTTTATATATTATATTTTCATCAATTCTTAGCAATATCTTCGCAAATTGAAGTATAGATATATGTATTCATATCTAGTCAAGGGTCATTTGTCACAATTAATATGAATGAATGTGAATTGTATAAGGTAGCAAATTCATATTAGATCACAATCTAATGATAGGTACTCAAAATATTTAATTTCATAATAATTCTATCTTCATCAGAGGTGCTACCAAAACCACTCAACTGATTATATACTTCTGTTTGCACATCTCTTTTTTTGGTGTTATCACAAATCAAATAAACTGAAAAATGAAATATCCATCTGAGATAGTCATTAAATTTTCATTAAATTTGTTTTTATATCCAATTGTTCGAAGAATGTATTGCTAACAACTATTAATTCAACTAATATTAGTTAGTATACATATAAATAATATTGTTTTATTACATTTATAAAATGTTTATTCTTTGTATCTATTATGCAAAGAAACTTAAAGATTGGAGTTTATAGTTCTTGGAATGTTAAGAGATTCAATAAATGTTTTGTTTGGAATTCAAGTAACTCTTTCATGATAAAGACATTGCACGAACTCATATCCTTTTTAAACATATCAAGTTAAACGTTTCAACTGTTAATTGTTTTGTTTTTTCCGTTAATAGGTAGTCAATTTTACTAAGCATACCTTTTGTAGTCTAAATAGCAGGAATTTCGTATTAAAAATTGTTCAATATATTTTTGAAAATATGTTGAATAGAAAAAAGATTTGTCAAACAAAATGTGTAACGACAATGGCCCCTTAAAACAAGTTATTTCTAGGAAAAGTGTGGAGACTTCGACAAATTTTTATAATATTTTTCTCCCCCTAGCGAATCTGATTCTCTGCACACAAATGTGAACAATTATGCTTTACAAATAGCTAAACCTGTAAAGTCGAGAAAACCCTGTAAAAATTACCGCGATGTATATACATATATTTCCAATGACGGCAAAAGAAGGGGACTTGCGTTGCGGGTGGAAGTCGTATCACGAAATCCAACCGCACCTTGGCTTCTCTGACCGAATTCGATTCAAGAGAATAAACAAAATCACATGTAATTAAATCTGGCAAAGCAGCTACTGCACTTTTCTTGAAGATCTTCTCCAGTGCGCAAGCTACCCAAGAAATCATACCCCTTGGGAATTTCAACGATAGAGTTGCATAAGACATTCCGTGACGGGTTCCTTGAACTTATTAACGGTCCTCCTATGCTAGTTAGACACTGGAGCGAAGTGAGTAATGTTTATATTATTTTTAATTTTCAGGGTGGTTTCCGGTTACATTTGCTCGACGAGCTGGAAAGGCCTGTACTTGACCTGACACCGTCGGTGAACGGCTCCGAGTTTGTTAGAACGGATGCAACGTAAGTACCTACGTGCATACGACAGTCTTACGAGAGATTTCCTTACATTTTCTTCGATGCAGAGCCCAATCTTTTGAGGTTCACATGCCCAGCGATTTTACCTGCTACAACTGCACGCTTCGACTTCTACGGCAGGCAGATGAATGGACAAGTGGATATAGGTTTTGGTCGTGCGCCGACATCGATATCAAGGAACGCAAGGAGTTCCGGGAGACCTGCTCAAGTCATGGAAAATACTTTCCATCAAGGTGCAAGTGCAATAAGAATTTCTACGGTGATAGGTGCCAATTCCAAGATGAGTGCACCACAAACCAAGACTGCGGCATTCAGGGACAGTGTATTGACCTGAAAGGCACTTCCTTACCAAAGAAGATTTGTTACTGTAATTTAGGCTGGCATGGGCCGGGGTGCAATAAGAGTAAGTGGTTTGATTTTCATACACTCTGCGGCAATTTATATCCATTCAAATATTTCGAGATAATTTCTTCTATGTAAATTTTCTATTTATGTACAAATCTTGCACAAAACTTGTGAAGATTTTTTAATTTTACCATAGGGCGAAACTTTATTCGCAGAAAAAACTTGCATCGGTATGCATTTTTATAAACGTGTGCGCATTTTTTTATTGCCCTTTTGTATTTTTCTGGAAAATATTAAAAATTCCTTTCAGAAATAGAAACTTTTCCTTTTTGAGTGGATTTATAGTTGCGCAACAGAGTGTATATGCATAATGTCCTAAACAACGCTTTCCTTTCAGAGTCACCATATAAAGCTACCGAACTTGATTTATCTGTTTACTCAATGAAGCAACTTTCGGATGATTTCCAACTTTACTGGAGGCTTCTCGAAGATATTAAAGAAATCGAATTTGTTCTTAAAGTAAATGGCACTTCATGGGTTGGATTAGGTTGGCGCCCACGTCAATTAACTGCTAGTTGCAAAAATTTTCCTGATATTCAGGACAATCCTGAATTGATATCTCGTCATGCTACATCATTAACAGGAGCTTCGGCTGAACCAGAACCCTTTTCGAAACCAGAGCCTGAACCTGAACCTTCTTCTGAGCCAGAACCATCCTCCGAGCCTGAACCTTCATCAGAACCTGAGCCTGAACCGGCTGCAGAGCCAGAACCTTCGTCAGAACCAGAGCCATCATCAGAACCTGAGCCTACATCCGAGCCTGAGCCTAGTTCTGGAACGACGATTACGTCTAAGGCGAAAAGGGTTGCTACGAATATCGATACTACCCCTAAGGAGGGAATAACTGTTGCCACTAGTGTATCTTATCGAGTTAGTGCTAAGACAGGTAACACTAAACGATATTTAATACTAGTACACTTTTACTATATTTTCCCTTGAAATTTATTTAGGCAGGAAGCGGCGGCAGGCTGGAACAACAAGTAAGTTTGGTTTTACTAACTTAACTTAAGTTTTTCTTATTAAAGTAATTGCAATTGCAAATAACAAACGCTCATGCTTTCTGCAATCTAACAGAAAAATTGTAAATCTTAAATAACTGAAATACTGCATGTATTTATAATACACCAAATGTATTTTTTACAACTTATTTTCCCTTTCTTATTCTTAGGCTCATTTTCTTCAACACCCATACCTAACCCAGAGCCAAAATCCGAGCCGGAACCTCAATCAGAACCGGAACCTAATGCAGAACCTGAACCTTCGTCAAAACAAGAATCCATTTTTAATTCAAAATCACCAAAGCCTGAACCATCAGCAGAACCAGAACCCTCATCAGAACCCGAGCCATCTTCTGAGCCTGAACCTTCCTCTGAACCTGAACCTGAACCAGAACCAAAATCAGAACCTGAACCCGAACCGAAATCTGAACCTGAACCTTCTATCATCCCAAAGACTTTAAACGATCAATCTAATGCAAGGGCAGCACATCTCCTAGGTAATTTTGGTTTTAAATTTAGAAATCAAAATAAGGTTTTATACATATCTATCATTTGCAATATACATATGTATACATAAATGTTTATTTTTTTAAAGACAATCAACCGGAAAAGTCGCATCCATACACACCCCGCCATGACTTCAATCCCATGGACTGCACAGACATAGTAATTGGCAGCGCTCGAGGTAAGACCAGCAGAGTTGGGGACTATTACACTCGAGATAGGTCGACTCCACGAGAAGACGAATTTTGGGGAGGGAAATCCGATCTTACCCTAGGAACTGGATTCGAGGAAGATGGAGTAACGACCATCGTTTTTCGAAAGAAATTCGAAGCTATGGAACCAACTGATCACAGTTTTGTTGATGATCTTATGCATGTAATTTGGGCTAAAGGACAGGAGCCCGGCAACTACATCCACTTTCCTCAGTCTGGCTTGGAAAAGGAGCAGGCCTCCGTCAAAGAATTCTACCAGCCGGACGAGCTTAAGTACCATGGTCACAAGATGCAAAGAGGTTTCACTCAGATTAATTTTTTCGGTATGTTCATTAATTAAAAAAATAATAATATCTACAACTCAATTTTTCGATTATTAGAAAGAGAAAAGAGCAACGAAACTGATGAGGGAACCAACATTCTAGAAAATGATTGCTATGGGAACTGGAAACATCCTAAAAGCTGCTCACAGGAGGAGCACAACTGCGAATATTATGTTAGTTGGGAGACTGTTGGCAGAGGTGATGAAATGCGCTGGTACATTGAGACAAGTAACACGCAAACGTGGACGGGCATTGGGTTCAGTGACGACGAAAAAATGTCTCAGACCGATGCTATTCTTGGGTGGGTCGACAGAAACGGCAGGCCCTTCTTAATGGACACTTACGTTATTGGATATTCCCCGCCAAAAATTGATGAAATTCAGGATGTTTATAACTCCTCTGGAAGGATTGAGAAGGGCATGACTATTTTAGAATTCACCAGGAAGAGAATTAGTCGAGATAAAATGCAGGTAAATGAGTTCCATAAATCATGTCACTTTTAAAATGTTGTCTATTTATTTGATTGCTTCAATCAAGTTTTAAAAAAGAAGGTATTCAAATGCCTCGGCTTTGACTCTTATTATTATTAGTAGAAAAATAGTTTCAAAAATTATAAAACTACCGAGTTTAATAGACTAATTGCATAGCAGCAAAAAGTTGAAGAAAAATTGTTATATTTAATTTGTCTCTCTCTCAATAACTCAATGGAATAGGAACTTATAAATGAATTTTAAATTATTCTTGTAAATTCACTTCTTGCAACTCGTAACATAAAAACAATAATAGAACACTTGAAAAGTAGGCTTTTTCTTCTTACTTTCTTTCTTAAAAAATTGAATCACGTTTTAAGTGCTCGTATATTTACAACCCACAATCGCTAAAAAAAATTATCTGTAGTTGCCTACACTTCTTCATATCTCGTAACATGAATTTGGCTGTATCACCTGAGTATATTACGCATTTATGATATAAAATGAACTTTATTTTTATAAAACACGCGTAAATAAAAATAGAGATAAGATGGATTTAGGCTAACTCTTATGTAATATTTAAAATGGAAACAAACAATTTCGGATATTTCGAAAATTATAAAATTTATAATATTAATCCTTAATTGTGATATTATAAGCCCTAAATTTTATAATTTTCGAATTTTAAAACTATTCGAAATTATCTGATGAAAACTGAAAGGTAATTAGTTTTAATTATTTTCAAGTGTTTTGGGCTTAAGTCACTTATTTAAATACAAGCTTGTTAAATATCAACAATTTAGTTCTAATTAAAATTTAATATATACCTATTCTTTTTCAGGACCTTTCATTCACTGAGGATCATTGTTTGTATTTATTTTTCCCTGTTTTGGGTGGAGCGTTCAACGCTGTTAACAAGAAAATTAGACGGCACGAGCAAACCCCACTAATGACACCAACAAGAGTGTGCATCAAATCCTGCGGAAAGGGTAATTGAAAAAAATAAACATTCATGTTAATTGGACAATGCTCTAATTCTTTATCTGCGTATTCATAGAATTAGAAATGTCTGTAGTTGGTCTTACAACCCCTGCACCGAATCGATTAATCTACACTGTTGCTGTAAGATTGATGAACCTAGCCGAATCCTTTGAAGCTCCCGAACAGGGCACATCTGAATTCCGTAGCTTATCATCAACGATAACCGATTCTTTCAACGGTGTTTTGAGTGATATTCCAGGATTTCATAAAGTGGAGGTTTTGAATTTTGAAAAGTAAATAATTTTGTTTGTGATTTTGTGTCTATGTATGTTATTTTAAATTGAAAATCTAAAGGGAAGGAACGTCTATGATATCGAGAATGAACGTACTGTTGGATAAGGCAGTCTTCGAAAAAGCAAGATCGCTAAAACCTGATGTACAAAGCAATAACCTTGCAGAGGACAGCGATGATGGTGAAATTGTTAGAAAAGCAATCAATGATAGTGTGATAACCGGAACAGTAGGAGCTCTGACGGTTGATCCTCACTATCTTGAATTTAAATCTTTGGAATGTATGACATTTTATTTCAGCTATTTTCCATTTGTTTAAAATAACTTCTTAATTACAGACATTTCAAAGCCTCCAAGTGAGGAGTCAGCAACGTCTTTCTTCCAACTCTCGGAGGTCAGATTGTATACAGTTTTAGGGTGTATAGCAGCTTTGGTTCTCATCGCGCTGATACAAGCTTCGTGTACGATATACAAGACCTCAAAGAAAAACCGAAGCCAAAAGGTAAGCTTCTTCTGTTTGAATTTTAAATTAAAAAAATATATAATATAATAGAGATGTCCGTTCAAAACTAACACATTTAATGTTTAAAGCTAATATACATAATACCCGAAGAGTGGAGGATGTACCAACAGCGATATCAGCCATCTAGTGTTCTCTAACTGTGCATAAGCAGCCTCTGTGTGTTGCTCATTAGTACGAAATTAGTTACATAAGTCGAAGTTACCAAAAAATAAAACATTATTTGTATATTACTTACGTTATGCTCTGTTTAATGCTAATTACAAGTTAGTGGACTCTGCGACCTTCAGTATCTCTGTGGGTGGTTTCTCTTCTTCTTTTCCTTTAATCGGTAATTGTTCATTTTTTTTATATTTATATATTGTTTTTGTTACTTTCTATCTTCAACCAGTCAGCATAACGCAAGATTAAAAACATGCAAAATTCTTTTACACAAAATTTATTATTATTTATTATTATTCTTAATTCATTTGATCGGTCACGATGGGTGCTGTAACCCGGTGAAGGTTTGCATGGAATTTTATAGAAGCACGAGTATTGAATGTTTAATATCTTAATAAGCACAACTAACTATTTGATTCTCTTTTGAATGCATTATTTACAATTTTTAGATGATTTTAGCATTTTAAATATAGAAATACTTTTTTACAATATTCTATCTCAGGGTAAAAATATATTTTTACGATACAAAACATTCTGTGCAAAAATGGCTACAAGGAAAACATATGTATGAAATTATGGAGAATTTCACATGTAATCTAACACAAAATTCCAGACGAAGTCGAATTTTTCCACAAGTTAAATAAGATAACAGAACCACGACGCCGAAATACGAGTAAGATGGTATATGGTATGAAAACGTACGAAATCGTAAAGTGCCTAAATTCGATTGTACCCTACCATAAATCATTGACTGATACCATACTCGTAAGTTTTACAAACCCTGCAGTTTTTTTTGTTGCTATGGGCAACTTTGATATTTATTGCTAAGATTACCTACACACATAATACCCAAATTCCCCCACCGGATTTGAAAACATTGTTATCATCGAAGAATTTTGCGGATGTTTGGTTTTGTTGAATCATTAAAAGCTTCGACAAATTACATTAGCCTTGATCAATGTTGTTATATTTTATTATTTAAAGTAATAAACCATTCGAAACTTCATTTCTGGAGTCCAAAGATCAGAGTTTGAGTAAAGAAGTTTGGAGTTCCGTCCGCTTGCAAGAGTACTTAATTAAATAGTATTATTAGGGTATAATTACATAATTTTTGTAATGACTCAATACTTGTATATTGCTAAAAATAACTCTGCTCATTAAAAATTTATTATCGAATTTAAAATAATTCAAGAAACTTAAAGAAAAACTTACAAATACATTCGACAAGGTTGTCTGGAGTCGTTAATTTCATATTAACGCACCGAATTTTAAAAATTCAATTTTTGAATTCAACCGGCTTCAAAAAATCAAAATACAATACAATACAATACAAAATAACTTTCACTTGTGAACAGCGTTAACCGTTTAAATTTTCGTCCCTTCTTTACCGCACGATCAAGTTAACCCACAACAATTATTTAATACTAGTGATATTTATCCTTTAAATTTTTTACGAAAAATATTTCTTTTGTATTTGATTTTCATAAAGTAGAAGTGGATTTGACGTCATGTAAAAAATATGCTGCAGAACTATGATAGAAAAAAAAAGTTGGAAGCAAAAAGGATACATCGATAAATTTGGGATTCCGGGAGAAATAGAGGCAGCATGTGTTTTGGTAAAAAAAAAACATATTTATTGTAAATAAAGGCTCCTTTGTTTGTAAAATCGATTTATATTTGTTATAAGGTTTTAAAATGTATGGAAAAGAAAATCGTAAATGATTCTTTTTCTTAACTTTTAGATGCATATGTCCTTTTAATAAAATATAATCAAATAATGATGATTTGTCTGTCTGAGATAATTAATAAAATTTCTGTTTTCTTAGATTGCCTTCGATAGTTAAATCATGTTTTAGAATGAATAGCACATGCGTTGAATGAAACATTGTGTGGAAATTGTTCCAAATTCTGACTGTATTGTCGAATATTTTAAAATTTCAGAGAACGAATATTGATTTATATTTTTGAATGCACCGAAATAAGGTACTAACCGGCTAAAAACGCGAATAACGTATTTTCAAATCTAAAATGCTGACTGGTTTGAATTATCCAAATCAATAAAATTCGACTTTTATTTTGTGTTCCAGGATCAGCTGATACCCAATTCAGCATGGAAGGACTACTCATCAAATACGAATTATGCATTCGACTCCTTTGGCGAGACCGAGGAGAAAACGAATAAGGGGCCTGCGGGACGATCGCGAATTTCTTCAAGCCAACAAACTCTTCAAATGTCCCACTCCCCGACAAGTAAACCCCAATACTATGAAAACAATGGAAGATCTTCTAGATTTGATTCGAACGGTCTAGGGTCTCATGATCATCACTCGCCCCATTATCGGTACACAAATGGCGAACCGGCGCCTATTCCAAGGACTACTTACGGCGATCGGGCCTACTCCCTGCCGAGAACTGTGATCCAGCACCAGCATCAAAGTCCCATGCAGCAGGGGTACTACACCCAGGATCGTCGGAATAGGCATCTGCACCACCACCAGGCCGAAAGGGATCGAGGTGATCATGGTCGGAGCAACTCTTCGGGCACCGACACCCCCGATTTTTACTTTATGCCATCACAGCGAAAATACTCAGGAGAAGTGGTGCGGGTCTACGTGGACTACAACAAAGATCCGAAACACTAAAAAGCTTTCGAGGAAATTGTGTTAGTCATTTGTTTCCTGTTTTCTTATGTCAACAAGTACCAGAATGATATTGAAGAGCACGCAAATAGTCATAAACGTTAAAGACAGGGGCATGGGGAGCGGTAGGCGACTGTATTTAGAGATGGCAACGATTAATCAAAAGGTTTAAATAATCGATTAATTTTGTTTGATTAATCACATAATACATACTTTCCTCTTTAATTAGTCGATTTCAAATCTCCTTACAAAACGACTTTCTGAAAGAGTTATTGCTGCTCGATTAATGAAATGAACACTCAATTGATTAACTATAAAATGTTGTGACCATCTTTAACTGTAATAAATGTACTAGGACTTCAGATTTTGCCTGAACCTTCAGCCGCCCCTAAAAAAACAAACAACACGATTCTCGATGTATTTAAATCCGTACCTGTGCCCCAGCCACCATTCCACAAAAGAAAAACCAACAGATATTGAAAGTTAGATTGTTTACGTTTATAGCAGATGTTTATATAAATATTTGTACATAACTAAGTTATTTATTGTTTCTCTTATTCTCTTTGTATAATACGCAGCTAATGAACTATAACTTTACCTCACCCCATACGTAAAACACCCAAAACTTTCTATGTAAGGCCATCAATTTTCCATAAGGTTAACTAGAAACCCCCCCACAACCCTTAGAGTCCTCTAATTGTTACAGGAAGCCCCATAAATATTAATTTTTAAAATTGGAAAATTATGTAAGTAGCTTAAATACTAAGAATGTAGGCGTAATTAGTTATTTTGAGTCGAGGGCAGTGTGAGAAAGAGTCTACTGCAAAGTGGCCTTTTGCTAATAAAAGGCGCAAATGTTAATCGGTTCTAATGATAAAATGCAAATTGTTGTACAACGAAATTATTAAGAATGAAAAAAAAATACACCACAAAAGATAAAATAATGGATTTGTTTTATTGTGGGATTCAAAAGAAAACGGCTTAAAATTCATGAGTTTTGATTTTTACAGAAAATATTTTAAGCCTACTCAAACTACGATTCGGTTTCTATAAGTTTGCATTATTATTTTTATTGCCAACTAAAGTTTTTTATTAATTCCTTCAGGGAGCTTAAAATTCATTGTAATACATTTCAATGCAATTGTTGGCAATTTTAATTAAAATTGCAATCTGTTTATGTATACATTTGTGATGATAACTGAAATTATTTACGAAGCAATTTCAAGCGCTTAAATATTGATTCCCTATCAGACAAAGTTAAGGTCTGTGTTATCTTTGAAAATTCGTAATGTAAATAAATATTCGTTCGGAAAGAGTCGGAAAAATGAATTAGTTTTTGGTTGTCCTCATTGAAAGATAGAAAATCACAGCTCCAACAAAAATTTGGTGGAAAGACAATATTTTTTCGTTTCTTCACACTAAATCATTCAAAAAGCGGGTCTGTGAACGATTTTGTATAGGATTAGCATTATGTACATACATGTATTATAAAAAAATATATTGTCTTAAAACATAAAAATAATCAGGGGACACCCGGGTTTGAACCGGGGACCTCTCGATCTGCAGTCGAATGCTCTACCACTGAGCTATATCCCCACGACGACGTCTCCTCGCTTATTTAGATCTGAAGCAAATAAATATAATTCGTACCGTATGTTTCACCCAGATGGCGTCTGTACTTACCCCCAGTGACAGTTGTAATCGAAATTGTCAAAGTGAAGGGCCGTCGTGTTTTTGTTTATATACAAAAAGTGGAAGTAAATTGGCTGCCGAAGAGTCGAACAATGGTCCTGTAGGATATCCAAAAAGTCGGCGTAGGCGAAACAAAGTTCGACCACCGATTGGTGTAAAAGGGCCCCGCCGGCTCTGTTATGGGAATTAGGAGTGCGTTGGCATCATTAAATCAATAAATTCCGACACTGGTGAAGGGGTCTGCTCAACTCTGCGGAGGAGACGAAGGCTTGTGCTATTATGCCTCCGTCGCCGAACAAGAAAGTACTTTTACTGCACGAAACCGATGATCATGAATAAGATTTTGCTGCTGCTAATCATCGTTAGCGGATTCCTTGTCATATTCTACGCGAACACGAGCCTCTTCTCTCGGAAGGCGCTGCTCGGCATGTTCCAGAAGGATACGACCGAGCTCCCCAGCGTTCTGCGGGCCAACTTTACCGCCGACATCCAGAAGGTGAAGTACGTTCCGCGCCAAAATGACTCCGAGTACAACATTTTCGTGATTTACACCAAGGAGAACTATCAGCTCCAGAAGAAGTTCGAACTGTTTGCCAAGAGCCTACTGAAGTACACGACCGTTAAGGTCCATCTCCACATCATCACGGACAGCAAGAGCGAGCTATCGGCAGAGGAGCTCCTCAAGGAGCAGATTAACCGGTACAAGAAGTCGATTTTCTACACTCTCTACGATGTCCACGACTGTGCGGAGAAGATCAGCGACATTGTTCACGCTATGATGCCCTACTTCAGCTCCAATCCAGGTATCTCTTACTCTAATTAAATGTTTCTAGCTCTAGTAAATCCTGTAATTTCCATTATATTTCCTAATCCCTCCAACCCGAGTTTTGCGTGATCCTGTTCATTTGAAATATAAAACTGAACGTCTAAAGTGCCCACTGGTCAGTCAAAACTTTAATTGCGTTTTTCATAAAACATAATTTTTCAATATATCGCGTCACACCATTCCGCTCTTTAGGGAGCTCCAAATCTCTACAGTTTTTAAAATTTTTTTTTGGTAAATCCATAATTTATATTTAGGGCCCGGATGAGTCTAAGCAAATAATTAATATGTGTGTTCTGGCAGGTTCATACTACAGCGACGCCCTTTTCTACCTGTCCCTGGGACTTCATCGAATCGTCGACCCCCACATGGCGCGTGCAATATTAATCGACTGTGATGTTGTCTTCCGCACGGACGTGCGTCTACTGTTCGAGGAATTCGATAAGTTTTCCGGGGACAATCTGTTCGGACTCGCCCCCGAGCTAACGCCCGTCTACCGCCACATTTTGTACCGCTACCGTGCCAACTACCCAAACACAAACTTCGGGAGCTCCTACTATCCGGGTTCGTTCCTGAACTCGAAGCATAAACATAAGCATATTAAGCACGGATTCCCAGGTCTAAACTCCGGCGTCGTGATGCTGGAGTTCAAGCGGATTCGGTCCTCGAAGATATTCCTGGACCACCTGAAGGAGCCGTTCGTGCATAAAATGACGAACAAGTACTCGTTCAAGGGCCACCTGGGGGACCAGGACTTTTACACGCTCCTGGGCTACGAGTTCCCCAGCCTCATCTACCGGTTGGACTGCGTGTGGAACCGGCAGCTGTGCACCTGGTGGAAGGACCACGGCTACAGCGACGTCTTCGACACCTACTTCCACTGCGAGGGCAAGGTGAAGCTCTATCACGGCAACTGCAATACCCGCGTCCCCGAGTAGTTAGATAGTTAGCGACTTTAACTAGTTTTACAATTCTCGTTCGCAATCCTTACATATGATGTAGTCGACTACCCTCTGTAGGGCGTTTCGTTTTAAGCTAGGCAATTTATACATTATACGTGAAAATCAGAGGTGCAATTCTGCATGTTTTGTTAAGTTTTCAGTGTTTTGAGAAATTTATTTTCTGTTTTTTTTGTTTCGGAGAAACATTCAGGCGCCGGTTAGTGCAGGCATTGCTCAATTTTGTCCTGCCTTTGCAATCCGCCTCAATTTGAGGAAATCCAGAAAAGAAGGAGACCAACCGCTTTTCGGTTGCCTCGATAATTTAATAAGTTCAAATTTCTCGAAGAATACCACCGACCGAATCAGGGCACGGACATTTTCTCGTTTTCCATTCCTTTTTACTTTCTTCGGACAACAATCGTTTTTAGTAACTATGTTGAACTTTTTATTGAAACATTTAGAAGTGTCCTTAACTTAGTTGGTTTCAAACATAGATCGTCTTCTAAAGTGCATTTGTCTAGTAGATTCCACTTTGTCGAATTGCTCTCGACGATGTAACTGCGGGAGCGTCTAAAGTTCCCGCTTTTTGTCGTATTGTTCTTGTGTATTACGAGTTAAAATTTATAATAAATCTCATACATCTAAGCAAAAGTAAGGTGTTTTATTATCAGTTGTTGCGTTATTAATTTTTTTAAACTAGTATTGCAGTCATTTGTAGTCCCCACCTGAACTGAAGCTGAAATAATTACATATGATTTATAAAGTCTTATTTTCGACCCAAATTCGATAATAGTTTTTTGAATAAAACCCATTACATAATTAATGCCAATCTTTGGCCAAACATTTAAAAATATTAATATTCATGAAATTGAATATTCCTGAAAATTGCGCATTTTTCATTAACATTTTACTTTCTTTTAACAAAGTGCATGTAAGCAGAACCACAGATAAATAACTATAGTTATTTATCTATGGCAGAACTTTGTTTTATTTATGCTTTCATAACAAACTGAATTTAAAAGAATAAAAAATAAATATTTTTTAGGCAACTTACTTTTTTACCTAGGCTAGAACACCCCCTAATAGTAAAATCAGAACCCAATTAAATAGATATTTTTCGCAACTAATTGAACAATGTTTCAAGTAAATTAAACTAGAAACCACCATAACAAAACTTCGCCTCATTCGAAAGATATATCATTGAAAATTAGGGTGTTTTTTCAGTCAGTATTATCTCAGGGGATGGAAAAAATCAGAATAAATGCAAAAGAACACCTTTATTTACGATAGAGTAGTTACAAAAAACATACAAAAATATCTTTTCCAGAATAAAGCTAAAGTGAAAGTTAGCTGATTCCAATCAGTCAAGTTAAAGTGCGAGTCTACAACTATAAAAGGGTGCCTGAAGGCTCTCAACAAGTAACATGAAATATTCGAACATAACGTAAAAGGACGTGAATAAGAGAATTATTAGCTAAAAGAACAAAATGTAGATAAAGATGAGGGCTAGAATGATGGCACCAATTATAAAATTCCTCCTCAAGTTGTACTTCCTGTCCAGCGCGACTACGAATTTTTTAAAGGAGTCCCCAACGGAATCATTGAGATTTCTCACGCTGCGACGGCCAGCCAATGAGCTCGAGAAATAGCGAGGCGCCTGGCGCGAAGTATCAATCTCCGGTTGCAGCGGACTGGTCAGGGACTCTGTTTTGAGGCGAGACAGCCTGCGCGCAAAGTCACTGAAGTACTTGGGCTCCAAGACCTCTTCCTCGCTGGTCTCCTTGAACTCTGAGCGGTGCGAGAACGTCTTGTTATCGTTGGCGGACATTGTGTTCTGGTAGCCTTCACCGGTCGTGTAGCGGCGCGTTGCAGTTGAGTCTACCGAAAACGTTTCAGTTGGAGCTTTGCTGAGGGACATGCGGGACATCGCTGGAGGCCCAAAGCGACCGACACCGAGCCCAAATGTTGGTTTCGATGCGGGCTCCTTTTTTCCCAAATAGGCAAATGGCTTTGATATATCGTAGGAGCGCGAGCTCGAGACGTGTTTGTTCTTGAAAGGTTCCTGTATGATATCAATTTCAGGCTCATAGTCATCTTCATCGAAATCATCGTCTTCATACAGTTCCTCTTCACCTCTAACTGATCTCTCTGGTGTGTCCCTTACGTAGGAAGTGGTAACGACAGGACTTTTTGAGAGGGAAGGGGCCCTCGTCTGGCGAGGGGTTTCTGAATTCTTTTCAACCATGGGAGCCCTTATCTGACGAGGGGTCTCTGATTTTTTCTCAAGAATGGAACTTCTCATCTGACGAGGGGTTTCTACGGTCTTTTCAATAGTTTCAATAGGAATAAAATCGTCATCACTTGCCTCCATTACATCACTGAAATTCCTCTTTGAAGTGAACGCGGCCACAGGTTCCAGCTCTGAAATTGGAGTTGTGCGGTTGGAGCGCCTCCTTTGAGTTACACTTGCACGAGAAGGAGCAAGCACAGGTTCTTCTTGACGTACAGTAGGAGTGCCAATGGTTCGCCGGGAAGTGGCACGTTTAGCGGCTGTGGGGGTGCTCTTTGAAGTTTCCTTGATTTCTTCCTCCTTATCAACTTTTATGATGTGAACCGTTTCCCGTCGCGACTTGGGTTTTTCAACTGTTTTTTCAGGCTCTCCCCCTGCCATCGCGGTGCGCAATCTTCTGATAAGTAATTTTCTGCTGGTGTCCGTTATGGGAACGTTGGGCAAGCCGAACTGGATGCATTTTTCGCGCAAGGTTTTGTTATCCAAATCCTCCAAATTTTCAATCGTGTCCATTCTGCAGAATTTATAATTTATTCACGTGGCTATGAAGGCTGTAAAATTTACTTACTTAGCTGCCTCAATTAATGCGAACGAATTTCAGCCGATTTGCAAAAACGCTTCTATCTAACGCCGTCAAACTCCCGTTGTATCGCTTTTAAATTTAAAACGCTGCCGCTTGTCAGGCTGACGGTTTCGTTCTGCATCATCAGCACCACAAATACATGCAAACGTCATGATTTCATAAAATGACGAAACATCTGACAAAAAGTCGACACAGAATTTGTGCGTTTACAGCACAATTTTTGGAATTGACCACTAGCATTAAATTTTTATTACTTTAAATATTTAAAATAACATTTAAAAGAAATTATGAGATAATAAAATAATCATTATTTTTGTACAGCATGGTTTCTGTTAAAGAGAAGACTTTTGAATAGCAAAAGTACCAATTCGAAATAATTTGAGATAACTTAAAATTTATTTATAGAATTTTAAAAAATATTCTCTGACCAGTTCGTCTCCAGCTAATTTAATAAGCGAACATTTTGGCTATTTTGTAAAGTAGCCTGGGTCTTTATATATTCTGAACTTTTCAAATTCTGGGCCAAATATGGAACAGAGAATTCAGAAAAGTTCTTTGTCTCTATGGCAGTACAGATTTTTGTGAGATGTAAACACTGACATATAAAACGGGACTGTAAAGTGGCAAGTGATGTTCTTTATGTGAGTGGATTTAGACCAAAAGTGTGATAAAAATGTTATTTAGTTTAGATAAACCTTAAAAAACTAACTATTTTTATGAGATTTAAATGAAATTCAAAATATTAAAATGCCAACATTTCGAGTTCTCAAAATAAAACATCTGTGAACGTAAGTACTCAAAATATACAAATCCCTAAATATATTTACCGTTTTCATTACGGTTTACTTTAAACGAATAGATTAAATGGTAATTTGACTTAAATATTTCCACAAAATACGAAACAATTTGTAATCTTAGAAGTGCCTTGCACTTCTTCCGTAAAATATAAAACATCTTAAACTTTAGTCGATTAGGGCGATATGAACTACAACAAGAATGCCCCAAAAAATTTTGATTTTCAACATCTTATTTTCTAATCTCACCTGTTTTTCAAATTTGTACGATATGAAATACTTAAAAGATACAACATCTTTTCCGCTATATTAACGAATTTTTATTTTATGTTTTTTAGCTTAAATAGTTTATAAAATATACCACTCAATTCCAAATTTGATTTTAAACCGAAAGGATAAATTTGAAAAGAAAGGGTAGAGTAGAAAGCAAAGTATATTTTTCGTTACCTATATAAAATTTAAATTTTGGACATGTTACATATATTTTGTATTTATAACATTTGCCAGACGTGAACATGTTTAAAACCATGATTTTCTATGCATGCGTTCGGAGGTAAATCGAAAGTAGCTAGTTTCTGCATGACTGCGAGCACCTCTGCGCTGAGGGCATGTCGGCCAGGATCGCCTATGAGCACGTGCTTTCCTTGGCTCCGTAATTTGTGCAGCCACGGAATTACGCAATCGGCAATTTCCCTGTCGTAAAATAGATCTCCTATCAAGATAACGTCCTCCTTGCGATTGGCGCCTATTAAGTTTTCACACGTTGTGAGGATTTTCACGTTGTTCAGCTCGGCGTTCACGTTGGCGGCGGCACAAGCCACTGGAAGTAAAAAGTGACAACGATGATAAACTAATCAAAAATTATGTGACTGGTATCACGACGGGGATGTAGCTCAGTGGTAGAGCGTTCGCTTTGCATGTGAAAGGCCCCGGGTTCGATCCCCGGCATCTCCAATTTTTTTAATCCAACAATTTATTATTTCGCGAAAATAATATTGAATTGCTTGGACTCACTTTTCATCAAAACCTTAGTCTCTTTTAGCTTTAAAAATGAAAAAATTATCTTAAAATTATCATAGCAATTATTGATAAATTTATATTACTGATTGTCGCTTACCTTCATCAATATCATTAGCAATTGCATAAGTTGCCCCACATTTTTTTGCAGCAATGGAACATGCGCCACTTCCGCTTCCAACATCGAGTACTTTTTTACTTTTAACAATTTCAGGGTGATCTAAGAGATATCTGCAAGATTTCAAAAGGTATACGTTCTTGATGCAGGTTTGAAGCAATTATTAAAATTCACCGGCTAACAGCTTGCCCGCCTGGCCAGTAAAACCCCCAAAATGGGTCATTTGGGAAAATTTTTACTTCATCTGAATATGGTTCTGAAAATAGTTTGCATTGAGGCGTAATTAGTCGGAGGACTATTTCCGGAGTCAGGTGGTCCCGTGATTGGACAGTATTATTCATAATGTCCTTTAAGAAATTTTCCCTGAAAAATATTTAGTTTAATTAAATTAATGTATATGATGGCAGTAGCAGAGGACTTTTAATATAATTATTTTATACTTTTTTGGGCTTGGGATATTTTGGAGTCGGTTTTTTTTAAAAAGTTTTTTTTTCTGTTTTATCTTTTGTTGCAATAATACCTTTAGTATATTATTGCTAGAGAAGATCAAAACTGAAGTACATATCTAAGTATGTAATGATTATCTGAGTTTTTCATAGCTCTTATAGGATGTAGTACATATCTAGTTGTGGGGTTTAATTCAAAAACTTTTGATAAAATTTGGTTTATGCGGATAGTTATGAGTTAGTTGGCTTGTGTTTTGATGTTTCTGTTGGTTGTGGGATACTCTGCATAATATTCGTTAATATGGAAAGAATAGTCACTTTGCTTGGTAAATAATGAAATACAATGTACAGCCTAAGGTGTGTTCTGGGCTTCTTCCACTCCCATCTTGTACCTACTTAGACCGTTTAAAGAACAGATGAACGAGGACATGAGAACTCTTTTATTTGCGAAACCAACTAACCAGGAGGACGTGCACCTAAGCGAGGCAAACGTGTTCCAATATTAATACAAAGCATGCGAAGCCTAGTGGCAGACATTCAAATGAAGCGAATTATCTCAGCAAATATTAACTTTTGAAGTCCCATTTATACGTTCTACTGTCGGAAAATGGAAACTTAGAAATTAGAAAGAAATTAGAGGAAAAAACCAGTTAAATCTGGTAACAAGATGTTAACAGTAGTCTAGGAAAATGAAAATGATGTAAATATATTAAATAAATACGATCATGAAAGAAATGGCCCCACAAGGAATGTTTGATTAATTCCTTATCATGCAAATATCATAATTATTTTCGTGGGCACGAGCTGTGAAAAAGTACCACTCTCTTGCGAAAGCAATCAATCACTTTTGTATTGTAAAGTGGTTTCACAGATTTATTTGCATACCGTCTCCTAAAAGTTCGATTCTGTGAGCTGTTATCTAATATTCCAGGAGAAAGAACCGGACGATATCTCGCCAAAGTGCAACGCCCACGGCAAGGGCACAATTATTAATAAAATTAATTGAAAGTGCATTGGCACTGCTTTCGAAGAGAGTGAACCCCCTGCGTTCTAGACTGAAGCATCGATGATAGAAGAGACGGGCAAAAATTGCATCAGATCCCGGGCAAGGCGCGAAATTCTCCCAGTTCGTGGTGAATTCCCAAATCCAAGCCATAAAGGAATTACGTTGAGTCGCGATATTCAACGAGCAAATCCTCGATGAGTGGATTTCGGAAAAGCCAAAATAAACAACCCCCGAACTAGATATGGATCGCTCTTCTTGGTAGCCCCATGCGTCGATGCGTTGCTGGAAAAACGCAGCGAGTGGGCCTGCCCGCCTTTTCAATTAGCATGCCCTCGCGTGCTTAGCTTTATGCTCGCGGCATACAGTTTACTCTAATTTTCTAATTATTTTTACGTCACAATCAAGGTACACATTTGAAAAGAAGTTTGATAATCGAAGTCCGCAGACCTCGATATCGTACATGCGTTAATATATTCAGCTGACGTAGAGTCGAGCCATGCCAGGTGAAAATTTCATGTAAATTTTTGCAATTACTTTTCTCAATTAGAGCATTTTTTATAATCTGTGCCTATACACAGATGTTGGGCCGCTTGAAATTTCCTGTTTTTTGATAGCAGAAACCAACGAGGGTAATTAAGCCAATATTTATTTCCAAGTGCGTAGTCGAATTTGACGACATCGAAGTGTTTGAAGGACGGGGGCAAAGATATGCTAAGCAATCTTAACTGCAACGTAGTTTTGGTAAATCTTTCGTTTAACGGATATGCCGAATTGATTTGCCAATATCTACAAATTGAAAGCATTCAGTTAGTCATACTCAATCGAGGGCAAATATATTAAACTTTTCATAAATCTGACTAAGAGCTGATTAAAACAAACAAATTTTATAGGTTTAAATATTTGGAAAAAAAAAATACATCAGCATCACTCTATTAAAGAACCAACTATGAGCAAGCCACAGCGATTTTTTTTAATTTGTCTGATCATGCCGTACTTTCGGAGGTTAGTCACTGGGGAAATAATAGTTTCTAAACTTTTTTATTTTACTTCATATTGAGATTCTATATTAATTAGGTAATTTTGTTGTCCGTTCAACTCTTCTTCTGATTTTGCATTTACTGTTTTATTTTTCCTGTTAATTCAATAAACAAATGCGTGCTTGTTTGCAAAGAAAATTAAAATTGAAAAGTTCAACTCCTTGATATTGATGCAATATCAATTTACAGAGGGCTATTTAGTATATAAATAATTGCAATCTAGCTTAATTAGACTATCAGTGACATCAATTGATTGAACGGTCTACAGATTCTTATCTTAATGATGCTATCGACTCGCGCTCGAAGAACTCGTGCGTGACAGGTACATAAATTTAACATATATCACCCCTGTGAACATTCGGAAGGAGAGTGCGACGTGATTCATGACTAGCGCTGAAACTTATTGAGGTCGCAACGCATTTGTAAATTTAGTGTTAATAACCTCATTCCACCTCTTTAGGATACCACTCAATTTTATCACTGATATGCGGAATTCTGATGAAATTTCTGGACGGATTTTACTTAATTTTCGTTTCTATTTGCTCATCAGCGGAATAATGCATCAAAAGAGGTTAGGTTAGGTTTCCGTTAAAAGTGGTATAAAATATTATAGTCACAAATTATATATACAGACTGCAGAATTTTGAATTATTTTTGAAACAATAGTTTTTTTTTTTATAAGTATTAAGTTGTTAGTTTGCCTTTTTGTCTCGGAGTTCAACCATTTATTTTCAGGTTTTTTTTCAATTTTTTTGCAAACTAAACCTATAGTCACATCAAAATGAAATATTTAAGTGTTTGCGTTCAAAATGAGCAGATTTTTGCTAATATACCAAAAAATAAATGAATATGTAAAGAATGATCCATTTATATTTTATCTTTTCATAACTCATTTTGAAAATATTTTTCTCTACAAAAATGTAGTTAAAAAAAATGCATCGAAATTTATGTAATAATTTTCATATAAAAAAATCTGCGTCTGTAGGTTACAACTCTTACAATTATTCAAGTAAACCTAAAGACACTCGAAGAGGAAACGATGTTTCGAATATATTAACTTATAATCAAGAAAAAGTTACTACTAGCAATTACGCCTATATCGAGGAGATAATTAATTCATTGATGGTCAGTAGGATTTTAAATTCAAATAAATCAGTATTTCAGGGTAAATGGGATTTTCTTTGAAAAAAACTCCGAGAAAAACAATCTTGAGAAATAATTTACATACTACGATAATTTCATATCAATTACTTTAAAACACTTCATCAACATACGCACCACTTCCCGTTATTAAGTTTCATCATTTCCCCATATTAAAATCGTTCGTTAAAACCGGTCTTTGATTGTTTTGAACTAGCAAATCTTTTCAAATTGTGTTTCTGTTTATTGCATTAAATAAAATCAAAGTCTCAATTTTGATTTGGGTATAGGTAAACGTGACAATTTTGAAGTTTTGTGCTTTGTTAAACTTGTTGGCGTGGGAAGTTCACGTTTTATTGAATCTGCTCACGTTCTGAACGCATTTACAATATTGATTTGTTCTTCAGACGCACGGGTAAATTTAATTGCGAAAATTCCTAGAAGAATAGTAAAGTTCCACAAGGTTGTTGGTTTTCCCATTTCCTAGCGAGATAAGGGTCGTAAAAACTTAAGCATACACTTAAGAGTTTTTACTGAAGGTGTACGTTAAATTACATTGTATTGTATTATATGTCAGAACAGCAGTAGCGTTAAAGTAATTACTTTGTCGTCTAAATAAGGAAAAGAAAAAGGCTTTAAGTGTTATTTTCCTATTATTTATTTTATGTTGAAGTTTGAAAAAATAAATTAACAAAACTACTTTCTTTGATCTTAAATCACTTAGCCGTTTAACTATAGCCATCTAAAAGATGTCTCATTTAGGTAAATAATTTTTACGTACCTGGCAACAAATCCCGTGGCTGAGGAGAGACTTCGCCGAAGATTGTTGAGACATCGAAAATATTTCGCCAACATTTAGCCCGTTACCGCCTTGAATAAAATAAATAAAAAGAATCAGAATTAAAGCAAACAGTGCTGCGGAATGTTATATAACAGTTCATGAGATAAACCTGCGTTGATTCAGTTACCGTAGCGATCCGCGGAATTATCGGCGGTGTGAGGTGATAAAATCAAAACTACTTCACGCTTATCACGAGTGCTTTTGATTGGCGCCTCACTTAAACAATGCCTCGATCAGGTCCAAGCTGCGGTCCAAGGAAGGCAATGAACTTGAAAAATTGCGAGCTGTGATGAAATAGGCAGAATTTCAGGCATTCGTTTCGGATTTGTGTCAATATGTGCGGTGGCATTAATTTTCATTTCATTCAATTAGAGTCTATTTTATTTTCATATTATCGCGCTTGATTTTGAGAAGTACGAACTTGTTTTTGTTTTTGTTGTATGTTCTCATATAATATTTACCATGAAAACATTCAGACTTAGATGTACATTATAAATAATTTTGTAATGATAAAGATAATTGTATATCTATAATTAATTTGTTTTGTATTTCATTACTCACGAGATAAAGTGTTATCTATATAGTAATCAGCGATCCCTAGGTGATTACAGGCTTGTGTATTATTAAAATTATAAAATAATGAAATGAATGAAAATTATTTTAGAAAAATAAAGGATTTTCACTGAAATTCGATTATAAGCTGAGACTCCAACAAATACAGTTATTTAACGATTTTAAATCGAAACAAGGTATAAAAATTCGATCTCGAAATCGTTTGCGAACTAATATCGACCGGAAAATCAACGAACCATTATCACTTATAATATACTTGCAAATAACGATTTTGGAATATGTTTTTAGTCTTCGTTGCATGGAAAAATATAGAATATTTTATTATGTATGTATGTATACCTTAAGATAATTTATGTGCTTAGGAAGGAGTTAGTGCAGTGCGTTTTAAAGAATTCATTTAAAACTTTTGCATATGTATACCGAATAAATGTATTGTAATTTTTCGTCTGTTTGGCTTGCCCGTTCTCTTTGAGATCAAATTTTAGGTTAAGTTAATTTGTCTATCTTTGAAGTAAAGATGAAAAAAACAACTTACGAAATTTTTCGTATATTTGTTGAAATGCTACTGTTATCTGTAGGTAAAAGTCTGTCCGACCCCCTTTAAGAGCTTTCTAAAATATAGCAATGTATTTTATTTAATATTTATCTTAATAACAGTGCTATTTAACCATAAATTATGAACTAAATTCCTTGATATATTTTTATCTTACAAGTGAAATTTTAAACGGCAGATGTGATGAAATCGAGTACAAAGGCAAACGAGTAAAGTAAAAAGTTTTGGCGCGAAAAGCTCCTCTTTTTGCCGAACGTTAATTATTTAACACAAAAAGTAAACACGTCGCTAACTGATGACGCGGTGTAAAATTGAATGAATTAACTCATCATGCTTTCAATGAGTTTTTTCGTAAAGTAGAGCAAATTTTGAAATGATTCATGAAGCGGAGGTAACCGTTGTCGTCTTTGATTCATCATAATACAATATTAATTAGAAAAACAATACTTACGCAGTTCCGGACAAATATTTACCCATATTTACATATGTTATGAGGAAGTTAACTGGGATATTGCACTGATTACAATTTTTAAGTTCGGTTGGAGGCTGCATTTGCTTTTTGCAAAGTCATCTTATCGCAGTTTGCTTAAGATAATGCTGAGTGTTGATAATGTCTAAGAAGATGAGAAGGCTGTTTAACGATCTCATGAAACAATCTCGTAAAATACGAAATTATTTGAATAGCTAATAAATGTACATACATAATCGTGCGAGTACTGCGAAATTTTTCCAATACTGGAAATGTGATCGCTAAAAAAATATGTTCACAGGAAAAATTTCATTATTTTTTCTAAGTCATACGAAACTTTACTGTATGTATTGACTTTTGGTTGACTAATTGTTTATTTGGGTGGAAAGAAAACGTTTTAACCCACTTGCTACCACAGCGTTTGTTGTGGCCCACAACGTGATAATTGCATTTCAGACGTTACCAGGCCATTAGCACAGTCCGTGATACTTACTTAGTAATTTCGTTGTAAGACGATGCCTTGCTTCTGCCTAGAGAAAGGTGAGTGATGTGTCGCACTTATCATCGTCGCGGATTATTATATTACGCATGTAAAAGACGTTCACCTTATACCGCGGCGAAGATTTAGCTTCGTGTTTCATCATACCGGTCTCAAGTTTGTTTTTAGCGTTAAAAGCGAACTCTGCCTGATCCGGCCACTCTTAGCATTGCAAATTCAAAGAGAACTTCCTGAATAAATGAACTTGTCATCGACACCAGATCGCTAGTCTAATTACAGGTGATAATTGGATACGAATAATAAAATTCGAAAACACTTAAGTAAATCTGAAGCCAACAAGTGAAATACATCACGCGTTGGGGGGTAAGACCAAGCCAGCTTAAAAGAAGCAATCAAACTGTTAAAGCTTTGAATTGAGCTACAAACTTCGTGGATATTTCACAATTAAGAGAATTAATTGGTTTTTTCGAATGCCAAAGTCCACGCGCGCAACACTGCTTTTGAGATAGTTTCGTTTTTATACCATGACAGTCGTAAAATTTCTTCGACCATATTAAATCAAATTACATCGCGTAAAAAAGTTTTCGTAAAAACATATTTAGTATTAGGTGCATTATGGGAATTTTTACAATCATATCCACTTATATCACGTGATAAAAAGCTTTAAATAATAAACGTAATTTTAAAATATTCGCGATATATAGTAATTAGATAAGCTGAAATTCCTTCCTAATTATTTTGGTTTTGTTAGCATATGTGCGGAAGGCTTTCTTATCACGAGATGTGCGACTTGCACTTTGCCGACTGTCTTCTTTTTTTACGGAATAGGCAACAGCTGCTCAATCCGAGCTCGTGCCCAGCATAAATAGAAAAAATTAAAAAATTGATGTGTTTCGGATTTGAGCAATATTATGTGCCTAATGTCTAATGTTTTCGAGAACCAATAACCAAGAAAAACTGAAGTATTTATTATTTACGATCTCATTATTATTATTATTCGTACACAGTAACAAGTTCAAAAGAAAACTTGAATAAAACCATAAAAATGTTATCAAAATAATCTGAGGCTTCACTTATTCAAAAGAACATAACAACGTTGAATCAATGGCAATAATTAAAAGTTAAGTGTTAATTACGAATTTAGATTCCTAGATAATTTAGATATAAAAAATGATGGAACACGTTTTATAATGAATTTAGTATGTTTCTAAGTAAGTTAAAATTAATTGTAAAAACTTGAGTACTTAATTTGCTGTTATCGGACTCTTGAGCGCCGGAAGACAAGGTATTAAGCACGTAATGAGTAAGAACTAAGACCGAGAAATCCAAAAATCAATAATTTTATTTTATCTTTTATCAATAAAGTGGAGAGCGAAAAGACACAAAATATAGTACCTACAATAGATAAAAGTATCAATTGCATTAATTAGTGCCATATCTCAGAAATGAAAAGGGTATCCCACAAACTTTAACCCTCTTAACAAGTTTTTCATAGAGCGTTTTCATAGATTTTTGTGAGCGCGAAAATAATGTTCTGTTTCCATCCAGTTTAGGTGATAGAGGTCAGGTGGTCTATAAATAGCATAACTATTGAAAGTTCAAAACAAAACATGAACACTTTCGAGTGTCGCACTTGTGCAGTTTTCAGATAATTTAATTAATGGTTATTCCAGATTCCAGGTGGGCGACTATAGCGTGCAATTCACGAGCTGTCCTACCTCCCTTTCGGGGAACTTCACTACGCTTTTCTCGTCGTTGTTACGCAAGCTGGCTTTTAATAAGCCTATAAAGGGTCGCATAAAAAGGACCCCCATTGTCTGCGTTGAGGTTAAATTGTGATTCAACGGAAATGGGCTGTTATGCATTACGTTGACATTTTTAAATTTGTAGAAACGCCAGAAGTTTGTTTGTTATAGAAGAAATGGCATAATACTCGTACATTACAAAATGGAAATACTTACGATTCTATTTGTAGGTAATATTTCCGACCGAGACGTTTTAAAATTCTTCATATCATATATAACTGAAACAGTTAGCAAAACTTACATATATTCTAATTCTATAAATTGTATCCCGATATATAACCTCGTTCTCTTAGATTTCGTCTGACGTGTTTCTTGTTCCTATGTAGATAATTATGCCACTTTATTTCGCAACGTGAACTTCTAGTTCGAAAATACATATGTATGTAGAAGCGTTTTTCTTCAGAAATTATTGTTTGCACTTTAAAATTTGAATTATAGACATAATTAATAATAATATTATAATTAAAATAAAATATTTAAAGCTATGAAGCCAAAAATAATAAAGCTGAATTATTTCCATAATAGATTCTTTAAATGTTTTTAAATTAAACTTTTAAGGAAGTGATTTGACTTTATTATTATTTAAAAATAAAAGAGAAATTCTTTAATAAAAATTTATATTCGTGGGATTTGATTCACTAAATTAACGTTCAAAGTCACTTTACTGGCTCAGCTTTTACCAGCTGTTATTCCATTGTCATGTAAATTTCCATAGCACATTGTTATATTTTACGGTATTAAATCTTAATTCTGGACAACTGAAAAAACTTTCCAAGTGCAATGTACACATTCTATACCTACATAATACATAAATTTGAATCACATCTGATCACGACATTAAAGAACATCATCAATAAATTTTTATGATTGTTTGCGTTTTGTCTTAAATTGATCATGGTTTACTTGCAGAATATTCGTATGTATTATCAATTTGATGCTATTCTTTCGTGACGTTGTAGAAAAAGATTGTATCTGTTGTTCATATTCAATTGATTGCATTGAATGAAGTTCAACGTAGCATTAGCGGATCAAATAGAAGATCTTTTTAAATTGAACTGACGTGATTAAATCTGTTTTGTCGGCTACTGTTGTATGAGATGCCTTTAATTGAGTAAATGAAGATTTTTACAACATGACATTCATCACGTTTTCTTTTCGTTACCAAAAATATAGATTTGCGTGCTTGCAAACTAATAAATATTTTTGTAAATATGTATACATACGCTTATGCTTTTTTTATGTATGCAAAGAAGTCAAATATTTCAGCTGATATTTTTTAAAATTTCATTACACTAGAAAATATCTTTAAAGTATCGACCGTGTATTTGATACAGTGTAGGTATATTAAGTTCATTCCTTAGAATTTCCTAGTATCTACCTACATATTTATATCTTAAAGTATTGTTAAAAAATGTTCATATTTTATTTTTATTTTTATTTTATGGGGATTAGAGGTACACAATAAATGAAGCAAAATAAAAGACAGATTTTTTCCATTCATTCCTATATAAAATATTGTAAGGCTATTTTCGCTTTATTGTATTTCCTATTGTGTAATTTTATTACAATTGGTTAAATTTTTTATTTTTTCATAATAGACTTTTGCACTTCAAAATTTTTATATCATTGTAAAGCAAGTATAACAAAGCGTAAATATTCTTTTTACCTTGATATTGATTGTTGTTAGGATTTGTGTCAGTGCCGATTATTTGATATCAAAATAGGTCGTTAAAGCATAACATTATACCCCACCTATAAAAATTTGACTTGGAAGATCTTTTGTAGTTGATTGTGCTTGTTAGTCCTAGCATAGGCAGTAAGACCTTTGAAGAAGATGGTTATTCATTTGATTGAGGGGTTGTGTTTGATTCTTCTCTCAGATCAACTATGGGAGTCTTTGACGACTCGCACCGTATGAGTTCAAAGATTATTATGGAAACATGAAATATTTATTATTTCATAAAAATGCTTAGTGCGTCAGGCGTATCGGGGTATTTTGTAAGGAAACATCATTATAAATTGAAATGAAATGATATCAATGTTTTTCATCTAACTAAAAGCAAACCCGCAATTTGTAAGTAAGGTTTGAGAAAAATAATTTATTAGGTACGCTTTTAAATAAAAGTCCTATATACATTTCTTGGGTGTATGTATGTATGTATGTATGAATGTGTCTGTTATTAAAGATATTGTATTAATCGATTTTCATCGCTGGTAGTCTGCTACGGAATCCTATACACTAAGCATGGACCAAAAGGCTCATGACCGCTTTTCTTTTCATTTAATAGCAATGAATTTCTTAGTAATCTAAAGTATTCTATGAGTTTTTCCGTAGCCCACTTGATGGTCGATTGGTTGAATAGTTTAAGTATGAAGGTATAGAAGAAACAAATAAGCAAAAAAACTCACTTTCGGATTTATAATATATAACATTAGCCAGCATCTATTTATGTATGTATCTAATTACTTTCAAATCAAAAAAGCGCCATAAATTTTAAATTGTATTTTATCAATATACGAAATTTACAAAGGATATAAATAATAAACCATTTCAAGTTTTTCAAAAGTTTCAAATGTAATTAAATGTTGATTGTAAATCTTGCCTAACTTAAAAATTATCTCCAGATTTTCAGCTACCATAATTTAGCCGAAAAATAAATTCTATGTACTTATACACAAATGCTCAGAAATATTATTGGAGTATGATGCAACAATACCTTTAAAACTTTATAAAGTTCGTACATAAATGCGATATGTGAGCTATGCTCAGCCATAGTATAGTCACCAAGGTAAGCATGCACGCGATTTTAATTGATTCCGCGGCCAAGTGGGTCAAGGTCGCACACTTTAAGCCGGCAGAGGAGCTATGCCAATGCCAGGTGAAGAAGATGCAGACTGAAAATGGTCAATGTCCTTTGCGAGATATTAAAAAAGTCGCAAAACGACGAACGTCTTGAGACAATGAAGAGAAAGTTCAACATATCTCAGGGTAGAAAAACAATGAGAGAAAGCCCAGCAGATTTCATGGTGAGGGAAGAGAAAAGTGAAAAGAATTTTGTTTTCTTTTACATTCAGTTTTATTAGGTTTATTTAACCTGATTAAGTTATAAACATAAATACAATGACCACAATAAGTAGCTTCGTGTTTTTTTCATTATAACACAATTGGTCTTAGTTTATCTATTCAAACTAAATTAGTGCCATTCGATACAATCTAGGCGGCAGTACTTCTTAAGAAAATTACCTACAAATAAATCTCTTTTATTTTGTGTGCAAAGTCACTAACACTTTTTTTCTTTAGTTGTAACATTGTGACAAGAGATTTTAATTCTTAATCCTACAATTCTTGTTCTTTATCTGCACTCAAAAAGAGATTACATATTTGTAATATTCAATATTCATTCAACAAGTGTTTTTATCTTCCCAGGATCGGGGCGATGTCTCAAGGTACGCTTTTCATTCACTGCAAGCAATCGATGTTGCTTTGGTTCAGTTCGAACGATTCCCGTGGGATGAATTTTCATGTTGTTTGGCGATTGGAAATTTTTATTCCTTGCCATTTTCGTGTTCAAATCCAAATTCGAAGTAGTCCTCCTTCACACCGCTGGCAATTTAATTACAGGTTGTTGGGGTGAATCCCAATACTCCTCGCAGTGGTCTACAAGAAGATTTTCCATTTTGTTGAGACTCTCGCTTTCATCTCCTGTCCAAGATTTCTGGATGAGGCAGCAGGATTCAATTGTTGAATTCCCAAGGATGCGGCTCAGCTTCTCGGCACTATCGACCTTGACAACGTAAATGTCGTTTTCGTAGCAGAAGGCCTCCAGAAGGACTTCGTGCATGTGAGTCGCACTGTCTCCGACTTGTGGTTGCGCTAGGAGGCAGAATAAGGAGCCCTCCGGAGCCTTCGACAGAATATTTACGGAGGCGGATAGTCCCACGATGACTCTGGACTCAGTCTGCGCCTTCAGGAGGGCAGACTTCACAGTTCTTCCAATTGTTGCAAAGCCCATTTCGCACTTGTTCACTTTCGTTTCTTCTATGACCATTTTGGAGGATGATTGTTGTTCTTTCACCACCGCTGAATAAGGCAGAAGGGTTTTTGTCGCCAGTTTTGAACTACTTTCAGTCACTACAGTCACTTTCGCTTTATTTTGCGAAATTGTTCTATTATCTTTTACACTATCACAAGATGAGCACACTTTGTCAGTTAAAATCCCAGATGAATGATAATCCAAAACCGCTAAAGTTATGCAATCAGTTGAAGCTCTTTGCTCTGAATTCTTGAGGTAATCCCAGTGGTTGTTGTCGGCTTTCAGATGAATCACTTTTTCTTTAATTATCCGGCACGCGACCAATGTCTTAATAAATCTTATCTTTCAGTACGCTAGTACGAGCACGTCTTGATATTTTCAAATTCAAGTTTTATTTCACAATGTGGCTAGTCACTGGGGGCTCGTGGTTTATATATGGGGCCCTCTCGCGAGGAGCTTTTTCTCCCAGCAGCCCCACCAGGTTCAATTTTGCCAGCGAAGTCGATGGATTACGATGAAATTGGGGCCGTCAGCTCACACACCTTCGCAAATCAGACACCACTCTGAGAATTTTATTTACGGATTTCCTCGGAATTCTCGGAATCCACCACTGCGGGGAATTTGTGAGTTGAGTTTTGGGGAGCTCCCAATCGGCCAAATCAGCGGAATTGAAATCGACTTTCGCCTTATTTGTAAGCGGCGAGTGGAGCGCGGAAATGGGGCTTTTGTTTTGTAAACAGAGATCCGTCCCCGGGAGCGTTACGTACATTGCAGGAGGTTGCGAAAGATAATTTAACTTTGATTTTACACTAAAAATACAAGTGTAATTTCACATTTAACGCAGTTGGTCAGCCGGTGGAATGTTTGCACCTACGTGTGATGGTTCATGCACCTCACCTGGCATGCAACGCGCACCGGACGCTGGAGGGAACGTGACACCACGCATAAACATAATTGAAGTGGATTTTAATAACAACGCTCCCAGGGGGGACATTGCCACTTGAACTCTTGCAATTAGGAACTAGTGCGAAAATAACAATCTCAGGGGTTGAATTACTGAGCAAACATGCGGCGGGTTTAATGAACAAACCTGCGGAGTCACTGGCCACTGCAATGGGGCAAAAATGTGAAGGACATGAAAACGTGCGTTTTATTGCACTACCTTCAGATGAAAAAATTTGATTATGTTGCCAAAAAACACCTTCGTTTTGCATCAGGATTTCGCCTCACGTGCGAATTACTTAAAATAATCTGGCCTGATTTCGGGTTTACGTAGAGTTGGACGTCTATTCCCATGTTTTGTTTGATCTGCACCAGCTATACTTTTGGCATCGTCTAAATGAACACTCATGTTTTAGAAAAACAGACAGAATTAGAACAGGTGTTTTTTTCAAAGATTTATTATATTGAGGTGGTGGTTTCTGTTGAACTGATTATTCACGTGCCAGAAGAAATTTTGTCGCAGTGTTGTAATTTCAAGCGAGATTCAATTCTGAGCAACTTGTTGAACATTTATATAAATAGGAGAAATCAGGAAGAAAACATTCGCAGAATTATCCATGAGGGTATAATAAAAAATTCACACCGATACCTAATCAAGTTTAGAAATTTATGCATATACATTAATCCCTTTATCGAACGATGATCTTTTGTATTAAAGGTTAATTGCGTCATTGATAACGATTGGAATCCTATTACTCAGTAGTATTTCAACAAAGAATTATTTTATTGACGTTAAACATCAATCAAATCTTCATTTAGACTTGGTTATTATTTATTCTTCAAAACTAAGGAAACAAAATCGTTTTTAACACATACACAATAGTAACTAGCGATTTTTGTTATTACATTTTTAGGGATCGAAAATAATGTTCAGGAAATTTTAAACAACAAAAAATAATCACTTTGTACCAACCTACTATCAAAATTTTGATTGTTTTCGGCTAAAAAAAAATCTTAAATTGGGTAATAACGATAATTTTTAATTTTCAATCAGTCAATAACGATAATGAAATAAATTTTATTTATCGATCGTTTGACAATGATAAGAAATACATAAAAACATAAGGAACGGATCCCAATATTATTTTTTGGTAATAAAGCTGAACACTAAAAATATAATTTTCCAGAATTCATTAACCCGATTTTAATTTAACTCATTTATTCCGAGAGTTTTCAATTTCAAGAAAATCAAATCATCATTTAATACCCGGTAAATCTTTCAGTACAAAATATCGCATGTTCACACAGTTTGGCAGCATTTCAACTTGTAAATCTCTTTTTGAAAGGGTGTTCCTTCGTTTATTCAGCCCATTCAGAGAAGCATCGAATTAAAAATTCACTTAATTCGCCGAAATGAAAGTCCGCCAAAAACTTAATCAGAAATCAGAGGCGGTTGGGTCGCGATATTTTCGGCCTTCGGGGGAAATTGGGGGTAGACTCACTTTTACGTCAGTTCACTGAAACTCATGAAAACAAAAGATTTCTTCCGCTTGGTTTTATTATTACTTCAATTTATCACGCATTCGCGGAAGATTAATTTTTCATTTGGGGCATTTAAAAATACACAACGTGTGCTAAGAGATTATTATCTAAAATAATTTGAGGAGGGCATGACTGCGATGATTTCTTGTGATTACAACTTTGTATATGATTTTATTTGGAATTGTGATATATTTAATTTTACGTATTCTGGATGTGTGATTCTTTCCAATAAAGGAGCAAATCATACGAGTTTTATTCTTGTTTTAGAATTACGATGATGAAACTCTAAATATGTAATCGAGCTGCCAATTTTCAAATAAGAAGTGAACGCAGTACTTAAAGTGCAGTGCATTTAAAAAATTAGAAGCTATGATGCGTTACACGTCCTCTTTAACTTATTTCAACATTACTCGTTCCGATTTAAACGAATCATTGCGTCAGCAATTCTCGTCTTACCGAGTATTCCCGCTAAAATGAGAAATCAAAGTTTATTGCTCGAAAGATACGATTGCTACTAGCTTCGTTAATTTAAAGTTCGTTCCAAAACTAGTTTGATATAATTTGGCGTCTATGCGCAAAATGATGACGTCGGAGAAAAGCGAAGTGGGCTAAACAACTTATGCCGCTCTGGTTTGTATTTTACGTAAAGGTTTTCTGTCAAATCAGAAATTATGTTGCGATAGATTTTATTAGTCATGACCTATGGTCGGTTACCTCTTGTGTTCATCCAAGTGGATGACGTATATTTAAAGTTGGGATTAATATTCATATATACATAAATGATAAATGAATGTGCTTTCAGCGGAGTTGATTGATCGAAACAGCACCTATTTTATTATAGAAGTATGCAAAGAGTAAAATTGTACTTTTTTGAAAATTAAATAAAATACATATGTACATACATACATATATAATACATCTACATACATATGTGTAAAATTATTACAAACAAATATAATACATAATAAAATTTAGCAGTGGTTCCATTGAACTTTAGGTGTTAAGGTCGTTTGATGTTCGGTACCGGTATTTTCAAATAGAAAGGTCGCATATTTCGCATGTTATACTTTTTATACTTTCGCGAGTTTTTCATTGTTTACAGAAAACGCGTTATAAAATCTGATTGATCTTTAACTACTTATGGATAAAGAAATTTTATATTTATAGGAATTTTTTATTTTTTTTATTTTTCCACTTTGGATAAAGATCTCCATCAATAGAAAAATTAATTGAATTGAAATTGAAGAATAATTTTCTGATGCCATCACAACCAACGGTAGATCCTACATATAGCTCGATTTTGAGAAAATACTCAACATACTCAAAAACGAAACAATAAAGAATTCAAAATTTAACATAATGAATTTATAGAATATCAAAAAACTTATATAGTCGCTGCATGTCTTTAAATAAGACAATCGTAAAAATGCCATCGATTTCTGAATATTTTTGTACACTCTTAAATATAATGGCTGTTTAAGCACTGGTATGTAGGTCCTTTATGTTGTTGTATAGGGGTATACATAAGACAATTAGTATAATACATATTAGTATATTAATAGCTAAGCAGTGTCCTTATACATACACATCTGTTACAACATAAAACATCCAAGTCCCCAGACAGGCCCTCAGCCCGTTGAAGAAATCCAGACAAGCCCATTCATTTTAGTTCCCGGATTGTCATGAAAAATTTATCAGCCTCATAGTACTAATTTCCATTCACGTGCCGCAATGGGACCTTGAGGTTACGAAAACCCCAATCCACCCAAATTCTGTAAAAAGAACCGACAGAGTGATTCATGCAAAGGCTAACCTTCCGTTGGGGCTGATACAGTAGAAATAACCACGTTTTTAATGCAGTAGATACGCCAATATATCTACATACATCCTTAATTTGCCTATACTATAGTATACCAGTGCCGACTGAATCATCACGCTTCTGTTTTCCCAGACGAAATCTACCATCGACCCGGCATTTGCGATTGTTATGTAATTAAATTGCTCCCGCGACATCAAGCACAAAAAAAATAAATTCCGCGGCTTAATTACTCAACTTGGCTGTGTTTACCCAGCGCTTTGCCATCTCAAGAAATCCGGAGAGGTTTGTCTACTCTCGTGAAATTCACGTGAAGTGAGAAATTGAATTGAGCAACAGCGAAAAGAAGGTCTGTTGCCGGGGAATTCCCGCGATGGGGCATTCGTGCGTCTTGAGTCTTGGCTCCTCAGGCATTTCATTCGAATCGAAGGCTCTTAGCGTCTTAGCAGAAATGCAGCAAGTGTGTGAAGGCGACCACGACGCGGATAACCGGTTTTGGTTATCTGGACAGTCCGAACGCAACTTCTCGGAGTCTCAATTATGCGGCAGCTGGGAAATCCACAATTTAATAGCATATTAAATTATCAATGGGTCTGTGACGTTGTTCCCCAGACTGCCTTCTTTTTGGAATTGTACACACAGCATAAAATACAACATACAAGCATAAAGTTGAGCGGAGCGCCAAGTGGGGCCCAATTGCTCGACTGCGAGCTTTCGGCGCTCTTCTCTGAAATGGGGACCACATGTGGAGCTAATTTGGAGGGGAAGATTTCTGATTCTCGCTCGTTACGGTGGGTGGCTGAGAAAAATGTGAAATTTACCAACCTTGTGAAATTGTGGAGTTCCCGCGGGGGGCAATTAAATTGTCTAGATTTTCTTATCGGTGCGTTTAAAATTAAAATCAATTCCAAGGGGTCGTTCCATAGAAACAAGTTCAAGATTATAGTTTACATGGTAGTTACAATCAGTTTGACGAACTCCTTATGCAAATCTGACGATTAACCAGAACTACATATTTGCAATTCCAATTTTAAGCACTTTGTTAAAAACTCTACTTAGAAACAAACTACTTGCATTCGTTTGCCTTTTTTCTTATCTAAAAACTAGTTTTGGCTGCATATGCATTTAAATTCCACTTGCTTGTCTATCTTTATTTTTTATCAGGAAATATAATTTTTATAATTTAAGATTCTTTCACGTTATTTGATTTACCCGAACCAGGTAAAGCATATTAAATATTATTCGAGATACTAAATTATTTATTTAACGAATACATCCGCAACTTCATGTACAATCTTTACTCTTGTTTTCATGAATTATTGTACATATACCGGTTTCAGTAAGGCTCTTGAGTTTTTCATGAATTATGTTATTGAATCTTATTTTATTCTTCCTGCATTCAATTGCAATTAGGTTTTAATGAGATTTTACTTTAAAGTCTCGAATAGAAAATATATATGCAAATTCCCATTTTTAACGGAATAAAATAATCCGTCAAGCAGGTTTTTACCAACTCTCATCACGTTAGTATTTCAGAGAATTAAATAATAGATAACCATGAATGTAGCGTGATCGTAATTTGGGTTGTTTTTATTTCTACTCCAAATACTTTTATAGTACGTTTTCTACCTCGGGGATTTTATCATTTATTATTTTTCCTTTATCGTAGATACTTAGCCTTCATTTTCTTTTTAAAGAAAACAACAAGGGGAAGTTTCCAAATGAACCCTAACAAAACCTGCATAAGGGCAAGACCTTGAGAGAAAAATGTCGTTTAAACTTTTAATCTGTGAGTAACGGCTTGGGAAAATTTACTTGACTGATTTATTTGGCTGCCTCCAAAATCTCCGTAACGCATTAATGTCTTATCTAAAGAAAAGTACGCCGTCGTCGGGACACAATTCGTGTAAACGCAAAATAATTAAACAACAGATTTCTTATGATTGTACGCAGCAATCAAATCAATATTTTGATGTTAAATTCCCCTGAACGAAACAAAATTTACTTTAACTACGTTCTCCTAATGAGTGCTCTTAAAGGCGAGTAAATCCCGGGTACAATGTTCTTCTAGGAAGATAAGCTGAAAGCGATCTTGTTTGTTGACATCTGGGGTTTTTCTTTGAAACTTTTTTTTATTTCGGAAATGTCCGCGATGAGGTTGAATTCCCGGGCTGATAAAAGCAAGAGCAGCTTCCAACTTAAATAGGTATATTTACATATTTCATAAAAATTGTTAGAAGTCCTAAGAAAGTGGGCTAAAATTCGTTATTTTTTGCCATTTTCGTATAAGGAAAGAAAGCTTCGGTAAATACCCAAAAGAAGAGCGAACTTCAGCTGCAAAGGCATTACCAAAAATGCTCGTGTCAATAAATCAACACTTGAGCGAATTAAATCGAAATTTCCTAGTAATGGTTCTCGAGATAGTGGCGGTTTCTGCGATTCCGCGTACTCGAGGTTATTTGTGATCTTATCCTTATCTCGTCTGCCGAAAAGTTGCAATTGGCGCTTGAGATTCACTGAATTGTTGACACAGTTATTATTTTGATATTGATTTGAGCTGCACTTCCGCCAATTGAAATCTTTAAAAGATATACTTACTGTTTTCTTGTATACCTAATTTTATAAAACGGAACAACATGGCTCCAAAACAATAGCTTTATTTTGTACTTGCAGTTGAGCAATTAGCTGGAAGCTCATTATAACTAAAAAAAGATTTTAGATAAGGTTCCTGATAATGGCGGGGTGTGGAACTGCTTACAACCAGATCTTATCGCTCTGTCTTGGCTTTCGGTCGAGACATGCTTTGTTTTGTGAACCCAGGTTTTGTCGCCCGATGCAGGTGCTTACGATTGGTTATCAAACTGACCTGTGTTCGCATGAATGAGCACGATAAGGTGTGAAATAAGCGGAAAGATTTCAGCCGAATTTGTGATTCTGTTGGGATAGAAGCAGAAAATTTAAAAAAAATATATCTAATTCTGCGAATGTATAAAAATTGTTTAAAAGCACTTTTTTTCAATTGAAGTATGTACAACTAGGTAACATTACGCTACCTGGATAGGATTCTTATCTATCAACCTACAAATTTTTATGTTAGCGATATAATCCGGAATTATATAATGGATTTTGATTGAGTCTTTTCCGGGAGTTTTAAAAAATCTTTTATAACATTAGATATCGATAACTGAACTGTGCTATAGATCCCCGAGCTAGATATGTACAGAAAGCCAAATATCATAAAATGTTAAATCCACTCGACTATTAGTAAAGGAAAAAAAATGTTAATATTTGATTTAAAAATTCATGTTTACTTTATCAATACTAAAATAATTTCATCCTTTTAAGTCATATTGATAAAAAAATCAGTCCTAATTAATGAATAATAAAATATGTACCTTTAAAAATTCGAAGTCTAGGTTACATTGCATTTCTTGAGTAATTAAGAGATCTTAATGATTTATTTTTAAATGCGTAAAAGAAAGAAGCTTCTCTAAATTCTCTAAATTAAAGCTTATTAAAAGTTATTTTATGGAATTTCTATGGAATAAGAGGAGCTGTCGGTCTTATTAATACTGTTCATATAAAAAGAACAGCTTAGGAAAGTCAAATTTCCTTCAACTATGGATAATATAGTAAATTATGTACGTTCGAAAAAAGGCATGAAAATAACCTATTTGGCCACAAGAATATTTTTTTTTAGAGTTTTTCCCCCAAGAAATCTTTATACATACAGGGCCCACTCAGGGCTAACTACCCCACTGGCAGGTCTAGACGAGATATAAATAAATTTACCCAGAGTAGACTCCTACACAATTTATTTACACACTGCAATTGTTCACTTTATTTTCTAGTTTTTGTACACGATATAACGAGTATTTGAAGTATGGAGCTTTAGTCTCCCGTTTTAAAGAAGAATAGTATATACATATGTACATATGTAATGTAGAAATATGTATATCTATGTATCTCTAAAAATAATATTCTACGAAGTCGAGGCAATTCTTACAAGGAGTACCCATAAACTATTTTTAGATTAAAACAATAATTATATTTTTAGGAAAAAAATGTTTAATTGTTCATTCAACCCTTGCAATAAATTATCGTTTAGAAATATTATTGCCTCATATTTCATTATAAATAGTTCATCCGGGACATACCTGTCGTGCATTATTACGATATGTATTCTATATAGTAACTTGTGTGAAATACCTACATGTATAATACAATTGGCATTGAAATAGTGCAAACAATTATCGGGAAACGCCTTTCACGAAAAATAATTAGCGTAAACAAATTATTTACACCATTTTGTAATTTTTGAACTAATTAGCTGCAGACACAGCAAAAAATGCAGAAAATTAGTTGAAGATAGGAATCAATTTTTTTGAAAATTTCAATTTGTTAACTCATACTCCATATACATAACATATGTAGGTATGTATATATTAATTTCAAAGACAAATATTTAGGTTTATAATTTCGAAAAGTACGTATGTTTTTTTTCCAAATTCTTCACCTTTCATCAAAATCCTTGAGAAGATCTGAGCAGTATATTGGTGATAGTTTTCGGAACTGACGGTTGAAAAATATAAATGACGGTGAAATTGTTTTTAATATTTAAACAAAGCTTGTTAATTTTCGTCAATGACTAAGCACACGTTGGTTTCACACGGAATGAGTAAATGAAAACCGGGAACCCCCGTAAACGAAATGTAAGATAACGGGAATGCACTGGACTTAGCAATTCTGCATCATATCAAATTAAATGCAAACATTTTACATTCACACTTTCATGAGAAACTATCGAAAAATCAATCGATTTAAAAAAAAAAGGTGAGCATCCCTAGGTAATTCAAAAGAAAGTGGCCATCTGCAGGATTTATTGGGAAACTGCAACCGCGTACAAGAACCGCAGCGGGTTGCTTCAATGTCAAAAGTGTCAAAATCAAAAATGACAATTAGCACACACAGCACATTACCGCCTCGGGTTTAAACGGAAGTTCTGTTTATTTTATAATCAGTATTTGCTCAAAAACGATGCCGTAAGATAAAATAAATCTTACCAAACAGTTTTTGCCTCCGGAACTTACGATTCGAGCACTAGCTTTGACGTGAAGAAGATGTCGCGTTCTGAGGATCCCAGTCCACAAATAGTCGCCTTCGGGAATATCCTGCTCGATATGACTGTGAAAATCGATTCCACCGAGCTCCTGGAGCGCTACGGTCTTTCGCTGGAGGCACAGGGGGAGATAAGCGCGGAGGCTCTGGCCGAGATCTCCGAGCAGATGAGGCAAAGGTGCGTATTCGCTCAGACGGTGCAAGTGACTAGCGCGGAACTAATCGCCGCAGGTCGGCCGTGGTCAGCTTCAACCCCGGAGGAAGTGCCTTGAACTCCTGTAGGATCATCCGAAAATTGGCCACTGCCAAGGCTATTTTCTTTGGCTCTGTCGGAAAGGACGAAACCGCTTCCATTCTCAGGGAAAAGCTCCAGCGGCAGGATGTGTCCGTGAGGTAGGAAAAAAATTATTTCTGCTAAGCGACATCGGTTTTGGGACTTTACTTACTTACTTACTTGGGACTTTACTTATCTACTTCCAGGTTGCAGGTTGTGGATAACGCAGCGACTGGACAGTGCATTTGCTTCGTCTACGCAGACCGAACAGCCCTTTACGCAAACATTGGCGCTTCCGGAATGTTTAGCAAGGAATTCCTCCACGAAAAGGACTCGGATTTTGAATCTCTTTTAAAAAGCGATAAAGAACAAATTATATACATTGAAGGATTTTTTGTACCGCACAGGGTTGAGGTTTGCAAATACATTGTTGACCTTTGCATTTCCAGGAGCAAGAAGCTCGCAATAAACCTCAATGCTGCCTACATCGTCCGAGAAAATCTCGATGAAATCAAGCACCTTGCAAATGCTGCTTTTCTCATTTTTGGGAACGAAAGGGAATTTAAGGTTCTGGCTGAGTTACTGGAGCATTCTGCTGTGCCCAGTTTGGTGGAAGGGTTGCTTTCTTCTGGGTCCAAGGTGATTGTGGTTACAAACGGGGCCGAAAAAATTCGCATGTACTCCAATTTGGATTCCGTAACGCAACAATTTGAGTTGAATCCACAGCACATCCCACCGGAAACAATAGTGGACACCACAGGAGCGGGCGACTCATTAGTGGCGGGCTTTTTAGCCGCCTTTGTTAACAAAATACCTCTGGAGGAATGCCTTGCGGCCGGTTGCGAAGTCGCAAGCAAAGTTATTACAAAAGTTGGCTGCAATTTGGATTAAAATCTCCCCTTTTTTGGCTATATTTTAGTTACTGTGATTTGTTACCTCTTTACATGTTAGCACAATTTAAATAAATTATTATATTTATTAACTTGACAAACTTTCTTATTGCCTGCTTATTATATATTAAAGAACATTACTTCGAGTCTATTCTAGTTTGGTTCGACTTTCTACTTCTCTCTTTTTCAAAGAACTAGAATTATTAATTGAATTCCACTTTCCGGTTGCTTTCGTTTTGAGGGAAGCATAAAAAAGAAATTACTACGCATGAATCTTTTATTTTAAGAATTCGAAATCAAGAAATAAGAAAACGAGCAATATTTTATTTAAATCTTCGTGTTTAATTAAGCGTGAGACATTTAAGTGCTTTTGTTAACGTGATCCAGGCTAAAAGTTAATAGCTCATATATTCTAAAAAAAAACAGCAAAAACTCGGTCTCGGATTTTACAGAAGTTGAATTCGGTTTTTCTGTACAAAAATCCAGAATAGCTTCTTAGAATATGAGCCGATATATAAATTGCTTTTCTTTTGTAGTGAATGTTCCTTGCGTGCGTGGGATGAATTAAAGAAATAATGTATTTTGTTTTTTTCTTATACATCACTAAGTTTGTCTTCTCGCTTTAATTCAATTGTAGATTTCTCGAATTATTGTGAAGTAAGAGTAAGAAGCATTTAGAATGGTCTGGAATGTCTGCAGAGTCATCGGGTAGATGTTACCGACCATTATCTAAAATGATATGTAATTAATTTAATATCTTCTAGAATAATTTTGATTTATTGAAAGCAATACTTGAAGTGGTAATTGGCTCCTTATTATTATCAAAAGAAGTGCCTTTCTAACTCTTATGCTGCATTTGTACCATTCGGCGCTGTAAGCTGCTTCGGCTACATTTAAACTCTGCAAAAAAGAAACAAGATTACTTTTGTAATTTATTTTATACTCTATAATTTTTAGATGTAATGTGGCGTTGATATCTTAACTTGACTGCAAAGTGTATTTTTATAAGAAACGAACTGTATGCAGTTTTTTATCAAATATTGAAAAGTAACCAAAAGGTGTTTATTTTCATATTCCAGTTTTCACTTTTTTCTGAAAACGTTATAGAAAAAGTTGTAAGCAATTATTCATGCCAGAAAACTCATTTCATTTATGTATGTTCCTACACTAAAGAAAAGTTTTCGTCTAAATTTGAAATAATAACATCCTGGTTTTATGTACAGACGTATTAAATCAGTATTCTATTTTGAATAAAAGAAGGAAATTGTATCTTTCACTTCAGTGCTGCACTCACCTCATCAAGTAACTCATTCGCCTGCCAATAGTATGTGAAAAGCACGTAGAGCATTGTTGTAATGTACATGATGATGTTAATAAAGTGAATCCATGTCTTAATCTAAGGAACAAAAAGGAAAAAAAATTATTTTTGAAAATAAATTAAAAGCAAAGAATATTTAACAAAATGGATTGCTGTATGCTTGCAATACATATTAGGAAAAGCTTGTTACAATTCAAACGTAAAAACAGCAATTCATTTACGTTTAATATTCTTAGAAGTAGATCTTACAATATTCAGGCAAACTAAAAGTGAGCATAAAATCGTGCTAAAAATTACAAATTCCACGAAGCACATGTACGTCACCAAAGAGTTGAATTTACGAACGTATCTTGAAAAGTATGAGTAACCATAAGTTTTTTTAAGTTAAAATGTATGCATTAAGAAGGAAAACCTTATTATTCGTCCATGATATTTAATGCAGGAGACAACTTCGTTGTAGATTTCGTCATCTGTCTTGCTAGGACTGTAAATATGAATGAGGCGACGCTGCAGATTTTTTAGCAAAGCAGCTCCAAACATCGCGAAAGAAGCAAAGAGACTCACAAATGGCATGTACATAAAAGTAAGCAACAGCGGCATGGGCAACTCCAGGATATAAACGATTTCATAAACAGGCGAAGCAGTCATATCAACCCCTGGAAACGCCAGTCCAAAGGGATGAACTGAAAGATTCATAGACTGAGAATTATTTTTGGCTGCTTAAAACTCGTTACCTTTATTGCTTGAGAAAAGAGGATACATCATAGCACATGTAATATCCAAAATTGATGCTGTTAGGTTGAAAATTGAAATCTTTCGAGCTCGATTAGCGACATCTTCAAATAAACCTTTTACGTAATCGTTTCCTACCTAATTTTATATATAAAAATAAATAGTTAAATGAAGATTTTTAATTGTTGTAACTTACCTGAACTTCGTCGTACAATTCTCCCAGTTCGAAAATGAATGTTTCAAATTCGGTTCTCTTTTGAATTACCAGCAATGTCCTCAAAAGTGAATTGAATACTGCAACAGTGTAAAACGTGTGAAGAATGAAAACATCTAAATTACCCCATTCTTTGAACACGTAACTAAACTGAAGGACGTTCATAATGCTCACAGGAATTACAAACAGATAACGTCTCCAATTATAGGAGAATATAAATGAACAATGCTTCCAAATTTTAACGTTCACCGAAAAAATGGGAATGTCTTCTATCATTTTGCCGTAACAAGGAATTGCTCTTACGTGACTTGTGAAAGTAAAGGAAGAGGATGCCTTTATATAAACTACGGGTAATAGATTCATTCAACATTTATGGAGAGAAATGGAAATTCGCTTATCACCTGTTCTTTCTATAATTGTCGCAAAATTGCGAAATTATATAGGAACCTCTAAAGGAATGACTTATTTAACTTAATTGAGCATAATTTTCTTACAGCAGCTTTTACGATCCTACAAAATTATTAATAAGGACGATATGTGGTAGTGGCATTTGTAATGAAGTAGCAAAATTTAATTTTAGAGCTAATCAATCAAAAAAGAGACTGAAAGAAAACAGCTGGAAATTTTTCAAATTCTGGAATTGAATTTCTTTTTGCTATAGCACTTTTCCAAATATTGGACTTAGCAAGAAGATGCGATAAGGAAGAAATCAGTTGCAAATATTATTAGTAAGAAAGAAGAAAGAAAAAGAAAGTATTTTTCAAATTTATTGTTTTATCCATAGCTTTTAATTATTATTTTCTAAATCTTAGTATGACAAAATATTTTTTCATTTAACTTCACCTGTCGACTGTGTCTTAAAATTTTGTCAGTTGATTTTAATCCATTTTCCAAAGCTGAAATTTTGCATAAAGAGGAAGATCGGGTGGAACCATTTGAATAATTAATTAAGAAATCAAATTACGTAAAGTAAAACGTTTCGAATATCCCTTCTAGTTAAGAAACCTCCAACTCAGTTGTGGCGTTGGCATTTTTTTGTTAGTTGTTTTGCTGGTTGAATGATAGAATCGGAAGTTGGCCAAATTTTTTTGGTTTCCAAAAATAAATAAAAGCTTCTTTCTCACTTTAATATTTTGCTTGTTATTGTTTGTTTTCCATATTCACATAGTTGGTAAGTAATACACTGAAAATTTCACCGTACTTTTCTGCTCAATCATTTACCCCTTCGCAAGGGCGTTAATTTCCTCAGTATAAGCCTCATTATGAAACTACAACTTAAGTATGTCAGCCCCAATTTGCGGCTTCATTCTGGCACAGACAATACAGATGTCCAATGCTTACGAGCGAACGTGATGTATGAAATGAAATAAACTACAGAAGAGCTTTTTGAACTTTGCCAGCTGCGATGCACAACAACGCAACGTTCATGTATCATGCGGCAAGCAGTTCAAGTTCTCTCAGAGGCAAAGCGCCGCGTTCTCAATTTTATCAACGCACGCACGACTACTGGTTGTGGGTTGTGTGGGGAGGGGAGAGAAAGAATTCATATGATTCTTTCGTACACGGTCGGTTTGCTTGGGATTTTCATTCTGACGCTATTTTTTTATTTTTCTACTTTGATTTTTGTTACTTGTTTTTGTATTATTGGCATTGAAGCACTTGATTTTAGATTATTTAAATATCAAATAAAATGCCGTGGGAAAAGGCAAAATGTGTAACTCCCTGCTGTCAAACAAGGGTTACTGATTTGTTTCCGGGAAGACGATTTTTCCGTTGTCCAAAGCAAGGGACGGAGAAATATGATAATTGGATGAAGGCATTAGAGAATTAATTGTCCGGAATTGTTTCTGTTTTTAAGGCAACATTAATTTGTAGTCTTCATCTTAATAGTAGTTTTATTGGAAACAAATAGTCAAAACAAATACTTTTCTTACTTTATTTCTAAGGGATTATGGAAATGGTCCTCCTTTGGAATCTTATAATAGTACTTTTGATGCTGATACTGATGACAGTTACGAATAGAATACATAATTTCTATCACTATCAAATAATGACGTTTTGGTCGAAACTGTAAAATATCTTGGCTATTCTCATCCCTTTTCAAAATGTTTCAAAAAGAATTTTATTAATTTAGATTTAGACTATATACTTTTTTTACAGCATTACACTGATCTACTTACAATAATTTTTAAGAATTTAAATTCAGCAGTAGAAAAATCGCAAATGAATAAGTATACTAAAAATTAAAAATAACCAAAATCGTTAAGTCAATTTTGTAATATTCGTAAGCATTTTATCTAGAAACAATATTGTTATATTGAACTAGCAAAAACAATTCCAATTTTTAAAATACCAGCGAAAATAGCTCAATCTCAATTCAGAAGATTATGAAATAAACAGAAATCGCAATCACGGCATCGAAGTACCATTCCTAGAATTTCCACTGAGCCTGGCAGCCTGCGCCTGGCTCACTGCTTGTAGCGGCGGCGCGGCGTTCTCATACACATTTCATCGCACCCCATCTCGAATGCGTCGTTAGCTAGCTGATTGCCGCTAGGAAGTGCGTTGCTGCGCTGTAGCGGCGGCGAATGCGTTGCCGGAGCCGCTAGAGCCAAAGCTCCGGCCGCTAGAGCTCATTTTTGTGTGCATCACTTTTCAGCATTGCCGCTGGACATCTGGGTTATTTGTCTGTGATTCTGGGGAGCAGGGTGCCTCCTTTGCTTCGGCAGCTTAATAAAATCAAAAGCTTTGTGTAAAGTTTAATTTTGTAACTCGTAAATTCCGAGCTCGTCCCGTGAAAGAGAAGATTTTGGCTCTGCACTAATAATTCCCTTGGGGAGGATTTCCCGAGGGCAAGGGTGGAATAGGGCACCGGGGCTGGATTCCAACCCCCAAAACTTTGCGGCATCTCTATCCCCAAAACTTCGACTGTAGGGAAACCCCAGTCGCGGTCCTGCAAATCGAGCAGGCTAATGTCACAGTCGAGTTCTTTGGCTTTGGAATTTGCCATTTTGACAAAACTCCAACGTGATTTTAATAATCACAGCCTCGGCTGCCGGGAGTCTCGGGAGTGCCGGGAGGCCCTGGAGGACCGATTTTAGCTTTAATTGCGGCAGTTACCAGTAAGCACTGATGATAATGGCCGCACTCCGAGCGAGACGACAATTTATTGCATATTTGATTCGATCCGCGGCGCGGGAACGCCGCGAAGAACCCCGGAGCGATGCGGTCGAGAGTGTCAGCCAAGACTGGCAATCTTTTTAATTTCAGACTCCGCCCGAGAAAAAGGTGGTTATTAAAAGTGCTGCACTATGCACTCGTCCAACCACGGCCAATAATATTCGCAGTTTATGCAGTTCATTTGCATTTAATACCTTTATCTGTGCGTCTATCGCATCCTATGCATCACCGGCGGCGAGCGGACCCATTGGCAAGCGCCACGAACGGCTAAAGCAGTCCGAAATTGATTGCGTCGCATGCAATTATCGATTACTGGGCAAATGAAGGAAAATTAATTTTATTTGATAATATCGCGGACCAACGCGGCAAAAATTCTCCGGAGCCGCACGAGAGCGGACCGACTGCGCCGCCTGGCCGTAATTAATTGCTTCTAAAGCGCCTCAAATGGTGTCCAATGTCCGCGTCGCGGCGGCGGCGGCGGAGGGTCGGCCCAGAGGCCCACTTGCTCCCGTTTAACATCGTTCCATAATTCTCCAAAACATGAATAATTCGATTTTAAGCGGCCGTGTAAAGTACCTGTTAAGTGGACACTCGCCAAATTCGCTTGTCGAACTCACGCTGTTAGAAGTTAATAGAGCAACTCCCCGGGGGCTTTTTAACGTAAATGACAACCGCGGTGCCCATGGTGCGCCTAATTTGTAAACTTGCCGAAATTTAAAACCTCGCCAATTGCTATTTAGTTCGTGATAATTCACCAATATGTAGTGGCATTTCAAATGTTTAGTTATGCCACAAAATGAACTATCATCTGCAGACTGTAAAGATTTTCAGTCATTAAATAACATCTTAAAGAAAAGCCCTTAAAAGTGTTTTGATATACATATGTATTTATCTAGATTCATATGAAACAACTCTGCAGAATACCTTTTATATGAAACAATAGCGCAAAATTAAAATTTCTGCATTCGTAATCTCTGTTTCTCTTCTGTCACATAAACGAACACAAAAGACGTTGTAGGAATTTCAAATTATAAATAAACCCTCGAGAAAAATGTTTTATATCTATACCTAAACAATTATTTGAGTTTAGTAATGCTTTGTATCGGGGAAATAATAAAAGCAACAGAATTACAGTAGTACTTAGGCAGTTTTTTACACTTAAATTTTAAGATTAAGCATGTTTTCTCAAAAATCACTTTTTTTTCTAAGAAAATCTAGACTATCCGGCAACACTATAATATGATAAGAAAAGGAAGAAATTTATCTGCAGTCATATGCACACATATGCAATGATTTAATAACCACGACCTCTTTTTGTAAATAGACGTTCATCTGAATAATAATCATTTGTCTTTATAAAATGAAAACATCCTTAATAAATAAATATAATCTTCGGTTTTATCTTGTTTGATCAGGCAAAGGATTTTTATTAGTCATCCAGGGGGGCATATACCTCTATTTTCCCTACACTTGATTACGTTTTACATGACGCAAGTAAACTTAATCAAGCTCGAAGGACGACCCTTTGCAACCTTCTGCTCCTATTGACTTGCGTCTACACAGCATTCCGGTGAAATACCTTCGTATCCTCTGTAAACAGAACTCTCGGCATTAAATGATAAATTTTACCGGGATGAGCCTGCAGCTAGACGTGGAACAAATCCCCTAAATATCTTTGAAATAATCTCTGCATTTAATTATAAATTCCAGCGGGATCCCCGCCCGTTCCGGGGTTAGTCTCCGGTGCAGGTATTCACGGGCAAATCTATCCGGCTCGACGGTGGGAGTTTATTTTATATCACTTAGCTTTCTTCGAGCTTCTGGAACGCGTTTATTAAGTTGCCCTATAGTGCGGCTCTGCCCGGGACTTCGGGCAAGGGTGGATCCTGGTAGCCTTAAAGTGCCTTCGGCGGGAGATAATCTTTTCTTAAATATGTTCCACGTTAATTTCGCCTCGAGGATATCAAGAAAGGTGTCCGCCCGCTCTTTCTTAGGGTTTGCTAAGGTGAGCCGGCCTGTCTGCACTCCCGGGATATAATTGAGTGCCCCGACCGGGATTAAGTGGAGTTTCCCCGCTCCTGGAAATGAGTTTTTCTTGATTGAGTGAAAATTGTTTTAAATTTAATTCAAAACGTTTTATTTTACTATGGCGAGGGGAAATTGACGTTCTGAAGGACTCCGGTCCTTGGCAGAACTCTATTCAGAAGGATGACAATTTACGAAATTATGGGACTCCTGGATTAGAGAAATTTACATATTTTTATCATTTGGAGGGAAATGAATGATTTAAAAAGTTAAAGAGGAGTGGTAATGTTGAAGCAGATTATTCTACTCTAATGCTGCTGATACCAAGTAGAGCGTTTAAAGAAATATGGCTTTGCAAAACGTTGTTAAACGAGTGGTAATTTTGGGAAGAAATTTAAATTAACAATTTCAGACTTAATATCTGCTATTTATATTAGGGTAAGATTTATATATAGTTTAAAATTTATAGTACATACACCGTTTAAAAAACATATAGTTTATTTCATAATACAAAATTATAAGAGATTTATAAGATGCTTCTCCAAACACATGCCTTATTAGCCGTTATCTGGCACCTAGGGGTCGTATAGTACATAGTATGTATATAGCATTATAAAAGGATCGAACACTTTTTTGAAATCCAAAAAATCACTAGCTGGCTTACAGTAAGCATTTTCCTGGCTGGGGTCACGCGAACCTCACAGTACCAGTTAACACGGGTTAATTTTCTTGACTATTAGTTACTAAGAGTATTTGATTCACGGCTATGCGTTTACCCATTTCCATATGTAGTTTATTAATTTAGGTATGAACATTTATTGGAAAGAACAGAACGTCATCTGCAGACGCATTCATATGAGGAACGTGCTTAATTTGGGCTAAATACGCTGCAACATGTGCGGCAGGGTGTGCTGTAAGTGATTGCTGCCAGGCCGAAACAGATTCGACCCGGGCAATCAATAACCAGGCAGTTAATTGTTTCTGCTTAATCATAAGACCCCCTCTAAATTCACTTAAGAGACGAACACACACGGCGTAACTCTTGCTGTAAGTGGCATAAATCAGAGGCAAACAAACATCATTCACGTTATCAACGATCCTTGAGCGGAATTATGCTCCGACTCCTGACGCGTCGTAATGAATATTAATGTCAGCGTTGCTATTTGCGATCTGCGAAGGAACTTCGCCCGGCGCTGCGTTCCGGGCGTAAACAACGCAGGACCATTCGTCATTTGGGAATGCCGTGGCACGATATAAATTACGAGACAAAGGGTAATAGGCCTACTATACGTGGTGTGGAAACTTCTCCCGCAGGACTCTGGGACAAGGCCCAATCGAACGCCTTGAGGCTTCCCACCACGGAGATGCAAATGAGCCTGAAAGTTTTGGTCAGCCGCAAAGGATAATGAATAAAGAGGCGGCTGCCGGTGGAAAAGCGCAGGAGATAGTAATTCAGGTCATTTGCATATCCTTAATTCAAGTGTTACGTGCCTCCGCACACGGCCCGGTGTGAGAGTTTTTACATGTTGGAGGTTTTTTCCTCTTCCGATTACAATGACATAAATTTTAATGGCCCCATTACTATTATATTTTACGATTATTGTTCAGGGGCACGAATGACTTTGTTTACGCTGCTTAAGGTGTTTTCACCCAGCCAGATGACTTACTTTGCCTTGTCACGTGCTCTACTTTTTCACAACTTTGTTCTAGCTAACGCCCGTAACCATGGAATATCACTGACTATGCAAGTTACATTTTAGAACTTTTTATGCGTTTGTTGGTGCACTTCAAATGAAAAAATTTATGAAAGGTATATAAAATGAGAATGAATTAATGAATTCACGTTCACACAAATTATTACATCTATGTATAGTATATGTTTTTATACAGCGAGATAAGAACTTAATTAATTTTTTTATTCGCTGAAGTCTTATAAAAGAATATCTAGTTAGGTACCTATTTAAGAAAATATCCCTTACATTGGTTGAATTTTAAGAACTTGCAGTACATACATATGTACATATATAATTTTATAGTTAAGTCCACTACAAATTGTGCAACTAGCAAAGTGGTGATGCTCTACGATGTCTCGTTTAGGTCCAAACTTCTCCATCTCGGCAATAAATCCATTACTGCCCCAGCAGTTCCGCATCCCAACCGAGATCCTTCCTGATGCATCCTGAGCTCTTTAGGATCTCTGAGTGCTATCACCTAAGTTGACTGATAGCAATCTGCCCCTCGAAGTCCCCAGGACCCGGCTACAGGAGCATCGCAGAAATTTTGAAACATTTTACGAGTTAAATTTCCGCTGCAGGGCGATTGCAATCTGTCATAATGGAATTTATGGGACTTGTACAGAAGTAGACTTCCCCGGGCGCCGCAGGGCTTATTTCCCCTTGGAAGCAAAAATATAGCGCTCTTTTGGCTGGAGCCGGGATGCTGCGAGCCCACTTATTTGTGGGCGGATGCAAAACGCGCATATGTTTTACACCCTTCGGGGCATCATGGGGATCGGAACGTCGCTCCTCCGGGGTGAGGGAACGGGTGTTTTAAGGACTTTTATCAAATTAAACGTTCATCGCTGTGATTCGGGGCCCCCAAATAGGGAAAGTCATTAGAAAGAGCTTCGCAGGGCGCCCCGGGGGTGAACGAAATAATTTCGAGTGAATTGTCCGGTGTTGTCGGCAACTGTTGATCTCATTGTTGCAGAACTCGAACCCCGTGCCCCCCGGTCGTAAAACTGCGAAAATGCGTCCCAAAAGTTCACTCGACGCGGCTACAATTTTCACGGAGTTTCTCAAGTGGTGCTGCAGGAATACTAAATGGATTCTTGGCGACTCCCCCCGGGGACCTCTTCGCACTTTTATGCGACATTTTATTCAAATTTTATGAGACAAAAATATGTTTTTTATGCGCCTCCCACCGCGGGCTCGTACAATGAGATTATGATCCGCTGGAAAATATGAAGCACGCATAAGCGCTTTACGTGAAGCTTTTATGATGAGCCCGACGGCCCCATAATCGGCGAGATGTGGTGATGGGATGCCATCGGGCGTAAGTGGAGCCTCTCTGATCATAAAAATTTATTTTTTAGCCGAGATTTGTGGATTTTCGATTTTTCGCCGTGTTTGAATTTATGGACCTTTTGTATTCGATAGCTTGTATGATTTATGAGTTTGTCATATTTTTACTTATTTTGAATTTATCTCTTCGAATATTTGCCAATTTAGATAATCGGATATCATAACAAAAATTAAAATTTCATTTAGGATTCTGCAAAAAGGAAAAAAGGGGAATTTTATTAATCATTGCGACTACATACCAAGAGTTATGTTAAAATTTAATGAAAACCACATTTATATCGGTGTTTTTTTTTTGGAAATGCGGAAATGTCCAAATATTTATATAACAAATGAATAAAATTATTGCTTTTTGCTGCCAAGTTCGTTGTTCTGAAAAATGCATATTTGACTTTCCAATTCATTAAATCACAATAGAAATACAAAATTTGTGTGATATTTCTAAAGTTAGTAAATTAAACCCCTTTAAAAATAAATGTAGAACTTTTTTGTATTTTTATCTATGTAGGTATGTATGCATTTTATTGAAGTATCTTAGGTATCTTATTAAATAAATCACAACTCCTCCGACAATATTTAAATTAATGAGAATCTAAATATCGAATTTCCCTAAGTCGAATAAACCCTTTTACGATTTTCTGTTAATTGAAATTCCACAAAATATCAAATAATGCGGTTTCCAACAACAAACACCACAAATTCTCCCCTGGGCCTTGATTCTCTCCTGATTTGACGCGGAACACATCGCCTAGCAACGTCAGGAGGAGGGGAGGAACCAATTTCCTTAAGGTGGAGGAGAGTGGGCATCGAAACCGCGAAAACGAATTTATGGCAAGTCGCGGAGAAAATTATCCCATCTCACGCGACTGCACACCTCCTTGGAGCAGTCTGCCGCAAAGGGCAGGTATGCCGTCAAAATTTCCACCGTGTCCTGCGTAAACTCGGCGTCTTGTTGCTTTCGGCTGTGTGCCGCACTACCGAAACTGAAACTGCTACCTGAAATGGTTCTTTTACAGGTTTCGCGTTTTATTTACCTGCCGCTGAACACACAACTCCCGCGATAATTTGTTGAGCGATTTGCAGATCAAACAGACATTAGCCTTGGCGTTACCTGCCCCCTCCTTGGTCCCTATAGAAAACTGCTCAATTCCGGAAATTGTGGGAATCACAGCAGAAGTTTTCGTAATTATTTGAAAGAACTGGAGGAAAAATGTTTACGAGTCATTCGTGACAAAGTGTAAAAGTTGTTTTAGCCCTCATATCTTTAGTAAGTAAGTAAGTACTTGCTAGAATTTTTACGGGCAATGAATTGTTTGGCAGAGTTTTTGATGCACTCCGGCTTTAATATACTTTAATACTTGGCTGAAATCTCAAGAAGGTATAAACCAATTTAGTTCCAAAACATCTTTTTATACATTTCCGGGAGGTTTTTAAGATGTAGTTAATACATGACTTTAGTGTAGTAACCCTTAAAAACTTCACAGCGAATTAAAGCATACCTACATATATGTAGTTCATATTTTTAAAATCGACTTGAAGATTTGGTGCTAGCTACATATGTATTTAATGTATTCAAACAAATTCCGATTTTTATATTTCTGGTTTTTAAACTGATGTAAAAATATTTGTAATATTGCATTGTAGCAGCACGTTTTCGAACAAGCTCTAAAAAATTTTCTTATGCCATGCCAGTAAGACTTTTTAAGAGGTTACCCTAAGTATCATAGAATGAAAACTTTTTGTAGATTTAAGTTTAATATTAGTTTCGATAGTCACAACAATTTTATTAAATTAAAACTTTAAATAAATAACTCATTAATAAAGTATTGAAAATCGAATAAATATGCATGGGAAAAGGGGAGCAATTTATTGTACAGCTTATTAAAATTGTACTAGTGGAACAAAATATTTTACGTTGGAAAAGGAAATTATATCCAAAAATCGAAAATTGTCTAAGAGGGAATTTAAAGGCATTGTTAGTGATACTATGTAATAGCAATTGTTCTTGTTCTTTAGAATAAATATTTGCGATCGAATTCCTATATATACGTCGTAATTCCAGGGGGATGCAAACAATAGTCTTTATTTGGAGTCCCCAAAACTGGCTAATATGTTATAATCCGGAATGTAATCATACTCTTCCCCTCTAATCAGGTCTATTGCTCTTGATCTAATAAATATAATATACGGCTCCATAAAACCCAGGAAAAAAATTCAATTAGCCCTAAATATGTGGAAGGCCGCCAATGCTGCGATGACTTATGGAATCGTCAGGGTCCCTTCATATTGCGGTCTTCGGTCGGGGCCCCACCAGCGGAATCCAGAGCTCGTATGGACGTGATGGGAAAATCTAATTAAAAGAAGATACAAATTCCTTATGCGGGCGACAATAACCACATGAGGAAAGTGTATCCTCCTGTTTCTGCGGCAGTGGGGCTCCCGTCCCGGGCGAGGTCCTGGCGCTGATGCTGCCCAGACGTCCCAGACATCCAGGAGGCGGAAAGTGCCCGCCGTCCAGGACCCTCAACCATTTTTCTGTTGGTCACTGAAGACGGCAATAATTGGTTTCTGTCATCAACATAAAGTGGGATTTTCCAGCAAGTCTTTAAGGCAATTTTATTATTATAAGCGCAGCCATTATTTCGTTTTATGTGCCGTAAAGGCCTGCAACGAGGAAGGCACTTAAGGGAGAATTTCTTGGCCGTCGTGATGATAACGCTCCCTTTTCGTTTTTCGCCCAGAAAACCTTGGTTTGGTCTGGGGGAAAATTTTAATTAAATCAAACTGATGCCCCGGAGTCCTCTGTTGATAGGCTTTTTGATGTTTTCGCAAATATTTAGCAGACGCTCGACAAATAGATAAAGGCAATAAAAAAATTCGATTGATTCGGGAATTGGCGGAAGTACTTTCCCGGGGATTTATTTACTGCGTCCTCCCTTCTCCCCGGTAAAGCAAAGGTATTTGTGCGGGATGATTCGATGCAAATTGCTTCGCGTAAAATGCGAAATGCAATAGTCATCTGGAGGAATTAATTTAGCCAGCGACGCCCGAAAAGTTTGATTCTATCAGAGTGGCGCGTTTGCATTTTGCATCGTCATGCTTTTCGGGATGGTTCCCAGTCCCCCCGGGCTCCCCCGCGGCGGCAGAATTTCCGACACGAAAAGGGATGATTCCTGGTGCCATTACAAGGACCAGGAATGGTCGCATCAGTGCACGGGAAAGGCGAAGGCAGCGTAATGAAACGGGCGAGTTTTTTGTGTAAACAGGACGTCCTGGATTTCGGGCTGCGTTCCCGTCCGTCTTTCCATTTCCTCTTATCGCGGTGGGAGAGCCCCAAAGCGTATTTGCGCTTGTGATTACACCAGAATGACATGTTGACTTTTTCCTCATTTCATCCCGCCCCCGCCCTTCTCAATAAACAAATCTGAATCTTCTTCCCGACGCTCGGCGTTTTCGTTTGTTAATTTTCCGGTTGTGGTTTTTATTCTCCCAATTCCTTGGCTCCTAGCTTTATGGACGTTATTAAATTTGCGGGAGGGCATCGCGCCAACTCATAACCGCTCCCGTCTTGAGGTGACTTTTTATGGTTATTGTGCAGCAGTTAGACGACGGGGCAGACCCCCGCGAAAGAACAAATTGTCCCTCACCTTTAGCGTTTAATTTAAAAAAAATCCTTTCACAAAACTTTAAGCGACTTCCTTCTACAGCGATTTTACTCTATCTCTAATCAGCGTTAGAAAGCGAGGACATTTTCACAGCCCTAAGGGGTCTCAGAGTAGAATAGAAAGTTATTAAAAATTTGAAAAATGTGGGAAAGATAAAAGTCATGGACTAATCTTGAAAATGTTTAATGTAGGAAGTCTTAATTCAAAATATTTAATGCGTATACAGGTATTTTCTGAAAAACTAAAATGTATTTTTGTCTAATTTCACATTCATTAGATAGGTGCTTCGAAGAGAAGTCGTTCACTCATTTTGGCTAGGTTGGAACAGAGCAATGTAACTTTTTTTTGTTTTAATTAAGTACATATTTTGTTTTCTGTTCAGGATACTAATGTTTTGATTGGTTGATAGTTGTTATACACCAGAATTGGATATAACAAATTTGAGCTGCACTTACATAAAGTCATACTCTTTCAAAACACATATACCTACCTTCGAAAAGAAATTTAAATCTAAGTATATATCAATTTTATTGTTTACAAATTATTCTGAACAGAAAAATCATAAAATTCACTGCAATCCTAAAGGGTCTAAATCACAATGAGAATTTTATTGTTGAATAAAAATTTCTGTTCGTTTATAAATCCTGAACCAGAGCAAATATCTGAAAGTACGACGCAATGTCCCTGATGTGCTGTGCAAAGCACGGCTGCTGGGAGACACGCACAGGCATTTTAATTGTCGCTCAAAACACGTCTGTTTGTCCGACTGCGATGGGTGGTGTCTGGCAGCAAGTGCACTATACTATAAATTATTGTTGCATCAACCGATCTAAGTTCTGGCTCCCGCCAAATGGGTCCGATGCGGAGGCTGCAATCAACTCTAATCGCACTGCGTCTGGCATGTTCCCGGGGATAATTTCAGCTCTTGTTAATAACTTACCCCCGGGACTGCTCTCGTTCGTTAGGCGCTGATTAAAAACGCTGGGCACGCAGCGCTACTTAAAGCCGCCGGAGCATGCGTCCAGGAGACTCCCGGCGAAGGACGGCCGCGGATAGAAGCGCACTTTCATGTCGGTGAGCGGCGCTATAATTAATCAGTTTGAGGGAACATTGTTTTGCGCTCTTCCGCTGAAATGCGTCCTAATGCATGATATTTGCGCAATTATTCTCAGCCGGACTGTGTAATTTTTACGCAGGCGGTTTTATCCATTCTGCAAAATCTAGGACGGAATTTGCGAATCGATTGGGGAAATTAGAGACTTTTCTAGATGCATATAAGTTCTTAGACCAAGAGATAATTTGCTAATTGTAGGCGGCTTATGAGTGATCTATAAAATTTAAATTTACGTCTCAATTTCTATAAAAGTCTATACCTAGTTACTATAAGGAACCATTAGGAGTAAGAATTTGCATAATTGCGTACAATTAAAACAATTAGATAAATATGTGTGAAAATATACTAAGCAACAAGCAGAGTGAACCGAGTTCCTACTAATTATTCTTTAGTTTTGATGAGCTGAACATTTTCTCATGTTTTTTACTATAAATACATCAAAAAACAATATTACAGTTCTTTGATTTTTCAAGTGTCATATTTTAACTGTTTTAAATTGTTTTATTAGATGTTTTAATTGTGTTTTTTTTGTCACATAGGTAGGTCAAACTTAAATTTTAGCATGAAGAGTGTAAATTCGATTACTTTTTTTATATACTATCATAAAGAATTATACATAAGTCTGCAATATATATACATAAAGCTGAAGGGTATAAAAGTGTACAATAGCGTATTGTAGAAAAATATAACTTAAAAGGGTTAGGAATTGAATTTCTCCTTCTCTTCTTTATAAGTAAAGTAATACATATTCCTTATCGATACTTTTATGGGAATAGCAAAAAAAATTAATATATAAATCATTTCTTTCCCAATTTTCCGTTGACTAAAGTTGTTATCTGTGGGACACGCATTAAATCAATCCCAATCAATTCGTGAATCGGCAAAGCAACAAAATAACGCCCTTCTGTGGCTGACGCAGTTTATAGCAGCCCGAAGGGTGGTCTGCTTCTCCTCGAGGCGCATCTGCTCTGAATTTCCTGGAAATGATGAAATCAAATTATTTCTGTTTGTAAAGATCTTAGTTGCTGTCACCGTGAAGTTGCCTCTTTTGTCGATGCCAGAGCAATAAATGGCATTCGGTATCTTAACAAAGTTCAAAGGGGAGGCGAAGTTTGTTTTTTTGTCTATGGGCCTTTTAAGGAGGGCTTAACTGCCACGCGTCACCTCCGGTTTATGGGTAACTTTTTTTGGCGCCATCAGTAGCTATTATTTGTTGAATTGCTTCGTAAATAGAGGGGGAAAGTGTTTGTGCATTTAATTCCACAACAAGTTCAGAGTGCGTTTGAAATCCAAACACTACTTTACTTTTTAGGTACTTTTACAAAGTAAAGTAGGTACCTAAGCTGAGTCACAAAAATTTAAAGAAAATTATGTTTGCTTGAATTGTTTTTGATAATAAACAAATAATTGTTTCCCAACGTAAATTCAATTAAAATTACAATTACTTATCGAGTGGTCGAATAATAAAAATTGTTTGGTATACTATAATAACTCATAAAGTACATACATACATATGTATTTATACTCCTTTTTTAGGAAAATAAAAAGTGAAGCAGTCCTGAAACTGAATTAAAGTCTGTTTTTGCGACGTTGTGTATCCATGGCTTGTAGATGGATGATGAAATGAATTTTCGTGCTGTAGGTTGGCGCTTAGTGCGTATTTGCACACTATCTACATACATACATACGTGCACCATATATGTCCAAAGTAGAAATTTTCTCATGTTCGGCTAACCCCAAGCCTCGGACGTATGAAGCTGGTTTAAAAGGCCGCGTCCAGGGCTAGGTAGGGCCCTTCAGAGCGACAGATGACACATCGTGCCATAAATCACGGGGCATGACTTGCTTCGTCATGTTAAATCGTTTCATGAAATCGGCCCCCCGGACGTCGACTGCGGCCTCCCCGGCCGGGCGAGAGCAGCTGTGGGGCGACTGGAAAATCAGATCCAATCTCCTGTTAATTACCGGATATTAATTTTCCACTGTAAGGGTTGGAAGCAATTAACGTCACTCGAATGACCCTTGTTTGCTCGTCTTTCGGCCTCTCGCCGTGTTCGGTAAATCATCGACGGATATTGGTCCTGGGGAGGACCGCCCGGCCCAATCGGCTCCTCCTGGCCTGGCATCTATTAATTTCTGTTTTGGGAATTTTCGCCCTTTTGGCGCTCTATTTGAGCCCTGGAGGCTGAAGCGGCTCAATGTGTGCACCGCAAATATTTCCAAATTGCTCAATAAATTAACTTCAAACAAGCCGGCCACGGACACGTTTTCATTTCACTCTCATGACCGGAGGGCAGCCGGACGACGGCTAATGCGTTTTGATTTCCGCAAATAAAAATGAGCGAGCATCGCCGCAATTCGCGGCCTCCCTCCGCCAAAGAACAGTAGGCATCCGGGTGGACTGCACGTCCTTTATTCGGGTTAAATATTGTTAATCAATTCCCGCCGCCGGACCATCGATCAAGCCAGCTGTCCAGAAATGCCCTGGAACAAGCGACGGCGGTCGGGATCCGCATGAGACACGGGAACGACGACGTCGAAGGTCGGTCCTACGCACGGCACCGGATTTAAGGGCCCTCTCATAAGCCGCATTAAAACGCGATAAACTAATCTGCGGCCGGAGCGCTTTTATGATACACGCCGATACGCAAAATGTTCCGTGTCGGCGCGTCTATGCGCGAGCACGCAACGTCCAGGGCTCGGCGAAAATTTCAATTATCGTCAAAATAATCGCCCTTGTGGCTTCACCATTCTTCGATAGTCTCCAAAGTGCAGTTGCCACAGGGTTTGCTTTATCAATTAAACGCGCAAATTTAACTATTTTGATCTATTTAAGAGTCTCGTTAGTTTGATGATCGAAGCACGTACTTCCAAACCGCATGGCAGATTGCAGTCTATTCAAAGGGCAACCAATTCATTTGCAAAATTTGATATGAGGGACTAATAATACCTACTAAAATTAAAGGAGATGGTTTCACATTTTCTTGTTTCACATTTTGAACTCAGTGTGTGTACCTTAAAACATATCAAACGATGTGCACATTACTTTTATAAATTATATTTTGTTATAGTTACATACATAAAAGTTAAAATCAGAAATGGATTCAGCATATGCATTATAAGTAGTACAAGGTCCTACTAAGAGGTAGTTTTATTCTATTACTATTGCAATTGAGCGTTTATCTGTCCTTCCTTGCCCCAGAAGGTTCGGTTTTGGATATCTCTTTTACATGCAGAAATAAAGATTGTACGGTTCCTTACAGCCTCTAATAAATATTTATTTCATTTAAGTATTTATTTATTTAGAATACACAACATGCGTTTCAAACCTGAAAAATTAATCCTTTAAATTAAAATTATGTTTAGTGGACTTTTAAAATTCAATATAATTTTAAATGGTCAATGTTAAAGCACTTCGACGTATAGGTACCTATAATAAAATAAGGAAATAAAAAAATTATTACATAATGTTCAAACTGTTTCCTTTTATCTAAAAATTTCCGTAGTTTAAAAAAAAATAGCAATTCTCATTTAAAATTGTTCTAACCATACTTATAATGTACAACTTTTTATTTCTGTGTTTGATACTTCTGTAGGTTAAAGCAATGTGAGTACTACTATTAAAAAGTTACATCACGAATTACTCACAAAAATTAATCGGTGGTAAACTAACATGAATCAAACGGCCCGAACTTATGTAGGAGCCAAACTCCGTACAAACTCCAATCTCTTTTAGTTATTTATGTTAGATTATGTATGTTGGTTTCTGGGATAAATAAAAATATTTGTTGCCGCGTAAAATTGGACATATAATTTAAATAATTTATTTTAATAATAAACTAACTACACTTACCTTTTCTTGCCTTCTTGTTCTTCATATTGAAATAAATCTAACTGGTACCTATTTGAAAGTTCATTAACTCGTGTTATTAAAAGGACCAACATTTTCCTTAATGATGTAAGGAAGGGGAGAGAAAGGTGTGTTAAAATATTCCTGCCTTCTTCCTATTTCCAAATTGACTTTTAAAGTAACGAATGTTTGCGAGAGAAAAGGGGCACCAGTTGAAAAATGAAGTGGAAGGTGCCAAAATTCCGCCCGGGAGCCTTTTCAGCTGAGTGCTATAAATCACAGGCTTGTCACCGCGGAAGTTCGCATTCATTAATTCTTTGGGGCCGTCTGCGCCCGAGGCCAGCAGGCTGCGGGCCCGTGATTTATGCGCCTCTGGCGGTCCCCGGACCGTGGAGCCTGGGGCTTTGGGGTCACCGACTGAAAGGCCTCCTTTAAATAATCGAAACATTTATTTCGGCGTCTTACAAAAATATACAAAATCTAGGCGATCTCTAGCTATGTACAGGTGTTACAGGTAAAATTTAATGCTGGCGCGGATCGCGCAATAAGTTAAATAGCGTCACGATATAATACAATTTTTGTCCTTGTCCTTCTCCGATTCGAGCTGCTTCCGCTTTTTGTCGTAGGCGATGGCGTCGTTCGGGACGTATGAGACGCGGACGCCGCCGTAGTGCCGGCGTTGCGGCAGCTGGTACAAGTAGTCCTCGGAGCTGGAGGAGCTCGAGGAGCAGGTCGAGCAGACGCTCGAGGCGTCCGAGTCGTCGTCGCGGGCCGCGGACAGGTGCGCTGACTTCGACGTCGACGGCACGGGCTCATTGGGGCTGGCTCCTTGGCCGGTACCTTTGCACGACTTTCGTCTTCGTCGGCGTCTTGAGGAGCCGCCGCCGCCGCTGCCGCTTCCACCGCCGCTACCTGAATAGCTTCTGGAACGCGGCAAGGTATCCGGAATGCCCTCGAACCGGACGCCTTTCTTTTTCTCCTGGAGCGGCACCGTCTCCTCCTGGATAATTTCAGGGAGCTCAGGTACGTTGGAGGCGACCGACAGGTTCGGCGTTGGAAGTTCCGGGAGGTCGGCAGGCGAGGAGGGAATTTCTCTTACTTCGGTGGGGTGACCCTGCTCCTGCGACAGTTCAGGCATGCTCGACGTCATCGCTGGCTCCAGCTTGCTGCGGATGTGATAAATGGGATTATAACTACTATTATTTGTACTATTGTTGGCGTGGCCCTTCGCATTCCAGATGTCGAGGTTCACGCTCATTTCGGTGAAGTCGAAGGGCTCCGCGGCCCGATGCTGGGCCACAATCTGCTGGTACTCCCCCGGCGAGGTGAGGGGGCTCTGTGTCTGTGACGAGTTCGAAGGAACGGCGGAGAGGTCGTCGGTGTAATCAACCTGCATGTCGTCGACTATGTCAGGATTGTCGAGGCGAGTGATTCCCTTGCTGAAGTTGGGGCTCCGCGTCACCTGGGGGTGGAAGAAGTGCGCCACTGGACTCGATTTTGTCTGGGGGGACAGGGGCGGGGTGGTGGATTCGTTGTTGTACTCGAGCTCGCTGGAGGTGCGTGCCTGTGGTCGCACCCGCTGCATCGGGGGCCGCATGCCCGGGCCCGAGCTATCCGAGGGTGTCGGAGGCTCGCCCTTGCTGCACGCTATCGAGCAGTAGATGGCACCCCTGCGCGGCAGGAAGGGCCGCCCGAGGAGGGAGCAGCGGCAGGTGTTGCAAGAGAAGCACTCGTCGGTCGCGTGCCAGTGCTGCCCGTCGTGACTCATCTGGCCCTGGTCCACCCCGATGGCCTCCCCGCAGCAGTCGCAGTACTCCGCGAACATCGAGTCGAAGCAGAGCAGGCAGTAGGGCTTCCCGTCCCGCATGATGTACCGCTGCCCCCCCAGCTGCTTGTCGCACTCGAAGCAAGCGAAGTGGTTCATGTGCCAGGCCCGGCCCTCCGCCTCCGTGCACTCGTCGGCTAGGATTATCTAGGGATGAGGATAAGAATTCGGTAAGAAACCACCTTAAAAATTTCGTTGATTATCAAACGTCTTTATGTTTTGTTTTCAAACATATAACTCTCATCCTCCGAATATCAACCCTTGTAATTTTATCCAAAAAAAATATTACTATTACTATTTACAACAGAGAATTCGAAAATAAATAATTAGATTACTAGTAATAATTTTTAACAGAAGTTGGATGGATGGGGATTTTTAAATATCATTTGCAAAGATATATTTAAGATCTTGCAGTACAAAGTACAACCAATTTTCGAAAAGATACAGAGCTATTAAATTCAGGGATATATTTTAACTTTTTGGGTGATTCCTTAACTATAAATGATAGTGTATTTTACGAAAAAAAAGAGCCCTTACCTCGTCGCAGGCGGAACATCGCGGCTTGAGCGTTTCGGCGTGATGTCTCCCGCAGTAGAGCCGCCCGTCCCTGTGAAAGTAAATTAAATCGACTAGAAGTTCTCGGCAGACGCAGCATAGAAAGCAGCCCGGATGCCAAGTCGCGTTTGGTCCAAAACGAGATGCGAAGACGGCGATATCCCCGGCGGATATGGTGTCATCACACTGTCGAGAAAATTAATTCCAATTAATGTTTTCTTTTGAGCCGCTCTCCTTGAGACAAATTTAGCTAATTAAAACTATCACTGGATTAACGTGTTTGCTTTCTTTTTTCACACGTTTTCTGTTTCTTACTTAACTGGAAAATGTCTTCATGTACATATATCTAGATTTTAGATAAGCAATATTAATGGAAATTTGCGCCTTTTTAAATGCTTAAAAGACGCATTTTCTTTAACATGCATGATGTATTTTTATTTTTCCGTTAAACAATCTTTAAAACTATAACTAGTCGCATCATATACATATTAATTCTTGTATTATACACATACATTTTCCTCGTTTTCGACCCCAAATAAACATTTTTAAATATTTAATGAGGAGACCTAAATTCAAACTAATCTGGTGGTGTGAGGTGAGTTACCAGGAAAACAAGAATTTTCTCCCATAAAAGAATTTAAATTTTAAGAAGTATCGAGTATCAAATACGAGGGCGTGTCAAGACATTTTATTTTACTTTGAAGACATTTTGAGGTTGAATTTCAAAAATTGAGTCATTAAGAGTATTCATAATGAAGGTTTTTTCTTCATTTCAATGTAACTAGTAAATTTTGTTATGTCTTTTCCGGGTGATATCGATTGATATCTTTAGCTGGAAATTTCTAGGACTCTAACTACCCTTATATGCTTTAAAACGTGGGAATTTTTAAGAGATAGTGAGAATTTGTACCAACCCCCTCGCAAGGCCGAATGTTCATGAGTTGCCTGACGGTGCCCCGTCCTAAGGCTTCCCGCTTCCTTTGGGCTGAAAAAAGCCGGAGCTCCTTTCGCTCCTCGTCGGTGAGTGAGTGACAGTAACGAACCTGAAACGACGCCAAGATGCAGCTGTGAGTCGTCAATGGGAAATCTGATAATCGACCGCTGGGGCCGTGGGGCCGTGGGGCCGCGGGGGCTCCGCTTACCTCATTATCATGCGGCGGAAGTTGCTGGAGAAGTTGCCGCACACGATATCGCTCGCCCGGGCTGTTCACGTATGGCACTTTGTCGTCAGGAATTTGAGAGAAATACAGTCGGACCTGCAATGGGAAAACAGACAGACTTAGAATTATCATTAGATGCGGTCAGGCCGATAAGGGGCCGGGCCGTGGATTTTCTCGCGGACAGGTTTCTTCGCGGCGAATGGCAATCACGGGGCTTCGAGTTTCGTTCAGATCTGTCTAGAAGGCGATATCGAGAATTACGGTCCTTTTAAGAAGACATGACTTAGCTTTAGAAGAAGTAAAATCACTAGCTTTACAAAGACATAACCAGGAGCTAGTTCACGTCAGTCCAACGAAAACGATAAGTCAAGTCATAGTACCATGAATTAAAACTACATATGTGTAGGTATATATCCTTTTAATTTTTGTCTAAATCTGGTCTGGATATGGTGGGTAAAGGTGAAGCCTTATGAGTACACAAATGTACATATTACGTATGTTTTTTATAAAATGTATATGAAAAGAAAAAACTGTAATAAATGCACTTTTAAAAATTAGACTCAAAAAAAGTTAATTGGACTCCATTCATTCAGAATCCTTAAAGGTATTATAAAATATTTTTGAACATACATGTACCTACCTATAATTGATTTTACGATAAATGAAAAATTAGTTGTTTAGCAACTAATGACTTATTATTAGCGGGATCGATTCAAATTTTCGTATTTTCCATATTTTGTTCTTATGATCTTTATAACTCATTTTTAATCGATGAGGAGTTTTGTAACGCGGAAAAGCAGCGTTTATGTATAACTAAGAGTTTTGGTGGAATCAATTGTAAAAGTTTAAGGATGAAATACAAATTATAATAATAAAACATTTCTTCGAAAATGTCTCCTGAAACTTCTTCTGACTTTGCTTTATATATTATATGTATACATACATATGTATGTGTATCATTTAGGAAATGTTTTTTAGCTGATACGCTTAATTACACCATATGTACATACCTACATATATGAAAAGACTTTAAGGTGAATCAACTGAGCCCAAAGTAATTCGGAATACTTTAATATAAATCAGCCCTCTGAGAAATAAACCACCTGGAAGTTCTCAAGTCCCTTATTTCGGCTGTTACGCGTCCAGAAAAAGTTCCCAAATGCGATTTAGCACCGTGCAGAGCTTCGCGGCCAGGCTGGGCCCATATCGGATTACATAGAGCGCGCGGGCATCAATTTCCGAAGTCACTATATCAGCGGTTAATCCCTGCCAGAATTCGGAATTTATTCACACGTATATCATCCTTAACTGGCCGCTCTTCCGGCGGAGTTGGTCCGCGCCGGGGCTGGAAAAAGGCGAGATTACTCCCCCCGCAGTTAATTGAATAAACCGATTACTCTTACTTTTGTTAGTCGCGAGTAGTCCCGCCGCCGGCCGCCCTCCTGGCAAACTGCAAATCCTGTTTTCGGCCAGGACGCAGTTTTCCCGGACCACATGAAACGCCGGGCAGCCCCTGGTGTGAGGTCATAAATCCATAATAAACGCTATTCACTCCGGAGCTATTTGCGGGGGCGGCTCGGCAGCAGCGCTCGCACGGGCGAAAAAGTAAATAAATGATTGCTTTGTGTGGATGTTTGCCCGATTGTAGAACACAATCGGATTATTTATTGGCCCGGGATGGCTTCGCACGCCTCGGGATAAGAATGGCATTAATGACGTCAATACATTTCTCTGCGCTCCCGTGTTATGTGCAGGAATACAACGGAGTGACGTCCTTAAACATCCAGATGACGACGACTGGACCACTGGGGCGATTTTTGATAGCTTCTTATGTTTAAGCTTTTGCTGTCGCAATGGTAATCATCTCATTAAGTGCAGAAGTGGCACAATCATGTCCCAAATTGAGATTGTACTAGAATTTTCAAACCCATGATTCATATATTCCTGCAATCATAGAATCATTTTTGGTTTTGCGCAGATTCAAATATCAAGTGAAATCTGAGGATGTAAATTATTAAAGTACCTAGGAATCGATATTCTAAATAAACCAGAGTTTTAATAATTCTAATTTTAAAAATCTGGTGTTAAATCTAGCATTAGTTTGTACCTATGTCTTATCCCTTACCATGGTCTACTCTACTGGAACTAGAAAGGAATTTGTAAATTAACACCAAAGGATAGAATCAGTCCCGAATATGTACAATATGCATATATCGGCTATATCAAACTAGTTAATTTCGCGGCTTTCAGCAGTTCCGACCCAATTGTAAGAATTTGCATAATTAAATAAGCAAAGCATTTCCGCGGGAATACACAGCGTAGATCGGTCCCCAGCCATTGTTCTGCCGCTGCGTTATTCCGCGACCGTTTCGCGCTCTTCCACCGCCCCCCATCGCGGGACAATTGCGCTGTGGTGTGACGGCGGAGCGCGTCGTTTCACGCCGGTACGCTGCATTCCATTGCGCCGTACGTGATTAAGGAGACGAGGCGCCTCCAAGAAATTACATTCAATTACACTCACCTGGATGGAGTTATCATTTCAAATGGGAGCCGCGGCCGCCGCGACAGTGACTGATTCGAACAGCGCGCCGCCGCGGTCGCCTCGGACGTCCCGGCGACTCGGCGGGTTAGTGACTTCCCAATTGATCAAATTATGCTCCCGCTTGTTACCAGAAGCTGAGGCAATTTGCTGAGCCGCACCGCTGAAAAGCATCTTCGAGGTGTAGCCGATTAAGTTATTAAAGTCGTTAAGCCTTAATCACTCCGCTGCGAGATTAGCTCCCGAACGAATCAGGTGCTCCCCTCGTGGCCGGGCTATTTTTGAGTACGTTTCAGCATAATTAATTTTCGCATTTTCGTAGGATTAAATATTCGAAATGCACCCTCTTCGCCCTTTCACAGCGGCCCTGCACTTTTTCGAACCTTCTCGGATCTAACTAAAACTCGTCTTCTTCGGTTCCCCGTGGCAAAGCAACTGTGAAATTGAATTAGAAATGCATGACGAAATGGAATCATTTCATGTTGCCGCGCACTCGAATTTCGTAGATACTTTTCACATGCTTGTTCCCACTAAGATCCCGCCACACAATGCAGACTCAATCAGCCCGCCATTCCCAAATATAATTAATTCCTTTCTCACACCCGCAGAGACGACTATGACAAATTGCTTACGATTTCTTTCATATTTCCCTCAATTTTCACATTTATTTAAGAAAAAAAACGAGTCTTAATACTTACTTCCATCAGTATAGACATTTACACTTGTAAATCCTAAACGAGCAACATTTGCATTCGTTTTGTTATTTTAGTTTAAATTTAAGTAAGATCTAAGCCTTATAGATACATACATATGTACCTACATGTTGCATCACCTAGAGATTTTCACAATTTGACTTTCAGAGATTTTTCATACAATTATCTGTTTTTTTATCCTTTTCGATTGAAAGGGAACTATTGGGCTGGTTGGCAAAGTAATTTATTTACGAATGGTTTCTTACGCTGTCGAAAATTTTTAAAGTTATACATATGTAGGTTATATGTCTACAAAATGTCATATTGAAATCGGTTGAAGGGTTTAAAAGTTATGGTGTAACAGACAAAAAAGCAGCTGCAGTTTTACTAATTATTGCAGTCAGGATTTAGGTTGCCAATTTGAGAAATTTTTGAAGTGAAAACTTCTTACTTACAGCGCCCTCTCCAACTCAACTCCAACCTTTTTGCCGGCACCACCGCCCTCTGGTTGTTACATACGAAAAGTTATTAACCGTTATTTCTTTGATTCCTCGCAGAGTTTTGACGTCTTCCTCCAGTCTGCCCGCAAATTTTGCCCTGTCGCGACGTCCCCGTGCCCGCAGAGCGCTCGGTGTGTGAAATTTTTAATTTTTGCAGGTAGCCATCTTTGAGGTGAGCCCATACTCTGTCGCGAAATTTGAAATTCTTTGTGTTATTGCTATCGGTTTACATATTTTGTTTTTATTTTATTTTTAATATTGCAAAACGCGCTGAAATCAAACTTGTGCGCGAGTTATTATTATTTTTTTAATCTGCATTACATCTGAGGCGAAAAATTTGGTTCGCATTTTGGTAAGTACTCAACTTTATTTTTATTTTGATAATTTAGTTCAAAGTCCCCACATGAATCTTTTATTTATTTGCTTGTCCTAAAAAGAACACTGGATTAAACTAATTGTTAAATAAGTAGAACAATTCAAAATCACTAGTTAAATGAAATACTCTTATCAAGTACTACGAAAAGGACGTCGGCCCATGATCGATACTTAATAAATTCATGATTTAAGGACGTACTAACAATTCACTTAATTCTTTTAAAGAGACAACCAATTAGAGCAACAGACGTAAATTTGATTGAATTGAGGACAAAATACTCTCATCAATATTTATATTATATTTTTCTTAATTTTTTAAATTCACTATTTTTGGGGAAACTCCATCTCAACTCAACATCGAGAAGTATTCTTCAGGAATTTGTTTAATTTTCATATCTTTCATACGTAGGTAGTGTTTTTTTTGCTTTGTTAATATCAAGATAGGTCTAAAAATAATAGAGATTTAAAGATAACCAAATTGAGCTGGAGTTAGAAAATAAAGGTCGAGTTGTTTCTGTCCGTTTATTAATTTTTTTCATCGCGTTCGGGATCGCTGAGCACCACAATTAACCAGTGCAATTTCTATTCTATTAACTGCTGGTAATTTTTTGCGTCGCTCTTGCCGTCGCCGGCGTCGCCTGTAATTGTCAGACTATATTTTACGCGAGACCTGGGCGCAGCGAGTGAGTCCCTGGGCCGCGGCTTGTAATCGTCTGGAAGTGGTGCAGTCCTGATGATTAATTTACATGTATTACTGCATTTTTGCAGTTGTGCGCGATAAGAGCGCCGATACACAATGCATCCGCGGAACCGCATTTTACCCGTCCGGCCCTCGGAGGCAGCCTCCTCTCGATGGGGCTGAGCCTCTTTTGTACGGGGACAAATAGCGACAAATAAAAGATACCTGCTCCGATCAAAACTGGAGATTGTGCTCCTTCATATATTTCGCCCGCGGGATGTTTTTGCTGATGCTGACAACTTAACTACCTCGGCCTGGACCATAATAGAGCTCAATTGAGCGCGGCTGCCGTGCGGCTCGCGGCCGTGGGCTGCTCAACTTGAAATTCTATAGGAGCCCCGTCCCGGTGGAGCTGCCGCGGGCCAGGAGTCGCTGCGCTCTTATGCGATTAAAGCGATTGCATTGGGGCTTCGCGCGGACTCCCCGGCCGTCCAGTGGGTCTCTGGGGCACTTGCGGCGGCCCAAAAATATTAATAAATGTCTTATTGCCCTTACCTGGTCTGGGCGCAGTCCGGGCGGAACCCAAGTGTACTCCTCCAGGGCGCATCCGCTGTCATCGTCCGACTGCGAGTGTCGCTGGATGTCTAATTGGGGCCCCACGAAGTAGCTGGGGTGCGTCGTCTGGTGGTGGAGCAGTGGCGACGTGATGGGGGCCTTGCCCAGTGACGTCGCCTGGGAGCTCAATTTGGCGGCTTGGAACCCCGAGGGGGGCAGTCTTTCGTTTGGCAGGCACATCGCGCTCGATGTCGTCGGCAGCTGCGGGTGGAGATGCCGCTGCAGGGGCAGGGGGGAGGTGGGCAGTGCTCCTGGATGTTGCGGGGGGATTGGACCCGAGGGGGAGAATAATCCTGTCGTTGATCCGCTCCCCGCACTTGGTGTCGTTGAAGTCTCCTTTGGTTGCTGCAAGGGCATTTGTGGTATGTATGACATTTGAGATGTGCGTTTTATTGGCCTGAAACGAAAAATATTAAATTTAATTAACTTATCTATTCAAATTAATAATATTTTTTTACTCCAAAACGGAGATAAATTTTCCAAACTCAAATCAATTTTTTGTTTTTATAGCGATTGTGATCTTCGTATAGGTACAATAAATCATTGATAGAATTTTTGAGAAATTTGAAAAATTCTTTCAAATTCTTAACCCAACCGCGTAAGCATTAAAAATAAAATGTTGTGAAAGCTTTTAAAACTTCAAAAGTATTTTTCTCAAAAACGCGTTCGTTGTGACCCTTCCAATTACGGAGGGAAAGCGTTTTATTCGTAATTATATCTTCCACCGATTTAACCTGCATTTATATCTAATTATTTGTTTTTCGATTTTTCGTTGTTGTTATATGTATGTATGTACCTTGACTCTTTTAACCCTCTCTTAGAATTTATTTTCATTAAAGTTCAATTCAATGATAACGCCTTTGATAATACTACTGGTATACTGGTCGCATAAAAAATACAACTTTTAATATAAAATAAATATAACATAACATAAAATACTATATATGAATCAAAGTAGATTCCACTTTTATTTAAGGACTTTTTCGATAGTTTTTGAAGCATATGTACATACCTATGTATATGTAGTTATGTATAGTGTTACTTTCAATAGACAGCATACTTTACCTCTTTAAAAAATTCTAAAAATTATAAAATAAATTAACAGAGGTTGTGATCATGTTATAACATAAATTGACAATTTCTGTCAAACCCAGCAATAAAAATATTTCGAAAAAATAGAAGCTATTTGATCATCCATAATATTTTATGGATGTTGACGAAGTGCATTTTCATAACTCACTGCAAGGAATATTAATGACAATGGCATCGCCCGAGTGCCGGCGGGCGGCGAGTAGCTGCATATTTTCACGTCTGGCAAAGGAGTTAGAGAAGATTGGAGGCTTCCATCAGTTCGTTGATTTCTTCACGGATAAACCCAACAAGTGGATGGCATTAAATTGGCCCTTCGTGCGTCTGGTCCGAGCCTTTTCTTCGCGGCATCGTTCGGCAGGAAATGACGAGCGCTCCGATAAAATTTTGTTTATCTTCGAAACACCTCAGCAATTAGCGGAACAATTGTCGAATCTGCGTCGTAATTTCGCCTCAATTTACTCGCTAGGTTTCCCGCTGGTCTCTTAATTAGATATTTTCCGCCGGAATTCATTAAATTCCTCGTTAGAAAATCTGACGCGTCACTCTGTGATTGATTGATGCCAAAATGCATTAGCTACCGACTGCCGTCCGCGCGGCCGCAGGAATTCACTTAGCCGGTCGCGAGGCTTAGTAAGGTCCATTATGAGGTTAATCGTGTTTCGGGGAGGAGTCTTTTGTGTCCCGGTCCTGGAAATTCCTGCAGCCTCCGGGAATCAAAGGACCTTAATTGAACTTTGTGGCCAGCAAATCTCAAAAGAATTCCGGTCGTGGGCAGATCGCTCCGGAGTCGATTCCCTCGGAAGAAAGATATTCGCTGAATCGGCGCATTCATCTTCCTCGGACCTGCAAGAAGTCCATTTCTGGACGGCCAGCGGAGCGCCGCTGATGGTGGCATGTCATCTATTTGTGGCGGAGCCGGAGCCCCGCAATAACTCTGCGGAGCCCCGGTCGCAAGTGCACCTTGAAAAAAGTTTATTGCCGCAAATAAACGTAATCACCGGTGGGCAATCACGCGCCTCAAAGGCGAGCACGTGCATAAAAAGAGGAGGAAATCAGGAAACGTCTGCGCCCCGGTGCAGGGTCTAGAAGAGTTAGAACTAGAACACGGGGGGTCGGGGCCTCGGAACTCCGTCGTCTTCGACTTGGACGCGGACGAAAGAAACCGCACGTCGCAAATGGAAAATCTCAGAAAATCAGAACTGGTTCGCTGCGAAATCATGCCGCGAACAAATAAAATCGTGGAAGGATTCCGCGTTTATGATCGGTTTATGACGCATGCATAATGGGAAATTTAGAGTTATAGGGCCGGGACTTGCCAGACTTTTTCAATGAGCCGACTGACTACCGACCACTCGGGGCAAACAATTCCAATTCATCGCGACCGTGTTTTCTAACACATCGTGTATTTGGCATAATTGCTCCTGATGATTTATTTATGAGTGCATCGCGAATCAAACGCAAGCACCAGCACCTCTGGTCCTCGCCTTCCACGGCCGGCTGGCGAAGTGCTCTTAATCGCGAAATGATTGAAATTAGCATTTATGGCAATGTGGAAACCGTGATCAACATTTTGTTTTATGAGAACATAACATCCAAATGGACAAACATGCGACTGCAACAATTTCCGGCAGTGTTGAACGGCACAAAGCCGGCCTGGCAGGAAAACTGAACATGTTTCAAGGTAATTATGTTCGTTATACGATCTGCAACTGTTTTGTAACCTACAATTCAATTGTGTGCTTTTAACTACTATATGAAGATTGTACGATTGAATATTTTATGTTACCTATATTACTATTTTTATTTGTACTAGCTTGCCCGCCCCGGCGTTGCCCGGTATATTACATATGTATTTAGTTTAATGACGCACACGAAGATTACTTCATCGGCGATTGCTTTTGTTTGACCGTACCTATAAAACTCCTAAAATTGCCGTAAAATCATCTCAGTATATTTTAACTTTAATTTGTACGAAAGTAGTAGTTCTATCAAAGTTTTTTATTTTGTGTAGCGTAAATTAACTAAAATACCTTTTTTTAATTTGCAGCATTTGGAAAAGTTCTTCTCAATGTTTGAGTAAAATGGCTTCGAAATTGTAAGTACAATTTGCACAACTTTTTGATGTTATTATTTTGCAAAAGTACTGGGGTAAATTATCTAAGAAGTTTTGATAAAATTGTAGATAAGGCTTATAATATTTATTATTCTGCTATAAGCTTTTAAAAATTTGCTGTGTAAAACACTCGCTATAAATTTGCCTTTGAGTTTACCCCAGTAGCAGTAGTTACATATTTATGCAATTTTCACTAGTAAAATTGTGTTTTTCTATCATTCACATCTTAACGCTTGAGTAACCTATTCAAATATATCATAAATAACATATATCAAATATCTTGTAAACTAATTTTATCTCGGTCCTTTTCTTTTGACTTGTTTAAAGTGATCCTATTTTTCTTTTAATTACTAATTGTTAAGTAGTCGTTAGTTATTGCAGTGTAACCAATTTAAAATTAAATTATTGACTCTAATACGCGACAGAAATATCGAGATTAGCTGAATAAATATTTTGTTAAAAGATGACAAGATTATAGCTAACCAGTTTAAATATGGAAACGATACTATACCTACTCCTAGAAATGTTTAACGATGGTGTAGTAGAAAGCAAAAGGAGTGGTTTTCGACAAATATTTCGACAGTTTTAATCACTATTTCTCGCAATTTATAAAGCCGCAAATGAGCGAAGAGTAGTTTGTAGTTTAAGCCATTAAATAAATTTTATGTTTTAAATATCCGCCGCCGTCGTAATTGCGGCGATCGTTCTGGTGGTGCGGTGCACTGATTGCACGATTAAATTCGTATCAAAGAGCATAACCTACTTAGTTGACATCGTAATGAATCCGCGGTTTGGGTCGCTGGTGAAACTAGATGGTTTAATTACGCGGAGATAAAAATGTTCACAGCGTGATTTAGACGCATTTTATGATCCAATTATGCAGGGAAATTTCTTCTTTCTACGAAAGCGTCATCGAGACACATTCGCTCCAATTAGGAGTGAAACGTAAACTGGCCTGGAATTGGCCTCCAGCCTAATGACCGCCGTCTGACCGAGTGGATGCTGCGGAGTACAGTTATAATGTCATAAGTTACAATTAACTTACTGTAGAATTTAATAATTACGATTAATTCCACATCTTCGTTTTGTGCTCATTTCCGATCGAACTTGTTCTTGGGCGCGCTGCCCCGATGATGCATTAATTAATGAAATCTACTCACGGCTAGCTCGCGAATTACCGGGAGGCTTTTCGAATTCCATCAATGGGCCGGGGCTCGACGGCCCCTCAAATGAGGTGTACCTGGGAATTTACCTGAGTGCAAAATAAGGCGCAGTTATCGGCTCCGGCTTCATCGCGCAGTGCTTTTAATGAGGCCGCGAGCGGCGGGATCTTCATTAGGCGGCTGCACAATGCGACCGGGATGTCACCGGGGACATCATCAATCAATCGCGACGAAAAGAGCCTTTCAGGTGCCAAGCTCACCTTTTAATTGTTCGCGGCAGGGCGACGACTCGATGTCTTTAGAAATTCCATCGCTGGCAGGTTGTAATTGCTCGAACTATGCGCCAAGATTATATCGGAATTTTTTTTTCCCTGGGAAATATTTCCGTGTGCCGCTCAGGTGCGTGTTTTCGCGGAGTAATTAACGAAGTCGTCATGAGAGGCTTCCTCATCCAGCGGGATTTGTGCAATTTATAACTTTTGATACGACACATTTTGCTTTACTGAAAATTCCCGTTTTTCCTTGAGTAAGATTTATCTTAAGCGAAAGTTCATTAGGCGTACAGATTAGGAACAAAATCTCGTGTTTGTTGATATTAAACATACCAAAAGAATGTACGAGCACGAAAATCTCTTTTGATCTGTTAATCCTTTGTGTGAACATTTTTGTTTTATTCAAATATATTTACATGTAACTATAACATGAATGAGACATGGGAAATTTTTAGATTCTTGCAAACAAAATATTTTGTTATTATTTATACATAAAGTACTGTTGAATCTCTCGACAACGAAAATAATGAGTGTCGAGTGAATGGGATTATTTATATCCACTTTGCATCAAAACCTTAATCCAATAATTAATTTAGTTCAAGGTTTGAAATTTGCATGAGTAAATATGACCAAATGACGAAATAGTTTTGGTGCTCTCCCGGTAAAAATCATTTTTTTAAATTAACTAAGAGTTGGGAAGGTGCAAGAGCTTACTTCTGTTTGAAATATATAACATTAATATTAGATGTTTATATTTTCAATAAAAAGATGTCAAACAAAATACGGATTTTCAAATAATAATCCTATTAATCGAAAAACATGAATGAAACTACAAATTCAGTGCAGGAAAACACATGGCATTACATGTCTTAAAGATAACTAACAATAAAGTAAAAGAGTAATTGAAATGGCCTCTAAATTTACCTTGTGAATTTGCGTGGTGCAACTCGTTCCAATCGAGACGGTTGTATTAAAATATAGTTAATATCTTCATTTTTGCCAAAGAGGATAACAATAATGTACTTTTCTTAACGGCAATTGGGAGAATTAAGATTAAAACAAGGAAATGTTTACACTTAGCTCTCGTTCGCTGCTTGCAGAGACACCGGTTAGTGTAGTTATTACGCACAATTCGACCGTTTTTTTCTAACATTATCTTTGCGCAAACCTGTTTGATCTCACTTCTAATTCACATAGTAGTCTTAATACGTTATAGTAAGTTTAAAGAAAGTTAATAAAGAAGAAATATTAGAATTACCAATTTTCTATTAACGTTATGCAGATCAAGCAGAGATTTGAAAAGAATGTTAAAACACATTTTCGCCTAACCTTTAACTACCGCGATGCAATCCGTGCGTGCATCTTACTACCTTCCAGTTAAGTGTCTATACTTAACAGCTAGACAGATGCATGCACTTATCAAATGCGTGGGAAATGATGGCACATCATCTCGCAACATGGTTAAATTTCACATACCACATCATGCTAATTAAGGTTAAGTGTTAGATTTTGCGAGAGGAAAGAATTGCAGCTATTAAGTCTATGCTAGGAAAAATATTCGCACATTCACTTCGCCGAGTATTTGCATAATCAACGAATATTTCAAATCTTTGTTCATGACTCCTGTTAATACATAAATAAGCATTTATACAACCCCAGTCGCAAAATTCTTAATTTTAAAATTGAAAATGTTTTATCATTTCGTTTTCAGACTATCGTTCGATTGTTTGAATGAATGATTACTTAAAGTAAATATTTTAAAACCTTAAACTACATAATAAAGCAAAAAAAGAAAAGAAATATTATGTTTGTAATATTAGGTAGGTACTTTGATTTTGAACTTTATATATAAAATTTGGAAATTTGTAAATTTTCTAGAAAAATTGATTAGGTACCTACTTGGAATCAAAGTATGGGGCTGAATACTTTAATTTCCGACAAATATTCATGAATATTAACTACGTTTGGGACGGATAGAGATAAATTAATAATAAAGTAAGCCGTGAACATAATAATTAATAAGGGTTACTCAAGAAGAAGAAAGAAGTTTGTTATTTTCGGAAGGACCATGATTCCTATAAATGTTTACATGGTTCCAAGTTTCAAATGACTTTCGATTATTCGATTATTACCTACTCAAAAATCTTGCCAAACGTAAACTTCGTAGGTAAATTCGATTTAAATTTTTTGGGATTAGTTTAACTTTTTGTTTTTGGCTCCGATCTGAGTTTCAACTGTGTCTCTAACAATGCTTAAACTTTTAAACGGCTTCTCAGACGATTCTCAATAAAAACAAAAAACAAGTATCATATCGAGAACCACAAAAACCCATTCCCTTTCCAGTCCGGCCCTTGAGTTGCAGTTCGGTATTTCGCTAATTAAATATTATAAATTCGCGTTTGCGTCGTTAACACGACCGCAGCCTTCGTTTAGCGTTCGAGCAACACCCACAACCCTTTGGGTGGTCGCTTTTATGTAAATTAATTCAATTTTGTCAGTTGGTTTTGTCAGCTATGCGTTTGATGACCACCGACCCAAAAACAATTTCGGTTTTTGGTTATCTCTCGGCTCGGTGCAGTTCGCATCCGCGGCGAGCCCTTCCGGCATGGGACGAAGGGACATACGCCCGCACTGTCGACAAAGTACCTGTGCCATTTTGATATTCTGGCCGATATGCAAATTTTTTGTTTTGATTGCACACACAAGTTGCGCTACTTTTCCTGGTTTATTTGGTTAATTTGCGCCCTCAGTGGTCGTTGTTGCGTTCTTTTTTAAAGCTGCAGGCATGGCTTTAGGGCTGGCTTGGGCGTTGGGTTGATACTGCTGTCGGCATAATTTCAGGGCTTTGCAAAGGGTGAAATAATGAATTTTTTTTTTTAATAAATTACAAATCAATTCGTTATTGAGCGCAATGTGTAACCGATGCTCATCTGAAAACAGTGGCTGATTTTAAATTGGCAATTATGGGCCGTGGAAGTACTTTCGATGCGACAGTGCATCTGTATCTTTTATGCGTTGTACCATCGTGGCAATAAATTCAGAAGGTGATTGGATGCACCTCGCGCAATTAGAGTGAAATTTTATTTCAATTTATTGATATTTATATTTATATAGTTGCCTCGATAAGACATGCACTCTGGCGCTGTCTAATGAATATGATTTGAATTGAAATCTGACTTTTATTCAGAAATATTGCAATGACTAGGCGCACAGGCCGCAATCTGTTCTAATGATGGGATTCGCAATAACTTCAACTGTTTGTCATTCAAAACGAACAGGGACGGCAAATAAATATTCATGCGTCCCATAAATAACTGATCGCACATGTTGCACAAGCCGACGTCTGGCTACAGCCGGGATACAAATGTTGCCAGCTAACTCCTCACCTCTGAGCAATTTCTTCTCCGTTTCTTGACATCCAACAAGGCAAAGTCATCTAAATTCAAAACAGTGGTAACGGTGGGCAAAGAGCTATCAATTTCCGTGGCCCAAAGAAGATACTCTGAAGAACCTTCTCCCGTCGACGGAGCAGTTGTTATCCATCCACTTCTCATGTGTGCGCTGAAATACAGGTGAAAATAGCGACGTTGCACTTCGACCAAGACGGCGAAGAGGAGCCGAAGCTGCGATTTTAATCGCACTATTGGCTGGGGCTTAATATGGCGACTTGATAATAAATTATATTTTATGATGATTATTTCAGCCGTTTCAAAGCTCCAAGCCAAGCCTAACCGGCAGACTAGGGCTAGATATTCTCGCGGATCCGAACCAGCGAAGATTGTACTTACTGTGGAACTATCTTTATAGTTCCAGGTCTCAAACGACCGCGAGCGTCTAGGTCTAGTGCATTCCTGAGTAGAGTGGGATCTCGAAAATGACGAGGTGTTTAATGCATTTATGTAGGCGACTTAAGGTCCAGAAGCTTGTTCAGAGTTTATCGGCTTGTTTAGAAAATGATTCAATTCTACGGTAGGACCATAAATTTTCTATGTAAATTGTAAACGTGAATTAACTCAGTCAGTAAAATATTTTGATCTTACAATTCCGGCCAGACCACGGTGGCGCACATATTTAATAATTGTAAAAGCCACGGCGCCGTGGGTTTTGATTTTGAATAGAGTCTCCTTAGCACAGTAATTGCATTTTACGTTAAATTAATAACTAACCAGTAACTGCCAATTGAGATGTTAATTCCATTTAAATGGTACAATAACTTCAGTGGCTGTTTCTAATACCAGTAGGTATTTGACTACTTAATAAGAGAATAAAGTATGTATATTCGAAAAACATATCCAAATATGTATATGTATACTTTGTAATATTACAACCATTATAAAAGAATATAGGAAGGTACTTTTTCATTATATACGTTTTCGCGAAAGAGAATGAATATTCATACGAACTTTGAAGTTATTGCTTTTATTTATTGGTGAATTTTGTAAGCATTTATCAGACAATTTAGTTTTAACTTGAATAAAATAAATAAATCTACTTTTTAGCTAATGTCTCCCAAATCTTAGTTTCCTCTAAAAAATTTATTGGTTTACTTTGTCATTTTCCTTGAAAAACACTAGATTGATAGGCTGACCCAGAAATTAGAAATACATTTAGAAATCTTTGATATCACGCAAGTGTATGATGAAGTAAATACCAAGGGTGAATATTTGGATATAATTTTTGGTCATAACGCGATTATGCTCTGTGAAAAAAGTTTCGTCAGCAAAAATCGAAAGGAATGTTGTTGATTGCGCCTTTCGAAAATGAAGAAAGGCTGCCATAAGCAAACAAAGCACGCGAAAAATCATTACCAGGTTAACAGCCGTTCAATTAGTGAACCTCTGGGCTGGCCTTAGACCCCACGTACTCGTATAGTACTTTGTGGCGGCGCGATCCTGTCCTGGGGCTAAAATCATTTTTTAGTCATTAGCCAGCTTCTTGTAAGACACTCGGACTTCTTGCGCGGGCCAGCCCCTCGCTTTCCAAATCAACATCGGTAATCCGCGGTAAGGTGGAGCTCCCGGTAAAAAATTGCGCGATTCCAGCCGCGTATCTGGCAGAGATTGCGGCGTTGGATTTTACATCCCGGCAGACAGATTTCAAAACGAATCGCCGGGCCCGCGGTGTACCCCCGGGTAAATTAATCACCGCCTTCTGCCGCAGTGAATTTATTTGGCGTGGTTAATGTGGGCTTATCGCGGCGGCGGCTACTATCGCGAGTCCGTCGAGCGGCATCTAAAATCTAATGGTAGCCGCGCGTCGACGACTAAAAAAGAGATGAAAACCCCGACGCGGTCATCAATCAAATTTCGATTTGGATGTCTTCTCTCCTTCCCGCAGACTCCGCGTCTGGAGCAGTTCTGCCGCGGAGTGCTTAATTGTCGGTTAGCTCCATGACTAAGGGCCACAGAAAAACAAAGTTTAAAGTCATTTGCACTTGTTTTTCACTTATTCACCTGGCGCACGGCTGTTGCCTGCAGTTCCTTCCCTTCCGAAGAAATTCCTGAGGAGCTGGCTCACGTAAAAGGCACTCGACCGGGCGGCGGCGGCCGACACACGACCACCACCTCAACGGAAGAAAGTCGGAAGACGCCTGCAAGAAGAAGGAACGCCTTCCTGCGAGTTGCGACAGGTGGCTCATAAAGCGGTGTCTCGGAATTTGGCTCGAGAGACTCATTGCCGCATTACGAACTTGAACAACTGCTTTTTGCCCTAACCCCCGTCGCAACCTCCGCACCCCGAATCCCTTTGGTTTTTGTCCTCAAAGGGATGGCAAATTGTCTTTGAGCTCGTAATTCTTGGAAATAACGCGTTAATAACGTACCCCAAAAATACCTAGGGAACCTGCTTCGAAGCAGCAAGAAACATGGCTAGAATCAGACAAATCTTGAGGGACTTCTTAAAGAAAACCGTTTTCGCTTTACATAAGTTCCCTTGATTTGGGTTAAAGAAAACAACAGCTGGTGTCGAGCACTCCTGCAAACGCTAGATCACCTTAATTGACTCCCCGTTCCCGCCAGGTGTGAAGCTTGTCTCATTTTCTTTTTTTTCGAACCTCCTAAGGAAGTTGAAGTCATTGAGAGGTTTCATTGCTTTTGGAAAGTTGTTCTTCGGCAGGTAATTGATGGGAAACAGAAGTACTCCACTGCAAACTCTAATTATTCGTCATGATATTCACTGCGATTGTTCCATTATAAAGTCATTTTTCGGTGCTGTTATGCTAATTGTATTCGAAGTTGTCAGTTTCGCCTAATTTTCATAAAAGAAATACAACTAATTGTCTTGACTGCTTCGAGTCGTGGGAGAAGAAATCTATTCGTAGTAGGTATACGCTTCTGAGGTTGAAAAATAGGAAGATTGTGGTTAAAAGTTCTTGAGGTAAGTTGACGATTTATAGCTTCAAGACGAGAAACGATAACAATATATTTTAATTTTATAGTAGTAAGTTAACATTTTTCACTCGTTTGGTTTTGGCACACATTATATGTAGGCATATTGTTCAGACTGGCTGATTCATCACCGTCACCCCGAAAGTTAAAAATAAAAAAATATATTAGTTTAACATATAAAAGGAGATTAGCTTGGGCTTCAAAAATAAACTATCAGAAAAGGTATAAATTCAAATATGTAGGTATTCAAAAGTGCAAACAAGTTGGACTAATTAAAATTAGCTTCGGTTTAAATATTAATATGTTAATGTTATATAATTTATATAATCCTAGATTAATTAAATCTCGACGCTAAACGGGCTAAGTGCATTTATACAATATTTTGCTTTTGATCATTGTCGACCACCGGCAGTATTACCTTACTGCTAATATGTAATTTAAAAATGAAAAATAAGGAATAAAAATCAACTAAAGAGGTAGCTATCAGAAGAATTGAATCTGAAATACAGCATTCCGATTTTCGATAAAGGTTTCAATCGACCTTTCATATAACCGAAGTAATCGAATTCTTTGATAATAAATTCAACTTTCTGAAAACTAAAGCGGTTTCATAACTCAAGAAAAACATTTTTCTTATCATTTTTCTGGAGAAATCGAAAAAGGGCAAGAAGACATTGACGCCACATAAATGCAAGCGACACGAACTTAGCAGTTTCTTACAAGAGGGCAAAGAGAAATTCCCCCGTGATCTTCACAGAGTAGTAATTGGTCGACCATTTAAAATGGCAAAAAACCGCCGTACGCGCGGGTAAGGGAGGAACAATAAAAAAATAAATTTAAAAAAATAAAAACAGTCGAATGCAAAATAAACGAAAAAGCGGGGCATCGTCAACTGACCACGCGAGTAGCCAACAAAACCGGTTCCACCTCACCAGTGGTTTGCTGGCCGAGAAATACGCTAAAAATTGACCATTGGGATAATCTTTAGATAGTTAGAGGATCATTACTGCGGACAAGATCGTAAAGACTTTGACAACTTGTTTATAAGGATCCGCAAACGATCGTGCTCGAGTGGGATTACCAGCAGATTTGGAGGTGCGCGGCTGAGATGCCAATTTGAGACATGGCAGTTACAACATGTTTTTGAAAAATTATTGCTCTTAGTAACCCTGAGGAGAAATTTAAAATTAACTAAACCTTTTCAAGTTTGTGGCTAGTATGCCTAATGAGGCATCTTAGGAACAAATTTGGCCTTGTAGGTGCATTTAAGCGTGACTATGTCTAATCGAATCGCATTTGCTGGTATTACCGAGCACAGCAAATGCAATTGTCGATTTCGACGAATCGCCTGTCGATTCCTTCGTAATTTGCAAATTTGCAGGGCTATTGCCGGCTAATAATTTCGTGTTAATTCATTGGGTCGGCCGGATTTAGCTGAAGTAGAAAAGGAAAAGGTTCTTGATTCTTTCCACCCAGGGAATTTATTGCTCGACTATCGCAGCACGGCATCTTCGCGGCCATGCCAAGAGGCAAGCAGCCGAGCATAATTGAACAAGACTAGGGGGCAATATATCAGGGATCTCCTCACCTGGCCACTGGCGGGGAGCAGCACAGGGAGGCCGCGCAGCATAATCGCTCCCAGCAAATAGTAAAAACGAGCCCTATGCACCTCGGAGTGCAATTCGCGCAAAAAACTAATCGAGCTGAATGAATCTGGTGGCGATCCACGGCAACTCTGTTCTACCAGCATGTTGCAATGGCACTTCTTGCACCAAATAAGGCCGTGTTTACACGGGGCCTAGCGACAGCGATGATTTATATTCGCTGCAGAACAGTTCCCGGCAGTGCACCTTTCGTCTAAATCAAAGTTGGGCATGTTTTGCAATTCCAGGGTGTCACCTCTGGAAGACAAGGAATCCTTCCGATATGTCAAGTTGTTCTGTTTTAATTAAAATGCGCGCTTCCCGGTCTTTCTTTCGATTGCGACGAGATCACCAATCTCCGTTTCACAACCCACTGTAGTTCCATGAAACGATTCCGCGCGAAAAACTTGAGACGCTTCTCCCCCGAGGCGCTCAGGTGAGCCCCATCATCTTATAAATGGATTTCCGCTCCCCCGCGTTCTCCGGGGGGTAATTGGCTGCATTTGCCGCAGAAGTGGCGATTGCTACTTCTTGTTCCTTTGTTGCTGCTGGTCATTTGGCTGCAGTGTCTAGCCCTAACCCGGAGCCGTCTTTCATCTGCCCTTAGTCCACCACGTTGCCGCGGTTGCTGGCCTGGCCGCATTTTTTATCGGTGTCCTCCTGAAGGAACTTTTTCCCTTGGCACGCACGAAATGAGATCATTAGCTCCAAGAGCGGCCAGCATACCTCCGTCTGCGGGGTTATTTTTCTTCCATTATTCCACTAATTATGGTCACTGGTCAGATGGTTTTTTTATCCGTCCCCCGGGATCCTGTACCTGGAGCCTTCGGGATTTTCTGTTTTTATTAAGGTGTCTTTGGACAAATTGCTCGAGTTTCCACGAATTTGCAGGTAGTATATACGATTTCATGCACCCTGCAATCTTAATTTCTTCGGGTCGAATGCAATGAAGACTTCATAACGACGTTAAGTAAACAAATCTTTCGAAATTAATCTGAAATGATTCTTAATTTAGTCCAAAATAAAGATGTATAAAATGTCATGCATAAAATGAGAAATGAAATAAATTATTAATTACATTTTATGCCCTTTAGAATTTTTTTAACTTCATATTTTTGCACACCCATTTTACTAAAAGGCTTAATCAGATGCCTCACAATATTCAAATAGACAACGTTAACTTCTAATTTACAATCTTAAGATGCATAAAAAGTTGACAGACTTAACGGTGATCTTTTCAGATTATGCGTACAGAAACGGGATTATTAAATGCTAGTAAATTTGAATATCTAAGCTATAAATCTAATACTTGTAGTGTAGCTCGTGCCGACTTCCTGTAATCATTAGTTGGTAATTCGCGTATTTTATATGTTAAACCATCAAACCCTTCGGAACTTTGATCAAAAGCTAGTTACCTTTACTTATACAGATAATGACATAAACAGTTTAAACGTTAAATTTTATGCAGCAACTGCTGGTTAGTTTCTTAATCAGTCTCATTGCTTCAGGTATTACTGCTTATTACAGCTTAAGTTCTCAAATTAATTGATTACGGGTAGAAAACTATTGTATAACACTGTATTAAGATATCAAATATGATAAATAGCTTTAAGTCTTACTAAAACTTCTAATTACGATAGTTAAAATTTTTAGCACATTTTATTTTCTTATGAAGGATGATGCCATGTTTTGGATAATTAAAAAACCATTAAAGTGCCTTTGATTTTAAGTTGTTTCATCATTTTTTTCCTTTATAACTCGAATAGTCGATTTCCTGCATAATCAGCTTATTTTGTTATGGCTAATCAATAATACAAATTGGCACTTTCAAGTAAAAAATGTTTTTAATTCGAATTATTAATTTCTGTTAATAATACTGCGTCTTATTGTCTTTAATGTAAAAGATTTTAAATTCTAAAAATTGTATCAAACTCTAACGAATAAAATTAACTTCTAAAAAGCGATATTATTGTTGCTCCCGCGTTTTTAAGAAATAATACCAAAAACATACAAAAGACCGTATTTTTGCTATTTTTGAAAAATAATTAGTGTATAAAGGCTTCCTCTAGAAATTTTTAACGTGGTTTATTCTAAACTATTCTTCTAAAAATGTTGGTATATAAGTTACTTTCGATACCATTTGATTCCGCGGTTGCTGTTTTTTTTGAAAATGTACTCAATGTAAATAAATCCGGCTTAGGTATTAAATTGCAATCGCCTAAAAGGGCAACAGACACCGTTAAAAAAATTGCTATATTGTGAATGCTTTCACGTTCCGTGACCATGCCCAGGCATTTTGTGTCTAACCAAACAACGGTGGGCATCGCAGCGCGTTTATTTGAAGCTAAGGTGTCTGGTCAGCGCGAAGAAAAGAAAGGATCGAGTTACGGCACCACCGCGTGGAGTTTGCATAGACCGCGGCAGGATGTGGTGCTGGTCACTCGGCTGAGATGCGTTCTGATTGCCCTCCTTTGTGCCGGGGCATCACTCGGAAACGGCTCATTAGGCCGGCCGATTTCAGGCGGTTTATCAATCATCAAGCGCGGATTAAAACGCGGCAAAAAGGCGACAAATTTTTATATATGTACTTACTCGATCCCGAGGTCCGGAGGTGTTCCAGCGCAGACCCTGGGGTCCTGGTCAGACTCCACTTCGCTGAAAGTGAAGCTCGCGTTGGCGGCGTCGGTGTTTTTGCAGAACACCGATCGGCGGGTGCGACTCACGTTAAGAAACTGTAGATCACTTTCACTGATCTGCAAGTCACCGTCACTAACGACGACATCACTTGCACTTTTCGCGCCGCCTGCACCTGGCTGCATCTCACCTTGACGATCGCCACTCAGTCGGGGATCGGACTCGGCGTGTCGTGGGAGTGGGTGGGCGAGATAATCCGCGTCATCCACCCCGAACAGAAACGGATCATCGAGAACCGTGACCTTAGCGTCATTAGAAATCGGTTCGCATTTGCTGAGGTCGTTATTTCGCGGCGATCGCAGCAGTTTTTTGCTCCTCCTCTGCGACGAATTTTGCCTGAGCGGGAACAAAGGTGGACTACTTGCGCCATCGGGCGATGTTTTTGCTGCAGCGGGGCCGCCACGATTATGCTGCGCAGACAATGCCAAGCGCTGCGCGGCCGCCTTGCTGTAGACCTGTCGATAGTATTTCTGCTGATCGCCGTATAAGAAGCATACGCGCCACCATTGTTTGCATGCTAACAAATTTGCAGTGCGCGGAATAACCGGTTCACTCGATGACATTTTGCTCTTTATCGGCCGCTTTTAGTGTGTCCTTGATTCGGCTCGTATCTGCGGTGCAATCTATAATTAGTCGACGTTGATCTTGCGCGGCTGGCGGACGACGCGCCTTTTCTAAAATGCATGAATCGATCGACCGTAGGGACAACATGAGCCAACCGATCGTTGGGCGAAGACGGGCCAAGGTACGGTGGTGTCTTACAATGGTTATTCATTGACAGTTTCTTAGTAATTTCTTTATTGCAGCTAAAAGAGTTCTCTCCCATTTCGAATTGGTAAATTTTTTATTTATACTTTTCAATATCGTTGAACGAACAATGCCACTTTTCATTCCTTATAAGGTTGCACAGAAACACGCATTGCATGTACGATTTGAACAGATAAATTGTAGTACTTATTAGAATGTCGACATTTTGCATGATGTTATAATCCTACATAAGACAGCTAATTTTTCTTTATATTAAACACGCGTGTCCAAATTCATAAAGATTATTTGAACAGCCATGTTATTAAATTAAACCCTCAGCGGCACTCTGGGTCGAGGATACCCATCTAAAACTGGGATTTATTGTTAAGAGTTTTAAGAAAAATGTTTTCAAAAAAGGAAAAATTCTAAAAATATTGCCAAGTAGATACCTATACTTTGTAATTTTACTCATTATATTTGATTTAATATGTAGTTTCTACTTAGTATGCCATATTTTATTACATTCAACATTTTCATGGGCTAATAATATTATAACTATTTCTTTTAAACCCCAACAAATTTTGTCTAAAAAATGTACTAATTAAGCTGCTCAATCTCTGGTATAACTTAGAGGTTTTTTAATCAGAACTGATCCAATCAATTCTACAAAAGGTGTTCTGAACAAATGTTTCTGTGACCTTCGGACAATTTATCACAAAATTATTCGATTCGAACAACTGCCGCACTCGTACGCAGTTTCGAGGTTGATCAATTTATTGACGGAAAAAATAAATAACCGGCGCAGTAAAACAGCAGGCTACTGAAAATTTATTACCGACTAGACGTGGATCTGTTTGAGTCCATCGCTTAACCTGCCGCTGGTCCGGAGCAAAACAGCCTCCTTACAGCTTACAGGTGAGTTTAGTAGAGTTGGATCAGTGCTGCCTTCCGAGCAGCGAATCATCTAGCGTGGTTTTATTGATAGATTTTGCCATTAAAAATAAATTAACATAAATTAAGGAAACATTTGGACTTTTTAGAGTGTTTTTATTGCCCGGCAGAGGCGTGTCCCGGCCGTTGCAGTTCTGCCAGGCCTAAATGCCGCATCTAAATCAATCGGAAACGGTCCTAAATGAGCTCAAATTCCTAAGACAGCTTCATTTGCATGCCTCCGAAATGGCCGTAAAAAAAGCGTGTGAGTCGCGACCTCGTCAGGTCCAATTAAGTTCCTTCGCGAGGACGATTGACGGAAAACCGGTGCAAAACGATTTTATACTTCGATCAATCGGCGACGACTGCTTGATTGCCCAATCAAAGTTCACACAATGAAAGTGTTTCACGGAAAAGACGCCGCCTCAACGATGGGAGAGGTGACAAGAAAGTGCCAAGACGCGGTAGGTGATATGTGAAAAGAATTCTTTTTATGGGACACCCGACGGCTACGTGATGTACGGACTGTCAACTGCTCACTTACGGCAGGTAATTAGATGCCGGTACATGGTGAAATCGCCTCCTCGGAATTCCAGCGAACGTGTGCTTCTTGCAATCTTTCCAAACTCGATGTTGCCTCTTAAGTGAAGTTGCGTAACGTCGAGGAATTGCAGGGAAAAAACTTAGAAGTAACTGGGGCAGCAATGCTACCCAAATTCTAGCACCAATTTTGCTGTTTTATATAGGAATTGATTTATACCTCAAACACCATAAAAATTCAGTACAACACTTTTGAAACTCAGAACGAACTTCGCACCTTAATCATAAATCTTGGTAAAAAAGCGTTTTATGGCTCCACTTTGACCTAGCAATACAAGGAAGACAATAAATTGGTAACAACTTAAGTGAGCGAGGTTAAGTAAGCCCTTCGTTATAAGTCTTTATGGCTAGGACTTAGCGAAACCAATTGTCTCTGGCAGCGCTGTGTTAATTTTAACCTCTGGATAATGCCCTTGTGGTTTGCGGGCAATTTATTTGCGACTTGTTTTATTCTCCTATTGTAAATTTTTAGTAGATAAGTGGATAAGTAAATTCAATTTTATGAGAAACAGCAAAAATCGTTTTCACAAAGGAGTAACTAACGAGGTAAGCGATTTCCTGTTGAAAATTGGTTAAGTTTGGGACACTTTAAGAAATCGTGAATTTTATTTGATGGGCTTGTCGGTAAGTGTCTGGATATCTTCGTAATCGCTTGCTCATCAGTCCTTAGATAGGAGAACACAACAATTATATTTAATGAATGAGTTTAATATCCGTTCCGTTGCCTTGAAGAATTGTTAAAAATTATAGTTGAAGTAAATTTTTACTATATTATTATGCTATTTGGCAAAGTTTCATTAATAAACCCCTAAAAATTTAGATGTAGTTACATATTAGATTAGGTGTGGTCTTAATTCGCACTTTCTCATTAGCTAAACAATGATTATATTCTATGACTTTTTTTGTCTATTCGTATAATTTTGAGTTTATTCGGGAAATTTTAATCGTGGTGTGAGGTACAAATTATACTTAGGTTAGAATCTTCTGGGCTCATTTTTTATTTGAATTGCATCATGCGGTTATCAGCGTTGCACTCCGGAAGGACCATGGAATTTTATGAACCATTACAAAAAAATCAGTTCTCGCTGACTTGAAAGTAAAAATACTTAAAAAATTGAAGAAGCAGGAGCTGCAACTGAATTCTCTTTTGTACTTTGATAAATCAAGATTAATAAGTTAGGTATCATACATTATAATATAGCTTTATAATGACTACATGATAGTGGTAAACGTAGGCAATCAAGTTATTTTAATTTTATTTACTTCATTTAGATAACTTTATTGTTTATCCACAAGGATTTTACTGATCATAATTTTTTTAATGACTAAAGAACTTTAATGTGACTATTTTGTCAACTTTTGAATTCCTAGCATAGCATTAAAACGATATTAATCCAAATCACTCGACCTCTTATCTTTTTATGTCAACATAAATAGTTCTTAAATTTTAAGACTGTCTTTAATTTTAAGACGGTTTTTCTACCTGTTTAAACAAATAAACTGAAGATTAGCCCTATAAATTTATAACGCTGTCTGTCCGCATCCATTACAAAAGACATTCCTATGAATTATGAGGTACTTTGTAAGGCGCAGAGTAACGTTTTTATTTATCGCCTTTATTTATTACTCTTGTCCCACAATCAGAGAGCATAACCCACTTCAGAACTGTCCCACAAGAGCCTAGGGCCCGGCTGTCGGAGTCGGATAATCGCAATTAAGTCACGTCCACACCGATGGGTGGGTGTAAATAATTGCAAATGAAGCGAATCAGGTTCTGCAGAATTGCGAGATCCCGAGATCGCGAGATCACCGCAACAGCGAACAAGTTGATGCCTTTAATCATCTCTGCTCCACATAATCAATCCATCCTCCGGCCGTTGCGAGGGATCATCATTCAATGTCACGGCAGCGCTTGCACATTGACATCCACGAGTGCATCGCTCGAATTTATCTTAGATCTGCGGAAGATCTCTTTAAATGGCTTATTATCTGCGCTCGCGACGTCGAGACGGACAGCTGCGCACCGCAAGATGGACATTCAAATTTGCCCGCGCAATAAAAATGCATAATACGTTTTAACAGCCTGTCCGGGGATGTTGCCGCGGAGATCCATCACGAATTGCTCCCCGCTCGCTCGGGCCACAGAGGAGAGGGATCTCGCAAAGGTCTGGACCTGAACCAATCCGAGCCTACTTGTAACAGCTATTTATAACCGTCGATACAAATCTACCTGAAAAGATTCTAACAGTTAATTCACCTCCGCTCCGGAATGCCTCGCGGGCTAGTTATGCTTTATGGAGCCTCCCATTGGCTGGGCCACTAGGAATTATAAATTGACAAAGAACATCGATTAACATAAGAAAAGATCGACTCGTAAACTTGGACCTTTACCAGTACAATAATTTCTCAAAGACAATGTCGTGATTAGCATAAAACGCGTGTAGTCGTAATCAAGGGAATTCTTGAGAACCTCGGCCACATGGCGACGATTCATGCATTTTAAAAACGGATCCACCAAACGGCGCGCAGATCCCACCTTCAGCGGGCTCCTTATCCATTCAGGGAGTGATCTTAATCACTATCTGGGGGGCTTATCCGGGAACAGGAGGTGAGGTCTGGCGGCGGCGGCGGCGTGATAACAATGCCACAGCATCCAGCCAGGTATCCAAATTCGAGATGCTCCAGAGGTTCACCTCTCCCGGTACCGCTGATCAATTTTTCGATATATTCCGCAATTGCGCGACAACAATTTCACTATTGAACGAGCCTCAGATCCGCGGACAGGGCTCGAACCGCGCACTTTTTATACCTGTGTAGGAAGAAGGCGTGCACGATCACTGAAATTACATGATCTTTTCGATTCCACCTAGCGATCTAGTCGCGGTCGAGCTCACCTCAACGTGCAGAGGGAAAATTCCACAAAACAAACTCAATTGCGCGGCCTCATCCGCAAAAACACCGCGGATGCGCGCACGGCGAAACGCTAAAAGCTGGCGGGCAGGTAACCGCCAAAAGCGGGGCTCACTCACAGATATCCGCGAAGACGATTCCGATCATACCTGGCCAACAGGTGCAACCGAACGCGATCACGTTTCCTTTGTCACTGACACCTTAAGTGTTGGGTAACTCCGAGAGCCGACTCGAGGGTAGAGGAAGCCGGTTTTGGAGCCGACTGTCATAGCGCTTTTCGCGGCAGAGCTCACCTAACATCGGGACTTTTATTAGCGATCGAACAAAATTACAGTCTTAAAATACATGGTCTAAATAACATTCAGGAAGGGAAAACCGGTCAAGTGGAGTAGAGATCAGGGTCATCCTATATTTATGGAAGATTGCACCTGACTAGTAAAAAATCAACTTGTACTTGAGTTTTAAATTGTTTAAAAAAATAACATCTTCATTTTAAGCTATTGTAGTAAAATATAAAGCATACAAATATTTAAATATAAAAACTATTATGTTGATGAAGATTTTATGTAGTACCCACATGTTTAATATTATTAAGCCATTTGAGGCTTCAATTCTTAAAGAAGGCACATTGATAACTAAATAAGAAAAACTCGTGAATTGGAGACTCATCTCCAGATCTAAATGAACAACTTAAAATTATTAGATATTGTTGCAAAAAAGATGTCTGAATATCGTCTTTATGTTTCTGCCTCAAAATTATTTTGGAAATGCCACGCAGTCAATTAAGGATTTAACATTTACAAGTAAGTGAAATTCTATACAATCTTAGAATTATTTAATTACTAGGAGCAATTCTAAGAAAAGAACTGCTGATCTTTTAAATCACTTTTATTCTCCGCTTCACACTTTTGATTAAAATCTAAAACCTAACACCCACAAATAAAAGGAAAGCTATTGCGATACACTAGAAGTGCAATAATTCATAGCGCAAGAAATTTCTATGGAAAAGTAATATTCAATAGCCGCATCCGCCCTCAAAATAAATTAATTAATATTTGCAAGGAAAACACCTGAGTTATAAGAACAGGGAGGAGTCCACCGAATAAAAATGTGATGTTATGGGACGACGAGGGGACGTAGAGTTCGCAGATTTCTTTCAGGTGCATAACTTATTCAAGGCTGGCTGGCGCTGAGGTCGAGCGTCGAAATCGATTACGTTCGTTGATTAGACTCCGGGATCGATAACGATCATTACTCATTTTTAATCATACGCAAGTGCGCAGAAATATGCGTACTTGCTTGCAAATAACTATCTCACGTACTCATCGGAAAATTATTTCTTTTCTTCTGCTATCTTTACAAAGTAGTCTTGTGCTGATTTCGGCGAAAAATTTATCTAGGCAAAGAGGTCTGATCTAGATTTTTCTAAATACCTGACTCTAATCTGAATATTGCAAAGTTATTTGACACATTTGATAAATATAGTGAAAATTGTATTAAAGGATGTAAAATGTTCAGACCTTCCTTTAACACTTTTTAATTAGTTATAGGACTTCCATTAAATACATTCCGAGTACTATCTACCTTTTTACTTAATATTCTGTAAACTTTAAACTCAATTAAAAGTTTCATACATATTTCATTTCATTAAATTTGTCACCCAATCCTTGCAGAAAAGTAAACCGTGCTAGACAAACTTTTTCGTTTTCGATGTAAAATATTCTTAGAATTAAAAATTGCAAATATCCTGTTTTTCATAAATATTCCTGGGATAATAAATGACATTTTGTATCCAGTCAACAGACTTTATGTACATTATTAATTATTTTTAAGGAAAACTTAAGACATTAAATTCATTATTCAGAATATGATTTTAATTTTTGGTTTAGTTTAAATTTAATTTTGTAAAAAACGAACAATTTAATTTTGGTGTAGATAAGATCATTTAAGAAAATTGAAGTAATTATTTTCAAAATACCAAATTCTTTGCAAACATTTTATTATTTTATAGATAAAGATATAGATCGAACCGATTAACATATTAATTCTTTAACGTGTCACTAATTAATGAAAATATCAAAATATGTTTTTTAAAGTCAAAATTTCTATTCTGCTAATACAAAACTACTCTTTGGTAATCAGTAGATGTCGTTTTTAACCCCCCACGAAATATTTACTTTTCTTGAAAGTGATAAATCTTCGCATTTTTACTAATCGCTTCTGTTAGAAGCTCCAACTTTGGGAATGAGTAAACAAATTTGCATGTTTGGATTAATCTATTATTCGATGATCTCAAATTTGTTGTTCGCTTCCCACGGGCCCCTGGTGATGCTTTCATCATCGATATTGAAGATATTTTTCACATTTAATGATCGCACACTTAAGAAAATTTGTCGAAACCAATAACGGATGCTTCGCGGACAACTGCCGATCAATTACAAGATCTTATTAAGGACAGGATTATCCAGAAAAATTACTGCGATTGCGGGGTTTAGCGGCAGATAGGCCTTCAGATACACGGCGAACGAGTGATGGTGATGAAATTAGTTCAACCGAAACCAGTTTGGCCGCGGCACCGATCATTAATTAGAAACCCGTGTCTTTGAGGGACCTACAAAGTGAAGAAATGTGTTCCAACATCTTTCGCGACCAGTCAAGGCTGCCGGGGCCAGTACGGCGATTGTCCGCCTCGCACGAAGGACTGGCGACTGGCTAAGAGATTTTCAGTGTTTAGAGGATCTTTCTTAGAGCGACGCACGCATTGTTGGTGTGAATGGAGTGCTCGACCACTTCCGCATTATTAGAATCGTTCACGACCGCGAGAATGGCGTGTAAATTGGAGCAATACCTCCTTAGTCTTTTTTTTGTTTTAACTAGGTATTAAATTAGAAAAGGAAAAATTGCAAAATTAGAGGACATTTATGTAGTTTTTAATTCCACTTTAACTTCCTAGTTACAGGTGGTTTTTACGGGTTTGCAGGCTTGGAAACAAGCTTTTCTTGCATAACTATGGAGAACTATTTATGTCTTTTTCAAACTTCTCTAATGTATAGATATTTTTATTAACTAAACTATATCATGCACTAAACCTTGATTTATTTATTTACATACCATATATTGAAGGTTTTTCTCGAAAATGGTCTTAAAGTTTTTGGAGAAATTTAAAGAGAAGAAGTTTTTTGGAATGAGAAATTGATCTGACTAGACCTCATTTCAGAAGAATTTCATTTCTTTTTACAAAATTAAGAGCTGAGAGAAGTTCGGATACATATGTATACTTCGACAAGGTTCGTTACGGAATTCAATTCCGAATATAAGTATTAAAAAAAATAAACCCAAATAGAATTTAAATCTAAGGTCGTTTTCGGATTTATCAATTTACCTGACGATTGAAAAATTGGCCCTAAATGTTCTCCGGAAAATTCCAAATGCTTTATCATTAATCGTCGCACTCTTTTGATTCAACTTTGACTTATAACCGGTCACGGAATTTTGCGAGAATCCGGGTATTAATATCTAGCCGCAAATTTTCATTGATTTTCTAAACCTTTACCTTTTTTTAAGAAATATTTCGGATATTTTATCTGCGCTGTCTACAGCGATTCCCCCCAAAACAACATATAAAAAGATATCATAAAAACCGACAGCTTACCATAATTCATCTGGCGTGAGAAATTTAATCAATCGCCTGATAAAGCAGCATAAGACAAAATGTTCACACCTTAAAGCAAAACCATCTCGTCTGGTGCAATTTATTTATTACCTGGAAAGAGAAAAATAACGAGTTAGACGTTGTACAAGACGGAAAGTCGGATTAGTCTACAGTCTGCACCTATGGTCGCGGTATCGGAACGCACCCAAGAGTTTAAGGTCTTCGGGCGTAGCTGATTAATTAAATCGACAAATAAAAAGGATTAGAAGAGCCGAGAGCGGGTATAGGGACTACTTTCTTTCTTCAGTCTCAGCCGACCGACGGAACGGAGATAATCATCTTAAGTGACACAACTACTTTCTCCGGATTAGGGCAGCTCGGGACGCCCGAGGCAAACCTAAGTCCCTCGTCAAATGGATTGACAAGAGCTTCTTTGCGACTTTTGTTGCTGATAAACGTGGGAGGGCAACCGTCTAAAAATAACCCTGAAAAATCGATACGCAAGTTCGGGCCGGGCGGCCCTAATGCTGCAAATAAAGCTGAGATTTTACGATTTTACAGGAAAAGTGATTGCCTTGCAGTAAATTATCGCTGAGCGCTCCTTGGATAGTCGCTTTAAGGGCAATTGCCCTATTAAAGGGAAACTACGAGGCCGTCTCTAATTAGGACTTAAATAAAAGAGAAAATTATGTTGCTCAAGCATCAGCGATTTAATTAAACATGCAGCACTATGCTTGTTCATCGCTGCTCTGTTATATTGTTCGATGTTTCTTGGATTTTATCGTTAGAATTGGTCATATAAATTGGGCACGGAGTAATTTTAACTATTATATGGCAGCATAGGAAGCATAGACGGCTAAACGATTTTCAAAAATCCATTTTAAATTAAAGGCTTGTTAGCTCGTTAAGATCTGCTGTCATAAATTCATTTACATCAATAAAATTTACAACCACAAGTATACAACTAAATGTGCATTATCAATCTCTCATTTTTATTCCTTACGTTGTGAAACATATTTCATGCATATATTTAATATTGAAACAAATATGTATCTAATTTTGGAAAAATCCGATCCGGAGATTCAGACTCGTCATAGGAACGTGAGTTTGAAATATACCTATATATTTTGTTAAGGTGGATCCACACTGAGCCGGCGAAAGCAAACGAAAGCGAACGAGTCCACGTTGTTGTTGTTGTTTACAACAACAACAACGTGGACTCGTTCGCTTTCGTTTGCGTTCGTTGGCTCAGTGTGGACCCACCTTTAGAAGAACAATCCTTAGAGAATCCCTTTCAGAACACTAGAACTCAGAATTATCATTTGTTTGATGTTATAGTTTTCGCGAATTACAAATTTGAATAAACATTTCCATTTTATTTTCTATAATTCCTGAGAACAGAATGGTCCGTTGCAGGTTATTTTACCTCATTCCTTGAGTATAATAAAAGTGCTCAGTTACGGCTTATACATATGCATATTTATAAAAGAGCATTAATATATACTCTGTTTCTCGCAACATGTTTACGACACTACAAAGTAGAATTAATGAAACAATTTATTATATGTATATTCAAGAAAAAAGATGTTATAAAACAGAAACTTATAAATTCATAACACAATTTCAATTTTACCAACCGTGTCTCACATTTTATGATTTTAAAACTTTTATAAACAATAGCTTAAATTAAATGTTTTATGCGGTAAATGCACACGAACATAAAAATTATTACAGTCGCAAAGTGCAAAATGGAAAAAGGCTTAATTTGTTTCAATATTTCATGAAACGCTGACTTACTTTTTTTTTAAATTACAAACAAAAATTCTCGTTTAAGTGCTTTTCGAATATACGTTCCTTCATAAAATCACTTAACTACCGCATATTCATTTCACAGAAATTTTCTCGCTTAAATGAATTTTGCGTTAAATATTATAGTTCTTGTAATGGGTAGGATTTTTTACTCTTATGATTATCATAAAACTGATACCTGAAGGGTTTTAAAGTCAAAAGTTTTAAATATGGTGTCAGCATAGCCCAAATCAAGATTGTAGCGATTGCTATATAATACACTTTGAAGACCTTTTAAAGAATTAGCCTCTATCGATTTAAGCACATAACTTCCACATTCAAAATTTATAGAAAATATTTTGGAACTACCACCAGGTAAACTTTGTGGGGTTTTGTCGAAGGTGATAGGCACCTACTTAAAATTGTATTAACATTGCAAAAAACAAAAAGCCACAAAAATCATTTGAATTTTCGTTTTCATTTTCCAGATGACCTCTTAAATTAGAAAAATTCAAAGAACAAAGAATTACATAAGGATACTGTATTAGAATTGTAAAAAATAACCTAATCTTTATATATGTGAATAGGCTTTCTTTAATCTAACGAACGTTGGTGCAAATTAAAGTAGTCGTTTTTATTCGTAATTTTGTCTCAATTTAGAAGCCTTATTAGGGTAAAAGCAGTAAATTAATATATTGAGTACCTCCGCCCTAATCTTTGTCCTTTCGAGTTGAGAAACCCCAAATGAGTTTTAAGAGATACCGCGTAAAGCTTCAAAGCGGGACCTAGCCCTTGAGTGTAATGCGTGAAAATTAGCAAGAAATGACACTCAAGAACAAAACGAAACAAATAATAGGGGAGTTGCAAAGTTTCCAGGCCGCACACCTCCGTAAGTCTTTCTCTGGTTACTGAAGTGTTCCATTCCTGCCCCAAAAGAGGTATTCATTAGAAATTTGTTACTTTTACTTAATTTCGCACTCCAGCGCCCCAAAACAAGGACGAAATGAGCCCGCTTAACGTGAGACGCCGTCTAAGGCCTTGTCACCAACTCGAACGCCTAAATGGAAAAGAAAACCGAGATAAAAGGCCACCTCGACTCGGCGCTTTTATGTCGTCCGCATTTTCAGAAATTATCCTTTTTCCGCTGCAGAGATGCCGTGAGGAGGGCCCTCCTGAAGTTCCTAAGGGATGGAGTTGCACCGAGTCGGGAGTGCACACAAACGGAATAAATTTGCGCCGGTTTCCCGGTCCCGATCCCGGTTCCCGCCCAAAAGAAGCCGTCTGCCCGTGGACCCGGTAAGTCGGGTAATTTCTATGCAGTGCGCTTTTCATGTGTTTTTTACTATTCACAATTTCACATACGCCACCCGGAGATGAGATCCATCTCCTTTCAAAGCCGGCTTGCAGCTGAGGTGGGCACTTGGCCCCACGCCTCGCGAAGCTGTTGCTCTGATTGCAGAGGCATTTTCGCTTTGAAGTCGCTCTGCATTTAATCTAGTTCTATCTGCACCGCGCTGCCGCCCTTCGTGCTCCCACTTTTGCCCGGAATTGACTTACGGGAGTGGGTGGGATGCAACGGGTGCTTGGGGTGCCCTTTGGGATACATTTTAAATGAGTTGCGGGCATAATTTGAAATTAACATCAAAATTAATTATGAAATGCTTACGTCAGTAATCGTTTTGCAATAAATCACATTTTTCGTGCTAGAACTATCAAGTACTATTAAACTATAATTTTTAACGGACACGTTATTAAAAACTGCGAAAACTGAAACGCGCGCGAAAACTGTTTCGTCTATAAGTATGCAATTTGTCGATCAACAACTTGATTGGTCACAGCACTTTCACTAGACTCGGAATCGTAAGAAATGTCAAACTCGTGTTGCGTAGCAGCTCAACAGGCTCATAAAAAACGGTACCCTCGCGGCCGGGTTGCAGCGCGAGAACTGAAGGTGCGGAAATTCCTCAACGTCGGAGGCCGCTGCGATGCGAACGACCGAATCCGAATTGCATAACACGCAGGCGTTACGATTTGAGAAAATACCCTCGTATTGCGAGATTTCGGATCACTCAGGGAAATTATTGAAGATGGTTTGTGTCTTTGCGTAAAAGTCACAATAGAGAATTTATAAATGACCGAATGTAACAATAAAAAAATTATGAAATACCCTTTGCCGTAACCAAAGGGAAGTTTTACTACCGTTTTCTAATTTATTTTATCTTATTATATGTATTTACCTTTATTCTAGATATTGTTTCAATAGAACCGAGAAAATCTTAATAACCTTTAATTGACGATTTTATAAAGTTTTTCTGGAATGCATATCCATTTTCTTTTTTTACATCCTAATTAACATTCAATCAATCTGAAAATATCACGAATATTTCAAGAAGGTATTTGATATTTTAAGGGAAATAAACGGTTTTATTCTGATTGTTTTTTTAATTTTTATGTTCAGTATAGTTGGGCATGTACCATATACGTTACGTAACGTATGCATGTAATAATAATGAATAGTAACAGAACATGGTGAATGAGTAGTGGCCAGATTATATTAACTGTTATTATTTCCTATGTATTTTATCTAAAAAAAATTCTACAGATGTTTTCTAAAAGGATTTATGGATTTAATTTGCGTACTATCAGATTTGACTATACCTGCTGGTAAAAATTGCATTTAACTTTTATTTGTGTCGAATTGGCCACAGGGTGTACATGATAACGAGCAATAACAGAAATCGTGACAATTTGATTTGAAGTGAACAAAATTCTGGGCAAGACCGCCATTTAACGCTATCCGGGCTCAGTATCTGGAATTACTCCCTAATGACCACTTACGCAATCAGGCTGTGTCCAGTCCGCCCAGGGCAGCAGCGCCCCCGTCCGGCGGTGGCATTCTTTTGCATTTTTTCGGAGTGGTTAATCCCCAGTAATGGGTCGACAAAGGAACCCCAAAAGCCATAAATCCCCAATATTTAAATTGTTCCTCCTGTTTCCTGTTTCGCGATATTTGCTCAACGCAGGAGCCGCGGCATATGTGTGTGACTCCGCGGAATAACTCTTCGGGCGCAGGTATGCTCCCAGAGGCAGGTGCCACTTTTTGGAGTTTTTGCCCTACATTCGTCTTCCATGTTCCCAGGACGTTAATCATCTCGATGGAACCTCTTGGAAATGTGAAATATGATCCCGTGGTATCGTGCCAAACTGCATTTAGACCCTGCTCCTGTCGAACACTCCGGGCACCGATTCCTTCCGAAACCAATCAGCAGGAGCCCGCCGCCGGGCCCGGGGAATGGAACCCAGTCAAATAAGATGAAATATGTTGGAGGAGGCGGGCAGCGTGCTGCACCTGAAATTCCTTGGAAGTCGCTCGGTGGTGAAAAAATTCATTATGAGGCTCATTTGGGACTGACATTTATTTGACGATGGGATTAGGGCATAATATTTGGAGATTTTTGGTTAATTAAGAGATATAAACTAGCCCATTGCGTCGAGATTTAGCGCCGTGAAAGGACGCTGAAATTCGAATGATTGCTGTTTTGCATGATTTTGAACGATTAGGGGTCTTATTGCAATGTAAAGATATAGCGAGGAATTGATTTGCTTTTAAGATTTTTTTTTTCTGGAGTGCAACTCATTCGTTCTATCGTAATTAATTCCATCGTATAAGTACATCTTTTCTATTTCTACGAAACTGAACTCCTTATTAATTCCAAATAACATGTAATAAAATAATAACACCTTATTGAAATTTCTTTAATAATTCATCTGGTGACCCCTGGCTTTTGATTGCTTCAGCACATCCATATGGCCGAGCCCGAGTGAAAGAGGTTTTGAGGGCTTCGAATCAAAAGTTTTTGCTCTGGAAATGCCTAATTTCTGCTTAATAAAGCTCCACAGGTTATTTATTGGGTTTTTAATTTGGCGACTGTGCTAGCCACTGTATTGAAAATTCTTTTTTCTTGAGCTCAAACTTTCACCAACCTCGAATTTGTTTTGGGGCGTTATTTTGGTGAAACACCCAAATTAGTTGCATAACATCCTCTGCATATAAATATTTCGATGTTTTGGGCATTATGGGTTGGATACAACCCGAAGTAAACTTCGAGATAGGTGAGTGATTGGTTAGGAAGAAAGAGTACTTCACGACATAAACCTGCCCACATATAGTCACCAGATTTAAGACCAATAGAGTACTTGTGGGGCATTATTGAGCGGAAATTAAATCGTAACCGGTTCTAAAGCGAAAAATGTTGCTTTATATAGTTAGTAACCTACTATGCTACATATAGACGAAATCAAATGAAAACCAGGGAGACGAATTAAGTAATTTTAATAAGATTTTATTATCAATTAGAGATGCTTTTTTTACCATGTAGTAAAGTTCAAAACATTGACACCAGTTTCAATCAGTAATAAATCAACGTAATATTTTAGATAGGTTAAATCGTTCGACAGAAATGACGACATATTTCGAAATTAATATTTTTAGCTTTAAAAAAATAAAATAAAAGAACTTGAATTTAATTGTTCGACAAAATAGTGTACGAATTAGACACATAGCCACGTATTTTTCTTGAAACATGGTATTTTATTTGGTCCTTAATTTTGATTTTAAAAAGTCGGGCATTAAATAGGTAAAAAATGTTGAATAAATTCTTTGTGGCATTTCCGCATTCATTTTTAAGCCGGATGGAGTTGCGGGGCCGCATTTTAAGGGTCGCCAAACAACAGCGGTTTGAACTTAAAATTAATTCCCCGCGGGTCTGTTTGCAATTCCACGCGGTCTGCAGCGTTGTCAAAACAAAACTACACAAGTGTCCTGAATTTGTCAAATGGATGTTTTACGCAAAATAAAAGCGCAGAACCGTCGCAACAAAGGGGTTTTGCATGCGGCCGCGATCGCCGTTTGCATGTTCGTGTCATTGCACTTTGATGCCGCTGCATTCGGTCTATGGCCCAACATAAATTTTCCAATGATTAATTGCCCGGGGCACGAACAACTGTCTCATCTAGTGCTCGGGGGGCGCTCTGCACTTTGGCAGCGGAGCCCCGCTGGAGGAAGTCGCCTCGCGGAGTGGCTTAAGACGGCTTAGCCCGCAGCTGAGATTGTGACGGAGTTTCTGACATCGGTTAACCACTTTTTGTTATTACCCACCGCACCGCAGGCCGCGGGTCGCGTCGCCCGGACACCCGTCAATCGAACAGCGGCGTCGCATCGGTGGGATTTTTCCAATCGAATTGGCCCGTCCCGAGCGTCGCAGTGGCACGTCGAATCGCCTTAATCCGGGGCTCAGCGATTTGGACAAACAACCGCCACCAGGTAGATCGCAGATATGCAGCCCCGGCGGAACACCTCCTCCACCGCGACTGGCACGATGAAGACCATATCGGATGAGATTAAAAATGAAATCGCTTCCATCAAAAACTAGACCGGGCGACTTATTCCGAGCCTATCGTGTTTCCCCTGTGCTCAAATCATTTTCAGTTTTTTCACTCAAATGGCTACGGGTAACTGGCCTGCGAAGTAACCGAGAATCGAGATTAAATTAACTAGACTTCTCTTACCAAGCTTTGGCTTAACAATTCTTGACCTGGATGCATACCTTCGATACCAATAAAATTCGACAAGGCACTTTTGAGATAGTAACACCATCGTTATGTTTCGAATGGTTGCAATTCAACAATGAAAATGCATAACTCGATTTGAATTTGTATCGATTTTCTGACCTTTAACTATGCAATTCATTAGTAGAACAAAAAAAGCAACATCTTGACTGTTACTTCAAAAACATATACATATTTAACACGAAGACAATGCTGCTGTATAATGTAAAAATAATTTATTGGGAAAATATTTTCGAGAAATTATTAGTGATAGAGTCGAATATTAGGTGTCAATTTCAGAAATGTATCTTACAAACATCTTTGAAACCATACAATTCTCTGAACATTACAGCAGAAATGAAAATTACTTTATAGTATTAAATTGATCTAAAAATGTCGCAAGATACTAGCGTAGAATTAACTCGTTAACATTAGGATTTATATCCGGAGTAGTTTCATATGAATGTTATTTTAGGATTTGAATTAAATTGTATCTTTAAGCGCAATCCTTAGTTGGTTATGTAGAGTATATTCCAACCTTGATATTAATATATCAATTTTAAAGGAACACATGAAAACTAAATAAACCGGAACTATTTATGTAGATAATTTATTTTGTTGACATATTCTACTATATGTAGTAGGTATGTGTGAATAAATATTGAATTAAATTGACTTTTGCGTAATTACATATATCATCTTTACGCACGGCATTCGCAGGGCATCTTTGTTTGCATCTCCTCGTCTCATTTCTGAAGAAATATGCTAACTAGATAGAAAAATAAAAATCTTGAGTGGAACCCCGCTGCAGAGCAGCTGCAGCCCGGGAATCATTCAAGAGGAGCGATAACAGAACAGGTTCGTTCGCAATTCAAAGTTTATTTCCATTATATCGCCCTTAGTCACCCCAAGACCCCAAGGAGCGCCAGGAATAATAGAGAAATCTCGGGCTCGAACAGAAATGGAAGCAATTCAATTTAGCGAAAGCCATTCACACCTGATCCTCGTTTCTTATTGTTTGCTTTTTTAAAGTCCTCACGCGGTGATTCCTAGGGGTGAATATTTGAGAACGAGCTCGACTAAACTTTATTGCAAGCAAAACAAGCGAACTCGGCTTGGATCGTCTGGAGGAACTTCTTCGGGTGTTAAATTGGATTCGAGGGAATTGATTTGATAAAAATGCAAATCAGTCCGCGATGCAGGTCGGGTTACTTAATGTCGGCGTTGAAATATTCCGTGTGACTTTTGAATACCACTGGTTTGGTGGTGAGTCGGCAATGAAACAGAAGTTCTCTTCCATTAATCCACCCACCCGCAGAAAAGTGGGTATTGATCTCGACTGTGGTATTTTCCACCCCCGACCGCCACGACGCCGCCGCCCGCGGGCGAGGCGTCTACCAGGCGAATTTTCTTGCGATTATATATTCAAACCATCGGGCCTTTAGTTTGCCAGAGAAAGCTATTGAGCGTTTTAAATGAAATGTCAAAGTTTGGATATTTATGGCGGCGATTTATGCTCCGGTCTTCGGAACTTGGACCATTTGGTCGGCGGCGTCCACGACTGGAATAATTGTGAAAGCAATTTAATTGTGTGTAGGTAATTGAATAAATTCCTTCTATTATGCAGAGTTTAAAGTTTCCCATATTTATCGGTCTTTCGAGTTCGGAAGAATACTTAATTGTTTATTGAAGTTTGAAAAACTTTAACGAAAATTATAGTTTTCGGTACTCACCAAACTTGGATCGAAGTTTAGAGAGATGTACCTTACCTACCTGAAATAAAAATAGAAAAATTATAATTTTCAAAGTATATTAAAAGTTCGGAAAATTTATATTGGAAAAATATTTTTCATGTTCCAAAAGGATTTAAAAGCTAAGAGGTTTTTTCAAGTTAAAGTTGTCCTCATTGCAAAGTAAAGTTTCTTGTATCACCATACTATATCATTATAGGTATCTGCTATACATTATATATTTCTTTTCTTTTGTATAACATCTCACCCATATTTTTCCTTAATGGTGTTACCAAGTACCACAAATAGTTCTTAAAAGTTTTGTTTTAAATACACAAGGTGAACGAATCAAAAAGCATTGGGTAGATGTACCTAAGTACCTAAAGTATTTGTAATTAGTTTCTTAAATAAATTTTTTTATTCGTTAATTTTTAAAGTTTTAACAATGATATCATCAAAGGTGCCGCTTCTTCTATTTTCTTTTTCTTTAAATTCTTTATCCTTCATCACAATCTAGAGTATACGTATATGTTTTACTTTTATCGTATAAATGCTTCTAAAGGATGTACTCACACGACATCGCATTACGGAAAAAAGAACAAAAGTTATATGGATGTATGTTGTAGAAAGTATTTTAATTTTCATTATTGATTTGCCTCTACACCGTTTGCTATAAGTTAAGGAAGTCACAAATTAAATGAGAGCATGACAAAATAGGGCTTACCCACAATCTAATTGTATGTAGGTACATGTGTTTTTCTACGTTTTTAAGACATAAAATTACCACTGAAAAGTATAATTCTACAACTTAATTTTACATCTTCGCAGAGAAATAATAATTCATAGTGTGGTGCAAAACCTTAAGTCAAGAATTATTACATATTTAGTACCTCATAAACCTGAGACTTCTCCTATACAAAAAAGCTTAATTAGGCTGTGGTGAAGTCGCAGGAAAAAATTTTAGCATCTTTATAATGTTACCAGTATCTACCTATTATTTATTTTTCCGAGTCTACTTAAATTCGCACATTTAGATGACGACTTTTCGTTGAAATTCAACTTGTTAACTTTGAATTATTGTGTGTAAATTTCGTGCACTATAAAAACTTGTTATATCCTCATACGTATGTTTTGCGACTGAAGAGATAATTAAGAGTTTAATTGATACTGAACTATGTTTCGAAGCTAAAAAAAAAATTACAGCCAATTATGAAGGATAGTTCTGGAGTTAGCAGCCGAGGTTCCATACCATATAAAGAAGTTGATGTTGCGACGCAGCGGATTTAATTCGAGCTCAGCAAGAACAGAACTAATTAGCGACGATGTAAAGCATAGTGGAACTTTCTGCAGACACAAAGAGGTATTGGCGTAAAACGTTCGGTTCCGTGCTTTCTTTTGCAGCTCATTAAGAAGAGACAAAGCTTGTTAGACGTGCTCCTCCAGAAGAAAGCAGTTTCTTAGGTCGGATTGGACACCAAATCTAATTTGATCTCCCTGGAGAAAAGGACTGTGATTAGAAAGATTCCGCCATCGGTCTCATTAAGCCCAGACTGTGTCTAAAGTCTAAACCAGTTTCCAGTTCTTACGCCGATTTTTGCAAAACAATAAAACGAAGCGACACGACGCGGCCGTCTGCGACTGCGATGAAAAGTCCCATCGCAAGTGTTGACATCCGCGACGTCGCTTTGATGTTCCTCGAGCAGAGGCGACTCGTCCCATCGGAGGATGTTTAATCAACGCCTTCAATGCCCGCGGCTATTGAAATAGAATGCTCATGACACCGGAGTCATATTCATCTGTCTGGCGGCCATTGTGCGTATCGGCCGCTGCAAGTGGGGCCCTGCCTTTGCTTTTTTCTGTTTTTATAATAATCGCGCTGTTTTGTCCTTCCCTCTTGATTTATCGTGATTCTGCTGTCAGAGACAATTTTAACTCGTCAAATGATTTTCTGATTGCAGAGCATTTTCACTCGGCAGAACTTGTCGCAATTTCTTGAATAAAAAAAGAAAGAAAGACAAAAAAAAATTGCAGAGACGATTGCAGTCGCGAACAAAGGTGTTGCATGAGCCTTCTTGGTGATCACAGCACAATTGAATAGGTCTCCTTTGCTAGGAATTTCCATCGTTATGAGATGTTTTCCGAGAAGATGCGCTTCTGTGCATTGTTTCGAGACTTTTTTTTTTTTATTAAATGAAAGGAAAAGTACAGTGCACTCTACGTGCATATAAGGATTTTTAAGAGTTTACAGAAAATGTTAGAATATTGCAACAACTGATCCGATGCCCTGATTCGAGAATTCCCTTTCTTAATCGCGATAATTATTCTTTTACAAGAAAAGTGTAGGTAGGAGGAATTAGAAATACCTATATCGGAAATGTTTCACTAAAGAAATAGGGTAGATAAAAAACAATGCGTCAGTAGTTAATAAATTACTACTTTTTTAACCTTTCCATGTAGGTACTTGCATAATTTTTTTTATGACTTTTGTTCTGAATAAATTTTCATTCTAGTAAAATACTTTTATAATATTCAGACATAAGAAAACTCAATAGCATCATGTAAAAAAATGGAAACAAATGGTTTCTTTTATCTGTATCATTATTAATTATATGTATATGAGCTAGTATACATATGTATATATTTTTCAAATAATTATTTAAAATTGGTTCTATTAAAAATAGAAACCTCTCAAAATGGATATAAAAGCTGTGGTAGTAGTTTGAAAAACGAGATATTATTTTTATTTATTCTTGATTTTTCTACTCAGCATACATACATATATACTGTCTTGAATATAAACTTGTGATTCAAAGTATCCAGATATTTCACATTTGGATTCTAAATGATCCGGAATCTACATCTGCTTTTTTATTTGAATTATAAATTTATTATTTGTTATTTTTAACTGGAGGTGAGTTTTTAAGGGAATGATTACCAACAGACGAAGATTTCTATTGGTATTTATTTGATTCATATACACACTTTACAAAATTTAAAAAAAAACTATCTACATAGATATTTGAACTGATCCACTAGATCTCAGTTGGGGTCATATCCAACTATCTGTAAAACGAATCGTATTTGTGTCCCATGATTTCCGATGAGTTTTAAGTTTAAGACCACTTAATAGGTTAGGTATGAGATATTTGTGATAGTAGGATACTTTCTCCTCTTGTATCTTTAGTCTCTAGCCAATTTTCGAAATAAAAAGTTTCTGCGCAGAATTACCTGACAATAGCAATTTTAACAATAGCCTTTGGTGGCGCGTCCCAAAATCGCGGTGCAGGTGGAACCCATTTCGAGAGTAGTTGGTAGTTGCCCTCGAGTAACTCCATGCACTCCACCACCTCCTCCTCCGATTCATCCATACTTCGTCACTTCACTTAAAAACCCTCACTTCTAGAAGCCCGGCATCGTCGCACAGTTTCCCGAGACCACAAAAGACACCACACCTGCACAAAAATGTCGACAGCATTTGCGCTTTAGCCGTTTTCCGGGAGCTTATTGCGCAGCAACTTCAAAAACTCTGTTTCCGCGCAGAAAGTTGAGAAAATTCTAATCAAAACGAGGTTGGCTAGATTTTGCGTTTTGCATCCCTTACATTTTACAAGAATAGGGACGCATGGTTGTGACAGTGTGCGGGCGGGACTTCAGGGCGCTCTGGTGGTCCCCTCGCCCGGTGCAGGGAGCGGGCGGCTCGTTTTCGTTTATCGCGCAGTCTGCAGCTCCTTCTTTAAGGGCTAGGGGTTGCACACACTCGGAATTAGACAAAAACGCGATGGGGTTGCAGCCGGGCTCACCAACACACGGGGGTTTAACAAATTCAAAACAAGGGCTAACCCTCGGCCAGCTCGGGTGGATTTCACTTGGGGTTTCTCGGCTCCCGGCGAGAAGGGTTCCAACAGGACTGCGCTTCCCGGCCCGACCACGTGGCGTGGAAATTAGGGATTTTTAATACATCCCTTGCCCTGCCGTGGCGCGCAATATTTTAGAACATTTTTGTGCCACTTTACGAGATGAGGTGCACACCCTAAGGGTCGGTTTATTGTCAGTGCATAAGGTGAGTTTCGGAGTTTCTGGGGGGTGGCTTGAGTCATTAACTGTAGCCAGTAGCGGCGTGCGGCGTTGCTTTTCACGGGACAACGACAAATTAAAACTTGTAATTGTCGGGCCGTGAATGGCATAATGCAATGAATGGAACTTTTGAAAAGCTCATTTTTATTCATTTCCTCGGTAGTATCTGAGTGCTCCCGGAATATTGTTATGAGGACTGCTTTAATTGCTCCGAAGGGCCCTTAATCCTTGTAAACGTAATTACGGAGCGGAAGACGACATCGTGCCACTCCAAGTAATTTTAATTTTAAAAAATAGTAACTAAATATGGTTCAGTAAGAGATCGAATACAGAAAAATATCAACATAATAAATTCAGGTCCTTCAAACCACTTTTTAGCTAAGCACATTTTTATTGGACTGATTTTGATTCGCCTTTTTTAATTATATTCTTATACATAAAAATCCGAAAGTAATTCTCACGTAAATTTGAAATCACTTTTAGCGAAATATTATGGCAAATATTAATGTATGTATGTATATGTAGCAGGTATACACTAGTTTCTCGCTTTAGACATTTATTGTACCTCAGTCGTTAATTCTAAGAATTTCCAATTATCTTCAGTTAAACGTCGAAATAAAAGGTTGTTTTCGTAGAATATCGGGTTTAATCTTAAATCGTAACATTTTCCGGTATTAGGGTTTGTACAGAGCCAATTATAACACAAAATGAAGTAAAGAAAAAAATAAATGGTAGTGTCTACAATATCATAAAATTAACACCTTAGGGACGGCCTCGAAATAACACCATAAACGCTCTGCACGCGAGAATTATTGAGGCTGCGGTCTCTTTTGATAGTTTTCTTCGCACTTTTTCATGCGACATCTAGTCGAAACAATAAAACTTGGCGGCCATAAAATGACACGAAACATTCCCGGACTAATAAAGCAAATACAGCGAATAGAAAATTATAATGAAGTCATTCCTGTGACAAGACCGGGTCATTGGTCTTCGTCACAGAAGTGTGCTCCGAGCAGCTAGTTAGCGACACTTTTTATTAGGCGTTGTATAGCAATTTTCCATTCCCGACCGTAACGCTTCCCGGTGTTGTCTGGTTTTTTAATGAACGACGAGTCGTCAATAATGGTGACAACTGGTCATGCAGAGCACCGCTTTACCATAAGCAGGTAATTGAAGTCATTAAATATGCAAAAGTTGCGGACTATTGTGACAAAAGGAGTTTTTACTTATTTAAAAAAGATGTCTACCTCATTTTGAATCAATGTCTGCAATCTCAATTTGTCGCGCAAGCCGACTATGGGCAAAGTTGAGACACATCTTTCTAATGGATGCGACCTCACAAGCCTGATTTGGGTTATTTCGCAAATCCCGCAGACAGGTGGGAGCAATTATTCAAATTAAACGTTTTAACGCTTTTATAGTTGCTTTCAATCTCCATATGCAAGAACCGTAGATCCGTTTTAAGATAAATTACCAACAAACAATAAATTACTCAGTTGAAACAAATGGGTTTTAGAACTTGTGAGTGTTTTTTAAGTACCTATTCAAGGTCATATTATTGCATGTAGGAGAAAATAATTCATATGAAAAATAAAATTAGCACAATTTTTTGTTTTTATATATGAATGCAATAAATGCTTTATTTAGTGGAAATAATAACTCTCGAAAAAATTATCCTAGTTTTATTATTAGTAGAAAAAATTAAAAAAATACTTCTAAAACATTACTTTTGCGATGTGGTATAAAACATTTTTGATTTCAGATTCATAGTTACTACCTGTGCGTGTAATTTCGAGAATTTTGTTTAAAACTAAAATATAAAATATGTATTTGCATACAAAAGGATTTCAATTCATTTTAATTATCTTAGTTTATAACATAAAAGCGACCTATCTGGATTTTGAAAAAAAACACATTTATGAAGAAAGAGTATAATCAGAAATTAATTTAAATAAAATTTCAAACGATTTATTTAAAGACGAAAAACAAACGAAATCACTGAAGAGCTCCGCCGCCTCTGGGCTAGAAATGAAAATGAAATGGAAAGTACTTAACAGCTCCAGTGCCGGCCTCGTATTAATGAAGGGTGCTTACCCCCGATGTTTTGAATTAAAAACCTTCAAAACATTCCACCAACACTTGGTTTGCTCTGTCCACCGCTAAACGACGAAAGGGTGAAACGCAATTTCGAAATCTTTGGTCCAAAGGGGGTTTCATTTCCAACACTCCCGCTCCCGCTATGTTCTAGAACATTGGGGCTAGAGTGCACCATGTGAGGCGAGGACTATGCGTATTTTGCGTGCTGCGTATTTTCCTTACCTTCAGCTCGCAACTTAACTTAAAGGCAGTTGAGGAGCGGAGTAGAGGCCTAAAATTTCACGCTTGGGACCATTCCTCCCGAGGGATGGAGCTCGAAAATGCCCCCGGGCGTGTGTCAAATCAACCTGCACACCACCACCACTCGGAGATAACAAAAGCAGCTCCTTGGCGGGCTGGGGCAGGTCCTGCGAAGGACTCACTCGGATAATTGTAAACATGTCTGCAAATATAACGAGCGACTTACGAGGGGTTGAATATTGATTAAATACAGCCCTCTTGGTGGCCGGGATATTATTTACATATCTAAGTGGGATTAAGGATTTTTTGATATTTTCGGATACAAAGGCAACTGCGAGTGAATCTCGTTGCTTCCTGCATCTGGGAAAGATAAGGAGCTGTCGCCCCTCTGCAGGTCGCATTTCAAGCGAATTGAATTTAGCCACCCCCGCTGAAGCGTGCTTTGCCCACTCGTTTTTGTGTACCTACAAACACAAAACCCGGTGGGTTTGCGAACTTCCTGATTTGGTTTTATCCATTACCCGCCCCGCGGGACAGGGTGTCTCAAAATTTCAATGCAGCGCCGCCGTCGACTTATTAAATTTATTCATCGGTTGATTTGATTTCATTCGATTTGCAATGCATCAGCTGATCCCGGGAGTGAAGGATTTGTGCTAGAAAAGACCTCACCCTGATTCAATTCTGACGCAACAGGAGGGTCAATTTAAAGTTCCTAATTCACGCCCGACTAATTTCATGATTTAATTTAGATGTTCGGAGGGGCGCGCGCACACCGGAGGCATTCTATGGCTGCGTCTGTTATTTTTACACAAACCATTTCCACATTTGGACAGATTAAATTAGAGCCTTGTTACAAGATCTTGCAAGATTGCTTGCCTTAAATGGCGCCATAAAACGAGACGTAAGCACTGCAATCAAGACCAAAATGCAATCTGACTCTAAAAGAGCAATTACATCGTTAATAGCAACTTAATGTCTTTCAAATCATTCGCCTCCTGTCATTGGAGTAAATTGTTGTTGGCTTTTCCACAAACACAGCTCGCGTCTTAGTACAAAGGCAGTAATTACATTTTCAACACAAACTATACGAATTATAGGAAATGTTGGGATTTTACCTTCTCCTTCTTCAAATCAGTAAACTTGAAGTAGAGCGTAAATACGTCTTTTCATTCGACAGGTAAGCCTGGGACATTTTATGAGTTGTAAATCTATTCAACTTCACAAGATTAAGGAATTTATGTTGCCGTTGCGCATTCTTAAGTCTTACTTTTGTGATTTATGCTACATAGGCTCAGGCTGCCATACCTAACAGACAAAACTTTCTCTTTAGCATTTATGGACTCTCTGAAGGGTTTTCTACATTGAAATGCATCGGCTAATATTATCGTTGGTTTACTTAGCTGAAGCTTTAATGCAAAACAATAAAAATTTTAATGAAGAATTATGATTAACTTTGAGTACCGCAATAATTAAAAACACATGTACCTACTACTGTTAGAAGAGTAAAAAATAGCTAAACTATTAAAAAGTAATGATAATTGTAGGTATTATTATAACTGCAACACTAAGTTGAAGGCAGATTTTAATAATTCATATTTACATATTTTCCTGGGCAATATCTTCATGTTAAAATTGAATCGAATAAATTGTATCTACTTAATTTACGTAAATGCGAAAAAGGAATTTACTACAGGAATTGGGAGTTAAACTTTATTTTGAAATATTAAAATGTGGAGGTGATGTAAAGTATTGAATGAATGTAAGTCTAAAATGCAGGTTGTTATTACTATTGCTGGAGTTAAACAGAGCGAGAATGAAGTTAAGCATAACTAAGTTTTCTTTGGCCGTTTTTTTTCGACTGAAATTCACTCTTAGCTAGTGAACTAATTATTTACGAGTTTACTTTTGTAAGTTTTATTTAATTTATGTAACTGTCCGACGTCCGTCGAAGAAAACAAAGATTCATTAACAATTTGTTCGGTGTCTGCAGTATTAAAATGCAATTAAAAAAGCGGCAAGTGACCACTGATCAGTGCCAACATCGGTCTGACGATAGTCGGCGAATGTTTAAACCCTAGCTCTCGCGTTCGCCAATCGAAATTACAGTGACTCCGTTAAGATCCTGCAATCAAGCCATCAATCTCCGCCGATTTAATTCGATTAGAAGAAAACCGTTTTAGCGAAATTTCCATCCATCATGCAATCACGATCTCTTCGTTAACAGCGACTTTTCGCATCCATCTTGGCCATCTATTTCTCGAGGACTGTTATTTGTAGAGAGAAATTTTCAAGATTCGTTTTACTGAGGCACGTTCGAGGCCGAGCCACAAATTGCAGTTTGCCTCTTAAAGGGGATCGTCTGAGGAGGAAAGTGACTAAAGAACTTTAAGGTGGGATAATTTACAAGTACACGTGGAACACGTGTACTTTTCCGGGAATTAATTTTGCTCAAAGCAACGATATCACATGAACTTTTTGACCGAAATCAATCTGAGCCAATCGAACGTTTCGAGGTACAGCTCGTGTGATTTTGCATAAAAAAGTATTTAAGATATACGAGAACCGAGGAGAAAATCAGCTGCCCCATTCGTCTCGCATGTAATGTCTGATTAATTGAAGTGCCTCGCTGCGTCGTGAAGTCGATGTCTCGCGGTCGTTCGACTCGAGCGAGGCCATACATATATCGCTTGAAAAAGCGGCCCAACTATCGACTTCGACAACTGGCGCGGGCCGATTATGTCTTTTTAACGAAGGTAAATCGTTGCCATTAAAGCCCAGCCCAACTCGCGACTTCTGACGGCATAATTACGCGCTTATTTGCCTGGTCCAGTTCGGCGCTGAGTTAATGAGTCCCCTGGACCCGGTGCAGCCGTTTATGATTAATTGGATAAAAGTTTGGACATTTGAGACAGCGGTTGATGGGGGCACTGCGAACTCCGAAGTCCGTCACGATAACGAGGAAGTGCATTACAACCGATTTGTTAATTCAAATTTGAAGCACTCTGCCCCGGCGAGGCTTTCAGCCAGCAAAATTGCTGTAATTACGAGCTTCCTTTCGCAATAAAAATTCATTTCCTCATGGCGCAGAAATGGCGCCCTAGTTCCACAATGATGGCAGGAGTTTTTCGTCTCGCAAAGGACCCAAGTGAAAAAGTAATTAGTGCGCGGCAAATCGGGAAAATTCTGAAAATTATCACTAATGGATTTTTAATGGAACTACATTTTTGGAATATTTCTCTGCAAAACTAAAGTATAGGGTAGTTGCAGTAATTTATAGTCCTCTCCTTTTGCCATAACGATCCAGAAATTCTCGTATGCGTCGTGTTCCACTACTTTTTAAATTTGAAGTTTCAACATTTTTGAAATTCAATATAACATACTTTGAAAATTTTTAAGACCAATTTTCCTGTAACTTAGGAGAAGGCTCGTTTAACGATTTGATATATCTAAAGATATGTATATGTATTTTATGTATGTAATGTGATTTTAATCCAAGATTTTTCGACAACAATTCTTCATTGATTTAACATGTCTGATTTAACCCTACAAAATAAGAAATTAAGGAAATAATATTTGCATGCAAATGAATTTAATATGTCTTATTAATAAAATTTCTGAGATGTTTAACTATATAAAAAACTTTCACTTTATAAAAACAATGCTCTATGTTTCTTCTGCCATCTCTTAATTAATAAATCTTACCGCGATGATTAATGGTAGGTATAACAAACCAATGATAACTCTTTTCTTCTTTCTTTAGACCAAACAATAGTCTTGTTATTAGTTCCAGTTTGTAAGAGGTGTTTATACCTCCCAGGTGCAGTCATAAAATTGCACTGTTAGTCAGGTATATAAATTAGCTATCATTCAACAAGACAATTTCGAGCTAGCGCATGAATTATATTGTCGTAAAATTTCTCTATAGAGAAATATGAATATTTCATGAATTGTGTTAATAACTCATTTCAAACGAGCAATATATGCCCTAAAAGACAGCTCTGTTCGAGCGGCGGTGTAAGAAAAGTGTGGGAATTCTTCCAATTTTATTTAGAGACTACTAATTATGATAACGAATTGGCATTGTATTAGCATAATTAATTGTCTCAACATAATTTTGTATATTCCCACCCAAAAGTCTATGCTTGGGTGTCATAAGATTTTTATCTTGAAAAGTTATGCACTAAATGGGATTTTATGGTACTAGAATTTCTAAAGCTGATTAATTAAATGTTTTTGTTGTTTGTGTAAAATTTATAATACAACCACAACTACAGACCGAATCCACAGCCAATAAAATAATTAAAAACTATCTTTTTATTTTGAACTTAAGTTCTGGTTTACCTGACAATTTGTAAAATAATAAAGTTAATGTTTCGAAGGAATTTTGGCTTAATATAGAACTCGATTTACCATATTCATGGTAAAGGAAAAACATGTTTAAGTTTGTGAACAGGTATGAAAAAGGTCGCTTTCCCTTTCTCTCCGGACTACATATTGATGTTCTATATATTGTTGAAAAGTATAAACTCAATGCGAAAAGCTAAGAAAAAGGTTTCCACTTTTCTCATTAGTATGGCAGTCAACTAATCACAGTTGCCGCAAATAATTCCCGAGGAAATGTTCGGTATGTCGAGGGCCTTTTAAAATTCAATAAGGCACGAAATGAGGTTTCCCGAAATAAAATCCAGTCATCACCCCGATTCATTAGCCGCATAGCGAGCCCAACATGATCTTCAACAATTATGTAGAAGACAGCCGCCAGATGCAGGCGTGATCTTGTAAGACGATCGAAACGTGGAAGCACGCTGTTCGCCGCGGCGGCCGAAGAACGGTTCCGGCGTGGTGTGGCGCGGAATCGTCGCTTCTTTTCGGCGAGTAATTTACGATGGGAGAGAAATAATTCATCGCGGATTAAACGTGTGAAGCGAACTATCGGCCGAAATGATGGCGACTCGGAGAAACGGTCGAAGAACCATTTAAGTAATGGCAACAGCGAAAAGTCGATAAAATTAAAATAATTGCTCAAGTGGAGCCCCGAAGTGGAGAAAAAGGTCGTGTGCATGGGGCCTGCAATTGCAACTTGCAACTTGCAGGTTGCACCGCCCGCGAGAGCACGCTATAAGCGCGCGGACCGTCGCGTTGCCCTGGAGTTGTTTCTACACGCGGCGAAGTACACGAAAGTTGGTGTAAAATATTCGTTATGGTCCATTAACTGCATTATGCCACTCTGGCTGGTAGGACCGGAAAGAGTTATGCTTTATGTGTTTAATAGCCCAGTGCTAGCGAATGCCCCGCCACCCGCTCCCCGCTTGATAAAGAGTCGTTTTGCGCACTGAAACCATGGCCTCCACCAAGCCGGGGGGTGCGGGGAGCTGGAAACTCGGGTATCAGAGCCGCGCAGCACCAAGAAAAGTGATTTATCTCAATTTACTTACTCACAAGGCGATCTGGTGCAAGTACTTTTAAGACAATTTTCTTATATAGGCTTAACCGGTGTGATTCAGCCGCGCGGCCGAGTGCATTTCCCGGATCCCAGCGGCGGGGGGTGCGGGCTCCATTCTGCACGCACTAGTCATTTAAATCTGGTACTCGACCTGCTCCGTTGCCATAATCGGCCTCATAGCATCACGAATTATGAATTTATAGGATTCTACCGTTTCCTCTCGCAGTCCCGTCCCGTGGGCTCCGCGCGGCTTCGCCCTGGTTCAGGATAATTATGCTCCTATCATGCACTCGCAGTGGGCTATTATTTACTTAGGATTTACTCGCTCACCTCGCCTCATACACTCCTCGAACCGCAGCTTTAGAGTCAATTACGTTCTGCTTTATTTCGGGTCGAAAAGAGTTCTTTATTGCTCCTTTGCCTGATTTATGCACGGCGATATCTGTTATTATGGGCCCGTAAATGCACTCGTCTGGCAGCGCTCTTCGAAGCGGTTCGAACCAAACATAAACGATTTCGGCTCAAGGATTTCGACAGGAACAATTGACCAATTATATTTTTGCGGCTCATTCCCAGCCAGACTGAGTCCTTGATATCGTTCCAAATAAAATTATTTCGATTTTTATTGGAGATTAACAAGCTCTTAAAAAATCCTTCAAAAAAATTTCGTTTCGACGAAGTTCAAGAATGGGAATATTATATAAATACTTGGTTTTCTGAAGCTACTGATTAGCAAATTCTGTTTATTGATTGAACAACACATTCTAGTATAAAATTGCATAATTTCAACAGTAAACGTTGTATTGACGTATTTATTGGTCAAAAGCTAAAATAATAATTTCAGTACGTACCTTGTGCTCTCAGTCTCATTCAAACTTGATTTTGATTTTTCAATCTTCCTAATCTTGTGATATTGATTAGTGCGTTATTTTATTATTGGTAAGTCAAGGTCTTAAAATAGATGTTATTAAATAGTTACGAGTTTAATTATTTTATTTTTAATTTAATTAGAAAAAATACGTCTAGTTTTTTTATATTTGTGAAATAGAATGTGGTTTTAATAAACAGCTGTTTATGAGATCCTTTTGTTTTGATGTACTCAGTAATCCTGGGTTTTATCATTCAGGAACAAATAATTGAATCAGGGCTTGGGATTTTCTTTGTAGAGGTCAATGATGATGTTCCATTGAAATGTAATTCTTTTATTGAAAATATAACATTAAAATGGAAAGATATAGGTAATTTAAACGGTATTTAAAGTTAAGTGGTAATTCAGATAGAGTACTTAAATTTGAAAACAATAAGGGTGGCACCATTGAGTAGGACGAAATCAGCTAATGAAGACACCTACTTTCCTAAGGCAATAATTTAATTGATAATTTCTTATTTTATTTTCCCCATTAATGTATTTAAAAGTTATTCATCGCTGTTGATTCTGATCAGAGCGAGTTTCGAATGGATGCCTAAGGGGGTTCCCCGGCTGTTTTTGATTTGGCATTGTTTATGCATCTGCACCCTGAGAAATGGCTCCGATTGCAAGATGAATGCCCCGCGGCAATCACGGGTATCGCTTCGGCCGGCAATTAACTTTTACGTGAACCGGTTGAGCGTTTTTACGTTTTTATGGCTTACTATTTCCTCCATTTCCAGAAAACCATTAACCAACCGTTCGCCATCAGAAAGTTCACGCTGGAATCTGACTCTAGGAAGAATGGGCGAATAAATTTCCTCGCGAGGCATCTTTAGGAGCTGCGAACAAGGCTCGGGCCTCAAAGCGGAAGCCCAAAGGTGCACACGTCGTAAACAGGAATGTAGTTCGCAGTGCACCGAACAAATTTGCGCCGCTGCGAGGCGGCTGCTGGGGCCCCCGGACCGCGGTGGAGCAGCTGCCGCGGAGCCCCTCCTGGCCGGCGAATTGTGCAGTGACAAAAAGTGCACTCCTGGCATTTCCCCCCCGCCCGCGCCGGTGCATCGGTAGGCCCTGCTGCACCATGCCTTCTTTATGCACGAGCAAATTGCAAGAAGCCCTGTCCCCGACTATCCACGCCATTGTTCGGGCATACCTTTTTTTTTTCCCCGACGAGTGTAAATCTCTCCCAGGTCGGGCCAGCAGCCTCCGAGGGTTCGGAAAATTGAGTTGTGTTTCGTGTCAGCGGGATGAGATGAAAACTCGCGAGTATATCCAACTCCATTATTGGATATTTCAATAATATTCAACCTGTGCGCGAAGGAATCTGAAGATGCAGGAAGTATTCTTAAAGAATTGTCCGTTACTGGCGAAAAAGGCTAGCATTACGCAATTGTTGAAGATATCTGAGAAACAATGGAACATTTTGTCTTTGAGACAACCGGCAATTCCAAGTATTTTAAAAATTATTCTTAAAACTCTACCGCACTGGCCAAAGCGGGCTTCGGTCATCGTCTTACCTTCGTCTTTTTACTTTAGTCGCCGAAAGAATCAATCGACGGAATGATTTGGCACTATTCCTCCAGTTTTCTAATTTACGCTTAAATAGACTTTTCTTTGTGTTTTCAGTTTTTGTTCGAGCAAATTGTTACAAAGTTTTCGTCTGAAAACAAGTTTCCTAGCCTTGAGCATGCTTCACAAAGACGCACTCACAGAGGAACTTTTTGCTGAACTCATTTCGACAAAGTTAAGTTAATTAAGGGGGGGTTTTTCAGAGCAACTACTCAAAAAGTAGAGTATTTGTTAAGATTTCTTAAAGAAAATTTATCAACGTATCGTATACTGTGACAAATTTCGGAATTTTTATGACTGACTACACCAAACATTTCTCAGAAAATAAGGCTGCTTGAAATGAAATATGCACTTTACTGCAATAATTCAATATTATAAAATACATATTTTAAAAACATTTAATATTTTTTAACAGCTAATAATCATAAATTAAACATCATTACCATTTGTTAAAGTAATTGCAAAGCTAAAATACAACTTCATATAGCAATATAATAAAGTTTCAAGGACATGGACATTTGAATTAATTAATGCATGTTTATTATTTTGTAATTTCATCTACAGACATTTGTTTACTATATGTTTATAGAAGGAAGCCCTGGCACGGTTTGAAAGATTTACGATAAAATATGCATATTATTAAATAGCAAATTGGTCAAGTGCGATTTTTCACGCGGTTTGGCACTAATTATTTTAACTTTACATATGCAATCTTATAAAGAATGTTGTTGCTGATGTGAATACTTATTTTGAAACGTTGTGCTAGAACTTTAAAGATATTTCAATAAATAAATAAACGCAAGTGTCCAACAAGTTTGTCGTTAAAATAAATTCTTCTATACTAAAGAAACTATTATTATTTATAATAGGTATAATTTCCAAAAAAGCGGTCATAAACAAATATTAAGATCTTTTCACTGAAAATAGTGAAAGTGATTAGAGGTAATGCAAAATAGAGTAGATTTCAAAAAGTATTTTTTGTAATGTAAGGCTAATATTTTTAGAAGCGAATAGCTATTGTTTTTCGTGTTGTCGAAGAAAATTCAAAATATGTTCTTTTATGCTTCATAATTCAGTTTGCTTTAATGCTAAAAATGGTATCGAATTTAAATTTTTGACTTCTAAAAGGGAAACTAAAATCTTGACTTTAATTTTCAAAACGAAAACATATAGAACCAAGCTAAAAGTGTGCATAATAAAGAAATATATTAGAATTTGCTATTATACAAAAGAAAGGATTTCGATGATCATTTCTAATTCGAAACAGTTCGATCGTCGTCGTTATTTATGTTGTGTGAAGGAGAAAAAGGTTCGCTGCGAATTGATTTCCTCCAGTTCATTCAAATGCTGGAGAAGTAATCAATGCAGAAATCGCAGCAGGAATAGTCGCGGACAATGGCTGATTATCGATTTATCTGTTATTACGGAACCTCACGTATTCAAATGAAGGCCGGGTTCGGTTTGACCCAAGCCGGGAAACCCAAGAGCACCTTTCGGATTCTGGAGAACCCGAGCCTCATTGGGGCTGAGGCCCCACCGGCCGCTCCGACAGCACTTAGTCATCACACGAGCGACCCGACGCGGCGCGCCGCCGGTGTGCATTTGCATGTGCATTTTGCCATATGTTCCGTGCCGGAGATTTGCATCTATTTGGAGGCTGCGCTAAAATCTTGTATGCAAATCTTGTTCTGGAACTCGTTCAAAGATAGCCGTACCTGTTCAGTTCCTGTTCCATGATAAACTCTCGCGATAAAACAGTTATTCTGGAAGGTAATGTCTGATGACGGCGCGGCGGCGGCGTCGTTGAATTTACCGCGCACTCGTTTAATCCTCTGTGGCGCGGCGATCTGCTCCTGGTGGCGCCGGAAATTCAAAACCTCCTGGGAATTTATAGCACTGGTAGCGATCGAGCCACAATAAATTTTATGCACAAAACTGCACTCAGCCTTTCTCTCACACTTATATAAAATTTTATTATATTTCCACTGTGGTTGGATCACTGAAAATAATCACTGGCAGTGCATTCTGCAGGATGCAACCGAACTCTGGTGATAAAGATATTGCAAATTAACAGCGCACAGCACCTCAGATTTTTTTTTTATTAATAAATTCACTCGCGTAATCATAAAATTTATTTGAATTAAGGCAGCTGTTGGTGGGCCGCGCGGCGCGTGCTCAGAGCATCTTGCGTCATGCAACACTAGAACCGATCGCTGCCGACGGAATCCGTCGGGGCCGCTGCGGCCGGAGCAATTTTCAGCCGCAGATGCCCGCGAACGGCGCGGTTAATAAAAATATTAGAAACGATGGCAGCGCAGCTCCTTCAAGACGACAAGAACCTGCTGAGCGCGGAGTGTGCGGCGGCTGCGCGGTTCGCTCAAGACTCACTCCAGAGGCCATTTCATTTTACATTCGTTTCACGGCTGCGCAGCCGATGGTGTGCCCCATTTGCCCCGCGAAGGCTCGACATTTACATCTGGTCCAGACTCCCAGACCCAGGAGAAGCCGCGCGGCGATACCTGAGGAGCAGAGCACACGTTTAATCGAAAAGTGAATGCAAGACTAAGTCGGAATTCATTTTAAAACTTTTGCCTAGTACGTGAGACGCTTCAACAAACCACCACAGGCCCAGCCTAGACGGGTTTCAATTGAAGTTCTCTCTCCTTTTAGTCGTGTAACTTCTTTTCTTGAAATCGCGCGCCCCAGGTAAGATCCAATGTGCCGCCAACTTGAGTGACAAAGGAAATCGCTTTCGAGGCTAAAATATTTCGGAGCAGGAGAACTCTGTCACGGCAACAGGTAACTCAAAGCCAAATTTAGATCGGCCGCAGCATCATCTCCTGATCTCGAAATCGCGGCTCACCTTCCTTTCTCATGTTCGCGGGCCAACTCTCGAGAGATTTTTCTTAACGAATCGCTTTCTTGTTTATTCCTCGTGCTCAGCGCTGGAGCTGGAGGCTGGGGCTCAAAGCGAAATACGGCCACATTTACTTAACTACGTCTCTGAGCTCGTAAAAAACACGAGATCGGAATGAACGTTTGATCTGAGCGACAAATGAACTCGGGTTTGTTTATAAACCAGGTTCTTTCCGACTCCAAATTGTTCTCACACCAGACTTTTATTGTGATTCTAAATTTAGATCTTTTGGATCTATGTTACATTACAATTTATAACATTGAATCGTAAACGAAAACTAAACTAATGATCAATTCTTCTCCATTTTTTCTATAATTCCGCCGAACATATGTATGTACTCGATATAAGTTTGATTTAAAGACCTCTTATAAATATGTATGTACCTATATTATGAAAAGATGATAAATATCAAGTGTAACAAAGCTCAGCCTTAGTAATGCTATAAAAATATTGAACCATACTGCTTCTTTATTTTTAATTTCGATGTTTGTATAACAATAACTTTACTAATTGCAATGTACTTACTTTAAAACAAAATCATTTTGAATCCACCGTCTTGAGATCGAAAAACTGCACAAACAACTATATGCTGTACACAAATCGCATTAAATTTATTATTTTCGTTAAGGTATTAAAATAAAAAATGTTCTGTCTTAAGTCGAGAGTAGGCAAGCTAGTACCTACATTTTTGTAATGCATCTAAATGTTAAATTATTAAATTTATGTTGAAGCGTCTGGCTTCATACGTTAAATAGTTTGAAAATTACGCGGTCATTAGAGCATTTAAATATGTTGGCATTAATTATGCTTTCGCAGACGCAGCCCTTGATTTTAGAGTTGGTCCATTTCCACTTGCAGTGCAGTGCACTGGTGCGAAATCTCAATTTGGCTTACTTTTTGCAAATACTAATTATTTAGCATCTATACACAGTAAAAATTGTGTACTTCTTTAAAGGAAGGGAAAATTTATTATAATCAATAAAGAGTGGAAATTATACTATACACATACATATGTATATTTGAAAGTTTCAATATGAGTTTTTGAATGCCGGGATGTATAAATTTTTACTTTTATTATTGTATAAGCAAAAACTCAACGTGTCTGAAAATATTTAATTTGCACAAACAATGCGCATACCAATACCAAAATTCACCTTTTTCTTCCGATTTCCTTTCGCTAAGGTATAAGTAAATATATTATTATGCTTTACGACCGTTCTACTGTCCAAAAATACCTTTGAGGAAGGTATAAAATGAAATAATGCCGACATTCGCAGAGACAAGAAAGGTAAGAGTAATGCGAATGAATTCGTCAGTTTACATTATGTACAAACATAAATGCAATATTCGTTAAAAAAAAAAGTTAAGATACAGGCAGCTCTCATCTTTTGCTCTGACATAATCCGATTAATTACATTCGTTACTTTGCACGATCCTCCGATAAGAACACGTCTCTCGAAATTTGGGGGAGAAAAGTTTTGCACATGCTACCAAGTGCTCGCATGATAAATGCTTTCGAAGGAAAAGAAAACAAGCTGAAACAAACCTGTTTTGGATTCTGGGATAAGAAATTCCAGGAAGGTTCTTGGGTCCCGTCGTGTTCCCTTTCTCCAGGCGGTCGTCTTTATTTCAGGAGGGCTCCCACATGGCGACGACCCCCTAAAACACCGAATGTGTAGGAATCTTGTCACGTACTTAGTCGAACAAATCTATCAGATAGACTCTAGTGGGTGACAGGTGTGTGTGCTGTAAGCGTAATCTCCTTGTTCCGTGAGCCTCATCCTCCACCTTCCCGGTGATCCCTGGGAGTGGGACCAGGAACCTGGGAGCTGGAGCCCGGGACCTCGACACGTCCACGGAGCACCCAGCGCAGTGCGGTGCTCCACGGGCGGACGGGCGTGGGATGAGTTTACATGTCTTTTGACTTCCACTTAACAATTACGTTCGATTTCATGCTTGTCCCATCAGCACTACTGTCTGTCACTCCCAGGAACAACAACTGCGTGCTGAGAAGTTATAGGTGAGACCGGCCGTGGTACTTGGAAAATTACTTAGAATTAAAAGAAAAGCCACGCCGACACGATGAGAAAGATTCTGTGCATCCGATCCCCGGGATCACGGGCTGTTCTGCCATTAAATTAGGTGGGCTCTGCGAGGAGTACATTTCCAGAAACCTTTTCCACCTCTGGATAATTATGTAGATACATGCAACCTTCTAATTAAATTAATTAACTGTGCATCGGTTTATTTAACAGCGCTCTTGTGTCCGAACCGCTGACTTACTTTATTGCATTTATTTCTCGTTTTACGTTTAAATTCTTTAATTTTAACTATCCCAATTTGAAAATGGTTGTAAAAATATAACTATAATAGCATATGTTTTTCTAAGTCAAACTCTTTTCAAAGGGTTATGTAATATTTTGCAGTGCTATGCGAATTTGATGTGAACATACATATCTATAATCTGTCCCGTACTTTAGGTAAAGAAAATGCATGACCATTTTTGGTTGTACATTTTTTTAAAATATTTATACTTTTTTTATTTCTTCATGTGATAGAATATTGCAACAATCATCATATTTATAATATCTAATAACTTCCCATTATTTTATGATGGTGCACATGTGAATGTAGTTAAATCATAATATGTAATTTATAGTCAGTTGTTTAACATTTTTGCTAGAACTGACCATAAATCACAATGCGAAAAAATTGAATCCGTGGTTTTGCTCTTTTCGAATTTTCGAGGTGTTAAAATTCCCGATGGCCTGCGGTCCCACGATGGCTGTTTGCTTTTAGGCGACTTTTCACTACTGAACAATTTTGCCAGCGGGTCTTACGGCCTTTCGCAAAAGATTATCTTTAATTAACGAAAACTGCGGGAAAAAAGTACGCGAGATAATTTGACCATGCGAACGGCGCGGCGCTGCTATCAGCGAAATACCACCAGAGGCCGGTCCATGCTTCAGTTTATCTGAAAATGACTCACGTTTTCGTTGTTAAATTTGCAGTCGGAAACCTGCGGTCTTCGAGGCATTCCAGCGCCTTATTCAATCGTGAAAGGGTTTCGTCTTCGTCTTCATCTTCATCTTCACAGGCGGTGAACCTTAAGACGGGGGCCAATCTCCCGAGAAATTCTGCGTGAACAAATGTGGAGCGATCACGTGAAATCGCATCGAAGGAGCTCATAAAAACATTTCAAGTGATCGCCAGAGCTCGCACGGTCCAAGTCTTATAAATCACGTAAGATTGAGATTGAGATCCCGGAATGGGAATCGGGGTTAGTGCAGTAGCTAGGACCAGTTCGACTTCTTTTTGTCAATTTGAAGCCGTCTCTCTGCTTTTGTCTTGACGGACTTATTTCCAAGGAGGCCGCCTCGAATTCCATTGCCTTAAGCGGGGGCCCCATAGCCCCGGTCCCAGCCCCGATCCCGGCACGGCACGGTCCCGGCGTGATGGACGCAGGCGAGTACATCTGACAAAGTGGGATGAAATTCTGAATTTAAATGCTTTATCGAGAGTATTTTACGATATACAAGATTAAAGTGACATAAAAAATAAATTGCGCCGGGAACACGACTGCCTTTCCCGGGTTTATGGTGTACCGGGGTACTGGGGTACCGCCGCCGCGCTGGGGCTGCGCTGATTCGGACCTCGCTTTAATAAGGGGCTCGGATTATGGACGCAGCAGCGCAAACAGAATTCTCGGGGTCCGTGCAGCCGCTGAAAAAGTTGATCTCTTGTTGATTCGAGCAACATTTTTCCCTCCGCTCGCTGTACACAGCTTTTATGACTTTTTTATGTGACACAACAAGTTTTGTTTGCATTCGGATAAAATATAATTTTAGTGCGTCCTTAAATTAATTCAATTCCCTGTTCTTTCCTCAGCCACTCCGTGGGGCAGTGGCATAAGTGCAACGTAAAATTAAACGCATTCAAATGCGACCGAATGCCCCATAAAAAGCATATCGATTTTTCAGCACGCGATAAAAGATGAACAGGAGCCCCTGAGTTCGCCTGGCTCAGTGCCTTCGTTACGGGAAGTCACAAGGGCAATCGCACCTGTCGCAGCAACTCCTCTTCTTTTCATTCACCTGATCAAAAACCAGTAGTCGGAATTTGTGCCCCGCCGCAGTCCGGCCGAGGGAAGTCAATTTGAAACCTGAAATTATATCGAATGCCTGTTATTATCGAATGATAAATGACACAGCTTTTGACTTCGGACCGGAACCTCCTCCTCGAGCCAACGACACCTGCAAGCCTACCTTTATGTTTTGATTGAAATCAATTACCTGCCGATCGAGTGGGCTTATGTTAACTCTCCTTTTTTGACACTTGCTCATTAGTTCCACGCCACTCGCTCCGTTTTGTCGGAATTTCTGCAAGAATTTCAGCACCAAGGTGATGAGAGTCTAGTTGAAATACGATAACAAGAAGTGTGAATTCAGCTAGGATGCTGCGTTGCAATCCCTTTAATTCTAAAAAATGTTGTATGTATTATAAATATTAGACGTTATAATTTACATATATTTCAAAGTAGTATATTGTAAATTGTATAAAAACCACGATCTGTTGCAAAATTATAAACCCACTCGAAGAAGAGAAGTTGTAACTACATATTTCTAAAAATCTTAAGACATTTTTTCCAGGCAGGCTTCCTAATTTCGAAGTCGCTAGTTCAGTATGCCTAATTTAAGAGTCTTACCATACAATCATTGTACAATGGACAGTAAGCTGCAATAAAATCAGTAAGGTCCTCTCTCTTATTAGAGCTTATGCCTGAATCCCTATATGAAGTGATCTAAATATACAACTTACGTCATATATCAGACATTTCCCTAAAGATTAAAGGGATTTATTTTTAGTGGGAACGAATTATTTATTCTCTGGCTTTCCCAGGCATATTGTATTTCTTTTTTAATGTTTAGTATAGTGACGTGATTAATGTCAAATAGAATGATCTACGAGTACATGACATGTTCTTTAACTTCACGTCTTAACTAATCAGGCAGGATAACAAATATAAGAATTATAGTTGGTACTGCATCAGAAAAAGAAAAAATCCCAGAAAATAAATGTTTTCGCTATGATTTATGGATTTTAAAATATTAATCTGCTGAACATTTATAAAAATGTTAAAAGCAGTTCCAATACCGAAATTGCAAAAAGCTTCAACCATTGTCTCCTATTTTCTTATAAACCAAAAAATATTGTATGACAACTTTGTGGCCACTTTTGAACGCTCTTTTGGAGTCAAGAAAAACTTTTTCTTCCAGAAGAAAAGGGTAACAGCTTCCTTTGTAGGACTTTAAAAAAAAGGTTCCTCCTTCTATGAAAAGCGTTCCCATTGTGCCCACCAAATGGCGCAGCAGCAGGCTTCCATTTTAGCAAGTGAAAAGCACTTTACTACCCCGTCAAATGCAGGACATTTTGCACGCCCCTGAGTCTGACTGCGAAGTTTTCATTTTAAAAGGTTCATAAATCAAAGTATTCCACTTTCCTCGGGTTGGGCTGAAGAATTGGAAAATGGTAAGTCACATGGTGGCCCCGGCAGTTACAATGACCGGCACTAACACTCGGGTTGGAAAGAAATGGAACATGACGTCCGGGTTGCCGGGCACTTTGCTGGCGAAAAGGTGCACGAACGTGAGTGGAGTGAACCCACTCGGGGTTCTTGAAAAGCGCCCAGAAGTCATGCGAGTCAGTTTTAAATCCAGAAAAGATTAATGGACTTGAGAAAAATTAAAGGGCACCCCACTGCGCCAAAGAAGGAGAGCTCGCTCATATCCTTTTCCTTTCATGTGCGTTTTCCGGATGAAATAACATTTCCATGTACTTAAGGGGATAATGCGATGCTCGAGATTTTCAGCGATGCTGGAAATCATAATTTCCTCCATAATAAGCGCGCCTTTTTGCATGCGCGGGGGACAGCCGCGCCAGGAAGAAGTTTTGCTCCGAACTCAAAACCCATTTAGCGATGTTAGACATAAATTCAAAATGAAAACCTCGCTGATGGTACAAGCAACCACCCGGAGGTCTGGGAGCGGTGGACCAAATCAAGCGGATAAAACGATGAAAGCGGATACCTCGCATGGGGACAAGGTCAACAAAATTCATATTGCGAGTTATTTTCTCTGGCGTTCCATCGGTCGTCCGGCAGGGCCCTTTTACAAACGAAAGAATCTCGTTCAGCTTCACTTTCACAGTTGAATGGACGCGACGCGGTAAGACGCTCTGACGTGGTTTTACCTTTTCCTCCGCGTAGGACACATTGTTTTTAAATTCCTGTGATGGTCTAAATGTTAGGCGATTCCCGTCCGGCAGATTCTTCCAATTGCGGTCACAGAGGAATTTATGGGAATTTTTTTCCCTCTGTAAAGAATGCCACAATTGCTACCGAGAACATTCTTCAACTCTGCTACAATATGGTGGGAATGCCACAACATAAATGGATGGGTATATAAAACATAAAAATTGAAAAACAAATACTGTTACCTTTTAACTGACTGAAACGAAAAAGTCAATTCAAGTGCCCTTTGCTCTCACGTATATTTTATATTATAAAGACACTTCTTGCTTCATCTCCTCATTTTCATGTAACTTCGATTTCTAGATTTAATAGAACACTTCATTTAATTGATTCCCAAATTGCTCACTGAACTTCAATCATGTAAACGAATTCGTTAACTCAATTGTTGAAAAATCTTAAAATTATCTGTTCCGACTTGCCATTATATAAAATGCTGTTCGCATATTCAAAAAATCTCAACAATTTTCAAGAGCAATTTCATAGAGGGACGTGAATTTTGTTTCAATTAAATTAATTGGAAAAGTCGATGATGAAACGACACAGAACAAGTTAGCGCACAGAACTAGTTATTACTCATGCAATTTTCTTTTACTTTACATTTTGTGCTGCCAATTTTGCATCGATAATCAATTTATTCAGCTCTGTGATGATTAAATGTAAATGTGTAGCATTTGATAAAAGTTTTTTTGTGCGTCGTTTTATGTTTACCATGTTGGGTGGCTCTTGATGTCATGATATTGGTTTTGCTCGGAAAAACGCATAAGTTGTTATTACAAGTTTGCAGATGAACAGCATTTAGTGACTCTGATTAGAAGTTTTGAATTCTGCTTTTTTTGCACTAAGTAGGAATGGCTCCATTAATAAAGTTTCTGTAATTTTTAAATAAATGTCAAAACCGTACGTGTTGGAAGTTTTCGGATTCAAAATTAATGCAAAAAATTTTAAGAAAATAACATATCAAAAGTATTTGTACAAAAACCTGTTGACCAGTATAATAAACATTTTTCCCATAAGACCAGTAATTTACGAGGTATACTTACAAAAACTGATTTTTTCCAAAATGTTTACAAAAATCGTTGGCATTTCATTCAGGAAGTGACAGCTCACCTTTGAGGTACAAATTTTTTATATTTTCCAGATTTGTCTTTTTGCGGAATTTTTTTTGTTTTCAAATACATTACAATATTATAAAAGACTTCGTAAATAAAGATTATTATCGAAAGAAAGAAAAATTATTGGAAAATCGAAATTATTGACTTTTCAAATGGTGTTTCAAGTATCCTTCTATTTTTTAAATTTCTTTAATATTTTATACTTTATAACAGAAACTCGCCTGTTATTACCGAATAATTTTTGAAATTGTAAGGACGCATGATAACATCAAATTACGAGCTTGAACTTCTGCGTATCCCATAATTACACTGTACTCGGTTATTTCCTGATTTTCCTTATTGTCTGGCTATAACAATCTTAACAGCTTTTAAAAGATCAGACCTCATGCTTTTACCGAGCACTCATTACGCGGTAAGGTTGCTGCTAAAAAATGAGCCATGGAGGCGATAAAAACGTGCCGACTACATAGCGAGCTCGCTACGGGTTTGCTAAAACATGTTGAGTGAAATTATGGCGATAAAGGTTGATGATTTATTTCAGACTGATACTAATTTTAGATATTCTCATGACTTTCGATTAACTTTAACTAACACTCAGCTCATAAGACGAGGCAAAATATTGTGGTTGAACTAGACTATTAAAGGTTAGACGTTAAGGTAAACCGGCGGAGTGGAGGATCCTCTTTTTGCTTTTATATAGAGCACTTACAAAAGATTCTGGTTACCTTATAACGGTTAATTTCAAAGTGACGTAATCTGGTCTTTTACGATCACTAAATCTTTAAGAGAGGCACGTAACTAAGCTGGGCAACTGCTTTTTTATTTTTTAGCTTCATCGATTAAATGCTAAGTTACCAGGTTAATGCGTTGCAAAATTACGAACTGATATTTATATGCACTGCACATGCGTACATTTTGTAATAACCTCTTTGCTTTTATTTAGATAGGTTAAATGCGGAGATTTATAACCCGTTTGATTACTATTAAATTAGCGTAATTATATTTAGTTAGTCCACTGAGATTAGAAATAAAATAAATGACATTTTAATTATTCCATCATTGAAAATATTTCGAAAGCTTATTAAGAATCTTACATTATATAGTTTTTTAGTAAAAGGAGTAACAAAGCATAGAAAGAAAATAAATATATATACATGAATTTTCAGATTATTATCAAAATGTGAACGGAAGAATTTAGGTATTTCATAAATTTAAACAAGACCACGAAGCAAGTTCGAATGAGTTTTACAGTGAATTAAGCAGAAGAAGCGATTGTAAATATTTACACTAAAGGGAAAGGGAGCCCAAACACGATAAATCGAAAGGGTGAAGCAGGATCAAAGACCTGCTTTCGAGTAAACAGAAGGTCGTTAAGATGGCTCAAGTGAATGAGGTTCTATAATTAGACTTTTCTTCGCGGCTCATCTGCTCCGCAAGTGAACTTCACCGTGGCATTTTAAATAAACAGCCGGCAAGGAAGTGACTCGTACTTTTAGCAATTGCTTACACCCCGAGGCGCTTCGGCTCAATTCGATGCTGATGATATCGATTGCAATGGAAGCAGTTAATGCAAAAATAGCAATAGAATATGTTGTGAGAACGAGATTTTTATTCCACTTTGTTGAGGGTGCTGCCTTTAGAATACTTAAGGCATTCTTCGTTAATTAATATCCAGGAATGTGCATCGTATGCACTTGCACTTAAAGCAATTGCATATTTTACTTTTTCGCAACTAAGATGTGAATAAGCAATTTTTCCATATTTTAGCTATGAATGTGGGTAGTATCATCTTTTCAACGTTTAGAAATTCGTTTTGTTTTCACTTTGTAATGTTATAAAAATTACCTATTTAGCAGTTTTGGTTTTCCCCTACGTTTATATTTTGGATGATTTCCTTTTACGGGTAAAGACATTTATTAAATTATATTGAAGTTAAATAAAATAATTTTTTTTCTTTTTATACATTAATTAACTTAACGGTAGTTGCATTATTAGGTGCAATTTACATTCAGAATTTTAAATAAAACAATTTAGCCAAAAATACTTTCATGGGTATTATGCAGCTCCTTTCTTGGGAAAATTTGCTGAAACAGAGATAAGAAATAAAGCCATTCTCAAAAAAGGTTGTTAATTCTGAACTCACCGGAGACATGTACCGCATAAATAAAGCTGTATTGTCAATATGCCAGATAAAGTTGACACAAATGGATTGATGTTTACCCACACATAACCATTTGTACCGTGTTCCTGCCTGCGCCATTAGTGCGCCCATTAGAACTGTCCTGGGAGAAGTAGCCCTAATTTCCATAAAGAAGTGAAATCAGTCTCCAGCCCGAATTTGAATACAATCCGAATCGCTCCACCGTGGACTTCTCCGTCCTGGCGAGCTGCGATAGCCCCAACTCAGGAGGAAAAAGTCGCCGGAGATCAACTAGCGTCAGACTTATTCAAATCGTCCCGGTGACATTGAAAAATGCTGGCCGCGAGCTATTTGAATGCAGTAGCCCTGGAGGAAAGATGCAGCCGCAGTTCAACAGATGCGCCTCTTCTTTTAAGATGCAGAATCGGAGCAGAAGCTGCAAGTGCTGGGTAAGCAGAGTTTTGTATGCTAATTCCAATGTCACTTAGCACGCTGCAGATCGACCTCGTTTTGGCGAGCGTAGGATAACTTTTCAAAATGTTATTATTTAGTTGTCGCAAGATTTAAAGGTTTTGCGATGGCTCAATGAGAAACTAATTCATTTTTAGATTGAATGCGCCAGATACGCGCATTCAGACGCAAGATCAAACGCATCGAACAATGGCCTCCCGGAACCGATCGCGAACGGCTCTGGGTGGCGAAATTAGAAAGATTTAGAACTCCGCCTCGGAGGAGGAAGGAATCCAGTTGTGAAGATTTCGCTCACGAAAAACAAATTAGGGAAAGAAACACGATGAAAGAATTCGCCGCATCTGTGTGAGGTGTCGATGAACCCATGACCTGGGAAATTTCTTTCATGTGTCTGTCAGAGATAAGAATTTTAAAACAAATCGATGGTTAAAGGAATTTAGATAAACATTTTAAAATTTTGTTATGCATCATTTAAGATGAATAGTTGATAAATGAATGTAAAGTAAAATTTGCAGTCGAAAAATTGGAATATAATGTTGTAACATGGTTTTGAGTAGGTAAATATTACTTATTTAGAGTAGGTATTAAAACATATGAGTTTCGATAAAGTTAATACAAATTGCATATCGTTATATCGGTGTAAACTGCCCCCTAGCTTCTGATAAAATATTCTATGCACTTATAAGCATTGATTGTTTATAGCAAACTTGATCTCACTGAGAGAAAAATCCGGCTTTAAAATTAAAAGCGAATACGTTTAATTGAAAAACATTCATGAGTTTTCATTTTAATCCCTTAACGTAATTAATCCGAATGTAAACATGCTTATTTTAAAAGAGTCGCATTTGAAACGTACAGGTTAAAAGAATTCTTTTTTGATTTAAAAGTATACAAGTATTCAAAATGTACCAACATTTGTAATGATTTAAAAGCTTAATTTTTAATTTAAAAGTTTCGGTATCGTTTCGAAAAAGAAGAAGATTCGATTTAACCGTTACCGTGCATTCTGTGCTGTTTAATGGAAATGTGTAGAAGTGTCCGCAGTTTTGTGCAAAGATGCAGCAAATTTGTTTCTTTTTAAAAAAGTGCGAGGTCAGGAAATTGCTAGGTGCTACGGTTTCAAAGTGAATTTAAGGCAATAACCAAGTAATCACAATAGAAAGGTATGTATTTAAATCAATCTTTTTAAGGCCAATTTTTCGATCTTCAGATGAATTTATTGGACGAATAATATTGTCCCAATAATCAACTTGGCTTTGATTTAAAATAACTATCAGACCGATAAAACTACATATTTGCTACTACCTGCGTATTTCGGAAATCAATTGCAGTTGAGAGTTCATTCTGGTATCGTATTCGAGACACGGTCCAGATTCGAAGCTTGAGGGCTTTTCTCTTCAATTAATTCGCTTTCTAATGTATGTAAATTTGCATTATTATTTTGTATTAAACGCAATTTGAATACATCTTTGTAACGCCTGAGCTCAAGGAAGTGGAAGTAGTCCATAAATTATTAACTGGCAATCGTTTTGCGGCTCTATAGTCAGATTGTCAAAGCACGCATGGGTGCCTGAGATATCACAATTTCCTGCAATTGCCCGTGTGAGCAGTGGACGCCTAATAAATTATGAGCATGGCAATTACCACCAAGATACATGGATATCACTCTGGCGCTGGAGCAAAATCGGACACGGAGGAAGTACTTCGGGGAGGCTGGATGATTAATGGAGTGCCTATTTCACCCCGATACAGGTTCTGGGCGCTGGCTGCATGCAACTAGAGTCCAGGTAAGTCCAACAGGAACCTGTTGCACTTGCAACTCTATGGCGTGATCATAGGGCGATCGCCTTTTTTCAGGAATCGCCGCGTCGAGCCCTGCGCATAATTGCGGTTTACACATTCGAAGACAAGATCACATGAATAATATGCAAATGAACAGAGCCTAGATAGGATTTACATCGGAGATTGGGGCCGGCCGGCTTAATTAATTACTCACAATCAAACGAAATGTGGCGCTGGTAAAACGTGTGCAACTTAACCAGACGCCGGTGTATCTTATTATGATATCGCCGCGGACAAAACCGACGACACCCAGCGTTTTCTTTTCCGATAAAAAGATAGCGCGCGGTAAAAATTCGCACCTGTCGCGATGAGACCGCGTTATAAGTAGCATTTTCTTTACGCTTAATGACTTGCACTTGTCACCTTTCCACCACCCACTCGAGTCAGGTGTTGTGCAGTGCAAAAAGCCTCGCGGCGTTTAGTGATGAATGGCCTCGGATCCATCGTAACCTGGGGAATCGGCCTTAAGTGCCCTACAGATAAATCATGTTCTCCCAGTTCTCCAGAAACACAACGGCGGAATCTCCGCCACCGGGGCGAACAGGGACGCGATGGGGCCCCCGCTCCAACTCCAAGTAAACATCAGCAGTTCGTGCTCAAGCATTTAAATTGGAAAATTTAAGGCAATGCACCGGCGTGGGTGTTACCTATCTAGGTGCCATGAGGCCAGGAATTTCCTGGATGCCGCATGCAATCTTTCTTTAAATTGGCCTCTTTAATTAGGATTAGAGCTTGCGGATGTCTGCCTGCGAAGTGCAAACTTCCAGCGTCAGCCGGAGCTGCATATGCTGGGATTGGGTGAATGCATTACATTTTGTGTTTACTCTCCTGATTGAAGGTAATGACGTGGTTTGCACAAGGAGAGACTCATGTTTTAGAATGCATCGTGGGTCTAATAAGCACCTACAAGATTGCAAAAGGGAAGCATTAACCTCACCTAATTCCATACTAATTTTTATTGATACTTTGCGTCTAACTCTCACAAAAGTAAAAGTCGTCAATCTTGAGTAGTTTTGAAATTCAAACCTAATTCTGTATGTGTTAAATTTTCCCAAATCACCTTTTAGAGTAATCATGTTTAAAATAATTCTTGTGATTATACATATTATATTCCATTTGAAATCATGTCATTAATTTTTAACACAAAACTTTTAAATGATGTTATATTGTGAGTAACAAAGGACAATTCTTTTAAAAAATATAACTATAGAAACACAATGAAACTTTACTGATTTATCAGTAATATATTTACTTTTAAACAAATAAATCATGTTAATTGCTAAATAAATATAAAGGACTCAACGCTTTTCTAATTACAAGGTGCTTGTGACTTCGTTTTGACAGCCTATTTATAAAAACTTAATTAAAGGAAATGAAAAATCGCGCATTCCACCACTGCAGGGTCAGTTGGAGTAATAATTAATATTGTTGCGTGAGGAAATACCCAGACAGGCTATCCCTTTATCTTTTTTTTCCAAATAATGTTCGCACGATGTCATGCAATTTTTTTCCTCGCTATTTCGTGTCGACGACGTTATATTATTTTATAAGCTTTGGTACTAAGCTTACAAGCAATTCCACTTTTCCAGAATTTTTACCGTCCGCTTGTTCTGCCATACAAAAGTCAAGAGTTCTAGAACTCTTAATAATTTGGGGTCGGATCAGTGAAAAGGTCGACTCTTGAATTATTCATCGATTTCTGCCACTTCAGCGATTATAATGCCCCAAGAAATTGATTTTAGGGTGGAGAGTCTCATGAATACTTATATGAAAGCATTTCTTTGTTGGAATGGCTTTAATATTGAAAAATAGCCATGCCTTAATCCCATCTTATAAATCTAGCTGATATTTCATACATGCTGAGATGAGAATGTGTCTAAGTACTATCAATCATATCTCTTACAATAGTTACTAGAGCAAAAACTGAAAGCATATATTAGTGATAATTGCGTAGAAAAGAGCAATAGACCTTTTGAACCGGTTATCTGAGATCCACACTCCTTTTTTCCACATCGCTTAACGTCTGACCGCGACTTTCTTGGCGAGGAAAATGAGCAGCGAGAAATGGACTCTGAAGCAATTAAATCTCATAAAAATGACAAAGGCCGGTAATTTTTTTTTATCTAAAAGGTGACTACGAGAAGCATACAGAATGTGGTCACTCGAGCGATAAGCCCTAGTTGCCTCCATAAAGGACGACGAAGGAATTTTTACTCAGAATTTCTATTTGCCCATAGAAACTGGAGGTGATCCCATGAACGGGGTCTCTTGCGCCTATTCTTTTTTTATTTCCTCTAAAGCACCGCGTGGCTAACGAGAAATGCAAATGGAATGCCTTCGCGTGTTTGATTCCCATGACCATTGCTCCATAATGGATGGACTACAATATATTCTGCATAAATTTAGATAAGGGCGAGGAGCAAATTCCCCGCTTTTCGAGGGTCTTAAAAACGCAGCATTTGCCCGACGGGGTGCATAATAAACTAACCGAAGCTGTAGGTGGCTAATTGCTGCATCTAAAGTCCAAGCCATAGGTAGCTCGTTACTGGTCGGCGTTTACGATTCCTTTCCCCGGGACAATCCACTCCTTAATTTCTGCACTTGTTGGGTTCCCCGGGCCCGGGGACTATCGAAACTCGGTCAAACCGACGCGTTGAAGAGGCAACTAAAGGCAGTCGAAACCAAAACAAAACCGCCTCGATGTGTGGTTAAAATCACCCCTCAGTCAGGTTGGCATTTGTGGAGCCACCTCTCACCAAGCAGCCCCTGCAGGAAACAATGCGCGTAATTTATTTGGGAAAAAGTCCATAATTCACGCTGCTGGCATTTCACTTGATTAATATTCTCCTTTCATTCCAGAAAAAGGAGGAAATTGCCGGAGGAAAATAAAAACAGCCAGAAATTCCGCAATTGTTCTCGATAAGGCTTTCTATATGACATCTGGAAGTGGGCCATTAGTGCTCTCCCCAATAAAAACCTTTACCAACTATCTGCAGAGTTCTTCCGCATTAAAATAAAAATTCTTGTACATGCCCATTGTGTTTTTTTCTTACTATGCAAGAAGGCTTAATTAACTATTCAGCTCATTAATCTTAACTTCAAAATATGAAGAATCCATTTGTTTCCAATTCAATGATTTTAGACAGACGTTACAAGCAAACAGAAAAAAGCTATGATGGTTTTTATGTTTTGAACCTTATGAGACCTACATATAGATGATGAACGGAATCTGAAAAACATTCCAATCTCCCCTAATTAATGAAATGTTTTTAGTAGAATAAATTAGTCTACTAAAAAATATATAATAATGTAATATAAAACAATCACGACCTTATTAATATGTAATTTAACTTAATTCACAAATGTCTATTCTCAAACAATGTAAAGCTTTTCATATGAACTGATTTTGGTAAATAGCTATTTTTGAAGTTTCCACAGACGTTTACGATTAATTACATATCCTGTTGTTTGGTTCGATCCTTTGTGATTTTGGAAAATAGTATATAATATTTAAAATAAAGGAAAACTTAAACATTTTAAGTAATTTTTAAAGAATCTTAATGTGGAAATATAAACAACAATTTAATAAACAGTTTAAAAATGATTATCTTTTTAATTTTATTTTTTCTTTCATTTTTCTTCTTCTAGATTCATGTCATGTACATTCTATTTTGGGCGATCTGGAAAGAGAATTCTTCTATACTACTTATATATGGTATTCAGTTTAAATTTGCTAATCCCTCATGTGCGAAGTAACGATGTGCCATTAATTACAGGTAATTTTCATCGGCGGCTCGTTCCGCGATAATAATCAGTGCAGAGTGCTATGTAACAGCAGATCGAGGAGTTGAAACCATTTAATTCGGACTTATCTCGCAGCTTTCGTGCATCGGACTGCTAAGAAGGGTTGCTCCAATTTCTACGACAGGTAAGTACCTAACTCCTTATCTGCTATTAAAGATTAAGTGAGTGTTATTAAGCCGGGATTGGAAACGTTTTTTCATTCAGTTATCGATTTGAAATGCATCAATACACGAGGTAAAGAGTACCTAGATAGAAGATACTGTGCCTAAGAAACCTGCTTTGAACCTCTACTCCGGCAGATAATAATCATGGTTGCATTTTTTGAATTCCACCGGCGCAGTAGTGTAATTTCGATTTTTGAAATTTCATAAACCAGCTTTCCAAATTTATTGCTGAAAAATAGATACATATTAGTGTTACTATTTTTATTCAATTTGTGCCTTATGATTGACGCAAGTTCAACTATTTGAATTTTTGATTACAAAAACTTTATTATCCGAAAGAAATTTGATCTTTCTACGTATTATGGATGGTATTCATGACCGAGATTCAAATTGTTGCATGATTACTTTTCTTACAAAATCACCCTAGAAAGTTGGACCATAATGATGAATTACAATAAATTTTCGCTTACAGTTATTTATCTAAACTTCCACAGTTTTTATATACATATACCTACATAATAGAAAATCTCGTGAGAGTAATCCAGAACATCTTTGTTTACAACTATGCTAACTATGTCGGAAAAAAGTAATTCAATTACGTTGCGATATTCAGAGACACGCTGGTCATTATGCACTCGTTAAACTGCCCCATAATCTCATTTTAATTGAAAGGTAATTAGTTAATGGAAGAGATATTAGCATACTTCAACCATTAATTTCAAGATGTAAATGAATTATTAATTCTGTTCATATAAATGAATAATTGCTCTACCTGCTTCTTAATTGCGTGTGTCGAGCTTTGATGAATTGCAAAGTTATGAACTGTTATAAATTAATGTTGCATGTAACTAACGATAGCAAAACAAAATTGAATTTAATTAAATTATATTATGATATAGTATAACCTTCCCATTTTATCGAAAAATTTTCCTATGTGGCTTTTTTGAGTACAGCACAATTCAATAGCATAAAATTCATGTGGAAGCAATAAAGCATCGAAACGACTGTCCACAGAATTTTTATAAGGTTCGTTATATTTCCAGCGTTATCTATATAAATAAAAATGAAACTCCATTCCAATGAAAAAAGGGCAGTCTCAAAATGTGCTCAACACAATCACATATCATTTTTATATACTTCCTAAATGGTTATCTTTTTCCGGCCCCGGGTTTACATATAATCAAATCAAATGACCACAGCGGACAAAAATCCCGGGAACATGGTCTCCCATTTTGATGATTCCTTTAAATGATTTTATGTCCACTCTTTATTTCGAATATATTGTCGGTTATGGCGCCATTAAAGGGGTTTAATATTTTTATTGCGGTCTGCAATTCATAGCCTGTTCGTATGCCTTGCAGGAGTATTGTTTCCTGCCAGATTTTATGCAGACCATTTCATGTGTACACATGAAATATTGAACAGGATATTAGAGTCCTTAATCAATTCTGGACATTCGGTGGAGGAAAGCAATCGATATTGCCTTGAATTTAAGATGAAATTCTTCTTCAAGATTCAGCGCACGTTCTATAACATTCTCGGGTCTGTGCAGGATTTGTGTGGTCATTTAACCTTTTTTATGTATAAAATCTAGATAAATGATGTTCAGATCCTTTTGGATTAAGCTTAGATAGAAAGATATGTTTTTCTTATAAAAATTGAAGGGGCGGTACTTTAGAATCCAAAATATGTACTTGAAACATAAAATGTAACATTATTATTTGCGGCAATTCGGTCAAATTAAATTAAGGTCTTTATATAAACGAACCTCGGAATTCTTATAAACACCTCTAAAATACTTTTACAGGATCGATGTTTTGGTTTCTTTATATAACAATATTGGATAAATAAAAAATAAAAATAATATAAACTTTCTGATTTTGATAAAAAAAAGAAATGTTAAATGAGATTTCCGTGTAGCAAATTTAAGTTGAAATGTAAGTTCTCAATTTTAAAACTAAAAATTAAAAGCAAATGTACGTATTTTCAAGTAGGTATGTTCGAAAACATTATTACAATTTTGAAACAGAAGTACTCACGAAAGTAGTGCTGACATCTAAATTGCATTTGCAGAACGACGATCCATTTATTACATTAGCATCACGGCAATTTTGAACCTTCGAACCCCAGGTGGGTCTCAACGACTCCCCCTCGGAATTTGAGAGAAACATTTACCGGCTAAAATAGATCTCCGCTGACATTGAGCAATGACAAATTGTTTCGTCAGCTCATCTAGAAAAAACATTTTTCTTGGGATGTCTTACATCGCTCCCCAGCGAGGGGAGTGAAGTTGTCAAAGGTTGAGAAATGATGAGTTATATACCCACTTTCTAGCAGACCCATATCTCTGCACGTGTGGCTCACTTCCCTTAACGATTGTTAGTTTTATTAATGGATGTCGTGGCATGTTTCTGACAGTTTTGCAACAACTTCGCCAAATCCCAGCTCGAGGTAAAATCTCATTTGGGCGGATTATGACTTTCTGTAATTACCTTAACGCGTGGTCCGTTTAATTCGCATATCAAATAGAAGCGAAAGTGTTAACACAAATTAAGTGGCCACTGGGAGCCAGACAATAAAACCCTCCTGGCCGCCCCGGGTTTAATGCAAACCAGAGTTTGAAACCGATAACGAGCGAAGTCAATGGCCGTCTGGAAAAACGATGCCATTCCCTTCGGTTAATAGGTGGCCATGGTCGTTGCAGGACTGTCCTCAAAGGGTTTTAATATCGCAAAATCCATCGGGAACAGCTGGACTTGGCCAGATAATCACAGCAGCTCTCTGAATAAGGCCGAGGTGGTGGAAGACATCCTGGCCGGTGTCCTTAAATTAGAACCGCGTGATTAAATTGCTTTCGCCCTAACTAAGAAGGGTCCAGCGATTTGCGGCTGCCGTTCAGATGATGGTAACGCCGGCAATTAACCTCACGAGGACTTTATGATTTATCCCGTGCAATGGTGCAAAATTGTCCTGGGTTATCGAAGGGTTGCGGCTGGAGACATTACAACCTTTGTACGCAACATTGTTCAGCGTTGTAAAGGAGAGTAATTACAATTAATGGCCTGCATTACCCTCCGGATGGAGCAAATTTCGACGCTATAAATCGCGAGCCAATGACCATATGTGTCGCTTTTGATTTAGTATATACACGCACTTATAGTAATTATTATTAATTTCATCTATTTCGTTTTATAACCTATCCCAGATGCCTCCCATTCAAATTTTTATGCAAAACTTAGAACAAATTAACTAAATGTATTTTCATATAACGCAGTAGGACCAAAAGTTATGAAAAACTCTTACATAGTTCAAATTAAAAACAGCACTTATTTTACAAAATAAATGTAAAATGATTTTTCTATCCATGATCTGTTTGATGCTAAAAAATCATTAAAAAATTAAATACTGACTTTGTACCTAATGAAATTGAAATTTGTAATGAATGAATTTAAGTTTCAAGTGTAAGGCTGCGAAATTTATAAGCAGTAGGTAAATTAAATAAAGCAAAATCATCGCCATTCTTCCACTAGAATTTATAAGAATTTAAATTGACATTGATTCTGATACGAACTAAGTTGTATAAAAAACTGATAAAGGAATAAATATTCCAAGAATAATTCAAATTTACATAGTCTAAATATTCTAAATTTTAACAAGCAAAGATTTACCGCCCAAAGCCCAAACATTCTTCGAAGGCATCTGACGAAGGAATGACAAAAATCGGATTTTATTGAATCCCAGGGGCAATGTAATCTTTAGAATTCTTCAATAAAATTCGAGGGTTTGGAGCCATTGCCTATAAGAACGGTTTCCCTTTTCGTTGGTATTCGCCAATTATTTTGTTAAGAAAAAGGGAAACCGCCCCACGGCAACAAACGCAAATTTTGTCTCGTTTTTTTCTTTGCTTTGATAAGGGCATGGCCGAAGGCAAAGGGAATAAAAACTTTTCGCTTTCTGTAAACTGAAGAGCAACTCTTAACACGGCATCATCAGCCACGGCAAATATCCTTTTTAATTAAACTCAATATTTGAGGAGACATTCCCCCTCATTTCCCTCAGAGCGCTTTGTTTGAGGCTTCGACATAAAATCATTCCTAATTAAAAAAGTTTTCGTTCTTTTGAGCCGTATTTTGACGCAATGAGAATTGTAAGCAGAAAGTTCTGGCTCCACGGGAGCTTTACGGAACTCAAGACGGTGGCACAGGAGGAAGGAGGTCGCCAAGTAGCGACAGGAAACCAACCACTCCAAAATTTATCAGCCGCAATTTCCGCCGCGCTCCTGGGCACGGAAGGAAAAATTCTTCGGTGAATAAGAACAGGAGCCGAAGTGTCTGACGCCAAATTTTCGCAGACCGACGGCGACGTAGAAAGTTTCCGGGGAAATGGCTCGTCGCGACGCATTTGTGCATCCTTCCATCTGACTGGTTTTGCTGCATCCTTGCACTTCCCTCGTCCCGACGCTCAGCCCAGCCCCACAAATGGAGCATCGCTGTAAAAACACTCGAATTGTTTATGGTTTTAATTCTCTGAGAAACTCCGGAAAAATATCGCAGACAACGAGGAATATTCCTTTCAAAGCCATAAGTTTGTGGATGTTTTCCGACAGCGCATAAAAGACGCTGTTCCTGGTTTGGTCAAAGGAATGCTTTCCTGCGGGAAAAGCAGGATAAGAGGTTGCGAGCCCCACTTCTTCATTGTCTTTCCTTGATACCATTGTTTTGCTGAAGATTTTGTTTTTCAAATTTTGCTTACTTTCACATTATATGAAACTGGAAAATTGGTATAGCTTTAAAAGAACAAGAATGCGGTTGAATAACACAAATTTTGCATTTTATAGGAAATACATCTCGTAAATAGCGAAATAAGGAATACTCTTCCTCTGTACCTGGGACATTTTTCCTCATAAGATATGGAAAAGTGTTATACTTACTTACTTTATACAATATGAAAATTGTCGAGCAAACAGGTCTGAATAGCATCTTATTTATTCAAATCTTAGTTACTTTATGAATATAAGGCTCTTTCATTGATTGTATATCCTTATATATATAATTTTAATTAATTGGCATATTCTATTAGTGTTCAATTAAGTTAATTGAAAACCACATCAAAGTACGAAATCAATTCAAGTATTTTTATTAAGCAACACTTAAGATTGTTTCACTGTATAATTTATAAATTAATTTATATTGCACGAGCCGTCTAGTTTTACCTTGTCAGGTTGTCATTCGTCCCAAAGATGCCCTAATAAGGAAAAACTAGTCGCCTCGTGTAATATCATTAATTTAATACATTAATTGTGAAGTAATGAGTAATCGACAAGTTTTTGCTAAACATAAAAATGGGCCTGCATATCTATAACATGTCTTACCAAGAATCTTTAGTTAATTAATTATTTTACTATATATACATACTGACTTCCATTGAAAGAGGAAAAACATGGGAATAATTTAATATATGTATCTATTCTTACGTAAATTATATATTCAATATTTTAAGTTCATACATAAAAATGAGTATTGAGTGATTTGCTCAATAGCATACCAATTTATTACGTGACTGCTGTCTGAGGTTGTTATCGTTATGGTGATGATTTTGTTTAGTTAGTTAGCCCACCTTGAGGCTAAGGAAAATGCATGACGCTATTGCTCAAAATTGTTTTACATCAATAAACAGATATTGATATTTTATTTCGTAAGACTAATGATCATTACTAAAAGTGTTTCCAGACTATGTCATGAGAATTAATTTAGGTACTGTAGTTTTATGAAAATTTCATTAGTTTTAAAACTGGTATAAAAAAACTAATAAGCGCCACTTGTTTTTTGCTGTAATTATAGGGCAAGTATCTATTATAGAGGCAAAATTGGTTACATAAGTTAATTCAAATTGCGAATTATGAGCTCCAGACTAAACATCATCACCGAACCTGAGCATAAGCATCTAAAATTTTATACCCCGAGAAGCCGCTGGTAACATTCAATTACCAGTATTAAACTAAAATTTAGAAAGGAGCGCGGATCGTGCTGCTGGCTCGCTTTCACCTGGCACCTGAAACGGTGCGCAGCGCTTCTCGCTCTAAAGTAAAATTGTGTAAGCCATATTTCCTAATTTATGACATAATAACACAATTATATTTTATTCATGTGCCCTTATGCTTTTCATTGTAATGAGTTATAACCAGGACGTGCCGGTGCGTCCCGGTGAGTCAAGGCCCTTCCCGGAGACAATCCCTCCAGCGCGGATCTACATCGGCGGATAGAGCAGGTGGGAATTATATCCTCCAGGATCATATGTTTCTCGACACAAAGCTTTGTGACACATCCTTACTTACTTTCGACGATCCATAACGCTCGGGTGCAGGCGTGATTTATTAAAATAATTTCCTCCGGGACCGGCGGCAGGATTGTGCGAGCAAGGAAACTTTAATGGTGTCCTTGTACTTTAGATAAATGAGGAAATCTCATTTTAGAAGGAGCTGCGACACTGTGCGTCGTATCATATTTATTTTTAAAAAATTTATGTTTAAATAAATTATAGAAAAGTTTATGAAAGAATTTTCACTTCCACAGGGATTTGCTTATATCTAAAGGTAATTTAAGCTAAACCAAAATCCAGTATAAAGCCATAAAGCGCTTAAAAACCACTCTGGATTGTAATTGTAGAAAATTTATGCAAATTTTCAACAAAATCCCTGTTTTTATCCCACTTTGAAACAAGGAAACAGAATTGGAAACGATACAATCTCATGTTGGCTCGTTACCAGTCGGATCCAGGGCTTTGTGAAGGAACCTGAAGGAAGCTGAATAGAAGGAATCACATCCTGGGAGGATTTGAAAGAGTCGCGTTGTGTTGGTTCCTTTCCAGGATATGCAAGCTCGTAAATACGGAGAAGACAGGTTCTGAAGGCGTTCGCACAAAGGGATTTTTACTAAAGCCAAAACCTTTTAGGGGCTGATTGAAGCGAATTGATTGAACCGATTTTGGGTTCCGCATCTCTACTGGTAGAAGAAAATCATGCTCAGATAATTTGAACTAATCCTCCTTTGACTAACCAAAAATTTACGCACGAGGGATTTTCCTTATCTCTGGAATTTATTATCCCAATGGCGCCTTATCAGGCCAGGACTGCGGCTATCCCAGCAAAAGTTACGCACAGCCTCTGAAGTGGGATTAGTGTAAACACATGATAAATTCCTGGATACCTCTGGCACATCGAGGGGAATTTCGCAATAATTACGTTCATCAATAACCGGATTATCATGTGTCCGAGGCTGATGAGCTTTATGCTGGGATATACTTGAAATTTAAGCTCACTTCAGGGCGCAGCAGAAGTCCGCGAGTAGATAAAAATTCATATGAGGAGATGTGCAATTTGCGAAGCATTTTCTCATTTTTTGATACAATCTGATAAGTTTGATTATACAGATAAACACCAGCTTAGTAACAGAATAAGTGGTAATTGAACTTTAAAAATCTTTTTATAACGATTACGAATTTCGCAAAAAACAAAAATTGAAGAGTTCAGAAGACCGTATTATACCATTTTTATATCATTATAACACCTTAACGTGGAGAAGAGTTTTAAGTTGTCTGCGCAAAATAGGAGCTTTGGAGTCAAAAATATTCTGAATATTGTTTAAGAACAATCCAAATATGAAATAGAGCACAATGTGCAATAAGAAAATAATGTTGGATGAATGAAACGAAATCCTTGCAAACATGTAAAATTCATAAAGGTGTTTGTTTTTTAAGAAGTACATAATTTCACCATCACGGTCTTAAATTTGTTTTTCAAAAACTAACTCTTCTTTTCCATAAATAATAATAAATTATACTATTAACATTTGATATACTGTAGAAACCTTTTGAACGTATAATAGATTAATGAAATTCAGAATCATCTTATCTATGGAAGTGGGCGGAAAATCAATGATAAATAATTTCAAGGAACCCCAGGACTAAGTGAAGACAGTTTTGCTGAAAAGCGATTTTCTTAGCCACAGCCTAAGGAAGCCATTTGTCATAGTCATCGACCCAATTAATCAGAACCAAGGTCAGTTCGATATTGAATTTCAGTGCAGGTGTTGCTGTGGTTTCTTCCACTGGGAATCGGAGCAGGAAGTGAATACTTTGCGTTTACGGAGAAAGTGAAATGGTTTAGTTGTGCTCAATTACGAGCGCTTTATAGCTGCGTTAGTGGGGCTCAGACCGAAAGGGGTGCGCCGGTGGCAGCCTAGGGAGCCCCAGCGCTCCCTTCGAATGAATTTTAATTAACGCAGACGAACGTGATGATTTATGTCAACACAATTTTCATATTGTAATCAAGCGGTGACAACTGTGACGGCATGTTTCGTGTGCCAAAATTAGAGGGGAGTTCAATTTTGAGCTGCCGTTGAGGTGTGTTTCCTCACATCATTTTTATTCTGATGCGGTGGATCCGCCCGGAGCATTGTTCCCGGGGCGCATATCACCTTTAAGCTGCTGTCGAATTTCTCAAGTTCCCGAAAATATCTTGAAGCGAAAATTCCTTTCGGGAACAAGACGAAAGACCATCAGCAAAAATAGAACGGGCTCGCCCCTCCCACTCAGCCTCAGTTGGCCGTTGCTTGTTATGCTAGCAGAAGTCTGCACGACTTTCGAATATCCTTCGAGGAATTTCTGTTTTCCCGTCTCTATTTTGTCAAAGGAATTGCAAATGACTTGCGGGGGTGTGGGATGGGTTGTGTCCCAGCAGAGAGGCGACAACATCTGAATTTTGAAAAGGCTCCTGCCGGAGAAAGTGAAATGTCTGACAAAATTCGAATTTATTTTAATTTGGAGGCAGAGGGCCTTTTCAATAACAGCAGTGTTGTCGTTGCGATTGACTGCTGAAAAGAGGAAACTTTTTGTTTTCGAGAAATATTATCATGACATGGCTTAGCAATTAACTGACTTGGAGTATACAACTTCGAACCCACAATCTTTTATAAGATTTCTATTGAAAATTTTAAATTCATGCAATGTCGTTTACTGCAATACTTTAGAAAATGTCTTCATCTTTAAAAAATTTATATTTTTATAAACTGAATTCGATTGATCTGCAAGGTGCTTATAAATGAAATTTCGGAGAAGGATATTGAAGAATTTCTTAACGGTAAACAATTCTGGAGTTTTCAGGGCAATTTTCGAGCTTAGTTATTAAGCTGATTTATCAATAGATCTGATTTTCCAGAAAAATGTTCTTTAATTTTGTGCTTATGGATTATCGATCTAATTCAAACTTCAATTAAATAGTGGCTGCACTGTAACTTTTTACTATACGTATCTACATCGTGAATTTACTGTGTGGATTTAATTAATTATTGTGAAGTTATTTGAAGCACGATAATTTTAATCGAATTGCATACCTATAGGGAGCTTATAATTTAGTGCAGACACAGTCGATCTCATCCGAATTCCTGCAGTTCATCGAAAAGCAGATTGCGAGTGCTAAAGATGTTGCCACCAAAGGGGTAATCCTCGAAAGTGGCTACATGAGCTCCTTTGTGCGAAACTAATCCCACCTAAAACTCGACAGCCATTGAAACTGGCATCCCATCAAGTTGCACGCTATCCCACAGCATCCGGATAAGGGACGACTGCCCCCGCAGACCAGCTCCAATTTGCCACAATTGAGATTTAATGAAAGATAATCAGCCGACGTCGAAGGGCACTCACTTGGGACGGTGCATCGCTTCGGGCTCGGGTGCAAGCTAAAAGCACCGGGTCCACTTGGCGATGCGATGCGATGCGACAGGAAGGGTATTAGGTGACGCTCGGCGGTGGGATCCGTCTGGAAGTGTCCTTTAGGAGCTGGCAGGAGCTATTCAATCGATATTGGCAATTTGCAGAATGCCCGTTAGAGTCTATGACGCTGTTTCTGCAACATTGCATGTTAGATGGGGGCTATTGTCCCAAGTGGATGGATAATCGGATTTTGGACGTGGATTATCCTTCTCATGATACACAAATAAAGAAAATAAATCCTTTAGTGTGAGATTACAAACAAAACCTTTCTTTTGATTAACACAAAGCTTCTTAGCTTTATTGCAGGTACACTATTTAATAAAATGAAAAATATTTTTTATTTCTTAAACAACAAAACTCTCCTTTTACATGGCCTATGAGATATGTATGTACTAATTCACTGGTTCTCTAGCGATAATACCTCTAAAGATTGGCCATTATTAACCTTTTCGCGTAGAATAACTAATCAAACTCACGATGTTGTTTTGTTATTATAAAAATGTACAATAACAAGTCGACTCGTTCGAAGCTTTTTTTATATTAAACTAAAAATTAATAAATATGAAAACGTTATATTCTTATAGTTTTCATTTTTCACTTGAAGAAAAGTTGTGAACTGGATAATTTTCGCTAAGAAAGTGTGAAAAATTTATTTCTTTAGCAATTAATTTTTAGTGTTTCTAGCTGTTGATGCGGGAATGCGAAATAAATTTTTGTAAATGTCTCGGCTTTAATCAATTCCTTTCAAATTGCCATAACTTGGCTATGGATGTGAAAAGCGTGTCATGAAAAGCCAATAACCACCCACGTGTTGTAAGAAAAATCACGTCTTGCCAATTCCCAAAGAGTACTCCTTGGGGATCCGCAATCAGGAGAAACATCCCGACTAATAAAATATTTACCAGCTGAAAGGGAGCTCGTCCCAAGTCGACTAATGCAGGACGAAAGGTGGAACGCCCGGAGGATCCTAGCCCAAGACGGTGTTATTTACGACTCCTCGACCCAAGGAGACTCAACGTCTGTTCGGGTGAGCCCGTCCCGACGAGAAGCGTCCTTAATCTCATCCAGCCGGCCGTTTGCAGCTATCTGATGAACATTTAAGGAGGAATATGGGACAAGTCCGAGGAGTCCTGTCGTCAGGAAGAGTTTTATGGTCGCATAAAGCACTTCTGAGGAGGAAGTTAGGGCTTTTACCTGACCGTAAAAATGATTAAGGCAACAATTCCAAGCTGTGATAGATTAAATGATCAATCTCCGAAAAGGAAGCGACAGTGAAAAAAGGTTTCTGGAGGAAAGGATTAAAATTTTACTGCACATCGAAATTGCGTTTCCTTTTAATTTTATTTGAAAAAAAATCTGATCGATTTAGGTATTAAACACAAACGAAATTAGTTTGTGTTGTGTATTGACAAAATATGAAGAGGTCACTTTTAAAAATATAATTACATAATTCAAAGAGGAATTCAGTCATTTTAACTGGTCTTGGTAGTTCTACTGCATGAATTAGTTTAGTTTACATATTTGAAACGGAGTTTCGTTAACCCCATCGATGTAAAATTTACATAGGATAGGTAGTAAAAACTGGATTAGGATAGTAGGGGCACATAATGTATAAAAAATCTGCTTTTATTTTTTCTTACAAAACATTTATTTCAAGCTTTAGAAATAGTCAATCAGTTTATGTATTTTCGCGTTGATTCCTTTAATTCCTGAAGCGAAAGGAACTCTCTGAATGCTTGACGAAAATGAGGTTAACGAGTTGGAAGCCATTAAGTTATTGATATTTCATACATTTGTACATTTCGGCAGTAGTTTGGATATGTGACAACAAAACGATATACATACATACATATACAAGTTAATTATAGTCTCTGCTAAATGATATGCTTCAATAAAACCGATCGACCTTAGACACTACGCGACCATTAAACGGAAACGGCTATTGCAAATAAATAAAGCTTTTCTAGTTTGATCGGATCAGATCAGACGAAAAGAACGTCTCAAGCGCGGGATTTGCGGAGGTTCTTCAATTTTTGGCATTGTCCATTGTCACGACGATTCAGCGGGGCCTAGTTTCGGGACTTCCGGAAGAAGCTGAGCAGCACCCGGAAGCATCCCTTGCAGCACAGGCAGCAGGGCGACGGCAGCGACGGCAGTTGTCATGAAATGACGCAACTCTTCGCGTCCGCCTCGCATGACGCACCCTGGCTGCGCTTCCGCTCGTACGCAATTGCGTCGTTCGGGACGTAGGAGACGCGCACGCCCCCGTAGTGCCGTCGCGCAGGAAGTCGGTAGAGGTATTCGTCGGAGCTGGAGGAGCTCGAGGAGCAGGTGGAGCAAACGCTGGCCGCGTCCGACTCGTGGTTCTGATTGGACACCTCTGGGGGCGTGGCATTTGGGGGCGTGTTCGCGTTAATCTGGTTCTCAGAGTTAAACCGAATTTGATTTCTGCGCTTGCGCCGCCTTCTCGCACTTGAATTATCCGTGTAGCTCTTCGATCGTGACATTTTTTCTTGTAAAGGGTTAAATCGCACCCCCTTCATTTGTTTCTTCTCTTGACTGTCGCTAGACATTTCTTGAGTACTCTGAGTAATTTCCGACGTTGTAGGTGACTGAATCTGCGCAGAACTCTGCTCCTTACTTTCCAACTTCTTAAGAGTCACGTGCTCTCTGTCTGAGAAAGGAATGTCAGGCAGTGATGAGGTAAGATTTTGATCGATTTCGTTGTTTATTGTCTTCTCGTTCGTCCTTAGATTATCTAAGCTAACTCCTAAATCTGTTAAATCTATTGGCTCTCGACGCTGGTCTCTACAGCTCTGATTTCTGCAATCTTCTACTATCTTTTCGTGATTTCGTTCTAAAACAATTCTATCCAGGCCCTTGCTTATAGACCCGTTCTGACTATCATTGGAGCAATTTAGAGCCCGGCGTCCCATTTTTGGGCTACGAGGTATCTGCGAGGTAGTGCTGCTCCTGGTAGGCCTCGGACCTTGACCCGAACTATCAGATGGCGTTGGGGGCTCGCCCTTGCTGCAAGCTATGGAGCAGTAGATTGTCCCTCGTCGTGGTAAGAAGGGTCGTCCTAAAAGGGAGCATCGACAGGTGCAACAAGAGAAGCACTGATCCGTTGCGTGCCAGTGCTGTCCGTCGTGGCTCATCTGCCCTTGGTCAACACCTATGACGTCTCCGCAAAAATCACAGTATTCGGCGAACATTGCGTCGAAGCATGCCAAGCAGAAGGGCTTTCCGTCCCTCATGATGTAGCGCTGCCCTCCGAGCTGCTTGTCACACTCGAAGCAGGCAAAGTGTTTCATGTGCCATGTTCGACCTTCAGCCTCTGTACATTCATCGGAAAATATAATCTGAAAATATAACATTAAAACATAGGTTGATTTTAATGTAAGATTAAATATTTTTATAGTATTTTTACTATTTTTATATTTAAAAAATTTCTGTAGGTACCTAAAAGTTAAAAACCTACCCAATATTTTGTTGTTTAAACCAATCGTTGTAATTAAAGCCCAAATTCTTTATAGAAAAAGCATTTTTACCTAGTTTTATTCTACCTACATACATTAGGAATCACTTGATTTTTAAACAACTTGTAAGGCTGAAGTTTTACGCTTTAGTTTTTTAATTACCTTTTCTTGAATACATAATGGTACGAAAATCTACATATTAAAATCATTTATCATATTTTTACATTGCAATAAATTAATTCAAAAATCATAAATAAAATTGCATTTAACAAGAGTAGAATTGCAAACGAAAGCAGGTTTCATTGAAAAGGTACGGAATGTGTACATTAAACATTAAAAAAAATATGTTCGATGCCAATTATCGTAGCATGAGGGACGGTTTTTACACTATAAAATCCCTATAAATAAATTGTGCTCGGCGAACAAGTGAAACTTTCAGTTTGTAAATATTTATTTATCCTATACGCATGTCATATTAATGAAATGTAAATAGTTCTCTATAAAGTTTCCAATATTGATTTGAAGTAAATAAACCCATTTGTTTGCATTCAGTCGGTATATTTGGTAAAGCAGCAGTGCGCAGAAGGGGCTAAATTTACTTATGGGGAAATTATGCTTATTTTGAAATATTCTATATATTAGGATTTATCTGTTTTTCTATTGTTTTAATTTATATACCTTAATTACTTACCTACTTACTGAGGTTTTACTACTATTTGTCCACTTATTATTTAACTATATCTTAAAAATAGCATTAATTTATCTCTTCGTTGTAAAAAATTAACATACCTCATCGCAAGCAGAGCACCTCGGTTTCTGGGTCTCTGCGTGATGTCGTCCGCAATAAAGATGACCGTCTTTGTGGAAGTAAATTAGGTCAACCAGGAGCTCCTTGCAAATGTCGCAGACGAAGCAGCCGGGATGCCAACACACGTTTGCTCCTAGCCGAGTGGCAAACACGACAATGTCCCCCGAGGCCAGGAGGTCATCGCACTGGAAGAGCGGAAAAGCGGAAAAGGCATTTTTAAAGATGAGCTCCCTTGGGACGTAGTCGAGATATACAAAAATGATTTTATGTCCTACGTTCAGCGATAAGCCTTGAAAGTCATAAGGGAAATTATGAAATTATGAGGGCCCCGGGCCCCCGGGGTATTTTTCGAAATAACCTGAGTGTCGTACCGAATTAGGGGCGACACAAGGATGGGGGGCTTCGCAGGAATTGCAAAACAAAAGCCTAGAAAATTGAACCTAAACGGGGAGGCCGGGGAGTGGGTCGCAAACAAAGTTAATTAACCTCTCCGAATGGCTTCATTTAGTAAATTTCCAGACTATTAAACTCGGGTCCTTTCTTCGGCGGCGACATCCCCGCCCGCGCGCACCTCGCCCTCCCACGTCTAATTGTCTTTAAACCTTTAAAGTGGAGAGAGTGGCTAAGTGCCCTGGAGCCAGGAGGAAGGCTCCGAAATTTTAGGAAACCACTGCGGGCTCCTTTGTGTGCCCCATTTATCGGAGATTTCACATTATGATAGCCTTCAGTGCGACAGCCAGGAAGGGCAATTTTTCTTCCAGGAGACAAAACTTTCCTCCGGCTGGCACCGCTCCTAGTTGTCGTCGTTACGTCTTTATCTCGGGGGCCGTAAAGAAGACAAGACAAACCCACCAAAGGCTATAATTGAACTGAAATTGGGCGCTCATGTGCACTGAGGTGAAGGCGCCGTCATCATTAACGCCAGATAAGGCACAGTTCTTCTTTTCATAAAATTTTCACAGGACGCTTTTACCGACGCAATAAGGAACTTTGTGAACAACCATTTGAGCATAAAAAATTTTCATCCGATTTTTGCATTTTACCTAAAAAAATGCAACCAGGATAGGAGCTATTCAAGATGAAATGGCCTTTGTCTGCGGCTTTAAGTAGTTTTTCTATTTCAGTTCACTTTATCATCGCCTTGCTCGATTTTTCTTTGATATCGCTTTGAAAAGATTCTTAAAGTGTCAACAACGACCCCTGAAATTAAGATTCCCACGCGACAGGTACCTACCTACCTTACCTATACCTAAAAAATATCTTGTTCTGATTTTCAAAACTATTGAAAAAGGGATCATAGGTCTTAGATTTTTTTTTAAGTTTAAATCTGGGTTCATTTCATAATTTTTTTATTTGTCATGTATCAAAACTATGAAAAAATACCCCATGCTCCTTAAAGTTTTCTTTTATAGTGTTGGTAGCAAAAAATCATATGATTTGTTATTTGTTCGGGTTCAAATTTATGGTGTTGACCCCTGATAATTAGAAATGCTCTCGATACTTATACATACCTATTATTTTTTTTTTAAGATTTAAGAACAAATCATTAATACAAATCGTACGGTTATTATCTTTTTTTGTTTAAAAATAGTTATTCTAGGAATTGAAATATTTCGCTAATTTTCCACCATTTGCGTATACCTAAACAAGTTTTTAGCATAAAATATTCTTTTATTTTCTCAAAATGTTAAGATAGGATATGTTATGCTAAATGTGCGAATTCCCGTGGTTAAAGTGATTAATGACTGCCTAACTCTAAATCACTAAAGCTCACCATAAAAACTTAATGATATATTTTTGAGCAAGTCGCGTGGCTTGACACCCCGTCGACAATCAATAAAAAACAACATTGTTTAGATGTATTATTTTTGCATACATAATGCAAAAGACTCATTATAGAGTTTTTGTTTGGATATATTTATTAGAATAACTTTTGAGAATTCATCAAGCTTGAATTATATATTTAAATAACGCACTTTACAATTAACAAATAAGAAATAACTCATTTGATTAAATATACATTTGAGAATTCTATTGTTTAAAATTAACTGTGGTGAAATATGCTAAAATGGCAAAGGTACTGCTGGAAAAAGAGCAAATTTTTATAAAGATGCGTGATCAAACTTTTTTCAGTTAGATTCACAAAACGTTAATTGAAATAAAATATGAAATTAAAAGGCCATATTAAATAGCATAATAAATAAAACCTAAGTAGTCAAAAATTGCCATGAATTATGGTGACCAGACCAGGGAATAAAGTAACATAAAATCTTCAAATGCGCTTCAGTCAGCCACATGAAATTTGATTGGGTTTTACGCGGAGTCTTCGGTTACGCTAAATGAAAATAGTGTGAATGACTTACGTAAGAAAAGCAGTTGGTTCACAGGCGTCATAAATGTTCAACTTACCCCTTTGCACTTTCTGTCGTCGGAAAGCAACCGGACCGCGCCTCTTCCAAGAGCCTCACGTTTTCTTTGTGCGGAAAACAATCGGAGTTCTTTGCGTTCCTCGTCGGTGAGGGAATGACAGTACCTAACCTGTGGTGCAAGCAAAAATGAGCATAATGTTGGGACTCGCAAAAAGTGCGCGAATCTAGCATACCTCATTATCCTGAGGCGGAAGTTGTTGCAGCAATTGTTTCACCCTGTACCGCTCGCCGGCGCTATTAACATAGGGCACTTTGTCGTCTGGCAGCTGCGAAAAATACAATCGGACCTGCAAGCAAATGAACCAAACGAGAAGTGAAGTAGAAAACTTTCTCCAGCCTCTTTCTCTTAATCTAAATCCACCGCGAAGAAACGCGCATCAGATCTAATTGTCGTCACATTGCGCGGCGCATGCAACGGACCGGCAAAGATTAATTTCGCCGTGACAAGTGCCGCGCGACTATCGGTAACCGAAATCTAATTGGGTTGTAAAAAGCGTTCTCGATACGCGATCGCTCGGCTAATCCCGTTAATTAATATTAATTAATTGACATGTTAATTCGCGTCTGTGAAATCCAAAGTAAACATGCGCGCCGGTGCATTTAGCCGGGGAATTGATCCGATCTCACCTGCGCAAGTCGCTTCGAGTACAGCGGCGATTGCCGCGTTTTTACCTACTTAGGCGGATGGAAGAAAGTCAGGTGAGCGACGCGATTACACGCTCCATTACAAATTTGGAGGAGGTCTCCGCGGCGGGCGGGCGGCGGGGGAAATGTGTTCTTGAGCCGCCGATGAGACCACCGCGTGAAAATGGAAAGTTTTTTTGAGCCCAACGCAAACACTTCGCTGCTCCCAATGCGGCGAAGTGCAAGGTGCGTTTTGTTGTCTCCACTGCGTGCGATGTGCGTGCACGGATTGATTTAAAAAAATCGAAGTCACCATCGCGGCGATAATTATTACAAGTCAGTTACACCTGAGCTGAAAGAACATACATATGTCGCTGCTCAGCAGCGGCTGTAGAAATTACAGCTAAAGTATACAAGTAAAATCGATTTTTAAAAGGCAAAAATAAGGCCAAAGAAAACTTAAGTAAATGTTTTTATCATAAGTATTTATAATTCAATAAGGTCTAACAATGAATGCAATTTTTCATAGGATATGACAATCGCAAATTCAACAAAATTATAATAAGTTCATTCAAAGCATAAATTACATATCTATTATAAGAATTTTTGTTTGAGCTTCATATTTCAGTTCATATGCCTAGAATTTAGCGAAAAGAATAAAATGTTTGACTCGTTTTCATTGAGGTTAAACGTAGTAATAAAATTTCAGCCCCTTCGATACAAGCTCACTATTTCTTTACCCTATATTCGAGTTCATTCAACTTAAGTTTTGGGTCTACCATATCTACTCAAAATTTGAGTCCGTTTCGACTTAAAGAAGGTAGACGGTTGTTCTATTAATAAATATTAAATTTCTTGAAACCTTTGTTTGCTGATTTAAAATTTGGGTTTGAAAGTTCAATATCAAAATCATTTTGATAAGTACCTAAATAATTTACATGAGGTATTCAAAAACATCATAATACCAACTCCAACTGGAAATAACTACTCATTGAATAATAATGCTAGTGGTTAAGCTTCCATTTTCCCAAATTTATTGGTAGCGTGGAAATTGAAAGGTAACGAACGCAACTTGTGTCGTTACTCCCAATGCGGCGCGGCGAGGTACCTACAAGGCGTGTTTGATGTTTCACACTGCGTACGACGTGCGTACATGGATTAATTGAATTGAAATGAATCGAAGTCACCATCGCGGTGGTAATTATTACCAATCAGGGCACCTCAGCTGAAAGAACACATGTCGCTCCACTGCCGTGGAAAGCATAAAGACTCGAGACGTGGTCTAGAAGAGCTGTGCCATGCTGGGCTTGGACGAGGTAGAAAAATGAAAAAACTCACATGAAACTTTTTCTAAAATTTTAATATTCATTCGCCTGGTGCGAGTACTAAATGAGGCTTGATGAGGAATGCGCTGTTTGGCAATAGAAACCTTGCGGCGAATGGGAAATGCTCTTATGAATATGCAGAGACAGCAAAATACCCAGATCAGGAGCACTAGATAAGAGCGCCTAAAAAACTAATTATTAAATCAGCGCAGAGACTGACTCGCAATTAAATATTAAATTAAATTGTTATGAGTTTTTTGCCAGCGCTGGTGAGGTCCGTAAATTATCGTGATATACGCTGAGTTTTTCAAACCGGAGTATTCAAAGCAGGGTTTTGGGATGGCTTAAGAAAAAAAGTACAAAAGTTGCTTTGAATGTCAGGAAATATTGAGGAAACGAGTTTTCTCATTCGCTTAGATGCATCTGGGAACAAAAGAGATTCAGGTCATGGTCGTTTTCTAGGAATATTTAGACTAGACAGGTTTTTTCTAAAAATCTGATAAAACATGTAAGTCTGAGTGAGTTTTAATTAAAAAAATTTACCTTAGATTTCTCTTTTCATTTAAAACAACGCAAACCTGCTGTGAAGTACAATTGCGAAAATATGGATTTTTTTCATTAAAAAAAATCTAAGTTAAATTGTTGAAAAAACCGGAGTACTTGTGGGTTTTGCACTTCCTTAAATAATTTTAATTTCTAAACATCTAATTTCAATTTTATTTTCATTGAAAGCAAAAAACGCTATCACGGACAATTTAATATCAGTTATGTCAGCTTAATACAGTCTTTAAACTGAAATATATGTATGTATTTCAAAGAAAATTACGGAACGATATAAACATATACTTTATTTAAATTAGTAATTTTATATCTTTAGCTATTCATGTACACAATTACCTGTCTAAATATATTAGCTTTAATTATAAGTTTCGGAGGCACTTAGCAAACCTTGGTAATCCTATTTTAAGGACAGTAAAACCTAAATAGCATTGCTCGGTAGTTATTTTGAAAAATTATATGAAACAAATTTGTGTAAAATCAATACTTTATAATTCACGGTTTTAATACTCTGGAATAGAAACACTTAATATGGTAATTTCTTACAGGTATACAGAGCAATAAATAAATCGTTTATTTAAATTGATTCAAAAAAATTACTATTTAGGGAACAATTTACAATTAGGTATCTGTTTACTCAAACTTAACCGTTTCATATGTATTTCAGTTAAATTTATTAGTTCAGCTAAGTGTTGTTATGTAAATACTCAAGATAAAGTGGATTCATATAAATATTTAATTTAATTATCGTAATCCAAAATTATAACAAAACGCAACATTTCTAGTAAGGAGGTTAAAATGCTCTCCAATAACCAGAGTAAGTAAATAAATGATGCAAACCTCGTTATTCAGCGATGAAACGAGGCTGCGAAACTGCTCAATTTCAATTCGATAGCGTTAAAGACGGGTATGTACAAGTCCTCAAGTAGAGTTCCTACATCTTGAGCTCGTTTGCAGCATCAGCTGCAGCAGCCGGTATTATGACAAGTATGCGTTCAATTACCGCGAAGTGGAAGGTGGCGGAGTGGCTCGCAATCGCTTTATATGAGTTGCCGTTTGGGCCCATAAATAACTATAATAAATGCTCCTCCGCGGATTTCAGTAAGTGGAAAAATCATGCGCGTTACTAGCCCCAGCTTTTAGGCCGTAACTTGCCATTTTAACGTGCTCTCCTTCGCGCCGGGTTCAGGGACCGACATCTTTAAAGTGAGAAAATTGTCTTTGGGTAAGTCGTCCCAAGCAGCCCAGTTTTAGCTTATCTTAATGCCCCTCGTTGCGGATCCTGGCGCCCGTTCCAATATCAAGTTATCGTTTCCCTACTATTATTAATGATCGAACCATGTGGCGTGATCTTGTCTTACCTGGTCAGGTCTTAATCCGGGGGGCACCCAGGTGTACTCCTCCAGGGCGCATCCGCTGTCGTCGTCCGACTGCGAGTGTCTTTGGAAGTCGACCTGGTGGCTCGGGTGGTAGCTTTTGTAGTTGCTCCTCAGCGGCGACGCCGACGTCGGGTGCAGCGCAAGATTCGGCGGAGGCGCGTATCGTCTTTGCGGCGGAAGCTGCGCTGCCGGCGGCGTGCTACTCGTGGGCTGCTGACTCCCGCTGGACCTGGCTGCGATCTCTGGATTATTTTCCACCTGCTCGATGGGGCAAGCCATTGGCATCTTCTCCGGAGTTTCACTCTTCGACTGGAAGTGGAATCGTTCGAACGATGTGGAGCTTGACGTTGGAGTTCTGGAAAATAAGGAAACGTTTTTGTTATAAATAAACCATAAATTATAAAAGGAATTATGAGTCTATTGGTCTAGAGCTCAGATTCATCTTATCCCCCAAAACGCACTTAGGTACAACATAAGACAGATTACAACATTTCAAAACCTTTTTGAATGAAAGTTTAAATTATTTTATACATAAATATATTAAAATTATGCACAATACATGCATTATTTTTTAAGGATAATTTTTAATTTTTCATTTCATATAAAAGTTAGAACCTTTAGATATTATCGTATAAAAATAAAAGATGTTTTAAGTTATGCCATAAATTTAGTTTTTTTTTCCAATAACCAATTATTTCATAAAAAGAGTAAACGAAACCATTTCCCGATAACCATTTTACCTTACCATTGACCAATTCAACAAAAATTAATATCACTGAAAAATTTCGAGTCTACTATCAAAACACCATTCAATCGTGTTGAATGGATTTTAATAAATGAAGTGATAAACGTGTTGTCGTGATGCTGCAAATGATATTGGTTATATAAAATTACATTCACAAAGTGAATAATAGCTAATGCATGTCACATTGTAAAGACGTAAGATAAAACGTTTATTCAAAGAAAAAAAATATATAAAATTATTTGCAAAAGATATTATGACCTCTTTCTGGCCACTATTCTTCAGGTGTTAAAGACTTCTTCAGTCACTTAAATAGTTGCGGTTGAGCCGTGTTCGTTTATAGCGCAGATGCATCTATAGATGCAACATGCACTAAACAGATAAGGAAGCACACCGGAGAGAAACCTGGCGAAGAGGTGCTAGCAGGTCCAGACTCTGCATAGCGAGCATTTTGATTGATTACGTTGCATTGTGCAAGCAGATGACGCGCCCGGTGGTAATCAGGTGCACCCAGAGAGCGAGGAAAGTTTGAATTATGAGCGACGTGCATGGAAATTTTTACACTAGAAAACTATTAACGCTCTTGGAAATACCTTGAAGGTGCTGGGACTCCTTTTGGCCGCAATCTGCAGGCCGATTGATAAGGCGAGAATCGCTTCCGGAACAGCGTGTTGAAATTTATGGAGGAAAGCGGTGCGACTGACAACGACTTCATTATTTCATTAAACGCTGGCAAGACCCTGCCCGCGGGTAATTGCAGCTATTAGGAAGGTCCGAGATTTATTGCCCAAAATTGGCAAAATGAAAGTGCTGCAATATATGTACTAAGATACGGTTTCGTTTCTTAATTGGCTTTATTGCCGTAATTGCATCGGTCTGTTTTCCCACGTAGTAGAGACGTCGACTAGGCAGAGGAAATTGCCGCCATGATCCGAGATAAAATAATAATTAGCTCCTCGAGAGACGTTTAGTGCTGACAATTGCTTGTACTCATTTTGTTGCATTAGGTTACTTTGTAGCCGTGCAAATTGTTTTAACATTGGTATATTGAAAAGAAAATGGGTTGATAAATGATTGATATTATTCTATAAGTCTGCCGTCAATTTTTAGTCTGCACGTATTTTACACTAGGTATAACAAAAATAATTTCAAGCTAAATATGCTGCACAAATTAAGAGGAATAGAAATTTCTAGTATATTACATACCTTCATATAATTACTTGCAGGATATTTTAGTAGTAGTGTATTGTAATTTAATGTTGGTATAGTAATAATTCTCAATTATTATGTCATACCATTATTGTGACTAAAATTGTCAAATTGCACTTGAAATTAAAATTATGATTAATGAGATGTTTCAACCTAACAGGGTCTAGCAGGACTCAAAATCGATTTATAAGTATTGTCAAAATTGCTTCATTGAAGTAAAATAATATATCTAATATTTTGAAATGTTCCCTTCGAAATATTCCCCATAAGCTACATACGTATAATTTAAACTGGTTTGAAAGAGTCAGATTAAGGTAATGATGTCGTTAATTTCAAAATAATTACCAGATCTTTCAAATAAAATACAAATTTTATAGCCGTATGGAAAAAATCTGATAATTCTATTATATGTAGCTACATGGAAAGACTTAATTATTGCATCTTTTATTCCGTCTTACCTATTATCAATTTTATTTCGCTAACGTCAAATCTACGACTTAGCAGTTATAGAAAAATGTTACAACCGATTCTCACAGGATTCCGGTTGAAAAGAAAAAGTGTATTTAATACCTTGAAATCGACCCATTTGCTGCTATAAGAAAACGCTTAAGTGCCCCTACTTTGGATGGATTGATTTTATGGATAAATCGCGTGCATATGCAGCAGTAGCTCCATATCCTCAAATGCTTTCTACTCCCAGTGGATTCGAAAACCAAATGTTCATGACGTATCTTTTGAATATCTCTGAATATTTCCGTGTAATTTGAGAAGCAGTCGAAAATAGCTATTCCTTTTAACTGTAAATTTTTAACATACCAAAGTGCAAATGGCCCTTGACTGTAGATAAGAAATCAATTATAGAATTTTATATGCCGATTTGCAGCTATCGCCTGTTACTATGCCCACAATCTTTCAATTAATTCGCTTTATCGTCTTGGAAGGGTACATGAGCTGTGAAATACTTCGTCAAGTAGTACTTCGAAAGGAAAACCTATGCAACGTTTGCTAATTTACAGAAGATATAGATCTTCTAAGTCGGGCTATTGAAATAATTTGCCGACAATTAAGGTCCATATAACCGGCTAACTAACTGCCTTTATTGAAGCTATTTTGTGTCTTCTAGCTAGATTACACTGAGAACTTTACAGTGTAGAGCATTATTTCCCAAGGTGGCAAAATCGAATGATGCCGCAACCATAACCAGCTTATGTTCTTCTTTACCTGAGATTGGAAACTATTTTCGCAGACAGAACATAAAAGATATACTAGAACCAGTTGGATTTGCTCAGCTTGATTATTTCCGTAGCGTAAGTGTTTTCAAAACATGTGAAAACCAAGGGAAAAGTTATAAAACGTGGAATCGGCATGTGAAGGCAATTATCGTCAAGGAAGCGACATGATCGGTCATTAAAATTCCGAAGCAGAGGCGAGTGGTATCGAAAGGCGTGAAGACCGAGAATTATCTTTTTCGGATGCTCAGCTGTTTAACAAAAAGCGCATCGAATGACTTTTCGTTCGGAAACCTTTCACAAAAATACATATTATAGGTATTAACGCCTCTGTGATTTCGCGGTTATTAATTAGAATGTAACATCTCTTCAGGTTTGGATATATATAATCTAAAAAACATGTGTACAGAATATTACACGTTTTATTGAGGTATACATATGTGTATAGCAAATTCATGTTTTGTCTAAAAAAGTTGGTAAAAATACACAAAGTTGTAAATTCGCAATTTACTAGTAAATTTGCGCAATTGAACTTGCAATATTCAACACTTTTGAATACCACATAGTCCTTCATAACTTCCTTGTTTGTTTATATACAACTTTAATATAAGCAAGTACAATAAAATAAAATATTAAAAATGATTACAAGTTCCCCTGATATTGCTCAACAAAAATACTTCACGATCATACTAACACAAAACTAGTTGACGAAAATCATAACCGCATGAACAGATTATAAAATGTTTAAAAATAGCACTAAGTCTCCTACAGCATAAATATTTTTTCTTATTTTAAGTAGGTATTTGCGTTCATCGTACGAAAATGACCAAGCATTAATTGTAATTTTATTGATAAAGTGCTCTAGCTATAGCTTTATTGTGGTATTGATTGCGCCATTCGAGAAATGAAAGTTGGAGTGCTTGGAAATGAAATGTAGAAGAGCTATTTACATTTACATATTATTATTTTTGGAATGAATTTTAATGCCCTTAATTAAATCTGTGGACTTAAAGGATTATAAATCAGTAAAATATAATTCAATATTTGTTTGCACAGAATTAATGGGCAGGATGAAAGGTTCATTTATTATTAAAATTGAACTGTTTCATTTACTTCTTGTTTGTTTTAAACATGTAGCTACAATTATATGTATATACAATATTCCAAGTTGAATACTTTTAGTCTCTTGCTGTATAATTTTACTATTTCTAATAGCAGTTTTACACATTTATGTTAATAAATTTTGTGCCCACGTTTAACGTTGCAAAATTACTTTGTTTTTTTTTATAGTATAAGTAAGCAGTACCTACACAAATAGAAATTCGCAACGTATAAATATCATTTTTGAAGTAGTTTTAGTTCTTGGCCTCTACTGTCTAAGATTCTCACGAGCCCTCGACGGAATTGTTCGGTTCCTTTATTGGATGTCAATCAAAAGAGAAAAATTTAATTAGAGCTATATTTGAAAAGAATTGGAAGTCGTGCGTTTACGGCGCTCGATGTCGTGATATGGTCCAGCTACCCAACCGATTTTAACAAGATTTCCGAAGAACCCGGTTCGGTCTCATTTGATTTAAAAATCACAGGAGAAATCGTGAAGCAATCGAAAGCAGCCAGCTGCCCCGTGTAACTCAATTATTTATGTTTGACCGCATTTGGATCCAAAGTCGTCATAATGCACCGAGGCCAATTACTTAGACTGGTACCGGGTAGTTATGAAACAGGTAGATGAATCTACGATTGTATTCAGTACCTCAGGTAGAAGGAGCATCGTGGGAAGCAGTCGGGAGACTGTCAACTAAGTCTGATTAGGAGCAATTACTCCAAAGGTAACGAGGACTTCCTCAAATTCAATTCTAATTGGGCATGTCCACAAAAAGTACCCTAGCCCTGCAATCGAGGGGAAAGGCACTTCGGACATGTCTCTGTAGGTGCAGATCGAAAAAATTGACACTTCCGGACGTTATTTGCTCTTCCCAAAGAATAAAAGGGAACTTCTTGGGAAGAGGCAAGGGAAGCGGAGGGGATTGAAACACGGCGATGACCATGACGACGGCTGTGCTCACCCAGCGTGACTTCTTTGAGGCCGTGCGGCTTCGCGATCGAGCTCCGACCTGCAATTAGAGCCGCGTTTTATGCTTCGCTTCAAAAACGTCCGAATTCAATGACCACAGAGCCCCTGAATTGTTCTGGGGCTCCGCCAGGGCTCCGCGGGGCCGTGCGGCCACTCTTCGGAACCAGACAGAGGGTGACCCTATCACAGGTGAACTGCAAGTATCTAATGTCACCCCGAGTAAAAGTATGGAACAATTTCAAATTTCCTGGATGCTGCTGCTCCTCCTAAAAGTGCGCTCGGTGAAATGTCCCTTTTCGTCGGTGAGCGTTGCCGGTTCCTTGATTTATAACAATCAAAGCTGTGGCGTCCCGTTTCGGCAGGTATGCGGCCGGCTCAGGTGTCGCCCTTTGAAATAAAACTGCGGCCGTAATTCAACCACCTGTTGAATGAAACTTGAGTGGTGTTTTGTCAGTCGCAACAACTCCGATTCTTATCAGCTTGGGAAGAGAAGGGGGACCCCGACGCACCTCGGAGACATCAGTTTCAATTGTTGCAAAAGAATCGTTCCCTCGGGTTTTTGAAAAATCCTCCAATTAAAATCGTTATGAGTCGCCATGGGAAACATATTTTAGATTTCTACAGTATACCTCCAAAAGTTAAAATCTTGTGTAATTACACTTTTGGTTCGTCTTAATTGCGCAATAATAACACCAATGCCGGATTATCCATTAGAAAGAGTATTTTAGGGGCACCGAAAACATAAATAAAATAAAATAAAGTAATAAAGCAAATATTGTCTTTTCCAATTTCATACATAGAAGATAAAGTAAAACCATTCCTATTCATAAACTAAATATTATTTCGGGAAAAAATTAAAATTTATGTAGGTATTTGCACCTTTTGCGGAAGAAGAGATATAAAGAGCATATAAATTTTGATCACTGAACTGATTACAATCTAATTCAGTGATCAGGTCCCACAAGTGAGATTACATGACATGACTCTCCAAAATATCGTTTACTAACACGATGAGAGGAATACGTATTTTATAGTAATCTGAAAAATCTCAAAGATATTTTGAAAGAATAAACCAAAAGAAATTTCTCAGACTTGATGGATCGCATTTCACGAGCCTTATCAGAAGTATTTATGATATGCAATACTGCACCGATTGCTTGTAATAAGAGCAGATAAAGCAGATACAGCAGACACGTTGCAACCCACATTGCACCGAGGTCCGGTGCATGCCTGCACTTTCTTGCCTGGCGCACACTGAGCTTAAAGCATAAAAACCCAATGATTCGCAGGCGGATTAATTTCACGCGAATGTAACCTGTCAGCCGAGTCGCGGGCCCTTTGGGCTCCAGGCAGCAAAATACTTTTACCCGGTTGATTTAAGTTCAAATCGCGCGGCGTACTTTATCCGCGGCCGTTTCATGAGTGAAAAGTTAATGCGCCTGCTTTGCATATTTACCCACTGCAGCTCATATTACACATGCGCGGCGGCGGCGGGCGTTTGAGAAAAAAATCGCTGCGCCTGTGAATAATGGCCGAGTACGCGGTGATTCGTGCAGTTCAACCAGAAAAGGTATTGCACGCCTTTTCAATGTGAATGGGCTCAAAATGGCTTGATCTTGCTCGACCATTTCCGGTGAAGGCACGTGAAATGGCACATTTGAGGTTTTCTGATTATAATTAACTCCTTCGAGTGTGCAATTTTATTGTCTAATTGAGGAAATGTAGCTGAGTGCTGTATGGAGATAGAATCTCAGAAATGTAACATTGAAAAGTTATGGCAATATGTTCGCTGGAAAATTATCCTCAATGAGATCTTGAGGTAAACGCACCTTCTTAAATTCCTCTTCGCGTGTAATTAGTGATTTCAAAAATTATTTAAATATAACAATTTAATTAGAATAGTTTCCATATTCGGGTTTTAATAAGCGAATAACGTAGTATTTGAATAAATAAATATGGAAACACGTACCTTAATTTGAACAAAACTCGGTGCATATCTAAGTAGATATACACATATTCGTTTAGTCATAAAACAAGTTTACAATTTATTAATTTTTGAGACCATTATGTTCGGTGCAAAATCACAAAATCACTGAAGAATTGGATTTTTCGATTTAGCTGTAATTTATTGCTAGCTTTGCAATACCAGAACTTTAACATAAAATTAGTATCTACTATATTAATAAATTAGTCGCAAATCTAAAAAACAATATACAACCTTTTTGCATATTAATATTGCATTCACAACATAATTTCATCTCAAATCATAAAACCTTCCTTATAACCAGAGAGCATTAAGCAACTAATATTAAAAATATTTCTAAATTATACTTACAAGCATAATGGCAAATATGCAAAAATAAAATGTCGATCATTATGGCAGTTTAAATTACGAGCAGATAAGAATCACGCAGGTGAAGATATTCTTAATCGACAAATTGATAAAAAACAGTTTTTGTGGAAAAAAATTGTAAAAATATTCTGATCTAATTATCTTAACTGATGTAGGTGCTCTAAGCACCATTTGATTGCCGCAATACGACGACTTAAGAAGTTCCAAATGACACCTCTTCTGAGAATATTGCCCAGGAGAAAAACAGCTAATGCTCGGGTTCAGCGTGAACTGGCCGCAGTAAGACGAGGTGGGTTGAATATGGTAATCTCCACCGAAACATTAGCTCTCATAGCCTATGTCATTTAGATGTCTAGCAACATAAATTATCGCCGCTATTAATGCCGATAACAAAAAATGGAGTATAGCCCGTTAATAGTTTTTACTTTAGTCCCCTGTAGGGCGTTCTCAGATGAGCCTCATTTGTTTTGCAAATGAATCGGAGCGGCTCCATATCCAACTAAGGGACTCGGGTTCATCTCGAAAAGAATTTCTCCTAATTCAGGATGATGACTAATCGCTACCATTATACTGTAGAGGATTAGTACCTATAATTAAGCATAGCTCCCACCTTCTAGATTTGGTAATTCACTAATTAGTCATACACGATTTTCTCGTGTTCAAACGCAGGAAGTTTTTTGGGGTATCGCTGCAATTGAGTTATTCCCTATTCTGACGCGCCGCCGCCCGCCGTTCGTGACGTGCGCCAACGCATGGTTTAGGCGCGAAATATATTTTGGGAGACAATCAGTGTTAGACACGCCCACAAGGCACGTTTGCATTTGTAATTCGATCGTGCCTGCAACCTTTATAAGATCGATTTATGCTCTAATCGCATAAAATGCGACTGATCTTATGTCTAGTTCGCACTGTCTCACGTGCCAATTCGATAATTATTCGATTTGTTTTCATGCCTTTGGGCAAAGCCTTCGTGTATAATTATGTCGATTATGTGGGATCTGGGGCCAAAAGTAAGACATTTTGTACTGATAAGTGAAGGTATTGCTTTCGACTGCACCCTATGCAACCAATTTTGACAAAATACAAATTTAACTTAACACCAATCGTACAGTCGTAAAATTATTGCGATTGCCTCAAGGTGGTGAGTGAAATTCAATCGAAATTGTATTTTTATTGTGTATATTTATTTGCAGCTGCAATTCTTACGAAAAACAAGGTAAGTGGAAGAATAAAAAATCCATTATTTCTTACGAAATATTTGCAATTATGTTTCAACATGTAAGAGTATTTCTCCACTGACCTTCGTGTTGTGAACTCATTTTAAAGAAATTGAGAGTTTTGTCAGTAATATATACCTACATACATATGTAATGTACATATAAATTGCGGTGAAAATTTATGCAGCCATCGTGATTAGTGATAAACACATATTTTGAGAAAATATAAATTTTTTTATTGAAGAAAATGAAAACTTTGTGGGAACTGTGTATTGGAATTGGTAACATTATGGTGGAGGTTTTAGTTGAAATTAAGAAAATCGAATAATTTGTATGATGTATACTTGCGTGCATAAATAGCATTTTCTGAATAAAAATTCAAATTTTGGATACTTTATATACTTTAATAAAGTGATGGCACCAAAAAAACACATTTGTTGCAAAAACTGATCGATACGACTATAGCGTACCATCGTCAATTTTAAAAAGTTATTTTTTTTCGAAAAACGTAACTAAATTAAAGAAAATAAAAAAAGTAGATCCTACAATTAGAGTAAAGAGTCAAAATCATAGTTCCTATAAATTGCAAATATGTATAATAATATCCTAGATGTTTTGCTTTTCTTTACGAATTTTTAGTTATAATAACAAAAATGAGTTTCTAGTACTTTTGCTAATAGTTTTATATTTCTTAGGAATGCCAAATCCAGGTGCGTTGTTCTTCTGTGTATTAAATGAATGTGGTCTTCTAGAACCGCGGGTATTAGGTATTAATTTATATCTTGCTGTTCAGTTCTTAACCCCGAACCGGTGGTGAATGTTTCGAACTCCCACAACATCCGCCATGCAAACGGATATCGTGGTATGCAAAGCCAAGAAGTTAAGGAATAATGAAGCGATTTGCTACTTCCTTAAGAATTGCAGACAATCTTAGACACATGACACCAGCAGCTATGCCGCATATTTTCACCATTAACTGTTAGCATTTCTCTCTAACAAGGCGCAATATTCTTGGCCTGGAATTGATCACCTCGTTGAGGTATCAATCCGCGCATGCGGCCTAACCATTGCCGTTTGAAAATTTGATTCAATTTCGCGGGGAAACGCCAGAAACCAATAAGATGATGATAAAAATTCTTATTGCATGTACCGCAAGGCAGAAAAGTGGAAGTGCACGCACAAATGTGCAATGTAAGTGCAATTACCTTCACGTTAAGGCGGCCTCTGAGGCTGATCTCTCGAAGATTGCAAGAATCTGTTCCTGATGGTGGCTCCTAAAGCCCCATTCTCACCGCAGAGGTCTCGGGCAGGACGGAGCTGCGGACAGATGAGATATATTCATTTCGCCTCGAGCTAATCAACTCGGTGGCACGTTGTTGCCGCCCTAATGCAATTTTTGATTAGTTTGTATTCGCGATACTCTTCTCAAATGCAAGCTGCTGAGTTGTTCGGGATTTTCTAGGAAATATTCTTATGCCACCTATCGGTAGCGACCTTTTCGAGATGCTTTTTTCACGTGAGAAAATAAGCAATTATGACTGTAACGTGCAAAAATCTCATATTATGTACTTTATAATTTTTTCTAAAGTATGTCGTTAATGACGATCTAAATGTTTTGTGGGTCAGTTTTATAAATATTAACTTATTCTTAAAGTTTCTCATAACAGCTCAACCCTTGCCCAAACTTAATACTTATGTTTTATGAAATATTCGCCTGAATTTTACTAAGAAATTTAAAGTTGATACGATCTTTCTGAAATTGAGAATGCACAAAATTCTGACTTTCGTTTATAGCCTGTGAAATTTCAATTTAAACGGATCTTCAAAAAAAATTTATCAAAATAAATAAACATTTTTAGTTTGGCTTTCCTGCTTAGAAAACATATAACCCATAAAAAATGATGAATGCAATTGTTGCAAAACTTTTCAACGGAGGCGATTGCACCCATCGGTTCAAGAAGAGTTGTAAAATTGCTTATTTTATTTGGTGATGGTTGCAATTTAATTAGTAGCTGCTACTGGTAGCATCAATTAACAACATACATATGTAAATCCTGACATGACGAAATTAATTGCGTAATTCATGAATTTCAAGATAACCTTATCGCTGAAGACAGCTTGCAATTCTCGGTCGTTCGATAGATTTTATAAGACAAATTTATGTCATATATCAGTGGAAATTCACGTTTTCCACGACATTGCCCAGAGCAACCGTATTGACAAGTTAAGCTACAGTCATCAAAACCTATTCAAGATTCCAATGCTCATGCAGACGATGTAGAGTCAGGATAGGAATTCCATTTAAATCGATTTAAACATGCTAATTTGTGCCTGGACCGGGGAACGAGGTGTTCTATTCGTACGCAAGAAATGCTTAAGACATCCATTAAAATTGATTGACTCAATCGCAGTCGTGGTACCATCGACGCATCTACTCTTCATAAATGCCGGCAAATTTATGGGCGACTAGCAACGCAAACAGGTCGCGATGGCTTAAGTTAAATATGCCGGCTTTTCAACCACAAGGCGGTTCAGAAGAAGACAGCCTGCTTTTTATGGTATTAACGTTTGGAAAAATTATCTCATAAAGTTCCTGCCCCACAGCACCCAACCAATCGAGCTGGGCCTTATCTTTATTGATTGAGCTAATTATTTCCTAACTTTTACCTCGAGCAGGGTCATTTTGAAGTGATAAAATAAAACTCAGGTTTTGAAGCAAATCTTGTCCACTGCGATTCATTCCACTAACCGGATTTCTCCTTAGTCATGGTGCTAGAAGTAGTAAGCTTTTTCCTGGACATCGATAGAAATAATTTTTAGTAATTCTGAAGAGAAATTGCAAAATTCCATGGAAGTGCATAAAAATCGCAATTATTATACAGGCGATTTCTACGCGGACCACCACGCCTTTTCCCTCGGTCTACGCGGATTCATCCTCCGCGTGCAATAACAGTTGCAGTTGATTGTAATCGGCGCAATAATCGTAAAACAGAAAACCTTGCTTGTATTTATGGCTGTACTCTTCCTCGCATTTTACTTTTATTTTACGACCGAATATAACTAAGCACCTGAAAGTCGGGGCAAGGTGAACGCATCACGAACTAGCGTCGACCGAATCCACCTGTTGGGCCGACCCGACCAAAGAGGGGCGCTAACAAGAAAAGGCTGTTTTTCTTGAAAATCTGACCCCATTGTTGCAACGCTTAAGTAATTATCACGTTCTTGCACTTTATTAACTAATCAACTTGTTCTACAACTACGAAAACTCAAACGTGTGTAACAAATTAATGACTTTACACGCGTTGCGCCAGCTCAGCTCATCTGCCAAATTAAAAGGCCGCGACGGATGATGGATAGATGGGATGTGAAAAGACCATGAAAGAATTAACCAAAATTTCATTTCATTCATGTGAAATCTTCGAAATTATGGAACCTCATCAAGAACTTTACGTGATAGGTAATAGGCATTTTTCATGTTGACAAGTTTAAGAAAGGTAAATTTTGCAAACCTGTGAAATTTCAACACAACAATACCAGACAGAAGTATCGATCGAATTGTCTATTCGTGGTCTTATATGTATAATAAAATTATGGGGGCTACAACTTTTTTAACTTGCAGCTGTTTCCCATTAAAAAAAAAGCTAATTAATTTCTCACAGAAAAAAAAGTGACAATTTTATTACCTCAAAATGTTGAATGTTGTTTCTAAAATTAATAACCTTTTATCGAATTCAACGAATGAACTAGAAGCAAATTTAGTGGCTATTATTAATGAGAATTTATAGCTAATGAATCGGCGATTAAGTAATATTTATTAGGATATCAAAGAAACCTTAGGTATGTGACGCAATTTTTGAATTATTTTTTAGCTCGTTAGCGCCTCGAAGTCTATAAGAAAGAAACTGTGGTTCAATTTCAGAAAATTTATTAATGTTGTTAATAAATGCCACATGTGTTTTTTCAAATTAAAAAGGTGGAACATAAACGGCAAGCTGCGTGTACGATACCCGGAAGACATTTTAATTTTATATGTTGATAGTAGGTACACTTTCTTCAGATTTTTCTAAATTATTTTATTATATAGAATCCGAAATACACGCGATAGAAAACTGACTGATTGAAGTTGCAATATGCAATGTAAGAAAACGTGGTAAAGTTCGTACATCATGTTTGCGTAATTCGTGAGATGAATATGCAAATTATATTAAGAAAACATATCGTAACAGAGATTTCACATTTCCCTATCAGCCTTTTTCGTCCTAAACCATTTTAATTTTAGGAATATGTATCTATATAATGTTAAGTCCTTTCCATCTTAATTTTATGTTGGAAGAGATTAAACATGATTTTAATTTTCTGCGAAATTAGCAAAAGTCTTCTTCGTAGGCGACATAAGGAAGGCTGGAAGATAATTACGTTAATGTAGTTGAAAACTACTTTGATATGCTTAATCAAGTCAGTCGCTCACCGGTAATTTACTACACTAGACCGCAATTAGCTGCTTAGTTAGAAGCTCCTTAGCAGGAGGTCATTAAGGCTGCGGCAAATCAGCGGTCTCTGCAAATGTTGCTCGCAATCAGGGCAGAGCCTTAGTCGAAACTATAAAAATCGCTAAGTGCGGTCTGAATTTCTTCTTTAATCTCGTCGAACCTTGAAATTATCTGTCTCCACTTTGTAAATATAATAATAAATCGCTCAGGTTCTCCTTTTTCGCTGTTGTACCTGTAAATTTCAAATTATTTTCATTTCGGGTAGGTAAGCGTCTGAGATGCGATGCAGCAGACATCCTTTGGCAATGTCCCCCGGTACCGTGCGAATTTGCATAGTAATTGCTTTTTGTATAGAACATGCCCTGCGCCATACGAACATCAAGAGAGATATGAGATGACTATCCAGGCGTTATCGAAGACAATAAATCTAATTAGAGGAAAGAGAGTAACACAACGTCTTCATCCAGACGAGACTCAGACTCCATTCGAGAGGAAGAAGAGAAACTTCCTTCTTCTCTGATGGTGAGGTCCAGGATGCTGGGAAATCGCGCCCCGGAGAACATGCAATTACTTCGCGTCGAGTTGTTATGCAAATTCACGTGGAACTAGTCGTAAATAGCAATCTAGCTACTGTCGGGACGGGGCTACTTTGAAGGGTTTAACACTTGTGCGCACCTGATTGTGGCGCTGTGCCTGATATTATCCGAAATGGCAAAAATGGAAGATAAGATCTGCTCCTGCAATCTTATCCAGCCCAGAATATCTTCCATTTTCCCGGAGTTTTTCTTTTTTGCTCCAAAACCGCCGACAACATCAACAAAGTCGGGTGCTCTGCGGCTTTCACCACCATGAGGCCGTAAGATGCAAGCGTGTCCACCAGAAATATTCATCGCGTGGTGGTATCAAGGCCCATAATTAAAATCACTGGTCATTACTGTAATTAGTACATAAATATGGCAAAAATTTATGAAACATGAGATGCAAATCAACGTCCCCGGACTATAGGGCATGGGTTGTCACCGGGCCCGCGGGGAATGTCCGCGGCCATTACGAAATTCTTTCGCGGCGAACCTCTTCTCACGAAACTATCATTTCCCATTTAATGAGGATCACTTGCGTGCTTACACGTGATTTTCTAGGGAACACTCACCGGTGGTGCTTAATTTATAAGTGCGGACGGATTTGACGCGGTATTGACCCTACCTCCTGTAAATTCTGAGCAATATAACTTCAGATAGGAGATCCGCTTTTGGATACCGCCGCCGCCACACCGCTTGTGTTAAAGTAAAACCAGAATAATTAGTGACCGATTGCAGCCGTTAATTTCGAAGAACCTCTTCTAGTTAAGATACGCCATCTTGCGGCAGAAAGCGTCGCTTGTGCTGCTAGATCGAATTGGCTAACTTTATGACTGGCCATATTCCAGCCGCGGCAACAGAAAATAATAGCGGCCTATGCCTGGAGTTTCACCTGGATTACTTTGCAGCACGAAGACGAAGGCTTGAAAAAAAAAAAACATTTCTTAAGCAGCTCGCCAATCAGCCTTACAAAATTAGGAGAGTATTCTATAAAATTTTGAAATGGCCAAAATAAATAAAGGGGAGCTTTATGGATGCTTTTCGAGTCAGAATATACGAATATTTTGGTAGTTTCTTGTGAAACATTATGCACAAGGACACATTGAAATAAATTGCAACTTTTAAAAAACAAAATGGTACCTACTTTTAATTCAGGTCAGAGACACATCAGGAAAAATTAACTATGGTTATGTAATTTTTTCTTCAAAAATATACATACGAGTATATCCAATCAACTGAAATATTGTTTTTGAAACATCATCTTTTTGAACAAAATCGGCAGTTATTTTTATCTTTTTTTTTTGGATTGTGACAAAAGTCTTGTTGAATAGTATCATTAACATAGTGAAATTGTTTTCTATATATTAGTACGTCTACATTTTCTAAATGAATCAAAAATAAAAAAATTTTGAAATACTTCGAAATTAAAGCTTATTATCTTAACAATATTATTCTCTTTTAAAAAATTTGTTCTCTCATAACCCATTTATTTAAAATGCCAAAGGCTGGTAACAAAATTCCAAATCATACATATTTTATATCTTTAGTGTTTGATTCCAAATTAAAAGTGACCATCAAAATATATTCCCAAGAATGCCAGTCAACCTTTATACATTTCACAAACGAAAAATTTCATCCGCAGTAACAAAAGTCACGAGAAGTGATCATCACGAATTATCAGGATCACCGATCGCATTCTCATTGATATTTAAAGTAGCTGAAAGAGATTTTCTTGCACAGTATGATAGACCCACGAAAGATCAGATCACGCTGATCGGTCTCGATATCATGTTGATCTAGCTAATGGCATCATATCTATCAAAAGCTAACCGCTGTGTCATGAGAATTTATTAATTCTGGCATTTCGTTTATCGTAACCAAACTCCAGCAAAGAGCGTCAACTAGAAGAAATTCGAGTTGCGTTGGGAGCTGACTGTCAATTCTCGTTATCCGCGTCTACTTTGCGGAAGCTCGACAGATGAAGATCCCTTTCACATTTTCGGTTTCCGGACAATGGCACCGGGTAGGTAAACGATTGCAATAGAGGCCAATTATCCTCTGGGATTATCTTGTAATTTCACAAGCCTTGCTTCAATTAAGAAAGCGGTGGAGCTTGGAAATAAGTCATTTCCTCCCCGTCCCATTAATTTCTTTACGCGGAACTAAAAAAACTGGAAACACAGACCAGCGAACATTTGAAAAAAACCATGCAGATTACATAGTAATATGGTAATTTTAAAAAATCAATTATTAAGAGGTTTTACCCGGGAGGTCTCTTAGGTAACGGTTGGCTATTAGGCTTAATTTTATTACTACAATTAAGTTAGGAGTAGGTATAAAATTATAAGGCCTTACTAATGTCTTCTTTAAAGGCAAAAAACCGCTGTAATCTGTGCGTTAATGACTTTAATTTAGATGAATGAAGGTAGGTAATACTGCTTTAATATTTTGTGCTCACATTTTTTGTCGCTTAGTTGAAAGATGGTTAGTGTGAATTTTGATTTTTTAGATTTATATCATTCGTTTAAACTTATAATCTTGGGTCGTTTCAAGAACCTAATTTAAGATGTTGAAAATTTTACAGATTGAAGAAATATTTATTATGCATCATATTATATTACTACTTTTTTTCTTCAAAAAAATTTATTGTTTATTCTCTAAATTATACTAAATAAAATCTAAAAGTACTAAATTAAAATTTTATTGAGTTTCAAAGCTATTCAACGTTAACAAAATTAGTTAATGAGTAAATTAACTTGAGAAACATGTTTCCAAAACTCAATGTTACAGCCTTGAAAGCATCTCAGACAGAGCCACTGAAATCAAAGATTTATCTTTGTCATAATTTATTTTTAGTAACATTTGTGATGAAGCAAATTATGATAATAAAATGAAAATCTTGCTATTTTTTTCTGAGTTTAAATATTTTTGCAAGCAATAAGACCATCAAACCGCCTCATAACGAGTTCTTTAAGTATAGAAGGCGACGAACCGTTAACATTTTTATATGAACGAAATGAATTATTAAAATAGCTTCCGAATAAATTTCTAACAGAATTAATGAGTAAATTTTGTCGAAATTAAAAAATATACCAAGCCCCAGTGGCCTAATGGATAAGGCATCGGCCTCCTAAGCCGGGGATTGTGGGTTCGAGTCCCATCTGGGGTAGATTCATGTATCTTTTTTAGTAGCTACATTTTGCACTAAAAACGTATTTTAGAAATACTAGTAAGAATATAGAATTTGAATTTTTAAGTAATATATCTAAGTATAATTTTTTATACCTGACTTGATTTCTTTTTAAGTTTGTGTATGTAGTGCATTTTCTTAAATAAGATTGCTTTCAATTATTTTATCGTTCTGATCATAAATCTAAATTTAAATGATTTATTATTATCTTTTATAAAATCAGTGTTTTTGGGATTTAAGTAATATCTACAATATCTATAATACTTTCACAGTTTTAGTTATTTGCTTAATGAATATAAAAATCGACAACTATAGCAATTGATTAATAATAATAAATGATAGTTAACTTCAACAAGTACACATTTTTTATTATTTATTCGAGTCAGTCAATGATATGATGTTAACTTGCATCAAATATTTAAATTTGTCATAGCATTATCTCAACGTAGGTATAAAGCACAGCTCAAACCGCATTCATAAAATTGTCAACATTTAAAAAAAAGTGTATCAACTGAAAAACATGGGAAATATATACCTAGCTATTAATCAATCAATCAATTTTATTGGATAGTAATTAGAGTAATTAAAAGTGTCGAAGCCAAATTTAATTGATTAATGAGGGCACTTGTCAAATAGGCTCAGTATTGGAAACTCATTAAAAGTGACACAACTGGTTTACATTATTTCTAGATTTCGCCTACGATCGCCGAAACTGAGTACGAGATTTTCTTTCCCGCACATAAATAAATCTCACGATCAATGAATGAACCAGATTGAGATCAAGGCAGGAATTTTACCTTCTGCACACGTAGGCACCTATGCGTATTAAAGACGCAAACTAACCAAAGAGCAAAAGATAGCAAAAGAGTTCGGTACTATGGACTTACAGGTTTTTCTGGTGTTCATCTGACCCATTTTCTGCTAATCCAATTGACTTATCCGTGTCATCCAGCGGGAGTGCATTCAGACTGATGTCGACGTCTTCCTGATACCACACGCCATTCCGGTTCCGACTTAGGTACAGATTTCTAATGTCGTTTTCCGATAGTCGAACATCTGGAAGGTCAGTCGATTTGCAACTATCAATCGCACCTGTCTGGCTGCCAGATTCAGACGGGCACTGGTCATATGACCGATTGTCTTCGTACGCAGTCGAATCTGACCCTCGATTTCCTATTCGATTATTCAAATATTGCGCGCTACTAGCACCTGACAAAAAACTATCATCCAAAACAGCAACTCTAGCGTTTGGGGCTGTGGGTTCGCTGCAAGGTTCCTTAGAAACCCTGTTGCAACTCTCGGAGTCTATTCCCTGAAATTGGGTTGGTCTCCGTTTCGGGGAGTGTACACCTCGAAAAACTTTTCGCGGGCTCGTCAGATTTTCACTATGCTCGCTGAGTCGAACATCAGACCTAGATTTCGACTCAACGGCCATTGCCAGCCTCTGGGAGGCGGCTTGTCCATAAACTTGTCGATAGTATTTCTGTTGATCACCATGAAGAAAACAAACACGCCACCATTGTTTGCACGATAACAAATTGGCTTTGCGAGGTACTGGCGGTTCTGTTGACATTATCTGGCCGTTTCAAAACGCCAAGTCTTAATATAAACAAAATCTTCGAAGATCATCCGCCAAGTGCAAAGCCACAATTGAGCGAAAAACATTCACTGAACGTTTTGCCTGCGAACATGGCCAGCTAGCTCATATTTGCAAAACACTTGGCAAAAACGCATAAGACAAGACCGCGATCATGACGAACAATAAAGCGCATTTGGTCAATCATCACAAATCGAAATTACCATAAATAAATATTACACACGTCGTGGTTACGTAAGACGAAACGATAAGGGCACATTGGGGGAGCGTTAACTAGGATCAAAAGAAGCAGACGGCCGGCGCGGCCGCACGATCAGCGACGATCATTTTGTGACTAACAACTCCGTCTTCAGATTCCTGAAGAAATACCTGAAGACGGTAACAAACAAAACAAGCGCTCATCGGTGAGCCGTTTCGCCTTTGCTTTCTGGGGCTGTGTTCGCTTTCAGTTTCGGGCTATTTTCACTCAGAGACGTTGAGCCGTTCATTCAGAGTGATCTACGCAAGGTAATTTTACCTTTTTATCGTGCGGCCTCGCTAGATGCACGGTGATAATTTTCATGCGTTTACCGGCTCTCTGGGGTAACGGTCTGGAGAATTTACCTGTGCAGCTTTTACTCTTTGCCCCAGGTGTCTCTTCACCGAAGAGAGCATTTTTGATTAAGGGCGGTCAAGGAACACGATCAATTAATGAGCGTAGCACTGACTACGAAACCAGTTATCAAACTGCAATGAAATGCCCGCAAATCCCACCTCCAGTTTTTTGGAGTCTTCTACGTTGCATATAAAAAGCACGATGAGATCACTATTACCAAATTATGGTTGATTACATTAGTTTAAATTGAATATTTCTTTTAAATTCACACATATTAATTGAATATTAGTGCAAATTAAAACCCCTTTATGCAATAAAACTTTGACGCCAGCGACTGCGTATTCCGCCATTTATACCTACTTCAAAATAACACGACTATAGGAGCATAAATTTATGTTTTTTTTATACATGCGAAAGTTTCTTCATACATTTATACATTTAAGCTCGAACACCGCAGCATGAAGTAGCGGAGTTCAAATCCATGAAAACATTCAATTCAATAGTAAAAAAATTAATGAGCCATTTAGTGAATGCTTTAATCGCTGCATAATCTCAAGTTATCGTTTTTTTCCACACCTAGTTCCATTGATCGGCTGCTGAAACCGTTTCAGTTGGAAATATTTTTAAAATTTTCTTTGTAATCTTAAACAAATTTTCAAAACTTGTTTCGGTGATGATTTTAGAGCAAGAAATATTTGGATGGAAAACTTTTGGTAAAATGGAAGTAATGCTAAAAGGTTGCGTTTTGTTCCTATTTAAATTTAGTTGATCAATATCATGATGCAAGGTTAGTCGATCATAGACCATAAAAATATCAATGAATAAACGATTGCAACAATTGTTTGCTCGCACATTTATAAATTATTTCAATTGGTATATTTCGCAAAAAGAAATGAGTTTTAGAGAAAGTAATGCTTTCATTGAAAAACTAAATAAGAAGTAAGGTATATTAATAGGGTGTGAGACAGAAAATTAGTTTTTTCATGATAAATCTGGACGTAAGCTTTTTTTCAATTCACACTTAATCGGTTCTTAAAAAGCATTTTTTTCAGCCCTCACAAGTGTTACAAAGGTTAAAATCCGATTTTCGTTTTATTTCCACTTTTTCTTATCTTTTTATTTCTTCCTACCTCTGTGTTAAGAGGACAGAAACCAAACTGTGATTAATAATTTTTTTTTTATTTCTAATTGGGTATAAAATAATAATAATAATCGCTTAAAAGCTTGACAATTTTTAATTTCACCACAGTGATTACGAAAGATTTGGTTACAAAAATTTACAAACGTATTATAAGTATTCGAGTTCTTGTACATATATGCACTACTTATTTTAAAAAAAGTCGCTTCACCAAAACCACGCAATTTGATATTAAACTATAGCAATAAAATTTCGAATTTTTGGACTCGTAGGTATATACATATGTACATACACTAATGTTTCCTCTTAACAAATTCATTAAGTGCGTATTTGTCTAGTTACATTAAAAGGTAGTGAACAAAACGTATAAAAATTAATCTGTATCTCGTAAACTAAACAATACTCTTCAATAACATACCTTTTCTTTATAATTTAATTTAAGTAGTGACATACATACATATGTATTAAAAATGTTCAACTTTCTTTTATTTTTTTTAAATTTCCAGGTTTTAAAGAATTAGGAACGTATACTTTTAAAAAAATATTCCAAAAGGCTTAAAACTCAGCTATATGTATGTATATGTATTATAAGTTGAATTGTTTGCATTATCTGATTTTAAAAGTAAAATTTAAAAAACAAATTAACAATTAATATATGAATGTTTAATATACAATGTGAAAGAAGCAACTACTACTACCTACATGTATAAATAAATATAAAGCATAATATAATAAAGCAAGTGCTAAGCTGAATATAAATTATAAGCATTAAAGTGAAACCAAGAGTACTAAGCAATCGGGACGTTCACAAGATCAAAGTTCATAACGAGATTAATGGCGGAAAATTCTCGTTAATTGAGCCCGTACTTTCTAGGACCATAAATTGGGGATTGCAAGAGAAATTGTTTTCACCTTTACAACGCCATTTGATCCCTGAAATTAAATATTGCTGGGAGGTTTAAGTACTTAAAAGCATTTCCCTGCTTCTGCATTCATCTCGCCGTCCATAAAAGAAAAATTTTTAATTAAAAGTCCCCGGCTTCGACCCGGGATCGAAGTCGGCAATAATAAACTTTTTTATTTCATACAGCCCAAAACCTAAGGGTGAGGCTCCATTGTGCTCCTCCCCGCCTTGTTAGCGGCAGTGGGTGCAATAAAGGACTCCATAAATAACAAGTGTGACACATTTTCCCGGAGCGTCCTCGGGGGCGGAGCACCCGCCGCGGCTTCCTGGGCGAATCTTATTAATGCATGGCTCCCCTCAGGAATTTTTTGGCGGCCGCGCCTCACGGCGGCAGTTGTGAAAATGTCGTGAGCATCAAATGATGATAATGAAAATGTATCCTGGCCGGATGGTTGGTGTCCTTATGAGAGGAGTCCCGGTCCCGGGCCGGCGCCCCATTCCTCCGGGATCATCCGGCCAGGGCTGTACTTAAGGACGTGTAAATGCCTCAACAAACGGCGCCGCTTGTGAACACTTTTCAGCGGAGGCAGATGGAGTTTAGAGTTGAAGTTTTTACGAGGCACTTTAGCAGGACGTTAAGCAATTTAGAACTGAGAAGGCTCCGCGCGCAGAGCAACTTTTAAGTGAAAGCAGCTCTGAATCGTTTTACGAGCGCCCTTCTTTATTTCGCCTACTTCAACAGACTGATTTCAGCGGAATTTAGAGTATGCAAATTTTATAAAAATATTCGTGCTTGTAGATGATGTATGGAGCCGTTTTGGATGCAAGCATTTCAGAAATGAATAGAGTTGGCTATGCCAGCAATCAGACATGACGAAAATATTTATTGCCTTTAATAAGAGAATATAATAAACAAATAAAATACATGTTTTGGACTAACAAGAGCTATAAAATAAGTAGAACCTCTAAATGAATAAAATGAATTACATACAGCCCGACCCATTGGACCATAGTTATTGCATTTTCTGTTAATAAATCATCTCACGAATATTTCCAAAATAGTTTATAATAAAGCATTGCTACAAAAGTTATGGGAATAGCGGCCGGTAGGTACCTACTTGAAATGATGAACTAAACTGAACTAAAACTTTAGACACGTTTTTGTTTAAAAGTAGGTACTTACCATTTTTTATAACTTAAAAACTATTAAAATGATCGATTTAAAAATTTTTGATAAAATGAAGCGATTGAACGAAAAGTTTTTATTATCACAAACACCTCGAAAAGTGAACTCTTCGCTTAAAACGTTATAAGTTTAAAATTATAACACAAAATAATCTATATGAGTTTTGTGATAAGATCAGTTTTTCAGGAGTAAATCGTAACCACCGCGATGTGGCGAATTTTTAATATTAATCAACGCAAACATTTTTTTACGTTAAGAAATGTAGGTACATTATGTACGAGTATATTCAAAAGAAATTTTCAAAACCGAGTTTCATTGTAAACAACACACTTTTCCACTATCTGGAGTTTTTGCCAAGTATTTTTTAAATAAATAAATGCATACCTACATAAGTAGAACGGAGTTTTTCACACATAATGACTGATAATTGACGTGCAAAATGAGCTGTCTATTTGCACTATGGTATCTAAATTTTGCTAAGTGGTTCATCCGACTCGACTTTCTTCCATTTCTTACTAAGTTATAGCGCAATCCACTTACTTAACTAGCCAACGGTATCCGGCACTGTCTTATTTTTTTCCCTACTTACATATGTAAGTGATTTGGCTTTACAGCCAATGACCATAAAATTTTTAATTTCCTCTGCTTGAGCAAAAGGTTTTCAGAAGCTCACCATTTGAACGGTTCCCCCTTATAAAAAGAACTGCCATTTCTTAGCATTTCGCTTAATTGCGTCTATTTCCGAGGCAGCATAATTTTATTACAAAAAAAAATCTGACAAGCGCCATAACAAAACCATACCAGAAATCTACTTCACTTAAGACGGTTTTGACTTTGACGGTGTTTAGCGTTTGCTATGGTATCAGCTCAGAAGTGCTAACACAATGTTACTGTTGCGTAAACAGCAGTAAGTTTGACAAGTCTCGTCGTAAAAGTCAGATAATCGTTAAGATAGGCGCGGGACTTCCCCGACACGCAGGTAATCCATTTAGCGGTTAGACGAGATGTGTGATTTATCTGATTCCTAATCAATGCTCCGAGGCAATCGATCTTCTTCGGACGGGGCCGGGTGACCCGTTCGACTTGTGTGGCATTTTGACCGCTGTGCCTGCAGCGGCGGGGTCCATGAGACCCAGATGGAAAAACCTCAACCGCACAGGAAGTCATTTCTGTTCGGAGCTCGAATAATTTCCCGATGAGCCGAGATTTCAGCGAGGGACATAAATTCAACGGAGGATAATTGGCGGGTCGAAGGAATGGTTTATGCTCAGCATCTCGATTTTTCTGAGGTCTCTGAAGCGCTGTCATCTCGAAATTATACGGTCCCAGCACGATACTGCGGCAGCTACCTTTTTCCGGAGGAATAGCTAAAACTAAAGTGACATGCGGCTCCTTTTATTAGTTTGAGCCCGCAGCTGACACAGCCGCTGACTACCGACGAGGGAGTTGTTAACCTTTTTGTCTAATTTGAAAGGTTCGGCACTCATAAAGTATTTTCGAGAGATGTGACATGAAGTTACTTTGTTCGTGATGAGTTCCTGCACGAAATTTATATCACAATATAGCCAGGGCGAGGGAATAAACCCAAGAACATGAGAAGGCGTTATAAAACTCAACAAGGGGTTTTCATAAAGAGTTAACTTTATTTATTACATCTCAACAAATTAAATAATTTTCTATCGAGTATTATCAACCATTATTCGTAACATATTATGTATCTATTATAAAATATGAACAGTAAGTAGCAAAAATGGAAACAAGAACTAATACATGTTGCTATGTATAACTTTGTTAGAGCCAAAATCAAATTGTAAAATAAAAATATTGATTGGGCAGGAACTCTTGAGCAGTTATGAAATAAGAATCGGTCCGCTTGAAATATTGGCTGAACTTCTTCTTCTTTTTAAATTTTGTAAAAGCAAATCCTCAGTAAATAGGTATGTAGTACCTACGCGTGCTTTCAGAATACCTTTTATGTATACCAGTCACGCATTCGTGTTTTAAATTAATTGATAGTAAAAGTGGAAGTTACATAACTCCCATTTAACCAATTTTGTACTGACGCTATTGAATTAAAACCCAATCAAATTTTGTTTGTATTATTTTAGCTAAATTTTACAGCCACAATTAATTTTACACATTCGTCCAAATAGACTTCTAAACCGAAGGTAGAAGTGCATATTTCGAATATTCCTTTGAAACTTTGCTATCCTATTTTGAGATGTTATATGTAATTATAGATACATACATGTTTATTATTATTTTTGATAAATTAACCTGTTCATATATTTTATACGATAGATATACGTCATATACCTAACTGATTCAGCACATTTAAAAGTAATATCCTATGCAAACAAAAGATAAAAGACGAGTGAACAAACAAATTGTCATATTAACTGAATTTTTCGATTTAGAGAAAGTCTGAAGGCTTGACAAACAGACAGAGCCCAGACAGCCCTTCAGAACCGAAACAATTTAAAAGTTTTGAAGCTCGACTGAGTTCACAATGGGTCCACGTAAAGGGCTCATGTCATCTCTCCCGAAGGTGGAGTGGACCTGCAGGAAGCAGTTCCGGGAACCAATAAATCCCGGGCCTAATAACGTCCCGGCGAGCACAAAAGGAGATTTACATGCCTAACGACCTTCAGACAAAGGAGTCGTCGTCCCGATGGCCCCCGCCCCCTGCAAGACATTGTTTTGCCCGGCCGCGCCAAGCAGTCTCCGGGAGCCCGGCGATTTGACTAGACGACGACGCCGACGTCCCCTCGGTAGAAACTTGGAACAATTCAAGGATCCTCCTCGTGAATGGATCGTGAGGCCACCCTCGCCTTCCGCGGCAAGGGGGGCGGCCTGAATTTCACTTTTCCCAAAAGTACCACAAAGTTGCTCATTTCCCATGAATATGCAAAATCCTTTTTAAGTGGCTCCGCCGGTAATCCCCGCCAGTTAGGGGCTTTAATTATACCTGGAGCATTCTGCGGAGCGTCAACACCTCCAGCGCGGCGTGCTCACTACCTGCCGACCCCGAACTGTTTCGAAGAATTTTTTCTATTTTGCTAACAATTCGGAGGCTGCGAGTGTGCGAGGGGCTTAATGTCGATAATGAGTACTCACATGGGGCCCGTGTGTCCTCGGGGCGGGAGTTGGGCTTAATTCAAAATTCAAATCTCATCTTCATTAACACCAGCCCTCGGTGGCGGGGGTGGGTGGCCGGGTCGACGGAGCCCTGCTGATGCTCCGCTAATTCAATAGATGCCTATCGCGGGGGTGTAAGTGATATCCTTCAGAGGAGCTGTAACGAGTCCCGCACACGAATCACACCCGCACATTTTTAACTCTTTCGCGAAACGTGACTACTCAACTTACAAACTACGCGAAAGTGATACTTAACCCAAGTTACAATTCGAATTTCTCGCTCAGCCTGGGGGTATGCAATTTAATATTAAAGGGACTTGTTTCTGGCACTAGGAACTGAGGCCTGCACGGCGAGGAGCGCGAAATGTCCTTTCCCAGGTCAAAGTCAAACCGCAACTGAAATAAATCTTGGGATTTGTCCCAATCAGCGGATGTTTGGGAATTTTGCCCGGAGAAAGCGGGCATCCGAGCTGGCGGGAGGCAGCGCGCAGCTGCAGTGAGCACTTGAACCAGGCCTCGTCGCTGAAATGTGTCTTGGGTAAGAAGTCACATAAAATTTTACTAGAAATGAATTCACAATAGTCAATTTAACGTTCGTTTTAACTTAATTTAAGATGAACTTCTTCTTTCTTGGAACTTGAGATAGATTCATAAACTAAAAATAAAAAAGCTATGTATAACAAATACATAAAGAATTAAAACGTTAATCTGTTAAAATTGTTGTAATTAAATAATGGGAAGGAAAGCTTTGTGACTTTGCCGTTAAATATGCTCAACTCCTACAAATAGAGAGAGGAGTAATTTAGTTCCGAATTATTAAAAATTTTAAAATGCGGTTCAAAAAAATACCAGAAAATTATGATCCGTTTTTGAAAAAAGTTGTTTTTGATATACATACTTTCTTTTCAAAACCGCCATCATAAATGACTGGTTGTAATTAATACCCCATTTACAATTAAAAAATGATTGGCTACTTATAGAAACTTGCCCATTTGCTTTAAAGAAAGAATTGCATACAACAGTAAAATATATAAGTTAAAAAAATTGTGGGAAATAATAATAAATAATAAGAAAAGAAATGAAGATTAAAACTAAACAAGAAAGTAACTTGCTTGTGGTTTGACTTAAAATGTGGTTGGAATAAATATGGGCATTTCAAATTAATTTTACTTTACAAAAATAGAATAATTATACTCGTATTAGATATGTACATCTGAGGAAGATTTTTCTTACATAGATTTTGTTTAGGTACTGGTTGGTTCTCTTGTAGATTAGATATGCACTTTAAACTACCCGTAATTATTCGAATTACTTGTTTACTGTGTAGAATTTTAAATTGCTACAGTTTTTCTATTATTAAGACGAAAAGGTATGTTTATAACAAATTGGTCACCTTATATGGACAGGAATAGAGTAATTTACCTACGATTATCTAAATAATGAACATTGCAAAATGCAGATGTTGTCGTCTCCAGCAATTATATGACTGCTCCACGTGGGCTTTCTTGTCTTTTTAAAATGAAACTGAAACCGTGCAAGAAACGTTAAATTCCAAAACACCAAATAAGAGCACAGCGTTTAACCACATTCTATGTTTATTACTTAACTCGCTCTAGTTTTTACGCATTAAACCAACATAGGTAAAGTGGTGTTGTTTGATCCCTTAGGAAATTAATAAGAAAGCCATTCTAATGAACTCAGCATAACCAGGCAATGGTTTTGCATAAAAATAAGGATTTGAAATAGTAAAAAAAAAACTATATCAGTTTAAAAGGAATCAAAATTCCAGTGGATTGGTAGACCACCTCCGGCTCATTTGCGATGCGATGTTGCGAACTCACCACATGTAAGAAGTGGTGATGGCCAGGTGAGTGGAATCTACCTGCTGCTCGTGATGCAGGTTGCGCTTGACGATGTAAATTAAAACGTAAACGGCGCGAAAACATATTGCTCGCATCAATTCCAACTGCGAAGCGACAACTGCTCCAGTAAACCAGCAGCGGCGTAGCGCTGGAGCAAATATTTCTGCGGCTTCAATTGTACGTAATTAAACCGTCGCCGCAAGGCCCCTGCAAAAAAGCGGAGCCCCCATACCTTGGCAGGTATACACAAAATGATGGAGAAAAAAAAATCAGCGCTTTTCGACATAGCGCTCCGCTGGCCGCGCTAGGCAAAAACATGGAAATGTAAAATTGTTCATGTGCTCATGTGGTGGAGCATTTTGCGCCAGGATGGCCGCCTCTGCCCAGAACCAGTTTCTGCAGATTCAGCGGCCGCTGGAAAGACGTGGAAACTCTGCAAAGGCATTGATGGAATCTCAGTCAGAAGCTCCTAAATGGGACAATTTATTTTGCGATAGTTCCATCTCTGAGGAATATATGTCCTCTCGTGTAGCCCGATTCCCTTTGGTCAGGTTCAGATGGCCGTTTCGATGCTCCAGCCCCGGAGCCCGGGAGCCCCGGAGCCCGGGAGCCCCGGAGCCCTATCCCAGTGGGGCCCCGCAGCACCTCGGGGACCGGACCGAGTGCCACTTTGGGTGGAGGAAAAGAGGCCATGAGCACCTGCTTCTTGGTCGTTTTTCCGGGCGATCGTCTCCAGCGGCCGTTGACATTCCCAGCGAAATAAAATAAAAAACAAAACAAAAAATGGATCGAAATGCCTGGCCTGAGGGAATGATGGAAAATGTTTTTTATCGGCCGTTCAATCCGGGGATTCTCCCTGATCCCGAGCAGTCCCCTCTCCGGCCGTTTGCACTTGATTTAGTTGCGCCAATCCGCCTAAGTGCAGCCGAAATCGCACCGAGTGTCCTTTTATTAGGAACCGGCGACGGTCGAACTTTTTACGGCCCCCCGCCCATGTCACGGGCACTAAAGCACTTTTCTTTTCTATTCTTTTTTTCGGGATGTCCCCACGCTTTTCTTATGCCATTTCCACCTACTTACGCGACGCAAACTTGTGACCGACTCTCGACGGCAGTGGATCCTTGAGACTTCGGGGGGATGTCGTAAAGTGTCGCAATGATCGCTTATGGACGAATAAAATCGTCGTAAAAATCCTTTTCCTGCTCCTTTTCGGTTTCGTCTTGAGGCGGTTTTATTGATGAGGGCTCGTAAAATTCGGGGGATTTCAATTTGATTTGACAAAATGCAAGGGATAGCGAAACTCACTGTGCCAGAAGAAATTCTCTGAAAAGGACTCTTGCAGCAAAAGTAAGACGGGGTCTTGATTGATAGACGTGGACCAAAGTAGGGAAGCATTGCTCTTGGGTTGACAGCCCCTGCGGGCTTAATTAATGTTAAATGGATGAGTGCTTCATTCCATTGGCGGTTTTTCCAATTCAGCTCCCTCAATTTCGTTGTACGCTCACACGTCTGTAACAATTTTACGATAATTCGTTTCTTCACAAAATTATTGCTATACTAATACTTAAAAAACAAAAAAACAAAAGTCGGTTTTTGTTCGCGACTCCTAAAAATCCCGTTTTTTGTACAAATAGCTGATTAAATTGTTAAATTTATGATTTAATTCGGCCTTCAAACCAGCTCAATAAAAACAAAAAGAATGCTTCAAATACATACAAATCGAATCTCTCGAACCATTTTTGTAAATCAGTTAAAAATTATTTCAATTCTTTTCTTAGCGACGGAAAAAAGCAATAAAATTCAATCCAAGAATAAATAAAAACTTAATTGAGCTGCTTTCTTACTTATGAAGAACACATAAAACTCATCTTTATTTCTTAAAATTCAGTAGTTTCTAGGTTTTGGTTTCTGGATTTTATGCACATGTTGACCAAGCATAATATCAAACCTGACAAAATCATACAATAACAGTTTTGATTGGATACAAATTGAAATCTTTCTTGAATTCGGCATCAGCAACTATTCTGTTAAATATTAAAATAATTAAAGATTCCAATGTTTTCTTCCATGACTTGATATTGTTGTCTCACGCGATATTTAATTTTTAACAATTTGCAATTTACCATCATGCAGTCAAAACCAAAATAAATATGTAGGTACCTGGTTTTGATAAATGATTATAGAAAACGAAATATTTTAAATCTTATAGAAAAAGATTTAACTTTTTCTGAAAATGCTAATTTAAGAGTTAAATTCTGAAGTTTATAGTGCTGATAAAAACCGTGAGGCAAATAAATTCAAGCAAAATGTTTTTGCTATTAGTATTGATTGATTTAAAGATTAGTTCGAAGCTTGTAATTGAACTTAATGGGTGACGGTTGTTAATTATGTATGTATGTAGGAATCTCCATAACTTTTAAAATTCTTCAAGTTATTCAAACCAGTTCCAAGTCCTTGATTATCAATCCAGTTCGAGGTCCATCGATTTAATTGTTCTTCCCGCAAAACACCGAAAACTAATTCGACGTGAATAGTCATTAACAATAATAAAACTGCACTAAATTGACCAGTTTATGGCCTGTAAGATTTCATTAGCGAGCGCCAGAGGATGCTAAATCGATGGCTCATCAGCGGCTCGTAAACGTAACTACTAAAGGAAAAACTATAAAAGAGCGAAGATTAGGATGTACTTACTGCCCAAAAAAAGAACGTTAAATTTCTTTGCGGATGAGGATGCTGGCCCGAGGCACCTTTAATGACCTCTCCGACATGAAGCTCTGAGCAATTTATCTGATTTGAGTAATTAATCGTTCCCGCGGTGATGAAATGCCATCAAACGGGCATCAGGTCGACTCGATGGCTGTGCCTTTGACTGATGAACAAGTGTTGGTGTCAGCCCAAATAAGCAGGGTGATATGGGAAATTGTTAATGAGGAACCTGTTCCCTGCCCCGGGCGCTATTCAAGCTCACCAAAGAATTCAAAAATTGAATTCCCAGAAAGGTGTAATTAAGATAAGGTGAACATCACCGTCACCTTTTAGGGGCGTTTCAACGATGTTTACTTTTCATAGAGTGCAACGTCTTCTTATTACCGCTTTTGACAGAATTTCCATTTTGTTTGTGTAATTAAACACCGCGCTAATGGCATGGAATTTTCAAAAGAGAAAAAAATTCTTTTGGCGGTATTTTTAGGATTTAACTATAAGAAATCGATAATTATTGTCTCTCCTTTATTTCATCTACAGTTTTACAAAATGTCCCCTTCATTTAACGACAATCTTGATTTAGTAATACGAAATTTGATTGAATTTTAAAAATCTTTAAAACATACTGAAAAAACCAACTTCACTAATTTACAAATCAGAAGATATTTTATTTATCCAATGACCTGTTGCCCAGTAAAAACTTAAGTTAAACTAAATTCTTAGCTAAACCATAGCTTAAATCAATTTTGGATACATATAATTCTCTCTTTTATTTATTTGTTATCGTCGTCTGAAAAATTGAAAAATTGGATATCTCATGAATATCGACTCGGGGTAGGTACCTACTTAATAAAAATTTGAGTGGAATGACAGTGCAAAATAATTGAAATTGTTTCGCCTATGAAAATAAGTATACATAATAAAATTGTTTTTAATATAACTAATGCTTAAAAAAAACTACCAACGGAATTGTAGTTTTATTTAAGTTATACATACATACATATTAATTTGCTGGTACAAGACACGAGAGTCTTTAGTGAAAGAAAGTGGAGAGTTCCCGAGGAGATAAAATCTAGAACTAAAATTGGATATCTATGTACATTGTAATGTAATCCAGGCATATTTCTGCGATTTAAACATCCGAATAATTTCCATAGCTTATTCCACTAGGTGCGTTTCGAAAGGGTAATAAATATCATTGTAATTACCTTCTAATTCAGCGAATTAAGTTCTTGAAGCGTCGTTTCCTTAGCAGAACCGATGCGGTTTCAGGGACCATGTAACAAGCCCGGAGTGAGCTCCGCAAGTACCGAAGGCAGTTCTTGAGCTAATCAGGATTTTCCGGGTGGAAAGCGAGCACCGAGCCACAAAGAGTAATAAGGCGGTGTGCTATACAGAGCCATAAACATATCATTCCATTAAATCCCGTCTAATCCCTCTAAGGCATACACAGGGACTGATTCCAGCACTGGCTGCACGGCCAGATTTGAATGGACTCAGATATCAAATCTGATATGCTCGGCTCGGTGCGCCCGGACGTCTTCCTCCTCAGGAGCGGGCACACTCTAGTTTCTGGATTGCATCCAGGTCCGCTGCGTAGAGTCCCTAGAAATTAATTTTATCATCCCGCTCCCGCGTCCGCTCCAGCTGCAGCTGCAGTTCACAGCCAACAATTGGATTCGGGATTGGGAGCAGAGCAGTCGAATATTGAACTTGAAAGGGCTCTTTGGAAAGCAAACTTTTCGCAAGTGATTGGCCTGGAGGACGTACGTGCCGCCGCCTGACGAAGAAGTCGTCTCCCGACGGACGTCAGCAGTTCCAGGGCCCTCGAAGGGCTGGAGGAGCTCCACAACCGCAGACGTGATTGGGATGAATGGCTCCATAACGAGCCAATTCCTCAAGTTCCATCGCGGATTAGTTGAGGAGTGCTACTTCAACTTCAGTGACGGTGCACTCGCTCAGGACGCAGAGTTCCATCGTATTTAGTTCAGAAAGTTGGCAAATGTTTGCATGTATCTTTTTTAGTCGATGCTTCAAAATTAATCTCGTGCAACTTTCTCGAGAATGCGGGGCCCCGCGACGTTACCGTTGGAACTTGGAAACCATAACCCACTACCCGGAGAAGTCAGTGACCATAATGCGCGAGACCACCGCAAGTTCAATTTCTTGTGGTTCAAACGAAAAGGAAATGAGGAGCAGTGCAGAAATCGATCTCATAGCCATTCTGCCTCGCACTGCAAACTGAATTTCTGCAGAAAATTGCGATTTGCAGACAATGGGGCAGCGAATTGGGTGTGGTCGCCGGGATGGCGCAATTGAGTTGTGCAATCAGTTCAATTCCCGGGATGCGCTGGGAACCGGGCTTTAAATTGAATCGGGACCTCGAGTGGAGATGTCGACGGCAAAAGGGTTCGATTTCGAATTACTTTTGCGGTCGGACGTCTCGGCGGGGTTAAAGCTCGGCGGTTAGTTCCGTTTACGCTAATGAAGAAAATTGCAGAGATATGTGAGATTGAGATGAAATCGATGGAAACGTAAATTTTTGTGGCTGAAACCGGGTTCAGGTTGTTGCATTACGATAAATAAACCACGAATTATAGTCTTGTTAGGTATGTTCTATCATTTCCAATAAATTCACTGTTATATGTAGGTATGTATGTATGTACATATAACCAAAATTCTTCTAATAATTTTATTCAGTAACGGATCAACTTTATTGTAGAGATATATTTATAATCTTTGTTAGTACGAACTTATTTAAATTTATAAAATTGAATTTGTCAGTTAATTGCAATAATCCAAAGGTTTTTTTTTGTGATTTTCCTACTTCAACACAGTCTAAACTCTAGATTCTAGCTACATAGATGTTGTTGATTTCAGAAAAATAAATTAATTAATGGGATCTCATCAATTAATCTCTGTGGAAAATAAAATATTTTTACTAATATTTACTAACATTAAAGTCAAAGTGATTATTGATCTTTAGTAATTAATTGAAATTTTTAAGTAAGGGTGTCTGGATATATCTGATATTACTTCATCAAAAGAAAATGCAACGGAGCTATGCATTTTTAGTGAACAATAAATTTATGATTTATTTAAGAAGTGGGCAGTATTATTTTTTAGTATGTAATGATGACGTATAAGAACATTTTCAAATCCTTAAAATAAATAAAATCATATATGTATATGTATGTATGTATAATCTAAATCAAGTCCAGCAGTTAGTACAAATAAAGTTTTCCAAAACAGTTTCATGTTCGTGTAATTTAACTTATTTTGGCTTCATGCTGATTATTCTTAAGAAAATCATAAGTATTTATACCGCAACATTTATACCACCGAGAAGAACATTATTAATTTTCATTGCATCTGTGAAGTCTCCAAGAAAAAGAGCCCGGTGCGAGAAACGAGTTCTTATGAGAAACGAATATGACACCTGCGACTTTTCTAATGAGATGGTTAATGGAGGAATATATGAGAAGGCGGATAAAAATCGCCTGAACATTTCATTTGCTCCTTGCAGTTTGCAGTAGACCAGCCCATTTAAGCTAGCGGTAGAAGCCAATTCCTGCAGTTAAACTGCTGCATAATGGCTTTATGACGGGATAGTCGCTTAATAATAATTAATTAAACTGGAGGAGTGAGATCAAGATGTAAAAACGGGTTCTTCGCGATAAATTTCGTCATTCTGTCTAGAAGAGGGTTGGAGAATCTTACTTAAGCCTGCCTAAGTTCGTTGGCTGGATGAGCATTGCATAAGACTGTAACGGATTTGCTGCGAAGACTATTATTTCGGATTTAAGTTCTTTTCGCTAAAATAAAAAACAACACCATCGCCGGAGTGGCAAAACGGGGAGTATTAAGGAGCCGCCGGGAGTCTTCCGATGAAAACCAGACTCCAGGGAGCATGGAGAACTCTGCACGTAACCCTGAGGGAACGAGCGCATAAACTCCTTGCGAACTGTACGGCGTTTTCACCTGACGCTAATTACAGAGAAAATGGCAATTAGAGGAGTCTCCGAGGCACAGACGAAGTGACCGTCTGTTCTGACGGAGCGGCTGCATATCAAGGGCCCCGGCCCAACGCCTAGGCCTTAAGGGGAATCCCCCTTCACTTCGTTTTCTTCGGATAGCGCGAACCCAGCGCGATACATGAGGAAGAAATTACTTTGCTCTCAATTCATTAGTTCAATTGGATGTTCAGGTATCGTTCGGTAAGATCACCTGGACCAGCAAAGGTGCGCTCGCCGTGGAAATTCACGGTGGATCGGTGGAGCTGGTTCTGGGAACGAATGTGTCTAGGGCCGAGGAAAATCGGTCCTTGGAGGCTGTGATTGACGTTTCGGTGCTGTTGAGAGCGGTGCGAACAAGTAAAACGATATCATTAGTTCGCGGCGTCGTGTCATTCACCCTGGCACGCTATTAGGCCCTGGCACACGGGCTGGAGACGTGCAAACAGGTTCCACGTCCGTCCTATGAATTATGATTTATTTGCAATTTACCCCCGCCGGAGAGCGCGCATTTTCCATCTCTTGCCCGATTCTTTGATGTTTGCTTTCCGATAAACTGCCCGATTGCGGATCAGGAGGAATGCAATGAATGAAGTTTCTGCTTGTTAGATACTTCCTACCTTCAATCAAGAATTGCTCTGCATAATTGGGCCACTTTTCCTTATACTTCAAGATAATTTGATAAATTGTTAAATCGACAAAATGTTGATTCAAGATAATGCCCACATGTTCCAATCGAACCCTTCACCTCTATCAAATCCTGAGGTTTATTCTTGTATTTGGTTTAAATTAGTACACCAGTGTCATGAATCAATACTCTATCAATCTTTTCAGTTAAAATCCCATTATCGAAATTTCATTTTATATTAAACCATATTTTTAAAAAGATGTGCCCGGTTTTTTTGATGTACATAGGTAGGCACTTATATTTATCGCTATAAAACCGATGATAACATTTTCACAGTAGATATACTTTAAAAAGTAGTATATTCTTACAATCTAAGATAAACTAAACTATTTGAGTTGTACAAATATTTAAACGTGGCCTGAATTAAAAGAGAATCTTGTCGGTTTTTCTCCAAATTAGGCTAGCAAACTAATAACGTTCATGTTTCCTTGAGAAAAATGTTCTAACACCTAGGTACTCCGGCTGGTCAATAAACCTGAACTAATTTATCAAACGGTTGTAAAAAAATTGTAGAATTTGTAAAAAGGTGAGGCTATAAATTAATAAAAATTAAATCAAATGATAAACCCTTCAGTGCAGGCCATAATTTTATTTGAACTGCTGGAACTCGTACCCGACCCATTAATTTAATGACGCTTTTATGTTAATGACTTGATCTTCAAACATCTTCCCTTTCACAAAATTACAGGATTTATGTGTTTAACAAAATACAGCTTTCTTCGAGTACCTAATGACGCCAATCAAAACACCTCCTCTTGACCGAGCAATTACTTCGAAACTCATGAGGTAAGTGAATTTTTTAATGAGCCTACCCGCAGTATGATGATCAAAAATGCTCGAACCGACAATTGAAGAAATTATTCCCGGATTACATGCGACCATAATCGCGGCGACATTCCAGGGGACTGTCGGCGGTGATCAGCAACCCATGGCACGTTTCGAGGAAAGTCTAACCGAGGAGATTCCAACAGCAGCGAAAATCGCGAAAACCGCGAAACCTTTCGCGGGGTCACAAAGTTTACGAACGCGCGTCGACAAAAACCGATGTCTTATACGCGGAGTAATTTCTCAGATCCTCCAATTATCACTAACTAACGTCAACTGGCTTCTTAATTCCTGTTGGAGACAATGGCCAGTCTTCTCGCGGACTGACGGCTTCAAAAATCTTCAAAGTGAAGGTTTCCAACGAGCGATGCTGCCGCGAAATGCGGTCCAGCAGCGAAGAAAACCGCAAAGATGGCGAGAGGAGCAGCAAATCAAACGAGCGAGCGATTTCAATGCCAATTTATAGCCGCGATCGCTGCCGTAATAAATTTCCCTTAATATTTATTTTATTCGGAATATCGCCGCACAGGAACTCGAGCGGATGTGCCCAAGGAGCGCTTCTGGCCTCGGCTGAGATGTTGATTTGATGGAATCAAATAAAACTTTTTTTGCATTCGCGGTTGAGCGTTTGAATATGATAATGGGGAGGAGTAAGTACCGGCTCATATCGATAAATCTGCAGTGCGCATGCATTCAGCAAAAACTATCGACTTTTTAACTGCTGTTCTGGGAACGGACTCATTGGTGGAAAAGCCTTCGTCGAGGATACTTTCACTGGAACTAAGAATTGCATTCGTTGCATTCATTGGCCGTCTGGGAATCGAATTGCAATTCGAAACGTTAATTAGTCATAAATTTTCATTTTACGACTTTTACATCTTAAGTGTGTTGGAATATAAAAAAGCAATTAGCACAAGTAGGTGCATAATTACTTAAACTGTTTTATCTGGATAAAACAAACATGCGAACATATCATGTGATAGTGATTTAAGAGAAGAAGATTGGAGAGACTTACGCACTAAAATACGATGAATAATTACACAGGAAACAATTTTTTAAATTTTAGCACCACTAAACATTTTTAAATTTTAAAATGTCAATATTACGGTTATTATAACATTTCGTTAATAATACAGAAAATTAACTTTAAGTATAACACTTACAACGTTTATTCCGTCTGCACAAAATAATGTTTAATGTTGCATTAATTATAGTACTTTTGGATGGTTATTATAAATTATCCTCTTTAAACTTCTTCAAATTGTTGCATTCAGCTCAAAATAACTTATTTAAAAAGACAAGATAAATTAGATATAGAATTCTTTGTTTGTATATGTTTTAATAATAATATTAATAATAAATATTGTGGACAAAAAATAAACACCACAATATTTTTTATTGGTATTAAAGTTAATTATCTAATGTTTTTCAAAGCAATATTTCAGCGATTAACCAAATTCAAATATAATGACCACATTTCATTTCTTTGCATGTCTGGGCCAATTATCTTCTTTCTCCATTAAAAAGGCAAATCTATAAAAATTATAATATAGGACAAACAATTTCGAATCGATTTTTTCCGTAAGTTGCGAAAAATTTAAATTGGGTATAATTTTTTTTACAATAGGGTTAAATAGTATCTACAAATGGCTATACTTTTACCATTTAATAATGGGTTGTTAGGAAATTTATACAACACAGATATTAGCGGTTTTTCATATTTCATATTTCTTAAACTGAATTTGTGTTACTCAACACACGAAAACTAAGTATTTTTCAGGCGAATCTTTGACAGTTGACGATGGCATTGACAAAGTGACGATTCAACGTAATTATTTCCTATAAATCATATCATAGCCACTTGGAAAAGGTTAAACTTACTTACAAAATATAACACCTTTTTACTATGTAAAACAAGACAACAATTAAAAAAAAGCACAGATAAACACATATAAAGAATCAATTAAATTTAAAGAGTAAAAGAAAAGGTTAAGACGAAAAGGTGCAGGGATTTGTAAAACATGAATTTTGTTATAGATAGTTTATATTTGGGGTCTTAATTTGTTGGGAAATCTCTAATTTAGTTTCATCTCTGCAATTCAATATGTATAAATCTTATAGTTTTTGTAACCTTTCTTTACTTCAAAATCGAATTAAAAAAGTTATAGAGTAGTTAGTTAATAAAAGTGCCAAGTAAGACACCTTGTCGATTATTAATCGGCGTTTTTGAGACCATTTAAGCAATTAAATCCATAAATCACATCTGTCGAGAATGCCATACCATGTTAAACCAGCCGATGAAAATAACGTCAAAGTCTATTTAAACAGAACCATCCAATAAATCTAATAATTTACGAATGACAGTGGGGCAAATATGCGTTATATGTACAAGTGGTGTCAAAATTTTCATGAAGTCGATAGAAAACAGGTTCATATATCAGCAGGTCGTAATGATCGTAATGATATTCAGATTTATTTACTTACATAGTGGATATTATCGGAACCAATCCATGTCAATTTCGTTATTTATGTATCCAAATTGATTAGGCACAAATTTGCATAAGTAATTAACACAGCATTGCGACACACTGCACTAGAGCAGGAGATACTCGCATCGTACTATGTTTTGGCTGCGATCTGATAATCCAATTACAATTTTATGAAATAGGTGTATCTTGAAACTGTTGCTCTCGCGAACCGCGATCAATAAATTTTATACATTTGCAATGCAAATCAGTAGAAAATTGTCACCACGCCAATAAACACTAAACACCGGTAGCGCAAACTATTCCAAGATATGTTTGACTTTAGCACCTTTTGCACGGTCCCGTTGTAAAACCTTAGCACACAAGAGGAGCCCCAGGGCTCCAGAAGTCGCCTCCTCTCCGCGGTTTTAGCACAGACCGCGATTGGCCAAGAAAGTGGAAAGATCGGGCCGTGAACTGTTTGCTGGGCAGTTAGTTACTTGAACATGCATATCCAATTAAAATGTTAATCCATAAATCAGCGGGCTGCCGTAATCTTAATCCAAAACGGCGAAATATTCACATGTGCTCACAGTTGGCCGTGCTTCACCGATGTCGAGCCACATCTGCAATCTACAGCTGCGGTAGGCACAAAATTCAGCACGTCCACTTGCCAATGCACGCCGCCAAGATTGAGGAGTATGGGGCAATCCGCGGACACTAAATTCTGATTATCGTATAAGCTTGCCCGCGCCTAAATCGACCAAAAACCGATTCGTAAAAGCGCATGCCGCGCACCAGAACCCGTCATAGAACCCTTCACTCGGGCTATTTTTCATATCCAACATAAATTTCTGCAATTCCTTTGTTTCTCCGCGACGATATAAAGGCGATCGCGATCGACCACGAAATTAAGAAACCATTAAGAAGTTCATAGGTGCCGCGCGGTTACCGAGCGATAGTCAGAACAAGGGACAGGCGCATGTGAAACAGCTCAATCCACCTCGGCTTAACTTCTTGAACTGAAAGTCGGAGTCGTGATTGGTCGGTCGTCAAGCCGCAGCCACGGATCCAATCCAACCTGGGCTCATACTCCACACTCCGTGCCCAGGTGAATTCAGGTTCCAGATCAGAATCGGTTGCTCGCACTCTCCTCCGCGAAGGTTTTGCAGCCCATACCTTTAAGTCTTAAAGATCGGGAAACGCAGCGAACGTTCCAAAGAAATGTATAAGAAAATAAAATGAAATAAAAGAAGTCCGCGCTGGTTCTGTTATGATGCACACGACTCGACCAGCAAGGTGAGCCGCGCATATAAAAAATTCACGCAACATACCCTCGAAAAGAAGAATAGGCGGAATACCCTCGGCAGCCATTGACGACAGCCAGTAGTATGTAAATGCGGTTCTTACGGCACCCGCAGCCTTTAGCGGCCTTGAGTAACAGCTTCATAAAAATTCACGATGGGAATTATCAGTTAATAAATTCGCCTCACATTGCCCGTCACTCTTGGCGAAATATCGTCTGTCTTCTCGCGAGCCCGATGGCAGCTCACGTATCCTTTCGAATGAGGACAGTAGCAAACCCTTTGAATTCTGTAAAATAAAAAAACATTTTGTTGTTTTTTAAGACCAATGAACCCAATCTGATTTATTGCCAATTCTCACACAACTCTCATAGCTTCAAAGAAAAAAAGTTAAGAAGATGCAAAGTCAAAATATCAAAAACCCAAAATCCAAAAAGTTGTATGCCTACATTGGGGTGTTTTCATTTTTATAACACAAAATTATTATATAAAATACTTTTAACTTTTCGTACCTTTGGTGCTACTTATAATTTACATCCTAAGGTTTTACTAAATGTTTAAAGACTGCGCGAAAACCAAATTGATTACGCTGGTAGACAGGTTTTGTAGCCAACTTAATATGTAAATTGCGAATCGGAAAACGAAAATTGATTTGCAATTTTCTTCGAGTAGATTTTTCCTCAGAGGTTCCCTATGCTCAGGATAGGAATTCTATTAATGCTTTAGTCACTTCGTAAAATAGTAAACAATTTCGTATTTTATGGAATTTAATGTATTTCCGAAAAGCTTGGACCCAAATAAAACTTCATATTCGTCAGTTTTGGGCCTCAAATAAACTTTCTTCTAATTTTGATACTTGTATATAAAGCGCAATTTAATAAGATATAAAAGTTATACATATATTTAAATAGTTGATTTTTTCTTTAAATTGTTAGTTTTTCGCAGGATCGATCGACAAATAAATAATACTTATATGTATATGTATATTTGCGATCTCTTTATTTGAGTTTATTTTTATATGTATTTAATTTAAATTCGTTTCTCACACTAAAAACACCATATTTCAACACATATCAATAAGCAACAATTGTTTAACTTTAGACATGTAGTTTACCTAATTGTTGTTCACATTCCAAATTATAATAAGACGCAAATACATACATATGTATCTTGCGTAGTAAGTTACCTAACTAAATTCTAAATATGATACCTAATTATTAATCAGACCTTAATCTAATAATCGTGTTTAAATTTAGTTATGTTTAGCTAAAGAGTTACAACTAATTCCACTTTTGCTTCACTTGCTGTGTAAAAACATAAGTTGTTTATTTTTCTTTCAATTCTTAAGTTTACTACATACAGTAAATCTAGATAGGCAAGAAGAAAAACGGCAAATTTTTAGTTTCATTATAAACATCAAGGACGAATATTTCCCATAAATAATGAGGCAAAAAGGCTAAGAAGGTTAAAGCGAAATTCTTGTGCACACACATGTTAGCAAGCAAAAATTGATCGTTTTTACATCTTGAGCTGCTCAAAAGTCATCCCCGATACATCGAACACTTTGGGTCCATTAGCAGAAACAAACAGGCAACATGTAAGGCAATTCTCCTAGCAACAGGAGGTACATCGACAATATCAGCAAATACAAAATATCCTATTGACTTGTGGTTCGCCGGTATCAAGATCTCCCGAAGATTTCGCCAATTTGCTACCATCGGCAGATACATGCCCTAGCGAAAAACTTATATCCACTCAGCGAACTGTGAAGGGAGGTGTGCTGGTGTTACAAGTCCGCACCTATTTTTCTCATATTTTATGCCTCATATTTTATGCCAACCACACCGAGCATTATAAAGCACAGCATAAAGTCATAATCAGATATAAAACAAACCGACTACATTGCAGCAACACTGCGGCCCCTTTCCTTCTTTTTGGGAAGCGGCCGGAATGAGCGCGTTCGGCCGCAACCGGTTGCTATCATCAGCGCAACCAAACCGCCGCTGTCGAAATGAGCGGAAAGCAGCCACGAATAAAAAGACTCTTAAAGTCTAAAGCAACCTAAAGTGCAGTGTTTCTGCACCACAATAAGAATTTTCTAGATCAAATGAAATGAAATTTACGATAGTGAATTTTAGCGCTGAAACCGGAGTTAAGCCGCGGCCGGGAACGATGCCAATGAGAAAGTCCGCCGCGCAGCCGCCGCCGCCGCGCCGCACCGGCCGGCGTAAATGCACCGCGCTCGCGCGGTTTATCACGATGCAAATCCAATTCTCATGGCATGACTGTTGCACTCACAGCAAAAGACCTATGCGGCGAAATGGTTTCCCGATGCACCCTATCGCTGCATCGAGTTCAAATTAGGTAATTGCCAATGCATGAAAACTGAATATTTTTACGGTCCTCTAATTTTTAGCCCTCGTCCCGACCGACTTTGCCCACCTTGTAACCGAAGACAGGCCAACCTGAAGTTTTTAAGAAATATTTCCCGGGGCATTCGCGGACGCATTCTGTTTACCAAGCAGCATAAACAAGTGCATGAGCATGCTCCGGACCTTTTGCACTGCCCCGATCCCGCGGAGCACGTTTTTTGATGTACTCCTATTAAAACATGGAGTGAAGGGTTTTTACTGCCATCTAATAAATATTAAACAGGGAGCTTGTAGAGAATACCAAAACACCTCTTTAAAGGTTAAATTCATAATTCAGCGGTTCATTCCTCGTAATTGGCTCGTGTTCCTTAATTCAATATACTGGCGTACTGTTCAGATGAACTGTTACGGTACATGCACTAACTGCACTACCGCATTCATATGTTTTTATCCCTATTGGTGATTGGTATCTTTAAATAATTCAGTGCAAGCATAAAAACCAAATGTGTGTTTTCGCAGCATAATAATAATAGACACTTAGTTACTGCAGTTCCGCAAATTTATAGTTATGATATGATAATTTAATACGTCTATTTATTTTCACAATTCTCTACAAAGTAGTTCAGTAACTTTGAAATGACGCCTATGATAAATCCTCGTTTTATGGGATATTTTAAATGACGTACCCAGTTTCACCCATTATTTTATAAGACACAAGTCTAAAAAAATTTGTTTTTCCGTATTACAAACAAGCACCGTATAATTTTACAGCGTCAATTTTCTTTAAATGATATAATGTACTATATATTTCGAATTTTAATATGCAGGTATGTCTAAGTGCCGTTGCCAATCGATTTTCGAATATCATTTCAATCATAAAGATAAGTGTGTCATTTATTGTGAAGTGTAAATCTCTCAATGAAATAATTGCATTCAAATTAGGTACATATAATTTCATACCTTAATTTTGAAAATGAAATGAATTATTTTAATCAAATCTCATGAACTGCAATAAGCCCACAAACTATAGCCAGATCCACATGAATATATAAATAAACAAAATAAAATGCATACTAGATATACATATACATATGTATGTGCTAAAAAAAATAAGTCCCGAACCTTCCCCTAATCTAAAATGCAGAAATCAATAGTTAAGCGAAAAGATTTCTTTCCTTTTCCATTAATCCTTTGAAATGACATCGCCCGAAGAAAGTTATGACTTGGGGACAAGACTAATATACAGTGCTGTCTAAAATTATAGGACCAAGCTTTAATTTTGCATATATGGCGTATTCCCAAGCCCATAACTTGTTGGTAAGGAGAAGAGAGATGGTGACAACTGGTATATATGAAATCGTTGTGTGTCCTTAATTATTTCATAAATTTTTTTTAAAATTCATGTACTAATTTTAACAAAAATCGTAAAAAACTCAATACAATAGTGTTTAAAATTATAGGACCACTTAATATGATGTCTTTGGCCTTTATATACAGGGTGTTTTGCTAAGGTCTGAACAGGGGTATGCCAATCGATTCTAAATGGTCTCCTGATCAACGTTTCTTCGGACACCCCACCCCCTTAAAATCGGTCCTTCCCCCCCAAAATCGCGATTGAAAATTTGGAGGGGGTCAACCTAGAAAATGCTTCATAAGTTCTTTCAAAGATATCCTAGAATACTGGTTGATAATGCATTAGAAAGCTGAGCCTTCAAGCTTTCCAACGATACCACCCGCGACCCAATCAGTACACAAACAAGCGGGGGAGACCCCGTCAAATTTCGAAAATGGCAATTTCAAAGCCCAAAATTTGACCTTGACCCTTCATTCTGTCGATTATTTATATGGGAAGATCGAAACTTTTCCTGAGAAAAAGCTTCCCTGTCATATGGCCTTTCTCAAGAAAAAAACCGTACTGGAATCCGACGTCGCGTTCCGAAGTTATTCGTGTTACAATAATTGATAGAACAACAAAACCCACTATCCGCAATGAAGTCCAATTGGAAAGTGTCACATCGAGCATCTGCTCCGTAGGGCTGAACCATCGAACACGAATAACTTTGGAACGCGCTGTCGGATTCCAGTGCGGTTTTTTTCTTGAGAAAGGCCATATGACAGGGAAGCTTTTTCTCAAGAAAAGTTTCGATCTTCCCATATAAATAATCGACAGAATGAAGGGTCAAGGTCAAATTTTGGGCTTTGAAATTGCCATTTTCGAAATTTGACGGGGTCTCCCCCGCTTGTTTGTGTACTGATTGGGTCGCGGGTGGTATCGTTGGAAAGCTTGAAGGCTCAGCTTTCTAATGCATTATCAACCAGTATTCTAGGATATCTTTGAAAGAACTTATGAAGCATTTTCTAGGTTGACCCCCTCCAAATTTTCAATCGCGATTTTGGGGGGGAAGGACCGATTTTAAGGGGGTGGGGTGTCCGAAGAAACGTTGATCAGGAGACCATTTAGAATCGATTGGCATACCCCTGTTCAGACCTTAGCAAAACACCCTGTATATAAAGGCCAAAGACATCATATTAAGTGGTCCTATAATTTTAAACACTATTGTATTGAGTTTTTTACGATTTTTGTTAAAATTAGTACATGAATTTTAAAAAAAAATTTATGAAATAATAAAGGATACACAACGATTTCATATATACCAGTTGTCACCATCCCTCTTCTCCTTACCAACAAGTTATGGGCTTGGGAATATACCATATATGCAAAATTAAAGCTTGGTCCTATAATTTTAGACAGCACTGTATTTGGCGCCTGCTGTGCAAAATGTCGCAAACTGTTCCAAGGTCCGAAATTCTTTTATTGCTTCTTGATATGAAATCCAATAAATTTGCGTCACCGAATGAAATATGTGCAAACTAATAGTGAGGGAAAAACTGTTCCCCTCTGTCCAAATTGTGGAGCCTGGAGTGTTAAATATTGCAATTAAATTGCACAGAACATATTATTTTTTACTTTTACGGTTATCTAGCAATGAAATTAATTTTGTGGCTTTATACATTACCGTAGTTTTAAATTTTTTCCAGTTAAGGCGAAATAAATGTGGGAAAAAGAATAATATCTGCTTGTTTTTTCCGTTTAACATTGAATTTCACAGCCTTTACAAAATTTGACATGTGATCCATGTAAGTTCTACAATCCATACAAATGGACTGAATTGATGAAAAGAGCATATACAGAATTCGAACAGAATAACCATATTATCAGGAAACACATCTGGAAATAATCAAAGATGGCAGGTAGTTATAATGAGAGGTAATCGACATTTCATAAATTCCTATATACCGCACAAAACGTCTGGGTCTTGGGAAGCCATAAAAAAGGTAAATTATGGTTCGGAAGACAGCGCTGAGATGCTGGCTCACCTTAAGCAGGGATGCAATCAGTTCCTTATTAGATACAGAGGTTCTCCGGTAATCAATCACTTCCCAGCCGGAGCATATTTCATAAACATGAACGGCTACTACCAAAAGCGCAAACGAATTTTGACGTGATGAGCGGCCGCCGCAAAATTACCATTCATCGCTTTTTACCGGCAATTAGATAGGGATCAGATAGGCAGTTCCCAGAGAGGTTACACATTATTAAATTAAAATTAGGTGACTTGCATTCTGCCGCCGTACTCCCTGGCTCCGGGAGGATTAGCCCGAAATGTTGAGCCACAGTAGCCACTTGCATGGGGCGGCAAAAACAGACAAAAGTGATTTACGCCGGCAAAGGAGATATAGAAATGGAGATTAAGGTAAATGCGGCTGTAGAGAACCCGGGGGAAGAAAACACGTGTAACTACCACGGCTGATTTATATCTTCTGGAGGGGTTTTTGTGTTTCTGGCCACTAAGTGTGGCTCTTTTGAGCCAATTCCCATTCTCTTAATTCCCGGCGCGCTTTTTGTTCATCAGTGGACTTATCGCGAAACCCTATCAGGCGTCATAAAGCCGAATCGTTTTATTTTCCCAGATTCACAGAGTATGACCAGACTGAACGGAGGTGGCAATATTTCATGAAGCATCAGACGATTTAAGTACTAAAAGCGACGTTTTTCTGAGATGCAATTAAGCTAAGATTCAAAATGTACTTCTTGTTAAGCGAAAATGTAATTTTACCCAAAATTGGAGTTTTTACTAGATATTAGATTGAAAAGTGATAGTACCTAATTACTTTACTCAATTTCAATTTATGTAGGCATATTTTTCCCCACATAAAATTCCAAATTCATTAATTTATTGAATTCTGAAATTATAAATCACTCGTTCAAAATATTATAGATATAATATAAAACATACTGTACTTGTATCTTCAAGAACATGTTAATTCTTTTATAAATTGGTGCTCTTCATATTAATGTGAAACGTTATCTGTCTGATACTCAGTTTTTGGAGATTGCACAAAGAAACAGATAGCAAAGCAAGTTCCCTAATTGTTACCTCGTATGATAAAGATATCATTTTATATTTTTAAACAAAATATAACAACAACTACATAATTAAAGAAAAACTTATTTCCGTGATGCTTTCTGCCCAATATAATTAATAAACATAACATGTCATACCTACCTATAAAATTTTAGTTTTGGCATCTAAATAATTAATGAACGATCGTGTTTATTTATAATAAATTTAAAATATAATGTATAGCTATAAATAATAGGAAATAAATAAAACATCCGGCTTTTTGCTTCAATTACGTTTGACATAACATGCAGATTTCGTGTAATGAGTTATTCCGGAAGGAATCTTTCGTAATTATGGTCGGAACGCAAGAAACGTTCAGCTGGCGAAACGAAAAAGCAAAATTTACGCGATTTTTCTATGTACATTGATCTTTTATTTCTAATAATTCTGTCTTATGCGGAGATTCATGCAGCCCGCATATCTCGACAGGAGATTGCTTCGTCTCAGCAGGATAAACTGATCAATTATGTACGTGCGAATTTCAGTAGATTATTCCGAAAAAAGAAGCACTACGAAGCCGATTACAACGTGATTTGTTATAGCAGTTTATTAGGTATGCGGAGAGTGGTATTATAAATTTATTCCCGCACGGACCCCATGTCCGGTTTTTGAGATATGAATGAGCACTTTTCTTGCACGAACTTATCTCCTTCTTCACATCTACGAAGTGTAATTTCTTTAATTTTATTAAGTTAGTTCTTTGAATGGAAGCCGTGAAGGCATCAGATGCAGTTAACTCGACGCAAACTGAGAATTATATCAGTTATGTATTGCTTCTCATAAAATTTCAAATTTTATTTGTGCTAATAGGATTATACAAGAAGTTGTTAAAATATAGCACCATTAATGTACTACATTTAGTCATTATCGCACCTTTTCCAGTTTGTGATTAACAGTAAGATAGTTGAAGGTTTTGTAGCAAAATGTTAAGCTTAAGGTTCGGATAATGCATACATATACTTATGTAATAACAAATGGAAGGTAATAATTTTTGTAATTTAAACCATAATGCAAACTGCAAATTATTAAATACAGATATTCGAAAAAAAGTATAAAATCTCAAACTCAACCCTCTGCTTTTTCTTTAAACTGATCGATCTTACGTAATGTTCAAAGAAAACAAAAGAAAAGACTTTCAAAAACGTGTCATGTGAAGTAATTGACAATAAATCACTTATGTTATGTTTATGTTCTTTTTTTTATTTATGTATATAACGCATATTACATTATAAATATACCCTACCTTAAACCGACACGATATCAAAATGAATTAATTTTACAGTTGTAAACTAGTTCAGAATTTTCAGGCCTTGTGCAAAGCAAAAACACTTAGGTGACACTAATTATATACCTACTTAATTGAGAAATTAGTGGATTATGTTATTAAGACTTCAGAATTATATGTTTGTAAACTACATACATATTATTTTCAAGAGACAAATATAATATGGAGAGAAACGGTTGAAATAACATTCAGAATAACTTTAGTACAAATAAGAGTCTTGGTATCTCGGGTGACATTCCAAGATGTTAATTTATGTAGAGCGCTCAGTTCAAGAAATCAAACCTTGGTAATTGTGCAAACAAAGCACTTCGAAGAATCGTTAAAAAATATATCTTAAAAATGTAGGTACTTGTATGAAATGTTCCATTGAACATAACTTTTACTTTTGTAAATAATAAAAAACCTGTCACCCTCCACAGACATCTATTATAATGTTGCGGAATATTTTGCACGCACAATAATAAATCCATTAATTACATCGCTTTACATGGTCGCAAATTGAATTCCATGACCACAAATCATAAAACCGCAGCCTCATTAAATACACGTCCCCTTTTACGGCATTTTTAAATCATTTTCCACGCGGGTATAACAAATGCAAAGATAATGTTCCTCTTCGCGCCACTTAATGCGCCCCTTAAGCTGCGACTCTGCCCAGAGCGTCGCATTAATTATTGAAATTATTAATTCTTTCCATAACCCGTAAATCAGGCCGCAAGGACTTCCAATAAATAAATGTCCATTTATTTTCTATGCTCTTCCCTGAGAATCGATTAAACGCTGACACCATACAGCAGCATGCAATTAAGTTAGCACCATGAACACCAAAGACTGCCGTGGTGATTACACGTTTCCTCCTCGATGTCTTTAAAATATCTGCGCTGGCCAGTGCTACCTGTAATTCCGCGATATCTCCTTCAGCGCTGAGCAATTTCTGATCAATAAAGAAAAATTGGATCTAAGACGCACTCCAGCAGGAGGAGGATTGCGATGGGGTGCGATGGCTGGTGTATGGCACGAGTTAGGCTCAGAACGACGGACGGGGACGCGCGGCGACAGTCCTATTTCCTACTGTCATAAATCAAAGCCTTTTCGCTGCAGGTTAATTTCATTCTTAACATGTGTCTACAATTCCAGAAAGACAGAAAAACTCGTTTCCAGCCCGAGAGATGCACTTTGAAAAAATGCCTGTTGCCTTGTTCAACGTCTATGGGCTTGCTTGACCACGCTTCGGAATTCTCGGGGGTACCAAGGATCGAAGGTCCATTTAATGTAATGTTATATTCTGGACGGTTTTTGCAATTGCTTTTTACGATAGTTATCGCGATACTTTTTAACTGGTGCTAAATTATCATAATGTTACAATAATCTTAGTTTGTTTTTCCAATGTTGCTACTATGTAGTTCTTTTATTTATTTCATTTTGTTGTACTGGACGTATATACTTTTGTTTTTTAATATTAATAAAGCAACATATTTTATATTTATAAGGAAATTCTTTTCTTCCCGTTGATTTCTGGATAGCCGCAAAAGGAAGAGAGATTTCTTTTAGGCTCCTAATTTCTTTAACCCGAGTTTTGAAGTTTTTACTGATTTAGTTCTTTACTAGATTTTTATGCTATAAATTGACTATGCCTAATTATGATTTACGAAGTATGTTATTTGGTATACCAACCCTTCGATATCGAAGTGACTGTAGCTGTGCTTTATTAAAAAATTAAATTTAATTGTCACCTTATATACCTACATATGTATATACCTACATTCTAACTCATAAAAAAAAAGAAAAAACAAGTCCACAGAATTAGAAATTAATAATTTTCGGAAAGGTATTTATAATAACATCTTTTTATTGTATTGAATTTAATTACAAGAAGATGAGAATCATAGTGACCTCAAGTCACCAATTTACAAAAACTTTCATCACGCTGTTAAGAAATCATATTCATATTAAAAGTTGACTTACGCCACTATGATTCTCAATGGCTCATATGATGATATTTGATGATATTTTAATGATTCCCTGACAAAACCAATTTAGCTAATTTTCCGCAATTCCTTTTAATGAAAGTTAGTCTAGCAAATATTAAATACCTACTCTGGAAATCTACGTTTCACGGAAACGTGCACCTTTTGTAACGTACCTAAATTTGAAGTACGTACCTATCCAAAGTCAATTCGATTCAACTGTAGAATTTCGAGCAATTACAGCAAAAAGGAAGGAGGGATAAAATGATATTTCTCCACACGGAAGTAATTTCAAATCGGCCCTCATTGTGATCGAATTTCCCTCAATTTACAAATGGACCGCCGCAGATGATTTATTTCTCGTGCGGATCGAACTGAATGAAATAATCGGCCGCGATGGTGTCCATAAATCGGGCCTCCGCGGCGGCGAGTTGCAGCAACAGTACCGCAGGACGTCTGCATTCTGTAAGATGAAGATTGCCCCAAGATTGCAAGTGCGGGGCTGCCACTTACTCGAAGGTAAAAAACGAGAACAGGTTCAAGCGCTGCCCGGACGTGGGCCAGATCATCACTCACGGTGACATCTGTGAGAGCAACTGCTCACTGCATCACGAAATTGATTTACTGAACAGCGAAATCGCGGAAATGTTGCAACTTGCATCGGTGGGTTTTTCTGATGATGCGGTTTTCTATGCAACGCCGCCGCCGCGCCGTTGTGCAGCCGATGCAATCGAATTCAGACAGTTTCATTAATTTTTCTAAGCAAGTACACTCGGAGGTGTCAGGTGAGTGCGCTTCCAGCAGGAGTTGGCATGGCCGGTAGTTTTTGCGTGCAACACTCGACAAATATGCGTTAGATTTGAAAAACACCGAAGTACGAATTGGTCGTGGTGTTGTTCCCTGCGCGCGCTCCCACGCGCCATCACGAACCCTACAAATTAAGTGCACCTGTCACGGGATGATAGATTCGTCTAACTCCCCTCCCCAGAGCCAAGACGCGTCCTGCACTCTCGGATTCCGAAGACGAAGGCGAAGCCATCCACCTCCCTTGCAGCCGGGGGTTTCCCGCAGGCAAACGTCCCAGCGCAAAAGACAAGACGTGACGAGATTTCTTGATGATGGCCCAAGATAGACGGCGACGGGACGTGAATGCGAATGTGATGTACTGGGAGATGTTCCACCTTGCGTCGAACGGGGCCCGTAGCGCTCCGCAAACTCTGGACAGTGGGGCCCCCTGATGAAAAATATACAGGCGACTTCTTTGGTGCGAAGTTATTTGCCCCGGTTGTCTGCTACTTTGTAGACTCCTTCCCGGGGAAATCTTTCTAGACCTATGGAGCCCCAGGATTACGTGCCTCTCCCGAGAAACGCGGCCCCGGAGGAAGTGAAAGCCGACACCCGCTGAAAGGAAATTAGTTCAATTACTGCAAATTGATTCAGCTCGCTGCAACTACCTAAGTCTAATCACTTTTAATTGGGACAACTTAGGGACGGGCAAATATTTACAACAGATTATGGCAAAATACCACTTTATAACAAAACCGCACTAAACATAAGCAATTTATAAAATAATCTCAGACAACAAATGAGCCTTTTACGGTCCTATATCAAGCATACCTTCACCGCTTTCTTATAACAACTTCATAAATTTACGATTTGTTTATTAAAAGCCCAGCAAACTGGAGCACCAGAAAATAATTTGCCACCTCGTAAATAGGCATTTCCATTATTTATGATTGAACATTCGGCCTAAATAGAAATCGAGAAATAAACTGTCCGCCACTAATAACCTTTTATTATGTCCAGCAGCATTGAGCATAAGAGCATTAAAAATCTATTGCAAGACATTACGAGTTTTTATTACATTTGATATATATTTTTTAATAGTTGTTACAACAGCCGAGAAATAATGTTCGTAATCATAAGATATAATTATGAGGGCATGCTGCTTCAATGTTTTTAAAGGTTGTTAAAGTTAATTGCTAATTTTATTACTAATGTAATGAAATTATATGAAACCCTACTCGCTCGGGTTTACTATCGTGCCTATCAAACTTTGATCGGTTCACTATAATTGCTGATAATGGACCACCGCATGCTAAATGGTTAATGATTAAAACTAGTCAAGTATGTGGCAGAGGAAATGTTCTATAAATAGAACGTTAACCGCTTCAAATGGAAAAATAGTCTGAAATTTAAACTATTAATTAAAAATAAAAAACTTTTAAAACTTCTACAAAACGCATTACGAAATTAAATTATTTAATTTATATACATGATTTAGATTTTGCATTTGCATATTATTATTAAAGAATAACGAATGTTAATACAAATTCAGAGGAGCTTAATTCTACATGCTTTTAAGAGTATAAGATAGAAATATTTGCTGGATTTATTTTTTAAAATGGTAATCTCACAGCTCTTCAAAAAAAAGTCTCTCTGTTCTAAATATATAAGAATTTTTCTAGTTAGCATGATGATACACATTCATCAGTTTTTTAAGCTTGAGTATGGATGGATATTGTGGTTTTTTTTAAAAATAATTAAATTAATAATAAATTTTTCTTTGTGGATAAGGCTGTGGAATATTTAGGGTCTATCCCCCTGAACGTTGGCATCGTAAAAGGAGTGAAAGAATTTATTAAAAGCCTCCATCCTTAACACACAGAGCCCACACAGACGGATGTGATTTGGCAATCCAAATTAAAATTCTTTAACAAAGTTTCGAGGAACTCATAAGCACATTCCTTTTCCTTTTCCCTTTCTTATTTCAAAGTCAGTTTGGGTCTACGACCTAAAATCGGTGTAGTCGAACGAAATTTTGTATTCCACAAGGCAACTGGAAGCCCTCGTGTCGTAGACTTAAAGAAAGCAAATTATTGAATATTTGGAAATCATCACTTCGCTCTTATCGCAGTTTGAGATCGGCCAATTTATCCTCGATCTCATCTTGGGTGGCGCACACATAAAAATTATGCTGCTGTGCCCCCTGGAGGGAGATGCTTTCGTATTCCTCTCAAAAATTAAAAGTTGATTCAACTCTTGTCTATTGGGGAAAATTAACCTCTCAAGATAACGCGGCGGGGCGCCAACACCTCGGCGATAAACAATGAGGGCCCGGGTTATTACACTTGGCCCTGAAATTAATTACGGGAGGGATTTAACGAAATCACACCGCGGTCCAAGGTCAACGAATCTTTTCTCTCAAGAAACCGAGCAATCAGAGGCAATAATAAAAATTTTGATCACACGGCCGATTGAGTCGCAATAAAACGATATGACTCCTGAAGCAGTAAAGATGTCTTTATATCTATCGCCGAACGGAGCCCAGACATATAGTGAAGATGGAGCAAACAAAAATTACCACATTTCATTAGTGCTCCCGGGAATTTTTATTTATGCTTGGAATGACGATGGTACCCAAAGACAGAAAGAGGATGCAATCGAGTTAAGCAAGAAACTGACTGAAAAAAGGAACGCATCCACTGCCAAGAACAGCAATAACGCTGCAAATTAAAAAGGGAAATTAATTGCTAGACAGTAGACAATCCAAGGAGGAAATATGTTCGCATATATGAAAAAAAAATCGCATTTCGAGACTCAGTTCTCAGCGCTCCGAGGCGATGCGGTGGCAGTCCAAAGCTATTAAACTTCTTAAGATTCCGCCCAAAGGCAGGCGAAAATATTTCGCATGGTCTCACCAACCACATTTTGCAACTCACTGGTGTTTACTTTAATTTAATTACCGGCAATTAAAACTGCACTCAGGTGTGGTTGGTCAGTTCCACTGAGGCTTAAAACCTACGAGCATTGTACGTTTATTGAAAAGCCATACGGCCAAAGTCGTAAGGTAAACAGCGTTATTGTTTCGTAATTAATTGGGCCTTTCGGCTTTACCATGACCATTTGGACTAGATATGAAAAAGCGCTGCCTTCGAAATCTACTTTGATATGAAAGACCCCCTGACAGATCTGGAAAGGTAATTTATCTCTTGAAAGACATTTGTATGTATATCAGCTCTATGATCAGAGCAATTTGCTTGCTTTATTTGCATTCTTTTTACCCTGAACACCTGAAAGTTCTTCAGGATCACCCTATACTCTATTCTATAGCAATGACCAACAAACTATTTTGTTGCTACAGATATGCATGTATTTTATATAAATATATTTTATTAATTTTAGCTGCGTTGTTTTCCTTTTCCTATCTGGTTCAGGTTATATAGCACACTTTGCTTTGAATTGAATTTGAAAAGCCCTCACGTACATATATTAAGATTTCAAAATTTGTGAAAAGTGAATAGAATTGCCTTGATATACATATGTATGTACATAGTAAATATACCCAACCAAATTTCAAACCTTAAACCAAATAAATTTTTGTATTAAGTTTTTGACGCAAAGTGGGTATAAATCGACGCAATTTTATTTTTATTACGCGAAATAAAAAATATTTGATATGGGTTACTTTTCATAAATTTCAATTCAGTGAAAAATTTCCTGCTAAACCTAGAACCGGATCCTATTTAAAATAAAGACACGGCAAAAATTTCAATTCGCTACTATAACTATTTAACTACTATTGCTTGAAAAATATATTGCAATTTAATCCGAACAGCTTAAATTTAGCTCCACACGTTCAAAATTATTAACTTGAACTCAACGCACAAAATGTGCTTTTATAGTAGTCATTTTCGATCCCTTCAATAATTCCTAATATTCCGCATTCTTTTGATGTTGGTGAAATGTGTAATAATCCTCCCTTTTTGCTGAAAGTGCTGAAACTACACAAAGTCAAAGGGCAATTTAAAATTGTAGCAATTATGAGGGGTGTCTGGAAATGCGAGGGAAAGCAATCCACAACATCCGACATCGAGAAAGCTGTTAGTCTTTTACGATTATTGGTACAATTATTGAGCCTATTACAAAGTGTTAGTGGACTTGCTACCGATTCCGCCAGATATGTTCGAGAACATGTGTTGCAAACACACAATTTTTCAATTTAAGGGGATATTTAGAGAGGATTTATAAAATTGACTGTTAATACCCAGCCGTTATCGTCCTACAGCACTCTCAACATTTGAGGATTACTGCTTCCCTTCTATGGGACGAGAATGGCAGGGTTTAAAATTGTGAAAAGCTCTACTTTGAAATAAAACGTGAACTGCAACATATGCTTAAGCTATTTTATATGTGCTAGCAAGTTGTTTTCTTCATTTCATATACCTATGTATGTACATACATATGTCTCTACATATACTTAATGTAGTTTTTTCCTTCATTTTATTTATTGGAAAATAAAAAGCTGTATCCTACTTTTTCTCCTTTAATCAAACATAACAAATTTAACGATTTTGAAAACTAAATTGCTATTCAACCTATGTCTCCATCTCCCAAGGAGTACTCAGCATTTCTCTTAAGGATAAGGATGGGCCGAGAAACTTGTGCCTCAGAAAAAATAAACACTCCGAATCCTAGAAAAATATTGATGCAAAATATTAAATGACACATCAATAATATAAAATTATTTTCAAATTTTGTGATATTTCTAAGCTTAAACAGACCAACAAATATTTTAAGCTTAAACGATTTCGGAGATTCCAGTTATTCTTATGGGAGATAAGAATGCATCCCATAAGACATTTTTTACAGGCAGTTTGAAATTTTCTAAGTCCACCAAATTCGGAAAATTTAAGTATTCCTGTGGAATTAATTAAAGCAGTTAAGATATAATTCAATATTTGTGCGTTCAAGATTCTTTTATAATGAAGGTTATTTATCCCTCTTTCTCTGGTTTAATATTGAACTATTCTTTTTCATTATTTTGATTTTTTTCAAATACAAAAAAACAAAAACTGAATAGGAAATGTAACTAATTCAGCACACCGAAGGATACTAAGCATTATTTGTCAAAGGCACTCCTGATAGAAAAGAATATATTTTTCTAGTTTCTGCAGCATTATTTTCGTGTTTCGCAAGAAGTATTTACGCAAACAATTAATTAAAATATTAAAAAAAAGAGAATTGCAAAATGACGACAGTAACTAAAATTCTAAATATCGAACAAGCAATTAATCTGTGCCAGTCACCGAAAGCTGCAGATTACAACATTCTTGCTGCAATTCTTAAGCTGATTGTGGTTAAATTGAAGATGGAAGGAGTAATTTTTTCTGTGACCTCGATACCTGGCAACAATTTCGATGATGACCTGAACGTGAATCAGATACCTGAGACAAGCATATTTGAGGTCCTGACAGGCGGAAATCGGAAGCCTTTGGATGTTAAAAATTTAAATCTTAAACCCGTCAATTTTGAGGAGAAGGGAGTTGATACTGTTGTTAAAATATCGAAAATACAAAATTTAGACACTTCTTCTTATACGCGAAAAGAATATAAACGTGATCGGGATATGATAAATGCCAAGATTGAAAGTTTGGACAAACATATAGAGAACAATTCACATTTGATTTTCAAGGCTCTTGAGCAATATGAAAATATCCAAAATACAATAAAAATGTTAACCGAGAAATGTGCAAACGGTGACCTAAGTTTCACTTTAGAAGCAAATGCAGGGTACCATTGCGATTGTGAGAAAATTCTAAAACCTATGCAAAAGGATTTCAATCGTAATTTTACTGATCTCGCAAAGAATATGCTGACTGTAAGTGAAAATCTGGAATATGTTGAGGACAGAGTAGCGAAAACAGAAGATTTAAATAATTTATTCTCAGAATTAACTACTAAAACCGCTTTGGATTCGTTAACTACGAGAGTAGATTTTATTTGCCACGAAATATCAAAATTTAGGAAAGAGGTTAGCTGCTTTAAAAGTTTAGTTGATGATGTATCGGAATGTGTGCATCATGCAAATATGCGAATTAAAGAAATTCAAAAGGAGTTAGAAAAACTGAAAATAATTCGAGAACATTGCGCGCGAATAGAAAAGTTGGAATTATGGAAAAAAGACGTTGAAGAGAAGTTTGAGAAGTTCACAGAAATAACTGAATACCTGAAGACGACGAAGGCAGACAGAGAAGAAATAGACTACCTGTTCGAGGAAAAAGCAAACCGTGATGATCTGCTGAAGCTCGTTACCTTAGATTTCTTCAAATCTGTCCAGGATGATCTATCGAGCGGAATCGTCCAAGTCCTGGAGCAGCTTATGCGCAATGAGATCGAATGGGAGCGGGCCCACAAGGAGATCCAGCTGATGATGGACGTTAAGGCCGATAGCTGCGCGGTGACTTCATTGAAGAACTACATCAACTGCAAGCTGGAGATCATTCAGAAGAAATTGAACGATCTCATAAGAAACAAGCTGACAGCGCATGCCGCGGCTGTCAAAATACGGCTGCTAAAGGACGCAAGGTGCATTACGTGCACCGCTGAGGCTGACATAAATCAGCTCAAGTTCCCCGTGCCCATCCTCCGGCCGCTCCAGAGTTTCGAAGTCAAGTGTCTCTGCGAGCCCAGGAAAAGGTACTGCGGCGGAAGTCATACAGTTCTTGGTCCAGATCAGAAATTAATTAAAAAACGAAGAATGCCGCTTCAATCCGCAAAAGCAACCACTTTAAATTTCAAATTGAGCAAAGGTGATGATGGAAATTACTTCAGGACGAGATTCCAAAAATGCCTGTGCGTGAAGACCCCCGAACCGCCCGAAGTTAAACCAGAGAAGAAAAAATTATTTCCATGTTAAAATTGTGAAAATCATTATAATGTATAAATTAGATTTACATAATTGTCCTCCATAAATTAAATATGTATTACAAGCACAATTTGAAATTTATATCATACATACCTATATTTTATTGACGATGGTAGTTATATAGTACTGGTATTTTCCTCTGCAATTTCAGTTAATAATCTATACAAGCATCAAAAAGCTGTTGAATGCAATTTGTGTACTACAATTTATTCATTGATTGATGAATTTAAAAAAGTATTGTAACAAACAAAAAAAAGACATATCTTAAATTTTAAAGACTAGAATAAAATATGTTACATATGCTTTCTTACTAACGTAAAGTAATTTGATACTTTTTACTTCGATGTTGTTGTATTGAAAACATACTCACATGAAGATCTGTATACTGTTTTCGTAATTTTTAACAAAATTAGTCAAAGTTGGAAGTTTTGGTTGTTTATTTAATTATGACGGATTACATCCCTGTCAAAAGCATCATGCACTCCTCTCTACTCCACACGGTGCTTAATCCGTCAACCCAAACAATTTAACTCGTTGAGGAAAATAAGGGTGGCAACGGCAAGCAAATTAAGGCCAAATCTGAAAAGGGGTTCAATTATTAAATTATGAAAACTTATTAAAAAGGGGAAGAAGGCGTCAGTTGCAGGAGCAGCAGCAGGCCCAGAAGGTCATTAGGGAATTAAGAGAGATCCCATAGTGTCGTCATTAAGACTGGCATCGCTTCTAAATCCAAACTCCTGTCCAATGGCAGAACATTTAGGAGGTCAATTAAAATCGTAATTACACCCTGTCTGCGTGCAGCAGTGCGCCGGGCTTCTTTTTGAAGCTGCAATTAAATTATTCAAGGAGTAATCAATCACGGCCAACTTGATGGCAGCTCCTGCAAATGATGTGCTGCTTGCGCCGCCGTCTTTTGAATTCGCCGAGGCAGCGAACGGCCTCCGTGGCGTTCTGTTTTCGTTAGTCGAAGATGAATTTATCAAAAGAGGCCTTTTTCCATTAAGTCACATTTGCGTAAATGCAATGCGGCGCTGTATCATCGTATGCGGCAGCAGGTGAGTAATTATCTCGCCGTAGCGTTGATTGATGAATGACAACAAAATCATGCGGTGCTTCAGCAAAGGTACTAATTTCAACTCAAAATAAACATTCGGCAAATGACTGTAAGGAAGTGATTAAAGGAACTTTGCAATTTATGAGTTGGTCGTAAATTGAAAAGCAGACCACTTCATCGTAAATTCAAGTAAAATGCGTACGAATTCAAAGTGATCCCACCCTTCTTCGCGAGACATAAGTTCTGCCCACTTCGTCGTATCTTTCAGATTCATTTGCATATATCCAACGCTGCCGCAGATAATATAACCGGAGATCTCCAGGGGCTTGAAATGTCTCAGCTCCGGCGAGGAATACTAAGCAAGTGAAGCCACCGACAAAAACCCACTTTAAATTAACCTAGGAAAAATAGTAAGAAAGGAGGAAGATAGCAGAAGGTTTTGAGTTTCGCTAGGACGGGCACAAATCTCACAGCTCATCTGTATGCGGGACTTATTCTCGGGCCATGTTTTCATTACAAGCTTCTCTTGTTGTCTAATTAGTTTCTTCAAATGTTTTTGCCTTATTCTCTGTTTATTTCCGTGAAAGTTTTCCGAAGAAACGACCCTACCTAAATCTTGTCCCATCGTTGTCTGTGAACCGTAAACACTTTTTAAATTAATTCCCTGAAATGAACCGGAAAATTCTAACTAGCTAACTAACTTTTATTTCCAAAGATTAGCTCGAATCTAAGGAAGGAAAAATGAGCCTGCTATATCTCGAAGCGGCCTTAAAAATAAATTCAATTCGGACAATTCTACTAGTAGATGGAGGGAACACCGCAGGGGAAGTTATTACTTATCTTTGTAATTAAGCGAGTACTTAAAATCAGTGCTCGGTCTCGCAAGAAATTAATTGCAGACCACTTTTTCCGCTGGAACCCTTCTCAGGGTGGGCAATTTCCTTTTGACTGCCCTTTAGGCAGCTAAAACGACTTGCGTTGCGAAGCGCAGACCCTTGCCCGATTTCTAATGGATGCCAATTAAGATTATTAGGGCTTGAAAGTTTATGTGTCTTTCTTGGGCCATTTAATCCGCTTTGAATTGGTCCATTTAACGAAACACTTCTAACGTGCCTGTTTTATAAAGGCTCTGCTCCAAGCGCGATGAGAAGGGACTTCTTTTAATGGTATCCATCCGAGTAAATTAGCCGACTTCTTTAAGTTTGTTAAGCCGACCAAAGGGAATTCTTAAGATTTTTAATTTATTAATTAATCACCAGAGACTTTCTTCCCAAATTGCCATGACTATTAAATATCATGATATTTTCAGTTATTATATTTAGAATACTTAAATTTATAAAGTTTAAATTGATCTGCAAATTGCCTGTCTTTGACCAAAAATTTTCTTAATCTATACATATGTATAACTCTAGACCTTATCAAGGTAAATTTTTGTTCCTAACTTTAGTAAAATTAAAATTATTTGCACCGGGTCAAATTATGGTTTCAGGGTTTCAGTCGTTATCTGTACTTTATTGAATTGCCCTGCAAAAGAAAGAATTCTTTCCGTGACTGAATTGCAATTCCTCAGAGTTATTTAATTTTTCAAATAATATATATGGTATATTTATTCCAGAATAATACATTAATCAAATTCAAAGGATACGCGGAAAAGACTTTAAAAAACGGCAGCACGTAAACTTCTGTGGCTGTTCGAAATGTCTCTTGGGAGTCGAGAGAGCTTTGAATGGCAGTGGAAGTACACTTTGCATAAATATGATAAAATTTAACAACGAACCCATAAATTCCATCAAATCCACTCGCTTTGTTATAAAAATATTGAAATGCAAATGGAAATCGCGGGCAACGCAGAGAACCATTTAAATACTCCTCGTCCGGAATAATACACACCTCCTGAAGGAGTCTGCCGTGAATTTCTTTCGAATTCAATACCTCACAAAAGATTTCGCCTCCCATGGGGCGTAAAAGGGACATAAAAAACGGCTCCCCATATGTGGCCGAGGTTTGCCTGATTTTATAAAGTTCACTTACCGAGATTTTTACGTTTTGTATAATTTTCCAATTTACCCGATTCATGTCATCCGCGTTAGGCGGGGTAAGAAAACCCGGCGAAGTGGTAGGTTCGGCAATTCACACTCCCGGTTTGCCCTGATGCCGATAGCCGGGAACGCTGGGAGCGCCCTCCATTCCGGGAAACGGGAAGTGCTTAACAAAACGTATCCCAAGGAGAAACTTTTTTGGCTTGAGATAAACGAGGGATTTGGCAGGCTTGCTAAGTTTTGTCACGTCCTTTATGTTTATGACTTTTAGCCACCCCCGCATTGTTCCCGTCGTTTCACTCGCCTGCACCTTAATCGGGCGCGTATTCCTACTTATCCTGATTATTCGAAGGTTTAATGTCCGATTTAAAATTCTAGTTGGATCAGGACTAGGGGCTCCACTTGATGAGAAATTCCGTCGATAATAATGCCATAAGCGATACTCCCGGTCCGGAGGAGGATCGTTTACCAATGGGAACAAAGGCGTCACCAGCTGCTCCTTTTTCTTTTCCTGGGGGGAGAAGATGAGTTTAAACTTAAAGACGCTGTGACAAGGGTGGAGCGGTTTCCATTTAAAAGGAATGCACAAACGAAGCTTTCCCCGGAATACTAAACAGCTCGATTCCTTGCGATTTCCCAATGTGAATAGGAGCCACCTCCCACACCCAGTTCGCATCTTATCTTTACTTTCAAATTATCTTGTTCTGCCTTCCTGAGCATTCACCGAGCGACCTTCTGTCGCATAATTTTGTTTGCGAAGAAATGCTGCTGGAACTTGTTGCCAGAACCCGCCCTAAATAACACAAGTAATGTGTGGAGTTAAAAAATAATTAGCGTGTAATTCTGGATTACACTAATTAAGGTAGCTTTATTTCAAAAAGTAAAGAATTACGCCTTTCATGTCCTGCATACTTAATTTTGAATGCCATTTTGACTATAAAAAGGACCTTACAAAGTATTTCTTATTTTTATACATATGTATGCACTTATATACAACTACAGATGTCGAAGAAGAAAAACATCTACGTTATTGAAATAAAAAACAAGTAGCTATTATTCACCAAGCATATAATGAATGGTATAATGCTTGGATGAAATCATTACAAAAAAAAATGGAGAAAATGAAAAACTAAAGTATCTGCATTTTTAAGAATATATGTAGTATACCTATCATGACTGCCCTTTAATGTTGAAGTTACTTATTAATTTGATTAAATTAATAATTTGTTAATATCCAAAAAAGAAAATTTTTAGTGGGACAAAATTATTATTTAAGCTATGCACTTATAGAGCAAAAAAAAATCCATAAAAATTCGTTTAGTGCATTGGCGCATAAAGTAAGCAAAGTTACGTGCCTGTACATTAATCTTATTAACCTTCATCAGAAAGGCGACATTATTAAACGCGACTTAAGTGACGAGTGCAGTTGACAGGCCTCGTTATGTTTTCTGCTGAACAGCACACTTGAGGACGTCAAGGTGAACAAAAAAAATAGCAAAAAAGATTTGCATTATCTGAATCAGCGAAAACAGCCCCTAAGTCATGTGCTTGTAAGCAAAAGTAGCGCACAAGTGGCTCGAAATGTTTCTCAGACATATTTCTTCGGATTAAGTAGGAAAATCCCCCTGCTACACGCTGCATGTGAAATCCCTGCTTATTCTCTTTCTTTTCCGGCTCCTGCCGATGTTAAATTGCTTAGGGTAAATCTGAATCAACAAAAAAAAATCCTCAAAAACGAAAAAACTGTACCCATGGAGCATAAGGAGCTTTAAGATTTATTTAGGCCGGGAAAAGGGGTGACGGAGCGATAAATTAAGCTGCCCCGCCTCCCGACCACATCAAATTCCCGCAGGATTGGGAGGCATTGTCGTCTCCTATTTGCAAAGATTTCCATTCGGATTTATGCAATATTTAGCAGCTTTCAATGGCTTTCCATTTGGCTAAAGAGTTCTCGTGGCAATCGGCCTGACCGCACCGGCCACCGCAGAAATAAGCCCTCTTAATCCGTTATGCATAGTAAATTAATTCCTCGCTGTAATTACGCAAACCGAAATGGAATATTTAATTACAGGGCAGCTGGATGACAACGGGGGCTCAGCGGCCTAAAGGAGATTAAAGACTTTGGCCAGAGCTCGCCAGAGAGACCTTTCGCGTAATCTGATATAATGAAAATTTTAGCTGCTTTGAGTTCAGCTCTTCCTGCGTGTGGTGGCGAATGCTTTAATTTTTCGCGATTATATTCCAAACTACATCTTAAATTTTTTTTTCTTCAGAGTATACCTTCCTTTAGATTTAAAAAACGCCAAAGCTGCTTTGAATTAGAAACATTTTAGTCGCCATTGTGATTAATTTAGACCACAAAATACCAATTTTCATTTCAATCAATCTCTTGAAATTAAAACTTTTCGTATGCCCTGTCTTGTTTTTAAGGACATCTACCACAAAATGGCCTCATAAAATGTATATTTCAGAAAAATTACCAACAACTCCATATCACTTAAAACAGAAAAATAAATTATTATTCAGGGTAGGTACATACTATATAAAGGAATAATCTCGTAGCAATCGAAAAATGAAAATGTCGCTAAGGATAATCTCAAATTTAAATAAATGGTTTTCTTTTAAACTTTGGAATTTAAAAAAAAGTAATATTCAGTATCGCAAAAACAAGGTCAACCTTAAATCAGCAAAATCCGAATTTTTATTTTGTGTACGTGCCTGGCGCTAGACATTACCTCCGTAGCAACCAAAACATAAATCGGATCCTTTGATATTTTATAGTCATTTCTAAATGTTCAGCTATTTCGAATAAGCATGGATATATCTAAGAGAATGTCGCTTTTGCAGATCTATTGAAAGAACGTGACCTAACGATATTCATGCCCTCATTGTCTAGGTAACCGCCATCATTCTGTCTGCTCCACTTCAAGATGCAATGTAGAGATCAACCCAAGTGCCATTATCCTTAGAATCCTCCACATATTTCTTCCACCCTTTGGCTGTAGGCGGTTCTTATCAAAATTTATTGCGTTCTTATTCAAATCTCGGCAGCAGCAAAACAGGAGACAAACTCCCACAACCACACGTGGAATTGGCCATTCGCCTCGCAAGATTGTCTTTATCCGATTTCTCAAAAACGATGTTACATCGCACAGTGGAGGTACACATGTTCACGTCCGGAGCACGGTAATAATTAAAATTAATCACCTGGCGGTAAACGTGACTAAACAAACAGGAGCCCACCCCGAAGGGAGCGAGGAGGTCATCAGTCATCTTCCCGAGAGCATCTGATGCCTGCTAGTCCTTTCTTAATTTAATGACGGTAAACGTTGTTCCATTAATTCTGACCTTCTTAAAAGGATTTTCCCCAGTCGTTTGGACATGGAACTTTAACCAGATATCCGAGAAGGCACTACTTCACTTCAGAGCTCGTCTTAAAAGGTTTAATGTCACGCTTAATCTTGATTAAAACATGTCACACCTATGGAACACTCGAACTCTCGGAAAGGCGTTGAGAATTCCCAATTTAGATGGTATTAAATTTCATTAAAAATAAACTTGCCGTTTTCAACCTTCACGAAATTGCCTGGCAAAATTTGCTATGACTTAGGAAAATCTTTGGAATGGGAGCAAAATGCTGCTGCACAGTCATGCCGATAAATTGAATTTCACGCGGATAAATAGATAACATGCTGCGTAACTTGTAAGTTTTAGCCGAAACGGAAAAAGAATTTAATTAAGGTTGAATATATGCATGTAATATAACACTCTGCGTAGAATGTATTTCATCCTGTATAATTTTGAATGGAAAATTGAAAAAATGCTTAATAAAGTGATATCCTTCAATTTTCAAGATTATGAATGAGCACAAGATTTTTACAAGTAATTGAAAGAGATTTTCACATAATTACTCATAGTAATAATAATCGAGGGAGATCATTAAACCTAAGAAAGAAATTAAAAATAAAGATAAATTTGCGCTTTCTTGGCTTTAATTAATCCAATTTTGTTTGTAATACAAACAAATGGAAGTGACATGAAGAAACAAAGCAAAAAAAAAAAACGAAGAAAAAAAACGCTGTAATCGATTATTTTACTTTTCTTTTGTAAGAAATATTTTTTGCAATCTATGTATTTAATAAATAATAAAAATGTACTGAGGGTACAGATAACAAAATTTGGTACAATTTCACTTTTGATAGCATTTTCTTTTGTTTTCCATGACACAGCAAGAAAGCGGATTTAAAATGTCTTTTTCTATTATAAATATTTAAATACTGAAAGAACAAGAAGAAAAAATATAAATTGAATAAATTTCATATTTTTACTTTACAGTTTTATGAGGTAATTTTCCAAGGGCCACGGCGGTTGGTAATTTTGACTAAGAATTTGGTATTAAAAAAATTTGTAAAATCCAGCGGGGGGAACCGCTTCATTGCATTAATTGAAAGAGGTTTAAATACATTGACTCCGCTAGACTGTAAATTTTTTTTAAATAATGCTCCGTCAAAATTACCGGCAGGGCCAGCGATTGCCTCTGCAAATTTTCTATACCTGTGAACTAAAAATTTGAAATTTTGTTGTGATTTACTAAATTTAATTTTTAGTTTGATCATTTAATTTATAATATTTTTAATTTATTTAAATTGAAAACTAGAACGTTTGCTTGGAATTTTGTATTTTTATTTTGAATAAAAACGTACATAGATTAATTATAAAGACATAGTCCGCATAATTAAATTATTCGACTACATATTTAGGACATGGTAAAAAATGCTGCAATTTTTCGCAGGCCAACAAAATATTTCTATTATTCCACAAACTTGAACTACAGGGCTTAGAATTTAAAATACAAATAAATAAGGTTCAACTTTCTAAAATAGTATTTTGAGCCAGGGTCTACGACCACTTGAAATTTACTTAATTTATAATTGATTTCAAAAATACTTTTCGTTAAATTAAATTAAATTAAATTTTTTCGAGTATGTATATAATTAATATTAAATAAAACAATTATCAGGTTCCAGAGGCATGGCATCAACGAAACTCATTATGGAAGTAGAAACCGATCGCAGTTGTCGTCTAATTGCTCTCCGATCACTCCTAAATAAATTGCAGCCAATAAATTTTTCCATTTTAAAATTTATATTTCAACACTTTGTAAGGTAAGTGATTTTCTTAAAAAAATTTTTAAACAGTAGAAATTTGAACAAATACCTCCCCAGAGTCTCAGAGAACTCGAAATTGAATATCACCAACATGAGCCATCCAATTGAATTCACCAACATGAGCCATTTTGAGCAGCTGCGTCCGTATCTTGAAGACATTGTTCAGACAATGATCGATCAGTTCCCGTATCTATTTTGTGGGAAAGAGGCTTTCGTAATGGTTTAAGTTCTTATGGCTGATAAAAAGGCAAAGTTAGGATAGGAAAACGCATGCATAAATTTTTAAACAAAAAATAATATTTATGAATGTACTAACTGTGAAAGATGTTGTTTTATAACTGAAAAAAAAATGTAATAGTTATAATTACAATTTATCTAGTTAAACTTTGCATATTTATAAATGTCGACTGGTACAGCAGTACTTGCAGCGAATGTGACCCACAAGTTAAATAAAAAAAACAATTAACCAAAACCATAGAGAATAATTTGCTAGGCGATCGTTAAGACAGAAAAAGAAGACACTTGTTCACGACCGAGCGCGTGAACGTTTATGAAAAAAAATTTTACGTGAAAAGTGTGCGTAGAATGAGGAGAAGATTCATACTTTTATATAAGACTTATTCTATTTAAATGTAACAATTACGCAAACTCTCGTCATACAGTAATTATCAACTCAGAAAAAAAAAAATGTTAAATGTGATTTTACCAGTAAGTCTTTGACTAGATATGACTAAAACCCTACTTAAAGCTTGTCTTAAAGAACTTAATAAACTCACGTTTTATCTTCTCAATCCTTCCACTAAAAGGCGTCTCCTCACGTAACGACGAATGAGTTTCTCTGTTGTTTTACTGTAATTTTTATTTTATTATATGTTTAGGGCTCTTAATTATGATTCGGATAATATTTTATATGTATGATATGAGGGACGAAACTACTTTTAAGGCGGAGAGGAACTAATTACTTTAAAAATTTAAAATCAAATACTTACGAAGGCAAACAGTTTGGTAATAAATTCTGGTTCATTTTAAAATACCTTCAAATATTTAAATACATTTCTTTTCATTTATTTGTTTATAGCGAAATGTATCGCGATGAGAAGTTAATTAAAAGATTTCCTTTTATAGCCAGAAATCTGTCCGGCCGCTAAGTCGTTAAGCGACCAAATGAAAACCGATTTTTTTTATAAAAAATTAGTTATCCTGTTCGACCTTTTTGCAGTGAAAAACTTCGTATTTTACACAGAGACAGCGCGCATCACAGAAAATCGCGTTTGCTTAGATAGTTTATATAGAATTGATATTAAATCGTAAAGAACGTAAATTAAAATTTAAAAAAAAAGTGAAAAGTAAAAGATTAACGTGTATACACCTAATGATGCTCCACGGCTATTTTCATGCTTTTTTAAGAAAAAAAAACAATTTTATAAGCAAAGCGTACTACCGATTGCAACTGAGTGAACCTAATTGATAACGCTTCGTAGATAAATAAAAAATTAATTTAAAACAAAAAAATTAAGAATTACGAGAGAGGAGATAAAAAGTTGAGGAGCTAACGAATAAAAGAGTAAAAAAACAAATCAATTTTATGATGGAAACTCAATAGATTAATTATTACTGCACAAAAAAAAATGAAAGAAGATATACAAGAGTAAAGAAATGTTTTAAACGTATATTTTACCTATCAAACAAATAAATGGTGATTGATCACATAGTGGATGCCATTTTATATATGACGTACATATATATGTTTATTTTTAAATGGAAACTGATGAAAATGCTTAATGATTACTGAATAAGATGGATATAAGTGTCACATTTATGTAACTATTATTTTGGAGAAACAAGCCCACACAAAGAAAACATGTTTGCAATATTGTATATGTGTAAATAATAAAATGATAAATTTTATCAGAAGAGTTGTTTTCTTAAATGTTATTCCCTTTGAATTTCTCCTAAAAAATGAATAGACAAAAAGGTAAGTTTTAATTTACTCCTGGGTCTATGCTAAAATCTGTAGCTTCCGCACCCGAATTCCGCTCCGGATTTTAGCAAAGACCCGAACCTGTAACATCCCCGGTTCGGGTCCTGGTTTCGGGGTAAATTTACAGCGGGGGCCCACACCGGACCGAGCTTACGTCCACGACCGTAAGCTCGCGTCGGTTTGGGCCCCGGCTGAAATTTTACCCCGAAACCAGGACCCGAACCGGTAACATGATAGGTTCGAATCTTAGCTAAACTTCTGGTTCGGGTCCTAGCTTCGGGGTAAAATTTCAGCCGGGGCCCAAACCGAGGCGAGCTTACGGTCGTGGACGTAAGCTCGGTCCGGTGTGGGCCCCGGCTGAAAATTTACCCCGAAACCAGGACCCGAACCGGGGATCTTACAGGTTCGGGTATTTGCTAAAATCCGGAGCGGAATTTTGGTGTGGAAGCTATAGATTTTAGCATAGACCCAGGAGTAAATTAAAACTTAACTTCTTGTTTTAAAAAGCGAATCAAAGTGTCAGAATTGAAATAAAACAAGTTGTTCATGAATTTATATATCTTTATTAATCTCATTATTTACAATTGCTCTTACAGTCACTAGTCTGCCCCGCGATCAATTATAAACGCATTTTACAGTTAGTTGCCTTGATAAGTAGTTAAAATCCTAACAGAGACTTTTTAAAAATTAAAATATTTGAAGAGCTGCTGCACAGTCATGCCGATAAATTGAATTTCACGCGGATAAATAGATAACATGCTACGTAACTTGTAAGTTTTAGCCGAAACGGAAAAAGAATTTAATTAAAGGTTGAATATATGCATGTAATTGAATAAATGCTTAATAAAGTGATATCCTTCAATTTTCAAGACTACAGATTATGAATGAGCACAAGATTTTTACAATAATTGAAAGAGATTTTCACTACCATTATTTCAATCTAAATTGTAATTTTAACAATAATGCATTACTTAGGCAGCTGCAACTAAGAATAAAGTTTTCATTGCCATTATTCATTGTAAACAAAATAGTAATGAAGTAATTATATTTGTAATGAAAACTTTATGAATTTCAGGATCGCTTTTAAAATAATAGAGGTTAAATTGAAAGAACGATATATTTTGTAACATGAAAGCTAATTCCTATCTGGCGTTATGGAAGAGTTAACATTTAGTAACCTCCATACAAGTATTCTTCGTCACCGCAATAAACTACTTCTTTTTTTATTAAATTATTAAGAAACAATTTTTCCTAATGGAATAACTTACGGTTACGAGTACCAACAGGTTGCTAAATATTAGCATTATGTATTGGATTTTAAAAGGTAAAACAATCGTACTAATCAACTGTACGAAAAAAAAAATTTAACAAGCGCACTTTAATCTTTATGAACTAGAAAAACTGTAGCTATAATGAAATAACTCGCACGTTCGTAAGTATGAGTCGTAAAATTATCTGTTTTGGGATCCATGAGATGACCCATTTTGTAATCTACTGCTTGTTGTCGTTTTTCCATTATAGTCAAAATACAGACAATGCGATGTCTGCAATACAATTATTGTTATGTTATATTAAATAAATTAAAACTTCATAAAGAAAACTCATTACCTTTTATACTTTAATTCCTTCACCTTTTCCTTAATATCAGAAGCCAAGCTCTGCGCTAATTGAACCGATTTCCAAGGATCATACGTGCGATTGGATCGATCCCACGTAAATCGCTCCTCGATAGTTGTCTCCAACAGCTTGAAAACTTTTTCCATATTGAAATTTGTTCTTAAGAAGACAATGTCCAGCCGCGGTTCCTCCTCTTCCTCTTCCTCGCTTTCAACTGATTCCTTCTTGTTTTTTACAACTTGCTTTTTCTTTCCGGTCTGTATTGACTCATTAAGGAGTGCATTCATGCGATGAGTTGTCCTCACGGAAGTTGTTATCCTTAAAGAATAAAGGATAAAGTTTTCAAACATGACTTTGAGCTTACGAGATAATACAAACAATGCATTTTAAGGTTGCTCTAAATATGTAATTTTTTTTGTTCGAACCTAGCGCTTAAACACCTAATGGCAAAATCCGCCCTATGACTAGTACTTTAAAATATTGCGTGTTAACTTAATTATTAATTGTAAATCAATTGATTAATTATGCATACTTGCCAAACCTACTTTTTCATGATTCAGAAGTAGTAAACCTCAGTGAAAATTCAGAAAATAACTCTTCAATTATAATTCGTTTACAATATTTGCATACTCCCAAAGCCGCTGGAAAGCAAGAAAAAATAGAATAATAATCTTCTAGTGAAAGACCAACCGGTCTTCAGGATGCTCTAGGACCGATTACAATCTGATGCAAAGTTATATGCAATTCTCAGTTAATTATTTTCTTGTTTGTTTTATTCAAATTTAAATTTTGTTTTACTTTCAGAGAGTAGAATATGGTTGCGTTGAAAAGAGATTGGCGATTTCTTATTGAATTTTTTAAGTGTTCATGTTCCACTTTTTCCTTACAATTTTTAACATTTTTTAAAAACACTGCATGGCGACTTAAGGTTCGTATCCCATTCAAGGAGTCGTATAGAATAGTCAAATCACGTAATACGCTCGAAATCAAAATTTTGAGATCACATTTTAACTAAAGGAAGCCTTGGAGCTTATTACATTGAAGAAAAAACTTAGGATTGAATAAGGTCATGTTGTAAGTTTCTTAACACTTTGTGTTACATATTTTTACAGACGCGATTTCCTATGCATAGAAATCTTTCACTTTTCACATGTTACTTGATTATATACTTTGTCCTATTTTATTTATAATCAAAAAATGTACAACTATGTACATATAGTTAGATAAATACATATATAAATAAAACTGATTGAATAATTGGATAAGAGAACTAATTTTTCTAAATTTCAAATTCATTGCAACTGGTAGTATGTAAATTCAGAATTTGACTAAATATTGCACAACGCGAATTTCTTAATTTTTATTGATTTTCATTTATGTGTGTACTACAATCACATTTTTATCGTTTGAAAGTAGTCATTGCCTTCAGACATTCAGATTCACGAAACATATGTAAAATTTTAGGCAAATTGCCATAATGAATCTAACAACCAAACACTGTGCATCATGGCAACTTGTGGTGATTTTGTGTGTAAACATCATTAATCATGTTGAATTAAATAATATGTATTAATATAGTTATTTATTATATCATGAAAATAGAGGATTTGTTTTAATTTAAAACAAGAACTCAATTAGATGCACTCACTTCGTTTTCATATTACGCCAAACGGACATATTTAAAATTTGAAATTTTTGCAACTTATCTGAAAGTATCACAAAACTTAAACTAGCTAGGTTAAAAGATGTCTATCTTTTGCCTCGGCACTTAAGCCAAACACTGGCCAAACCAAACAGCAAACATGTGAAAAGAAGCCCCGAGCAGTGCACTCATACGATACTAAAGAAAAAGCGGGAAGGCCTCCCCCGTGGCTCTATCGAGGCGTTTTCTATGCATTCCTATTGATTTCCGAAAGGGTTTGCCCTCGGCGAAAGGAGTCAGGCGAGGATTCGAGCATAAGGAAACCCTCGGCTGGGTTTCCACCTTTAACGCTAAAAAAACCGCGGTCTTCTCTTTCAATTACGAATACAAACTCACACTCGAATTTTATGTGTTCCTGGTCCGTGGCTGTGCCCTGGTGCCGAAGCCATTATCAAAAGGTACGCAGGAAGTGGATGGGTTCGGTGGTGAAGAAAACTTAACTCGTTTAACCGCCACAAAGTTTTGACTTAAACAAATGAACCCGGACTCATATGCAGCACCACCACCGAGCTCCGGAACTCGACTCAGGTGCAGATAAAAAACTCCGATTTCACGTATGGTCCTTTTTCGAACTACTGGGACAATGCGAGCCCCATAAGCAAAACGAAAATTCAATCCTGTCATGCAATTTTGGGAAAACTTATTACAATAAATATCCATCATAAATAAGGCAATCGAGCAATTGATTATCGTCGTCTAAGCCAAACTTCTCTAATCGGTAGAGCCCCTCCCCCGCCTAGTGAGCTAGATTGCGTGACAACCTGTGTCAAATGTGCGTATAGCCTTAGAATGGAAGTTCGTTAAGAGGAGAGTGATCCTTGTGGAGCTGGCTAAATTGTCCCATTTCCAGCACCGATTTCATTCGAACGTGTTTTCTCTGGCAAGTAGTAGCTACCAAAATAGCGCCTCGTTACACTTAGCCAGAATAGAACCCATTTCCTTCGAAGGTTACTGTGCAGACGACGAGTTTGACGTGCATGTCTAACGTTTCGGTATGTTATTTATATTTTTTAATAAGCCTATGCACTATAAGAAATTGTTTTCCATAAAATCAAACGATTTTTTCAGCACTGTTCATGTCATTTATAGCGTTTTGAAAATAATTAAAAGTTTTATTTGATTCGTGGCACACGTAAAATGAAGATTGTTATATTGAAATATCATATGTGATATATTTATCAACCTATTTGATTTATATTATTTTCATACGAAAACGATGTCCTTGACATTAACTTTTTCTTTTTTAACTACTTTGTGAAATGAACTTGAACTCTTTTGAGAATTCTTCCATTTAAAAACAATTGTTTATTCAATTGCGGTCAAATAATACCTGTGTACATGCATTATATATATTTGAAGGAAATTCGACTGAAATTATTACTCGGGTTGATTTTTATGGTAATAAGATTAATTTCGTTAAATTAATATTGGTAACTCTAATGGATATTTTCTATTGTATATATGTATATTATATAAAAACCCAAACTTGAAAAAAGAACATCTAGTCAATGGTGGAATGTATGTATGTATTTCGTATTAAATGAAAATCGTTTGAATTATTCAAGTAAATAATGAATTTGTTATATCGTCTACGCAGCGCAAAGTTCTACAATTATTTAAAATATGCGATATATCGTCAATAGTCAGAATTTACTGAAATGGATGCCAAATAAATACCTTGAGAAATACCAGATGAACTTAGCCCGTGTAACCACAGTCAGTCTGATAAGAGATTTATTGAAACATTAAAAAATATCAGAATAATCCAGATTTTCTTTATCTACATAGTCTAACTTAAGGAATTTCAAGTTCAAGAAATTGGTGAAAGTTTTGATGCGTAAATACTTGATTACAACAATAAATCACGTTTTTTTTTTCTATACTTTTAAAGTACATGGTTATATTTATATAACCTGCGAAAAATGAGTCTAATCACTCGACCTCGTAATGCACGAAACGTGCCGACTACAGAATCACCAGTTTTGTAGGAAGTTTTTATTATTTTAACACTTTCAACAGTTGTTAAACGATCCATATTTTAAAAGACAAACCTCTTAAACTAAACATGTGATGCATTGGGCTGCCAAATCCGAACCACGAAATGTATAAACAAAACAAAAGTCCGTAGTAGCTGGCAAGGTTTTTAGCCTCCTTCAAAGTTAAACAATTCAACGGAAACTTGGTTATTGCGTCAAAAACGTGGGACATAATGTAATAATATACTCGTTTCCTTGTAACTTTAAATGGTAAATAAAAACTATACAATTATCAGGGCTACCTCGACTTTGAGACTACCAAAAAGTGAAATAAGTGTGGATTCTCCGAACAGAGCTGCAGCAATGCAAAATTTATTATCTCACACATCAAGTGATAGCATTTTAGGTCGAGGAACATACGGCACTGTAATAAAAGCTGTCTATAAAGGTAAATAAAATATAATTATGAAAAGATACTACTAAAAAATACATTTCATATTTAATTCGGAAGGGAAAGAAGTAGCCGTGAAAATCCTGGATAACAGAGCAAAGCCAAAAATGCTTACTATTAAGAGTGAAGCAAATATTTTAGGTTGGAGCCACAAAAACATTATTGAGATTTACAAAGTAAATAATAATAATAATTTTGTGCGGTTATGGCATTTTAATTGCAGTAATTTAAGGTAGATTTCACAGATTCTTACAACGTGGTTATTATGGAGAGGTTTCCTGGGCAGTGTCTTCAGTCGGTTTTAGATAGCATTCCGATACCCGTCTTTCACAGAATTTTGTATTAATAGCATATTTAATGTAAATCGTAGTACATCTGCTGCTTTTAGGATATCGTTGGACATATCAAGCGCTCTGGAACATTGTCACCAGCATGGTTTAATCCACTTGGATGTAAAACCCCAAAATGTGTTGACTGCTTTTCCTGTCGATCGTAAAGAATTTCACTGGCAGATAAAATACATTTGTAAACTCTGTGATTTTGGATCATCTATAAAATTAGATGAAGTCAGTGATACTGAAAATCATGCGACGGTAAATATACCTTGAGAATAATTTTTAATTAGCAGAATATCAACCAGAATAAAACAATTATTCTTAAATGGTTTTCTTACGATGATCACCGAAAATGTTGGTGAAAAATATATATTTAATATTTTTATATTACCGATTATAATAGACGATTAATAAAAATCGTACTTACAGGGTACACTTCGTTATATGCCTCCGGAAGCGTTGACGAGAAGAAAAATTTCAACAGCTGCTGACATTTATTCCCTGGGGATTACAATGTGGCAATTAAAATCTGGAAAGTATCCATACGCATACATCGATTCAAATCAAAGCGTTGCTTACAGGGTGGTAAAAAATAATTTACGACCCAATTGTAAGCAAGACTCAAAAGATCTTTTAACACCTAAAATAAATCATCAGAACTGTTTATGTGAACATTTTTCACCTTATCAGTCTGCAGAAAATAGTGCTGAAGGTTTTCTAGAACTTAACAAATTAGGAACAGCCCATGCTTTGCAAAGAAAAGAAAGAAGGGTGCTTTTCAAAGATATAAGTCAGAAATTCAATTCATCCGGACACCAAGTTAAAAGCGGCGAAATATCTAGAAGCTCTTTAAATCTAAACGTTGGAAAAGTCCTCAAAACAACACCACTCAAAAATTCAAACGATATTACTAAACAATTTTTTCAAAATAACAAAGAAATTTTCAGTGTCAAAAAGATAAGTCCAATTATTGATAATAGTGGTTTAAAAAGTGTTTTTGAGATGCCCTCTTTAATACGCAAGGAAAAACTTAAGTATGCCGACGATAAGTTTGAGAAGTTGTATACAAAGTGCTGGAACAGCGATCCTCAGAAAAGGCCTACGAGTTCAAAAATAAAGTTAGAACTTTTAAACATTCTGTTAAAATTGTCTTGATTTTTAACTTGTTCACATTTTTATTATTTTATTAAAAAACTACTTTTACATTACAGAATAGTTTTTCTTCATTCAGTTGGACCAAAACACATGGACTCAAAGCATTTCATAATTAAAATTTTAATACCGCGGCGACATTAATGAATTTAAAAGGTAAGTTTTTAAAGCTGGCGACCGTGCGCTGCTAAATAAAACAATGAGAATATTATTCAAATAGAAATGTATATTTCGCACATCTTCATAATTTATTATGCAGGATTATAAAATTCTTTGTAGTAAAAAGAAAAAACCAATTGAAGCGGTTCAACATTGGCAATACGAATATACATTGAGTACAGTATAATGACCGCATCACGGAGTAGAAAATTGTTTAAAAGTAAAATATAGGTACCCTGTGTAAAATAAAATCATCGTATAAATTACAGAAAAATACTCCAAGGACAATTAGTAGCCTACCCCAAATAGCCACGTAATGTTTTAAAACACATTAATTCTTGTACTACTTTCCTACACTACACATACGTTTTTTATGACTCGCGTCTATCTCGCTCTTTATTTTTAATCTAGTAAAGGACCCATACGAATTGACTAGCTACCAGTCATATTTTACAACTGAAAACTCCTTTTATAAAGTCTGTTGCTTTTTTCACGGCGAAGAATTGATGTATTCTTTTCCGATGCCAATTAATATAAACTAGATAAACTAGAAAATTACAACTCTAAGCAGTGTGAATAAACATTTAGGATCACATTCAAATTTTTTAATTGAGTTTATGCTTACAATTGCAATATTTTCTTTAGAAAACCGCTTTTGTGATAATAATTTTTGCTTTCTTTTTCCTGAAAAATGCCGTTTTTCTTATTACAAAAATTTTATATGGATAGACGTTTAATATCTTATATTTTACTATTGTAGACTTCCACCAAAAGAAGAGTTTCACTAAAAGTTGCATTTATGATATAACTGTATGCAACATAAATTAACTATTCGTCACAACATCCATCTTAATATCGTTTTGGCAACTTTGCAAAATTAATCCTAGAGCCTTAAAATTTCCTGCGATGGTTGAAGTGAAGAAAGCTGTTAGTACATTTTATGAATAAATTGTTAAATGCTTTTCACATGAACAATTCATTCTTTCCTTTATTTTACTTATTTTGGAATGAAATGAAACCTTATTTACTTCGTACATGGTTTGAAATAAAACTAAAATTTAATCGCTTCTTAAAAATTTAAAAAGTTAAAGTAGTAATTTAATTATTTATTTTTCTCACAATTGTCCTATCAATTTTAAATACATTTTGAACGATAATAGTACATAAATAAAAATTTCTGATTGTAAAGATTTTTTTTGAATGGTAAATTTTGATACAAATTAACTTTTTCTGTGATTTTGTGATAAAACTAAAAATGTTCAATGTCTGTTCCCTAAAGTTATCAACATAATTTTGAAAGTTTTTATACATTGTGTTTATCAGCTTACTTTTTTAATTTCTTATACTTACTATTTTAAGAATAGTTTCAACTCTAGTAATATCAAAAATACAATTTTAGATTTTTTGATAATTCAAGCATGATACGTTTTGAGGAACATTTTTAATTAGTAGAATTAATGTTCCATTAATTTTAGAAACAGAACAACAAAACTTAAGCTTTCCAAGCTCTGATTTTTATATAAATTCGTTGTTTTTCTGACAGAATTCTTTTTTGAAATAGCACAATTTCTTATTAAAGTAGGGCTAACGTCTTTGAATTTGGGGCAGTCATTTTACGAACTGCATCATTTCCAATTAAACTTTTTAAAAGACGTATATATGCAACTTGCAATAATTAATAGATTTATTCAACCAAAAATGTTTTACATCCCTGCCTTTTCAATTTCATTAATTTTTCGGTGGATAAATTTCAGATATGGTTTTTCAATGAGAGTTTCAGAATATTTCATCTCCTTGCTTAAAACGTCTAAAGCTTTCTTCACTATTTCACTATTATATATATATATACATATATATATATATATGTATATCCAGCAAGTTTTATTACTAACATTTACACCGACATGTTTTAGGTATATTGAGCCTTTGATTTAAAATAAAAACGAAAATTATCTCTTGTAAGAAATCTACAAATTATAAATTTAACATTCGCTTGAGCGAAATATTACCACAATGTGGCATCTAAATTTTTATCTACGCATTTTCAAAGAAATATAACATAATTTAAAGATTAAAGGTTATAATACAACCACATTATTAATCTAAGAATTATAAATAGTACCATCAATTTTTAAATATATGCAAATAAAACTAGATTTTATACAGCATGATTGTTGAAATGAGTTCACGTCAAGTCGCATCCAATTACACGAATAGTTATGCACATTTTAGTTTAAACATTTTTTTATAGATTACATCACGATTTTTGAATATCAAACTCTTTATTTAGAGAGTGAAAATATTAAGCAAAAGATGAAACAAAATTGTTATCGCCAATAATTATATCCATTAAATATTTTTAACTATAAAACTGTTATTTCAAATACAATAGAGAATGCAATTAATTATCTCCATTTTCGATAAAATGGAACCAAATAGAAAATGGCAGCTCATGCGCAAAGTATATTCTGCTTATAAAATATATCACTCCTACAGCTTTATAAAAATCTAGAACTTGTTTTAATAAATTCCATCAGTTCAGCTTCAAGAAAAAATTTAAAAATATTGGTTTTAAACCGAGATGAAAAAGAAAGTACCCATAGTGAAGATCAACTGAATCAGTGTAGAGTAAACCTGCCAGCAAGGTGGACGGATTAAAGAGACAAGCTAAATTGAAAGAGGCGATTTTCGGCTGGTACGGCTTAAGTATAAAATTGTTAACTCTCCCCAGTACTTAAAGTTACTGAAGGAAATAAATCACCGTGGCTACAGCAAAAGTCTTTACTTTGTATAAAATAAAATGTTCACATTATGCTTCTTTTGGTGGACACCCTGAGGTGTTTTACAATCATTTTTCATTATTTTCGAGTGCTTTTATGCTTAAAGGTACAATACACTGTAACGATTTTTAAGAACATAAAATTTCCTGATATACCTTATTTTTGTTTGACTTTGCAAGAAACAAAAAATGCTACAGCAATAGTTTTGTGTCATTTCTGAAAATTAATTTCTTAAAACTAATTAGGCTTGAGTTGGCGATAAAATATAATTTATCTATTGAAATAAATAAATCTTACAATCTGCAGGAAATTTATAAGCGTACTAAATTTACAGTGGTCAACACCTTTGATGAAGTGATTCAGTTTCTCGGCGTAAAATCTGAAAAGATAAATATTTTAGTCATTATACAAATTGTTTAACACCCAAATTTATTTCCTCGACTGTCGTTCCTCAAGAGCGAATCCTAGGTCTTATTTGAATGAACGCTCTGGCAAAGTTTATATGTGACTCACACCAATTAATTTATTATAAAGCGTGCCAATTTTCATAGATTTTTCTACTACAACCTAAAGTTATTTGCGACTAAATGATTTTTTTATGAAATCCGATGGCAGTAACACGAGAAAAATTGTTAAGCTTCGCTTTTATATCGGATGTATTGTTAAAAAAATTTTATGTTCTAAATTCTACTTATTCCCTCAATACATCATTATTATCAATAAAATCTGATTGTTTATATTCTTTTCTGTTTTAGACTTTTACCCTATTTCATTCAAAGGCAAAAGTTACAATTACTCGGACATCAAAAAATATAGATCTTGTGCCATATAATTGATTTGTCATGTTTGAGGTATTATTTATTTCTTGTCTTTTAATATTCATATCTGGTATTGGATTTACCTACTCAAGCCAATTGGTAATGATAATCTTATCTATGGGGTTTTCTGAGTTCGCTTTTTTTTTATCTGTTAATCTATCTGTTGATTAAAGCTTTCATTTCTTATTTTTTACTAGACTACTATAATTTTGGAGGTAAAACACGCTAACGAGTGACTGTAAAGTACGAAATACCAAAACGAATACAAAAATCATAAAATTTTACCAATAATTCCTCCTGTATTTTATCTGTGATGAGCTTTCTTGCCTCTGGTTCTGGAACATTTCGCTGTTTCAGGCCTTCAATAAAATCCCTAAGCTCAATTGGTTTGCCGACATTAATTGTGACTTTCTTTCCAAATCTTAAGAAGTAAGGTGGCTCATTTGGTAGAACGGTGTCCATGCCCTCGTGCCAAATGGGAATAATAACAGGTAAAACGGGAGACTCGTAAATGATGCGACCCACTCCCCACTTTAGTCGAATGTACTCTTTCGACATGTTTACCTTACCCTCGGGAAACACGTGTACCCAATCTCCCAAAGATAACTTTTGTATGCATATGTCAACTGCTGGCTGATAAACTCCTGCGCCACGGATGACTGGAATGCATTTCCCTGAAAATTAACGTATTCATTAGCATGTCTGTTTCCCGAAACTGCAGTTCATTGATTGCTATTAATGTAGAAAAATTTAACTTAATTATTAAATCGCCAAATATTCAATAAAAACAAAATTGAAAAGACATATGTATATGCTAAAGTTTGTAAAGGTTGTTAAACTATACCTAATGCCATTTTATTTCTCTTAACCCTTATTATTTCATTTAGATTTGAATGCTTTAGACATTTATCTACAGAAATAAAATCAGGCCCATATTTGGTATTTCGACTTCATGTCAATTTTTGCCGATATCGGCCAAATTTTAGTAGAGTGTCATCGAAAAATCACTCGATCCCATAAGTACTATCGTGAAGGTGAAGCTCTCTAGATAAAATGTAAGTAAACCAATACATTCCAATTTAATTAGTATATTCAATAATATTGCAGGGTGAAAATAAAGTTTTATGTAGTCTGCAGTCGAATGGATCGAATTACCAAATTGCCAATTTCGTAAGAATCGAAAAGGCGAATTGGAAGCTAAGACTTTAAAAAAGGTTTGACATTTTTTTTGTTGTGCTTGGGATCGTCATCGTGTTAAACAATCAAATAATAATAATAATAAATAATAAATTAATAATAATCATAAACCAATAGTTTGATTTCATAGGCCTAATTACATTGCAGCAGTACACTGTAATCAAGACTACGAAACGAAGGAGAAACAACAACATTATTACGAGAAATATTTTCCATTTTATTGCTTTTAATTTTAAGATGTCTAAATAACTAAATATTACTTTATTACGTGCAAAAGAGGGACATATTGAAAAATAAGTGATAAAAATTTTACAGGAGAGATTATTGAAAATGAGGTCTGTATGGTGTGGGGTCAAAACTACCCAACATGCGCTCCGACAGTTAAGAAAGTAACTTAAAATCTTAAAAATTTCTTTTCTTAATTGGCATTTTCAAATAGGGTCCTCGCAAATTCATCACTTTTGTCATTATATTTTGTAAGCACTTACCAAACATAAAAAATAGTGAGTGGTACTTGTTGGTGAAACATATGTCGTGAGCCGCTAGCGACCATCGTATGAAGTTCTTTGAGCAAACATCCATAAGAGGAAGAGTTCCTACGAATTAGAGGGATGATAGAAATAATAACAAAAGACTCATCAAAATTACAAACCGCCCCATAGTCCTGGATCATCAAAGCAAGAGTGGTGATTCGAAACTGTGACTAGTGGAACACCCTTGGGCCGTTTCTTCACTGCATCCACCAGCCGTCGCTTGTTGAACACTTTCGTTTTATTGAAGCAAACTGCAGAAGTGAGTCATTGTTTACTTAGTAAATCAGAATATCTAAAGTAGTAAACATCGAGAAAATTATAGGACACATCGTAAACAACGTTCTCGTCTGCTTAGCACAGGCAGGCTAATGCAGCTCTCTTACCCTTGCTTTTTCGAGTGCTGTGTTTTACTTTATAATTGGATTTCCGCAGCAATATCTAACCGCAGGTGATTGAAATCCGATAGAAATAAATTTACAGGGCACTACGTCAACGCGCTCGTCAACGGTGCTTCATGGGGGAAGAAACACCGAAGAGTGTTGCTCTTCCGCGGGGAAACAGTTCAAGGCGACGTCTAAATCCTTCTCAAGGCCAATTAAACCTTGGCGGCGATTTATCGCATCTAACTTCCCGTCCGCGGCAGTCGTATAAGTTCCACTTTATTAGAATTTGTTACGGGTATATTCACGAAACAAGGGATGTAACCACATATTGTTTTGGCGCAGTCCTCGAATGCATTGACGGTCAACTGCTAACTTCTAAGTTCTTGCCCTAATTTGCGCGAGGCCCTTTTAATGCTAAATTAAATGAATTAATTACACTGTGAGCGCTAAAGACTTGTAAACAATTCTTATTGCTTAGTTAGAGGGCATAATAACACGCGAGCGAAACCGAGTTTTCTATGAAATGTAGCAAAGTACAAATGACCTGTATTTAACAATGGCCAAATAAATGTTCACTGCAACCTAATTTCAAAATAAACACTACTGTAAATTAAATCAGATTTTGTATGGATAATACACCTTAACTCATGTTAATTATATTATATATAAATATTATATTTATATTATATACTTAATAAAAATCGCAAAAATTGAAGATACTTGTCGTAATAATAAATTAATATAGTTTTGAACTCGACTTAAAAACGGCACAATCTAACTAAATTCTAGCTCTTTTATTTCCTGGTATAATATTGTTTAAATTAGGAGCAAAGACTAGATTTTTTGAAGTAGCTTTTCTTTTTATATTATTAAAGTTTCTGGGTACCTGCATAATTTAAGAAAATGTTTACAAATTTGTTGTATTGATAACCTAAAAACTGGCGAAGTTATAGCATGTCAAGGAAAAAGGGACAATTATACTTTTCTTTACAATTCCTAGACTAGGTTCGGGCAAAAAATAAATCGTATGGAGGATTTAAGAAAAACGTTTCGCGTTTCTTTTATCTTTAACTTAATATCTCACCACGTGTTTTGGATTCCTTTTGTTACTGCGCTTACAAATATTGTCTTACATGAACAACAGCTGCAAAACAATTGCTTACAAACATCTGATGTTATGTAAATCCACTACAACCGATTAGTTCAACATTCTCTCATTATTCTTCTACGTCTCACGATTTAATAGAAGCCTCTATATTCACTTTTGCACATTAATTTCCAAGCATTTTTAGACTATGACTTAACCGCAAATTATATTTTTTATTCGAGTCTTAACTTTCCGCGATCAGATTCAGAATTATGAATAATGCAATAATTAAAATGTATGTGCCCACATTCGAAAGTATATACAATCTTTTACCTGCGATCAATCGTTTTCACGTGTCAAAAGTTCTGCAGGAACAAGCATCAAAAAATCCTTGCAGAGTACATTAGTATTATATATCAAGGTAATCGATTAAAGAAGGGCTCATTTATGTTTAGTTTAAGGAATTTTCAATAAATGTAATAAATGTATTATTGAACTACGCAAACCGATTTTTATTCTTATTTAATTGACATTGAAAAAATTACTATTTTACATAAGCTGAATAACTTGTTTGAAAATAATGTAAAAAAATACCTCATAGAAGCATTTTATTGAACATTAAATTTCCTACAAAAAAAGGTCCCAGTTTTTATACAGACAGCAGTGTTCGTGTGACCAGTGGAAAAAGAAAAGCCAATATAGACATTTTTTTTCAACTGCAAATTGACGAAAGAAGTGATAGTTCTGTTTTCTATGACAGAGTGAATATCTACTAATCCTGATAAACCAAAATTTTAAGTTTAGAAACCTAAAATATCAGGGAGCTATAGATGTAAATATTTGTAATTAATTCACCAAAAATTTTGGAAAAAATTGTTTCGGAAGCCTTTCTTTCAAAAGATACCCCACACGATACATAATTTGATTAGGCCCAATTCACCACTGTGTACTGTAAATTATTTTCCAGCGACCACAAATGTTTTATCAGCTATAGTCATGGAATGTAAATAGCAGAGATTTAAAGCAAAACAAATTGTAGTCGTCAAATTAGTTCTATTGCATAATTCGAAATATGTCTCATTTTTATATTGATCTTTCAGTTGAATACATTTTAATCATAATTTTAGATCCAATTTTCATGGATAGCCGATCACGTCCAGCATAATCTGAGATCAGAAATGAATAAAATACAAAATTACATTATACATTATACATAAGTAAAATGCAAGCTGAATAAATTTATACATAATATGTTTAACACTTTCTCCAACAAATAATGTGTAGAAAAAGAAATGGTATGATATTATAATTCTGCCTTTTCATCTTTTATAGATAAATTAATATTTATTGTGAATAGATATCGTAACGTTTTATAAATTTGTAACTCTTTAATTGCGCAGCTTATTCGTTATATAAGATTACAAAAACATTTCGTGACGACCGAGATTGTGACGTAATGAAAAGATAAGAAATTTATAGTGTAAATGCAAAAGTAAGCCTGATTTTTCATATCAACTTCTGATATAATAAGTGCTTCTGGTGCACAGCTGTAGCAGTTTGCCTAAAAGAATCGCAAAACAGTGGAGATGAGCAGCACATGGCCGTTTAATTAAATGCGCGCAAACAAGACTTGAGTAGGAGCTACACGAGGAATATCACTTGCCCCACTAGCCGCTGGGGCCTCTTGAAGCTACGACCCCGTGCCCCATTAAGCCTTAATTCCTATAATTAATGTCTAGAGTGATTCTAAGCATCCTCCAAGATCAAGTCTTTGTTTTAGCAGATGCAGTCATGGGGCTTTTCACTTTGTTGCACCATTGATTGGGTTAATGAGACACCGCTGAAAGTGAAAACAGGGCTCCTCCAGTCGTCTCCTCAAACTGCGTCTGCCCGCGGTGGAGTAATTTGAGTTGGCGCAATTTTGTTGTCGCAACGCCACCGATTTTCCAACTGCGCCGTCAGCGCGAACTGTTTGTAAACAACCTGAAGAAAAAACTGTGCTCGTTTCATGCGCGCTCGCTTTCCGCATTCTGATCGTCTGGGGCCGGCCAGGTGAGGCGGCCCCAGGTGCGCAGCGAAGCGCTAAAACAGCACCTGATCGGTCTGAGCACCTCGGAACAAAGTCGAGCCCCATAATCGGGGCCCGATTAATACCTTAATGACCTTTCGAGCGCAACAGGTAACTAACTTCCAGCGTTTGAAATTGAGCCCGACCAGGCGGTGGCTACGTGGATAATTGCCCCAAGTGCAAGTGGCCGTGTCGCGGGAGGCGATGGACCGATCTTGGGGGCTCCATTTTTAACGGATAAGATCATGCCACGGGGCTTTTGCGGTTGGGAACAGGAGCACCTCTTGAGAGTACAAAGACGGTGTTCATTTCGGCAGATGCGCAAAGGAGAGCTCGTTAATTTTGTCAAGAGATTCATTCCTCACAATGGGGCTATTCAAGACGCAATCAAAACCATTTCAGCCGCAATTGCGTGACACTGGCGGTAGCACGGGTCAGTGCTGTTGCGACGCGATTAACCCTTTCTCTAGCCATTAATTTGCAAAATTGATCGTCACCGCCCTAATTTGAATTTCTAAACCAAACGTCTTTTGTAGCGACTTTCTAATTCCGTCGGAACTGCTTCCCGTGGCGGCGACATCGGCTGACCTGTGAGGCTGCGAATCCGTTAAAAATTTCTCGTGTTCGAGCCGCGAGATTTTGATTCCCGCGTCCGGTCGCCCGCCCACCCTGCGACGGGGGCCCGCACGCAAGTGCGCGAAGACGTTTCTTTGGTCGCCCGCCAGAAAACTTGCAAACACCTCGAAGGCTAGGGCCCCGCACTAAATCGAGACTCCGCGTGACGGTGACAATTTTTCGGGAATATTTTAAGTCAAAGGCAATTTTCAAAGCATTCTATTTACCTATGAAAAGTTTGCTGAAGAGGCCGACAGCGGCGACGGTCAGCGTGCTCGCGATGTACCAGAAGCTGGATGGGTGCCGCATCCTGGGGAAGATCCAGTCAATATTGTAGGACATCGCTGCACTCGTGTACTGTCAACCAAAAGTGCACTTTTAGATCCGCATTTTTCACACAAAACAAACAAATCAAAATTTCCAAGCGAGCGAGGCCGAGGCGCAGAACGAACAGCGGAACAGCGGAACAGCTGACACACGGTCGTCGGGCTCTGAATCGCGAGACGCGGATCGACCTCTCAAGCTTTTGACAGCTGAGTGCTAACTGCTGGGGTTGGGGACCCCGGGGATGGGGTTCCTGCGTATTTTACCTTGCCGTTTGCGAGGGGCTTCTGCTGGGGCGCCTTCTGCCCGTTGAGGTACTGCCGTTCGACGGGCTCCTTCGGCGTTGGCCGCGACATTTCCGCTGGCTGATGGCGGTGCGTCCGCTCGCTCGAGGTCTGCCAAAACGTGGTGGAGGTTCGATTTTGGGCGCCGATCCGCATCAAGACAACGTCGTGCGCCCTGCACAGCTCACTTCAAACTTCAAACTCCAAAGCTCGTGTTCGCCGCGAGTGCGAGCGAGGACCGAGGGTGCATTGGCCCCTCACGTTTCGCGGAACTGTCACCACAAGTTGGGAGTTGGGACGACACTTCACACGCACACCATCGCGGCTTTGACGTTTCCCCTGCAGAACTTGGCATGCGACGTTTATGAAAATGTACTAGAAGTTGCTAGACCTTCATAAAAGCTCTTAAGTATTAATTAATTCCACTTCAAAATTTCCACATTTTATGCCTATCAAACTCGTATTAAAAGATTTACAAATATAAACGAGGAAATGCGGTGTTCACACAAATTCCAACAACTTTTAACTCTCATAACATAGAAAGGTTTGAGTATTTGAATAACGCACCCCAGCCTCCTTAAAATGAGCATGTTCAAAAGTTTTGAGTCGAAATTTTTAGATTTAGATATGATTTCTTACGCAAAATAATAATTAAATCCAGTTTTATTAATCCGATTAATCTCTTCCATATAAATAAAAATCAACCCGTCTTTCGTTTGCGTCTATGTTATTTTAAGCAAAGACTTGATCCATTTTCAGAGGAAAATATTTTAATTTTGTCAATTCACCATCTTCAAAATGAACAGGTGTGATTTAACAAAAATGCTGCTTTTTTTGTGTGTGTGAGGCAATAAAAGCATAATTTTATTAGAGTATGCAATTTAATTATGCAAAATTAAATATTAATGACCCATTTTATCCTGTTGTTAAAATAAAGCATTAAAACACGCCCTTTAAAAAGGGGATGTAGCTCAGTGGTAGAGCGTTCGCTTTGCATGTGAAAGGCCCCGGGTTCGATCCCCGGCATCTCCACAACTTTTTCAAATTTTCGCAATATCGCTCAACAGTTTCGTCGGATTTTAACGTGTTAAACGAGTATGAAGAAATTTTTACCTCGTTCTTATCCTTTTAATTTTAACGTGGTCATATTGTTGTCGAAAGAAAATATAATCAATAAGTGAAAAATAATTTTCTTTTATTACTTTAGGTGTGATTATATTACCACTCACTGCGAAAAACAAAGTCCCCATTGTGAAACGAGTTAAAACAAAAGTTAATTAGACTAAATTTTTGCATACCACCTGCATGGTTGGTTTTTTATTACATGAAAAATTAGAAAATGTTAATGCAATCATTTTAGTAGCCTACGACATAAATTAATTTTTGCGTTTAAATGTTAAAATAATTAAATACAATCAAAGGTAAATATCTAAAATGAATTTATGAAAATCTTAGGGATTTGTATTCAAAAACTGCTCTTTCGATTTGATTTGAACGTTTTTATTGATAAGTCCCCAGGTAAAAAATTTAAAAAACAGAATCAATAGGAAGGACTTGAAAAATTCAGAAACCCTAAAAAGATACGCATTTTAGCTCTTAATATCCTTCTCATAAGTTTTATTTCATATTCAGATTATCGCACTGATTGCAAACATCGTTTAATATTTGTCCGACAAGCAAACAAATTTTGTATCTTACACTTAGAATCTTTAATGTTGTTAAATGGGATGTTATGTGTCTATTGTATATTACATAGTTTTATTTCAAAACATCTTCTGTGCAAAGGACGAATAATTTAAACGAAGATAAACATATCAAGTGCATATAAAGATATTCTATTCTGATATAAAATTTTAGTAATCGTACCCATAACGATAATAGGTACACGAGTTAGCGCGAGTATGGTCTCATAAAAAATATGCAAATCGAAGATATTTGCGAAAATTTGTCGTCAAGAGTTCTGTGACAAAAAGCCGGCTGTTGGAGTGAGTGGAGTACTAATTGTGGGTGGTGCGGCTGGCGGGCCGCGACTCGCGAGCACGCTCCGCGCATTACTTACGACTTACGAGCGTTGTCAAACTCTCAAGAAGTGTGCACAAGCTTAAGCTTGAGCGCGTCTCACAACTGAGGCTGAGGCTGAGGCTGCGGCTGACTGTGAGACACATTCTCATGGTACTTAACGGAGATGTGCGACACGATTGCACCGCTATTAGCATAATGCCGCGGACCGAAAGATGCTCGCCGCGATAAAGCCGCCGAGTCTTTTGTTTACAGCGAGCTGGGTGCCATTTCATAATCTCCGCACGCCGATAGACAATAAATTATCGTTATTAACTTTGATAATTCTATTCAATTACAATGAGATACACGAGATATAATGCGCCTAATGTATTTCGCAACACTTTGGTAATTATGGTGTGCGGCACGACTCCACTTGGGCTAAATGGCAACGACGGGTGAGAGTTCATGAGAAGAATGCACGTGATGGCGGGGACCTAAAACTTTCAAGAACTTTGTCGTCTTGCAGCGGCACTTGGTGCTCCCGAGCATTTTCGAGCCCTTCTTACAGCCCGAAGAAAGTGCGCCAGGCCAGCGAAAGTGACTCAGGTCGTGGGAAGGTTGGCGCCGAACGTTATTTTTATCCTTCTTCAAAAATCTGCTTTTAACTGATCCTTCAGAAGCATAAAATTAGCCTAAGTGTATTTAATTATAGCATCTGTAATTAATAGAATCATAAGCTGTCTTTATTTCGTATGTTCAGATAAATCGAAAATTTTATATCGAATTTGAAACTTATTGAAAGTTTCCTTGAATAGTGGTTGAAAGCATCAACAATGCATCAAATTACCATGATTTTTATTCACGCAAATTTCAAATCAACTAAACATTTTTCACAACTTTTTTTTTTGTGAGGCTGTGTAATTTTATATAGATGTAACGATTTAAAGAAATTTAAATAGGTTTGTTGTCCTGATTTTTCAGTTTGTAAATCTAGGTGACTGTAACTTATAGGGATTTATTTTTGACTACATGAATTTTGGATTCTAAAAGAGTATTTAGGGAGTAAATATTCTACTTAGAGCATTCTTTGTTTCTAAGAGGTGTAGCCCAAGACAGTGGACGTTGCATAAATCATTCGTGGAAAATGCACGTCCGTCGTCTCCTTCGCCAGCTGGTCTCGGGCTGCCACCGCGGAAAAATACACCCAATAATATATGCAAATAAATGAACTAATAAAATAATGCGTTTGCGGTCCGCAACTCGTTCGCGACACACGCACGTGTGACGTGAGTGCCTCAACCTGAAAGCGATAGTTGAGCGGGCCCCGTGTGGGAATAGAAGCGGACGAAACGAAAAGCAAATCGGTTTCTTTGGCTTGCGAGAAGCACTAGCAACTTCGAGTCGCAAGTGTTGTTGTTCTCAAATGACACCTCGCCGCTGCCAAGTCACGCGAAAAACTCCAAAGGGTGAAATTCGAAGATTGCGGTAGCAAGAATGTCGCAAGAAAGCGGCAAGGACTGGGCGAACCCGCGCTAACCCCCGATGACATCGATGCTCGACATGGACGTCTTCGACAGGGCTAAGACGCAACTGTATCATCCACATTTCTCCCATTCCAGACATACCCAGAAACCACGTGATAAACCACTAATAATCACCTCCATTGATGCGAAAAAAGGCAATGGGTTAAAGAATCGCTCGCGACGGTTGAGCGGAGTTAAACTATTCAGGTCAAATTACCTCCTCGAGGTGTCTTTTCGCTTTGCATTCTTGCACCTACATACATCACGCGATTGGAGACGACACAGGTGAGAATGGTCATTTTAAACCTATTGCTTAGTTTCCATCTTGCACCGTTTTATTAAAAATATCCATACTCAAATGAATCGAAATTTTTCAAATTGAGGCCATTACTGATTTCACCTATTCAATAAAAAGAGGTATAAAAAATACGAAGAGTTTCCAATTTTGAATTCGTAATAGAATTATATTGACGTAAAACAACAGAAGTTTTCGATTTCAAATAAAAAATATTAAAAATTTAAAACCTATGTATTCATATTTAAATTCCAAAAGACAACACAGCATTCAGTATTCCTGATATGAAATAAACATTTTTACTGGTACATTTTGTATTTATTTTTATTAATCCTATACGAACCTAACAAAAAGATTTAGTTTAATCGAGTATATACATACATAAGAAAGATTACATTTGTTTTTCTGGAAAGATTAAAGAATTTATAAGGGAATGTTTGAAGCTTATTTATTTTTGATCCTTTTCCGATGTTTTTAAAACCACGGAGATTATTTAAACTAGAATTTTAAGAATGTATCAATGTATAATAATAATATAAAATGTACATATAAAATGTAAAACATATACATACATACATATACATATGATATCTAAAAAGATAAAAAATTGTGTATTTTACTAAATGTTTTATGAGAAACAATTGCAAATTTAAATTCTGATTTTCATATTTGAATTTTTGTCAAAATTACAATATTAATGTTTCGATTAAAACGCAACACAAAAAAGTATTTCCCATATTTTTTTGAGATAGTAAATTTTCACATGTAAAAAATTTTGATATTTTTACCTTGCTAAGTTGCTATAAGTACCTAAGTACAATGTATGTCTCCTTAAAAGAGAAATAACTAATATCGAAAAGGAAAAGCAATCGACTATTTTCACTGATTAACCATAAGATACCATTTCATAAATTATAGTTTTTTGTCAAGGGATTTGGATACTTGTTTTGTTTATAATCATTATAAATACTATATGTACATACATACTTAAGAAACTTTATCTTAATTTCGTAGTTACACATTACTCTAACTAACTTTCCTGAGAGATGTAATAAATTAGCAAAACTCTATGGCACTCTAAATTATCGAAAGCCAATAGAATTTAATGTGAAGCACGTACCGCACCCTCGTTCAGTTTAAACTATCCATGTCTCTCATGAAAGCAAAATATCAATTACATTTTGTCGAGGGGATGCCATTTTCTTTACAAAGTAGTGGAAAGCACTTCAATTTAAGGGTTATCGACTCTTAGCGCGAGAAGGACTTCATTTAGTTGCAGGATCCTGCGAATTCCTAAAATTTTTGTCCGACCGTGCGAGGGATGCTCCTCAGCTGTAACACGAACAAGGGACTCATAATTTTAATTCGAATGGGCACCATAACTCCGGAAAGGTTATGACATCCTAAATTACAAGGAAAGCAATCGACATGATTTGTAGAAATAATATCTTGGTCACATAGCGAAATTATGGATGCTTTCACTTCATTCCTCTTATCCGGCGCTTGTGTTCGAGGACGAAAACTTTTTGCCTGAAGTGCATTTCGCTGGATGGAATGGTTGTTCATAAATTTGCAAAATGGCTCTTTAATTTAAGTTCGCGATTTGTTTTAGCGATAGTCGTGGAAGATGCCAGTCGCAATTGCAAAATAAGTGGGCTGAACTTTATTAGTCCCTTTTTGTCTGTGAATACACTTTCTTGGGGCACATTACTCCTATCATTTCCATGCTGAAGGATCGTAAATATTTTGCGTTGGCAACTTCTTCAATTTTTTGCTTATTACTTATGAGAATTGCATTCGCGTGACATTAAGATAATTAGAATTCAGACAAGGCACCATTAATTTACTGGTTTTTGATTTACACCATTCATTAATTGCTGGTTTTTGTCTTAATAAATGCTCATTTATTGATTCTTATCAGCTTTCTCGACGAGCATAAAATCTGAATAATACGACGAAATTAAAATTATAAGAATTCTTCAGGAAAATCGCTTTGTTGAGTAGAATGGAGCTTAAAAACTTTGTAAATTTTTTCATTTTATAATATAAATCATAAAAATGGATAAAATAAAATAGTAAAAAACCGAAGTACGCAGGTTTAAAGAAAAGTTATCGTATATTTTCTCCATATATTTATAAAATCAAAATTTTTTCTGTAAATGATTTTTCCTTTCGTGTTTATAACTTTTCCAATTATTAATACTTCGTGAACAAAGTTTTCAATAAAAGTTATAAAGAATTTAGTTCTCTAAAGAAAAGGTCTGTTCAATATTTTTGTGAGATTTGTGGCTACAGAGATACAACAAAAAAAATTGATTGAACATTTCTTTTTAAGGATTAAGGGGTACAACCCCAAAAACTCTATTTACTTATGATCATCGAAGAGCACAAAAAATGTAAAAGAATTATATTTCTCTGGCCAATGTCTATTTTTAGAAGCAGCATGGAGTTTGAGTCTCAATCGGTCAATTCAACTCTCTGCTGACCTATTCTGATACAAATATTAATTGAGCAACTATTAAAGCAATTAACTAGGCGCCGCCTTGCATTCAATTGATGTAATCGCAAACATTGACAACTGACCATAACTCACTGGTTAGAAAGCACATAAATTACCACGAGTGACACTGGTAGTGACAGTAATGGCAATTATTGTCTGGCTGTCTGTTCAACATTTCGACTTGAAAGAGTTCACCATTCGAAATCAAGTAAATTCGATTAATCGGTGGAATGAATTGTCGTTTTACTAATAAATCATAGGGGAATTGGGACTGCACAGAACGCCAAGAAATTTTAAAAACTAAATTTGGTTTTCTTGAGTTAACGATAAGCCATTCTTATACCGAGCAATGTACGCACAACGCAGGGTGACTGAGAAGAGGACCAAGTCGTAAAATGTTGGATGTAAGTATCAGGTAAACTTGTTTGGTATTTAAAATAATATACCTGTTTCCATACCTTTTAAACTCAATGCAAAGCAATTTTTAACATGTCCTCCGTATGAACATTTTTTTTTAAATCTATAAGTCGCTTAAGGCGGTAAAAATTTTATGTTACCATACTTTGTTGTTTAATTGCCCATTAAATTGAAATCTCGATTTTATTTCGAAAAATAAAAAATAAATTCATCTCTTTACCATGGATCCGAGCTATGCACCAATCAGGCAAGCAATACTCGTAAAAAATTTTTGTATAATGCATATTTTATTGAAAATTGTAGTGACACGAAATTCCGTAATTTATGTAGATATATTTTCACTTGGCAGTCTAATTTAAAAGCAACGCAGATGATATAGGCATGTAAATATTTTCCGGTATTAAGTTTAATGTGTTAAATAAAATTAATAAAATTATATCTGGAATTTACTGCGGAGCAAGATGCTGCTGTTTAATTAACTTCGTTTTATTGTAGTAATAAAATTTTCAAGTTTAAATTAATGTCTTCTATCATTTTCTACATCCTTTGTTGACTTGCAAAATTTTTCAAAAAAAAAAAATTAGTGTGCTAAATGTAACAATTGGCAAAATTAACATTTATTCTCGAATTTATCATATGTATTTCCTCTATATCTTGCGCATTATAGTAGGTATACTTAGAATACGGTAATCAGATTTTTTAAATTTACCTTTCAATTTTTAAATTCTGCTGTCGTACTTAAACATACTTAAGTTTCATAATTCATAAATCTGTACTAATGTCTATAGCAGTTATTTTGTCTTCATTAAAAACATTATTTATACTTAGGTACAATTAGAAAGACTATGAGACACTGCTGCTTCCATAGTTTTCCTCTTCTAGTGGCATTATGATGAAATTACAATCGATTTACTTCAATGAGGTCGTGCATCGCACTCTGATCAGGCAGCCTGGGAGATTGCCATCTTAACTTAAATTCTGAGCGATAAATCACTTCGATTAGTTCGCCTGCATTTCGAGGCAAGAATCTTTCTAATTGGTTTCCATTACCTCATGCATATTAACCAGCTCGATGCGCATTCTGCTGGCAACAAAACAAATCACCGGGGATCAGAGTGTGGGTGTGGGACGCGCCCGGTTCCCTCGTCCTGATGAAGTCACATACCGCCTGTAGCCCGACCCATGTGTCAATTAAGCTCGACTTAAAATCAATCAAAGAAATTTTAATTTCTAATTTTGATATTATTTACGACTCCGATTGGCTGGGGCAAATCGTTGCACTCGCGGAGTGGAGATAGAAATTAATTTCATTATGCAAATTTATTGCCTTTATTACAGGTAACATGAGCCATTAAGAGCGGAAGGAAAATAGAGCTGTAAAAATTCGCGGTGGCAAAATACGACAAAAAAGGTACACCCAAAGGTAGACCCCGCGAAGCAGTCGAAATGCTGAGAACCGCGCGGAGTCGTAGTTAAGGTGAACTTTATTACGCGTAACCGACAATTATTGTTGTTCGCCTTGTCTTTCTGGGGGACTGTGAACGCAGCCTATGGGGATAAGCCACAGCCACAACTGTCTGATGTATCACTGGTCGGCCCGCCCACTTGCGTTTGGTATGACTAAATCATTTGAATGTTAATCGAACTGGACTTTTAATTAATTTTTATAGCTTTCATAACGAAGATTTGTGGGCCTTACCTCGCAACGACACTCACCACCGCAAAAGCGTCCTTGTAGTAGATCATGGCAGATCGCTGCTAATCGAAGCTAACCAGATTCGGTCGCGATAATTAAATTTGTTCGGTATCTTAATAATAATAAAAGCTATGCCATTTTAGCCATTTTCTACCAGAACTTCTAAAAACTGGAGCTCTCTCTAAACGACGGAAGGCTATTAATTTTAATATTTATTGCCCAACCTTCCTATTTGAACAACATCCTGCGTTTTCGATCAAAAACAAATTATGAATAATTTGCGAACGTTAAAAAATCCAATTTATATTCGCATTTCCATAAATGATTAATGGAAATTAAGATTTGGCGTTAACAGCGATATTTGTATTATTTTTTTATTAATATTTGTTTTGTGTTGTTCATGGAAACAACTCTAAGAATTATTTCTCTTTTAAGGAAAATCTATTTTCTAATTATATTCGTTGTCGTTAAAAGTTACAGTACAAAGCTGCAAATCCTACGACTTTGGTAATAAATAATCAGTATGGCTTTGTCACCATTTAGAGGAAGTGTAGTGGATTTATGTTATTTGTTTTAAAGAAACTCGTTAATCTTAAGTAGACCTCAAAGTATGAATTATTGCCAGCAGAATAATATTGAAGTAATTAGCATTCACAGAAATAAATCAGAGATATAGCATAATTCAATCAATGAATAATTGAATTGTCTCTGTTTTTATTGCACGGAAACATTTGTACTTGATAATGTTAATATTTTATAGCTATAGGGTTTTAAATTCACGAGCAAATGCATTGCCTTGTAAAAGCAATAGGTGATTTCATTGAAGTGCTGTAAATCGAGGCTCATAAATTGTGCATTATATTATCTTGTTCATTTTTATGCTGGGTTAAATAATTAAATAAAATTGAATTAAATTGTAACTTAAATAATGAGCAGTTTTTGATCCTATTCTAAAAACAATTTTTTAATTAATTAATTAAAAAAGACAATTACAAAAACGATTCATTTTAATACCAAATTTCCTGTGAACTTGACTATACATAATCCAAAAAGTAGTGCCCGTTAGATGTAATGTGAGTTATAAATAAAGACTGATATTAATACGAAGCACATTTCGGTTTTTATTCCACAATGATTTTTTTTTAATTCAAGATGATCGAACAAATATTTGCAATTGTAAAGGATTTAATAGGAGTGTTTCGAAGTTTGGTACTTAACTATAACTAAAACCTACTGAGCCCCTGAAAAATATTGTTTGTTGTGAAGAATTTAAATAATTATAAACTTAATGACCACTTTCAGCTGGTAAAACTAATTTATTGTTGTTTTCATACAAATATTAAAAAAGCTTTTAATTAGTAATTTTCAGCTCCACTGTAATTTTATCTGCAACTTAATTAAGTTTCTAATATTTTCCCATGGACGTATGAATGAAAATTATTAAACAAAAATTTGGCGTGAATTATCACATACGTATACTAGTTAATATCATCAATTTTCATTAGTTTGAGTGAAGTTAATTCCTTATGTAAATGTCTAAAAAGGAATTTTGTCTATAATTTGATCATTTAAATTGCGTCAGTGAAATAAATCGCCCCACAACTCGTTCATATTTTCTATTAACATGTTAACACCGATTCTAATCACACCTTGATAAATGTGCTGAAATTAACGACAAAATGAGTCTCACCTTAGACCGGTCAGATTAATTATTTGATAAAAGTGGCACGGTCGAATTAACCGGCCTGAACCCATGCTACCGGAGCTCGCCGGAGCGCTGGTTTGCTTCGTTTTATCGCGTTGATCGGTAATAACTTCTGCTTTACGCCTGACCCAATACACTTCGCCGCCGCGCGTCGCGACCAAAAATCACCTGAACTGAAACGAAGCTGATTTTCTCCGAAATCGGTCACCAGCCAGAATGCTTAAATAATTCAATCAAAAGCGCACCTCCACCTGGAAAGAGGCTCTTCGTCGAAAAAAAAAAAAAACAAAAAAAAACGAGGCTCGTGATCAACTGTGCGCCGCGTAATTCGAGTTGCAATCACTTTTGATTTAGGCCCCATGGCGTTTGCCCTCTTTGGAAAGGCGCCCGGAAGAAGCGAAGGAAACCGCCGATCTTGATGACCTCGATAGATTTTGGGCAGCAGGTTGTCGCGCTGGAAAGTAGGTGTAAAGTTGATGTTTGTTTTGATCGCGATCTTGCGCGACCGGCCGAAGGACAGAAATATTCTGAGGTATGCGAGCAATGCTAAAGGTGCTCTCCTATAAATATTCATCGGTCAGACCCGCGAGAACTTTTATGAGCATTTCGGAATTTATGTTACTTGAACTTGCCCCGATTTTGAAAAACAGGTTCTCACAAATGAGATCAGAACACCCGGCCAATGCGATACGTATGCAATTTAGAATTAATAAAACATTTACTGCCGTACTCGAGCGGAACAGTTTAATCTTCCTATCAAAGTTAAAAACTGCATCTCCTTGAAGATTATAAAGTAAATGCATGAAAAGTAAAGCGTTTAAACAAATAGAAAACAGTAGGCGGTGGCGCCGCGATTACGCCTGTCAATCACGAAGCCCTCTGCTATAAATTCTTTATTATTATTATTACCACCGGCCTCTGATTGAAACAATGACAGCAATGTAATTGAATTTAATAACAGTTTAGATCTCCAGATACATAATCAAGCCCAAGGCTCCAAGCTCTCGCTATGTATGTGAATTAAAATTATCGTCAGAGAGTTTGCCACAATTCATGGCACCTTATTGTTTGCTGCAAATAAATCATAAAGGTCCTTAATTGCTGCCGCTGGCAGAGCAAAAACCATCAGATGAATCTTTGAGCATCCCCGCGATTTCTGCAGAGTTATCCCATCTCCTGGACCAAGTTTGCTTGGTTCGAATGGTCGGTACTCACCGCCCTTTGTCACATCTGTTCGAGGTAGAAACGAATCATAATAGTCGGATCTGGGCAGGGATTTGCATGACTCGAACACTCGGGTCAACATGAATTAAGTTGTCCATTAACTTTTTCAATTATTCATGGACCTGTGTTGGGGCCTTAGAAGGAAGACGGAAGTGCTTGCCCCAGAGATTAACAGATTCAAGGAAGCGATTTTACAGCACCTGCTGCTGGTACTTTAGTAAAACAAAAACTGACAGTGTTTCAATTAAATGTGACTTCAGATTGACACCTGCTCTAATATTCTTCTGCAAAAAAACTCGACTTGTTCATTACTTTTAAGTATCATTTGATGTTTTTTACATAAATTATTACTGCTGTCTCATTAATATCAGGTCTTTTTATGCTTTTATATACATATATCTATGTATTTTCTTGTATGCATGGAGCCTAAAAGTAATAATAAAAATAATTTTCCTTATTGGTTCTTCCTTCAAATAATTTTTGGCGCGATAAGCAAGCTTTCTGTACAGTGGTTATGTATTTATAATTTATTATTCTCTCGAGTAATATAATGTATTATAATGCTTGTTAGATTTTCCTTGCTCAATTTGGAAAATTTTAATTAAATATTAAAGTTAAGTACCTAACTGAAAAGATTAAACTAAAAAGTCATAATATATTTTGTGTTGCATTCTGAAAGAAATAAATTTCAATTCAATGAAAATTTTCTGCTAAACCTGAATCCTGAACCGATGTAAAAAGAACACAAACAGAAAATTAATATTATTTACCATTTCTTATCAAATTCAAAATCGTTGGCAGTCTAAAGTACCTATTTCCGCTTCCGGATATCCAGCATCGACTTAACCCTCTTATTGTTTTATTTTATTGATAAAATTATTCCTTTAATAATAGTCTAAAAGTCGTAAAAGTAATAGCCTTTTGGACGATAGGAATACAACTTTAATGGGATGTATTTTTAAGTACCTGCTTAATAATAGAAGGTATATAATTAAGCCCCGATAAGCACTACCCTGTCAATCGTGAGTCTTATAGAGGCATCATTTTAAACTAGTCAATATCAAATTAAAAAAAGTATCTGATATTACACAGAGGTCGACAATAATTGCGGTTGAAGTTTGCATAGCGGTTTCTGGTATCTGAGCCATAAATCACTGGAATCGATTAGTGTCGATGGAACTGCGCACGAGTTACGCAAGAAATAGCGCAGCCCGAGCCTCTAATGTATGGAATAAATTGCCTCAATTAAAGTGAATTAAATTAACTCCTCGTCCTGAAGCCTCGACTTAATCTCCGAGGAGCACGCTTCAAGCTGGGATTTTTCATCCACACACAAATCTCGTCGACGTTTTGTCGCAGCTATCGTCTCTTTGTGGCATGCGGCCCCGGTTCGGATCGGTGAATTTCTTTCTTTGCTCTTGTTTCGACTGCACAAGATTTTGAGTATCTGCCGCACACGACCGTGCCAAGGAATAAAATTTATTAAGCCGTTTCGCCGTCTATTAATTAATGTAAAAAGTTCTGAAACATGCTTTATTGGATTTCCAATTTGATTTGATTTATTCCGTTCGTAATTAATTTGTTTACAGACTTAATTTATGTTCCGTTCCTATAGCTGACATGTTTTCAGGGGCCCGCAATGTTCATGATTGCGATTCGATACAATTTTGAGGAAGCTCGCTTTTCGTGAATTGTTAAAGGAACTAAACTGATCACTTACATAGACGATTATTGTGTCAGATCTAATTATAAGCCCAATCTGTATTTTCGGGTCTTGGATGTATTAAGGTATAAGTAGCCATGGAAGAATCTTAAGCTTGAACTTTAATTATTTCTGTACTTTTAAAGACTTCAGACCTCCTCAAAGCAACTCCGTTTTATTTAAATTTTGGTATTTTAAAAATAAAAACTAAACATTCATAAACTGGGTGTACCTACTTACATACATGGATCTGTCGAAAAAACAAAAATTGCTATAAGATTCTATAGATCAAGCTCAAGATTTTTGGAATTTATTTGGCTGTGTTTCAAAATTCTATGTGGAAGTAGAGCCATGATAGTGCGCGAATTTTAATTGAAATTTTTAACGATTTTTAGCACAAAACAAATTCGTATGAGCCCTAATGCAATTTTCCTAGGAGTCTACATCATCAGTCATATTTTTATCAACTGAAAGCATTTTGATTAGGATAGGTAAAACACATAAAATTATACATTGGCCATAACAATAACAGAAATACAAGTGATACGTGACAGACATCGTAGCCATATCCAAAATATTTAAGCAAATTAGTTAATTTGTAAAACCATAATGTCATCAACATAACAAACATTGTAGCAATAGAAGAAATTCGACCCTGAGATATTTTTCATCGCTAACATAAGTCTATGCGGATTAACCCGAGGAAACCGCTAAGCACCACATTTTTCGAAATGTATTGGCCATGCCTGTAATAAACGCCACCTTAAATTAAGTCAAAGAAAACGGATGGCTGGGAAACGTTTCGTGATCTGAAGAAAACTCTTAAGAATCTGTCAACGGACAATGGAGTAAAAATAAATGCTGTGATATATCAATCGTGATATATTTAAACTCTCTCCTAAATAGATTTTTTCAAAAATAATCCGACAAATTGCATGAGAACACGTGGGTGGGATTAAATTGCCACCATTTTCTGTATGTTTAGTTCTGTGAGTCAGCCGTGAGATTTGAAGAATTTCTTTAGATACATTCGTCAAAGGATAGTAAAAGTAGCCGTAGAAGGCGCATAGAAACACGCTTAGTAGCATAAATGAAAGATTGGCATACAATAAGTAAATGTCAATAAACCCGCCCTTGAGATGTTTATAGTCAGTTCGCGAACTTCGAATGGAACTTTTAAATTCTTATAATCAAAATTATGGAAAACATCCGGCCGAAAATTAGCGTCCGACAGATGAAAAGCGTTTCTTAGCGAATCTAATTAAGTTTGGAGGGCCCCGTCAACTTAAGAATTCAAAATGCGTAAATCTGTCACACCGGTTCAATCCGTCCTGTTGTCACTTTATAGAGCTCTTGCCAGCGCGATTCTGAAAAACCTCGTCGCTGGCGCCAATGTGATCATTTCAAAATCATGTAAAATGTGGGCCATGCAAATTCCAATTTACATAATAAACAAATTATGTCATTTTCATAGTTGACAGATAGCAGACGCCACTTCATCACTTTGGCTTAATGCGAACCTCATCCAGTTCCTGCCACCTTAGACGGCGGAAGTGTGTGCTCAGAAGCCGCTTGGTGCACTCTTGAGATGACGCCAAAGATGAATTGATGCTGCATTGAAGACGGCATTCCTTGCTTCTTTGCGTAAAATGCTTTTAATTTGCATGTCCAGTATAACCTCTTTACAACTATGTTAGCTTAATAGCGGAAAAAAGTTGATTGCTTGCAGCTATGCTGTGCTTTAATTCTTCAGTTTTAGACACCTCAGCTTAAGTGAAGAGGCTTTTGGAATCAATCAAACACAAAAGTAAATAAAACTAATTTAAATACTAATTCAATACTCTTAGAATTTTATAAACTGAAATGAAGAATTAATGTTTTCGCAAGAAACAAGTGCGTACCTTTTTATTTTAAAAACTACAGATATAGAACTACTTTTAAAAATATTTATGCGATTCCCGATACAAAACAACAATATTGACCTCTACAAACAAGTAATAAATAAAATATGAACAAGTTTTTCGTTTAGTCATTTGAATAACAATGAAGTTAAATTAAATCGACCGAAACTTTGAGGACAGGTACCTTATAAAAATATGCACATTTAGAAATAAATTAAAATTGAATTTTTATAAAAAATGGTGAAGTGTTTCCTATTATTACTACCTATTTAATCAATATTATCCTTCAAAAGTCTGATATAAAAATAAAAATTACAAGCAATTTATTTTCTGTTCGATAAATTAATTTCGAAGCAGCTAAATTCCACAAATTTTATTTATTTTATACAGATCCACTAAAAGAGGAAAAAACCGAAACATGTTGCCTTAAATTCGCAGAAATTCAAGAGTCCCCAAAATTAAAATTCTTTCAAAGAAAACATGAACTTTTACTGTTTATATGTAAATTTTTATGTTTTTTATTTGGGAAGTAATGTCTAAAAATTGTTCAAATCTTGCTCAAATTAAGAAGACCGATTGCTTTTGATTCAAGACTCCAAATTTTTCAAAATATACTTAGCCATATCGTTTAAAATTAGAAACTAAAATATTTTATCGATTTTTCAAAGTCGTTCTAGTTTCTTTTTCTAATAGGATTTAAACGCTGCAGATTTTTAAATAATAAATAATTTAAAAAAGCGCGGAATCGAAAACTGGAGTAATTATTTTAAAAATTAATCACGTGTAGTGTCAGTAGTGCTGAATTTATAATAGTGCATATTGAATTAATCGCATGGAGTTAGCATTTGCATTTCAAATTCACAAAATCTAAATTGCTCTTGCAAGTGCCCGCCAAGTAGCCGAGTTGCAATTGAAAAGATTTCTGGCAAAGTTCAGCGGGAATCGAAAAGCTCCCGGGGCTGAGAAAGAAACGGCGACTGGGACGAAACGCGCGCGCTTTTTCTCAGCGCTCCGCAGCTTCAGGCGTGCCTCGCTTTGAAACTGTTATACGCGATGTCATGACAGAATCCACTCAGACTTAATTCTTGCATGACATTTTGAAAGTTTTGTGTGGATAATTGCTTTTAAGATTTCGTTAATTTTTGTGATTTATTTAGCAATTCGAAAGACTTTCAATGAAGATTGATTGATAACGTTCTCTGTTAAACTTTAATCATAATAAATAATAATTAAGGTGGTTGGTTATTAAGCGCGAGTAAATTATTCGGCGTCGAGAGGATTTTACAAAATGAATATCTCTATGTGCAAATTGGTGGTAATATTTATTTATTATTAAATAATCAACTAAACACATTTTCAATGTTTTGCGCATCGCATCTTTATATTTCAATTTAACATACATATTGTATATAAGAAAACTTATATTCTGATAAAATTTAGCAACCGCAAATTGGAGGGAATTGTCAGTGATTTTGAATTAACTATCCGTCTTTGGTACCCCAAATTTTTGATTTCGATTAAATCATTATGTTTTACATTTTAATGATTGCTGAATTCAAAGTTTGTTGTTGAAATTTTAAAGTTCATAATATAAAAATCTTATAACTAGCGTAAACATTTTTCGTGAATATGGTTATGTACGTTTTTAAGATAATTTATTTTGAAGAATATTGTTATGCCGAACATTTAGACGTACAAGGATTTTGAAAATGAAAATTGTAAAGAGGAGTTATAAAATCAATCAAATTGAGTAGAGTCATAATTGAAATTTTAAGTCCGAGAGCGTAAGGAGATAAAGTTGGGCTTCCTTATTTATTAAAGGATCATAAAAGGATTTAACTAGCATATTTTGAGGAATAAATTGTTAGTAGAAAATGAAATTAAAGAATAACGAATTTTGGAATTCCCTTCTATACCAATATACAAAACGAGTTAAAAATAAGAAAGAAAATCTGATATGTTACATCACATATTATAAAAGCCAGAATAAAAAAGTTCACTAAAAATAGGCACCTATTAACTGGAATAGTCCATGAAATTGCTCATAATTTACATAATAATGTACGGTCATTGGTCTCCGGATAAATCCATTTTTTTGCGCCGGACTTGGCCCAAAGTCAGGCAACGTACACGAAATTGATGGCGATCGCTTCTAAATTTCTGGTAATCGGACACAGAAAAGAGCCGCACAAAAACCAACAAGAAGCCAATCGCCGGCTGGCACTGGCCAAATCCGAGCCTGCACCTGTCCACGGAGCGAATTCCTCAGGTGCGTAATCAATCACAGGGCCGCAAGTCAGTTTCCTTGCCCTCAGCCAAAAGTTGATGAATGACCAAAGGGGCCGCCGGCATATGCCTAATGCTCGGGCAAAAATTGCTAAATGCTCGAGATTTAATTTCAGATACGAAAATATCATCGAAAATTTGTTTTTCGACTGCATACACATAACCGCGGCGGCGCGGGGTGACGCGGCGCAGATCCGCGGGCAGCCACCGCGCGCCGCAGCCGTCGCGGGCTTATCTTCAATTAAGGCGAATCAGATCCGTCCGTGAGAATGAGCCTTCGTAATCTGTCGTCGCGAGCAAAAAAACAATTGATTTATTGAAGGTAGTTAGATCCAGGGTCCCTGGACTCGCTGGATATTGCCAGCCCGATAGCATCTCCGGCTCGAATTGCCCACCGGAGTTCGGTGCGCACTTCGGCAGCACTGCGACGTGGTTACACTTAAATTTTAATGATTTAATCAAGCGACGCTGCAGTTTGTTTGCTTAAGGTGAAGGCCATCGGTGAGTGGCTCTCGTCATGAAATTTAAATAAATCATCCGTCTTCGGGCTTCTCGGCCGGGGCCTCTTGATGGCTTCTTTTTGTTCAAATTTCGTCCAAATGATCACAATTTGTTTATGGAGTCTCCCAACTGCTTCTGAATTATTCAGCTAAACGCGCCCCGACGCACGTCTTGAGGAAGCGATAAAGGAGCAAACTTATCAACGTGGCATGTGGGAAAATGTCTTCGTAAACAACTCCTTGTACTGCAGTAAATAATTCATCAGATAATTTGGCAAATGTTTCAAGTTTTATTTGAGTCCATGCTTAATCTCTATTAAAAATTTGAATGCTTATATAGCTACAAAAATTAATAAATTTAACTTTCGGAAGGATAGCGAACTGATTTTCCTCATTGAATGAAAATGTTTTTGAATTACCGAAACTGGCTTTTGATCGCTTTTTGGATTTTCGAGATTACTGTGCAGCAAAGTTATTTTCACGTATTATTTATTTTCGAAGAATTCTCAAATCTGTAGGAATAGATTCTAAAAAATTACCTACGGATTAAAATATTCCTAACCAGTTATTGAAATAATCTAGAAATGGGAATTTCCATTCAAAACATTCTTTTATACCGCGTTACATTTAAGTATAAAATAATAAACAAATAATATTTATAGAAAGCATCATCCTGGTTTTTTGAATTTATTTGCATTTGTATGTATTTAAAGACAAAAATCCACTGCAGCTATAAAAATATAAAAAACTTTATTTACTCACAGTACTGCTGCTTGTAGAAAACACGTTTCTGAAATAAAACAAAAATAGAATGTATGAGAGACTGTAAATAAAACAAATCCAGAAATCGCGACAAAATGTACTACAAATGCAGAATTTGCTGTTGTTCAAAATGTCAAGATATTTTCGAGCTCACAGAATGCAGCGGGGAAACAAAGCCCCCAAGCCAAAGCCAAAGTTTGTCTAAGAAAATGTTTTTAAAGGCCCTCGAAATGTCACCTCATTCTGGTTGACAAAGCTCCTCCCGGAAGCCACGAAAGGCGTCATTAGCGTTTTCAATAAATAACAGAGCAGCTGACGCACGGACATGCCAAAGAAAACATTTTCGAAAGCGGTGTCGGAGGCTCCCCGGGGCGAAAAGCCCGGCAAATGAATGTACCCGTTCGGGCCGACAATTACCAGGTGAAAAGCGTGGAAGTGCCCGTGAGACGGATGCCCCCTGAAACCCATGAAACCCATATGAAACCCATCGCCATCGAGAGTCCCAGCCTCAGACTTTCCAAACAAACAATGCCCACGTCCACCTTGCGAAACGGCTTTTCGCAGATGACGTTTTTCGGTGAGGACTGCGGAATGTCTTCTTAACTTCTTACCTTTCTGCACCTATGTGTTTGTGTCCACATTTGACCACATTCGAAGCACGGCCGGCTCAAAAATCAACACGACAATGCGCCGTGACACTCGAGCGGCTCGGACCGCGCACACACGCGAGAGCCGGTGGAAATGTTGTGGCTTTAACTTTAACAAGGTCGTTGAAGGCCGTTCGTTCGCCAAACACTCGGACCGGGGCTCAGGAATGCGAGTGGAAGCGGATGGCATTGGTACAGAATTTTATATTCACGCCATATTTTCCCCGCGATACGCGGCTCATCAGCGATACGATTGTAAATAAGCGCGGCGGATAAACCGCGAAAAAAAAAGAAGCAGCCTCAACTCAAATCCGCTGAACCACATTCGGCGACCATTGGCAGGTCACTCACTGGCCGCCGCTCGTTAAGTAGATTCATCTGTCTATACGAAGAATTTGACTTTTATGGCACTCGAAAATTTGTGGCTCTCGACATCGAAAAGACGTGAAAGTTGACTCCCAGTGTCTTCTTTTCGAGTTGAAGAAGCCGCAAATTCCCAAGAGTCAAGACAAGATCCGTTTATTTACATGCTGACGCGGCAGAACCGCTCGACGGAAGAGTTGGCGCTTCGATCCGCGGATAAAACGTAAGCAAAACTCTTATGGCTGGTGTCTATCGACTTGACCCGGAATAATCTGAATTCTGTATCTTGAGGGACTGCTTAGCACCCGAGTCATGCACTTCGCATAATTGCCACCTGTTATCGGAAATCTCGCCATCGAGTGCATTCGGTGCGTGCAGCGAAAAACACGTGGAATGATTTCATATATAAAATTTTCTGGCATTCCGCAGCTAAAGTCGCGGGGCATCTTCGACGCAAGCTGACCAGCTTCCGTCGAGCTGTTTTTACCCGCACTCTGCAAAATGGCAGAAGATGCAGTCGGAAGCGTGCAGGTTATTCGATTGCGTCTTATTGATAAATATGCATCCGCGGCTGCCCAGAATACGAAATGAATCCCGGACTGTTTTTGCGGGGAAACTTATTGTTTAATTAAATGTTTCGAATGCCTTTCGGGAAAGATTCTTCGGAGGGCCATCGGCGAACGCCTGATGCTCACCAGACCCAGAAAGGGCTGATTACCGACTTCCGGTCTTCACTTTAAGCAACGTAATTGCACCAAATAATAACTAATGACTTCATTATTTAGCTCTGGTTTTTCCAAGTGAATGAACATCAACCAATTACTGAAAAACTCCATCAACCAAAACATTTGGTTAAAGTATAGCACTTTGTTTTTTACTGTTTGAACTTTAGCTGGCACCTACGGATTCAGATTTACCCCAGTCTCGTAATTCCCACTTAAGTACCTACCTTCAGTTTTTTACCATTTTTCAATTTCTATTTCGTATCTTAATATTTGATATTTCTTAAATTTCCGTTTTTTTATTTAAATCAGAGCCGAATTATAACGGAAATGGAGAATGTTCACTTTAAATAGGTGTTTGGGCATTTTTCTAACCCTGCTTAGAAAATAGTAAATGTATGAATATGACCAGCAAACAAGTTATGTACATACGAGTATATAGCACAAAATCTATAAATCGTAGAAATACAGAATAATGTTTTATTCTGCTTATTTGTAGTTTTAAAGAAATGAGATTGTTTTTTAAGAACTATCAACAAAAAAGGCAAAACTAAACACATCCAATCATAAAATTGCTGAAACTTCGTCAACGTAAACTTTAATTAATGCATCTCTTTTAATTCAACGCTGAACATTTCCTTTTTTTGAATAAAATATACCAAAATTTAGTAAAAAATTTCAACAATAAAAATTCAAGTTTCTCAAAATAACTACATTATTCCAAGGAAAATAAAATAAAAGCCAATTACATACATGAAATAGCAGATATCAGAAAAATAAAAAATTTTGTAAGGCTTCAATACAAAATTAGTTTGTTTTATAAATACGCTTGAGAATCGTTTTCAATTTTGAGGAATTTTTGAAAATCAGCACTTTAACGTATTTCTTATAATAATAAGGAAAATCAATGTCATTATCCTGATGAATGATATTTTCCTACAAGAAATCACAAACCTCCAATAAAACTCGAGGATAAAATCAAATTATCGAAGAATTATATTGGGAAATAGGCACCACGGATTTGAATAGGGCAAGTGCGCTCTTCCCTCCCGAAATCATTCGAGTGGCATTTGAGATATTGGAAAAGCTAATTTCTAATGTCCTGAGTACACGGAATCAGCCGATGTATCCGGAACTTTGACCGCAATTTTAATGGGCAATTACTTGCTAGCATAATTGTCGTCCTATGGCCACATTGTTGTAAATCGAATGGTAAAATTGAAATTTTACCCATCTGCGGACCTGACCTGGAGCATTGCAATTACATTTATTGCCAGCCCATTACTATGCTAATTGATATGCAGTGGATGCGGTCGTCCCAAAGACAATCGACAGCGTCCACCGCGGCAGACAGTAATGTTGTTGTATTGTCAATTTCGAGCAATTTATGTTAATCAAATCTGTATTTATGGCAACATTAAGACTAGCGTGACAAGCTGTAAATGCCAATCCGTCCATTGCAATCGCCCATCCGCGAGTGTCCATTCTGAGGTTCACCTCTCAAAAAGAGGCTCGCTGCACTTGGCGCGATTTTGTTTTGTATGCGCGTCAGGACCCCGGGTATCGGAGAAAATACCAAAGATGGGCGAGGGCCATGTTTTGATTGTTGATCGACTCAAATTGCAGTCCCTTACCGTCGTGATAAGTGCAACTTTCTCACATTTTTCGTGAATGAAAGGTGCTGGGTTTTCTTTGCGCCATTCATATGTAAATTGTTTGAGATTTTCAATCAATTTTATTGGATTTCTGGGTGGTGTACCCAGAAATGGGTGTGCTTTTGGCACAATTATGCTCGTTGTGATTCTGATGCACCGCCAGGGTACCGCACACGGTTTTTGCATTTCGCTCAAAAGGAACTGGGTTTTCAGTAGAAAGCGGTCGCCTGTATCTTTTCTTTGAATCTCTTCAACTTGCGGCTGTCTTTTCAGAACTGATTCAGATGGAGTGTGGCATGGAGTTAAGGAATGTATGACATTCAGGCGTTACGTGCAAGCGGAGGCGTTTTTTCTTTTCTGAAAAATGTGGCTCAAGCGAATGAGTAAGAACTGATTAAGTTATTAAATGATCAAATATTTTTTAAAGTTTCTCGCTGAGTCTAACAAGGAACTTGATTTTCGTTTTGCGACCTTTTATTTTAGGTATTTGATTCTCTTTTAAAAGTACACGTATCCTTCGAATTACGACATCTGTATTTTGTTAATCATCAAACCAGAATCTCTTGAAGTACACACTATCAAAAAATGTGCGTATTAAAATCTAGTTCTAAATATGTTCAGGCTATTCTGTACGCGTAGCTTACTTCACTCAATGCAAATTGGTTTACATATACTTTGTAAATAACATCGAAATAATGAAACTGTTTCTGACTTATGTTTGTTATTTTTTAATATGGACGTTTTTTTTCAAAACTAATTTCGAAAAAAAACCTTTTGATTTGAATTTTTTAACCCCCACTGCTAAGACTATAAACTCAATTTTTTTGTATTTATGAATTGAAATCTTGAAAGACTTATAGAAATAAAATAATAATAAAGTTTATTTGAATCAGATTGGTACCTCTTATTGGTGGGCCATGGGACGGAGTATCTCACATCCCCTGGATAGTCAGAGTCCAGACAAATGATTTTTAAAAATATCTCCCTGGGGACCTCGAAAAGGAGTAATTCATCATCGTATCGTGGATTGCAAACTTTGATAAAAACTGATGTGATCCGAGGATTAAGAACAACACAACATCTTGAGTCTTGGAAGGAGACAGCCGCGACGAATTTATCGCTTGAGATGTTTGTCAACATAGACACTGTCTATTCGGCCCTGTCGCGGCCATCCTTGACTTCTTTCTGCCAAAATAAACTCGAATGCACGTCAGTCGGGAGTGATTCCATTATGCGCCGAAGGCCAGGTATAGCCCCCCGGTGCACGGTGGTGAGCTGCGCGCGCTGCAATCAGTGTCACTTGATCGTTTGATCGCCACCAATCAGTCGTCAATCACAACCTGCCGCAGTCGCGGCGCGCATGAGTTGCGCGACTGTGAAAATCTATTAACCGCGGCAAGTCGCGGGCCGCGGCCGGTGGTGATTTACATCCACTAATTAGTTGCTGACATGAAAATGAAATCATGGCTTGTAGCCGTGACAGCTGGCAGATTTGTGTGGGAAGCAATTTTCAGTGTCGAGTTTTTGAATGCAAATTTTATCTCGGCGCTGATCGATCACCCTGAAAGACACAGCATCCGACTGAGGAGCGATAAGAAGATGCAGACGTATCTAAGCGGTGGCCCCTGCCAAAGAAACGCTGTCTCGGTTTACGTTTGCATTCGGCCAGATGGTTCCGTCGACCGCTGCGCCGCCACTCGGCCAGACGGGGCATCGATTGCTCCTCGTGCAAATTTAGTCACAACCATGATTCAGTGGTCGATTTCGCGGGAAGCTGCTGCCATTTGAATGGAGGTGCGAGGCTAGGAGTCATTGCTTTTTCCAGCAATCGCTTTTGATAAACGCCAGAGTTAAATATCAATTTGGCAGACGGCAAGTGACTTGGCACTCCAAGTATCGCTTTCATGTTTTTGCAAGTTTAGACGTAAGTCATTTTTATTTAAGATGAACTCTTATAGGGAGCCTGAATTTTCCATTGTAACATTGAAAAAAAGGCAATTTTTAATTTTAAGACAACCTCGAAGACAAACTTGAATTATAAAGTTCAAGGTCGAACTTCCTGGTCACAGCTGTTCGAAAAGTGTAAAGTATGCAGTTCAAAAAACAAAAGAGTGATACGAAAATACTAACTGAACTAGCTCGTGATGAATTAAATCGAAAAAGATTCGATATTTTTCTCTTGCTTTATTCTATTAATGTTTTCTTTCTTATGCTATTGCTATCTCAAACGTTTTTCCAAAATGTTTACATATCATCATATTTAACGTTGCAGTATATTCTACTATTTCTTGAGTAGGTATATTCGCTCCTATCAAATAAAAAATTAAATTATATAGGTTTTTTAATATAAAACTGAGATTTTGTATTACCTATGCTACTTTAAAAAGTAAAATATCACTTATTACTCTAAATTACCTACGAATATTCGATGGCCTAAATATCACCTACTTTACGCAATTCACGATTTGATAAGAACATTAAACTATAGGTATCTACCCCTGTTTCTTAATTTGGTGCTTAAAATACAAGAAACATGTATTGATGACAAAAAGTTAGAGGTAAGAATTATCTTCTAATTTTAACCGAGTAATTTTTATTAGTGCAAGTCGAAAATGTTTCTCTTGTGAGAAAATTGCAAAATATTGGCGCCATAGAACTCAAAATATGTATGTAAAAAAATCTATTTTTATAACCCCACAAAATTAAATTTAAACGATACTTGAAAAGTCGTTTTTGTTTGGATTTTGGCGACAAAAGCATCGACTATTATTTTATAATCTTGTTGTTTCAAGTATGAGTATCACAAAATTAAAGAATATGAATTAAAGTGATCTTAGCTAGTTTTATATTGCTATTATGAGAGATGACGATGATGATATTTCAATATTTATATTTGCTCATTCTTACTAATTGGAAAAACAATTCCAAGTTACATTAGCCCTGATGAGCTAAGGAAGCAGACTCATCTCCTCGATTGAGATGAGAAATCTGCGAATTATTCACCGCAGCTGGAGGCAGTGTGGCTCAAAGTAATTTCCAATTGGTGTCTTACAAAGTCAGGTACCGCCAAAGTTGAGCGCGGACGGAGGCTCAGAAGACGTTCCCGTGAGTCAGGGGAGTGCTCGCGACGCGTTGTCGGCCGAAATTAAAGAGCAGTGTCGACTAAAAACTTCATTTGCATGGCATTTCCGACTTGTAAAAATAGAATTTTCAATGAGATTATGCACGTGGAGTGCGAGCTTTGTGAATTTATTTTAGCAAGTGGGCGGCACGTGACTTGATATGTGACAGACGCAGCTTCGCGCAAGATATGTACAATATTTTTGTTTTTCGTCCGCGGCTTGATGCCGTGCCGATACCGCTGCAAATTTCTATCTGTTTCGCGCTGCGCTTGTCGAACTTCCTTGTGGAAGCGTTACGCAAGGCGTCGATAGCGTCGAAACTTTGCGCAGTCGCTTCGAATCTTAAGTTCGTTGGGGAGCTCCCCGGAACGATGATAGTGCGACTCGCGGGCTCCAAATGTCAGTTCTTCGTAGATAAATTTCAGCGCTGGAATAATTTATCACGAACTATGGGAATGGGGAGGGGGATATCCGCAAATAGATGGGCTCGCATTAACTTAAGCACATATTTAGCATAATTAGCTTGTTTTTGATATTTCGATCCTCGGCAGCTTTCTATAAACTGGACTCCGAAGTGTGGAATTCCGAAAATGCCACCGTAAGATTTACTGGCCCGAGATGCTTTCAAACATCTGCGAATTTAAAATAAATCAAAGATCGAAGTATAATGGCCCCCGCCCCTCCCCGCCGCCAGCCCCAAACGACCGATCATAATGGTCTCGAAAAGCCAGCCGAATGTGTTTATCATATGAAAGGCAAGTGACATCAGGAAAGTTATGAGGAACTTTATAATTTATTCCTCGCGTCAGTTTTATGTATGCTGCATGCCTTCGAGAGGAAGAGATTTTGCCTCCGGCAGATAAACGACAAAGATAGACGCCTCGCTTTTTGGATAAGATTGTCGTAGCGCACGCCAGCCGCCAACCACTCGAAAAACAATAGGAAGCTTTTTTGGATTTGATTCCAACAATAACTTAGCATAAATTTCAGTGCGACATTAATCATGAGAAATTTACATCCTTTTAAAGCTGGATTAGTCGAATTGAATTGCTCTTGCAATTTACTCCCTTTGCTCAAAATTTTCATAATTGTCCAATAAATTTCTACTAAAGAATCATACATAATGTACCTATTGAAAAACTACCAATATCAAAACTTATTTTAATAAATTAGAATTCAATGGATTCTTGCAAAGACGAATGTTTGGTTCATTATTAGGCATTAAAATACAGCTTGACGACTGATAAATGAATAAGTACATAAGAAAAACCTAGACTAAGTTATAAAAATAATTTATGTTTCATTCGAAAATTCCAAAAATTCGCTAAGTATGTAGTTCCGGAATAATTTATCGAACTAATTTGTATTTTAAAATACTTTATTTTTGCTTAAAATCGTATACGTTTGGCTTTTATTGTTAATAATAATTGTAATGTTTTTTCGGAATAAAATACAATCTTTTGATGTTAATTTCGAATAATAATAAATGGACTTGAGTTGAGTATGAAAGCCAACAAAATAAATATCACAAATCTTATTGAATGCGAATAAATAAAACTTGCTTGTTTCATGAAATCTAGGAAAATGTGTATCCACAGTGAAATAAGCTGAGATTATCTTGTTTTTCATTCCTAAAGCGTTTATTCAATAAATTGTTGCCATAAAAGATGATTAGGAAATTCACTGAGTAAATTAAATGCCGCAATAATTAGGTTAAAATAAGTCAAATGTTAATTAAATAGATAAAATAGTGTTCAATTTGAATACACGCTCCAAGATCACATGACAATTAAATGAAACGCGTTAAACGACAGCCGCTGTCGGCATGCGGTGGGAGGAAAAGGAAAAAAGTGGTCATAACTTCTTTTCAATGTTCAATATTTGCTTATGGTAATCGATTATAGAGATTATGAGATTTGTGAATTAGCGTAATATTCACCGAGCACAGCTTCACAGTGCAATTTGCATTTTTAGATAACCAGGTGGCACCGGGCTTTATTGCGCTAAATAAGTGCAGAAGAAATTCATTATGCAAATTGTATTCACTTGGTGCAGCTTGAATGAATGAATGAAATGTAGGAAATATAAAATAGAAAGGTTTTCTCATATTTAAACTTTTCAGATTCTTCAGAACTGAACTGAGGAAGATGAATTTTTATGAGGATAGACTGCCGGTACCTACGTTGCTATGCAATAAAGCTCGTGCCTATGCTTCTGGAATTCCACCTTTTAATGCAATCTTCATAAGATCCAATTAAAGTATGAACACGTTGTTCAAATTTCGTAGAAAACGAATTTCATATACGAAGACGACTTAAAGTTCGGGGGAGTCTTTGACGACATTTTCATAAAGTAGGACGGATTATGAGCGATGGTCCCATTCTATTGTGTTGCTTTCTTTGCTTTCAGAATTTTACGGAAAAAAGGGAAGTGATATTTGCACTCAGTAAAAAATTGTTCGCTTATGGAATTGTGCTGCAGGATAAAATAGCATAAGGCAACGACAAATGGCACTCTAAATAATATACACTTTAAAGTAAACTGCAGAAAATATCATTTTTTTTAGACAGAACTTAAAAGTTTTAATTTTAAACACTTTTATGCTTTCAAAGATATGAATATTGCTGCGGAAAAAGGAAATAAGGGTAGGTATATAAAAAGAAGTTAACTTCTCAGTTGTGAAACTTTTTATCATAAAATATAAATATGGAAATGAGAATATTTAGTTATGTCTATCCAAAACGACATTTAAAAAATGTTAAGGTTTACGGTTTAGCCATTTGAACTTTTTAAGTATGATTTAACTATTTTTACAGAAATTAGTCCCTATTAGGTAGAACAATATAGTATAAAATATACGCCCGAAACGAGCTCGCAGTACACCGGAAATTGAAAAAGCGCCCAATGTACGCCCGAATTGGCCCCGTGGTATTTTTTGAAGATAAATAAGCTCACAGCGATGCCTGCAAAACGTCTGTTCGGATGTTACCAAAGCAATGAGACTCTTTCTACCTATTTTTTTAAGGCGAATATAACTAGAAAGGGATAACTAAATATGAAGAATTAATATTCAGTGTATAAATATTTGCAGGCAGGGTTATATAATTTAAGAGTCGATTTTACATTTCCAAAATTTGATAATGATATTTCAAAGATTAAAATTTAAATTCGAAGCATATGTGAGTATATATTGTTACAAAATTAACGCCTGCAATTTCAAGGTAATAAACAAAGTAACTACTTCTGAATAATAGTAACATATGTTGCAAAATATTAACGCTCTGAAAATCTCGCGGATGATGCTGATGTGCATCCAACGATACTCGTACATCACAGCCTGGACCATAAAGCGGATCATAAAAAATTTGCACCTGCCACCTGTTTCGAGGAATTAGCATACTAAGAAGGTGTGTTTTTGTCGCGACCACTTCAGTAAACGTCCCCATGTAAACTGATATATTTGCACAAGGCGAACTCTGATGCTCTTTTAATTAGCACGTTAGCATCCCTGTTGTTCCATTTTAATAGCTCGGTATCGATCGATTGAGACAAAATGAGGATGCTGCTCGTGGAAAGAAGCTGTGCCCATAAATCACTTTGCGATGTTCAGCGACTTTGCTGCTCGGTTTCAGGTTACCTTTGTGCTCGACGGACACCCGATCCGCCTTGCTAATGGGACCATAATCGGAATTTTCCAGACAAGGCGCACATGAAAGACGTGATCTGAATTTGTCACCTGAATGGCACTCGCTCGATGGGTCCAAATGTTTAATTAATGCAGAGATCAATACGCACTCAAATGCGTAAAGGCGCTGCGTGTGAAAGTCCCCGCTGGCGTCAAAGTCGTTAATTGTGGCAATAAAATCGTTTATGATATGCGTGCTGTGGCCGAATGGCAGTTAAACTCCAAAAGGTGATGAATTCGCCGCATTAACATTCCTTAACGAAATATTTTACATTTCGACACTTCCTCAGTTTTATTGCTTCTTCTCGGGCCTGAGGCTGAATTTAATAAAAGCATGCCTGCCCTGGCTTGAGTTATTTCACTTTTTCTCATAATTAGGCATATTTCCATATGTCAGTTTCACCTGTCGCCCTTTTCACTTAATTTTCTCTGTAAGTTATTTCTTCAAAATTGTCTTTTGTTTTCCTCAATCATCCTAGACATTTAGCTTTTATCCTACCTGTTTAGGGATTCTGCGAAGGATGTTGCTGACATTTGGCATGGGACTTTGCTTTGCTTTGCTAAAATGTGCCCTTCTAGTTGGAATTCATTAATTCGTACATATGATAACAAAACAACAAATGCATATATGAAGCTCCAAAAAATTTGCTGCATTGTTAAAATTTTAATTTTTACACGTTATAAAAATCCTTAGGAAAAACGAGTTTAAAATTTAAGGACGCTATTTACGGTAAAGTTTGGATACCGAATTTTAACAACATATTCCTAAGCATCTTGATCATATCTTGTTACATTGACCATTTTACCTACTATTAATTATTTGAATTACAAAAATAGAAAACTGAATGTTGTTTCGAGCTGTTTATTAAGCGCTCGTTAAAAGTTAGAAGCTGTTTGCGAGCGCACACCACGGATTCACTCCGCTTAAAATTTCGCAACATCGCTGAATCCGACGACACCATTCCGCGTATTGCGGAAGGTGTGCGTATCTGGAAAGCAGTGTACCATCGCGCGATAACTCGTTAGATAAACACCTGAGATAGTGCCAAGGATATCTTTAGCCTATCGCGAATGATGCCCTTATCGGGCTCCGCGAGCCATGTAAAACCAAGGGAATGAAATTAAACGTAATGATGAAGCGACACTCAGTTTGAATGGACACTTACCGGCAATTTCCGGCGGTAGTAAAAGACGTTAAATTAAGAAGACGATCGAACCTGTCGCTATTAAGCAATTACCGTGCTCTGTCCGAAGAACACGCATCAAAGAATTCAATCAAGGAGATATAAAATTTTGCCCAAAAAGGAATAGGAAGATTAGTTCGTGGGAATTTGTGTAAGATTGATTTCTTCCTTCGACGACATTCCAAATGGGAAATTGTATGAGTTCCCGTAGAATCGCCAGTGTCCACCGATAGTCCAGGAGCAGAGGAACGGGGGAATTTCTGCTTGAACAACCTCGGATTGACCGTCATTTATCATTGCCATGAGGAATAACCGCAAATCATCTCAATCATCGACCAAAATGGTTTTGTCTTCGCATTAAGAGCATCGTAATCTTACAACACCGCAGCGGCGGCGGCGGCGCGTCGGCCCACCGGCGAAGACAAGAAAGAGCCCCACATGAAACAATACGTGGAAGTCCAGAAGGAGGCGGCCGGCAAGATGGAAAACCGCCCGAGGGAAGGGGAGTCCCCTCTAAACCACTCGGATCGCATTAATATTGGGCATTTTACCTCACAAATAAATCCTTTGTTTTCGGTAGGGACTGGCTGAATCCAAGAACAAAACGCTTAAATAAATTAACCGAAGTCACGCAGAGAATTGGTTAGGATGAGGCAAAAAATCGAAGGCGCAACCATCGCGTGCATTCAAATCCTCAAGAACTTTGAAGTTGGCGAAATTTTTTAAAAGAACGTTCCTTTCCAACCAAATTTATAGTTCCTCTGATGATTTTAATTTATTAAGAGTTTTTCTGGTTTGTACGGAATATTTTAGTTCTCAGGTTCCGAACACCCACCTGTGATCCTTTATACATATTTTGCCCACAATTAATAAAATTTTTCTTTTCTACTGATAAATTCACACGGAAAACTTAATCAGAATGAGAGCTTAACCTAAGAGGACCCACAGAAATTAAATTCATATTAACGAATATGCCCAGCAAACAAAACTTTTAGATTTATTTAAGATATCAATCAGAGTTTCTTGAAAAATCATCCGATTTCGGATACGACTTTCTCAATTTATCTGTAATAATTCTCTACAAATCAGTTGACCACAACTCGTTGGGATTTATAAAAGACAAGTCGTTACTATTGTTGGAAATAAAATCATCCGATTTTTATTAAAAATTGCGAAATATTTCTGCCATAAATCTCTATGAACCCTGAAGGGAAATTCTTATAACGATTTTATACAGACTGATCCTTAGAGCTTTTGAGAGATTTTTTCAAATCTTTCTTCAGTACAAAATTTTCATTAATCTTGCTCATCCAGGTATTATGCAATTCTACTTCCATACGAATTAAGAGCATGATTAAAATGAAAAAAAGAGAGATAATTCATAAAGTTATGAAAAAGTCAAATATTATTTAATATACATACATTAATATTCTTTAAACTAAATCCGTCCATTAACCTTGGCATTTTTCTACAATATTTTGAAGAAAGGTTTCTACATATAAAAAAAAAATAATATGAGATTATAATTCTTTTGCGTTCATTTTGCTATCGTATTTGACCATCCTGATGCTCTAACTTTTTGATAAATTGAAAAATCTGGACGAAATTCATAAATTAAAATGAACAATAAATCATCAAAAATAAGAGATTATAATTTAAACTTCCGCAGACAAAAAACAAGGCCTTTTTGTGATTTTTTTTGAGAAACTTAAAAAACACGTATGTATGTATATGTAGGTACTTATATATTACTAAAGATTGGCGCATAAAAAAAAAGACTAAAGATACTTAATAAGATTTCTTCAAACAGTATTACCCGTCGAAACAAAACCAAATATTATATTTCAGTGCAAACTTATGAATAAGGAGGTTGGCGTAGATCAAATAATATTTGCTGTTTCCTTTTTTCAATGGCATATAGGTTACATACGAACATACATAATTCCAAATATGTTTTAAAAAATTACGCTATTAAACTGCAGGTGAAAAGGTTAATAGTTGCGAAAATTCCACCGTTTGTATAGCTATCAACCGACAGTAGCCATAAATCCAGCAAATCTATTTCTCAAGACTCATCCCGAATATGGGAATTTTTCCCCCTACATAAAATCTTTGCAAGTAGAATTGCGACTTTCCTCATATGACTTGCAGGTAGATGCATCTGCGATGTCGGATCGATCTTGCACAATCACGAAGATGATTTATTTGCTCATTGTATGCAAACCTGGTAACACGGGCAAGCAGTTTGCAGCAACTTCAAGACCTCAGCGGAAAAGATATGTGGAAGCTAAGACGTCCACGTAATGAGAATGCCCAAATACTACGCGAAAAAGACATAAAATTAAATATGACTATAGTAGAGGAGGCCCCATTGGAGCTGATAATAAAAATTATGGGAATGTTCGTAAAAGTATGTAAGTTTGTCCGCTTGCCGTTTTTTTCAATTTATTTCACCGCAAATTTTTCTCTGATTTATGCTCGTGCACGTTCGTTGGAAAAAATTATGTTCCTCATGTCCGCTAGCATAATTTTGCTACCGTCCCACAGTCGACGGGTGGTTCTAGGGTTCCTACGAACCGACGATATTTAACAATTCAAACTTGGCCAGCAAATGAATTGGGTATTCAAGGAGAACCCTTTTCCTTGGGAGCACTGAAATGATTAATGACTATGTAATTTCTTTCGAACAAACTGCTTGTCAATAGAGCAACCTCCCTAGGCGGGAAGTGGGTTGAAACGGCCTCTACGGCATATTCGCATAAGACATGTATCGTCTCAGAGAGTTGCGCCACATTACCTCACATTCCAGCAGTCATACCCTTGGAAAGTAGCCTCGCTTTCACTTTATCTACTTACCTATAAAGTTTGCAGCATATGCATCTATTTCTTGGCTCATTCACGTTGAGCCCTTGAGGTGAAATTTGATTTAAGACTTAGGTACCCTACAATCACATTTCACGTGTCTTCATGCCCCCAAGTGGAAGTCATAAACGTATTTTGAGCATCAACCGACTGGCCGTGGGCAAGGTTAAAAGTGCGGAGTGTGTTTACCAATAAAACAAATTCCTGGACCTTAAAGAATTCGATTGCCTTATTTACGACGAAATTATTCAAATCAGTGTTCAATGGACTTTTTGTGTCCGGCACATGAGTGACCACTTTGCTCACATGGGGGCAAAGACGACCATCAAATATGTTAACGCATATTTTTTGAAGAAGAAGCTCAAGATATGCGTCGCGGGGGTCTTGAGCTAGTTTTGTAAAATATGGGGACTTCTATCTAAAAAAGTATATTTTAGTAGAATACCCGCGAGAGAAAAATATTATAACAAGAAATTGGTTTTTATTACAAAAAATTATCAGAATTCATTTGAGGATCAGTGGGGCTTGTGTTTCTATTAGCACTGGAGGAATCACCGATTAATGGGATTCTGGGAAAAAACTAGATATGCGTTTTGTTTATTTAAATAAGTTCTGGTTACTACCAGCTAATCGATTAGCATATTTCGGTCATACCCGGATTGATATTAAGTCTTTTGTTTATTTCTACAATCATCACTTAATTAGACTACTTACATAACCCAATTTGTTCTAGTAGATTAAATCTTAAATTTTTAAATGACTTTAATCAAAAATATACCATTCAGATTTAAATTAGTTTAATGTATGTTTTTTACTGAAATATTTTGTGATTGTGATCTTTAAGTTGTAAGAATAAAGCTAAGACGGAAAACCAAAAATCTAATTTTAGCCAAGAATTATAAATCAGCAAAAAATAAATAGGAATTAACATTACTAACAAACGATTAACAAGCTGCCAAAAATCTAATTCTAAAACAAAAACAACTATAGATCATAAATTTTTTAGATTAAGATTTTTGTAATTTTGAATAAATGCGGCAAATAAGAAAGATTTTTTATTTCTGCTAGACGACGAGCTTTGGAGCTTTTGAATTTCCGAAATTAATGAAATCTTTTCATTTCAATATATTATCTTTTAAGCCAGTTTTTTCAATGCAATAAATGTTCCAAGTGAAAAAAATAAGACTAACAACAATCGGAAAGTAGAATGAATCAGTGAACAAGAAACGGAAATTTAGAGATGAAAAAAATGACTCTTGAACACAAATTTTGGTATTATCTGGTCTGTTCTCCATTTTCAATTTAATTTTTTTCACCCGGTGCTGAACAAAATATTTAAGTCGAGTAATTGGAAATTGTCCATTTGAAACTTTTTTAAATATAGTAGAAAAAAATTCTAAGTCTTCACAAACAAAAGAAATTTCAAAATCAGTAGGTTTTTGATTGCTAATTTCGATTTTGTTTCAATAGCGGGTTACAACTTGAGAATTTTAGAGTTTATGTAGTTATTTTAATTTTGTACTAATTTAAGTAAAACTCCAAATGCGGAACTGGAAATATTCACTTTCGAAAATCGTTCGCTATTTTTTAAGTATAATATTCGCTTTAATACAGGCTTCAGTATCATGATAACTAAATATATACTAACGTGACAGTAATACTAAAGAATAGCTATAATTTAAGTAATTAGATACAAATTTTATGATACTTATCTTTGAACTTTTAGCATTGAATAAGATTTTGTTCAGTTAAGTAAAACAAAAAAAACTACAGTCTCTACGAAGCGAAATCAAATACCGAATAGCTTAAATCGATAATATTCTCTCTACGGCCGTCATAAATCTCGGATTAAGCTTTATCTTCATTAGCAGAGTTAATTAAAATTGGCATTTACCTGGCACGGTGCAGCCAATTTCCACCTGGCTACAAACAAGCTCCAAGCAGCCGCAACTGCAGCCAAATCTAGAGCTTAGCTGCATTGAGTTGAAGCCCGTCACGGACTGGGTCAAATCATAATCTTTGAAGCCGACTCTGTTCAACTGTTGCAAATTGAAATATTACGATTTGCTGGGTTGTTGTCTTGTGACCTGTTGGCTGCCGTCTTACCTGGAAACCAGTGAGGTACCTGTGAAAACGAAGACGTTCCGCGGGGGGACTCCTCCGTACCAGGGGAATGTTTGAGGTATGTATGTAAAGTGTAAAGTGGGCCGCAAGGTGATTCAAGATTACAACTAGCTTCCAGGAACGGGCTAAAATCGCGGCGACAAGCGCTGATAGCTTCAATAAAATGTCGCTGTCGGACTCGACCAGGGTGATTCATTTGTTTGTGTCAGCTCAGGTTGGGCTCCGAGCGCGAAACGAGCAGTCTTGTAACTGGCATTTCCGACAACCATTAAACATGCTGCCAACATTCGAGTGCCTTAAGAAAAAGTGGCTCAGACGTCATGTTCTCATAGCGAGTGCAAATCGCTTCTGGAATCCGAGGCATTGGTGCCAAGGATTAAATAACTGCGGCTGTTTTGGCTATTCGCGCGGATCCGCTCCTTTTCGGAGCGAAATCACTTAATTACTCCTGGGGCAATGCTAAACAAATCCCGGAATTCCTGAAATTCATGATCTGCACACAATTAGCAAGTTAATTATTTACTTTAAAGGCCCGGCCGGTCGGCGGTAAGTTTGCTTAACTGCTCTTAAACGAGGGCAAGCAAAAAAATGCGAGGAATTTACCTGACTCCTTATTAAGGACCCATTAGCATGTCCCCGGTTCGATGGCAACCAGCCCAGAGGTGACCTGCCTGAAATCCCATGGTCAGAAGTGAACCCAGAGACGTCTCCGGGGCGAGTGTCTTCAGTCTTGCAGCAGCAAGACAAAAACGACGACCGAACTGGGGAATCGCATCCACAAAGTAACGACGGTTGATGTATCTCCGGGCTGCCCAGCATCCAGATCTTGCGGATCCTTTCAGTACCATCGCCAATCAATTTTTCATTTTGGACATCTAAATGGATTCTTATCGGACAGAGGGCCCTGTTCGACTAATGGCGCTTACGAAACTGTTTTGAAGAGGTATCGATTCAATTGCCACCGGCCTTGTTTCCTTGATGTACTCAAGCCATGAGACATTTGCCCGGAATCGAAATTTTCAGCCACTAGTGGCAGACTATGGGAAAATTGATGCTTATGGCTTCAAATATTAAAGAGGACTTGAGTGGATCAATATTGCAGGAATTGCAGTCGACTTAAAAGACTTCTTTGAGAACTGAATTTATACTCATGATTAATAACAATATAAGTTCACATTCTGTTAGGTAAGTTGTTATTAAAGGTTCTTTGCAAAATATTCAAAAATTGATATAAATATTTATATACATATTTTACATTTGCGGTACATTTATTTCAAAATACTGTGAATTTTAAACTTTAAACGCGTTTTCACGAGACTTCATATTTTGACGGTAGGTACCTACCATAGGTATCAAGCGAGTATCAAAACTCAATAGTTTGAAGAATGAACCCACTTCTGTAGATATTAAAGTGATCAAAATTTAAAAACATAGTTTTTGCTTCGAGATACAAAATTACGGCCGCTGCTCGGGAACTGATATTTCAAACAATTTAATTAACACGAAGCAAAAAAAAGTTATAATAATAATTTACAAATATTTCAAGATGCTAAAACACTTTATAAATAAGTAATTCAATAAATAAAATTTTATCTTTTATCTAATTACACAAAATAACATTTTACAGGAGAAGAAAAAACTTAATGACTGAATGATAAAATGTTATGCAATATACATACACACAAAAACAAGAAAACATGCATAGGTGTCTAGTTTACAAAATTCCAAATATACGAAATCTAAAAAGATGGTATCTCATACGCAATGAAATTACAATACATTTGCCTAAATCTCTAAGGAAAGCTTATCGAGTCATTGATTTCACACTCTATTTTAAACTAACAACAATTCTCACAAAAATTATATAAAACCAGTACATTACATCGGCCAGTGATAGGGACACTATGATTTGAGATTTAGTAATCAGGTTTATAAATATGAAGCAGTTTAAATGCCAGTTCCAATATGAACCAGAATTTCTAAAAAATAGAAAAATTTGATTGGTTATATGTACATACCTACATCATAATAAAAGAAGCCGTGTTCCCTAGTGGCTCTATCTTCTACAAATGTACATAATGTAATTGTATGTGTATCAAGTTTTAAAACAAAATGTTCCGTGGAATAGACAGAATTTTTCTTTTATATAGCTATACGCACGCAACCATACCAACTAAAATCATACACATATATGTGCATATGCAGGTATGTATTAATTAAACCAAAAATAAATTTTAGAATAAATTTCTAGGTAATTTATGCAAACAATAATATAAATCAAAAATGTATCTCTTCCTCGATTCGGTAGGCTTCTGGATTACGCGGTTTTTCCACCTTATCAGATATTCTTATTTTTATTTTTATTGCCGAGATATACATGAAACATTCAACGTCAGGTAAAATCGATCGAAAATGGTCCATTTACATTCAGGCATTAAAATTACAATTTCCTGCAATTTTTCTGTATTTCACCTCATTTTCCCCGCGGTTGTTTCGTTTTCTGAGGCCTTGCAGTCTGTTTAAAACTGCTAAATTCACGCGAGTTTGCTTGTTGCCGGCCGCGTAACTAGCAATTGATTTGCAATTCCCACAGGCCATGTTGTTTTCATTTTCGTCTCAATTTTCATTATTAAATCAATTTTTCTAACGTTGGCCGGGCCCGGCTCGCTCGAGGCGAACGGAGCACGGAGCACCACGGTGACCAGGTGAGCATTGAATATTTTGTGCTGCCAATAAATTTCGCACTTAAAACTTTTAACACCTTGCTATGAGTAGCAGTGGAGCGCCTTGGACTTTCGCCATAATTACTGCGAGCGCTTACCTGCGTCTTAGCCGTTTTGGCGGTTTCGCGGTGTTCACGCACACTCGGCCTAATAAAACTGCGAAGTAAGATCTGTCGGCGGGACCATTGTGGGTGGGTAAAATGATAGCCGAGTAATTAAAATAATTAATTAAACCCAAAATCCCATAGTCTGTGCGCAGCCAGAAACAGATGAGAAGGATGCTCGCGTGGATCCAGCAGCTCAGACTGTTTATCTATTTATCTGCGCGAGCGGTCAGCCACTTGTTCCGATTTTTGCTAGAGTTCTGGAGCTTAAAATCAAAATCGCTTAAAATAAGGTCCAGGCGAGCATCTTAAAATTTAGTTCGCGCATCTTCGCGGCTTTTTTCACCACTCCAGCTGGGGCTGATCGGCAGACGATCGCTTAATTGTGGTTACCTCTGAGAAAATAATTTTTTGGCAATCCATAAATAATTCAGGACTGCTGGTTGCCGGCACGTTTATGTACCAGAAATGCGTGCAGGTGCGGAAAATGTAGCTAATGCGAAAATGAGCCGCAGTTTCTATGCGATCCGCAGAGGCAATTTTACCCTATAAATAAGTGAATTATTAGAATTATTTAATGTTTCACAGCCGGTCTAATTGTTCGGTTTGCGCCGGCATACCTAAACCTCGGCACATTGCAGAGCCATTATGGAAAACACGCGATTAATCACATCACACCGCTGCGAATATTAATTATTATTGGAAATGGTAATAAGCTTCGTGTTACTTACTAACAAAATTATTGCCCCGGGAATGCATTCTTTTGCCGGGCATTTATTCTACCGTGATAAATGGAATGGGCTATCGCATTTAAACTGGGCGTTGCTAATGGGGCAACAAAAGTGTTAAAAGTGTCTCGGGAACCCATAAGTGTTGAGGTTTCTGCATACCTATAAATCATGACATTAAGTAATTTTGTCTTATTTTCCACTTGACTGCTTGGCTACTACTTAAAAGAAATGATATTTTAATTAAGGCAGTTGCCCAGTATTCGACGGCTTTCTAACTAGCTTTAAGTTAATTGCAGACATCAATCCTAGGCTTGTCAAACAGATTATCAGATGAAGTAGATCCGGTCTCGGATCGCGAAGGAATTTTACCGCTGAACAACACCTTTTTGGAAAACCATTAACTACAATAAAATTCAGTAATTACTCATAAACTTTCATTAAGGATTTAATGGCACACGCCAAGTGGTTCTGGCCATAATATCAAATTGAAGGCTCTTTTCGTCATTTTTGGATTTTTATTCCATTTGAATCACTTAATAAGTTAACTAAGACTTATTTGGACTAGGGCATTAACTAATTATTTTTAAACAGGAAGATTCATGTACAAATATTTAATTGAATTAAATCTAGGTAATTCAAATTTTATCTTACACGTTCAGTATGAAAATAACTTCAATCAATTTGAAAACCGATATTTAGGTATTACTTTTGGAGACGATTAGTGTGACATTTACAATGGTAAATCTGAAATGATCAACAATTTCTCCAAGTTTCTCAAAATTTGACAAACAAAGCAGTTAACGAGGTGTTCTTATTGATATACATAATACATTTAAAAACAAAAATTGTTGTATTAGATTTTCAACGTAAATATTCAAAAAATTACCTGATTAACCTGCTGACATGATAAATAATTCTCATCGTGTTTTTCTTGGAATAAAATTTATGTAAATTAACCTCAATCTTTTTTATGAGACGCTATGTATATAGAAGCAGCTTACATTTACTTTTCCAAATAGTAATAAACATTTTTTGATATCTTTAACCCCTGAAAAGACGTAGCTACTACCGTAGCCGTAGCCGTAGCCGTATCAATGCCGTTCTGAGCTAAAAGCACCCTCATGCGTAAGTAAAAAGTTGTAAAAAGTTATACACACATCTATTCGTAAAATTGAAGAATAAAATAAACTTGATATTTGATTTTAAAAATCATAAATTTGCTTTATGAATACTGAAATAAATCACTTTAAGGCCAGCCCATGCCCTAACGAATGTGTAGTAATATAAAACGTGTTTTGTCTTTTATTATTCATACACATATGTTTAGCGCTGTAGTGGTTATGTTATTCCGTCTCAGAAAATATAAGTAAGCGAAAACTGATTTTAAATATCCGTCACTTTTAACCCTTAGGGCCGATTTTTCAATAGACTGATAACTTTATTCTTTAGACCAACTTGGGTCATATTTGTCAAGAATTACATTTTATAATAATAATAGTCAGATCAACAGAATGTTTTCTAACTGACTAAAATACTTTAAGGATAATTAAATATAAAGAAACCCCCTTGGTTTTGATCGACCCATTTAGGGTCAGTGTACCCCTCAGGTGTTACTATTGCATATGACGTACCTAATGCGCTAAATTCACTTATTGCTCTTATGAGATTAAGGTGATTCTAGAAGTTATATTTGTTTTAGTTTCTGAAATTTATTGCCTCTTTTAGAAATTGAGGTGTCTTTTCTTTGAAATATTTTTTCTGTTTCATTTTTTCTAAACAGAGTCATAATTCGTTTTAGCGCCACAATTTACAAGGAATAAATCTTCCAGAAATTCTATCCGCCATAGAAGAGATCAAACCGCAGTCGCAATGTGGTTTCTTTCGAAAGCCTCAAAAGAAGCCCTCATCTTAACTTACTCAGCCGGGGCCTATTTATTTACTTCCCGGCAGCTCAAAGGAGACCCAGTCCTGGTCGGGTATCTGCAGTGGCTCTTGAAATCCTCGCCCCATTTACCGAACACGATATCAATTAATTTAACTCGATTCTTTTCAATCGTGATTGCTGCTGAACGGTCTTTAATTGCGTTTGATGTAATTTCCGCGTCATTTCATGTGTCGTCGTCCCGCAGCACGTGGATGGCATCGCACGCATTAACACCCGATTACGACTCTGCTGAAGATGTGTTTACAGGAGGACACCTCCGCGGAGCGCCCCGACCAGGGCCCCACGGGTGCTCCGGGCGGCCGGGTCCTACCGGGGCGCGGGAGTCACTCACCTGCCGGCTTATCCGTGCCTGTGTTCATTTCACGAGCGGGTGAAGCAATCGCAGAGGTGTGGAAACTAGGTTCAGACTTCAAAGCAAACTCGAATAAATTTTCGCGCCACTAACTGTTATGGCTTCCTCCTTAGATCCGTAGTTATCCACTTATCGGAGGAAAGTCGAGGAGACATTCGAATGGTTATGGTTATGGGCATCCAGAGCAAAATGAGCCCAGACTTTGAACATTCCTCCCGATAATTATGGTCGATTGATTTTATGTTACGATTATTGCGACGATGAAATCGATATCCTCCGCGGCGGACCGATTTTTCAGCTCCGTCTGGCCAATGTCAGGCCGTGCCACAGACTCCGGCGTGGACCGATTAAGGTGCCGCAGGACGACAGATGAGATGAAACCATTGCACTCCGGGAAAATTATGCGTTCCCCATCATTTCAACTCTGGCGAGTCCGCGATTTACAATACTAATTATGTTCACTAATTAAGGCGAGTCAACTCAACAGGCGCACGACTCGCAGCGTCAACTGATTATATTTTCATTGTTTTCCCCTGGAATTTCATTATTTAGCCATAAATTTAATTATCGACACTTTAATACAAACCCCATGGGCGCTAAATACGCCATTAATTCTCGACCAGACACCGGCTTCGTACACGAAGTTGTCGAAGTTGTATGCACAAATGCCGCCAATAAATTATGGATTTAATTGCTACAATTAATAATATGGTTAATATATGCAATATACGCGACTTTCATCACTGGACAACGCAAAATTTCGTTGTACTTGTCAAACCACTGCAGAGTGATTGATTCAATCAAATTTATCAGATTCATCACAAAACAAAGAAAGTTTTTCTTCCTCGCCTTATTTAAGGAAAATATAGAACAACCTTTGTGAATTTTGGAAACAGAACAGCTGAATATTTGTTTTCTTACTTGCTTTCTAGTAATTTTTAAATATATGTACTTTTAAAGAGATTATATATCCAGAAATCTTGAACTCATAATTCAAACTCAACTCAACGTCATAATTTTAACGTTTTATTTATGATAATAAGAAATATGAAAACAAAAATTTGAAAATAAAATATTTCATCACGTGGAACTCCTAGGAACTCCTAAAAACCATTTGAATCCGTTTTTTCTACGCACTAAATTTATTAAAATTATGTCTTACAGGAAACATTTCTAGAGAATGATGAATTTAAAAAAAAATTGATCAAAATTGTTAGAAGCTTAGAGAATCGAACTAGAACTGAAAAGGGCGGGCGGAAAAATCTTAAGCATTAAGACGAATCAGAAGCTATGTGATAATCTTTTGACATTCTGCAAGATTTAAGCGTTTAAATAAGACCGCCACGGCACATTGCAAAAACGCTTTATTGAAAATATATTCTATATACGGAAGAGTCTCTTCAAAAATTAATTTGATTTTTTTTTCTCTTTTAGTCGAAAACATAACAATGAATTTTACATTATGTCGGGATTTTGTGGTCGAAGGCTAAATAATTGATAATTTCATAATTCATTAAGAGTTTGAGGCATCCGGTCAAAATAATCTTAGGGCAGACAATTAAGTGCGAAAACAAAATACCACCGCTTATTGAACTTTCTAAAAGCCTCTCAAAGATAGCGAGCGAGCTCTAATCAATTTGCCCCAATTACGCAAATTTCTTGGCAATTCCCTAAAAGGCAAAGTAGGCAAATATCCAAATGGTAAATACTAAATACAATCTTGCAAAGTAACGATGTCTCATGCAACTCTTTTACCGAAGGCAAACAGCGATAAGGGCATGAGTGCAACCATTTTCGCCTGGCCCAGCTGATAAACATCCTCATTTCGCGCGCATATTTATTAATTACCATACGTCAATAGCCGTGGAATTCCGCGGCCGCGACTCACGCCCAGCCGCCAAGAGTTGCTGATTTTCACAACATTACTAAATTGATTTATCGCGACGAAAGGCGAAGGTATGCGCGGAGTTTTTGTTCAAATCGAAAACTTTAACCTCGCCAAACTCTCGAAGAGGCTCTCCAAGTGTGGAGTGGGTCCGCGTGCTTAAGAACTCTCGCGATAAAATGCCTTCGACGTGAGACACTGCTTTCGTCACTGCGATTGTTTTCATTACTCTAATAACACAGGTATCACAGGTATAATTGCTGATAACCGTGTCTCGGCTTAGGCGAACAAAGCGGCCAAAGAATTTGTTTGCGTTTGTACAAACCGCGAGGTGCAAGGTATTTTCCACCTGTTCGAGATTAGTGGGCGCCTCGTTTAAAAATTTCGTTAAGCTACCTCCGCACACAGGCTACTATTGAATTTTTAATGCCAATCGATTTTCTATGGCAAATATGTTTCACAGGCGTTTTTCATGCAAATATTTAACGATGGTATTTATTTGGATTTCAATCTCAAATATAGCTGTGTGTAGAAGGCATTACCAGAATTTATAGGAATTTGAAATTGTTCATTGACGACAACAAAATAAAACAAGCTAATAAAATTTTTATTATTTATAAATTAAAATAAGTAGGAATATTTGACTTATTTCTTATGTAAATATCGGCATAACTCCCATTTCCTGTAATTAAATGAGTCGTATTCCAATTCAAAAATGGTGAATTTTACAATTTGACAATAATAAAGAATTTACAATTTATTTAATAAAGACTTTTTACTATATTTATTTTTCAGACATTAACGCTGATATTTCAGATCGATTACAAAAGTGTAATTTTTGGCGTCTTTTATCGATTTCGAATGGACTTAAAATTTGCATTAAGCAGTTAAATATAATAGTGGAGAAAAAGGGGAAAAACATTAAAGGTCTATAAATTACCAAAAAGCAACGATAAGAGAAAAGTGTTTTCAGGAATAAGTAATTAAGATCAAGTAGGAGGCACATTAAATTCAATTAATTTTAGCGATATTATCAGACAAAGCTCGCGCGTATGTCTCCACCAGAGGCCGATCACGATTTAAAGAATTACAGCAAATCCTCGGAGATTCGAAGCCCCTCGCTTGCGTCCTTTTCCGTATAAGGAAATCGCATTATAGCGATGTTGACCACTTAAGTGCATTCCCTGAAAATCACGATTGCTCTCGGGTTCATGAAGTTAACATTCGTTGACAAAGCAATTATGACCCGATATGCCCAGTTTGTCCGGTTATTTTAGTTCTTTTTAACAACTTTTGTGCTGCCAGTTACCCACTTTAGTCTCGCGGACCAGCGCAGCAATCGCGGAGGATCGAAACATTAAAATCGTGCACTTGTTAACATGGTGACTCGTTTAATGGTCACAAGCAGCGTGTTTACTGCGCGGTTTCTGCTATAATTAAAATTTCCTCTTAATTAAATTACGAAAAATTTTACAGCTCCCATGATTTATTCCATGCTCTGTGCTAATATTCGCGCATTCAAATAAATCAGAGTTGAGCGTCCGTTGGCTTTACGATGTTTTAATGCCTTTTTGTTAAAAATCGGGTTTTTCATTATATGTATTCAAACGACTTGACTTAAGTACCATTAACCGAGGAAGGTTATGAAGGTGATTTTTACTGTTTCCGCAACGCTTCTCTATCGCAAACTGATTTTAATTACAAGCCCGTAGAAGAAAATGTGCCTCATTAGATTTAAGCAAATGCACCGGCTGCGAAGGCTTTACAAAACATAAATTGCACAAGTAAAGTAAGTGGCTGGGAACGGCGGCGGTTGCAACCTATTCAACCAAGCCGCGGGATCATAAATTGCCCGAAAAATTAATAAGATGAACCGCGACATTTTAAATGTTCTAATCTGTGGCCGCGCTGTGCCGCGAAAGTTTAACGTAAACAGCGCAAATAATGCCAAAATACAAAGAATTATCACGTCTGGTGCTATCTAGGCGCAATAAATTCCCCAGTGCAATTGAATGCAACCGCCGAATGGGGCCCAGATTGACAAGATACGCGGCACGTCTTATTTACGCTGTAGTTAGAGACGTAGCCAAACAACGCGGCTCTCCGCCAGAGCGGACTATGCGCGTCGTTTTCCGGCGAAGCCGATCGCGCATGACTTCTGAGCTCCTGTTCCACTAAGCGAACTCAGCCAAATAGGAAAACCCACGATCAACTGGTTCCGAAGCCCATGTAAATAATAGAATTAACCTTTGTGCTCTGACTCAAGTCAATATTGGTTGACGAAATACCTCCTGTCCGCGCACAATGACCACCGCGCAGCAGCGTCTCGGCCACACAAAGTCCTCATTATTCACCAAGTTAAACATGTAAATTGATACAAATTGAAAAGCAGTTTTCAGACAATTAGATAGTTATCGAAGAGCTAATCAGTGGCAAGGTACCAGAAAACCTCAGAGCTGTGTATGCCAACGGAATCACGCATCTCTTTTAAATTGCGAAATCTGTACTCAGTCAAATTAATCGAGACATTTTCATACCTATATGTAAGTTTCATCCAGAGCGGATTTAAATATTGCTATCAACTTCTCCGCTCAACTCGAAAACTAAAAATTTGGAAGGGGTATTGTTGTGCAACAATTAAACAGCATAATATTTGCAAAAGATTCGATCTCCGAACTGCTAGACAAAAATTTAAAATTACATTTTAAATAATTAAATTTTTATTCAATTAAATAACCTACATGGCCCACATAGAAGGGACTATTATCGAAAATTATTTAAAAATATGGAAATAAATTTGCAGTATATATGAAAATTATATCAACTGAGGATGTAATTGAAAACTATTTACTATATAGTTATTTCGAACGAATTTACTTATCTTAACTGCTTTTACCTATAAAAGCAGTAGGTATTCATTAAATAATTCCACCTGGTAAGCACGCACGATGTATGAATCTCCGACAATTAATTTAATATTCTTCAGCAATTCCTTTCATCCTTATCTAAACCACCTTACCACACATTAAGTTCAAGACAAGGAGTGTAATTAATCAAATTAAGAAATTCGCCTTCTAGCCTTATCTGGAAAGAGTGGCAGATGGTAAGCTTAGGATTCATTAACATTTTGCCTTAAATCACGGTTTATAAGCGGTAAAAAGCAAATGAAACGAAAAAAACCTGTGGTTTTGGCATCCGATCTTATTTCTCTTCTAATATGTTTATTTTTCCTATATAAATACATTTAAAAGGGCGAAATTAAACCACAAAGTAAACATCTTAAAATATATAAAATTTTAATGGAAATCTATTATCTCACTATGATGATTAGATGTACAGAAATGCATTTGATTGAGGACATTTTATTATTTTGTCTCTATAACTTTTGTTAACTTTAATAAAAAATTTCTAGAGCAATTACAGACGCAAAAAAATAACTTTTTACTTTACTTTTAATAGTTTTTATATCTTTTCGGGTGCTAAATAGGAATTCGACAAAGAGTAACAACTTTCAAAAATTGTAATTTGCTTTTTCTAACCACCGACTCCGACGCAAAAGTGGGGTATTCTAATTTTGATAAGTTTGTCTGTTGATCATATGGATAAATTCAATTAGTTTCTGTATATGTAGGTACTTTGCCTAGTTTTGAAACCAATTTTCTACTTTTACAGAATGTACTTAAATATATGAGAAGATTTGGTCAGCGGCATTCTTCCGTATTTCTGACCGCAAATGTTTATTCTAATTTAAGTAAGTTAACGATTTGCGAATAAATTCAAGAAATGTCTGCATTTATACCTACTGGTAAAAATGCTCAAGTTTACATACGCTCATTATAATATAAAGAGTGAGGATTAAAACGTGTGGGGTTATCAGACTTCTTTTTCTATATGTTATGCCCATTTGGTGTATGTATGTACATATATAATATGTAAAATAAAATATATATGTAGTATAACAAATAAAAACTCACTTGACTATATAATAAATGAATGGATTACCTTCTGTTTGTTATCACTTTCCAATATTTTCATTTCTTGGTAAAATTAATGCCTGATACAAATATCCGAGTTCGGTCCGTAAAATTGCAATTGCATCATTGAATGGCCAAAATATAAAACGTCGTCTATCAATATTTAATTTTTAATCATTGTCCACTGGAAGCCGGAAGTTTGTAATCAATTGGTTCTCGTTTTTTGTGACCGATGCGACCATTTATGCTTCCCAATGTGTCCGAGGCATTAATAGCTTTGGCGGCTATCGGTGACCCGTCCAAAAACCCTGGGCCATTGTATGGGCCCCATTTATGAATTATGATTGAACACGCAGGGCGAATTCGATGCGAGGCGATGAATCACACGATGGCTCTCAAGTGGCGATGAGTGGACAACGACGCCACATAATTTCGCGAAACATGCGAGCACATGCTGAACAAATTGCGAAATGTGGCGAAACTGTTATACTCCGTCGTCTGGCCTCTTGACCGTGACGAAAAGTAGTAGCGTTGCATCTTGAGTCGCCCGGCTCCTGTCTTTTGAGTATCTGAGTATCTTAGGCTAAATCTCAGATAGAATTAAAAAGCTCGGAGAGTTTACTGTCGAGCTTTGGGTGGCGCGCGAGGTCCAAGAGCAAAAGAAGTGGGACTAGGGGCGAGCAGTCGACCAGCTGACTCAAGCCGAGGCGACTTTCTTTCGAAGTAGACAAGCTGTCGACTGAGTCCAGAAGACTCTCACCTGATTGGACGGCGAAAATCCGAAAGGCCTCGCAGTGTACGCAAGTGCCAAAGTTAGGGCTGTTCGGTGTGCTGCTGTTTCTCATATCATGGGACTCTGGCACCAGCAAGAAACCAGAGTCTGCTCATACTAAAGCCCCGTCACACTTGCTTACCCTGGCAGCAGCCGCGCGGCACCGCAAACCAGAAACACTTTGCAGCAGGGGCCACTTTGCCGTTTCAGTTTCTTCAGTATGTCTCTAGGCGCGCTGACGATCGGTTTGCATCTTAAGAAAATCGTCCGGTAGGGCAGAATCGTCTTTAAATTGCAGTTTTATAACTGTGGCGCCCCCCCAAAAAATAAAATAAAACTTTGGGTGCTTCTATCGAATCGATCGCGAATTTTTGCAACGAAGAAAAACCAGCTTTAATTGCCTCGCGGAAGGAACAAAAAGAAGAATAAATAAAATATAATATCGCAAAGTTAAAAACAGAGATTACGCCGAATCTGATCGGCGGCGGTTGTTTCCAAGTTTTATAACGTTTTAACGTCTTTAACTCAAGTGTAGTGGCCTAAGGAAGTTCGTATTTTTGCGCGCGCATCTCGAATCCGTGATCGTAGCCTCTAATGACGACCGAATCCATCAGTCACCCGAAATAGATAACGAAAAAGGTTAATACATTTTTTTTTGTCTGTTTTATGCTGATGCTGTATTTAAAATTTATCACTCGGTGCGAGAGATTTCTGACTCCTTCGATTGGAAAAACTCCTCTGCCCCCTCTGGTGATTGATAGCCCGCACGATCAGAGTCTGAAGAAGCCACGTTCCAAGACCCCAGACTCGGCTCGATGCCTACAAAGTGTCGAATTGTCTTTGATTAGCTCGCGGCCAGTTATCGGTTATGGAAATGAATTAATTGAGACGTTCCCGGCCGCTGCTGTGCGCGAGTGCAAGAAGTTTCGAAGCATCGCAAGTTGTGCAAAGACCGCGTAAATTGTGGTGCCCTCTTGCCCCAGAATGTTATTGTTTTCAAATTCCCTTCTTCCAACGCCTACGTCGACATTTGAGGGGGTTTGTTTTATTTCCCAAAGTCGACGACATCAACAATCTGCACTTTAGCCGAAGTCTTGTGTGTCCTGTGTACCCCCGAAGGTCTCTAATTCGAGCCCTATCCGGAACCTTTTCAACTACTTTCAACAAAATTCCCATTTGTGTTATGAGTCGCAGGAGCCTCGTAATTAAGTATTTACAAGAAATTGTTCTTCTGCACGCTTCGTGGCTCCGTAGACCTGCTTCTTGCGGATGGAGAGCAAACAAGTTATCACCCGTAAGATGCTTTTAAAATTTTTTTTTAACAAACCGCTCAAAACCCGTCGGCTGGTGGCGAGTTAAAACTTTTTTAGTTTTGTCGAGTCGGTGACGCTCGATCCGCAGGCGCAGCTCCCGTCGACAAGTTATTTATTTTGGAACTTTCCCAGCTTTTCAAAGAACACTCTCCCGGGGGAACATGTTTGCGCTGCACAGAGTTTTCCAGGAAGGTCCTGTCCTCTGCACCAGTAAATTCAAGCTCACTATCCGGGGAACCCCTTTTTTGGAAGTGGGCAGTCAGGCTCGCGGTTGTGTGGCTTTTTCCTGTGAGTTGCTTTTGAGATAGACGAAAAAGGATTTTATTTTTACTCAAAGTCGAGTCAGAGTCAGAGAGCGGGCGAAATTAATTAGCTTTTTGTGCAGTAATTAATATTCCTTTTGTGCAGTGACAATCTTCATGTTCGACTTCATTATCAGTTCGCTGATTTTTTACGAAATAAATTAAAGGAATGAAAGGCGATCAATTTTGCGGCAACGAATATTATTTGTGGTCTGTGCCAATAATTGACTTGAGGTGGCTTTTATTTGTAACTTCTTTCAAGAGGTTAGTGAAATTATAAAAATACAGCATCCGGTTTTAAAGTGATGCTTCTTATAAAAATTTCAATTTTTAAAAATTTTAAAATTAAGACACATAAATATCCTTTCAATTCAGTTTTACTATGTTAAAGTTGGATTAATTTGGGTTTTTTGATGGAGATTAATATGGTTTTTTTTAATATAATTTTTATCTGCATTGAGTTAATGATTGCCTGATATATGGGAATGACTTGACTTTAGGTTTTTTTTCGAACTTACATAAATTTTATTATTGCGTGATAACTAATAAATTGAACAATAAAAAGATAAGAAGTTATTGCAGTTAGATTTCTGATTTCGAAATCATAATTTTCGCTGACGAAATTAAAAACTTAATCGTTGGAATGTTTCATTTTAAAAAATAATTCCTTAAAGAGTCACAGTTTTATGCCTATACTACTCAACTCAAGTGAAAATCTTAAAAGCAAAATTTCAAATTTTATTGCCACAAATAATTTGTAATTAGATAAATCACATAAATTTTTATCAAGTAATATAAACTCTTCCATTCTTACTTAATTTCTTTCCTGGTTAAGCTTTTAATTCAATATAAAAATTTCTTACCTTTATATAACTGATTTCCTCGTTTTCTTAAGCAATCACACTTAATATTAAAATGCAACAACAAAATCTCTAATTTCAATTTTTATACTAAAATTTTTATCTAAGGTAAGAAAAACGAAATAGTCGTGTAATTTTTTGAAACAAAAATTTATAAAATATCTCAATATTTTAATGATTGTCGGAAAAATGTAGGCGAAAGGTTAATTATCCTATTTTAACTTTTTTTGACTAGCAATCTTCACTTCCATAATATTTCACATGTAAAAATTGTCTACGCTCGCAGCACAATGCAAACCATTCTTTGCTAAATACGCAGTACAAAAAGACGTTTTTTCTATTTCGCTATAGATAATTTATAAAGTGCTTTGTACGTAATAACCATAAATTGCGACTTACATACAGCAATACTTCATTTAAACCAATAATTTTATTTACATCAATATAAACAAATGAAAAAATTACTCAGCTGATTCTGAATTGAGTTAGAAAAACTAAGCAAGAAACTTATTTAATCTGAATTTCGCATAAGCTTACTTTGAAACAAAAAGTAAATACATGTTTTGTTTTGTTTTTTTCTTGCTACTTTTCTTTTACCAATAGACTGCCTAAATAAAATTTTATATTATTAAACTTTTTTACAGGAAACTATCGCAATCGTTTACTATGGCCTTATGTTGTTGCCATAAAATACACATTTTTAAAGGTTAGGTAGAATATTTATTTTATAGTTACAATCTTTTCAATTTGTAAGCTTTTTATATATGTACCTGCGAATGAAATTATTCACACCACAAATTATACATTGAAAATTTGAACATAAAACTGGTAGAAGATTAGTTAACACGATGAAAATTGGATGTAAATGTCTTTAATATTAAAAGACACAACTCTTCATAATTTTCAAATATAAAGATAAACAAACACGAAGCAAAATCGTGATTTTTATGATTTATTAATACTTTTTTTCTTAAAGAACCTAAAATAATATGAAATGAGAAATGAAGTCGTTGATTTTTTATTAAATTCTGAAACAGAGAAAAGATAATCTTGATTAGACTGAGGTCAAGAGCTCCGACTAAATTTTGTTGACTTCAAAATCACCGCAACACGTCATGTACTTAGAGTTCTAGTCAAATGGGGTTAATTTGTTATGTTTTAATTATCTTTAATATATGACATGACAATTATGCTTTTACATCCTCTTAAATTGGAAATGCTTTATTAGAATATTCGCCTTTCTTGATTGTTATAATTGGCATGAGTTTGAGTATACGTAATAAATATAATGTTTTTTTTTATAGGAAGCTCTCTTGATTTTACTGTTTCGCCTATCAACTTTCTTCTTACTTTTCATTTTTATATCCCAATTTAGTCCCTAAAGTTCTTTTACTAATGTTTGTAAAATAAAACTATCTCTAAAAGGACTTAATAGTTTTTCTAGGGTTTTCATAAGCTCCTATAGTTTTACATGATATACGAAACACAATTGCTGTTACAATTTCGATGGGACTGTTACTAGAAACATGCTCTACACTTGTTTTGCAAAATGTTGAAATCTGGCACACCCACACCTAAAAATGTATTTTGATTTATGTATTAAACATCGCAATAGTATTTCAAAATACTTAACAAATATTTTGAATTATTCAAATATGGAAGAAATAACAGAGCTATTAATCAGCTTATATAACCTTCCTAAGTATAGAAAACATAAAATTCATAAAATTCAAAGGTGGATAATCAATAAAATAAAATCTAACAATAAATTTTATTTTGTAAGTAATTAAAAGTTACTGTGAAATAATAGTTAACCGATAACAAATATAAATCTGACGGAAAATAACTCCTAACTACCTATTACAAATGAAAATTATAAAAGATGATTGATAACTGTAATCTCATAAGAAAGAAAGAAATAAATGAATTGTGAAATAATGGTTAAACAATAGCCTATAAAATTTTATGAGAATATTTCTTTTTATTTAATTTTAAAATTTTATTTTATAGCTGGTATTAGGAGATTATTTATAAATATGCACAGTTGAGCCAAGCTGGTTTGAAGTATTGCTTTGAATTAGTAATTGGAGTTTCAAGAATTTTTACATTATGTAGTTTAGTCACTAAATTTGTACTTGAGCGAGTTATTTCGAAGTTGCTACTAACTCTCTTATTGGGCGGCTTTTTAAACGTTGCAATCTATAAAGTGTTTATATATTTTGTTAAACGAAATTTTGTTAGAGCCGCGCTTACTAATTAACTGCACTTGGGCAAATCGGCGTCGAATGTGCAGTTTAATTATTTTAATATGTAACTCATATGTCCCTCGCGATGTACGCCCCTAGTAAATAAATCACGGTCCGAGGCACCCCCCCACCAGGCGGGCATCAATTAAAACCAGTGGCAGAGCGAACCGAGTTGTTTTTTAATTACACATATGCACGCCGTTGCGTAATCCGCGGATGAGGCAAAATTCAGAGAAAAAAAAATTGTTATGTTTTTTTCAGGTGATCGAGGCGACGGGACGAAGTGTCGTTTTTGAAGCCTGGCTTTTTAGAATGGACAGAGGAGTCTCAGCTGACAGAAAGATTGGCAGCATCCAGAGCGGCGTTCCCCGTATCAAAAGTGCAATTATCGGGGAGAGCAATCGCAAGTGCAAGATCGGTTCGTTGCATCGGCGCATGTGCAAGTGGATAGTAGTTGGGTTCTGAATGCCAATGCCAACGGTTTCGACCGCTGCGAATCGCGGCTAAACAGGCCGCGCATCTCACTCCGTGCCGACTCGGAAGTGATTTTTGGTAAAGAAAATAATTTCGCGATTAAGAAAATCGCCAAGAAATTTAAGACACATCTTAATTAACATTTAAGAAAGTGAATAGGACTGTGCGGGTGTAATCAATTAAATCAAGTTCCTCGAGAAAAAAAGAGAGATAACCGTAGAACACCCTGCGGATCATCTGATGCATTAGTAAAGCATCACTCTTTAAATTGTTTTTTGAATTGTTGGCGTCTAGCCGCAGTAACGACGGGTCTGAATTTTTATGTCTGATCAAATGAACATGTGAATGTGTCCTTTGTGCTAAAAATAATTTTATAGCATGCTCAAGTGTTTAAAGAAATAAAGAAATCGATTTTAAAATAAAAAGTTAAAGTTACTCTTCACGGAAAGCGACTCGCGCTGGTACGCGCGTAAAGTGTCTCAGTGCCTCAGCACCAATTCGGAGCTGCCTCGGCTGCTGCTGCGGTTGCTGCTGCCGCTGCTGCTCCCCGCCTGGCTCAAGAGGTGAGTGACAAAAACATTTTTATTGGCATGAATCACTTACCTTGGCGCGAACATCTGTTCGAGCCCAAACTTAAACGAACCCGCGAGTTCCTTATCTAATCACGACGCGTCGCGGTGCGCCGCACTGCGGGCAAAGCGATCTTCTTGTACGCGACGCGAGCCGCGAGCGTTGATCAAGCCCCGCAGTGAAGATGATTTTCATCACCCCCGCGGCCGCGGAATGTTTCCTCTTCTTCAGCTCAGTTTCGAGTGAAATTGGCGAAAAAATTGTCGCAATTTACTGACGCCGCCGCCGCGCTGACTCAACGCACGCTGATGCGCAGTTCTATGCATAAAAAGCCGCAGCAGCGCTGCAAGATTACTAAACACTATGCTGCGACGACGCGGCTCATTACTGCGAGATAATTATACTTTTCAGCGGATTATGCAACCGCCAGACGAGGCGCCCCTTTCCCGCCGCCGGACGCGCTATCACTGGCGCACTTTGAAACAACTTTGCTACAAATCGCCTTTTCAGGGAGTCACATTTTTGCTTATAAAACGCCTTCCAGCCGATCCACGTCCCTGGAAACAGTCGTGTAATTTGAATGTTTCCAATAAGTTTCACGGCCAACTCTATTACCAGGAAATTCCACTGTAATTACACTTTTTTTTTGTCCGACTATCCCGTCTCCACACTTTCATGCGTATTAATTTATTTTAAGTAGTATAAACAGCGATATTATTTCTGCAGAATTTATCGATAAACATGCATATAATATTTCCCGCAATTACCGCAGCAATCGATTAAACACAAAATTGAAAGATATCTAAGCTTTCTAACACAAATCGTGAGTCTTAACAGTTAATGGGAGTTACTTAAGCGGGGAAAAAACAAAGTAAAACATGCCTTGCAATACTTTGAGAATTAAAATTATGAATGGGATTTCCTTAAATATTTCAAAAATGTTAATTTCACTCTGTGTCGTGCCGTGTGAAATTGTTAATCGTAAATAAAACTCATAAAATTGAACCAAAACGCTTTCTTTCACTACATATGTCGATTCTAGTAAAACTAGATTATGCTCGTGAGACGACTCACTTTTACGGCTTATTCATTCATTAGCTTATTCGTTATATGGACTTATAACTGTTTATCAACTTACAATAACTCCAAAATGAGAATTTTCAATAACAAAGCAGATTAATCCCGATTTACCTATAATTCTGCATGTTTTAACTTATCTATATCTTAATAATAATTTCATCTTCGACAATACATAAGTAAAACACCATTAATTGAATATTATTAGAACGTACAATTGGTCTTAGGTACAAGCAAGATATCCATTTAAATTTCTAATCGAAATTATTGTAATACCTAAGATTTTGTAAGTCGAGAAAGAGTTTGAAATCATACACTTTCAAAATATTTGTATATATAGCAAAGGTCCAAAAAAATCAGGTTTTTTTCCGATTCATGCACAAGAAATGCACCTAATTCCTTACTGCAAAAGGCGACAAATCCCATATTTCTTTAATTTTCAATTACTGCCATCGTACGCATTCTCATAGCATTTTTTGACCCAAAAAGGATAAAATAAAATAAATTCAAATTCCAATTGAAAAGAGTAACTGCCTTCAAACAACCTTAACCCGGTCAAAAATCTCACATCATAGTTTGCACTTTGCACAGAGTGCGATAAACTAATTAAGAAAAATTTGAATCTCGTTAAATGCGCAAATCTGGAGACCGATCCAATAAGATTGCTGACATTTCCTTCTATTTTTTTTTCTTTTTACCTCACAAAATTAAGTCAGCGGCCAATCTCAGCGAGATTCCTGTTAGCATTTTAAATCATGTGCTAATCCCATCCAAATAAAGCGATTAAAATGCAGCACCGCATATCATTTGGGTAATTCCGCTGCAACAATCTTAAAGAAATGTTTGTTTTCTGCATCTCAGGTAGTAGCTAAAATCACCTGGGGCAGCAGCTCAAAAACATGATTTCTTCGAATTAAGGCGATAATGAATCATCAGATCTGGAGCCGGCCGCATTCCTGATTTTATGGCAAAAGCACTTAGGCCATAGAATCGCGAATTGCTGAAGCACTGGCATTTCAGCGACGGAAGTAATAAGACTAATTCCTAAGAATTTCCTCTCCAGGTATTTTTCATTGTCAAGTGCTGCATTTAGCAATTTGTCATTGGCAACGTTTTTGCTGCTAGCTGCGTGCGCTTGACAGTCATCTGGGGGGATTAATCCTTGGCCGCAGTTGTGCCGATGTTAACTACTTTTTGAAGTTCGGCCTTCTTTAAAAAATACGCTTCAGCTAAAGTCTGACCGATATTAATTAAACGACACGCTGTTTGAAAACCTGCCCCATTGTCTGGTGCCGGATTAGTCATAACACACCTCTTGATCGGATGGAATTACACGCGATATTGAGAAAGGCGTGAATTATTTAACTCTCCCGGGATTAAAATAATTTTTCAAAATAATTTTGTTGCCATTAAATTGGTATGATTGTTTTATTAATATACCTTTTCTATAGCGTATATTTGCATAAAGATAAGAACATTCGGTAACTAACTATACTATTGTGTAGTAGAGTTGATCACTTCACGAATTAAAAATAAATAATCACTGAATACCAATTATTCGTATTAGATCACTTAATTGCATTATATCACTGAAAATTAAAGCTTATTACAAAACTTAGATCTCTTAGTATCTTATCCTTAAAAATATTAAAGAAAGTGAAAATGATTAAATTAAGAAATAATCAAAAAACTCATCTACGTAAGTACAATTAAAAGAATTGAAGCCTGGTAACTATGTAAAAGATATTAACTTATTATGAATTGGCCTCTTGGACTTAAGAGCATACTTCTTAGCAGCTTCTCGGAAACTAATATACTAATTTAATGAATACACTTTTTTTTTATGCTTCAAAATTTCATGGTATTTACATTCTACATATTAACTATAGCTGATAAAACTTTTATGAATTTTTAACCTAGCCATTTACTAGTTCGAATCATAAGTGGCTACTAACTAATTGGTTTGTAAAAACATGTCTATTTCCTTTAGGACGCATTAAATCTATCTATTTGCAAAACAAACAAAAATAGTGTATCATATAGCCACTTTTTAACAGATTCATCTCTTTCATATTAATATTTATACATAAATATGTGTTCGGTTTGACTTGGAGATTGAACTTGGATCTTCTAGATTCTAATTCTAACTTGCTCATCGTTCGATCACGAAGGTTCATTAGCAGGGAGATGTTTTTAATTCGTTCAATTCCTTCTAAATCTTAATTGATATGGCACACAATCTTAACCTGGGTTGAATTGTCTTAGATTTTTTATCTTTAGCTGTATAAATATTTTAATAAGAAAAGCAAAACTTCTAAGAATTTCATGTGAAATCATAGTTAGTATTTGTAATATATTTGTAAATGTATGTAATACTTTTCGTTGTATTTGTGTTTCCACTCATTGTTTGTTCAATGTAATTTTGCAAAAAAGGTCCCCGAAGGCCACGCATGCACCTAATGCGCACAAAATTGCATCAGTGGCACGCGTCGCATTAATAAGCATAATTGTTTTGTTTACAAAAGGCTCCCATTTCTCTGTATTACAAATGCGGAGACCTGAAAGGCAGCCAGAAGTTCGAATGTTTACTTAATTTTTTATCTTAGATCTTCGATACATCTTACAATTCCGCGAACATTTATTCCATCAGCGAACCGTCCGCGGTTACGAGCGAACCTGAAACCAGTTTGCGTGGGGAAAAAAGAAACGCCATCATAAAATACCAAAGATAGGCCATTTTATGTATGCTCTATCTTGAATGAGTTATTCAAGATATTTTTATCCAAAAAAAGAAAAAAAAATAAGAAGGTCCACTAAAAAATGTGCTGCAAAAACGCGGCTCGATCTGAGCAAACAGGTAGCTCGAAAATGCTAGACTTAGCTGATTCCGGCTGTTCGGCAAGCGTCGCCGAAGTGCAGCTGGCCGCGTTTTGATACGCGCTATCAGTGCGGCGGTTTCGTCGCGTCCAGCCTCCTCGCTGCATCCGCGGCGGCGGAGGACGACGACGAAGACGATGACGACGGACGGCGGACGACGGCGGAGGCTCCAACAGGTGGTCAAGTACCCGTGGGGCCCTGAGGCGCTTTTGGCTCGTCTTGCTTCGTCCGTTCGTCCCGTCTTTAAGATGAAGACGGCGACCGCGGGCAGCGTGGCGCGACAGCGGCGGCGCTCATTTGGGTGCCGATCGTCCAGGCCGCGTCACTTCGCCGGCTGAATATGCAGCCGACGAGTGTTTACACGTTTGGCCTATTTCTGCGGCAAATTTATTGCCGAGGCGCGCAAGAAGCCCGACTTTTGCGGAGTCATCTTAAGCGCGGCTCGATCTCGTTACAAATTGCGCGATCATCGTCCGCAACAGTCAGCGGGCTCAAATATTTATTCAAATGTTCCCAAGGCGAACTCGGTCTCTCTCTGCAATGTTTACCGAAAAGTCCGGGGTTGAAATGCGGATAAACACCTGTCCCCGGTGACGTAACCGGTGCCATAATAACATCAGTCCCCCCGGACAGACGACGAACAAAGCTACAAAGACACACTTCAACTTCGCGCGAATACCTGAGACTCTGAGAGATCACCTTTTGATTGAGATATCACCGCGATGCAAATATAATCAAATCGTAACTGACCTTTCTGCATGCGATTCGTGTTGCTTTGAATCCGACTCTGCCCCGGTGGATGGGGCCAGGCAGGGCTCCTCCAGAGGTGTTCGCCTCGTTCCCGGCGCCCCTCTACCCCCCCGGGGCAGCATTGATTTCAGAAAAGGCACCTGGCTGGCTGCGATTCAGACGTGCACACGGCTACAAGCCTCTTGCCTCTTCTTATGTATTTCGGGCTTCTCGGCAACAAAATCGTTTTCTTGGCACAAGCCTGAGTAAATATTGAAAATTGAGTTGTTTGCACTTGGGACGTTAACCTGGTGCGATGCCTATAATTTTGCACCATTGCTCGGTGCGTTGAGCGGCCGCTCTCTGGCTACGGAGCAGTCGAACTCCGGATTATGCCCCATTCCTCGATGGCTTGTAATGGCCGAGCAATTTATCCGGACTTTCAATTTATAGCTCGAGAGTTTGCTAAAATAATCAAACAGTTTTTAGTAAGGATCACCTCGTTAGGTACGTAAACAAACAATTTCGCAACTTTGTTGCAAACTAAAAGTTATGCACTCAATGTGAAACGGTTGTACAAAATTATGTAAACGAATTTTTTCTTCTAATCAACAAAATAATATGGTTTTTAATTCAATTTACTCTTTTCATATCTATATTTAGAATACCTATGAAATGCTATAGACAAAGTATGTAAAACTGGGGTATCTGCATAGTTTCTTACTTTTCACTAATAGACCCAGTAAAGTTAAATATTGAAACTATAAAACATGAACATGAAAATATAATTAACTCACATTATCGTGGAGGCGACTGGCGAGCAGTGTTTGATTACGTTATTTACATATGTACTTTAAGCCAGACTAAAAAATACTTCTTTGTCTTACATTTTGCTAAATCTTATAAAAACATGAATAATATTTATTTATTTATTTAAATTGTAATAGATCACAAAATAAATGAGGTTATAGGATATGAAGGTATATGTTTTGTTTTATTAACCTTTCCTTCTTTAATGTTTCAATTCCTACGAGGTTATCCTTATCAAATAAGCAAACATTTCTAACAAATATTAATTTAAAAGTAATGCTTAACTACTAGCGAAAGTATGTATTTTTCAATAATATAAGATATATAAAGGATCAAAGGGTAGTTGAAGGTTGGTAACAAAATTATTATTTACCAATCATTAAAGACCTTGTCTAAGACCATAGCTCTTTTGAAACAAACATTTCCGGTAACAAAAAAAAATTTACAAACCTGTTGCATGAAAAGAGAGTTGCCACGTGATGTAACAACGTCTTAGCGGGAAAGATTTCTTCTTTGGTAGCAAACACAAACAAGTTGTGATTGTTTTCTTACCGGCCAATTTGTCCAGTGAAAGTTCGGCCGATATCTCCCGCGTGCGTCGATTAGCACGCTGGAAACAAGTGCGTTGCGCCGGCGGACACATGTCCGCAGTGCCGCGACAACAAGCCCGCGGGTACGCAGCGACTAACAATGGCCGTCACGTCACACGTGCACGTTTTTAATTCTAATCCGAAATTCAGAAGCACACCTTTCGGCCGGCAGTTCTTCGGGGGTTTAAGCGCTCGGAGCATGCGATCGTGACTTGGACTTAATAAAACTTCTTGCAAATTGTCTTGGCCGCGGACTGATGGATGTTTGACTCCGTCGCCTGGTGCTAGAAATTGAGCAATTGGCAGATTTTATGGCTGGCAGGAAATAAATTAAAAGCGCTAGCGGCTGGCCCCGGCAAGTGCTAGTTACTAAGTAAGCCCGCAAGTGAATTCCAGCAAATTGGCCAGACGAGGTTTTTGCCTCTCGACCACACAAGGCGGGACGTGTCGTTTGTCATCTCGACTTCTGACAAGATTTTTAATAAAATTAATGTGTTATTTTAAAATAGAGACGAAAAAGAGTAACGCACCACAGCTACGATTGTTATGGTGTTATACTTTACTTTTAATCTTAAGTGGTTTTTCTATATGGTATTTTTTTCGCAATAAGTTACAAAGAATTTTAAAATAAAGAATTTTGCATTTGCGTATACAGGGATAAATTTTATACGGGTTTTGTATTTTAAAATGAGTAGGAATATTGGTAGAACTAGCAAAACAAAAAAACAGGAAAAATGCTATTTAAATAGCTCACAGTAGTTTTTCGAAATAAAATATATTGGCAGAGAAAGCAGCTGCCAATGATCCGTTCTCTCTTTACATAAAACTCTCTAATAATATGGAAGCGTCTAAACAACTCTCCGTACCCTGGAGAGGTTTAATTTTGAATTGTTATGTTGACTAAAACTAGACATGTTGATTGATATCTTTTAAATGTTGCTTCTTTTCAAGTTTTTATTCAAGGTCTCTAACATATAAAACATAAACTTTTTTTTAATCTGCCATCAAACTGATGATTAGTGTTTATGAGATCTCATGAATACCTACTTCGGCGAGTTCTTCATATTAATACCACGTCGAATTAAAAAAAATATAGAAAATTATCCCAATAGTGCCAAAAAACGACTTATCAACATATTTGGAGTGTGTCTAAACTACTTACTAAAAGCAATTGACTTTTTAAGTCACTCTCTAAAAATCTTTTCACAAATTGATATAAATCGACACATCAATTTTATTTTGTTTTTAGCATTTGTACATCTGTATATTATGTAAAATGATTTAATTCATGCTTTTCTTTTAAGTTACGAATGAAATTTATGAATTTAATTCATCCATTCTTTGAAAATGCATTAACTGGCAGCTTCTTGAGTATCAGAAAATAAACAGATCCGCGTTCGCACGAACTCTCTGAAAGGTGACTAGATATCCCTGCATTGCATATTCAGAATTTTTTTCCCAGAATTCATAAAATTTTGCATATTTAAAAATTAAGCTGTTTACGTCCGCTTAAAATTCCCCAAGTGAGTTAGAAGTCGTTAGAATTCCATAGATCAAAGCTGCTCTCACCCCAAGAGCTTAGTTTTATGTCCTAACAGAAAAGCACCGCGGGTAATAAGTTGCGTAAAAAAATCTCATAAAAGCAATCGCATAGATTTCGAATTAGTGTTTTATTGCCGGAACCGGATAGAAGAGCAAATCTAGGAACGGAGGAGAATTTCATCCAACCGGGCTCTCGGATATTCTGGTTTGCGAGGAAACAGTCGCAATTTTTATATTTATAAAAATCGATATCCTCCATTCTTGTCTTATGTGCTCACTGGGGAAATTATTAAAAATTGTCCGGTTTTTATTTTAATTCAAACCAAAATGGTGTCACGAAAAAGAATTATATCTTCGAAAACAGTTCGCTTCTAATTAGGGGCACGGCCGCAGAAAATTGATTGCTTTTCGATACCATTTATCATCTTCTTAGTTTTTGCTTTAATTAGGGGGTGTCACGGAAATAGTGAATATTAAATCGAGTTTTTTATATCATTTTATGCGATTGGAAAAATACTGTTAGATTTCTAACAATAGTAGCCAGCAACAGCTGGAAATATGCGAAATTGTACAACCAGAATTTAATTATGTAAATATTGAAAGCACGTGTCATTTGTCATCCGAAACGAGTGCCTTATGTCATCATATTTTGAATTAATACTACGTAAAGCTGGATATGTCCAGAATCGATAGGGAATAACAAAAATCCGGGTCAACAATTTTTCACCCAATCATCTTAAATTTTACAATGCGGGAAAAGGCTATCAATAAGCCACTTGTTTTTAAAAGTTTGCTTGTAAGAATATTAATATTTGTTTCTTGATAGTCCAAATTTGACAAATAATATTAATAAAAGCACAGCATTTCACATTATTTCTATGATGCTAATTTTATTTTTAAATGTATTTTGTATTCAAAATTGAATTGCTAAAGTTCCAATTCAAATTTCACATAAACAGTATTTAAAATGCTTGTTCCTTCAGTTAGTTCTCAATGCAACCCCTAGCTATTGGGTTCAAATCTTGTTTTGTAATACTTTTATACTTTGTTGATATGTGACCTTTACTTCTTTAAAACATTTTTCCCTGCATTGAAATAAAATCAGATTTTCTAATAGTTTATGGAACCCTAGAATTTAAAGTCTATATTATGTCAAATTGAGCTTCATACCATTTGGAAACTTATGAAACCGTACAAACGTTATATTTTTCTTTTTCTGGTACAGAACATGGTTTGTGTGATCAAATAAATCGATTTAGTTTTTTAAAAGATATGCGTATACGAAAAATATCAATTTATTATTCCGAATAGATACAATGTAATTTTATCTGTCGTAACTTTGACGAATTATGATCATTAAAGTCAGAGCTCAGAGAAGAGTGACAATTTAAGCGAAATTTCCGCTTCTTCCACGTGAGGATTTCTTCAAATGATGCACACAAGATATTTACATATGAGCAATTTTCTCCCGAAGCAGCAGGCAACCAATTACTCTGGTTGCATTTGCATGTTGGAACCTAAAGTAAGAAAACGAGAAATAACAAGCCTAAGTAGGCAGTAAGCCAGTACTTAAGGGGAAACTACGGAAGGAGCGAGCACAGGCGCGATAGCCTATAATCAAACTACACAATTAATTAGGGAGTGAGGCGAATGATAATCCGCGGAGGGAATGCATTTGCATGCAATCTTGGCGGCAATTTGTTCCCTTATTGCTAGTAGCACGCAATTTGTGATCGACTTTTGCATGCTAGCCGCGCATAAATAGCACTCCACGCGACCCTGCTTCTAATAAAACATGAATAGACAAAAATTGTGAAGAGCTGCATGAAAAGAAAACTCGAGCCACCCATGACGTGACGCACAACCCTCCGCAGGACGTCACAAGGAAGGGGCTGAACGTAGTAAAAACTATTTCAGCGCAGAAAAGCATTGATTGCACCCGGCTGATAAGCCAGCTAATTATGGTTTATTGAGATGCTGATAGCAGGCGTCTTAATTATTCACAGACGATTAATTTCTGGGCCAGGATGTAAACAATGAAGATATTCCCTGTCGCGGAAAGCTGCTGAAGGTGAGGGGGCAATCGCATTAGCTTTAAGTTAATTGCCGTGCAACACTTCTCGGGCAGTTTCTAATTCCAATCAGCGGCTTTTTCTATCGGCTGTTTGCGCTTTCTCAGCCGATGCTTCAATTCATCTTCACGGACGCCTTTCACTCATTGCATTCGATTGCTTTGAGTCATCGACTTTAATCTTTTCTAAGGGCGGGATTATTATGAGCTCTTGTCGCAATTATCATTGATTTATTATGTTTACTACGCAAAATAACTAGGTCTTACTCTGCATCACTTGCCGATCCTATTGCTTCTTGTGCTTTAAGAACTGAAACAGTCCAATTAAAATCTGCGCTTATATCAGCACAATAAAATGAGGAATAATCTATTCAAATTTTCCTTCTGCATTTTACTCTTTGGAATATTTATTACTGAAACGGTATATTCCATCGTAATAATCTTCAAAAAAGGTTACAGCCATGACTGAATGATATGTCCCAATGTAGAAATTGTCTACTTTACTTGCTAGATTTTTTCCATGCAAACCCTACAATGTTGTCACTCATTCGAAATCAGTAATATATTTTAAAATCAAAACAATCCAATGGTCTTTTTTAAGTATATGCATATGAGATATAGGCAAAATCAGTCTTGGTCTTGCAAAAATATAAGAATAAGGTCACTGTTTCGAATTTATGAGATTACTTGTAAAATGTTCAAAAGAACTCAACCCAGAATTGATTGGAATTCGACATTATATGTAGTAAAACTAGTGTACAAATATAATGCTGACAAACTTTCTAAAAGCTTTATAGGTATAGTTATCATGTAGTATAGATTTCCCAATATTCATGAATTTCGTGAAACAAATAGACTTAAATAGATCATTGTACATTTAAAGGTAAACGACGAACGAGGATGAACACGTAAAAATATTCCGTCTGAGGTTTTCATTTTCACAGAAGCCGAAAAAGTCTACTCTATGAATATTAAATTTACTCTTTATGTTTTCCACGAGTAAATCCTAATTAAGATAATTCCCACGGCTGCGGTTTTTCAGAAAAGTCCGCTGTCATTTGCCGGTAAAGAGTGTGGCACAGATAACTAAACGGCGGAATTTTAAATTTGCGGCATTTAACAATATTTATTTAAATGGAGACGCGGAACAATAAATTATTGAAACCGCTGTTGCTGACTGTTTACTGTCAATTCAATTTGTACCAATAATTCTAATTCTAATCGTACGTGCCGACGGAGCTGACTAAGTCGGTTCTAATTCGAGTCAGAGCCGCGGTATGTGCGGAGCGCTACTCCTCCGTATGCAAAGTCACCATTAAGTGAATCAAAAGCGAGTTCGGATTTATAGCGCTGCGGCCTGATCAGAATTTCAATCACACATGTTTTGCCTATTAGAACAAGACCAAAAATAATTTGCCCACCTTTTAGCGGGGCGATGTTAATGAAGTATGCTCGGATCGCAGACGCGCATGCTGAGCCCCGCGAACGTGGGGCTCATACGCGATGGAAGTCGCGCTCCTTGGGGCCCATCGTGCGGCCCTCCGCAGCCCGCAGTCCCAGAAACTGAAAGGTCAGAGCGGGGCGCCAAAGAGTGCGCCCCCCTCGATCTTCCAGTTCCAGTGCACAATTTCTAAGCGGGTCATAATGTGCCACTAAATATGCAAATCGCACTGCGTTAGGAGCAAGTGAGGGGGTGATGCCGTAGCTCCACAGCCTCACTGCCCCACGAGCCGGCGGAGACCCACGCAGCCAGCGTCTTAAGTGTCCCCGTGGAAGAGGGCGACCGATGGGACTCCACTCGCACGGCGACATGTGGAAGACTGCTGAACTGGCGAGCGCTGGACAGTAGCTGACCGCGCTAGACAAGAATTTTAATAAGACGCTTTTTTTGCCGGGGCCCCACTGCACTATCAGCCGCGGAGACTCCGATGGACATTTGATACTACGTCCATCGCCCCGCCACCAAACAATTAATTATTTATTTTATCTCTCATTTTTTCGCTTTTCATTTTGTCGTTTGGACTCTTGATGTTTTCGAATTTTAATCAGTACGCCGCTTTGTCTCCGAACGCTGTTTACCACAAGGAGGGCGCGATGCGACGCGCCGCAACGTAGAGCGTGCCGAGAAGTATGATGGGGTTTCATAAACAAACATTGCCAGAAATGCGCCATGGTCATGACAAAGAAGGTTTTTATCCGAAATGGGTGACTCGGAGCCAGGATCTCGTCTAACTAGCTCCAGACATGACGCATTTGTTTACTTGAATCACTCAATCTATAAAAGCCACGGACCTTATAAAAAGGTGATATTTTCTAGATAGTGGATTAAAAATATTTATTTAAGCGCACACAAAAAAGCTGGGTATAATTCTAACTCCAACTGTTTTTAAATATTCTTATTTTGTCACTGCCATTGAATCCTTAATTTTAGAGAAACTTCAATCTTGAATTTTTGAATTTCGCGACTATTCGAGCTATTTGTTCTACATACCTATGTAGATTTTAACTGATATATTTTCAAAAGACCTGTTTAAAGTTTATACTAAGCTTATCATTTTTCAAAGAACACAATTGATATACAAATTCTGAAGGGACCAATTGAACTTTTGAAAAACGTTTTTGGAAAAAACGAAGCTTTCATTGAATTGTTAACATAAAATATTTTTATACATTTCGTTTATTTAGTCAATAACGTCCTTGAAATTAGTTTCTCAGTAAAATTGCAATTCAGGTATAATTTTCATTTGTTTCAAAGCCCACCGCTGCCTAATTTAGCTAATGAGAAACAAACATCGTGGAATAAAATAGTCGAAAAAAGATTTGTGCAAACCTTCCAGGAATTTGGTTTCGCGATTCGCGACTTTCTAAATGGATATTTGCAAAGTAGACAAATCGCCGCCCAGCGGGCCTTGGCGCGATGACTCTCCGAAAACTGCGACGCAGAGGATCACCGCGACCTTTGCGAAAAACGAAAACATCAAAAAACTTTTAATGAAATTAACTAACAGTATTTTTCCTTTTTTATGCCTCACATTACCATTTTTCTCTTAAATTTCAGGTTAACCCGGGGCCATCGCATCGACTTCGACGACGCCGCGCTTAAATCGTGCAATTCTGCGCGAAACGCGAAGCAGCCGAACGGTCGTCTTGAGGAATTTTCAGCATCCAGTGATAACGCGGACGAAAAGCCAGCAGCATGAATAGCCGAAACCGACTTTATCCGAAAATGTCCATAATTTTCTGGTTTTTATTTATGACGCTGGTGACATCGATAGTTCATGTTGGAGCCGTGGAGAGCATAAGTAAGTTGTCTTATCACGTTCCAGGGGAGATATTTTTAAACCCGCCAGTTTTTCTGTTTTGAACACCACACGACCCAGGCCCGCATAGAGGCATTAAAAATGTCACCTTTTTAATTTAATGATTTTATAATTTCCCTGTCAAGAGCTTGAGCCGGTCTATTCGTTTCGGGAAATTTATTAAATTGGCAGACAATAAACTTAAAAAGTGGATCCGAGGGGCATATGAGAATCTCTTAATGATCCTCCAATGGGCTCATTAAAAGCGTAATTAAGATCGCTTTTTCAGCTCATCAAACAATTTTTACTGTTCACTAAGCATAGGAAATGACCCGCGCTAGACGCATAAATCGCTTCGATATCTGCTTAAAATTTATTTCGCTTTTAAACGAGCCAAGGGAGTGGAACGTGGGTAATTTTTAACAAATGGGATGGCTTGTGCCAACAAGCGTAAAAATCTCGCATGTTCCCATTCACCCTAATTTTCGGGAAGTCATGGCACACTTTTAAGAGTTGTTCTGGCTTAACACGGACCAACCTATTTTACGGTTAATGGTCCCAACTTTACCAAAAGTGCTTGGTCGATGGTGGAAAATGCACGGAATACCTTACGTTGAATTTTTATGTAACGAGCCCTTTTTTATGTTGTGTACTTAAGCTTTCGGGTATTTCCCAGGCCCTCACTGAATTAAATTCTTTTGGGCTGTAACATTAAACTAATCTCGTAGATGAATACGGAGATATTTCAGATGCTGTTAAGGATAATTTTTAAATATACATTCTATATGCAGTATTTTCTTATCACTAAAATAAATAAGAATTTCCTTAAATACATTCAATTCGCAAAGACTGGTGAAAATGTATCCCCCTCTATCCAGTCAACCTCTTGAAAAACCTCTCTTAAATTAGACAAACATTCAAGGACTTTAAGAATTCCATGATATGTCAGAATCAAACAAGACCTTGAAAAGAGGATTTTTCGAACTCTTATGAGCCAATTAAATAATTATTTAAAATTTAGTTTTTAATACTAAGTATCTTTATAGTAAAGAAAAAAAAATACATACAATAAATAATAACTGTAACATATGCTCCAGTAGAAAGTCTGTCAATAAAGAAGCTACAGTTAAAATTTCAAATCAATCAGTAAGTAGGTACCTAAGTAATTTTCATACTTAAGCGCCTTCCCCTCGCGATTTTTTAAATAAAGGTTTATATCTTTGAATATTTAAAAAATATTTCCATTATCTACTAAAGTTCAAACAGATATTAACCCTTAGCAGATTTTTTACTATCAAAATAAGTTAATCTGATGTTGCCTTTATGGAAAAGGTTTTAGCCTAATTAAGAGATAGCAGTTATCAGCTAATGGCTATTACCTTATTCGCGATTTTAAGCATTAAAAAGTAATTAATTTTAATCGGAAGACCAACACAAAGTGTGATAAATTGCCCATTTTTGTTTTATCCCCATCTACTAAATGTCTCACAGAAGACCTATTTATTCGGAAACTGCTGATAAAAAATTGAATTCCCTGCCGGAAATTGCCCAATGCCGTGCTCCTTGTGGGGCCTAGATAAAAAAAACAAAAATGAAGGAAAATCAATTGAACTGGCAACAGCATGTCTTGGCAGCCTCGAGTCGGGTTAGCCCTGAACCCCGGAGATCTTGTCTCAGCTGCCTGAGATAAGCATCTTCCAGATATCCTCTCATAATAAAAATTTGCTGCCTGCCTGCCTTGGTTTTATGACTCCAATTAACAAAATCAAATGCCAAAAATACCCGGGGCGGGGCGAACAGCATGAGGCTGTGTCAACACTCCCGCCGTTCATTCAGAATTCCTGGCCCAGCAGGTGACCTGTGCTCAAAGATCCTAATTAACTCTGCTCCCGACAGCCGGGAGATGGAAGGGCTATCTCCAGGTAGACGCCGGGTCACAGAAGGGTCCTTTCTTTCCACTTGTTTGCCGACAAGCGCCACCGGAGATTATTTCCCTGGAAGGACGGATGTTTCTCGTCGAAACTCCAAAGAATGCCCGACTGTCTTCGTTTCAGGGCAACCTGTCGTAACGGTTCCCATCATCTTAAAGGTACACTTTCGTGGTCACTTAACGATGGCACGAAGAGAGATAACCGCCTTTTAGGTAGTCGCTGCCTCAGCCGTAGACTGGTTACTCCGCGGTTTCGTCGGAGACATCGACGACGACAACGACAACTACGACGATGAAGCGCGGTGCAGCGGCACTGGTTCTTCTGATATAATACATCAAAAATTAATACATATTCAACTTACATAATTTATTCATATCTTCTCCGCAGCAAACCGGTCAAGGACACTATTAATAGCTCGCGTAATAAATATCTGATTCCGCGATGCAAACCAGTTCTGATCTATCTCACTCCGCCAGCACGTGCCAAGAAGCTTATTAGATACCAATCTGAGCCGCGGCTGGTCAATATAAAGAAATTTCAGCAGAACGCCGCGTCGCCCGAGTATCTTCTTCTGTTCGGGAAGATCGTTAAGTCATCGCCCATCGGCCAATATTTTCACCGATTATATCGCTGAAAACATCGGAATCCGCTACAAACCACTGCCGCGCGACCGCATCGCGGCACTGACCGGCCGCGGCCAGTCGGGGAGCGGCCTCCAAAGGGTCCTGGCCTCAAAACTGTACAGCCGCGGAGATGTTCGCGATCGTACAGGTGTGTGGCATGTGGAAGAAAAATTCCACATTAATGACCTTTTCCGCTGGTGCAAAACACCTGTTTCAGGTTATTTATTATCCAGGTTTGTCCTGATGGGCACTTGCCGCATTTTACATGTCTTATGTATGTAGGGTTAACGATTTTAATGTCAATATTTTACCTTATACTGCACTTTGATTGGATAAAGAGGAGTACGCAAGTATAGTTTTTATACCGAAGCCTTCCCTAGAATCCAGATCTTTATAGCTTTCCTAGAAATTCTTCTTCTTAGTATATATTATCATTTATTAACAAGTAGGTAATATTTAGATGAGATGCATAATTCTCTACAAAATCCAAATCGTGCACTCCGAATACAACTAAATGTAAAATTTCGAAAATATCAAATTTCTCAAAGCTCGTGAGAAAAATCAGAACTCAATCGGATATATTTACTAATTAATTTTAACTAAATTAACTTGGCATAAATAAATTAATAGTATATTATTTTAAATTCATTTTTATAGCCTTACTACTTTAGATTTCATTAATACGCAAATTTCAGTGTTTTCTTCATCACACGCTGGCGATCATAAAAACTTTAAGGCACTTCCCGAAACTTTAGAAAGGTGAAATTTAATATTGCAGGCTGAGTTCAGACAATAGAAGATTGTTGTGGCTTGAGCATTCAAAAGTACAGATTTAAAACGTAAAATTTTATATGAAATCTTCGAGAAACTTTATTACAATTGCTTCGAAATAGCCAACCTTTATATGTAAGTTTTTTCGACCATGGTGTAGTTTTATCTACTTAGAGTTTAAAAAAAGTTTTCTTTGAAATAATTCAGGTTTTATTTTTGATTTCGAATAAAGTTGTCAAAACAAGACAACAAATATTAGTTTAATTCAAAAGAAATAATTTTTTTTTGTAATCAGTTGCCTTTTGATTTATTTCAATCGATTGTCAAGTTAATTGATAAAAGTATATAAATCAATTTAATTGAGTTATGTGGGTTTGCAGAATTGGGAACATGTTGTACCTACTATGAGAAATTGAGTTAAATTAAGTTAATTTATTCATAGTCACCTGAGATTATGAATGATGACTAAATTCCACAGTTAATTTAATAGAGTACTATGTAACTAGTAATGGCTAATGTTAAATTTCTAGAATTCGACGTCATATTCTAGTGTATAAAATTTCTAAGTACTAACCATGAGAAGTTGATGAATTACGCTACAAAACATTTGAAATGATGTGCAAGATGCTTGGGTTCAATAATTTTCAATTAATTAATTACTTGATTCATAGCTCATTATCAAACAGACAGACAAAAATAAAATAAAAATAAAAATATTTGATTATTGGCTTAAAAACAAAAAGGAAAATCGATTATCTAAAACTACTTTATAATTGAGTACCTACCTTTATTTAAATAAATCCACTTTTGAATAACCTAAAGTTATGGTATTTTATTATTACCTACGATCTAAGCATATTAATGAAAATAGGCCCATGAGACGTCTAATAGCCGAGAAAAAACAAAACGGCCAATTTATCTCACTTTGCATGTGTCTTCCGGCTAAAATTAATTGTTTTCTAATGTTCAAAATCGCGAACACGCTAATAGCCGATAATTGCCACCTCTTAATTAGACGCCATGTACAATTAGTAATCGCCAGGGAAGATTAATGTCATACCCCTCTCCCGCTCTCCTCTTGGAATTTTTATACATGTTTTTTACCCATTGCCTTTTCCACGTAAAATTAATCAAAAATTATTTTATTTTTATTAATTCCAGCTGGACGACGGCAATCCTGCTCCAATGAGGGGGAAGAGGTTAAAATCGACGCAATTAAAGACTTCAGGTGTTTCAAATGCATTTGTCAGGTAAGCAAATTGCTCAAACTTGTTTTGAAGAACTTCTTATCGTTCATTAAATCTCCGAAGAGTCTCTCGTAACAATGAACTCTCCAGTTGGCAAAGATTCGGAATAAAACAAAAACTACGTGTTGATGGAGGCAAAACTCTAAAGCTTGTTATATAGGCGCGGCTTGTTTCAGGGATCAGCAAGCTCATGATTTTTGCGTAGAAATTAAACGCCTTAACTTTGGCCATTTCAATAAGTGGCAAGAGGAAATCGAATGACCTTCAAAAATTAAGTAATCATTTGACGAATCAGAGATTTTATATAAACTTTCTATACAAGTGAAGAACTCTATTTTTCTTGAATAATAACAACACTATTGAAAGAATTAATCCCACTTCTACATCTTGAATAAACTAAGAGACTTCAGTCATTTCAGTAACTCTAAACACGGAAAAGCCAACTATGCCATTAAATCAACCTAAACTTAAAAATTCAAATTTACAGAAGATAATAATTCCTTTCTAACATTCTCAGAGATTACTTAATTTTTTAAACTATTTATGACAGCAATTAGGTACTTCAATTTAGATTAATTTAAATTCTAATTTAATACTGTTACTGAATGCGTAATCAAGAAAGATTTAAAAGATTTGATCATAATTTACTACTTCACATAAAGTTTTTTGATAAAACGACACGCCTAGGGGCATAGAAATTGTAAATATAATGCAAATATAAACTTTGAACGATAGTTAAGTCTCGGGATCTAATTTAATTATACAATAATTTATACACGTATGTATACATATGTATATGATAGAAATATAAGTTGTAAAGGTACTATAAATGGTTTATAGTCGATATATTTCTATTTTATATACTCCTTAACTAATGTAACAAAATTTCTATTGGTACTTACCTAATGCAATAAATTATTACGGTTTGTAATATGAAATTCAAGCATCTGTGTATTTAACATTTTCGTCTTAAATTCACTTTAAGTACCCCAACCTTGTTCCTCCCGATTTATGATTTTTAGAAATTCATACGAAACATGACTCCGATACTATCTAATAAATATTTTAAGTTCATTTTTGCCTGGAGACCATCTTTCGCTTGGCTCTCTGCTAAATTGTAAAAGGAAAAAGGTATTTCACCGCCTTTATCCTTTCGAATATCGACACTTAAACTTAAATGCTTGTCTATCCGCAGAAATGGAGGACTATAAACCCCACTAGTAAATATCTTGTCCGCAATTCTGACCTCACTAAAAGTGATGTCGCTTTCCGCTCCAACAGCAATTTAAGCTGAGGTACATTCGTTGCAGCAGTAAAACGCAAGGATTATGCATATGACACGATTTTTCAGAAAGTACATTTCCGAAGTTATCTCATTGTAAACCAATAAAACCCTCTTGAGTGTCACTGGGGAAATAGGATTCCGGAATATCGAAACGCCAGTTACTACATTTGGTCTGTAAATGTGAAATAAATGACTCGAACCGAGAAATCTGTTAATGCAAGTTGAGCGAAGTATCAATGTTTCTTTTAAAGTTCTTTTACTGCATCAGTAGACGAAACTTTCTAGTCGACAGCTATTGAAAAAGTGCTGGCAGTAAGCCAGGTCAAATACCCTCTAGGAAAATGTTATTATAAAAGGACAGTGTCCTAAAATTAAAAAGAAAAAGCCATATTCAAAAACTAATATTAAAATATTAAAAATAACTAATATGTACATATGTGTATCTAAGCCCCGTCAATTTTGACTGGTATTTCATATTTCAACTATTTAATTTTTTGAATGAGCCATCTGAAAATTAAATTTCTAATTTAGGAAAACATTGGGTTTTTGCGTTTTGTAATTTCGTATGAAACTGGGTTAATAATATAGCAACACTTTTTTTAATGAACCAGATTTTCAACCAAATTTCAAATAACTATTATTGTTAAAGTAAATATTTTAACCGATAAAACAAACAAAAAGGACTTTTAATTTAACTCTCCTCAGTAATTTGTCAAATCTGTACAAAATCCTTCTTATTAAAAACCTCACTTTGAAGGGACAAACTTAATTTAGTTAATTTATTTGACTTAGTGACTAAACTAAGAGACAAGAATTCTAGTCAGTTCGATTGATTTTCCTTCAAAAAAGATTTTCTTACAGTCGCACGCTCTGCAAACATATTTTCGTCCGGGAAAATCGTCGTGTATTTTTCTCCGCTATGTATTTTGCTTTGATTTTAGCAAACGTGATGACGAATTGCCATCGATGAGGGGGTTTTCAATCGACTTCGAACTTGGAAAAAGAACTTAAGAACTAGATCTCCGCTGAAGGGAAAACGCAAACAGAAAAATATAATTATGTTAGGATGTTCATCTTGAAGAGATAAAATAAGTGCTTTTCGTGCTTGCTCGTCTGTCTTCTGAAATAAAATAAAGTCATCTATAATCTTTCAAATAAATATTTCGAATTGCTCACAAACGCAAACAGAATGTTTTGATGAAAAGTTAGAACTGATTTAAAATGGTTTTGCACTTTATGAGATACCTAAGCCTTTACTGTAAAATCAATCTGTTTTAAGGGTTTAATAAGGATTTCTTAACGAGCTATGAACAGTCAAAGAATAATATGAAATTAAAAGCATTATTAACTCTTATTATTCAGTACTACATAACGAATTCGAATAGAACTAATAGGTTGATTTATATGGGGTCAGCCTTTTTTTTATATTCGGTTTCAAGAAATACGTTATGTATACATGTTATGTTATGTTATGTATATATGTTATGTTATGTTATGTATATATTTTCTGTATTCAGTTTTTTATAAGCTTACCTAATTGACCAAAGTAAAAATCAAAAATTTAGGACACAATTTTGTTTTGATGAGTACCTATCTAAATTAATTTTGTAGATATTTTATTGATGTTTGGCCAATTTACGCTAAAGGCATTTTAAAAATAAGATATGCATTCCTCACCTTAAAAGCTGCTTTCACACTTAACCTATTTATTTGATCTAAAACTGTCAAACTAACAAATGCTTATACATAATTTATTTCGGTAAAGGTTGACCATGGTAATCGAGGCAATATTCAATAGGTCACCCGTTCCCGACAACTCTTCAATGACCAAGTTTTGATTCAGTTTAATTAGTAAATTACAAGATGAAAACAAAGTCAGAGAAATCTTTAAACGAAGGAAGAAATCAGCTAAAACCATTTAGTTCTGAACGTTCGGCCTCATCACATTCAAGTGAATTACGCGTTTCGACGTCAATTTCAATTGAAATCGCATAAATTAATGCCGTGGCTACATATATCCACAGACTTCTTTCCGCCTTTGAACAAAAAAGAGAGAACAAGTTAAAGAAAATAGAAAAATAATTAAACATAGCCCCGCGAGGAATCGCATTTTAAAGCAGATTTATTTCACTGCTTGGGCACTCCTAAGAGCTGAAGAAGACGACCAGATCGAATTTGCGGAGTCATCAAACGCAATCACGAAGTGACCGATACTTTTATAAAATCGATCGAGACACTTGAATTAGTCGGATTTGTCCGCGCCGATTATTAGTCGCAACAGCAAAACCGAATCGTGTTTCATTTCAAATATTTGGCGCCACTTTGGCATGGCGCCACCACCTCATCTTCATTGGCCTTTAAATCACCGAGTTGTTATGGTTTGGCAATTGGTTTTTTCGAATTCTCCGAAAATATTTCTAACACTTGCCTCTTCCGCCAGGTATATTTAATATATCAAGATAATTCAAAAGGTGCGTAGGCATCCAGTTTAGCTCAGACTACATTTGATCACTATAACTTATTACAAATATTTATAACAGTGGCGCCAGATCGTTCGTCTTTTGCCTACTTTTGGAGACCGAGAAACCATTTCAAGTGTGGCCTTGAGACGCCAAAAAAAATTCAATTTGGTCTTCTATGTTATTCTATGCAACATTCCATTTCTGCGGTTCTTTTGGCCAAAAGTGGATTTGTATGTTTCATGTCGGCGTGACGAAACATCTAACTCGTTTAGTTACATCTGTTTGAGAAGAATATCAATTTTTTATAATTTTCACACGCCTCGTGTCAGTCTTAAATATCTTCAAACATATTTCAGCGTTTTTTACCTATTTTAGCTATGCTCCTAATTCCACTGCGATCAGACATAATAAGTTGGTCTGTTCTATAATAATTGCAAGCTTTTCGTTATCACTGCAATTATCTCATGAAGGTTTATGCAATGGAATTCCTAGCGCCATAGGTCATTACATAGATTTTAACAAGTGATGGCGCCGGGTAATTACACAAAATTGCAACAATACCCCTCGGGATGGAAGCGTTAATTACCTTGGACTAATTTAATTTTCCCATTACCATCGACCACAGTTTGCCCGTAAGTGCTAATGCGACCAAAGTCCAATTGCTAAGAAATGTGACCGCAAGCATGCCGCAGCTATGCGTTGTTTGTACGGGCACTGGAATAATGGAGTCCATCGGATAAATCGTTATCCCACAATGGAAGCGCCTCATATCGATGCAGCACTCGGCAAATACGATATAAAAATAAACCGCCCGCCCAACCTCAAGAGCTTCGATGTAAGATGGGTAATTCAATTTAACCAACGACACAACGTCGATTGCAATCAGTCTGCCTCCTGATTGCATCTAGCGTCTTGTCTTGTTTTCCTACTGTATAACAATGTTTTGAATTAGAAATGAAAATGTTTATGCACACCCAGGTGTATCCACACATGACATGATTAAAATTGCAAAAACTTGGTAAATGTCAATATAGTTTTTTCTTTTCCCTAGTCATAAACTGTATCGATACTTACTTTGTATTCGACATCGATACTCTTTTATTCGATATTTTTACTTATATCATATTTACATGCGAACTTGAACATACGCGGAGTTTTTGTACAGAAGTTTTCTATTAACATTTTGAATTATATGTAAATGCATCACTGGAACCCGCAAATACATTTTGTATATCCCATTAATTAATTGGTATCATCGAATAGGTCTTCTTAAATTAGTTCAAACATTTCATATATGAAAACGTAAAACTTTCCTACCAAAAATGGAGAAAGCAAAGTCATCTGTTAGTAGTTGTCCGTCCAAGAAAAGTAAGTTTAAATTGAGTGCTAATGTCATAGGAACAGTGTTTTTTAATAAAGTAGGTAAAAATAAAACAATGGACTATTTGAATCCTCATGTTGATCTCAATGTAGATTTTATGGCTAAAGTGACATTATAAATTTTGATTCGGTCTTATTTGTTGTCCTGTTATTTAAAAACAAAAAATTGCAAAACATCTTAGATTTGCTATAACTTACTCTACAGTCTATTAGTAAATCTTTAATCAATTTTAAGACAATTTTGTATAAGTCTACCTATCCAGAATCAACCAGAAATTGCAAAACATAATTAGTTACCGCCTCGTCGATCTCAGTTCGCCGCGCGGCGTCTCTGCCGCTCGCTAACAGATCGAGTGTAACATAAAATTTCCATGCGATCGTGTCGTGCACTTGCAGCACCTCTCCATGATTATTAACAATTTTTCACCTGACACGCTGTCGTTGCGTTGGACTTTGGAGACCCGGAGCCCAAATTCGCGGGCATTCGCAGCATTGTACGCAGTCATTGAGCGCGCCGTCGTATAAGGGTATGTGTGTCGAATGTTATGTAAGCCAATAAATTATCGCACTGATAGGCGCTGCAGTCCAGTTCTGGCTCGCATTTTTCGGAATTCTGTTTCATTTACATTACTATTTATTTACCTCGCGCTGTAATATTATTTTGATATATTTCTAGCCTGGTGCGGCGCTGGTTCGAGCTCGCGAACCGGTAATTATACGTGAACTGGTCATGTGCACAATTTGATCTATTCAACCTACCACTTTTCCAATTCACGATAAATATCTTTAATTAAAAGTAAGTAGACACGTTTAAGCTTGCTTCAATCGGAACTTGATAGCCACATGAATGCACTCATTTCAACATTCTCAGTTTCGCAGCTTTGCGCATTTGACCTTATGAGAAAGTATCAAGTCTAAGCGACGTATGACTCCCAGAAAATCTGGGCTCATTTCTCTACTCCATGCCCTTCTCAATTCTGTCCCCATATTTTTAGCAGTTTTTCATCAGACTTTATAATTTTATCCTAAGCTAGTTTGGAGACTAGATTTATCATGAAACTAAATTTTTAGTCTTTCTATTAATTTCTAACCAATATTTAAGTTGTTCACTGTAGATTACACAATCCACCTCTAAATATGAAGGTAAATATCAATGAGTAGGAGTAGACTTACAAAATGATCTAGTTTTATCAAGCTAGCCAGTGGAAACTGGACCAAAGACGGAAATGATAAGGCTGACAAGTTCTTTGCATAGTAGGACAGGAAAGTGACATTAAATTTAGTTGAAAGGTAGATTTTTTAGAAGAGCCTAATGTATTTGTGTTATTAATAAAAGTACAGTCAAATAACACATTTTTATTTGTAAGGGGTATCTTCAGCATATAAGGCATCTATCATGCTTTTACCCTATATTCAATACCTACTTAATTGTCGATCAAATTATTTAAACTTAATGCCTTAATTATGTGTGTTTTTTTAGAAAATGCAGAAATCAATTTCATCTTTGATGATTGATTTATATGAAAAGAAACCTAATCTATCATAATTGTCGATTACCTTGAATTATTACATTCGCACATTTGTTATCAACCTGAAATTAGAGGCGTCATATCCGGAATTTGAACTCCTGTGCAATATATGGCTCTTTTATGTTTACGCCATTTGAAGTGAATCATCAACTCTTGTGATATGCAAAAATAGGATATCGCGTAAAAACTTATCAGAAGAAGAGTAAACACGTGTGATAAATTTACTTGAAAGAGGTCTTTTTACACATCAAAATCTCTTATGCAAACTCTAAAGGAATCATTCTTGGAAAGAAATAATGTAATGAAACATCGACAGTGATGACGTCTTTTATCATTCAATTCGACAGGAAGAAGATAGATAAGCCACCGTAAGACTCAATAGTGGGAATAATGCAAATAAGGATTAAAATTATTAAATTACCGTAACATCAGGTAACCTTAATCCTAAAAACTTTATAGAGTAAATCTTGTGACCAGGCGTAAATTAGTTTTCAAACCGACTGTATAGACAAAACATAGTAAAATTCTTAAAATGTAATAATGTTAACAAAACTACAATATTAATATCCACGATCTTTACATTAGACGCAAGTGGATAAAGGGGTTCTTCTGGAGTGCGAATCACCAAATTATCAGTCCAAGCTCTCAGAATAAAAACAGTTCTGGTTCTGATACAGAAAAATTACATAAACCAAAAAAGTTAATCGATTTTTTATCGTGAAGGGAAAATGCTATAAAAAATGAAAGTCGATATACATATTTTGGTTTATTTTACTTTGAAATTTATTTCTAGATTGAATGAAAATAATCACAGGTGCATTACCTTTGATAATAATTTATCTAGTACCTATACCAAAACAAAAAGAATCTTTATTTTTTAACCACAGTCACGGTACAGAATATTAACTTGTGCTTGGTCGGTGTTTTTATTTTTAAATTTATGGCTCTTCAAAAGAAGGTGTTGAAAACTCAATTTTATGTTGAAAAATGTATGCTGCCAATTAACTTCGGGGCAGTTTCGCTTCAGCTAGTCTTGTATACATAAGTTACATGGTGTAAATATGCTTAATCTGCTTATTGAAGTGTACAATAGAAAGCATAAGTAGTATACGCGAAGAAAACGCGTAATATCTCTCTTCCAAAAACTCGCGCATCCCTGGACTCGACTTTCATCCCCTGAAGCGAATTAGGGAATTGTAAAACATTTCCTCGCTGACAGAAAAACAGCTTAACGTGTGAAAAACAAATCCGTGAGCAATTCCGCGTGTATCGCCAAAACTTAATTTCCACAGATAAAACAAATGAATTAATTAAGTGGTGCTAGATGCCGCCTGTGAAATTGGAAGCACCACAAAATCCATTTCTTGGCTTTATCGCTGGAAGCGCGCATGCCGCCGGGGCGCACTGACGTAGTTCGAGCCCGCGGGTATAAATAACGCCCCGGGGTACTTGCTTAATTTAATTAGAGCTTTTCTTGCCACTTCGGTTTTTTGCTTCGACTTGTATCAGTAGGAAAACATCCGTCCACAGAAGGTCCATTGATAGATGTGCTCTCGTCATTCGATCGATGACTGATCCCTTCGCGGTCGAGAGCGCGGAAATTAAAATGGGAATATTTCGCTTATTATATGCCCCAATATGAGACGCTGGTTATCAGAATCACAACAGCTGGCGGATATTCAAATTTAGAGCAAGTTTTCGAAAGATTTTTTTCGTAACCGTGTTACGTAACCGCTTGGCTGGGTCCAGATAACAGCCGCAGTCCATTAAAGTTGAAAGTTTCAGTTGTGGTTCAGAGTACATATGTATACATGAATGGATTTTCTGATTAAAATTGCGAACGACACAATTGAGTGGAAAAATTCGATTTCTATAAAAATATAATCACAATACCCTTTGTGTGGCATTGAGCGCGGAAGACCGCTTAATTTTAAATCAATCTCGGAAGAAAGGTTATACAGATTAGATGTTTTAAATTCGCTAGTCACTAATTAATAACTAATAGAAGCTCTTTTGAAGATTATAGTGAAAGATTTACATACTATCGAAAATGATCTTAGTGAACTATGTATACAAAAGACTGACTAGGAATCAAGATAAGCGTCAATCTGTGAGCGAAATTAGCTCCAAATATAAATTTATCTTAAATACTTAAAAAAAGAGAACCTTATAGTAGCTATGTACCATGACTATATACTATACTCATGACTAATATATCCACACTTTTAATTCGATATTGTGTTCTTCACTTTAAGGCTATTATATAAATAAAAAATTTATTTGAGTCCAACTAAGAATATAATATGCGTAAAAAAGATAGACCAGTACAAACATATAAAACATAATAATTGATATTTTAATTACATTTGTTTCAGAACGGCTTCGTCGAATGCGAACAGGAGAGCTGCCCATCCGTGGACGATTGCTATATGATCGAGCGGAAGCCGCCTGGCGGATGTTGTGAGAAATGTAAAGGTAAATTTCAGGTAAAACGAAATATAATTAAAACTTAATTGTAATGTTTCAATTCTCCCCCATTGGGCACCTACAGAATGCGTCTACAAGGGAGTGCGTTACGCGAGCAGCTCCGAGTGGTCCGACCCTGAGGACCCCTGCACCAATTACAAGTGCGTGGCCGGCGTCATCACCGAAACGAGCCTGCAGTGCTACACGCCCTGCAGCAGCCCGCTGCCGCCGAGACCTGGTCAGTGCTGCCCGACGTGTTTAGGTGAGTTTTTTACACCGTCCAGGTGTTTGCCTCGTTTTAATCCGAACTACGGAAAGTTGCTTGGAGCGGACTAGCAACAAATCGCTAGAACTGCTCACGTATTCATAGAAAAATGTCTTTTGCCAAAATGAGTTTTCTGCCACATCCTTAAAGGAAACCAACAGAGTGAAATTTTCAAAAACCGCTCTTTTACTTTCTGCATTTTCTCAATCTGGGATTAATCAAGAATATGTTCGTAAAATTTTATGGGAAAATTCTACAAGAGGAAGAAGTTATTAGTTGCAGTAAAGCTATTAATTGAAATCATTTGCGTTTCTCGAGACAGGTGGGCATGTCTTTTTCCGACTGCAACATAGACAAACAGATATATGTACATATGTATCTACAGAGTGTTCGATTGAACTCTAAAATGTCCTGATCCAGATTTTCTTTTACATACCCCCTGCCTCACTTAATATGATATCTCCTCTTCTTCAAAATCAGGTTTGATTTCACATAAATCCTTGCAAGAACTTCGAAGTTTAAAAGCGAAATTGTATACGAAAGAGAACATTTTCCCTTTTGTGCAACCGGGTTTCGCCTGGTATAGGTATCATAAATGCAGTTTAGTTAAAAACTTCTAACCTTTGTTTCGAAAAGTCTTGCCTATGGGCTAGTTAAACAGTGTTGACTCTTAATCACAATCAATTACTAATCACACAAATTATATAATATACCTACCTATCTACAATTACTATTACAAAAAATAATTTGTGTATAATAATATCCAAAAATTAAAGGAACTCGGTATGCACCTCAAGAACTTTGAAATACATTTTTTTGCAACCATTAAAAACTTTGAAAAATATCACCTTTTGATTTTTAAATACGTTTTTAAATCGATCCTATATTTTTTATAACCTTTTGCAATTTCGTTTCTGATTTATGCATTTTAAAAAAACATGTTTAAATGCTACAAACTTATTTGATTAACATGTTTAATTAACCAATTTGTTTCAGTTTTTGACACATAATATGTTAATTTTTGGGAACTAGTATAGTCTCCCTTATATTATGTAATAATGTTCTTTTTTAGAATTTTCTGACAATAAAACAACAAAAAATAAGTTTTATATAATTAAAGTTGATGACATAATTATTCCCCCATTTCTGAATTTCTAAAAACTTGTATATGAAGAAAAAAGATAGCAGCAACAAATCATTCGTCAAGGCAAATTAATAACCCAATTTTAATATTAAATCATACCAGCATTCCTGGGCTTGTTACGCAGCAAAAACATCATTCCCAATTTAATTAATTGTCGTGCCCGAAGAATACGAGGCCTCCTCCTTCGAGTCGATTTTATGAGGCTCAGTGGAACCGAAAGACGACGGCTAATCAATTAACGACGGTTTTTTGCATAAGAAATTGCCTCAAATTGAGTTATTATCCACTGGACAATGGCACCCCGCTGGCTTACCCGAAATAGCCGGAAACTTGGCCCCGACGATGATGAGCAGTATCGCGTTACATAAATCGCATTGAAGCGGCCGCGCGCACAGAAGTCGCCTGTTGTGTGACGAGTTGGGGCCCCTTCGATCCCTTCGCCCCACGGCGCCCCCTGCAGGCCTGGCAAGTGATCTGAATCCCAAGAATTCTCCTTCCAGACCAAAAAGTCTCCCTGCATCTTCTATCCATTTATCGTTCATCTTCTGTCTGACGCATATTCGGGGCTTAAGGAGGACCACCAGGGTGTCGCCCGAAAAAAGGTTTTTTTTTTTAAATCCAATTGATAGTAAAACATTAAGTAATTTTTTTAGTAAAATGTATTTAGGCAGACCCTAATTATTTTGTTTCAGTAATTTTGTCTTAATATACTGGAAATTTATTCCGTTAAAATTGAGCAAAATTCCCACACACCCTGACCTGAGAATTTAGTTACATAGTTTCTAATTGAAATTTTAGTGAAATTCACAGAATAATTTGGAAGTTGTTTTGTAAATATATTGTTATTGCAATTTAATTTCAAAGCTTTTCCTCGTATTATTTGCGGCCAAATTTACTGAATTTGTGGTAAAACCAACCAAAGATACTTCAGTGAATTTTCCTAAATTACAAATTATTTTTACTGGCAAAGCAGGCGAAAGCTTCCCTGTCTTTCCAGTAAAATTTCGCAGAAAAGTACAAGAGAAGCGCTGGAAATAATTTACAACAGAATTCTTGGGAATCGCTTTTCACTTGATTTTTAACTGCATATTTAGAAAACCAACTCTAGTTCAGATTCAATGCATTCTAGTGAGAACAAATTTATAGGTATAGTGTGGGACTTGAAATTTATTAATACCTACATTAGCACGAGAAAGAATTATACAATATAATAAAATCAAAACCAAAACAATACACATTTTAAAATTCTTAACAATTCTGAAATTTTCATGAAAATGGAGACCTGTATGAAAAATTTCAACTTAGATTAGATATCAATTCAAATCGTTTCCTTTTATTCTCCCTAGATATATTTGAAATTTATTAGAAAAACCCGAGTTCTTACGAGTCGTTTTGACGTAATAATTTTTTAAAACGCTTCCAAATAAGTCCACGAACCACGCTCCTTTCGTTTCCGTCTCGAGCGGGGGAAACCCGGGGCTATCCAATTTCCAAACAAACACAAGAACCGGAACTTGACTACGAATGGGCGCCAGCAAATATTTTCTTTGACGAATTACAATAAAACAAAAATCTCCTCGTAAATCTTCGCAAAGGTGAAAATGCTGCGTGTGGTCGAGCGGGCGAGTTTGCATAAAACAGTCGTAAAAAACGAGAAGATCTCTAAAAATTGCCACTTATGAAATCTACCAAATTCGAGCGATTCGCCGGTTCTTTGGCCATTTTCAGGCATTAAGCGTATTATTTACGGATGGGGAATTGGCCCGGTGCACGGGTCCGGGAAAAAGGTGGTTACCTGCCCGAACGCACCTCGATAACTCAATAATTTATTGGTAAAAGGATTAATCAAGGGAGGCTCCTCCGTCTGGGGCCCCGGCCGGCTGTCAACGTTGCGGCAAGTGGGTGGTCCGCCGCGGAATGTGAAAGCGACTTTGCCTTGACCGGACGGAGGAGCGCACAAATTGAATTGGGTTCCCAGGCGGCTACCCTGGCCGGGGCTCCTTTGTTTGTGCCCCGAAAGACTCCCCGGCCAAATTATCGCGTTGATGGGATGCCGCGGCATAAAGCAGCCAGCCGCGTCCTTATCGCGCTGAAAACTACAAATTACTCGGCAATTCCTACATCCATTTCGAGCTAATGGACTCATATCGTAAAGTAAGGTAAATTAATGACGATGGCAGCGCTCACAATTTTTTATTATTATTTTTCATCTTGTTTCTCATCTTGGTTTTGTTTGGTTTTTTTTTTTTTTTTCGTTAATGTGGTCCCGGCTGTGGCGGGATGGATTTTGTGCCGGCGCGGAAATTCCACGGCCGAGATGTTGCCCGGCCGACAACGAAGACGACGACGACGACGAAGCTTTGGGATCTGATTTAGTTCTCTGGGATAATTTAGATGCCTCAATCTTAGCGAATTATTCTAATTGGGGCTTGATTGCAGTCTGTAGGCCATGTCCTTTGCAGCGGCATTCCAAAAATTACTTTTCATTAACCTGTCCCGGCCTATCTCATGGGCGAATTATGAAATTACTTCTCGAACAAAAATTAAATGTTTTTGCTCATTATTATAACTCAGAGGGAACACCTCTAATTACGACAACTTTAAAACTCAAGAAAAACGCGTAAAACGTGAAAAACTCGGTCAATTCGCAAATTCGTTTAGCACTTAATCCCACCTAAAGTCAGAGTCGAGGTGCAATTAAAGAATTTGAGTAATGCGCTCCGCGACGGAGAGTTCAATTAACTCAGACTTCAGACATTCAACTCCACCTACCTCCCCTACCTGTCTAAAAAAAGCAACTCCCACTTTTTACAGAGTTCTAATTTATTTTTCTTTTGCATAAAAAAAATACTCGCCCATCAGTCCAAAGAAGACTGTTTTGACTGACCAAAGTCAGCAGCAATAAAAAGCCTGTGGCATTATCGAACAATTTTGATTGGCGGTTATTTTCCCAGAAATAGTTTCTCTCGTTCACCTTGGAGTTATTCTGAACGAAATTATTGAAGGTAGACACCAGTTTTGGCGAATTATCGCGTATCTTTAAATTTGATCGATTTAAAAAAAAATATATTACACTACCTACATATATCCTTTTTTTTAAATGAGGACACATTTACCTTAAGCTTAATTCAAAAACTCTCCCAACATTAGAATTTCTTACCAAAACTCCAAAAACCAGAACGTTTATTAAAGCGGAAAAATATCGTAAATTTTTAATAAATAAATTATCAAGTTAATTAATGTGTGTACTTGATTTCTTTTTGCATACTAGTTTTTTTTTCAAATCTGTCGATAAAAACTATCGCGGCCAGTTGCGATATTTTCAAATTTATTCATAGTGCTGATGAGATGTGAGTTCGACATGTACATAAATGATATTTTTAAGAGACTCGATATTTTTACGTCTTAATAATTATGTGAATATGTTAATAGGAATATCTTCTTCTTTCTTACAGGGTGCTACCTAAATGGGCAGATAGTGCACGATGGTCGTGAAGTGACTTCGACCGAGGACCCGTGCCTCAAATGCCAGTGCTCAAACAAGAAGCTGACATGCGTGAAGAAGGCCTGCCCCGTGCTCCAGTGCCCGATAACGAAGCAGATCAAAGTTCCAGGCGAGTGCTGCCCCAGGTGTGCGGAGCGTCGGGAGATCATGCAGGTGCCAGGTAAGAAGTCGAACATCTTCAGAAAAGTGCGAGCACGCAATTTACACCGGTTCCAACTATTTAGGCAAATGCATTCTGGGGAAGGGCGTCCATGCGGACGGCAAGCGCTTCACGCCGGACCACTGCTCCACGTGCACCTGCGCGAACGGGACCTCGGTGTGCCAGCGAACCACGTGCCCAGTCCTCGAGTGCGCCCCGGAGTACCAGACGACGAAGCCCGGTGAGTGTTGCCCGCACTGCCCAATTGTCGCCGAGGTGCGGTCCACGTGCACCCACGACGACAAAGTCTACACGAACAATGAGACCTGGAATTTGGGACCCTGTCGCTCGTGCAGGTGTCACGGCGGCGAGATTCGATGCGCCCAAACCAAATGCCCCAAGGTGAAGTGTCGCCCCAATGAAACCCTCGTCACACCTGAAGGCCAGTGCTGCTCAAAGTGTGTCGAGAGTGCCGGGGTCTGCACTGTTTTTGGGGACCCGCACTACAAAACCTTCGACGGGAAGTTTTTCAGTTTCCAGGGGTCTTGCAAATACCAACTAACCTCCGACTGCAGGGATCACTCCTTTTCGATTCGGGTCATGAACGACGGTAGGAAGACAAAATTCTCGTCTTGGACGAAAACTGTGACCTTGAAAATGAGAGGTATCCGCGTCAATTTGGGACAGAAGATGAGGGTGAAGGTGAATGGGACAAGGGTTTCGCTTCCTTACAGCCACGGTGAGGTGGTCAGAATTGAGCAATCTTCAGAAGGGATATTTCTAGCAACAGAAATTGGGATTCAAATTGAATGGGATGGGGCGAATTTCCTCCAGGTCCAAGTGCCTGCGACTTACAAGAACAAGCTCTGCGGACTCTGTGGAAATTACAACGGAATCGGACGAGACGATCTCACATCTCGAGATGGATCGAATCACTCCGACGAGGAGGTCTGGCGATTTGCCAACTCCTGGAAGGTCGGCGGAGTGAAAGCATGCAGCCGAAAACGCGAAAATCTCGCAAAGAAGCCGAGCTGCAAGCACCGCAAGAGCAGCAGGAGTAGTCCTTGCAAGTCCCTGAGGGAATCGGAGGTTTTCGGGGACTGCGACAGCCGACTGAACCCCTTCAACTACTTCGAGTCCTGCAGGATGGACATGTGCGAGTGTCCCTCTGGGATGTGCTACTGCGAAAGTTTCGCGGCTTACGCGCACGAGTGCAGGCGACTCGGTGTCGCACTGCCGAATTGGCGGGAAACCACAAATTGCTCCCTTGATGCGACAGCGCACGCCAGACAGGTGAACCGGCAGTCCGGCGATCGCGTGCACCACGCCGCCGGACCCCCGGTGACGCGGCAGCACCAACAGCACCAGAAATCGCGGAAGAAAACCCGCCGCCCGGACTACTTCAGCAGACACGTGCCAAAAGCTTTACTAATTCACAAAGCGGCCGACAGAACGCCCCCGCCACTGCACTGAAACGCCTCCCCGAGAGCTTTAATTTTAGTTTAATTAGTTGAACGTTAACTTTTTTTTATATAGTTTTTATTTAAATCAATTTTGCAATTTGCCAAAACGTGGGGCTGTCGCCTCACGCCTGCAGCATTGCAACTCAAGTTCCAAGCATCATCTCATTTTTATATAGCAAAAAGTGTTTTAAACTTTTCTAAGCTTAGTATTGCACTCGATTCCGGGCTCAGCCTCGAAAACTACCTACTTTCTGGTGGTACACCCGTTCCAGTTGAAAATGTGCAGGCCATTTAGGGATGCTGCCTTAAGATAACAGGTGGGAATTTTTGCTTATCAAAATAAACTAAAAATCTATTAATTAACTGATAAATAAAAAAAAAAACATCCAGAAGTCGAAAAAGGTAATTTAATTACATACTTACTTTTTATATAATTTTCTAAGTACCTACCTACAAACAAATCTAAATAATTATATTCTTTTCTATTGTCAACTAATTATTTCCGAAAATTCTCTGGCGCCTATGACTTACTAAAACGAATTTCAAAAATAAAACATTAAACAATATGAGACATAACATGTAACATGACTTTAACAAAAATACTACAATTTGAGAAAAAATAGCTTCGTGGTAACTTTCATCAACTTAAGCAATTAATTTTCAACTTACTTAGATAGATATGCTGAATTCTGCGTATCGTGTTTTTCACGCTATCAACAAAAACAAATCAAAAAAATTATGAAAATTAAATAGAAGTTAACATAAGCAAAATTTCCCAACGTTATTGAAAGCAAATTCCAAAGTTCCATCAGCCATTTTAACGTTAAACGAAATGAATTATGTAAAAACAAACTTAAAACACAAACGTTATTTATTAAACTAGTAAATAAAAGTAAATCATTTAATAAGTCTCTCCCTATACGCTGGATACATACAAATATCAAAAAATGGAAAGAAAAGTGAAGTAAAAATGAAAGAAAACTACATACTATTAAAAATCTTTAACTTATTGTAGAGCTTAAGTTTTATTAAGTTTATTTAAAGCTATGACTAAACGTGTAAAAATAAATCGAAGATGCACAAACAGTATTTTGCCTGAAAACAATTAAAGTTAATATAATTCTACTTGAGTAAATGTACGAGTACTAATTACATGAGAGCAGACGTTAAACAAATAAATGCAATGACGACATAGCGTCTGCAGATGACATACATATACTTAAACCCAATGATAGCATAATTTTTATCATAAGAAACTTCTGGAGGCAATTTTATGTTATTCGTCTAAATGTAAAACGCAAGTAAAATGCAAAAAAATATACCCTTCGATATGTGTTAATAATGTCATGACAGATTTTTGAATGTATGATGAATGTCCTTAGTTGTTTACCTTTTTTATGAATGTCCGAATAATTTAGGAGTTTTTAATATTCGTTTTATATTTAAACGTTCTTAATATATTGTATTTATTTCTACTTGCAAAAAATATAAAATTTTTATTTTGTTTTATAGTTTTGGTTATACTTATTGCGTAAAACTTGGCCAGACATTTTTTTGTAAAATAAAACATACGATTTAAAATTGAAATCAGTCTTTTTGTGTTTGTACATATCACTCTTACCCAAAACCATTTCCTTCCAAAAGTAATTACAAATATTTTCATGCATTGCTCTGTTATCGTCATGATGAAACAGATTTTTTGGGCTATACAGTTTTCCAGGTAAGTTTTTGATAATCGTCAAATAAGCACTATACTCATAAACTTCTCCATTCAAGACTATCAAAAACTTGTGCTTAAAAATTTAAAATTTTAAAAGAATTTGTGTATATACGTAAATGTCCTCTGAGTTTACAAGCAATTCTCAACTTTATGTAAAAACTTCTTCAGTCCAGAAGTTGGGCTCTAATTGGTTTTATTAGTTAGACTCTAAAGTAAGAATTTTAAAGGCAATAAAGAGAGATATTTTTCCCTTATTTGAATTCAAAATACACCATTAAGGATTATAATAATGGCACAACTTAAAACTTTTCATCGTGAAATTTTGGCCTTTTTTTGGAAGCTTTCTTACTTAAAATATATGTTTATTTAAAGTACACGCCAGAATAAAACAGAGTCAAATTTTCACAGTACCATAAAATGCCATCTTCACGGAATGTTGCTTAAGAGTTTTAAAGCTTTCGTTTTTTTATCTATGCTACTTCGTTATTTTTTAATTTTCCATTACAATCTTTAAAAATCGTACTCAATGGAAAACTATTGTTTGAAGATTCGTATATTTAGTTTAGCACTAAACAATTATTCAAACTCAAAACAATTTTCTATTAGTCTAGTTTTGCAAAGTGCATCCAAAGATACTAATTGAAAAAACAAGTAGTATTTATAACATATTTAGATTTATAGATTTGAGCAATTTCGATTAATTGAAGATTAATTTTCAAAACATTCCTCCAATTTCCCCTAAAATACAATATAACTAAATATAAAATTTATGTAATTCAAATTCATGCGCTAAGTTACCTAAATGCTACAAAGTAAAAACAAATAAACTAGAAGCAAAAACCATCTCTACATTTTCTGGTTTACCTTATAGAGTAAAAACCACAGAGATTAAATTTAAAATCAAAATCTGTACAGCGCACATGTCTTATTAAAATGTATCACAGCTCCTTAAATTAATTGGTTTGTAAAACCTTATTAAACCTGGCAATTTTTACATATAGAGCAAAACTGCAGACTTTGTGAGTTCTGCTGCGCATACAGAGCCAGGTGCAAATTATGAAATGCTCTACATAAATGCACAGAAACCGCGGCTCACTTGGGGGTAGGTGAGGCGACTGCTAATTAGCGTCTCCATTCAGAGGCATCCGAAACTCGCGGCAATTACGGGGAGGGGGCTTCTAATTGAAAAGGCTTGACGCTCCGTAGACACGGCCGTTTAATTACGCGAATCGAGCGGCGCGGCCCCCAAAACCCCGTCGAAAACCGCAGAGGAGCAGGGGGCCTCCTTTGGGGCGATCGAACACACACACGCCTCACGTGGCGGAGCCGCGAATCTGAAATTCGAACATTAATCGCCGGTTTATTGTCGCGTGTAGTTTACGACGTTTTGTTCGGCCGCCCACGAAGGAGTTGTCTCGTATATTGATTAGGGAGCACGCCCGAACGAGCCAATAACAATGGTAATTAGGCGGATATGCCGCGGTTTTATGCGTGCAGCCTCGAACCGCGCCGTACATGGACTTGCACCTGAGGCACGCCGCCGCGCCGCGCCACGCTGCAACTGCAGTTCTTTCGGCGCGCATTTACAATCAGGAAATTAATATGTCCCTGTGCGACAACACCTTGTCGGTGGCGGCAATTAAATTGGTTCGGCTACTCCATCACGGCTATTTCCCCAAAGTCAGTATCAAGGCGAAGGTAAAGTTTATGGATCGGGATATGTGCATAATTATTCGAATCGCAGACCAAATTAAGTAGATCTGCACCAAAAAGCGAAAAATCGGCCATTCGCAAACAAATTTGTTTTACTACATGAGCAATTTCATGTTAGATACTTTGTTGGTATCCGCCTTTACCGGAAACCAAGCTAAATTCCAAAAATTTTAAATTATACCAATTCACATTTGTGAAAATTGGGCAACATTTGTCTAAAAAACGAGTATTTATTTGACTTACTTAGAAATTTTTTAAAACGTCCTTTGCCATAAAATCTGAATCAGGTAATCTTTTCAGAATACAATGACGACATGATATTATCTTTGAAATTTGGTCAAGATTAGATTACTATTTACTTTAATAATAGTATGCACTATTAGGATCTTCATTATTTTATTTTAATAAAATACATATTTCAAAAAGTTTTAAAGACTTTTATATTTTTATATATTAACTTATGATTTAAGCTTTAATTTAAATGACATTATCAGATCCGGGATCAATCCTTTATTTTTTAATGATTTTCAAATTTGTTTTAAGTACGATCTTTTTTATTACTTTTTAGTCTTATTTTTTCGAAAATTCTATAGAAATGTTTTGCCGATTCTTTGGAAAACATGTCGGTCTTGATTACGGTATGGATGTTTTTGTATTGTGTTATAAATAATAATGGTAATGGATTAGATCATAAAATAAGTTAATTTTCATTTGAGATATAGGTACTCGAAATGAATGTAAAATATTTGTAGGACAAGATAGTTACCAACATGTGGACAGTATTCAAAAGTGACCCACAGTCGTGCCGAGCTCCCTGGAGCCCGGTTAAAATGCTCCCGACGGAGCATGCAGCTTTTGTGGATCTGCGAGTCACGTCGTCGTAATCCCGTTAAGATTGAATTATAATTCCCCGCTTAAACGCGCCAGGAAAATCACGTTCGTCCAATCTTCGCTTCCTCCAAGATAAAATTCAGCTACCAGTCCGCAGGTTTGCGACTCCTCATGTCCCGCGCGATAAAAAAAAAACTTGTGTCAATTATTCCGTCTCCGGCACGTTCGCAGCGCTGACCAGCGTAAGAGTTGCTATAGCATAAAAAAGCATATAAATTTATGTTTGTTTGTATGCCCAAGAAAAGAGTTAATCTAGCTGCAACCGCGGAGGAAAATAGCTAAAGACCAGTTGGAATCAAGCGCAAGCACGCGCTGCTCGCGGGCTGCCTCTAGCCGCGCGGCCAGCATATCAAATGATGAGACGACGTAACTGGACGCGCGGCGGAGACGCGTACGTGAGGCCAGCGGTCAGCCGAAGAGGCGCACTCGTGCCACCGGGCCTCATCTTGTCTGGGAATACTTCGCGACTTCTTGTGCCGGGGCTCCGCTGGCCGAGTGGCGCAAAAAGCCGCACCAAAGATGGTACCGCACATTTCTTGAGCCATTGTTCGCGGCCGGAGAGCTATGCGCCGCCGCCGGCTGGCTCCAGGGTCTCCAACATCCGCGGAATACGCCGCCGAGCCGCCGAGAAGCTGGCCACTTTTGTCGCTTAATGGGACAGTGTCACTTCGGCACTCGGGTCCTCCAGGAATTGCCGGGCCCCAGAGGCAAGAAGGGTCCCGGGGAGCATACCGCGCGGATTCCCGCGACATTCGCCACTAAGCCGCGTCTTCAGGGATCACTAGAATCATTAATGTAAGACAATTAATAACGGCGGCGACTTGTCCACCGGACTCAGATTAAATCGGCCCCTGGGAGCGCCAAATAATGTCCGATGTTCCGCTTTTTTGCCGCTACCGGAGTCCGAACAGGTTGGACATCGACGGCGGCAGCGGCTTTTCCCGAAATTGTGCAAAAAGCGATTCAATTTCAGCATAAACACGACGAACATCGCGACACCCGTCTTGGACGCGGACTTTTATGAAGCAAGACGTTCTGTGCCGAGAATCTTAATCGAGCCCACTTTCCAGTGCTCACTATCTCGTTAGATTCTTTTTATTTTATTTATTTTTTTTTATTATCTTCCTCCTCCCGAGAAACCACTGCCATTTTGGGCTGCGATAGGAAACAGGAAAAAACTGGAAAACTCGCCCGTTTCCCTTTACACGGGGGCCATTAGGACGCGGCGCTGCAGCATAATTTCATGTACCCGTCTAAAGAGCGCAATGCTCACCATGAATGACTGCGGCGGCTATGTTCTGGCGCTTCCAGGCGCTACTAGGCGCCAGAGCTGAGAAAAAATTTTCCCAAATTAGGAAAACTGAAAAATAATTTGTTAAGAATTTTCTGCCGCGAGCACTGGTTAAGGCAAGCGATGCGACACCGCGGCGGAGAATTCAGTACAGTTTTTCCGTGAAGCGACCTCATTGAATTTATTTTATAATTTTCTCGAAAGAAGTAGGGTATCCTTTTAAAAACGAACCTCAATTCAAATGCAAGGAGCACATTATTTTAATATGTTGAACAAAGACTTTATGTACAAACCCGTTTATATTGGGTTTATGCGCAAAATACCCCTATATTTTTACAAAAAAAAATGTATATTATGTTTTGCTTAAATTCTCACCATGCAACAAGATTGAAACATAAGAAATGAATATCTTAAATATTTAAATGACTTCTTTTTGTGAGTTTGTCAAATTGAAAGTCTAATTGAGATGATATCTTAAAAAATCTGGTTTCTCAAATAAGGTACGCAAAACTAAACATTTTTATATTATACCAGTTTCTGCTCTTTTTTCTTTTAATACTTTGAAATACGCCAGCATAGATAATGAATTTTCGTGCTATTTTTTTATTATGCAAGATAGTGAGATAAGATAGCATATTTTATTAAAGCTTTGATTTTTTAACAAATAAGTTTTGTTATTCCTATAGAATAATGATTATAAAAAAGTATAGAACTTAGGATTTTGGATCAATTCTTAGGAGTTCAAATTAAATTCCTCACATATTAATTGATTACACTCTGCCAGAAATTTTTTAATTTCCAAATACCTTCTAAACTCTTATTTCAAATTTCGAGCAATTAAATTACAACTATACATTACTAAGAAATGGGTCATACTAATTAGCAATTATGTACAATTCCTCCAAATAGAGTTGACAAATTCTTTAAGTCCAGTACTATAAAGAAGATTTATGGAAGAAATTTGGGACTCAATATTATTTAATTCCGACATAACGTATGATCGCTTTTTCGATTTCAAAATGCTCGTAAGCTAATTTTGCCATAACTGGGAGCAATAAAATTCAGTTGGAAGTGGGATAAAATAAATAGACCAAGCAGCCCACACATCGGCCCGTGTTGTAAAATTAAATAGTTGTTGTAGAGGGCTGTGTGATTTTTAACGAAGTATGTAATTACGCTCCGTCATGAAATATTTCCCTCTTTTAGCCTCCACTGGGCACGCAATTCTGAGATCGACCCTTCTATCGATTTCTTTTAATGACTGGGGCCGTTTTACGACTGCATTTTTATTTTTTACATCTTCGTTGGTCGGGTGGCCTGGCTGGCGGGCGGGGGCGGGCCGATGCAGTGGAGGGGGTTGCTTTAAGGAACACGAATAAAGCATGACTTCTGAATTAATTTTTCATGAGCCCCAGCAAGGAACTGCCTCTTTGTGCGGCCGTAAAAAGTTTAAAGCTGTTCGCTGCCATCGGAGAGGCCTCGGCCTTATTCTGCGAGGACAATAAATGCGGCCATGAATATCTAAGTTAAGGCGGCCCCAGTCGAGGGTGGCCACGGAGCTCCGCCATAAAACACTGACTCATATCAAAGGCTTTTTACTGCTTTTGAATTACTTCATCATGTCGCAAGTCACAGCGGAGCCCGGACTCAAAATGCCCGGGGTCCAGGCGACTGCAGTGCGATTTGGTCCGGGCCACCGTCTTAATTTGGACATCTCGAAATTTATCCGCGCGTTTATTAATCATTCGACTCCCACAAACCGCCGGCTCTCGGCTTAATCACTGCCCATCCCGAGACGTGTTCAACATTGTTAACGTCGACTGTCGAGAAGTCAACAACTTGCCGCCGCTGCGGGATCGGGCTCATTTCTTGGGACCAGATTAAGGATAAGATTTAGATTTCTTCGTCCGGTCCGCTTGCCGTGTGGTCTTAATTTGGACAGATGTCCGAACAGAGTCCAGGTGGGAACCGGAATTCTGTTTTGTGTGCCTGTCCGCTGTTTTGCTTCAATTTTGGAAACCTATAAATGCTAATTGGGCGCTGAATGAATCATATGCAAATTGGCAATCAGCGCTAATGAATTAAAACAAAACAAAAAAAAAATAGGCGGCTCAGCGATGAGCCGCATCCCGGTATGTTAAATATTTAAGGTTTTATGCGCCTATCAACTCAACTCCACAAGCTGCGGCGGGCCCTGTAATCACTGATTATTTATGCACTTCATCATTGTGCTTCATGAAAGCGCGTGATCGGTGAGCGATAAATAATTTTTGTTGAGTCGATACACTTTGAATACATTTTCCGCCTCGGCGGCTCAGGTGCCGAGAAGAATTATAATTTTGAGAGATTTATATCTGATTAAATATTAATTGCTTTTTGTAATTAATAGATACACTTCGGTAGTGGACTCTCATTAAGGGGGAATCCAAGGAAATGGGTCTTTGATTATGGATTTATTCACTCTTGAAAAGTTATTTCCATTTCTGTTCGGAATTAGTGCCTTCAACTTAACGTTTTTCCACTGATTTTGATATTTTTGCGGCTAATTTGTTTCATCGAGAATTCATATTTTAATGTCTCTATTTCTTTAAACAAAACAAACTCACACCTGCTGCATTAACAATTTTTAATTAAATACACTCCCAGAAAAACCTTCTAATAAATATTTTATTGATTCTCTATCTATCAACTTTAAATAGCAAGCTCTTAACAAAAATATATAGTTCTCTTCTAGACACGACGTTTTCTTTTTTGCTGATTGATATCTTTAGATTGCCTAAGATTCTTTTAAAAATTTTCAAATTGATGATTAGGCAATATTTGATAAAAAAATTCTTTTAACTGAAAAATGTTTGCACATAATTAAAAATTAATTGAAAATCGAATCGAGTGATGATTGATTTGATGCCAACAACAAGTGAGCCAAAGATGGAATCAATGCGATGATTTATTTTTCATGACTACATATATAATGTACCTACATATTACATATACCTACTTCGTGTTGAAGAATTTTGTGCTCTGAAAAAAACTGAGCTTAATGTTAATTAAACCTATAAAATCTGTGGATGATTCACTTGTTTCAAAAATAAATAAAATTTTTAAACGTAAAAAACCTTCACATAATTGGTTTTATGTTTCAAGAAAATAATTTTCAATTTGAATATTCTAAATTTGAAATTTTTTTAAAATTTTTTTCTTTGGATAATGTGACTCTTGAGATTTTATACCCGGGCGATTTTGACTTGTGAGAAGATTTGGACCAGTTCCTCTGTTTGTCTAATTTATCTAATTTCTAAACTCCTGTTTTTTGGATGAGTATTTGAAATCATATGAAACAAATTATGTTTTGTCAGAAAAATACATAATTTGGTCCCTTTTATGTAAATGCAACTTCTTCAGATTTTCTTCGATTGCAGTCAAGAAAATCCATCTGGAAAATAAACGAGTAAGACTGCTAAAAAAAACCAAGGAACATGCAGAAAAGGCCTGTCTCATTTTGTTGGCCAGAATTACAGGGGAGCACCTTGCGCCAAACTCCAGCAGTTCTGGCGCGGTATAATGGTCCATCTGGGTGTAAATTTATACCCAAAGTCATGTGGATATAAACACTTGAGTCCGTCTAATTTATACGCGGCCGGGTCGCGTTCGCCAGCAACTAGTCGTTCCCGGCGGCTGTTGTTATCTCCCCGTCTAAACATATTTCTGATTCACCGGGCACCAGGACAAATGATTGCCCCGACGCTGATTCGTTTGCATGTACCACTTCTACGTGGTGGCTGCAGAAGATATAAATTTCATACGTCTTGAAGACCGTTCCCGGGGAGCTCTTAGTGCGTCCAGCGGGCTCCCCGAGCGCGCACCGCCTGGGCGACAAAATAACAATGGCCCCGAGTGGTTCTGGCTAATCCCACTTGACCGTGTTTTGTGCCCTACGTGTTGACGTATGGTTTATGCGCGCTCGTGGGAGGATTTAATGACATCTTTATGAGTTTAATGCGATCTTAAATTCAGCCCGTAACGCGATATCTCTATCCAGGGCTTCAATCAGGGGGCGATTCCCCGCGCACTTGTGTCTGCTCACTTGCAGATGTTACCGATGTAGTTCAGACTTTTATTCGTGCTCTGTAATCGAAGCCTTGGCAATAACAATTAATGCCACCGCGAATATCGCAAATATCCCGAACCCCATCGTGGATCCAATCGACTCCGGCCGCATCGTGCACCGGTGTGGTTGCGAAAAATCGCAAATTTTAAGATTGTCTCGGGCGAGAAGTGCAAATTGCAAGAGTCGAGGGCGTGCACCGAGCAGGTGGGAGTCTTTTCTTTAGATTTTCCTCTGGTCCCTTTTGGGTTTATGCTGACAGCGATTCAGAGAACACCCGCATCACAAAGCATTTCTTTGAATTTCACTAATTGTGGCCAAGTTTTATGCCCGCCACACTTCCTTAGAAGGAACATTTCATGGAAAATTGCACTGCAAGCTGGGTGGTTGCGAAATTATCACGCTCCTTATTTCGCGACATGTGAATTAAATTAAGTTGCAGACACAACACAAGACCGCGCCGCGCCTCTCTGTCTTGATTCTTGATTTAGTTGGTAAGAAATATGTATTATATGTTATGTACAAAAAAACATTTATGCATAAAGGGTAGGTATACAACCCATGAGCAAAAGTATAATATTGACAAAACCACAAAGTTCAACAAAAAATTATTTAATACGACCAAAAGGGCCAATACCTTCAATTAATAAATATATCAATAAACAGAATAGTCCTTTGCTTTTTATTTAAAATTTCCAAATATGTCTCAATAAATATTAATTATCCTCTCATTTGAATTGCACTCATCCTATCTTATTATGTAATAACTGGCGATCGGGAAGTGGAAAAGGAAACGTAAAAAGAAGTGAATACTAAACAAATTTCTTAAATCAATTGATTCCTAAAATACGTTTAAATACTGCTTATAAAGGTGTGATGGATGACTTCAATAAAATTATAACATCCGTGAAATTATAATTTGCTGCCATTAAATGCATAGTTGACTATAAAAAAAGCGACATTTTTCTCAATTGGCTGTCTATTCTATTCGTGTTCTACTTACTCTTTTTCTTCGTCGAACCTGAGGATCTGAAAAGAAAAGAAAAGAATGAATTAATAAATAGTGTAATAACGAAAAGAAATTGATAGATTTTTTATGAAAAAACACAAAGATTATTTACCCATTGAAGATTATTCCAATTAAGTGCAATGAAAATACTCACAAAGCGCACAAACTCACTCGACACTCGGAAATCGCGCGGCCGACTCAAGTTCGTGTCCCGATAACAGAAGTAAACGTCAACGAGGAGCAATTTTAGGTGAATTAATATTGGCATTGCCAGATTTGCCATTGATTGCCCAAAATTGGCTGAGCTTTGGCTGAATCCACCATGTGGTGGATAGTTGTCCGACATTTTTATCTTCAACCAACAGATGAAGGGGGGAGTTTTTTTTTTTGTCTTAATAATAAAATAAAGGAAAATGTATTAATTATTTTGGAATTGTGATTGGATTTTAAGCGAACTATGAGTGAATAAATTTGGCGAAAACTTACACTTTTAAATTTTCTGTTCAGATCCTCTTCTCTTTTTCAACTTAACACTTTTTGTTAACCAGCAGAGTATTTCCATTTACAAATTCGTTTTATACAAGAAATAGATTGCATAGAAATTAGAAGTTGTAATTTTATAATAATACTTCGTGCACGTTTTTAGTTTAGTTAAGTAATGTAAGAATAAAGTTATACAAAAAAATAAGCATCGAAAATGGCTTCTGAAAGAAATATATGTACACCTTTTATACCATGAAAAATACTTAAAAGATTAACTTCACAAAAATCTGTTTTCTATAGTCTCTGGTAAATTTTAACAAGAGCTGTAAAAGTCAAACTTTTATTCTTATTTTGAATTTTTTTAATAAATATTCATTACAGTAAACCTAACATAACCTACACGACTGCACGATAGGCACGAAACTTACAACACTTGATTTTTGAAAATAAATCTTAACGTTTGGAGCGTGACCCACATTCATACAAACATGAATAATTATATATGTTTGATAAGCCCATTAGCCTCCTTCAGCAATTGAATAAAATTGGGTCTTTTCACAGGTTTAAAATTCATTTTGTCAATTAATTGACATGCAGTCGACCGCAGTTGCAATTTGCTAGCTAAGTTAATTAACAAATTAATCCTCCTTGTTAATCAGAAGTAAATTGTCAAACGCACTGGAAGTAAAATCCACACTAAGGTGGACTAATTGAAGCTACCTGGAGAACTAGCGGACCAGCTCGAAAGTGAAACCAACGATTTTGCCATAATATTAATTCAGGGCAACTGCAATTTCACTTAAACTGTCGATCATGATTCATTAAGGCTATCACACAAATTTCAGTTAAATATTGAGTGAAAGGATCGAATTAATCAAACACTCTGTTTCTTGTGCAATCAGCATAAGCATCTAAGCCCACTGAATTTCCTAACGGTTGGGGCTGTTGCTCCGATTTATATCAAAAACCTGCCAATTCGACGCGGATTTGATCTCTCAGTTCATTAGCTTATGGCAATAAAGATAAATTTATCGAAGCCTGCTCAAAATGGATTTGAGTCGACACGTCGACGCACTATACTCCTCGTGGCAAATGTGCATGATGACGAAATCTAGATAATCCTAGTATATAGTACCTAAAATCTGTACGATTTGTTTAGAAGAAATATTGAGGCTTTCGAGGTCGATGAAGTTAGGCTGCTAAAATATAAATTGCCTTCATATGAAAAATAACTAAACCAATCAATATTCCTTATGTACCTTTTTATTTTTTTATCGATGCATTCGCTCGTATATGAATCATTAGAACTCCTACGATAAATTAATCAATGATAAAAATAACTTAGAACTTAAGTTATCCTTTAAAACTTTTGATGATAATATGGGTTATTCGATAAACCCTTGGACATTTTATACCTTATTAACTATAATAAGAAAGAAAAATTATGCTTAAAAACTTCACTATCTGAAATAAAATGGCTATACGTTAATTTAATTTATAAGAATTTAACTTTTCTGGTCCGCTTGAGCTATGTTATAGATATAGTTCTTGAATGGATTATGAAGCAATTTTTAAAGTAGAGTTTTTCATGACCTCTATATTTTCAGAGGGCGAGTGATTAGTCAAAAGAATTATGAATGCTTTGCCACGAGCAGATACTTCTTCAATCTTCTAAGAAAATGGAGAGATTTTTGAGTGCACGATTTAAGCAGAACTTGTGCTTACCTTTCTTATGTATAAAAATTTCTGCTCGAACAGATCTTGGAAGAATAATAGGAGCACGGGGGGCATGCTCTGCATTTTAAGTCATATTAATCGCCTCAGTTTATTATCTAATCGTGGCGCAGGGACCATGAACTGCAGCGCCAGGGTGATCCGACAATGGCAGATCCTCCCACGCTCGGCGGTTATTTTCCTGCCACGTCCACGCGGGCAGCAGCATAATTTTTTTATTTTTACCATGTCCATTCCCGGGTGTATTAAATTACCACGCCAGGGACACAATGGGGCCCGGGTCTGGGCGCTTCGCAAGAAAGTCTGATGCTCTGAAACGTGCTTTTTACTTCCGGCATAAAGCACCCAATTACGCGGTGGCGGCCGAAAAAGGGCTGAGTCACCCGGGCAACCTACCGCTTTCTGAAATTTAATTATCCAAGGAAAGGAACTCTTTATGTCCGTGGCTTTCGGGGTTACGGGGCGGGGGTGTATCAAATTTTTATGGTACTTAATTACAATCCCTTTAAATGCAGCAGGAACAGTCAGAATCTACGTCATCGCGGGACTCCCTCACAAGGAAGCCCCGAAGTGCGGTTCTTTCTACAAATTAATGTAAATGGAGGGCTTCGCTTAAAAATCTGATAGACGAGGGGACTTGCTCGGCGAGGGCAGTGATAAATGATCCATTCGCATTATGACGAATCTCGTTGCTCAGCCATAACCGCTTCTGCGGGCAAGGACGAAAGAAATCAACATTAAAAGTTATTTGCAAGTCATTTGTATTATGTACTATGGACCGATATTTGAGTATTTGTGCTTTTAGCTCTTCAATAAGTTTTTTCGCTGTTTACCAAAATTATACGAGAATCGTCCAAAGAGCAAGATTCCACATACTTTTTTGATAAATTATAAATTGTTAGGTACTTCCACAACCTCCCCAATGAATTCAAGTTCTCGTATGCTCTTATTGCAACACATAAAATAAATTTTTGGAGATATGTAATTAGGCTGTAGACTGTACTTAAACAAAAGAGTGAGAAATCATAAGCTGATACATTTTAAATAGGTAGAAGCCAATTTTTTCAAGGGTTCATCTTACTCGCACCTATCGTTTGCACTATTGGCTAATTGTGAAAATTAATTTTAAAGAAAAATTAAATAATGGAACAAAAGGTTGCAAAAATAGTATAATAATAATTAAATCGATTATCGCCAACTTTCCTACGAAAGCAAAAATTTTCGTACTATCTAACAATGCATCGAGCAGGGAAGGAGCCGACGACAGAATTTAAATAACTACATATGTATCAAATTTAAATCACTTTGTAAGAATATAGCTCCAATTTAATTTTGAAGAAGATTATTATACGGAAAGCCATAAAAGTTCTTTCTTATATAGACAAGTTCGTTCTATGAGAGATTCGTTATAGAAGTAGACAGTGTTGTTTAAACCAATTCAATTCTCAATTAAACAAATGAATGAAGCATAATTATTAGAAATCTACAAGTAAAATAATAAAAATAGTTCAGTACCTATATGCCTTTATTGACAATAACAATAACAAATGCACGTATAATATTTTTTTATGTAATATAAAACAACTTATGAAAAAACAACTTAAAGCAAACACGTTTATTTTAATAACCACCACTTTATAAATTATTCATATTTGAATCCTTGCAAAGAAAATAGAACTAATTTTATGTATTTTTAAACCAAGATATCCCAAAAATGTGACTGTACCTTGACCCAGTCCTGGAATGCCGGCAGGTGGTACTTCCGAATTCAGCCAATCACTTGACGGCCCATCCCTGTGAACTTCTAAGCTATCGCCGTCGTCTTTTTCTTGCGAAGCTCTCCTCGAGTGATCTTTAGACTTTGCCTCATTTTGCTCACTCTCAGACGACGGCTCCATCCCCAATTCAGAATCGCTATTTTTAGATGCTCTTGATGGCGCCAAAATTTGCTGACGTTGACCCGACTCTGATGCCAGGCGGCAAACACGGTCTATCAATGACGTCACGTGCCGTTTGAAACGATCATATTCAAATTGTGGGGCAGCCACAGGGGGATGGGTATCCTGAGGGACAGCTGCTTTACTACGGCAAAGTGGTCCATAATGATTTAATATATCAAACGCAGGCGCCACAACTTCTTCCCAACTCTGGAGATAAAACGAAATAACTAAATTCTTGGTGTAAGAAGATGCTATTTATAGCACGGAATGATTTATTAAGGAATTTTGTTTCCTTGTTTGCGCAGCACGTACATATGTATGAATTTGCATGGTCATAAAAACAATCATATATAAAATAATATATCTGCTGCCTGACATTGTTGGAATTCAAAAACTTTAACATTTAGAGGTAAAAGTTATAATAAAAATAATTAATAGTAAAAATATACCTTTCGAAAATTAAATTATATTTTTTTCATTTGAGAAATTTCTTACCGCTTCGGCCCAATCTTCTACAGGATAAGCTAAAGCTGAAAGAAATGACTCAATCGAACGATACTCGATATCCAAACACCCTACGATTTGTTTTAATAAAGATATTGCGCAAGACAGATCGCTTCGTTTGCTGAAAGAATAAATAAATGAACATTGAATCATTTTTTGATCAATTTCCTTCTAAATATTTAATGTAAGCTCAGATTATTTGTAATTACTCATTTATTAATTAAGCTTTATAATTTCTTTTTTCCTGCATTAAGAGTTACATAAGATTTTGACTCAATATTTTATTACCTTGCTTCGTTATTTCGTAAAACGACCAATTTGTCTCCTTCGTTGACGAGGTCGTCATAGTTTTTCTCAATCAACATCATTAATCCATCGACAGGATCATCTTCTTTCTTAATTCGCAACGAACGTTGAAAAAGTTTGAACTGATTCCAGAGTGCGTCCATTAATGCCTGAAAATCAAAAGGGTAATGCATTTTTCTTCTACTTCTTCTTCTTCATTAGTAATATTTATTAAAAGAAATGGGTTCGTTTCTACATACTTAAACTAGCCAAGAGACCAATGTCTTGCGGAGCATATTTCGATTTTTGTAAGAATTCCAAGACCACACACAGGGAGCATTAATTTTGCGAAAACGCATAAAACCCATGGCGAAATCGAAAATAATAACGCTTTTAAATTAGAATTATTTCGCAGAATTACCGTTTGACTCTTTATATCTTCTTGAATCTTGTGATGATTCTCTATCCTTAGCATGATCTCCTCGGTAGGAATATTTGGAGCTGCGACAAGAAAATTCGGCTTCCCCAGCTCTTTTCGTCGTTTTTCCTGTTTGCTGTTAAATTCGGACTGTTTGAGGCCCCGGGCGAAATGTATCATCGCCTCCAGCACAAGTGGAATCGCTTCCAGGCAGTCGGACTGTATCCTTCAAAGGTCGTATTTCAATAAGTTGGCACTGGCTAGAAGTCCACAAATAAAGTTCTTACCTAAATCGGTTTGTATTTTTGGCAGCAACAACAGTGACAACCTCCTCGCTGCACAGAGAAGATAGCCCAATGGCTTGCATATCATTATCCTCGCAAAACTCTGGATATATGGAGGACAATTTATGTATCTTGGACTTTTGGTCGCTGTTCATGGTCATTGTGATTTTAATTGCCCCGTCCTTCTGCGGCTGGACCACTTCATAAAACATGGCCAGAGGCAGGAGGCATCTCTTTGTAAGGACACGCGGAATACTCTAGGCATAATGAAATTGTTCACTGCAAACAAAAATAACGGCGAAAATGAGTAAAAGAAAAGATACACACCTGTTTATTTATGAAGGAGACAACGACTTCAACCTCCGCCGTTGGAATATGCAAATCATTCTCTATGTGAAACCATACCTCGAGCATTTCCACAGTTCTTTCAACTAAATTATTGTAAACTGCTTTTTGTTGTGAACATTTTATCCCATCCGGTACGTTGAAAACGACTTGAAGCTGTTCAACATTTATTTCAGTTTTAAATCTGAAACTTCCTGAGTACATGGTAACGTTCTTGTTATTAACGACACTCTTTTGTGCTGTTGAAGAAACATCAAAATCTAATTCCAAGTCTTTCTGTGCAGAAATATTGTCCATTTCCACATCTGAGACGTCAATACCTCGTTTTATCTCCTTTTCCAATTCTAGGAGCTCTTTCTGGGTCTTTTCAAAATTCATTTCCTGTAAGTTTAGCGGTGGTACTTTGAAAACGTAAGGTTCAGACCCCAAAAAGCCTATATGCAGCAGCCCTTTTGACCCTAAAGTTACTATACCACCTGGCAAATCTTCTAAATTCGAACGCTGTATAGCAACTGGAATATCTTCCAATTGAGCGGCCCAAATAAGTCTATAGCCATCGTATAATAAAAGTGAAGAACTTTCCGACACCACAGCCGTAATGAGTCTTGCATTTGGTTCTAAAACATATTTATTTTATAAAACCTTTTAACGTGCTTTAAAAGTACAAAATTATCTCACCCCAGTACCACCCAATAACAAAAGTGCAGAAGCATTTTGGAGAATAATCTAATTTTATGACAAATATTACCTTACCGTCGTCTGAAATACAAAGCAAGTTATGTTCACCTAAGATCATAATTGCTGTTCGTGAACTGAAAAACAAATAATTTTGTGTTGTACAACGATTTTAACTCGAGTTAAATGAAACACCATTTACCTTGTTATTTGTGTAGTGCAAATATCTATGGCGTATTCACCTATGCACACAGACCATGTAGGAGCTACACCTTGCTTATTTACCCCAGACTGTGATAAATCCTGGTAACTAAAATGTAAAAATATAGTAGGTACGATTGCAACTGCAAAATATGTAATTAAATATTCTAAATGAAAATCAATTTTATATGAAGAGAAAGCATTCTGATAACTTCCCCTATAACAAATTTTGTACATTAACATACAAAACAAAATTAGGCAATTTAATTGCACTTTAAAAAGGTAATTTCACCTATCACATCATTAGTTCTAAATTTCACAGTGCAAACATACATAAAATAGATATGTATACTATCTATCGACTAAAGCTTTTCTGTTTAATATGTATTTACTAATTTCAACTACACCGAATGAATTACTTTTTCGGAACACTAAAATTCCATAAAACCTTCAAAAACGTCTAATCATCAGCGCAATTAGAGAAGTACTGGAATAAGAAACCCCTATAACTAATGTACTATTATGTGCATATTTGTTTTTACAAAATATCTAGATATTACCAATATTATACTTTTGCATTAATGATTCATTGTGTTCCAGTGACCCACTGATGATCGCTTTACCCTATACTATGTATTCGTTAATAAAATTTCGACTATAGAAGTTTATGAATATGAATATCTGAAACCTAAGTGTTGCATATTTGCTTCTTCTTGCTCATAAATAGAAATGCTTCTAATGCCATTATTTGGCTTACCTAAAGCTCTCGAGCTCCCAGCAGCTATTTACCCGGACAAAGGAGTCCATTCTGGGAATATATGCGACAACGGAAGGGAGTGCCTTGCTCCCTGGCAGGGTGCACTCAAAGGTGATGCCATCCTGCTCGTAAAAGGTAAGTGTTCCGTCGACGTGGACCACACACAAAAACTCGCGGCCTTTGACCCTGCCAAAATGACCCTTGCAAACGGCGAACGCTGATCTTTGAAATTTATGCTCAGCAATTACGACTAGGCTCGTGTGACTCCCGTGCTCTGCGACACCGTCCACCTTCACAAGATTGTAGATGAAGAGGCAGAACGGATGCAGCACTGCCAACTGATTGCTACTCTCACTCCTTTGTGTCCTGGACAGGTATGAGAACATCAATTTTTAATACCAACTGAGTACATCCAAAATTACCCACTAAAACGTCCAGCTGAAAGATCCAACACCGGAGCCTTTAATTTTCGCTCTAGAAGCAAATTTGTTGGCTTGAATCCCTTGAAATGGCCCTCCTCGGTCATTTCAGAGGTAGGATAAAAAATACTTAGGTGTCCGGTGTGGGAGCCCACAACGACGTAATCTTTCTCGTTGCTGTTGAGACCGAAGCGACAGCATAGAAGACTTGCTGAATCATAATTATCCAAAATATCTGGGCACTGCACGGACCACCAATTGCACACCTTAAATAGAGACATTTTCACTACGCTACCAAAGGACAATTCTGTTTTGGTTTATGAAACGGTTGCCACGGGAGCTACCTGCAATTCTCCCTGGACAACACACACAATTTTCTGTGTCTGTCCTGCCAAAGGTAATATCATCAACAGGTGAATTTGCACAGTATTTTTGTCCAGTAATTTAGACCGACTCATGGGTCATTAAGTAAACCCCCACAGAAATGAATATGCAAATGTCAATGGTAAAATGTTTCCACATTAAGCACGACAATCACTTTTTCCTCTTAAAATTGAATGCAAAACGAAGATAGGCAACCTTAGTCTACCCCACCAACAGGAATTCTACTTAAGCTAATTTTTTACTAGTAAAATTAATAATAATAATAATAATAGTAAAATAAGGAACAAGCAGAATGAAGTCATCTTAATCGCGTGGTTGGACACAAAGCCAAAACAGTTTAAAAAGATTTGTTAGGGACACAATATCAAATTGAAAGTATACCTTACCCATGATATCTCTTCAAATTAAAGATTTTATACTGTATAGTATATGTTTTTGGGAAAATGATGTACATGTATTAAAGTGCTTATAATAATCCCGTTCGCGTATTTATTTTGATAGCGCTGCAATTCTTCCATCTCGATTAGTCACACACGGGCGATTAATCTGTTAATTTCCAACTTGCCATCTCTACTAGTATCTCGTTCATGGCAAGTACTCGACAAATACAAACATAAGACACGTTTTCATAACGTGCGTAAGAACTGAAACATAAATAACTTCTGGTGTTTAGGTTTTGGAGAGTTCCGCATAGTATAACAAAATTATAGGACACCCTGTATATAGCCCAGAAAATTTAATTTTCATAAAATAAAAACACTATTAACTTGCAATTAATTCAAAATATGAACTTAATGTATCAAGTTTCTAAAAACGTCACCATCGTCTTTCAATGGTTCTTTCCAAGTTTACCCTAAAATTAGTAAATTTTCGGTATTGAATCTGAAAACAAATATTTTTTCGATAATTGATTATTAGAAGTACGGTATTTATTTAGTACAATTAAATTAATTAACACTTCATGTAACACATATTTTTTATTAAAATTCAAATTCTTCTTTTCGAAACTATTGCAACACACATTCAGATGGTCTAACCCTGATCTTTAATAATAAAATTGTTGCTTACCTTTTAGTAAACATCTAGAACATTAATATGGAAAAAATGAAAGACAATAATGGAATTTTAATTTTATTTATTTACATCTCAAAATATAGTTACTTCAAAAATACAAATAATGTTTAATTCTGCTATATAGCTTAACATGGGCTCGCATTGTAATACAACTCAACTAAAGCCTTAATTTACTAATGCGGTGTTCCCTTAATCATTGAAAACTCAAAAGAACATAACAAAACGGATATTTTAAAATGTTAAAAACTGATCACTGTTTGCTTTAATCAAGTTACATTTAAAAACAAAAAGGTCATTCACTTTCTATTTATACACTTTATCATTTTAACTAACTCTAGTAATACTTTTTCTTGGTTTAAAGTCAACCAGTGTAATTAGCTTTAATATTGTAGATGTGTGAATCAAGAAAAATAGCAGATAGTGGTACTATTCCCAAAATCTCCATGCGTGTTATTTCATGTCTTTCATACAATATACACAAGGCGGGGGTTACGAGCACAAATTTTGCATGTTTTTAAAATTTTATTTTTTACACAAGACTAACATCATACAAAACGCTGACTTTGGTTGACTTATGAACTATAAGTATATATGTATGTGGTTTAACAATTATCGGGTTGTTTAACGAAGCGTTCGGATTAAACTTAATCACTTCACATAAGTACAATTGAGTTGCGACCGCCAAATGTCCCATTATGTGTAATTTTGGCCGCAGCTCGCATTAATAGCACACTCTCATGCTTCTCATTGTTTTATTAGTAAAACAATCAACCGCTATTATTTCATGTTATTTATTATCTGCATTAAATTTATCTTCAGAAGTAAGAGAACCAAACAAAATTATCATGTCAACTCTAAATTGGATGACTCCTGCAAAAAATGTACTGTCACCACTCTGTGGGAGATTCTTTACTTTGGAGGCTGAAACCAACCAAATAAATAGATTAAATTGCAATTTATTTTCTATTCAACGCCAGGTTGGCAGTAGTGGTTCTAGCTTATATTTAATTTAAAAATTTTGTAAATATCACCTCCCCTGAAAGGAACAAAATTATGTAAAGTAAAATACCTAATTAAAATATAAGTGTAGGTTCCAACTGCAACTAGAACTAAAATTTAATAATTTAAATTTTTCTCAAAATATGAAATGGAAATGGAGATGTCGAAGCAATATGAGACATACAAGAATAGAAAAGTTTCCCGTTCAAACGAAATACATAAAAGTGTTGGCCACCACTTTTTATACGAGCGAGAAGTAGTTATTAATAGAACCTATTATAAAAGACACTTAACAATTTACATTTTGTTTTAATTTCTAGAAAAGTTAAAAACAGATACTAATCGCTTTCTGCTGTCGACTGCACTTAGAGTTAACCGATTTGGCGACAATCCCATTAGTTAACCGACTTTTGCAAACGATTTCAATGAAATTTAAAATGAGTTAACTGTCGAAAAACATGCTAGAGGTTTGCTCAACTCGGCAAAATTTTTATAATAGTTTTAGTTTTCAACTTGATATTAATTTAAGAAATTCCCCGAATTCCGGCAGTTGCATGTAGTTTTATTTCAGATTTATGTAGAATGCGGGATTGCACACAATGATCCCCTCACTTTTACTAGTTGTTTACTTTACTATTGTTTTTAATAAGGAATAGAGCCTTGAAAATGATAATTTTATTTTAAAGCTGCTGCTGTTCTCCAGAAAGCAAACTTATAATTTGAGTTTAAACTTGTTTAAAGAGGGCGATTTACTTCTAATATGTCTGATGTTATTTGAAAACAATATCGATACTTAAAAAACGTTATCTGTCGGAAATTTTCAATACATTTCAATCAAAATTATTATAATCTTTCACATTACAGGTTTCTTTTAAAATGCACGCAAATAAATACAAAACACATGGTTTAAAATTTTGATCCACAATTATGTATATATTACTCCTATTACGAGTTGAACAAACGTTAGAATTAAACTACTATTTTTTTTTAATTTCTATACTTATAGTTTTGTCACAAGAAACAACTAAGTACACTCTTCTACAACACATTATTTAAAATGTATTAAACTATCCAAAAGCTAATTTCACCGACGCTTTTTTCCTAGTTTAATTAATTAATTTTTTATTAATCTGCACAATTACCTAGAATGTGAATCATATCAACTGAATAAAAACAAAAACAAAAAACTAAGAAAGCACTTTCAGCCTTAAATTTTATTAATTTTTTTAAACTTTTGTTACTAAGGAAGAAAAATATATGTAAAGCAATAAATTAACACCTCATAGGAATTATACATATAATGATGAGTTGGTTGATTAGTGAGTGAATTAAAAGCCAAAAATTCATATTAAAAAAGAATCATTCAAGGTTTATTGCGATATGTGTAAAAAAGAAGATAAAATTGTATTCCAAACACATTGCCAATCTGATAACTAGAACCACCATTTTAAAATATAGACTACTCCTTTTCGCTTCTGATCGACATAATTTTTTTCTTAACTAGATTCCTTACCTGCTGCTGCGAAGTCTGCTGCCCCATACTGGTAACTTCAGTTGTTGCTGTATTGGAAGAGACTGCAGTCGCTGAGGGTTGTTGTTGCACAGTAACTGCAACTAGAGAGCCGCCGGAAGATGTCTGAAGCCTCACAGGGCTTGCATTTTGTCGCTGATTTTGTTGAGACTGCAGCGCAGTGATCAAGGCTTGCTGAGTCTGCACCTGTGTTGCTCCCGCTGCAACCTTAATAGTTCCAGCAATATTTTGACCACCAGCTACATGAGCTCTTAAATTCCCCGCTGCCAATGCTTGGGCGGACGATGCGGAAACCACCTTAAAATGGTTAGAAAATTGTAAAAATTTTTAAATGTTAAATATAATTAAAAAAGTACCTGAATAGTCTGTCGAGCATTAGGTTGTGAGGAAACTGAAACAGGTATCACTCGTCCCACGCTTGTTTTCCCTAATACAATTTGTCCAGTTGCCGCCAATGTTCCTGGTTGGGCATGTCGTATAACTTGCTGAATCTGTTGAACTGTGACGGAACCAGGCAAATTTTTTGGATTTTGTACAATCAATTGTGTCGGAACCCCAGCTTTTCCAGCTACTTGTGCTATTTGCGTCATTTTGCCCACTTTCCTTTGTTGCATAGCCAATTGTTGCTGGAGTTGAAGTTGACGAACTTGATTTTGATTTGCCATTGTAACTTTGATTTGACCCCCTGGCTTTATTTGTGATAATGCCATTCCAACCGTGCCCCCAGTAGCTGCTACCGTTCCGCTAGATGTCTTAACTAAAGTTGCGATTGGTGACTGTCCTGAAGGTCCTGCCTGTTGTACTTGAACATTGGCTGGAGCAAATATTTGAGTTTGGGGAATGACTTGGGTCTTAGGCTGACCAATCAGTTGCCTCTTAACAAGCAACATTTCACTGTCGGTCACCTGACGCGTTATTGTCTGCTTCCCTCCGACCCCCACTTGTTTAATGAATTGCGTCCTTGTTTGACCAGGAGCTACTTGTACAGTAGCAACGGATGTAACCACTCCGGATGATCCTGCAGCGACATTAGCCGCACTAACCGTTGCAACTGAGACTTTTTGCCCTTGAACTTGGACTGTCTGACCAGTTGGGACAATTCCTCCTTGAATTATTGTTCCACTTGCATTTACTAAAGCAGTTTGTCCGCCTGCAGTTTGGACAACAGCAGTTGTACCTTTCAGCTGCTGTCTTAAAGCTTGCTGCCTATAAAGCTGAATCTGCGCCGACTGATTCGTGGTTATCTTTCCTGCTTGCTGAAGCGAACCAACTGAAATTCCTTTAGCAACTACACTAGACACTTGCTGAGCGCCTGCCATGGATAATCTAAGTTGAGCAGCTTGAAACTGGGTTTGAGTGACTCCCTGGGCCAATCCACTCATAGAAACTATGGTCGGGCTCTGAGAATTGGGCCTTTGCTGTAATACAACTTCTTGCAATGTGCCAGCTGCAGCGACCAATCGCTGAGTTCGCAAAGTGTTCGTATTCAATGTAGCTACAGTAGCATTTGGCTGCAAAGTAGCGGAGGTCGTTAAGACCGTTCCAACAGTTGCTAACTGTGACACCGAAACCACCTGAGGCAAGGATTGTGATGAGATCGTCTGGACAATCGTAGTGTTCTGCGCTTGTGACACCAAAGGCGAACTTGAAGTAATGCTCTGCTGCTGCAAGGATACAATTTGTGTCGGTTGCGATGTTTGCTGCACCGTCGAAATAGTCGAAACAGGAGTAGTTAGCACAACCGAAACAGACGGTTGATTTACCATATTTCCTGACTGTTGCATCGCTGCTTGTTGTTGCAATTGTACTTGCTGAGATGTTGGCTGTGAAATATGTTGCATTTGCCCAGTTACAATTCCGGACGACGGTGCCACAATAGCCTTAACTATCTGAGTGGTTTGCTGGTGCACGGACATGTTTCCTCCTTGAGAAGTAGCTCGTGACTGCATTGGATTGGTTTGCATAATTTGGGTAACTTGCTGTATGCCCTGTTGTTGAACACCCGTTGCCACTTGAGGAGACTGCTGAACAACAATTGCTGTCTGTTGCTGCTGTACAGGAATTTGTTGCTGTTGCTGGACTTGTGCCTGTTGCTGTTGAACCACTTGTTGACCAACTTCCGGAGACTGTTGTGCAGGTGGAGGTAAGGTCATAGCGGTTCGCTGTTTCTCTTTATACTTTTCAGCTTTTCTTAAAGCTATTTCAGATGGGCTTAAAACACTGTCATAATTCGTAATTCCAAAATCATTTAGAGCAGCGATATGCTTAAGATTTTTCTGCGTAGCAACACCAAAAACTTGTTTTGGTGGTGGTGCTTTTTTCAAATATGCTGCTTTAATATTGTCATACTTCAATTTCATTAATTTTGTAAAAGAACTATTATTATCAGCAGTAAATAGTTGTGAAGTTCTTAGGGATTTCACTCCTCCTTTAATAGCTGAAGCTTTCATTGAAGTCTTTAATTTTTTCTGTTTTTTCGGGCTTTCTAATAGCTTACCCTCTTCGAACGGAACAATTTTAGCCTCATATCGCCAACGACATTGTTTTGGAGAACGGTATGTCCTTGAAAATAAATTTACTACTTCTGCAACCAAATCCCAGTTGGGAGTGTGTCCAGGAGAAAGAAGCATTAAATTCAAAGGAAGACCCTGCAAATTTTGAAGCACATGCAGTATAGCAATATCTTCATAAATGCACCAATCAGCCATCCCTTCTGGTTCCACCAGTTGCTTAACAGGCAACTGCTGTTTGATGTTTGGAATCTGCACGTTCGGTTTAAAAATTCCACGATATCGTTGCAATTTAAGATCACGTCGGACCTTTGCAACAGATGGCGAGGGCCGGTCAAACAAAGATCTTGGGGCACAGTAATTATCTTCCTTACGGATTTTAGTGGGCCTCCTGCCTTCAATATAAAATCCTGCATCTGTCCGAGTTCTCTTGTACTCTTTCTTTATATAAATTGGCGGCAAATGGGATTCGGGCATGATATCAGCTTCATATAGAAAACTCAAAGAGTAATCAATATAAACGTCATTATCACCTTGAGGTGGAGTAGGAGGACACCACATCTAGTATATAAAACAATAATATTAATTTCCGTGTTTTAGTAATTAATCTTAAAAAACTTACAGGCATTTTTTCCAGAGTATTATCTGATATCCAAATCTACATAGAAAAAACGATGAAAATAAATTAATTTCGGTAAAATCGGCTTGATGAACATATAAAAAAAAAACGACTAATTCGCATTAAAAACAGCAAAAACAACTATAAATAATATGACCCCTTTCAGTGTTTTAAACATTTACACCTAAATAGTTTCACAAAATGCGTTGTAAATATTATTCTGAAAATGAAAACATTGTAGATATGTACTTTTCTCACTTTGCTTGAAGTATCACCTCTATACAAAATACTGCAAAAACTTTCCTACTCTCTTTCTCTTAAAAAGGGAAATATGTACTTAAAACGTCGATTGGACAATAGGATCCCGAACAACACTAAGCCCGTATCACGTATAACACACGCGCAGTATTCAGCTTTTTAAACCATGATTCTAAACCACATCTTGAGGCTGAATCGAGCATCAGCATCGTACAAACGCGTTTTTGAATTTACTGTCTTGGCTATCCAGTTAATAAAACCGATACGCAATTCTGCTACATTTTAAATGAATCATTTTTCTAATCCCAAAAAAAAACAGTTGCACTGAACAGATTTATTTGAAGATTTTCCGTGGCTTCGGCCGCGTGAATATCGTTTTTCATGCTGAAAATGCCGGTGAAAGAGTAGTTTTAATTTCGTTGAATTCTATTAGCACATTATAATTAGTGCAACACAGTTCTAACATTTTTTATCTCGCTGTCTTTTGCCAGGACGTAAAGGTTTTGTGGCCTTGATACGCAACTAGTTGCCCATGTGTCATGGTAGACTCTGATTAATTTATTGTCATGAAAAACTATGTCAAACAAGGAAATCGGTTCAAGAGTTTCAAAGTGAAAGAGAAACAAACAAACAGACAGACAGACACATTTTCGATTTATAATATTAGAAGAGATTATTTGTGTCGTAAACAGGGTTCACTAAACAGTGAATTCTCGATTACGTGCGCGAGGCGAAAATGTTAAATATTAGATTTTTCTGATAGGTGTTCTGAAGGCATAATCTGGAAAAGAAGAAGCCACTACAAGCAAATTTCTGTAATACCATTAATATACTTGAAACGAAGCATACATGATGAACAAAATTAATTAATCATTTTAACTGGCTCCAAGTTGATTCTGTTCCAGTTAAAATATTCAACGGACTTCTACTAAATACGATTCTATTCAAATCATATCGTAGAATTATTTTCAAGTTTAATGTTATGAAATTCAATGATTTCTAGATTTGTTTATTCGAATACGATTTAATTGAGAATTTTCAGTGATTAGAATTCAATTTGAATTAAATAGCATTAATAACTCCAAAATTTTCTATGTTTCAGAATGATGAACGTTTAAAAGGTACTCAGCAAATTTGTTGTCTTCGTTGAGACCGCTGAAATGTTAAAACACTAAAAAATCCAAACAAAATGACTGGTTACAACTCTTGTAATTTTCTGAAAAGACCCTTAAAGGAGTGTAACTACTTCCTTGCAGCTGTGTTGTTTGTTTTATTTATTTATAATCTGTGGCCGTTTGGAAATGGCAGGCAAGGCTGTTTTGGTGCCTAATTATAATTCAGAAAATACTACTTTAAGTATAAATTCGCACAGCGGTTGTGGTGTGGAACGATGGACTGGATTTTATTCATTTCTTTTTTAGCGTATTTTAATATTTTATATTACTAACTACAAATCCAGCCTATGCCATAACCAAACTTGACAAATTATGAAATCATATCAAAATTGCTTTACACTTTTTTTCAGAAATACAAAAATAATAATAAAACACAGTAGCAAGTGTAGTTTCGTTACTTTTTAAGAGACACCAAAACAGATATTGACTGCAAAATGCTCAAACGATGCCAAAGTCTTATAGATAAATAAAAGAAAACAACACAACTTGTATTTAGCAAGGAAAAATTTATTTTCCGTCATTGTTTTGTTTTTTTAATATATTTTTAACTTTAAAGCTTTTCCACTCTTGTGAAAAAGATTCGCTATATTAATCGATTCATAGTTACATAAATTTCTGTACTAAACCTATTTCACAGTTATATCATTTCTTGTTATCCGACGTCGCTATTAGTGCTTTGTTTGCTCAGTGACATTGTCACATACTTTTTCAGGTCTATTTTTTTTCCTTTTTTGTTTATTTATATTACATACCCTTGATTCTACTTAGAAATTAAAGAATATAAAAAGATAACTTAACTTAACCTTAAGAGACGCGAATCTATTTGTTTTAATAATGAAATTTTAACAATAATTTAGCCATACACATACTGTAAAAACAAAAACTGAAGTGTGTTTTCAAAGTTTGAGACGATATTGAATCAAATTTTCATATTATAATAGAAATGAGTATTAAACGGACTTTCTGTAGATAAAAATAATATTTTATGTTTTAATGTTTGGTGTAAGATTTTGTTGTTTCTCATGAATTAAAGGTAAAACAATAACCGTGAAAGCTCATTAACTCAAACGAGCAAAACAATCTACCTGCTCTTGCCTTTGATGTTTAATTAATGTGGCGCAGTTTTGTCTTTAAAAAAAATAAAACACAATTCTTTTTCATGATTTCATGCAACAGAATCCAAATATTAGTAGACATTTGACTTATAACTATATAAATATGAGATCACAAGAAATCTTTTAAATATAGCCTAACAGTCCACAAAAGAAAAATAGTTATCTTTGGAGCTTCGGTTTTTTGTTACAATTTTGAAATTAAGACACAATAAGAAAAAAACGCTAGTTAAGACATCGAAAATTACTATAATAATCATAGCTGAACTGACTTTAAATGCGTAAGCGACGAAAAATTTTAATAGTATGAAAATATTTCCATTTGATTCATCGTCTTCAATGGAAAGGAAACACACAAAAAAACGTGAAGTGCAGAAATCGAAAAACTGATTTCCGCTTGAACTTCCTCAAATTGAATTCTCCTACTTTGAAAAGAAAACGAAAAACGAAACAGTCCAATAACTTAAGTTTTAATAAATATCAGTTTAAAATTAAATGGTAAAAAGTGAATTCATGTTTACATGACCTAATATGTACACTACGCTTACCCTAAAATATGGAGGTGAGATAGAGGCAATAAAATGTACACTTCCGTCGCAATGTGATTTTAACTCAAGGGATCGTACAAAAATATCTGAATATGGAGTTATTTACAACAATTTCTCTTTTTGGTTTAATTTGGAATAAGAAGTTAGTTCTCATTACTCTGCGCACAATCTAAGACTTCAAGTCAAGAGAAAGTGGGATAAGTGGAATACAAATTAACCTTACGCTAGTTACGCGAGTACGGCTGGTGTAGTATGAAAAAACACAAAAATTGCGAACTCTTTTGTGACGCGAATTATCAAGACGGACCATTTTCTGCGGAAAATGTTTTTAACATCGACGTACGCCTAGTCATTCTAACTACAAGCTTCTTAGGAGTAGATGTCTCCACCACCTCGGAATTGTCTTTTGATTTTGAAATCCAGCCATCCAAAGTATGGTTCCTAGTATAAGTTTTAATAGGATTTTTGAAAGATTGCTTACGCAGCAGCATAGGGGTCTTCATATTGCCTGGACCAGAGAGTCCGTCTAGTATTTTGGCATTTTTCAAATTCTTTTCAATTGCTTTCCCGTCATGCTTCAAATTACTGACATTATTTTCATCAGATTTACTCTCACAATTTGACACGCCATCCCGAGATTTCGCATCTTGATTAGTGGAATCGTTATTTTTACGCGACTTAGAATTAATTGGCTTAACACCTGGCAAAATAGGACTAACGTCAAGAGTCCAGAGGTTTATTTTTACAGAGCCACGAGAACGCGTACGAGGACTATTTACATCTATGTGATTCTCAACCTGTTCTTTCTTAACTGAATTTTGTGATGAATGACTACTCTCACTTTCCTCCGAAGACTCCTCCGACACATTATAATTTGTGGAGTTTGTTGTCGCATCGTTTGTGGAATCGATCATAACATCAAGACTACACTCACTAAAGTCTTCAGATTTTTCTGTGGTTTCACTCTCAGTAATTTCCTCCGAATTATCTTCACTCACGTCCCTATTGTTCTCAGAACTCGACACAGTATCATTTTCATCTTCTTGACTGTCTAACTTAATTTTCTTAATTTTATTACTAGTATTCTTATTTTTATGCATATTCTGCTGGATAACCTTACGCTTTTTATTGGGAGATTTTTTATTGCCTGGCGTTAACCGTGGCGTATTATGTTTACGTAATATTTTCCGCCTTTTACTGTTAAAAGTTCTAATGCTATGAGCTTTTCGTTTTATTGAGCCTATAACTTTAATGTTCCTATTTTCTTGGGACTTTTTAATAGTACCTAACTTTTTGTTCCTTGCTTTGTTTTTAAATTTGTTATTAACCTGATTCTTTGCGTCCTCCCGGCTGTACGTCAACATTTCATCATTTTCCTTCTCAATTTTGCGCATTTCTTCTTCCTTTTGAAGAGCTGCTAATCGATTCGCTTCCCATTCGCGCTTTTGTTGTTCTATTTCTGCTTCAGCCTGCCGTAGCTGTTCGGCTGTCCACGAACCACCGGTTTCTTCTACAAAGCGCATAGCATACCTTTCGATAGGACTCAACTAGAAAAAAAACAAAAATTATGAAGATATACATATGTATGTCAACTTTCAACTATAATAATTGCGATGCCATTCCATAACAATAAATTTTACCAGATCGGAATCTTAGTAAAGTAGTAGCTGTATTTTCCGTGAGACAAATATTTTTGTAAAAACGTAGACAAAAAAAAACAATAGCACCCGTAGTATTGTGCATCCGTGAAGAATTTTGAAAGTGTACTTGTATGACGATTAGTGATATACTCCAACGTTTGTTTCATTGAATTATGTCTGATCGCCAAATACTTGCTTTTGCACTAAAGTAAAAGAAAATCTTCAACTTTTAAAGACTTATAGCTTTACTTCAATGCCAATTTTACCAAATATTGAAAATATGTTTTAAAAACTCAAAAAAAATAATACCTGTTTGACAAGATTAGCAACTTCTTGGTCCGCTTTGCTCATTTCTGGAGGTTTGTCACCTTCCTCTAAAGGAATAGTCTCATCAAATTCAGCTAGTTCTGCGGCTGCTTCTGCTTTGGCAATTTTGGCAGCTTGAACATCTTGCTCATCCTCAGCAGCTGCTAAAGCAGTTTCAAATGCTCCAAGTGCAGTTTTCTCTTCACCACCATTGTACGGAGTAGCTGTACTCGTCGAGGGCTCCTGATTCTCTTGCATTCGCAACTTTTTCTCACGATCTCGATCAAGCACTTCCGCCAGCCGAGTCGATGCATCCTCCTCAACTTCAACTTGAAACAAATCTCGTATGGTAGAGCTTTTGAAGAAAGCAGTCGTGAAATTTCCTCCTTCAATAGCTAAATCACCCAAAAGGCGTTTCTGATTAGCTTTCTTCAGTATGTTTTCTTCAATTGTTTTTTCACTAAGCAGACGGTAAATGTGAACATCACGCGTTTGGCCAATGCGATGACAACGATCTTGCGCTTGTGCATCCATTGTTGGATTCCAGTCAGAATCATAAAATATCACAGTATCAGCACCAGTTAAATTAACGCCGACCCCACCAGACCTCGTTGATAAAATAAATGCAAATATCCTCTTATCTCCATTAAAACGTTCCATCAGGACTTGCCTTTGCTCTATTTTGGTAGTTCCATCTAATCTTAAATAAATATGACCGTGATAGTTCAGGAATGCTTCTAAAACGTCCAACATTTTTGTCATTTGTGTAAAAATTAAAACACGGTGTCCCTCGGTCTTAAGCTTTCTTAATAAAAGATTTAAGGTTTGCAACTTTCCACAATCGTACTGTATCAATCTAGGGTCAGGAAACTGAAAAAAACATATTAGTAATTGCTTAACTGTTTTTATTTATTTTATGCCTTACCTGTGTAATCGTTGCAGAGATAATCGGGTGGAGAAGCGATAATTTTGATGAGAGCTCTTGTTGCATCACAATTTCCCTATTTCTCTCTTCATTTACCTTAGAAGGGTGAGGGTGAGATACATGCAGATATGGTTGTGGTGCTGATACAGCTGGAACGCATATTACATAGTTTTGAAACATTGCTTTCATTTGATGCGTTCTTTCCTCGTAAGACAAAAGAAGTCTCTTGAGACTCCAATTATCTTTTCTCACCATTGCGTTTACACAATTGGTGTGACTTCTCGAATGCCACGTCGAAAAATCTAGAGATCTGCTTGGCTTTGCGAAATTTTTCATCGCTTCTCTGCAATCCTCACCGTATATAGGAATGGCATCGCATTTTCTTTGATTAATGTAACTTAAGAATTTTAAAACCTGCTGCCGCTTCTCCTTTTTGGCGTGCTCTCTTTCGGCCTATAGAAAATGTAATAGTTTTTTATATATACAAGCACACATTAAAAATTATTTAATTTACTCACGCATAATAATTTTGTATCACTGTCCTTTGAATCTGCTTTTTCCAAATTTCTTTGGTGCGGCAGCCCTGAGTTAGTTTTGATTTGTTGCGCCAGCGCTACAACTAAGTTACCTTGATTCCCACTAACAGCATTTCCTGTTACCGATTTTCCTACAACCCTCGAATGCACTCCCTGGTTTGCTGTTTTCCCAAGTACAGTGATTCGCTGCCCACTCTGTGTTAAAACAGTTCCGCTAGAGGCCGGTGTTAATAAAATATGTCTACCCGATGTGGTATGAACTATCTGAGCTATTTGAGGAGATGGAACTTGATTTCCACTATTAGTTACACCACCAATAGCCGCCACACGAGTTCCAGTAAATTGATCAGAGCTCCTCTTCAGTATAGTACCAGTTGTAGTCGACGTTAAAACTGTGCTTTTATTCGATGAAAGCAGTGAGAACTTATTGGTATTTTGGTTAATACTAGAATATTTTTTATCTAAATTTATAACTGGAACTAATTTGTTTCCCTCAGTCTTCATAGCTGGACTGGTGCCAACTTTTACGCCACTATGACTAATAATATTTTCTTGAACACGTGAATCTTTTATCCGAATATGGAATTTATATTTCCCAGATGGACATTTAGGTGGTGGTTCCGATATAGCATCAATCTCTTCTATTAGCTTGCGTGGTGCCGTCAATTTTCTGATCTTGTGCGAAACGTATGCTGTTAGACAAAGTTCCAACTGAATTAGCACAAGATTCAGTGAATTGAGATCGATGTGCTGTTTCAAATTATATACCATTAATACATAATTAAATTCAAGAAAATCTAAATATTACCATTAACGGGTTGTAGTCTAGAATGTTACAAACTATTGATGCTGTATGAAAACTAATGCCTTCCATTTGAAATGGAGATATTGTGGGACGTACTTCAAATAGATTTGGGTGATTGCACACCTTCCTGAGCTGCATTAACACATTGATGACGCTCATATAGTGACCAGTCGCCAACATCTCACGCGTCCTTTAATTTTATCGTTTGTATAAATAAGAGGACTACGTGAATTTATATACTTACTTTGCCCGGCTCATGAAATCATCGTAAAGATATCGTTGCCTTTTAGATAGCCTACACATCACTACATGTTCGTATTTTTTAGGCATCTGCTTCTCAACCTCTGATTTCAACCGCCGCAACAGGAATGGCCGGAGCACCTGTAAATATTGAATATAGGGTTAAAGGATTTTGTTTAATTTCTTAAGTTCAAAAATAAAAATATAAAATATAATAAAACTCTTATTTAGTATCTGACTGAATGAAGAATAAAATTAGGTTTAATTTTGTATAAACCTCAAGATCAAACCAAATAAATTAAAGAAAAAGGGAATAGAATCGGGATAGAATATAAAAAATTATATTATATTATATAAAAATTTAAAAAAAAAAAATAACTACATTTTATTTTGAGAATTCGCAAATAAAAATGCAATTTATAAACGACATTCTACTTTAAAAGCAAACGTAGAAGAATTTGTTTCTAAATACATATATGTATTATCACATCCCACCCCCTTTCTTTATATATTACATTTACTATAAAACTGCATTGGGTCTAGTGTCCCTTTTAAATATTTTATAAATTAACCCCGAATTCGAAAAACTTAAATTCGTCTTAAAGAACGAAATATTGTAACGGGTCCTCTAGAATGAATTCGTTAGTATTTCCAACGTTCATATGGCATGTACCCGATTTTTATATAGCACCTAAAAAATCGTTCAAAATATTAAAACATTTAGAAGATTATCTAGAGATGCCAAAGCAAGACTTTACTGGTCAGAAATATGTGGACTGATGGGAATTACTTTTATAGAGAATTTAGTCTCCTTTTAATATTTTATAAATTAACCCCAAATGCGAAAATTTTGTTTGGTAAGTTCCCCTTAAAGAACGAAATATTGTAACGGGTCCTCTAGAATGAATTCGTTAGTATTTCCAACGCTCATATGGCATGTACCCGATTTTTATATAGCACCTAAAAAATCGTTCAAAATATAGAAGTATTTAGAAGATTATCTAGAGGTGCATATAAATGAAAATATTACATTCAGAAATATTGACTAGTTCAAAATTGTAGTGCCAATAAACTAACCCCTTTGTAAAATACAAAAATTAAAGTTCACACATTTTTAAGATGACAAGCGATTTTCACCAACAAATTATATTACCAATTTAAAGAAAAACCAAGGATATAATCCACGAAAAATTGGGAAAATAAAATCAAGTTTTACATTACGTACAGGGTACAGACCTTGTGAAGGCGTTTTATGATTGAATCGTTGTATTCCGAATTGCCTTCGATCATGCCCGTCACTGGATTTGAAAACCATTCCTTAAATTCCCTATGTGATTGGAAAACATGTGGCATTAAAAAGTGCATCAAAGACCATAGCTCCATTAGATTATTTTGAAGTGGTGTTCCTGTTAGAAGTAGTCTCCTGCAAAGAATAAAATAAATCTTTAGATTAATTCATTTAAAACAATTCTCCTAACTTACTGCTCAGTCTGAAAATTCAGCAACAACTGCCAACGTTGGGACTTAAAATTCTTAATATTCTGAGCTTCATCTAGAATCAAATATTTCCACTTTTTTCTCCTAAAGCTCTGTTGATCTTGAATCACTAGTTTATACGACGTAATACAGACATGGAAAGCATTTGGTTTCGTCCAGCCAATGCGTTTTTGCTTGCGTTCTTTCTGAGTTCCATAATAAGTGAGAATTTTGAAACCAGGGCACCATTTTTTAAATTCCATTTCCCAGTTTAACATAACCGAAGAAGGAACTACAATCAAATGTGGGCCCCAGTTCCCTTTAACGCAAGCCAAATGAGCTAGTAGAGCGATGGTTTGTATAGTTTTTCCCAAACCCATTTCGTCGGCCAAAATACCATTCAGTTTTCGATCGTGCATTGTAACAAGCCAATCTAAACCAATATGCTGTAAAATAAAAATCTTTTAGCAAAAAGTAGGAGTAATTATTTACTAATTTTTATTTCAGGAAGGAATCAGACAAATGCCTCGGTAGTCATCCATTTGAATAAGTAAAATACTTCAAGAATAGAAGAACATACTTTCAGTGACTTGAAATCATCATTTAAAGTTCGAAATTAGATAATTTATGTTTTTGAAAAACATACCTGATATTCACGAAGCGAATGTTTAAGGAGGAATGGAACCGGTGTCACAACATTAGTTGAAGAGAGTGTGTTGCCTTTTGGCTGAATACTTTCTGCGAGAGCTGCAGCGTCATTAATTAAGTCGTCATTGTCACCCTGCATATTCAATTAAATAATATGTTAAAATTATCATTTACTTACTTAATGACAAAATAATAATCCTAAACTTGTTCTTATATCATTTTTTTGGCCATGATTCACTTTTGTGCAATCTACTTTATTATGCATAAACTGTAACACATCATTAGTGGAAGAGCCATATGAAATCACCTAATGTGAAAAAAGAAAATTGATAAAATTACCTCGGATTCTACTTTTCCTTCTTCAACGAGTAAACTCTTTAATCCAACATTGGAATCACCTTCTTCTGAATAAGAATTAATAGTGTCGTCATTCTCGCTTGAGTTTTCTTCTTCTTCACTCTCCTCAGTTCCATCATCCGAGTCTCCAGCTTTGGAAAACAATTCACAATGTTAATAAGATTCTCAAAAATTTTCTTTTTAATCTTACTTTCTGGTTCCTCATCGTCATCAGAATCAACTTCCATTTTATCCTCAATACTGGGTCCACACCGTTTGTACTTTGCAAGAAGGTCTTCTAAGCTCATTTCATTATCCGCCTGGATATCAAACATTAATCATAATCAAAAACATTTTTAAACAACTCACATTAAGTTCATCCAGTTCTTTTTTGTGATCAACATTTTTCTCAGTTTTTTCTTGTTCCATGATGGTGTCTTCGTCATCTGAGCTGTTCTCATTTGCCTCAAACTCTGAATCTCCGGACGGATATTCTGATGCAGCTTCCTATAAAGTAAATAAAATAATAATATGATTTCAACAATTTCTACTCAAGCAATTACCTTATCATCTGTTAAAATTTTTTCTCGATTTTCAAGATAATCTTTCGGAAGTTCCTTAAGAAACTCATCCAAATCCATTTGAGACTCCCTTTGAAGGGCGGCTATTTCTTCTTTTACATCAGGAGTTTCAGCTTCCGCTTTAGCTATTGTTTCTTCGTCATCCTCAGAAGCTTCGCTTTCAGGATGAAATTCTTCTGTTAAGAAAATTTAAATTAAAATGGTTTAAATTGTTTATACATTTTATTAAACAAATCAATTACTTTTAGTAAATCAGACAAATGCCTCGCGAATGCGAACAATCATTAAATACCAATCACTTCAAAAATAGAAGTAATCAGTAGTCATGGACTTAATATCATCATTTTAAAAATCATCAAAACGTACACAAAAGAAATATTTACCATCTGACATGTTTTCTCGTTTTGGCGAGGATATCCGGCTGGAATTCAAACTTGGAACTGCGCTCGTATCCATAACCGATTTATTCATCCCTTCTGCTAACTGTTGGGAGAATTTCTCAGTTTGATCGACAATAAAACTGAGATGTTGATCAAGAGCCTTCTTTCGTTTTTCTTCTAACTTTGTCTGATGTTTGAACTCCACGAGTTTCTCAACATTCGACCAAAATACTTTGATTTCTTTAGCGATAAAAGCTGCCACTCTCTTCAAATGAAGTTCTTGAGCCTTTTCCGCTTTTTGGGCTGCATTGGCCTTGTCATTAAAGTACTTTTGTACCATCCTTGCACATTTTTTAGCTGCAGCTTTTTTCCACTTCCTTTCTTGAGCGAAATCAGCAGCAAGCCAAACCATTTCTTCGAGTAAATAGTCCCAGTGAGCCTTCGGACGCATTGGTTCCTGCAGCTTTGGCAAACGCTTTTCAGTCCATAGTCCTTCTCTCTGTAATTCCGATATTCTCTGCATAACATAAACTTCTTGTTTTGCCTTGACAGAGAATTGTTCTTGAACACCATTAGCCGTGTTTGGACTTTGTGCGTATGCTGATCCGATTGTCGTCGTATTCGGTGTTTTCCGCTTTTCGGATATGCTGCTCGCGTTGCTGGGAATATCAGGTACTAATGGAGTCCCACCTTTAATAGTACATATAAACTGTTAATAAATAATCAATTTTTTACGTTCTATGGGTAAAACAACATGTTGCAATTACTCACATAAAATTTAAAAATTAACCAATTGGTAATTGAACATTTAGCATGCTTTATAATGGTATCAACTTATTCTTAACTGAAAATACATGCCTCAAAATGAAAGGCGGTTTGACTTCATATTTAAACCATAACGAGGAACGGCATACTTTAAATTTTACCCTGTAAACTTGTCTCGATTCTGCAACGTCTTTTGACAAACTAAATTGGTTGCCTTTTTTTATGTGATGTGAAAGATATAAAAACAAAAACTACGTGTTCAAAACAAAAGCCTATCGTAAGAAACTCAAGCGACAAATGAAAATTAACTCATCAAATGCCAATATGTATGAAATTTTGAGTAGGCTAGGGTGGCCATGGCTCATTGTTTTTTTTTTGTTTTTTGTTTTTTTTGTTTTTTTTTTTTTGTTTTTTTTTTAATTGCTCGTTGTTATATATAGTAAATGCATAGAACTTTGAAATATCTACTTTTGGAAAGTACACTACGTTTTTTTCAGTTTTTCAGTTTTTTATAAATATCTTGGGCTTCTTATGCGTAATCGTTTTTTGTTTTCCTTTTTTAATTTTTGACAAAATGGATACTATTTTTATAAGAAAATCTGCAATGCTTATGAGAGCCACGATTATGAAAATTGCCCTAAAACAAAACCCATTACTCGGTGATCCCTTTCCCTTTAAAGAGAGCAAATTTGAAGATTCATTTAAGAAATTTCATTTTGCACAAACACAAAGATCAACACTAAAATATTTTTACACTGAGTTGTTTGAATTGAAAAATTTTCATGAAACATCTTTGCAATTTAATACCAATTATTTTAAAAGGTCAGAATTAGATCAAATATAACTCTTCGTAATAGCGTGTATTAAATATCACCTTTAATAAAGGGGGATAGTTGTAAATAATTTCAGTTTCGATTTTTCAAGGTCGTTGCCACTTCCAAGGAAGCATAAATGAAACGATGTTACCCTGAAATACGACCGTCAAACTTCCGAAACGTCTAATTGGAATTAACGCCAAAGTGGAAAGAGTTTGCAATTACTTTTGAACACCAAGGGTGATGTGAAATTTTATTAGTTAATGCAAAACAAATTACATAATTTCTTTTGGTGTATACATTCGATGGGCTTGAAATTACCAAAATTAAAATAATTGCCAATTACTTCTTCAACCGCATTTGCTAGCCAAAATAGATAATGAAAATGTGCTTATGAAAAAGGCAAAAAAAAATCGTTTTACAAGGTTATGTGAGAAATTAACAAATATGCATGACAATTTATCAACATTTAAAAGTTTCTCTATTATTTTTATAGCAAGTTATATAAACGAGGCCCAAAGAAAAATAAAGAAATTGACATATTTATGTTGAAGTTAACTGTGTGTGATACTAAAACAAAAACAGTCTTCTGTACCTTTTGTAAAAGTAAGATTACAAAATCGAGTTATCATTAGTTTGGGGTTATAAATTGAAGAAAGTATGCCTTCCTAAAGCAAATCAAGGACAAGATTATAAAAAGAAATCGCAAATAAAACATAACACGAAAAAAGGTATTATGAAAATGAGAAAGGTGCTACCTGGCACCAGAGGAACCGGAGAATTCCCTACGGTATGTGGGACTGGAATTTGACCGAACACCATCCCGTGTCGACCCCCCTGGGGTCTTCCGGGTATGTGACCTAAGAAAAGAAGTACGCAAATAGTCCCAATATCCAATTAGTGTGAAGTTTTATTTGTTTTTTTGTTTCTTTTTAAAGAATGTGTTTAAAGCATTGTAAAATTAAAAGTATATTTTAAATGATATAAGGTACAATTCGGTACGATTCTGTCACGGTTTTCGATGTAATAAAAACTGAAACAATCCAAAAATGACAACGAATGAACAAAATTTCGCACCATTGAGTTTTACTTAAACTATCTTTTCGAACATAATTACAGACAAGAAAATATCTAGTGCAATATTTACACTGAACAGCATAAGATCTGGAGAAAAACAGAATTGCCTTACCTTGTTGCGATAGTTGCACAACTGCAGCGGGTAAAGTTGTAGACACAGCAATAGGTGTTGCTCCTACGCTTGGAATTTTAATTTCAGCTCCTTGTGGCAAACTTGTTGGTGTGGATGATGTTGGCGGCGTTTGCGACGTCTAAAAGAAATACATTAAATAAAACAATATAGATAATTCTTGGAAAACCTTACCGTATGAGATTTATTTACATCTTCATTCACATAGCCATCCAACCGATATGATTTGCTAAAGTTAATGAACTGCGGCGTTGGTGGTTTCTTTCTCCACACTGGATAGTCCATCATGTTGCCACCATTTTGCAAAAAGAATAATTCTGCAACATGTTCCGAGTATCTGTGCAGTAACAATAACAATTCAATTACCAAAGTTGCATAACTATGAAAAAAAACATACCTTTCCTTTAAACTTTTTAATCGCAGATATTTGTGTTCTAGGATACGTTTCTTCAAAGCGTTTAAATCATTTGTTCCTGGAGATCCACTATTAGCAATAGTAGTAGTGGTACCTGTCTGTGATGATTCAAGTTTTAATCGTTTTCGCCCGGTTAACAGCAACAAATTTGAATTATCAGATATCTGAGCTTGATTTTGTTGCGGCTTTGATGTCGTCAACGAAGCTACAGCTGATGTTGTTTGGTAAGTCCCTGAACTGGTGCTTGTATAGCCAAAATTTCCGGGACGCGTTGTACTGCTTATGTAGGAACTTGAAACAATATTATTTGAAGCTCTAGACAGGCCCCCGGGATTAATATTGAGATTTATATTGTTATTCGACTGCTGAAGCTGTGGCTGAGTTTGCGCTATCACTGTACGTTGTTGTTGCTGATTTGTAATATTGCCGATACGTTCATTTGACAAATAACGTGAGGTCATATGTTGCAGCTGATTGTGGTGGTGCTGTTGTTGCTGCTGCTGTTGTTGTTGTTGCTGTTGTTGTTGTGACAATGTGTTTATGGATGATGAAACCGCAGATCCACTCGTTACCGCTTGATTTTGCTGTATTCCTTGGTTGTATAATTGAGTACTTGAATTTGATGATGATAATATCGATCTGCGGTCAAGAACAGCAGGAGGGGCTGGGTTTAACCCTTGCTGCCCCCCTCCTGCTGAATCACCTTCATTCATGTTTGATGCATCTGTAAAAATAAATAAAATTTTTTAGCCTTCTTTTGAAATAACATGAAGTTTTTAAACAACCGCATTGGTTATTAAATAAATATACTAAATTCGTTTGTAAGCAGTAGTACTTGGAATTGTACGCGAATTACGAATGTTACCCCATCAGATCATTTTTGATTGGTTTAAAAAAAAAACGAGCAAATTACTCATTTGAGTAATTCAAAATAAATCGTTGGACTCAGAAAACTAAAAAAAAAAATTGAAACTTGTAACTAATCCTTTTCAGCACACTTTCCATGAAGTGACTGTAGTTGTATTACAACACTTTTTTTATATTAGAATCAAAGCAGTCAATTAATTCATCCATTAACTGCCACACTATGGGAAGTAAAATTTAACTCTAGGAACAAACGAACGTTTTCATAAATTTCCAAAAATATAATAGTCTAAAACGGAAAACTTGTCACATCATTTTATTCGTTGCAGGGTCAAGCAAGCTTTTCAAACTAAAAATCCGTTTTCTTCTTGTGTGATAAATGAGTATTAAAATCTTTAATCTGTTATTATCCACTCTTCTTTTACCTTTTCTTTTGTACCTCAACAAGAGAAATTCTCCGTGTTTGTTCCAAATCCGATCATTCCCGTTTAAATTGCCTAATAATGAATAAGGAGGGCAATAGAGATGGAATACGGGCAAACACAATGAAAAACAAGAGTTCACATTACGGTGCGCTCCAGATCAAGCATTATAATTTTTGTGAGACTGTGTTGGTTCCAGGGCGCGCGTGTGTTTTTCGAATAGGAAATAGGAAATAGGAAATAGGCAAAATGCGAAATGCCGGCCTGAATAATTGAAGGGGTACACAGATACGGCTTGTTTACGTTTTTTCACCAGAAGTTTTCTTATGCGCGAGGCGCTCTAGAGATCGGTTTTACTTTCCTTTGACAGGGTGGTTCTTTTAGATTGGATTCTCATATTCCTCTGCAATTCCTGACACCCTGTAACACTGTACCGATTTCTTTAGATTCCAAGCCCCGCTTCTGAATTTTTCTTCTCTCTTTGACCACAATGCTTAAGCAGTCTATCGACTTCTAGCAAAATTGTGAGTTTGGGAGGAATAACGGTACAAAGGTCAAGCATTGATAAGATCTAAATTGCAGGAATGAACAGTCTTTGTAGCGTAGCTTCCATAGTCTTTGCTTCAAGTTCGTTTGGGTAACTACACCAAGGCCACTTTTTATAGATACGTATTTTTTAACCAAAACTGTATAATGCAGAGTGTCAAATCCATGCTTTAATTAGAAATGGGTGAAAATTGAGTTACATGATTTACCTTGATTTTTACGGATTTACCATACTAAAATACTATAAAACGTGCAAGTTAAAAATGCCAAATCAAAAGAAATTTCTTCTACTTTTCGCTTGTTGCCGTGAAATCTGCAATATTCTGAAAAATGCGAAATTTTTGAAATTTTCTCATAACCTGGATAGAAACCCAGAAATAATCTGGGTTTTCAGATTTGTATAGAGAAAATATGCTAAAAGCTAGCCAGTTCATTAAAAAAATGCAGCTAAAGTAAGGAGGTTCTAGCAGGAAAATCAGATATATTTAGCTAATTTGTATCTATGAATGTACTGGTTTAACAAGCAGTAACCACAATCATAACTGAAGAATTTTTTCGCGCGCTAGGGATTATTTAATACTGCTATTCACCTTTCTAGCCCAGGCGAAGTAATTCTTTTATTATATAAATAATATTTAGTACTATCCTTTAAAAAAGATTCGTTATCATTTTTGACATTTTTAAGCTCTGAAGATAAAGTTGGTTGACGTTTCACAGAATTTACCTTGTCGTTTTTTTAATGTACTGGAAACCCAGTTCATTAAAAATAAAAACGAAGCTATAAACTTTGGCATTTAGTTAAAAGAAAATTTTGTAATCTTTATAGAATTATAAAATGGATTTATTTTAGACTGCAAATATCTCTCAATATGTAAAGAATCAAAGAATTTCATCACAATAAATGTTACTGTTGTTACTGTTTTTGATGATATGTATATCATCAAATTATTTGAATACAGAACTGCGTATATTTCTTAGAGAAAAATCACAAGAAGTTCCCAAACAAGGATTTTCCACACGTTTGCAAGGGCGTAATAAAAGCTGCTCAGTCTGGTGGTCAAGGCCGAAAAAGCTGTTGGGATCGTCGTGGGTTAGAAAAAGTGCCAACTTGGAAGACATCGAAATTTCGTATACGTAAATAAAAAAAAAAAGATTTTGTTTAAACTCCGAGCCCGCCAATATATCTTGCATTTTGAAAATATTCTTGGAGCATGCCAGTTTTGCATGGTAAAAAAAATTTTAGTGACACATGAGTCACATTTGATTATTTGAAAAATGTTTCGTTAACTTTGAGCCACCTTTTCCTGGGGCTGGGGTTTCACGGGATTTTATAAAAGAAATAACTTACCAGAGATAGTCGCGTACGTTTCGATACCACGTACGACTCCGGTTACCGCCTTTTTATATTGCGAAATTCTCAACACTCGGACGGATTCAAAATTACCAACGATTCCCTCCGCAGTGAACCGGCAAGAGCGAGCCTAGCCTAGCCGAGCTCGAGCACTAGCGCAGGCCGCGCGACCGCCGCAGCGAAATGTCGCCCGCACAAAGGGAGCCCGATCACCTTGTAACGAAACTTATTTTTCTTCCACATAGAATTCGCGAATTTACCGCTCGCCATTAACCGGGGCTCAGCGCTGGGTAACATTCAAAAAATTCAAAATCGGAGCACTTTTCGCCCATTCGTACATTATTTTTCAGAAAACCTCAATGAATATCGCTTATTCACTTTAGCATTCACTTCCTGATGAAATCGAAAATTTCCAAATATTAATTTTGCTTAAGAAAACGAAACGGATATACTGATCCGAGCAAAACAAGCTACAATCGCGAGAGGGATGGCATCATATCGAAATCAACGAAGAAAAAAAATTTTTTTTCTTCGGACATCTTGAAAACCGTATTTTCCTGCATCCATCTTAGTACATACCTCAAACTTTTCAATCACAAATTTTCCCGGTGTAATTTAACCATCGGAGCACTTTGTTTATTAAATTTATTATAAAAACTTATACACTTCTAATTGGTATAAAAAGTTTCTTTAGAAAATCTTCTATTTATGAATAAAACGTTTAAGTATTCCGCTTCATCACTCAAGGACGCACCTTGCACAATTGAACAATATGGCGGAAACTAAACAGTGGTGTAAATTTTTATTCGTGCCCAACGTGAGCAGCTAGTCAAATTCGGAGATGTGACGCAGTTCACTCCGAAACCGGTACTACCAATATGTGTCAATTGTATTGTGACAGTTAGCGCCATAAAAATGTCACTTTTAAAATCTATAGAGAATTCTGAATTAACCGAATACGTTATTAAATTGCTAAATAAAAGGGGAATCTTTACTATTTCTGAATTTTTAAAGAGAAATTCAGAAAAACTCAGTAATTTTACAAATATACCAGTGCCTAAGATAAACACAATTAAACGCATTTTGTGCAGAATGAACTGCCCAAATTTGGTGTGCGCTTTTAAGAAATACCAGAAATTATTATCAACTCCCGTTGTTGTTACCAAGATAGACAAGTATGTATTTGTTCAACATGTGCAAATTTAACTAAATAATTGATCATAGTCTAGATTCAATGCTCTCCGAGTTGCCATTCGGAAATTTTGTTGAAATCTGCGGACTGCATTCCACTGGTAAAAGCATTTTTTGCTCTACAATAGCTCTCAACTTTGCCCAGCATTTCGATTTTGAATCGATTTACATAGACACCAAAAAAGATTTCTCTGGAACTCGCATTAAAAATTTTCTCACGGCACGAGGATGTGCTGAAGAAGCAATTCCTGATATCATGCGTCGCATTCGAGTTGTAAAGGTCTACAAGGCTCCAAACCTGGTCGACGTCCTAAAAAATCTTTTAAACTGCAAGGATATACTCAGTAAAATTAAATTGCTTGTAATAGACTCCATGCCATCAATATGGTTCCAATACCACGGTTTAAAACTGACTGAAGGTAAAATTTTCTTGATTTGTAGTATTTTAAATTGTTCAAATCCCTTGCACAGGAATGACTTTGATGTCGGAAGTGGCACAGTTATTAAAAAAACTTACTAATGATCATGAAATTTTGGTTATCGTTGTAAATCTGGTGACTTCGTGGACTGAACCTAAGCTGGGTAAGTTCATGTTTATCAATTAAGGAGATGCTTGTTTGCTTTAAAGTTTAATGTAATGTTTTGTCTAATAATTGTACAATAGGATCCCAGGATAGGTTTTAAAATAGCAACGAAGATTAGGCGCAATTCTACCTTTAAGTTTCTTTAAGCATATTGTTTTATTGTATAATTGCAGGCAATTGGGAACAGTTTAAAATTCGGTTCTAAGCAAAAGATAATTTTCAATTTTAAATTGCCTCATTAGTGTATTTGTTGCATACTTCTTGCTCACTCGTTCACCACGAAAATCTACTTCTGAAGGTAGAGAGTTTGTTTTGTTTCCCTGTTTATTATTTTATAGCCCACAAAAATATTACCGCCTTACCTGTAGCCCTAGTTATAAAAACTTATTTTTTCCGGCAAGGGATTTCTTTTGTAAGTTAGTTCGAGTTTTGAAAATGTTAACAGTCTTAACAGGCTTCATACACTTCGACTAGAAAAAACTAAAAAATACAATTGTTGCCTGTTGGCCATGAACTCGATAATCCGACTTGAAAATTACCAACTTAATTCCTTGCAAAAGCATTAAAACAGTTAAAATTTTTGGTATATTTACTACATACATTTTCCCTCAAATACGTTCTCACTTCAGTGTTTTAACTAATTTTTAATACGTTTCCTTTTCGCATCTTTACAAATTTGTAGGAGAAAACATCTCTGAAAAATCACAGACAACAGTCAAGCCTTCATTGGGCAAATACTGGGAAACGGTGCCGTTCCATCGCCTGATGATCGAGGAGCCGGCGCCCAAGCGGAAGAAGTCTTCGTCGATCGAAGCAGGCGACAAAATCCCCGGACCAAGTAGAATCAGCAGCGATGGCGACACGTTTTGCGAAAGCCAACGTTTTATAAAGATACTGAAGAGTAATTATTACGAAACTGGAAGAAGTTGTGAGGTCCTGCTGACCGACAAGGGGATGCTCTAAGGATATTTTTTCTTCTGCAAGCTGTACTGCTTCAAAACTTTTTTGCTTGGGACCACAGAATCCCCCAGACCTGGACGTGATCGTTTGCTTACCTTTTCGATTGATTTTGTTGTATCGATTTTTGCGCTACTGCCAAGCTGTAAGCCCTGTTGTGGCTTTGATATTGTTGGTGTAAGTGGAATGTCCTGAAATAATAATTTGAAGAATTTTATTATCGAAGTGCATTTTTTCTTTTGTGTCACAAACTTTTTGATAAGATGCCGCCGCGGCTATGTCGGATGTGTTCCCTGTGGAGAGGTCGGAATCGTGCGCAAATGTGCAACTACTCCCAAATCTGCACCTTCCTTTTCGGTAGTTCCAGCAAATTTTCTTGCCGTTCTTTTCCTTTGTGTGCTCTCCCGTTTCGACCTGCAAACAATAAGTTTTTCGTAAAACGAATGTTAAGCAGCTAAAGGAGGGTCGTACCATTTTTACATGCTTCTCAAGTGAAGCGATTTTTGCATCTTCAGCCTCTTTGTACGGATTATTGAAAACTTTGCCCGTCTTCTCTTTTGAGAGCAAAATATTCGCGCTGGGTAGCCGTGGTCGATCAGTTTCCTCACTAAATTTTAGTTTTATTAATACTGTGTTATTAAATTAACAAAGTCGGCTTACTGTTGGTCATTTTCTTCAATTTCTTCCTCCTCGGAGCTCGAGCTGTAGTCAGGTACAAGTGACATCTTTACAATCAAAACAAACGCACTAGAATTTGACGTTCCCCCTCCTTAGCACCAGCGTTTTTAGCACTTTGAGAAAAAAACATTTGAAGGGTGTGGATTTAAATAAATCTGTAATGCATCTCGTTATTTCCTCTTTGCATAATTGTTTTAATGTGGAAATGATGAAATTGAACGAAAATTCCAACATAACCGCCGCTTTTCGGAGAAAATCGGGGACAGATAAAACAAGCAGTTGTTTTCTCCGAATCTACTTGGCAATTATTTCGCCACCTTGCGTTGAAAGTAGCAACCCTTGCTACATATGTTCTCAAAAATAACAGATTTCTGTCATTCCCAAATTCCGTCTCGTGCCGGAGAAAGAGTTTAGAGCTTTTTCGGTCTGGTTGGTGGTTCTTGCGTGTTCCGTGCTCCTAAGTTTTTTTTTGATCAACAAAAATATTATATTTAGTGTGCAAGGTGAATTATTTTTATTAGATCTAGTAAAAAACAGAAAGGGAATTTAGTTTTTTTGTTTGTCTTCTGTCTCCTAGGTCTTCAATTCCGAGTGAGATTTTACTGTGCGGATGTGGTTCATTTGTGAGAAGTGCATAAATAGAAAAATGTTCCATAAGTTAAAATTCGCAAAAAAGTGAATTAAGAGTGACGAGCTTATGGGCCAAAGGTGAGTTTCGAGCAAAAAAAAACTTTTTCACATATTTAGTTTATCAATCTAAGCGCACTTGCAACCGCGGGGCGTCCGAGAGCACAATGCCCTTTAATGCGGGTCGCCTTGGTGCAGTTCGCGGCGCACCGGTTCGACTGGACCTGGACCTGGTCCAGTAGCCTCCTAGGCCTCCGCACGGTGCCCCAATAACATAACTCTGCTGGAACAAAGAAAGATAAACGATATTTCGCTTGGTCGGTGGCCGTCGACAGTCAGGCGGGGTTCCCTTATCCATCCGTTAGTTTTTTTTATCTTTTATTTTTGCCTATCTCTGCATATTTTACCATTACTTGAGGAGACCCTCGCTTCGCTTACCAAGCAAAAAATAAACAGTCGCCCGATCTGGCGGCAATTGCACAATATGCGCTTAATTATTTCGGGCTCAGGAGAGGAGACCCGGTGCGCGATCTTTCTTTAATCTTTAAGCCAAGAGAAATTTTTATTCACGAGATAAAACCCTGGCGTTTCGCGTTTATTTGCCGGAAAAGCTTCATTTCACCTAGACGACAGACTTGTTTTGTTTGCTATCTTTGGTTTGGAGAAATTTCTAAAGTTATTTGCGCTTTGGATAAATATCACACCTTCGGTTCAATAAATATAGTCTTATGTCTGTTCAAAATTCAATAGATGAACAAATCTAGTCTTTGTGCACTCAAAATTTAAGACCTGTTGCCCTCAGGTGCAATATATTTAATTTATTACCATTGTTTTATCATCAGTTGTATTTTGTATTACGTGTTGGAAATATTAATCTCTTAATTTTATTTCACAATTGTGGTTCTATCCACATTTGCTTTTATTTCCTTTTCCTAATGTAAATAAAGTGCTTAAAATTTGATTTGTCGCCAAAAATATAATTACCTCCCAGCCCGACTGTAATCATTCTGTAAATAAAACCAAACAAACATAAACTTGTTCCTTATGTAATATGTTATGTAAATTGTGTTCGATAGAACAATGATCAGTTTGACTATAATACTTTTTATGTTCTCTGCTATGTAAGCATCAAGGCTCTTATAAACCAACTTATTTTTCATGAAGGTTTTCTATGTGAAAACATCTCCTTTGTGCTTGTAAAATGTTTGAGTAGAAAATTTCTCTCATTAAGACTAACTTTTATGTTAACCATACTCCGTATGGAAGATACTCATTGAGAATTAAAAAAAAAAAGTTTGGTTTGAAAATGTTTATCTGTCGTACGAACAAAACTTTCTCTAATTGAATCGGCGATATAATTTTTTATAGTTATATACTATCTCTGAAACACTTCCGATTTTTAAGATGTGTTTTTAATTAACAAAAATGCCATTACAGAAAATGTTTAAAAATATACTCATACTTCTATGATACAATTCGTTTTGCGAACAAACAATTTTACTATGAGTCGTTTACAGGCCAAATCGATTAACTTCATTTTTGAAAATTTCTGAATATTAATATTAAAGGACCTGAATTATCTTAATAATTTTACGTAAAAGTAAAATAACTTTACTAAAGTTGTTTGCGTTCGCTCTTCGTGTTTCATTAGTAGTGCTTGTAGAGTTAATCGATTTGGCTTTTGAACGACTATACAATTTTCCATATTTGACTTGTTCTCAAGTGTAGGTCATAATTTCTAATTGCTTTATTAAGAATTCGTGTTTTGTCGTCGGATGCCAACAATTTTCTTCCACTGTACTTAGTGTAACCTCTACAATTTTCCCATTTTCCAGTCTCGATAACGTTATTTTAACAAGTACATAATAGACGAACACAGTGGACAGGCAAAGAAAGATGCTAAATTTAGTTGATAATATTTTGAAATAATTTTTTAAAGTAAAAACCTAAAAAAGTCATTCATTTCGAAAAAAAACTGTCTGCAGTGACACATCAATTTTATTTATACAAATGCTTACGCGTGAAACTTGTCCAGTCTAAACCAGATTTTTCCGCGAATTCCCACGAATTTTTCAATTTTTATACGAATAAAACATTGAGAAAAAATCGATCAAGTACGAGTAGGATTCAAATGTAGAAGGTTCAATGTCACCTCAATTGCAATTATTAATAAATATTACATGTGTTTAAAACTTCTAAACTAACATTGCTATTTCTCGCTTTATCGTTCAACTAATTCTAAAAGTTTTGATCTGTTTGAGAATTTTAGACAAAAAGGGATTAACAGACCAAAGATTCTGCTAAACCCTGGTTCGCCTTGTTCATTTTGTGGCCACTTGGCGAATTATTTTGTTAACTGTCTCGAGGTGAGTGATTGAGATTATCTCAGTTTATTTCCTTTTTTGGCTTATGTATCTAGTAAATGTGCCTTTTTGTAAATATGTATGCTGATAATGGCTTTATGTAAAAATATTTCGTTTATAGGTACAGAAAATAGTAGATATGTATATTCGGCGAAATTAGGCGTTTAGATAGATGACGACATTTCGGAATCAACCTGACCTTAATTTTAAATATGTATTATATTTGTACAATTACGAAAGTTTATGACACTATTACATAATTTCAAAAATTCAAAGATTATTTTGTGTTATTTGAGGTAGCTACCACTTAGTGACGCTAAATTATAAATTAGAAGTGCGCAAAGGAATGTGCTCAGATATTAAATCCGGATGAAACTTCTTAATCCGGCACAAACTCCTCACTTTCTTATCCCCTCAATACAACCGTAAACGTTTAGAAGAGTTTAGCTTTGTTGAGTGCGCATTTTTTAATTGCACTTTTAAGCAACGAGTGGTCTGATTCAGATAAAAGAATTAATTCAGAATTAGTCTGCAGCGTCATGTATGTAAAATCTGCCTCGTCTGTTAAAATCTGAAACTCTATTTGCACAAGTTTTATAAAACAGCCTGATTCCGTTAGTATAAATAAACAAAAAGAAGACTTAGGTACGAAATATTCGTAATAAAAATCACCCACTTAAAATTTTAATGCCATTATCATTAGAATATACATATCAGCTTTACATTAAATTAAACAGAGAATGTAATAATCTGGGATATATCTACTATGATAAATTATTTCTTCGCAAGGGTGATGGTAAAAGAAGAAAATTTTCAGAAGATTAATTAAACGATTATTACAGACGCTCAATCGAGATTAAGATAGACAGATATATTTATGTGAAGCAGTTTTGAAAATATTTGGGAATAATTGAATATGTAATCTTAGCAATTTATCTGAATTTACAAAGGCCGTTAGATACAATTAATGAATGTAAGCTACATGGATATTAATGGAGTAACTTAAAAATTGAAGGTAAGTTTAATTGTATCAGAACTCTTGCGAAAGTATCACAAAATTTCTATTTAGATACTATATATTTAAGTTATATAAGAAAATTGTAAAACCTACCTATCCATTTATTTGTTAATAAATCAGGAAATATAGAAATTTCAGCGAAATGAGTAAATTAAAATCGAAGAGGGGAAAAGCAGAATATATGCAGATAACATTTTCTTTTCGGGCATGTGTGTGAATTCACAATAATTATATTCTAGAAACAGTGGGTGAAATAAGATATCTAGACATATTTATTGATCGAAAATTGAGTTTCAAGGTTTAAATGTTATTTATGTAAACTTGAGCTAAAAAATCGATTTTATGAGAAGATTACGAAGTGTATTATCTGAAATATGAAATAAATATTTATATGTACTCGTAATTCGAGGAAGGTTTCCCTTTATATCTTATAGCCTTAAATAAGGCCATTTTCCATAGTTTGACTGGGATATGATTGCAAATAAAATACAGCAACTTAACTAAACACCGCGTAAAATTCGATTTGAAAGTCGATTCTATCCTAATTTGATATCTTTAATAATTTCCTTTATTTTATTGTGATGAGAAAAGCCGAAATCAAAACAAGAAAAAAACAAATAGCGTATCTTTAATAAAATTTGTAGATTAAATATGAATCCAGAAAAGTTATTACCAGAAAAAGCTGATGTCATATACATACATATGTATGTATGTTTGTATCTTAATTAAGGCTTGTCCTCTTTATAGACTTTATACATTTTGCGATTTCATTGATTCGAATGGGTCCCTTCTCAAACCAATTTTTTTTCATTTAACTTGGTGAAGTTTGTTTACATAATTTTTGAGTCATTATTTGCTTTTGTCAGAGCTAAGGAATCGATTTCGCTTGTGTTAGAGAATTAATTAAAGTTAAGGATTGCCTGGAAGCTCTGTAAGTTCTTAATGCATATTTTATGTAGATACTTGTGAAATAAGCACGTAATTCTTCGCTTTTTCTTCTGCCTTTATTTGGAGAATTTTTCCCATAATTCGGATTTATGTGGCGCGTGTCGTTTTTCTGTCGTATTTCGGCAATTTACATTGATTTTATGTTCACCTGAAAATAAGTTTCTCAGTATAGTTGCGTAAGGAGTCCATTTTTAGCACCTCTCTTCTAGCAGATTGTTTGTGTATTTTAAATCGATATGAAAAAAATATAACAACAAAAAGATAGACAGACTGGCACGATACGTATGCAGGCTTTCCAAAAGTTCACATAGAGGTCATACTCCACTCATGGACAGGGAGAACATTTTTGTAGACAGGACTAATTAAAATTGAGTTCTCAGGGCAAATTGATTAATTACAGTGTTGCCTATTGCAGGCGTTTATTTTACTGTTTATAACCATCAGCTTTAATCATTGCAAGTATTCAATTTGGCCCCAATGTGGAGGACCCAAAAAAAGATGCCCTTGGTTTTAGCCTAGCAAAAATATTTATGTTTGCATCGGTTTTATTAAAAATTGTTGGCAACCGATCACATTGGCGTCATCGTGCGACGATATGTCGCCGAATATTTATGTGATCTTACGTACCGCAGCAGTGAACTTGATAACGAATTTTATGTATAATGGTGATTTACTTCCGTAAGTACCTATCAAAAAATGATTGGATTAGAATCTCAATTTTGACAATTAAGATTAAATTTGTTATCAGACACGTTGCAATGTTTCTTAATAACAAATGCGAATATATAAGCGGTAAGATAAGATTTTTGGATTTTAGTCGTTATTTATTAACTTGCTTGCCATGGCCGTTGCGTGCCAAATAGTAATTTTGTTGACGCGATGCCGATTTCGTAAATTGGAAGTGAGTTAATTAGTCACAAAAATAAGTATCTATACTGATGCCAATGGCTTTATAAATCTAAGGCATATTTATTTTAGATTTACTGCTTTAAAAGCACTAGACTGTTTTTATTTATTAAATGCATAAAATATTCTCCGTTAAAATTAAAATATCATTTACGATGACCTTAATCTATGTTTAAAAATGTGCTGTTTTGAAAGCGCTATATGCATTATTCATCGCTTATTAGAACTAATTCAAACGCTGTCCACAAAGTACAGTGTTTCCTTTTTCTTATAATTTCATAATCATTCATTTAGGCATACATATAATACTTATATTAATACATATTTTCAATACATTTTTTCTTTTACTAAATACCACCTACGCAATTGTCCAAATGTATACTGTTGACTTAATATTGTATGCACATTATTTTACTTAGTAAACAGATAAAAAGTTCTAAGTGAAGAAATTCTTTAAAAAGCTTTTATAGGACATGTATGTAGTTTTATTTCACTTTCCACGACTGTTATATAATAACCTTTTAATTGCATAAGATCACATTACTAAATTACTCGTAATTGAGTCTCATTGGAAGGCGTTATACATGTGTAGCTCTCAATTGGGTTGAATTGATACTTTGCCACTGTTTATAACACAGCTAACAATTGTCACAATAACTTCGGCAGAATAATTTATTACTCACTGGGTCTGTTGTTGTATCTTTATTTGTCGATATTTCTCCTTGTTTAATTTTCACAAGTTTAGTGAGTTCAATGATCTGTACGCACAATTATAGAAAATGTATTTTTCATGTTGACAAGTTACGAGTAAGAAATGAAATTTCTCAAAAATTTAGATAAATGCAAATTACATATAAGTTATTTGGAATTGAGAGATGCGATAATAGTAATATTTATTTATCGTACCAGTTAAGTATGCCTGTAGTTTTTTTGTACTATTCGTTATATGCCGAATGGAAGATGCACTGGGGTTGGAGTGAGTTATCTTTTACTTGGTAAAGGTTCTTCTTCTGGATGATCGTCAGTTAAACCACCTCATGTTGATTCTTGTAATATACTACAACTGGTTACGGTGATACGACATACATATACATATGCACAAGAATATTTCTGGAGTTCCTAGAATGACAACATTTAGAAGTTGTGATAGGAATCGAATTACGCTTTGTCTTATTTATCATTAGCTTATATCTTTTGTCGTAGGTCTTAATTTTTAAATTTACAGTATGGGCTTATAACTAGCTGATAAGATTCGGCGGAATGATTGAATCGTTTTGTGGACATGATGTACACCATTAATGTGCAAAGACATTTTCAAATAGCCTTGAAAAGAAAATTGTATTATATATAAATAATTAAAAAGTTGTTTTAGATCCACCTTTATATACTTGCGGTTAATAATTTTTTATTTGAGTGTGATATTTTAGGTTTCAATCACAAATCAAATATTTTGCAATCATTAAAGATAATCTTAAATACATACATAAGTATTACCATTTGTCTAATTTAAGCCTCTTAAAGACTTTGTCCAAAACATTTTCTTAGTGTAAATTTTACAATGTGCAATTAACATTAGTGATAAGATTAAAGCTAAAAGAATATTAAAGGCGATAAGATTTATTCCCTCGTTACTCATTTTCGCTAAAAGAATGATAATATCATTGATACCCGCAGTTATTATAGGCGTGTGCAAGAAGTAGAAAACATCACTCGAATATTATTTGGGTCTGAATAAAGTTACAAAAACGTGCTTAAGAATTCATTTGATTATGTAAAATTAGTGTATAGGTATGTATATATTTTGTGAAACATAACCGTACGGTCTTTTTTTTTGCTATTTGTGAAAGTGTATAAATTTATATACATACATACAAATATGTATATTATGTTGTAAAGGTTGGTTTATTGCAACTTAAACACCAGTTGTTCCAAGTTTTTGGTACTAATGAAGAAGAAAAAATCGAAAATAAGAGGGACTTTTTTTAAAATTTTTTAAAATTATATTTATAGAGATTGAATTTCTTTATGACCAGATAAATTAGATAGTGTGTTAAAGGAGTTTTGAGTTTCACTTCATATTTTGCAAACCGTTAATCGCAGGTCGAAATTGTTCTCATAAAAACGGAAAATTTCTAACAGAGTGTACAACAAGGATATAAATGATTTGCTGTGAAAGGTGTAACAAAACGGTTATAGGCTATAGAAATAATTATGAAAATATCACATTTCACACCTGGTACAACGATAAAATAGAATACAAAAAATCGTGAATACCCCTAATAATTTAGATTAAATATATCGACGGAAAGAAGTACATATTTTTCAACCTACCTCGATGAAATCCCCGAACCGAATGAAGGCTCAAGCCATCCGCTCCCTCTATTTATACACTGGCCGCTCAGCTCCCTGCCGAGGGGGGAGAGAGAGCCCGTATGCAAATTCAAATCTTCTGACCGGCTGCTGCATCCCTGGTCCAGCAAGTGCTCGGCTGGCTGACGAGAGCCCCCAGCAGAGGATGAGGTGAGGCGGAGGAGCCTCTCCTGGATCTGGAGTCGCTCTAGCTTCCGACTTCCGAGTCTTGGGGATCGATCCATGATTATTTTCTTCTTGAGTGATCCTGTTCAAGGTCGCATTTCTCCTGGTTCTTCTGCACCTAACGCTTTCGAGTCGCACGAGTTTTGAAAACTGCCTGTTTTTATTTTTGAAGTGAAAAGTGTATTTCGTATTATTAATTTCGCCTTGATGAAGTTTTCACTTCTGTCGTGTGGTCTTAAGCACACACCGTTTTTTTTTTTTATCATTTTTGATAAGCACGAGGTGATTTTTTTAAGAACATTTCCTTATTTAAACACAGCAATTAGTTTCTACTAGTACATTTTTTGCCTTATCAAAAATAGTCGAGATGCATAGATTAAACACTATAATATCTCGAAAAAAGTGTTTCGTGTCAATTAAAATCAAGTAAAGTTTGATAATTTGAAGTACTTTTGATTATTTCCGTGGACAGTTTTAAGTTTTAAGTATCTTTTCGGTGATTTATTTTCGTAAGCGAGATACACGTAACTTGATTTCATAAGACATTAAAGGGGTTTTATTATACAATTTAGAATTCTTGTAACTTTTCATTAGTGATTGCACAGAGGACAATATAGGTTAATGTACATATTTGTTTATTTAATACAATAATTTGTATCTTGTTGAAAAATAATTAATTTACATAATCACAATCAGTTTTTAATTATATTGGTATCTGGATTTATTGTGAACGTTTCACGTGCTATCTTTGAACTGTGAAAAGGTTGCAGTTATTAGTCATGGCCATTTAATCATACAACGTTCTTTATGCATCAACGGTTTCACACAATCAGAAAAAGTTTAAATACAAAAAAATTGGATTTAATAAAAGTCACGTTGTGCTTTAAAAATAGCTTTTCACAGCTGGTTTATAATAGCTAAGCCTAAGGCTTATCTCACTCCACTGCTATAATCGATATTTTTTTAAATAATAAATAAACCAGTTTTAAGTAACATTAGTCTGACTGAATGATTCATTGCAAATTTTGAAAATGCATTACTTTGTTCTTGTAAAAACAAATATTATAAAATGTCTCATATTATAGAGTAATCTTTAAAGATAATAAAAATGTGTCTAGTCTGCATTATAAGATAGCTCTCATCTTTTTAAAGCAAAGGTACATAATCATTTCATTCAATTAAAGTCTGATAAGATGTTACTTAAGACTCCTTTCTTAAAAATAGATTATATGTATGCGGAGTTTATTCTTTCATTTTATCTGCTTTCTTCTCATTATGAATACTATAAAAAGAAGAATTGTGCTTTTTCTTTAACAGATAGGTCAAGACATTGTAGTGAGTTAAGTGGGCGATTTGGATAAAAAAATTAACATGTAAAAGAAAGAGGGAGAATATTACAAAAATAAAAAATGTCGCATAAAGCCGATATTATTATTCCAAAGAAGTAAGTGGAACTATATTTCTCAAGGTCAACTTATCCCCTAAATTATTTCATATACATATGTATATATAATTAATATATGTACATATACTTGGATGACACTACAACGATAGTGTGATTTTTACTGTTGTGGGTATATTCATGACTAATCTGTAATATTTACAAGCTATAAATAAATTTTTAATTGTGTTCAAAAAGTGCATCATGAGTTTTGTGTAAATTTACAACTTATTTTTATTTTTTCTCGGAATTAGATAATGCTCCAAAAGTGTTCATTGTCTTGAATATATGGGAGAACGATATCAGTTCCTGTGTCTGTTTATTCTTCATGATTTAAGTTTAAACACTCGTGCTAGTCACCAGATTTACGTAGCAATTAAAGTTGACAACACAAGATTTAATATGATTTAAAGTTTAAAAAAAGCGTGTAATACATGAACTCGCTTCGCCGCCTGCACTCGTGAACTTAACATTTAAATAGGAATATTTGCTCTGTCTTGCAATAAAGATATTCTATCCAGAGTTAAAATTGTTACGAATTTGTTAAATATTGTTTTCATGTCTAGGTTTTCTATATTTGCATTTTGCTGTTTTAGCAAGTAAAAATAATTATCAGTTTTATCACGTTAACAGCGATGTATAATTTGTCGTTTATTGCGTTTTTTTATCATTTTCAATTAAATCGCGGTACTACATATACTTTCTTTCTAACCATGGAAGATTTTAAATTTTTGAACTGATTTGAACTCGGTCGGAATCAGTTATGATGTTGGCTGTAATCTGCGTGTTTTCTGAATCACCGTTTTGTGTTTAATCACATATAGACATACTTTTTAAATAACTTCAGGTAATGGGATTTAGAAGAGTTTTTGGGCATAATCTTCTCAGCCAATGGACCTCGCCGTTTTGTAGAATAACGTGACCTAAAAATTTTGTCTACTGTACACAAAATTTTTCTGAGAATTCATATTTTAAAATTGGATACAAAAACTTGCATTATCAAACCTAAATGGCATAATCTTATTAAAGCTATCAACTAGTAAAATACAGTGATAACAAATATTAGCACCCAGTATTAATATGCATATTTATTTCTATCTTTACAGATTATTTGGAAAAGTAAAATTACCAGTTGTCTACATCCCAGCTTCGATATCGATCTAGCTGCAGAGATATCAAAAATTAAAAACGAGATATGTCCACTGGAAACAAGGTTTTCATATGACACGAATTTCTGCCCTACAAAAGGCTGAGTAGTATTAATCCGAAGTACAACAAGAGAGCAATCCTCATCCATATTAAGCACAAAAAAACATCTTTTTTGCATCTTACCCACGTCCCAAAAAACTTACTTGCCGCATGTCCGTCAAAAGCGAAACGAAAGTATCTGTGATAAACCGCATTCGGTTATTAATGCATGAAATTCGGACTAATTGCACATTTGACAAATCTGTGAAGTTGTGTTTACGCTACACTGCGAGAGATCCTAGACTTAGATTTAACAATTTAAGGACTCAAAATAATTGTGGTGAATTAACCGGAGGTGCTCTATACGTTCTCTCTAGTTGTAGACTTGTTGTTTAAACGCGTTGCAAAAAATAATAAAATTGTTCAACTCATTTCTCAATAAAATATTGTTCACAAAATCAAACATAAGCCCTAATAGTGAATAGCTTATAGAAAATTCAATTTCACACGGAATCGAGACCAAAGTTCTAAATCCGGATGAGTCTACCTAAACCGCAAGCCAGAAAGTTGCACATTCGCGGAGGTATGAAGGAAGTTATTCAAAGGTGTACCAGAAGAGCACTTTGGACTTAAGCCAAGCGAAAATTTATTTGATCAAAGTTTCTTGCGCATCGGGTCAAGTTGAAGGAAGGCAACCCGGGAAAGCCGAGATTCCGCTGTTAACTTTGTGACGTCAATCGGCGCTGAATACTTCTTGAATTATCCGTTTTTACGCGTGTTTTGGCGATATATTTCGGCAGCTGTGTACTTAAGACATTGGTCTATTGGGATATTTTCGGATTTGTTGTCGCCAATTTATTTTTTACTGACGTAAATAACGCGGCCAGATAAACATAATGGTTGAACTGAAGTCATCTATTAATCAGAATGGAGGTCCTTGCAATGAAAAAGAGAAAAACGGAAAGGATCAACTTATCGTTAAATCAACTATCCCTGAAGTGAAATTTTGCAATCTTTCGGAAAGTACTCTAGGTACAATTTGCGAGGATGACCGATTAAAAAAAAGAAAACGATACATTTCTGAGGCAGAATCCGCCGATTCAATAGAATCTTCAACGGAAGAGAAAAAATCGAAAATACCCGACGGTGGTTTCGGATGGGTCGTCGTATTCGCGTCTTTGTGCGTCTCATTGATCGCTGATGGAATATCGTTCTCATTTGGGCTCCTTTACACGGAACTCCTGGCTTACTTTAAAGAGAGTAAGTCCAAGACTGCGTGGATTGGATCCCTATTTCTTGCAGTACCTTTGATGGTAGGCCCTGTTATGTCGAACTTAGTAGACAAATACGGATGTCGTAGGATGACCATCATTGGGGGTTTAGTATCTTCATCTGGATTTGCATTAGCATCCTTTTGCAACTCCATAGAAATGCTTTACCTGACCTTTGGTATTATATCTGGACTAGGATTAGGCATTGGATATGTTACTGCAGTAGTATCCATTGCTTTTTGGTTCGACAAAAAACGAACGTTTGCTACTGGAATAGGAGCATCTGGCACTGGTATCGGAACGTTTTTATACGCCCCCTTCACACAATGGTTAATCGAATATTTCGGCTGGCGCGGAGCTACGTTAATTTTAGCAGGAACAATGTTACATACCTGCATATTTGGTGCGTTGATGCGAGATCCAGACTGGTTAATTGAAGAAAATCGATTGGAAAGTCGTTCACAAAGTGTCACAACATTTTCAAATTCAAGCATTTGTTTGGATGAAATTAAAAAAATGCTTGAGACTGGAGCTCCCAGGGAAGCGGTGCTAGATACATTAGTTACTAATTGTAACACAGAGGCCAATCAACAAATCATCGATCGTGATAATATAAAAACTGCGAAGCAATATCGAAGCGAGATGTTCCTTCCAACATATTTCAACTCTCTAGACCTTGGCAGTATTGATGAAGTAAAACGGGTAAGCAGAAGATCTCTGCGTCAAAAGACTGATCGAAATACAATATCGCGCGAAAATCTTATTTCAATCTCTACTGGCAATGATCCCACCTCCAGTGATAAGAAAAAATATATAGCTAGCGTAGAGACTTTATCACCATCGGAAAAGGTTTCAACTATCCTCGACACACCATTTAAGACATCTTTAAACTCTTTGAATACGGAAAGTGAATATATTCCAAACAAACTACACCACGAATTCACAAAAGATAGACTCAATGGAAGTCGCCTTTCTTTAAATGAAAATCTTATGGCAAAATTTAATGACTCCACTCCAAATATTCGCAAGAGTTTCCGGGGTAATTCCCTCGATATTTTACACAACCATGATGATTCAACACGAGAGGACACCTCCCTCTTGCTCCAAGGACCCTTAAACAGCACTGAAATGGAAGTATCTAATGGAGTGGTCATTCCAATCCCCGAAGGAATCGAAGCAGACTTTTCAAATATTCAAAGGGAATCAGCCAGGAAAAAGCAGCATGAGAGCAGAAAATTGAGTTTAAAACGTAATTTAACTCTGAAGAATGCGAACTATTTAAAAAATATGCGAATCCATCGAAATTCAATTCATTACCGTGGCGCATTGCTGAACACCCACAGGTACCGGCTAAGGGCATCTTCTTGTCCAAACATCTATCGAAATTCCATGACAACAATAGCCAGAGAAGATGAGGAGGTATGTTTACTTTTTATTTGGCACTCTCACAACACAGTATCACATTGTTCGTTCTTTCTGTTTGCAGGCTTGGTATGATAATTTTGTTGACATCATGAAATCAATCTTCGACTTCTCTCTTTTCCTGGACCTAAAATTTACAATTTTCAATTTATCAACTTTATTGCTCTTTATTTGGTAAGTATATTAAATACACAAATTCCCTTATGTATTTTTCTAAAAATAACTTCTAACCTTGATTGCATTTATTTTGTCTTGAAAACATACTTTGGCACCGTCAATCAACAAAATTAATTTCGTTCTAAAGTCGTTGTAATTAGTTTGCAGATGTGTTCCATATTTTATTTTGTTTGAAGCGGATGTACAAAATTTAGCTATTTTTAGTTTTGTTCAAAAACTGAATTAAACCGCTTAAGCTTTTCGGTTTATCCAATTCATAGCCTTGTACTCCAATGATGGCTGAATTTATTACCAGTTGAACTATTTCTCATATGTTATTGCAAGCATTTTAAGCAGTTTTAACAACATGATGATGCGTGTTTCTGTTTTACGTAATTTTTATCAATGTATTTTAAAAATTAAAATTATTTTTGAAAGCAGTTCCCCGAGGCACTATTTTAAATTTGCCTTAGTTCGAATTGGGAAAAGAAAATCGAATTTTTTAGTAATATTTGTGACTGTAAAACAATTTAAAAACATTTTGTAGTTCAAAGAAAACTGCTTTTTACGCGTGCAGACAATGATTTATTGCCCGGCTTTTAAAATTGCTAAAAATTCAATATTAATTAATTATCTTTCGTGACTTAGGTATATTGAATTTAAGATTTTAAAATACTAAGGCAATTACCTAAACCAAAAAAATAATTCTGTACTAAGACGTTTTATTTATCTATCATGTCAGAGAGATGATTTAAGCAATTTTATAGTTAGAGCTACATATAGCATATTAAGAAGATAGTTCACAACTTATAAATGTTGCTTATATTTGGACTTCAATATCATTTAAATTCAGATGTCTGTTGTAAATCTCGATCGGCCAAAATGTATTCATTATAAATTGCCCAGTGAATGCAAAAATGGAAGTGTATTTATAGACAGCAAAATAATTTATACGGGATTCGTTCGAAGACAAATAATATAATTTAAAACTACCGGCACTCACCAATAAATTTTTGTGTAATAGCCATGCAATAATATAGAACAGCTATGTGGCATATTTTCTATAGAGTGAAAATCGTCATTTCACTTTGTGTGGGATGTTTAAGTAAACCAAACTTACTTGTTTTACCCAAACCAAATTGATTTGCAGCAGGTATATTTTATTATTTAAAAATAGATTGTATCAGCAACATAAGTAAACAAAATTTCAAATAAATACATAATAATCGAAATGGAAAGCTTTTTCTGCTTTATAGTAAGCAAATTGATAAGAATTGAAATTAAAAGTTTTTTCATTGTATAAATGAAATCTAGTCAACAGTATTGTCTCTTCAAGGCCTAGAAACAAATCTCTCCAAGTCAGAGCTTCGGTTAAGTTGCCTTTTAAGCATGCATTGCACATCCATACAACGCCAGAGCACTGCCAGCATGTTGGCGAAATATTCAATTCATATACATAATGATTGAAGACTGAATGTTAATTTTCATTAGTAAATTAAATCTACATTATGTTAAGTTGCACCTCGATTTTATTGATTTATAACAACATTCATTAAAAAACTAATTACTTAAGCAAGTAAATGTAAACAACTCTCCATTTAATATAATCTCCTTCTTAGCTCTGTAATTCTTAATTAACAAAAAAGCTTTGGATTAATTAAAATCAAAACAAATGCTGTGCTTCTTCAGTTGATCCCTGTTATATAATTACATCAGTGGTATGACTCCTGCAGAAAATAATTTTCAAAGGAAGATTAGCAACCGAAACGTTAATTGTCGTTGAAAGCTCAGGATCAGTCTAATTATCACGGAGAGTATCAATTTAATTCCTACAAAAGTACAACACATAAGTCTAGTAATATGCAGACTGTTCAATTTTGTGGACCATCTTTTGATGTAGGTCAATGAACAACCGAATCAAGAACCTTGGCAAATAATTTCTTCCAGTCTGACAGGCTTCTGTTTTAAGTGCTTTGATTGTCTTGCGTTTCATACGTTTGTCTCACAAATTATGCAACAGTTTAAGTCTGAACTTATGTAAATCTAACTGCCCATCACATACGTTCTAAAAGTCTTTGCCTGAATACAAAAATGTTTTTTTTTCGCTTGCGCTTGTTGGAGCAATTGCAAATTCAATGGTGATACAATATAACTTCCTAAGATTTAATTATATTGACTGAAAAAAAGTTTTAGATTAGAACGACATTTCAAATATGATGAAAAAAATCGAGTAACTGCTTTATCTCAATTAAAATTGATCTTTTCTTAAAGCATCACATAAACAAAATTAGGGAAATCATAAAACGTCCTATCATTTCTATAATGTGCAAATGATGACAGAATATTGATTTGAAAAGGGGTTTTAGGTTTGGTCTAAAAGTCCGCTTTGGTATTAGAGGAATGTAACAAAACCATTTTAATACATCTGAGAAATATGAAATTTGGTTGGAATGAACATCATTAGGTAAAAATGCAAGGCACTAATAAAATAATATTATTATTACAGGTACATTATTCCATATTTCTACATAACTGAACAAATGATCACGTATAACTACACGGAAGAAGACAGCGCCATGCTGATATCAATAATAGGAATTTTCAACACGATTGGAATGGTTGGCCTTGGATTCGTTGGAGATCGGCCGTGGTTAAACGTTAACATTACTTATGCAGTTTGTCTTATTCGTAAGTCGCTTCACTAATTTGCACCAAATGGGAACTTATATATGTTATTATTTTTAGTTTGTGGACTATCGGTTGCCTTAATGCCAGTAGTTATAACGAGCTATACGGCTCTTATATTACTCAGTGTTCTCTTCGGTTTGACTTTTGCTAGCACCTTCTCATTTACACCTAGTATTTTAGTAAGCTTAGTAGATCTAGATGATTTCACTTGTGCCTATGGCCTTGTACTTCTTGTGCAAGGTGTTGGTAGTTTGATTGGACCACCACTTGCTGGTGTCATGTATGATATAACGCTAAGGTAAGATGATTTTAAAATTGCGTCAAACGATGATTGATAAATAAATTTTGTATTCAACAGATGGGACGATACGTTTTATACTGCTGGTTTCTTCATTGCATTATCTGGAGTCTTGGCCTACGTAATCGATATCTTGGAAAACCGAGACAAGAAGAACAATGGCAGTGATAGCGATTCTTAAATAATTTTCGTCAATTACATGTGATTGTCAATTTGCACCGACAGTGATGGCATAAGAAGCCACCTGCAATGTACTTATAATAATACAACCTTAATATTGCACCAGCTTAATGTTTTTAGCACACAATTTTTGAGGGACTTCCAAATTACTGTACTTATTAGTTGTCATTTTTTTAATAAAAGTATTATTATTCTACGAACGTTAGTACTTAGGACGAAACATTTTGACTGTCATGAATTTCCAATATATGACTTATTTAACAAAATAAAAATGTGTGTTTCTCTTTGACGAGATCTTTAAATTTTTCTTCCTTTACCTAGTTTTGCGAACTCAAGGACATAATCATTGTCAATCCAATTACAGGTATATCTGCTTGAAGGTCAAGGTTAGTCAAAAACAGAATATAAAAAAGGAAAATACACTAAATAAAAAAATAAAATAAGCACATCGTACACATTAAAGCAAAGTGGTTGGGTCACATGTGGGGATCTTCAACAAATTCCTATGTCAAAACTACAAACAGTTTTGGGTAAAAAGCTTGACGAAATGCTCTATCAATTTTGCCGGCCCATTGACAATCGAGCGCTAGACTGCGAACAAGTGCGTAGTTAAAATAAACGAGGTTAAAGTATACCAACAAATTTCATTAGAATTTGAAATTTTCAGATAATACCTTTAAGAGGAACTAATATTTTGGGCAGTTTTTTAAATATCCGAGACGTTACATTGGACAGTAATTAGATCAATTATCTGCACAATATTTTCGAAAGTAAATACATACCGAATTGCGACCTCAGAAATTATTGTTATTTAGTGAAATCCACGACTTAACGATGTTATTTAATTTTATTCAAATTGAATTGCAAACATAACTAAATGAACAATTGAAAAGCTGAAAGTTGTTATTTAAATCGTGTATTGTTAGCTGTGACAAAAATTGCTTCATATCTGTAAGAATATTTTTTTTTATAATACAATCGCTTAAAACTAAAAATGTATAAAGGAAATCTCTCGCTGGTTTATGAATACACTAAAAATAGTTTTGGTTAAATTACATCAGCGTATAACGTTTTAAAAATGATATAGGAATTTAAACGAACTTGCACATTTTAAACTATAATTATATTGCAAAATTGAGAACCAATTAAAAGAATTTATATAATTCCAATTTGTAACTTTTAAAGAACAATTATTGTATTCATTAAAACAAAAACAATGTTTTACATGCTAAATATAGTAAAAGAAACTAGAAAGATAGTTTTCGTGAACTTCACAACTCGAAGGCTTTTTATGCAATTGACAAATTTTACAGAAAGTTAAACGCTTTTGTAATCGTCTCCATGAGTGGGGCGATTTAAAGAAACAATGTTTATACAAAGTACCGTAAAAATGTTTTCATTTTCTGATTGTTACTGCTGAATGTGAGCCTTATTCATAACTCCGACAGAATGCAAATTCATTCGAAACGTAGAAAATTTAAAACAAGTTTCGAATCGATTTGAATTCCACAATGCGGTCTTACGTAAATTAAGGGAAGCGAACTGGTTGTGAACTAATCGATAGTGATACAATTATTAAAAACATTTAGGGCCTATGCTGTTTTTGCGTGCACAAATTAATGTCTTTTTTTTCTGTTCCTGCAAAGCAATGTAAATATGTATATGCAAAGCCCATTCAGTTCTAACACCGAGCATCCACCCTAAGGACATAAAAAAATTTATCTGATACAATACTAGTCATATATTTAAATAGTGTACATACTACAAATATATAATTTTAGATACCTAGAATAGTTCCTGTTCTCATTTTCATAAAGTACATACGAAAAGTTACGCTTGAGAAGAAAATTTAGTTTAGTGTAGAGCTGGCTACGAAAAAATGATGTAAACAATTTAAATAAAAAGTATCACTTTACGTAGACTTGAACTTAATTTGTTGGCTAAGATGAGGAAAGTATTATTACTACTACCGTCGTTTCGGCTTTGGGTCGATCAACAGTAACAGAGTTCGTCTGGTTTGCATAAGTTAGAATTGATATATTATTTTTTTATTCGTTGATATAAAACTTGATTTCTGATAGAGAAAATAAAATCCTTCGTAACTGATAAAACTTTACTTTTGTAATCTTGTAAATAATTGGAAGTATGTCCATATAGAAAGGGTTTTTTAACAACAGCCACCTCCTGCTTGACCAGTCTGGCTCCCAGCGCCTGGTAACGAAGGATTTGTTGGGGAATGTTGTTGACCGATTTTTATTCCATTAGCCTAATAAGCGAATGTTTTACTATATTTTTTCTTGTTCAAAAACAGATTTTCACTCACCTCGTTGTTAATGTCGAATACGCCTTCTTGAATCTTTTCATATATTTCCTTGGCGGTGTTAATGAAAGCTTCTTCGACATTCGCAGCTGTTCGAGCTGAGGTTTCCATAAAAACTAAACCATGTTCTCTAGCAAAGGCTTCGCCTTCTTCTTTTTTGACTTCACGCCTTGAGTCTAAATCACTGTAATATTTAAAATATTAATGATTTAAAACTTGTTAAAGGATGTATGAATAGATTCATTACCTTTTGTTTCCAATAAGCATAATGACCATATTAGAGTTTGAATGCTGCCTTGCATCCTCGAGCCAGGTTGTTAAATGATTAAAAGTTTCCCGTCTCGTTATATCATAAACAAGAAGAGCCCCAGCAGCACCCCGATAATATGATCGAGTTATGGATCTGTAAGTTTAAATAAACTTAAGAGAATAGTTGAGAAAGCGGAGATTTTTATAAGATTATTATTTAGAAGAAATTCAGAATCTGAAATATGCCATGTTTAAAAAACAGTTTAAAATTTGAAGCCTGTATAAATTACTGTGTTTGCAGTTTTAAGCTAAACTCCATACTTTCAAAGAAATTTCAAAATAAAACTTGTCAACAGAATGAGAAGACAATATAGAAATTTTAGAATTTCACAGTTTCTTTAATATTTACTTATGTAGTGAATTAACAATTTTCTATGTTATTTGTCTAAAGACACAAGCAGAAGGCAGTTGTCTTGTCATGAACCGAATTTTCAAGAATTATAAATGGATACTTTCATGACGAGCTAAAGCAGCAATGAATATCCTGCGCGTGTATTTGTTTACAATAGAAGTTTAACAAAAGCACTCAGAGGCTCAATTTAAGATTCCAAAATAACAATTATAAAATAGCTGGAGTTTGAACCTTATGAGCTCGTTACAAAATTGAGTAAACAATTTTAAAGAATTGGAAAGGCGAGAAATTATTAAGTAATTTTTTTTTCTAGTGCACAATAAAAAATATCTTCAAACTCCTAAGTTTTATAGTACATGTAGCTGAAAATTGCTAAAAAGACCTGATTCAGGATGACATTTTGTAAGGGTTATTTTGGGCAACCTTTTGTAGTCTTCCGAATAAGAACGCAGATCATGTTTTTTAAGACTGAAGAGAGATTTACAACAAAAAGCGAACAGAATAAATCTTCTCCCAGATATTCTTTCTGTTTTTGTTGCAAAGCCAAACCTTTTAAGAGCTTAAAATAAAGCGATCCAAAAAATTCCTTTTTGTTGCCGTAACGAATTTTATTAAAATTGTAATTTTATTTTTATTATATTCTTAAAGCAAATAGATAAGTAATTTGTTAGGGGTGTGACAGTACCTGAATGCTTCCTGTCCAGCTGTATCCCAAATTTGCAGCTTTATTTGCTTTCCGTCGATCGTTATCATGCGGGCCCCAAACTCCACTCCGATCGTTAGATCATGAACGGGCTGAAATCTTTTATCAGTGAACTGCAGCAGTAAGCACGATTTCCCAACGCCTAAAAAGATTTTTTAAAAAAATCACTCGTTTTGCATGATACAGCGTGACTCAACGGGGAGCCATATGGAACAAGGGAAATTGAAGGAAAAGTTCACGAGAGCACTGGAACAATTATTGCGCCCACAATGGGGCTACACAGCATTAAATTTTTCCAAGAAAAATAGCTCCCATCACGCTTGAAGGCTCATTTGTACGGGAAGACCCTGCCCAACCAGAAGAGGCCGATTTTAGAAATTAGCGTTATGCTGTGCGGACAGATTTCCCTCTATGCAATTCGCATTATTTGCAGCCTTCAATTACGGACTGATTAAGAAATAATTAATGCCTGGCTGCTGGCAAAAAAAGATCATAAAAGTGCAGTTCGTGTTTGACAGGCTAAACAAAAATCGATTTTTTACCCGTATCTCCGATGATGATGTATTTAAACAAATACGCGTACGACATCTTCGCTGCTCGGCCTGTTTTTTCAGAAAAACACACTAGACGATTAAACCAGCGACAAAATAGCTTCCTAATTGTTTTTAACTACGCACAAACAGATTTTTCCGTAAACACCAGAGTTTCTTTCTTTCACCTCAACTATATTAACACAGGGTGGTTCGTACAAAATGTGACGTGCGTGAGCAATAATCAGCCGATTTATTTTTGGTGAGGACGGCGACACCTTTTGACAATTTTTTCAGTTGTTATAAAACTTCGAAAATTTATGGGTAGTATTTGTATCTTTCGTCTAAAGTCTAAACAATAGTTGAGTATTTTATTGAAATTTCTTCATTTTTTATAAGTTATTTTGCACTAAAAGTAATTGATTTGCAAAAAGAACTAGAACATATTCGAACAGTTCTTTCGTGATAGCGGTGGTTTTTGGTCAACCCTTCCGATTAGTCATTTGATTGATGTTTTGTAGTGCGAAGTCAAGTTTGAGATCGCTAGACGTTTGCTCCTGTGCGTTTTATTCTAAATTGGTTGAGATTTGTAAAGTGCCACCGGCAAATAATATTTAATGAGTAACCCGCAAGAGAGTAAGTACAATCGCACGTTTCTTAAAATTGCAAAATTTCAGTCAACTTTCTGTTGACACCTTTCTGCATTTCCTCACTTCCCTTGACGTTAGTTGATTTACTTTTTATTTAATTCCCTGCAAATCCCAGTTGAAACTTACTTTAAGTGCCTTTGGCAATGAATGAAAGTGTCCTCCGTAAATGCGAGGAAGCTAAACTCTACAACATCAACCCAACGCAGGTGAACCTGTCCGGTAGAAACAATTTCCCTAATTGAGAATTTGTTATCTAATGTTCGGAAGTGCGCTGCACTATCTGGAGATATTTGAGGGCCGTCATAAACAAATTACAGAACTGCGGATACGTGGCAGTGGTCGCGCTCCTCTGTCTATTTATTCCCCATTTATGCTTCGCCCTTTTAAATCACAGTGGTCAGCCGTCTGTGGGTTTTCAATCGGCCCCACAGCCGAACGAGGCGGCCGCACTGCGATCTGAGTCTGGTCTGTGACTAAATTGCAGCGGCGGATCGTTCACAGACAGACAGACAGATTTGCCTACCATGTGCTGAAACATAATCGGAGGCACCCAAGTGTCCAGTGGAAATTGGTCTAAAAGCAACAGGTGCTCTGCAGCAAGTGCCCCTTGAGGAATTCCTTTGTTTTCCTCGTGACCATGAGAATTGCAAATGAAAGAGTTGGGTTCATTTGCAGACTTTTCAATGAATACAAAAAATTCAAGAGACGCACTTAACTTTTTACCCACTCAAAGGGTTCTCATTTTGCAGGATTCACAGAGGTATTTGTTTACATAATTATTCTTTCTAGATATAAAAATGTAGCTGGCAAAAAGAAAATTTTATTTCTTTTCAAATAAAATTTAATCTGCCAGTGTAATTTTTAAAAATTCCCAGCGATTGCTGACGCAGTAGATACATAGTCTAAAGTTCGCTATCGTTGACCTTTTAAAAATTAAGCAAAACATAAAAGTTAGAAATAAATTCGTCACGTACAAAAAACATTCTTGAAAGAACCACAACCCGTTTTGGAGAAAATAAAAAATTGCCATCAAAACGATGTGATTTATGGGACATTCCACCTAGTACGAAAATTTGTTCAAAACTAAAATGCAACCGATATTAGTTCAATTAAAGATTTGTTGTTGAAAATAAAGGTGTCATTCTACATGAACCGTGGTTTAAAAAAACTGACACCGTGGTTTAAAAACTGGACTTTTTTGGCGACTTAAGTATTAGTAACCACTTAAGCCGTAATTTACACTTAAACTCCCACTGTGAAACCGAAAAATGGTTAAGCGGGGGCTTAAGTAACGATCAGAACTTAAGCTCGCACTGTGAAATTGGGCATTACAATTTTTAGAGGACATAATAATGACTAGAACTATAAGAGCGCATTATAATTCTCTATCCTTCCTCGTGCCAACTTCCATTAAAATGCGTTTAACCGTTTAGAAGTTCGAAATTATTGACACAATAGAGAAATTAATACGTTCATTGTTTCTTCTTTGAAAAACAAAACCTAAACTAAAAAAATTACAAAGAAAATGCCATTCTTAATGTTTTATAACAAACTCTATTTTTTCTTAAGTTAGGAAAGCTAAATGTAGAAAGAAATAAGTTAAAAATATGTTTTGGAAATTTCTAAAATTATATCTCCATAAAGTGGCAGACTTACTATATAAAAATCTAAAAGCTTACAACCGAAGGCGTCTGCATTCGGATTTTCGTAATATTTCTCTAAGATATTTTTGGGATTTTGTTGATTTAATCTCTGTCAAATTCTGTGTTTATTTCATTAAATGTTGAACTTTGCTTTAAAGCAGATACGAACTGCTTGAAATTTTAAATAAATGTTATTGATTTTATAATTATCTCAGTATTTGAGAGTCCTAGTTGTATGAAGTAATCCTCGACTGTAATCAAAGTTTTAATTAATTTATCAGTATTTATGATTCATGGATTCTTTATAAGCAGCCTTGGCCTTGCACTTTTCGATGGTTTCTGTGTCTTGTTTATTCGAGATCAAATTACAATATATGAATGTATATACAGATTTCGCAGTTTTGTTTTTACAATAAGAAATTGTTTCGTTTTCTGTTTACATGGAATGCATATTTTTTTAAGCGCGTATCAACTTGGTAAAATGTTATCTAATATTTGCAAACATGAAAGGGTTTGTAGTTGATCCTGCTAAGTGCTTCTAATTGCTATTAAAGCATCAACGAATGCAAAATATTTACTGACGGAAATGTATTTAGAAAATGTGATAATTGAAGAAATTTATGGAAACCAATTCATGTTCAGAGACGGAGCATGAGAAATTCGCTACAAATAATAATGTTAAATGAAAATCGAATTAAAGAAAACCGCAAGCTGGAGCTTCTCGTTGCCGCACTCTCATTAATAGCTGAAGCAGGCTGAAAACTTTAATTTTTCCCCTTCTTCTCACCAGGTAAAAATCACCTGAGAACAGGTTAAAAACCATGAACACAGTTATCTTTGGAGTGGCCGTTTAGCCACTCTTTATAACTTCCACCACGAAACTTTTACTGAGCACGGGTTAGTCTCATTCGTGCCGTGATATCATCAGCATAACCAGGTGAATAACTTTTAAACTCGGGCGCGCGCTGTAGTCAAGTGCAAGGCTACTGAAGATGTTTGGGACATCTAAACATATTCCTAGTACGACAGTGACAAAGGTTTCGAATTGAAATTTGCCTCGAATTACCGGAAAATGTGTGAAAATGAGCCGCTCAGTCTAGAATATATCGAGGATCCGTATATACCAAAGTTAGATAATTGTGTTACACCGTCGCTGGATGAAATTACTGACTATGATCAAAGGAATAATTGTGACTGGCCAGAAGAAACTGAATTGTATCTGAGGTCTCTGACTCTCGATCAAATCTTCGTTGATGCGATCGACTATGAATCCCTAGAACTGCAAACTGTGGAAGCTGAGTTCGGATCGAAAGTTCCAACGGAATCAGTTGGAAAGCGTTGGCGTCTTAAGTTCTTCACAAAAAGATCTATGCGGGACGTTAAAGTTACCTTCATAGATTTTTCCAAACCGTACCTTGCCAAAATATCAAGCAGCGAAAATTACAAGAGATTTTTGAACATAGGAAGTCCAGGTACTTAGTGAGGTGACTAGACGGCACGGAATTATACGCAGTTCTTTTGTTAAATTAGTGCATGAATTAGACATACTTTCTAACTTCGTTATGCAAGATTTCATTGTGCAATGAGACCCCTTCGATCGACTCGTTACCAGGCAAGATTGTCTTGCAAAAAACTTTAATATTGTTTTCTACATCTACTTTCAAATTTTCTTGTTTCATTGTCTTTGGAATGGGTTCACGGTTTTAATGAATCACAAACGGCCACAACGTGGAGATCTGTGTTTTACACAAATGAGAGTAGCCTCTCTGTGAAAGTTATTCAGAAATTATTTTGAATCTGTCCACGTTTATTTCGATTGTTGTGATCATAATGTCTTCTTAACCTTTGGGGATTATTACTGAATATCATTCTTATTCGAGATTTTGTTAGCTTTTAAAACATGTTGCACTCGAAATTTTTTTTCCTGCATAAACAGAAGCACTTCTTTTTTGCGAGAGCTAGAAAACTGCGTAGCCATGTGGCAGAGCTTGAGCTACTTTATAGCGGTTTTACAATAAGTATTAGAGGAATTTTACCAGTAATCGCCATACTAAACTAAATGACTATTTGAGCAAATCGAAAGAAGTTAATTTAGTATTAAAAAAAAAATTCACATATTAAATGTTTTCGACTTTCGGATGACTTTCTCAATTTTGACTTTTATTGAGTCTTCGTTTCTTATCCATATACTTTTAATTATGCACCATTTTAGTGCAGAGAGCTTGTTGCGGAAAATTGGATTTTATTTTAACCATTATTAATTCCATGCGGGTAAATTCGTTTTCTTTTAAAGCCTGCTCCAGTTAATTAACCTTATTGAGGAAATAAAATATAATTAATTTTCTGTTGCAAAGATTCATACATTAATAACAAATACACTGTTTACTTCTTTAATGTATCGGTTTTTGGTTTATTTCACGTTTATTTTTCTACTATATATTGTGTGGTAAAACGATTATTAATATTTTTTGCAATCTTTGATGGGAGGGGAGGAACTGTAAAAGAATCGAACCAATCTTCTCTTTACCTATTTATTTTAAAGAAATATTTATTGCTATACTAGTACTCATTATTATAATCTTTATTTTACAGACAACTCCCCAAAAATGTCTGAGCCTGCATCGCCAGCATCTGTAGCATCTGCAGATATTGCCGCGGAATTTGCCAGCCTTACATTGGAAGAACAAGAAAGACAACGAGCTGAATGGAGCCAGGTAAGATTGCATTTAGAAAAATTTTAGACACTATATAATTTTAACTTTCAGGAACTTGCCCGTGTAGAAGAAGAAATAAATACTCTTCGCACTGTCCTAGCCTCTAAAGTTCGACATGCTTCGGACCTTAAGCGTAAATTAGGAATAACAGTTTGGAAAGAGATCACTGATGATATGAATCAAGGAATTAAAAATGTCAAAGAAAGTCAGGTGTAAGTAATTATTTTGGAAGACCCTATTATGGTTTTACTTTTTATTTATCTTATCGTTCTTCGTAACATCGGATTAATTTTCTTATAATTTTATTATTAACTTTTAAGTTATCATTCTGTTGAAACTAAAGTTGGAAATATTGCAAAAGCTGTACATGAAGCACCGATGTAAGTAAAAACATATTTATAGGCTATTACTAACGTCACTCTTGTTCTTCAAAAACTAAAAAAATTAGATTAATTTTGCGGAATAAATATTTATTTATGCACTAACTCCCTAACACTTACAATTAATGTGCAATATGTAGAAAATTTAAAAATGCTTTTAAAGCAAAAGAAACTAATATTTCCATATAAATTTTCTGTTACATATAAAAAGCCCAGATTCCACTAACTATGAATAAATTGTTGAAAGGTGTGTCTTAACTAAAAAACTTTTTATAGGCAAATCTTTTAATTGGGTTTGCCCTTCTTAACTTACTGATTGTTAATTGTTTCAATTCACCTACTGCATTTTTATTTTGATGGTGTTGATCAGGTTATATTTGTACATAAAGTTTTTACAGGAAAACTTCGGACAACTAAACGTATCATTAATCTTGTTTTATTGTTTGGTTATTTTTACTTTAACTTAAAAATTTATCAGTAAACCATGTGAAAATTATCACTATTCCTACTTTATACAGATATCAGAAAACTGAGTCGGTTATCAAGTCAACTGCTGAGAAAACTTCTTCAATTTTTGGTGGGCTCACCAGTGGAATCTCATCAAAATTTGCTCAAATCAAGAATTCAGACTCGATGAGATCATTGGAAGACAAAATGGGATCAGCTTATGAGAATGTAAAGGTACGCATTGAATATGTTATGAAATCTTGTTTTAAGCATTTTTCCTGTTTATTTTCAGACAAAAGTCGCATCTCGCTCAAGCTCAGTTAACAGTTTTAATGATGCCTTAAATGAGAACCATTCAGCTACTTCGCCATCCTCTCCGACAATCCCAGAAGGAAAGCCACTTTCATAAATGCTCTCTGCATATATTGCGATTTTCAAATCTATTTTATTCCCATAAACAGCAAAAAAAATATCTATGTTTTACTACGTAACGAAACGAACTTAAAATGGCGCTTTTATTTTATGGAAAGAAATCCACTTAATATAATCATATAAAAAATTATTATATTTAGGCAGTGGTATATTTCTATCTGAGCGTTACGAAGGAATTGTACTCAATTCTTACTGATTAGCTGTGAAACACCTTCTTTGATTATGTAACTATTAATACAAGCTTATTTCGAGTATATTTTAAACGCATTCATAAACATAAAAAACCAGAGCTTTGATTTGAGAGTTTTATAGCTGGGTGGTCTAGTTTAGTTAGTATATTTTTTACACTCTTTAACTTTATAGTAATAAATGTGCCTGGACATATGTTAACTTTCTGCTTTTAAATATATGTCTGGAAAAGTGATTATTTCATTTTATTTTCTGAATTCCTTTTAACTAGACAAATTCGTGCATACAAGCCCTTTTCAAAAAAGTTGAATTTTGAGATAAGCAAAATCAAAATAGATAAAAATAATTTGAAGAGTATCAGCTTTTAAAAGTTTATTTATACACATATATTGCTTTGAAGCTTATGATATTAAAGACGACTGTTTACGCAAAAGTAATATTCAACTCAAATGGAAAATCTTCGTCTGAATTTAAAGATTGCCTAAATAGTTGTGTGTGTTGCCATGCAGTGTCACCTTTCCCGCCCTTAAGGGTTGCAGCTATATAAAATCCTGATGATCCAATTACGTTACTTCCTTCCAAAGGACGGACGTTGACAGATATTTCTCCATTCTCATATGTTTTTGTCTCAAACTTGAGGTCATAGGTTTTAATAATCAAGCCGTGTTCGCTAAAGTCAAATTTCCAAGTTATTTCCGCAAATTCGGAACTTTCTGAAAGTATAGAAAATTTAGAATTTAGTAAAATTTAACTTTTACAAATAATTTAAGTATGAACCTTCTCTTGCTAAGTAAACCATTTTCCAATCTCGCTCGAGTTTTCTAATAATATTTGTTGACGAAAATTGGCAAATTTCCCAACCTTTGTAAGTTTCTTGAATATCAATGCTATTTCCTGTAAATTTTTAATTCATCAATGTATAAAATAAATCACGTAATTATATTTACACCTTTAAGAAATCTCTGATATGAATTGGAAACGCACGAGTATCTTACATTGAATTGTTTAAGTTGAATTTCAGCTTGATTTGGTTTGAACACGAAGAACTAAAAATAGAATATACAAACAATATTACACAAAACGTTTTCATCTTACCAAAGGAAATAAAAATATAATGAACATACGGTTATACTTTCTTTTATCTTACTTACGTTATCACATTTTTGTTCTCCCCGCGTCTGCCTCCATGACAAACTGCCGGAACTTCGACCCTTCTTTTCACTTTCAGTAGGTTGTCTATTCAAAAACGATATTTAATTAATTAAGGGTGTATTTTATATTTTAGCAAATATAAAAATTAAGAAATTGTTCCCGTTGGGAATTGTCGGTTGCTTAATAGTTTAAATTTAATCACTTGTTTGTGGCAAGTTTTGCTTGGCATTAAAATATTCTATTAATTAATAATTTATTGGTAGTCATTACAAAACTCACCTTTGTACCATTAATTCGACAATTTCAGCAAGATTTCTTTTTCGTATGTATTTTTTCCTCGCATCCGAAACGAGCATTTGTCGTTTGTTTCGAATTTTAATAATAGCGTCTAATAGCTCTTTTTCTGAACACCTCTCTCTAACGGCCAATGTCTTGTAAAATTAAATGAAAATAATAAAGTTGCAATTAAAAAAGAGATAAGAATATTACATATTTATGGTTGCTTGTGTATCTCCAAGTAACGTCTTGAATATCATCCTCGGAAAACGCTATAATATAGTCTACCTTTCGCTTCCAGCCGTGCTGATACATTAAAGGGGCGTCTACAACATTGTCTGATGGGTCGATGTGTAGCCAGCGTTTTTGTGCAACAGAGTAGACCTACAAAATTAATAATAATATTTAGTTGCATATATTTCGAATTACCAAAACTCAACCGCAATACGTACTTCTGTCCAAACGTGATCAAATTGTGCTAAAACATATCGTGCGTCGTAGTTCAAGCACCTACAGAGGAATGTAAAGCAATTTGCGTACTCTCCGCAGCGTCCACGGCGAGTTTGGAGCAGCTGAGTTATATCATTATATCTATAGAATTTCGTCTCAACGTCGCAACAGTAACCAATTTCTACTCTTACTCCGTTTTCTGAAGAAGTACGTTTATTTGGAGTTTCTTTACCGCAAGATTTGCATGGCAGTGTGTTGATCCATTCGAAATATTCAGTGTTAAACCAGTTAACCAATTCCACTAGCATCAAATCCTTCAAACAGGGCTCGGTTCCCGTGTATGACTTCGAAATAATTCCCTTTTGTATGGATCGGAGTTTGTTTATGGCAGCCAATTTTAGGCGCTCAACAGGAATCAATTTTCTGCCTGCTTTTAGCAAGGCGTTATCTTTGTACTGCATTACCATGTCGGAAGCTTGCTCAATACTTTGAAGGAATGGATTGTTCGTAGCCTAAACGAAAAATGATGGAATTCTAAATCAAATTATGGGAAAGTAGATATCATTAAATACAGGAAATTTTAACGAAGAAGGCGAATATTTGAATGCTCTTTTATAAACGTAGATGTGCTTACCAAGACACGAGGGAAAGACGTACGCTCCAAATATCCTTTCCTTGGAATGATGATTGGTCTTTTTTCAGCGACTGTGGGTTAGAAATTTTAGTTGTATAATGATTTATTTTTTATTTATTAAAGATCGAATTGACCTAAAGAATTTATTTTAAGATTAATATAAAGTACATAGGTACCTTTTTTAACGGATGAACTTGAAGAGGGCACATCTTTTTGATAAGCTTCCAATCTTCTAGCTATAGACTCGCGATAGTTTCTTATTTTTGCAATCAGCACGGAAGAAGGTAGGATTAGGGCTTCTCCGTTTTCAACAAACCCAATGTTAATGAGGAGGTCCTTGGCTCCTTGCAGTCCTAAGAGCTTTTCTTTAACAATTTTATTTTCCAGCTTAATAGTGCGATATTTCTGGTTTCCTGGCTCGCTTAAAACATTGTCGAGCAGTCGCAGAATCACCCCAACCCCAGCTAGGTACTTTTCCTTTGAATTGTTTTCAAGGGCTCTGATTTTGATTTCGTCGATTGTGGACATATTTAAGAATGGTTTGAGAGTTTTTAGAGTTTTTAAACCACTGGTTGGACAGGATTTACAACAAACAGAACCTGAGAGTCGGACGATGACACGAAAACATTTAGCAGCTGATAACTGGCTGTCAATTTAAATACGAAATGTCATGGAAAAGAGTAGACAAAAATATTTCCTTCCTGTGGCAGCATTGGAGAAGTATATAAAATTTTAAGAAAAGTTGTGAAAAAGCTTTTATTATGTAATAATTAAAAATTTCCAGCAATTCCACTTATTCAATGAAATAAAATTAAAATTTGTATTCTCACTTCAGTTTTATTAATAAAACAACAACTTTTGTATAACCGTTTGTATTAAAATTCACAAGGCACTGGCAACACTAGGGATATATCCCCGTAACTCTGGATTGTTATGAAAGCAAATAAAAGCGAAACGTCAAAAGCCCACGTGTTTACACTTTTACCTGCCGACATTCGTCCGGTTGGTGGTTGCCGAATTTTCTACAATTTCTTCGAGTTTTGTGTGTTTTAAAAAAAATAAACATAATGGAAATAAACACAAGTGATCTACGGAAATCTTTATTAAGCTTGAAATCTATGTTGAAAGAAAATGACGATGAATTGGAAGGTTTATTGAGGGTACAGGTAAGATGCATCACTAATTTTTTTTGATAAATTGTCCAGCATCTCAAGTAATTGGTTTTCTGCTCTAATAATGATCAGCAAAAAATGTTCTTACTGCAAATAAACTTCCTATTTAACCAAATTTCTCGTTGTGCTGAGAATAGTTTCAAATACCCTAAAATCTTTACGAAGGTTTGAAACTCGTGGCAATTAACGAAAGATTTGTTTTCAATGCAAAACGTTTTGTACAAACCTTATTCTTTTCGCCAAGCACACAGGGGAAAAATAGAAACATTATACAACCAAAACTAATTTTCCCATAAAAACTTTTAAAGGCCCATAATACCCTCCTAGCGTTTGATCTTCAAAAAATCCATCTTTATTAAATGCTTACGTCTTAAAGTGTAACTACTGACCAAATTTCATATTTATAATATAATAACAAATTGTGCAAAGATCATTATTTCAAAGGATTTAGCTTCTAACCAGTAGTAGTGATTATCGAAATATAATCGTGCAGGAACATAAGAGGCGTCATATAAGATATAACACATTTCCTTGTAAAATTCATTAATTGTGTGTTTAATTTCGTTGCAGCACTTTTCAGAGAATGAGGTGCTAAAAGTGTTCAGTTATTTAACTGAAAAGCTCTTAGACATCGACTACACTAGTAAGATTGCCGCGTGTTTTAAAAGCAATCTTCTGATGTTGGTGAGCTCCCTTATGCCTATGGAGGAAGTGAGCTCTAGTTTTGAAATTTATCAGCGAAAGACTATTGCTTTGGCCGTTCTGGCAAAGACGTCGAAAGAAATATTAAGGTACTTTTCAATTATTATAAATCCTAAGAAATCACTAGTTAAAAATCAAACTATGTAGGTATGCCAAAAGATACTTGGCCAACAAACCAGCGCCTTTTGATAGGTCCGCAGAACAATTGCCCTCAAAAAAGAAAGTTAAAAGCAACTTAAAAACAGTTACAGACTTGAATTTAGTTAAAGGCTGCTATATCCTGCTTAACTGTGATCCCATTTACTTTAGAGATCTGTGGGATTGGTCAATTTTCCTTGAAAAATACTTGAATCAGGGATGTGCCTTTCAGCAGTTATACACAAATCATATTGCTGGAATTTTAACAAATATGACACCACTTCAATTGAAGCACTTAAACGAAAACATTCCTGATAGTGTTCTTGTAAAATTCGACTTAGAGCTCAGCGAGAATGAAATTGCCACGTCCTTGCAAAATATCGCAGATGAAGGGTGCAGGGAAAATATTAAAATTGATTGGCAATTTTCTGAGGAAATTGTCAATGTTGAAGGAGTACTTCTACCCGTTTTTAATAAGGAAAACGCTAAAACGTTTAGCCTTTCTGAAAAGCAGCATGAACGCATCGTCAAGGTAGACTCGACGAAGATGAATTTGCGAAGTATTGCTCTAGGAGTTTCTTCTGGAAAGGCAATTTGCCTCTCGGGGCCTGTAGGATGCGGTAAAACAACTTTGGTAGAGCATCTAGCTCAAATTACTGGGAGAATTGCTCCTAAAGAGATCGGAGTGGAACAAGAAACAAAAGCATTTAGTGGCGGCAAAGTTATAAAGGAAAAGAAAGTAACGAATACTATTGAAGCAATAAACAATAATGGGAAAAGGAAAAGTATGAATAAAAAGGAAGACAGTGGAATTCTTACCTTTAATAATTTGGATAACCAAAATGGATTTTTGAGAATTCAACTTGGAGATCAAACTGATAGTAAAATGCTTCTAGGGCAGTATAGGTATGTTTTTGCTTTATCTACTTTCATTGCGCATTTATTTTATAAATGGATTTTCTTTTGAAATATTTTTAGATGTACTGATGTACCTGGGGAATTTATATGGTCACCCGGTGTTTTAACTCAAGTAAGCACGACAAATTTTCTATTTGTGTAAATAATAAAAATGTATAATTTTTGTAGGCCGTAATTAATGGTAATTGGCTTTTATTGGAAGATCTTGACTCTGCCACACAGGACACTTACACAATTTTGAGTAATTTATTGGAGAACAACTTTCTAAGTGTTCCTGGATTTCGAGATTGCATAAAAATTGAACCAGGTTTCCAATTATTTGCAACTGTTAGGTAAATATAATTGCGATATTTTCTTATTTTATTATAGTTATTTCCTAAAGTAAAATTTTTATTAACTATTGTAATAAACTCAGATTCAGTTTTTCAAATTTAAATGATACGAATTTTATAGTCTGTCTTTCTAGATTAAAATAGTAGTTATAGACATTTATATTTAATATTTAAATATTTCAGGACTCACAAAAGCAAAAATAATTCTCAAAAAACAATACTTTCCCTTCTCGAAAAGTACATGTATACAGTCAATATCCTTCCTTTGTCCCGCAGAGAACTTTGCGAAATTGTTAGTGCTAATTATCCAAAATTGTCCACAATTGCCAACAGAATCGTTGATGTTTATTTAACTTTTTCAAGTGGTGATCACGTAAGCAAAGATAGACTGAGACATGATGAAAATAATGAAAGAAATGAAAAAAGTGAATACATAGCCCTACCTTTTGAGAAAGTCTCTTTTAATACACTTCCAAATTCTGGACGTTTAGTTTCAACTCGCGATTTAATGAAACTCTGCCAGAGGTCCAATCCAATGTTTTCGGTTACTAGTACAGAATGCGCATATTTTGTTTTTCAAAATGCTGCTGACGTTTTTTGCTCATATCTTCCACAGAGTCTAGAAAAAACGAAGTTAATTGTGAGTATTGGGGCGAAAATTGGAATTATTCAGTCTAGGTGTGAATTCTTTTCTAATGAATATAAACCAGAAGTTCAGATTCTTGGTGAATCCATAAAAGTAGGAAGAGCTCAGTTGTATATTAAAAGTTTAAATGAATCGAGTTTAAGGCAAAAATCATCGATGAATGATGAGTCAGTTATTCCTAGTAAAAAAATTAAATTAAATGAGGAAAACAAAATTGCAGCACATTTTAAAGAAAAGCCGGTAACATTTTCATTTACTCGCATGACTTCTTGTTTGTTAGAAAAAATTGCTGTTTGCGTGACTCAAAATGAGCCTATTCTTCTAGTTGGTGAGACCGGGGTGGGAAAAACTAGCTCTGTTCAGTATTTGGCACAAAAAACTCATCACAAATTAGTGGTCGTTAATATGAATAATCAGTCAGACGTATCAGATTTAGTTGGCGGTTTCAAGCCAGTTGACCTTAGTTATGTAATGGCACCGTTACGCACTGATTTTGAGGGCCTTTTCCGAAAAACTTTTAACGAAATGAAAAATGAGAAATTTTTATCAAATATTAGTATTTGCTACAATCAAGGAAATTTTAGTGTATTAATAAAAGCAATGCTTAAAATTGTGGAGACTGTTTTCGAAAGGGCTCAGAAGGGTGAGTTGGAAATAAAGCACAACAGCAAGTATATTGATAAGTGGAGAGAACTTCAAATAAAATTATTAAAATTAAACTCGCAATTAGCAAAATCTATTAATGTATCGTTCGCTTTCATACCAGGCTCACTAGTTAACTGTATTAAAAATGGTGACTGGGTTCTTTTAGATGAAATAAATTTGGCATCGGCTGAAACATTGGAGTGCTTGTCCACAATTTTAGAACCTGAAGGATCAGTAGTTTTGTTAGAAAAAGGCGATTTTACGCCAGTTAAAAGGCATTCTGATTTTAGAATTTTTGCATGTATGAACCCAAATACCGACATTGGAAAAAAGGATTTGCCAACAGGTATCAGAAATCGATTTACAGAGTTCTTTGTCGACGAATTAACAAGTGAAGGCGATTTAATGCTTCTTGTGAGTGACTATTTGAATAACACAGGGATTAAAAAACCAAAAGTTTATAACATTGTGAAGTTGTACAAGAAGTTAAAATCGTTGTCCCAGTTGGAATTGAACGATGGGTTGGGTAATCGTCCGGTCTATTCTCTTCGTACTTTGTGCAGAGCGTTGACTGTATGTGCTAAAAATCTCTGCGGTTCTGTTGAGCGTAACTTGTTTGAAAGTTTTTGTTTGAGTTTCTTAACCCAATTGGACCCCATCTCCCACAAGGCTGTTTTGGATCTAATCAAAGGTGCTTTAGTATCGGATGTGAAATCAATCTTATCACAATCAATTCCAAAGCCAGGTGAAAACTATATTAATTTTGAGGGGTATTGGATCAAAGTAGGACCAAAAGAAGTTTTGGAATGTGAAAACTACATCTTAACTGAAAGTGTGAGGCAAAACTTGAAAGATTTAGCCAGAATTATTTCTATTGGAAAACTTCCCATTCTGTTGCAAGGTCCTACGAGTGCCGGTAAGACAAGTTTAATTGAATATGTTGCTAAACGCAGTGGTAACCATTACTTGCGGATAAATAACCATGAGCACACTGATTTGCAAGAATATGTCGGTACATACGTATCTGACTCGTCTGGAAAGTTATCTTTTAGAGAAGGTGTTTTAGCGCAAGCAATGAGAAACGGTTACTGGATAATACTTGACGAATTGAACTTGGCATCTACTGATATCTTGGAAGCCCTAAATAGAGTACTTGATGACAATCGAGAGCTTTTCATCCCAGAAACGCAAACTGTTATTAAGGCACATCCAAACTTTATGCTGTTTGCAACACAAAATCCACCAGGTTTGTATGGTGGACGAAAAACACTTTCAAGGGCTTTTAAAAATCGTTTTATTGAACTTCACTTCTCTGAAATTCCTCGATCTGAACTTGAAGTGATTTTGGAAAAGAGATGCTTCATTCCGAAGTCTTATTCTCAAAAAATGGTAAAGTGTATGTCGGATCTTCACGTTAACCGAAAAACGGCAACAAGAAATAATTTTACTTTACGAGATCTCTTCCGTTGGGGTAATCGATACACTTACGCTGATAAAAATCTTTTATCAAATAATCTGTACGACTGGAATCAACATCTTGTAGACGAGGGGTATTTAGTTCTTTCTGCTAAAGTACGGTCAGAGGTTGAAGTATCGATCATTGAGGAAACCTTATTTAAAAATTTCAGGAAGAAAATTTCTTTTGATAGTTTATTTTCTTTAAATGAAAAGACTTCAATGGTTACAAAACATATTCTTGAAAAAATTCACAACTATAAGGAAAGGTGTGATATTATTTGGACGCAAAATATGACTCGAATGGCTGTTCTTACTGCTAAAGCTTTAGAATTCAATGAGCCTGTTCTTTTAGTTGGCCCTACGGGTTGTGGAAAAACAACAGTTTGCCAGATTTTGGCTGAAATTAACAAAAAACAATTGAGAATACTTAATTGCCACATGCACACTGAAGGCGCTGATTTCTTGGGTGGTCTTAGGCCTTGTAGAAGTTCAAACGAAACTGATCCAGTAAAGAAAAAATTGTTTGAATGGTCCGATGGTCCTCTTGTTATTTCAATGCAAGATGGAAATTATTTCATGGCCGACGAAGTTTCGTTAGCTGAAGATTCCGTTTTAGAACGACTCAATTCTGTCTTGGAACCTGAGCGTACTTTGCTATTGTCCGAAAAAGGTGGTATAAGCACAAACACCGAATCTGAAGTGTTGTCCGCAGTAGCTAATGATTTTATTGTTTGTGGAAAGGAAGGTTTTCAATTTTTGGCTACTATGAATCCGGGCGGTGATTTTGGTAAAAAAGAATTGTCTCCTGCTTTGAGAAATCGTTTTACTGAAATATGGTGCAGAGCGTCTGATGCACCTGAGGATTTGATCAAGATAGCCTCCAATACTTTAAAGCTAAAATTGCCATCCAAAACTGATAGCGAATTAAACAAAATTTCAACTATTCTCGTTAATGTTGTGTTTAATTTAAAATCAAATATTGAAAAGTTTAAATTCTCTGTCAGGGATATTCTTTCCTGGGCCAATTATATTACAGAGAATATACAAAATCCGGAACTTTCTCTACCTGAAATAATTATTTTTGGTTTAGAAACAATATTCCTTGATTCGCTAGAAATGTTGTCACATGAATCCTTAGAAATCGTTGAAAAATGCAGAAATTCTGTAATTAATTTCACAATTTCCCAAATAAAAACATCATTCGAAATAAATATAAGTAAAAACGATATACAGTCAAAAAGAGGTAATATTGTCGAATATCAGACGGATAAATTTGGTATAAAACCATTCTTCATCAAAACGAATATCGGATCCGTCGAACGGAATCAAAATTTCCTTTTCGAAGCCCCAACGACACAACAAAATTTATTTCGACTTTTATCAGCCCTTAGTTTAAAAAAGGCAATACTTTTGGAAGGGCCTCCAGGAGTTGGAAAAACTTCAATCGTTGAAAATATCGCTCATGCCATTGGATATAAAATAGTTCGTATAAATTTATGTGAACATACTGACTTAGCAGATTTGTTTGGAACGGATTTGCCAGCTGAAGAAAAGGCTCTTGAAATAACTCCTTTCGAGAATGATGCAAAGGAAGTTTCAAACTTAGGTTCGTTTGCTTGGAAGGACGGTCCACTTTTAGCTGCTTTAAAATCTCAAAATACTTGGATTTTACTCGACGAACTGAATTTGGCGCCACAAAGTGTTTTAGAGGGTTTAAATGCAATTCTTGATCATCGTGGCGAAGTATTTATCCCTGAACTTAATAAGACATTTGTTTTAGGGCAGAAAACAAGAATATTTGCCTGCCAAAATCCGCTAAGACAAGGTGGCGGCCGTAAAGGTCTTCCTCAATCCTTTTTAAATCGTTTCACAAAGGTGTACTTGAGGAAATTAAACACTGAAGATCTTCTGTTTGTAGTGAATAAAAAATATTCCGGATATTTTCAAGAGTTACAATCGTATTTTGAGACACTTTTTAAACATTCTAAAGTAAGTGTTGAATATTTAAACTTGTTCGATATTATGAACAATAAGAACATTATAACTCAATCTACCGATAATTGTAAAAGTTCCGTTCAATTAGATTTATCAGCAAGAATGGTAAAGTTTTCTGAAATCCTAGACAAGGGGATTTCAGACTTGGAATTTGGTCTTAAAGGAGGCCCATTTGAAATAAATCTTCGAGACATATTGCGATGGTGCGATTTACTTGTAAACCCGAATACTGGATTTTTGATTCATAAAAATATTTCTGAAAATAAACACGATCTTCAAAATCTCTTCAAAGTTTTCGACAACTTCTTACTTACGCTTTATGAACGGATGAAATTGGTATACTATCAAAGAATGCGCTCTGAAGCAGATAGATCATTTGTGAAAAAAACATTCGGTACAGTGTTCGGTTGTAACGCTGAGGCTCTCAACAAGCTATCCGAAGACATTGGATTGTATTGGACTCCATCTGCGGTATATCTTAATGATATTGTGCTTAAGAGAGATGTTGTTGGCAATTTCGATGATTCAAGCGAAAATATTCATTATCATTCCCTTCCTGCAATGAAAACAAAATGCTCCTATCCTTTGCTGTTGACCTCTCAAAGAGAATTGTTGAAGAATGTTGCTGAATGTGTTCTTATGGAGAAACCAGTGATTTTATGTGGACCTACTGATTCGGGAAAAACTAAAATTGTGGATGTTTTATGCAGTTTGTCAAATCAAGTTTGTAATTTCGACACAATTGACGATTCTGTTACTGGAAGTTACCAACAGGTAAGTTTTGTTATTTTGTTATGCATTTGGAGAGATTTGAATTTTGAGAATATATACATACTTTTTTGTCTATGTATGTTGATGTATGGAAATATATATATCGGTTGGCTCACCAAGTGGAAAAATTGTGATTTTCAGTTTTTAAATATCATTAAACAAACTTTTAAAAGAAAACCTACAATTTTTAAATGGCGTCCTATTTGCAGTTTATTTTAAAAGCGTAACCAAATGATATATAAATATTTACTTGTTAGTTCAAACTTTTTATTTTTCTATGAATATAAAACACACAACAAATAAAAAGTAAAAATTTTTTCTCAAAAGTTAGGTTTTTTCTTTTTAATAGTGTTTGTTTTCTTATTGTGAATTTTTAAAGAAGTTTCTTTTATTTGGTTAGATTGATTTAAATCGACATTTGGAGGAGGTTTCACAAAATATAGAATTGATATTCACACTGCTGGTCCAAAAGCTAATGTTAAGGAAAACGAGAGATAAGCGTGATCTCATTGAGTTATTTAAACTATGGAAAAGTTATACTCTACTAACAACGGCTAAAACTGGTAAATATTACAAAAACTCAGTTTAATTTTTTAATGTAAACTCTTAAAATTTTATTAAATACGACTTTTAAAAAATAAGAAAACTAAAGTGAATTTCTAATTTCACAGATCTTGAAAAGAACCCCGGCATATCCGATGAATTGGTGTTATTCAAAGAAAGAATCAAGAAATTGCACGACGTTATAAAAAAAATTCTTCGCACAGATCAGAACAAAATCTTTCATAGTACTTTGAAAAATTTACAAATCGTATTAAATGCTTTGGAAAGTGTTGTAAAAAATGCCGAATCTCTGAATACAGGGGGCCATTTCGAATGGGTTGATTCGAAAATAGTAAAATCATTAAAATTGGGACAGTACATATGCTTAGAACACGTGAATTTGTGCTCAGCAGCTATTTTAGATCGCTTAAATCCTGTTTTCGAACCTAATGGGAATTTGCTAATTTCGGAAAAGGGTATAACGGCGGGAGATGATGCTGAAATTGTTGAAAAACATGAAAATTTTAGGACATTTTTAACCATTGACCCAAAGAATGGAGAACTATCACGAGCTATGCGAAACCGTTGCGTGGAACTTTGTTTAACGCACGATTATTACACATCAAATGACTTAAAGGCTATAATTTATAAAAGTGGAATTCAAGAAACATATTTGATAAATATTTTGCTGAATATTCATAAGCAAATTAAAGGATTGACAAACTTAAGCAATTTTACTATTTCACATTTGACGCAATTCTCGTTTTTGGTTGCTTGTTACAAAAGAATGGGATATGACGACAAAAAGGCAATTTACACCAGCGGAATGGAAGTATATGTGTATCCATCTAATACTGATTTACTGGGATATGGACTATTATATTATCAGGAAAAAATTCAGGAGATTTTAAAAAATGAGATAGACAATTTCTCAAATAACAAATATTTTTGCTCCATAGAAAATAATTTCCTAACATGCGACAATTTGAATCCCATGACCATGATTAAGATGATTTGCGAACCATTGAACATTATGCTTAAATCAACTTCAGATGAATTTGTAGAACAGCTAAATATGCCGAAAGAGATAGAATATGAAAATTATTTAAACTTGATCAAAAGTTACGTCTGCATTTTATATGAATCGAGTACTTTCGAAGACCTTCTACAAAGAAATGAGTATGTTAAAAATATACTAGAGAAAAGTAATAAATTAAGCAAACCTGAAGTACAATTCCTGATAGATTTAAGTGGTAAACTCTTCAAGGAAATTAGCAACGCGCAAAATCAGCTTATATCCCACAACAGAAGTTTACCCTGGAATAGTAAACTTTTCCACCGAATCAGAGACTACAGCGGAAATAAGATTGAGAATGAATTACGTCTAAGCGCCATTTTGTTTTCGCATACCCTTGTAGATAGTGTAGAAAATCAACAAGTTTCAAAACTCAGCAAAATTTCAGCACTTGGATATTCTCAAGCAGTGAGTTCAAACAAAATTGGTGACAGTTTGAACAATTTATTCCTGAAAAATTTATTCAACTTCTTAAAGAATCTTAGCCCTTTATTGATGTCGATCTTAAATAACGCACAAGTCGATACAGAAGAATATGTAGTTTTCTTAACTGCAGTTTTATGGATCAATAGAATGCAAACAATTTCAAAGCAAAAATTATTCAACGATAAGGTTTTGAATAAAGATTTAATCACCAAACTACTTCTTCATTACAAATGGATTGGCAAGCATCTCTACCAGCTGTTTGACCAGATATGTCCGAACTATAAGGAACTTAATTTGAATTTTAATAGCATTGCTCAAAAACTCGATGACTATGCTCGGAGCGTCAGCCTTCCATTGAACTTGATTAAAAAACACTACTTTAAAGTAGCTACAAATTTTAAGCCATTTTATTCTCATCAACAAATTGCACTTGATCTTCTTCATAAAGAGTTTAAAGATCTTAGTGATTTAATACCGCATTTGGGTACTTTTTCAATAGATAGGCTTGTTAAAAAAATTTCTGCAATTTTATCAGACGATTCAGAGAAAATTAAGCAATTAATAATTCGAAAAGAATTGCCAGAGTATTTAAAATATATCGAATATGGAAATGATGGTGAAGTTGATTTTACCAGGAATATACCAGAAAATATTAAAAGTTCCCTGCACGATTTTATCACAAATTATAAAAAGGACGAAAATGACATAAAAGATGAAGATGAATTTATCTTGGAAGATATTCAAATATCTTTAAGTAAATTAAATGAATTGTGCAACTCAGATGATTATGTAATTGATATGCGACAAAACCGAATAGAAACTTTGCCTCTACAGGAGTATTTTGCTACAAAAAGTCTTGTCCAATTGGCTGACATAAATAAGCCTTTAAATAAAGATTACTTTGAGGACATCTGCTCCCTTGGCATAAATATTAGAGTACTTTTGAACATGCTTAGTTCAAATCAATATAATAACTTCGAAAAACTCCATTCGAGTGTTTTGGACTACTTGAATACCACAAACAGTTTAGATGAGTTTGGAGAGTTGCTGAAGTGCATATCAACAAATTGCTACCGAAATATTTCAACCCTTCAACGCATTGTCACAAATATTATTCAAAGTCATCAACTTAATTCACTTTCTGTGAGAAGAGATGTATTCGATGTTTTAAGGTTTAAAGATGATTTAAATGCAGCAAGTACATTCAATGGTCCATCACTAACAAGTATAATGATTTCTTTGGGATTCCAATTCGATGGAAAATTAAGGCCAATTGCATTGAATGAATTTAATGATTGGAAAAATACATTAAATAATTTGAGGCAACTTTTGTGGAGTAACTCTAGTTTAGTTTCGAATGAGGAGCAAGAAAGGTAATATATGTAATATGTTTTTAAATATATGTACATGTAGTGTTGATAGTTATTTCAGTTTTTTGTGTTCCTAACTTCCAATTTTTTTTCGTTAAATATGTTACAGGGTTAATGAGCTGAAAAACGTTATATTAAAATCTAATAAACTAATTGTGGAAGTAGAATATGTACAACAATTATGCACCAATACGGCAAATGAAGTCTTTTTGGATTACAATTCAAATTTCCAGGTAAAATATACATATATATTCTTTTTTTAAAAAAAAAATATATTATTTGATTAACTTTAAAGAAACTTTCTGTGAAACAAAAATATTATATTATTTGATTAACTTTAAAAGAACTTTCTTGTATAGTCTTTATTTTCGTATTGTACAGTACAGTAGATTTGTTAAAAATTTAAGAAATTTAAAAAAATAATAATATATAATAAGAAAATCGGCAATTATTCTGTATTTACAGAACTTGTTGGATAAACTTAAAGAGCAACGTTTAGTAGCTTCAAAAATACTCCAACATACAATTTTGGAAAGCCATCCGTCTGCTCGTATTCATGCTTACAGTTTTTACACATCTCTTTTAAATTCATTGATTGGATGCATTGAAATCTGTTTGCTAAGTTTTACACCATTAATAGATCCGGTTGAGAAAAACCGACTGAAGAATGAATATGTTCGTGAAGACTTGAACTGCTTAAAAACAATAACCGCAACTTATGATATAATGAAAGCTACCATAAACTATGAAAATTACGGTACAGAAATATATCAAGCGCTGGAAAATAGAATTGATTCCTTAGATGAGAAGAAAAACAAACTGAACAAAAAACTAGCATTGCGTCCACAAACGTGTCTTTACAGCGGACTTGTTCAAGACGTTAATCATTTTATTCAAACAAATTGTGATCCTAAGGCGCTTTTATCTTTAATTAATATTGCCGAGAAAAGTTGGAAGGAGAGCTTTACCAAAGATGGTTTGGACGTTGTTGCAGATACCACAAAAAAACTCTACCTCTGGGTTGCAAATTCACAACGATTTTTGCATCACACCTTGAAAATTTACTCTTCTTATTATAACGACTTTGTACAACCAATTGAGTGTGCGATTGGAATGGTTAAGTTTGGTTTTTCCGGACTTAAGACACTTTTGGAGCAAAAAATAAATTTCATATCAATTTTTGGATCTGAATTTGATGAGATTGTACCTGCAACTTTAAGCAATGTTATGGAATTTCCAAATGCTAAGGATCTCGTAATATTTGATAACGTATCCAAAAGAAACTTCTTAGATAGCAAATCAAAATTATTTAATGTTTTGGAAAAAGTCGAGGATTCCGATTTGATGTATTATTATAGGTATGTTTTTATCTTTTTTTCTAAACATTACTTAAAATTTCAATATAATGTTATTGTAGGCTACTAAAGGCTAAATTATTCGAAATTAAAAATAAACTTATAATTTCTGGGGAGATTGACGATGAGACTTTTATTCAATTGGATTGCGTTTTAAATATTCTAAATCAGATGTGGGAGGAGCAAGAAGAGAGGATGAAAAAAGAAAAGATTGAAGAGGAAAGCTTATATGTAACTAAGTAAGGAGTATTTTTAAATATCTAATTTGAATCATATTATAGTAAAAATTATCATCTCAGAACTAAGGGTCAGATAGAAGACGAGGAGGAGCAAGAATTGCGTGAAGTCCAGGAATATTTCCCAACTTTTGTTGAAGAAGACTTTGGCCAATTTATTCAAGAGGAAACTCTTGAAAAAGTAATTAAACTGTCAAAAACAGAAAACATCTCCAAAAAGACGCGCAACATTTTGAATGAGGAAGAGTTTAAAGTCCTCGGTGAAAATTTTGTTCAAATCATGGAAAATTATTCAAGGTAAGTTTGATATTTAAAATGCCGAAAACTTGCAATTATAAAAAAAAAATTAACTTGCGTTTATTTCAGGCTGTACTATTACAATACAGTTCGAGAAAAGTCTTCTGCTAAATCTCTGGATTTTGTTATACCATTTCAAAATCGAATGGAGGCGTTTATAAAATTATTTAACAAGTACAAAACATGCCTTAACGAATGGATGGATGAAAGATTGTACAATTCGTTTGGATTTGTGGTTGGACTACAACAAGAAAGTTTAAATCAAATTTCGATTACTCGTAAATATAAAACTGTTCCTATCGTTGCACTCTTTAATGATATTTAATTTATTTTTAGAACATAACAACAATGACCTATATAATTTCTATAAGGATTCTAATATTCCCGAAATTGTAACTTGCACTGAACTCTTAAGTGAGATAGAAACGCGGACTAGTAAACAATTGGCACTTTATCCAGATCATGCAGTTCTCAATGATGTAACTGTTATCTATTTCTATTTGTTTTTATTTATATAAATATTTAAATTTTAGATTATCCTAGTAATCAGAAGAATCCGAAGTCTTCCAGTTACGGCTGCTGTTGTCCGATTTAACACAGGTTTTCAAATATTGCGACAAAAGGTTGCGCAATGGAATGAGGTCGCACACAAAAACAATCATATGCGTGATTTAGAGGCTCGGATTGCGGAATACGTTCAACGTTGGACAAAACTTGAATTGCAGTTTTGGAGAACTTGTCTTGTACAGACCTATGACAAGTATATTTTCTTTTATTTCAAGTTGAATTGTTATTATTGGAATTTAAATATTTAAGGGTGGAATCAAGTGCCTACAAGTACTGGTTCTTTATTTATAATCTTATCCATGAATACTTAAAAGGAGATAAAACGGATGTACTGTATACTGATTTCCAAAATGTTGAAAAAAAATTTGAAGGTAAAGAGCACGCTGATGGGGAAAATGAAGCAGCGGAAATAGAAATTTCTCATATAGTAAACATACTACGTCAATTTATTGAAGCTTCAAATTACGCCGATTACTTTACACGAATGAAACTTTTAAGATCTTTCGAAATATATTTGCATTATGTTAATGTTGAAAACAACGAGCGAAAAGGTAAAACAAAATTATTCAATTTTAAAACTTATAACAACGAAAATTCCTTTTTGCAGAAAAACTTATTTCAGTTCTTCATAATTTACAAATCTATTTTGAGCAATTCAGCTCAGAGATTGAGGAAACCATTAAATCTATGAGGACTCCTATTGAAAAGAAACTCCGGGAGTTTGTGAAAATTGAATCGTATAATAAGGATTTATCCTTCTTCAGTATGAGGAACAATGTAGCTCGAGTTCATCGAAACTTAAACAAATTTTTGAAGGAGTACGAAAATCTGCTAAGAACGAAAATTGCTAAAGTTTTCCAGCAGAAGGAGAATCCTGCAAGCGAGTATAATCTAGACAACGACAAGGGAATAAATTTACGCTATGAAGCGAAAATGAAGTACTATATGATCGACGTGAAGAATTTTATAGCTCCACAAAGACTTAAGGATCAATATGCTCTGATGAGTGAGGAGGAATCTGCTTTTTCACTTCTGAAAAGAGCTACTAAATTTTTCGTTACTTCGAGAAATGTCGTGAAACAAGCAATTTTGCATTCGAATTATCCTAGTTTGATCTACAGCTTGGATTTACTGCTAACAGATCAAGTAGAAACATGTGATTATATGCGGAAATTGGAGGTCGATCGCACTCAAGAAAGAGAAAAGCAGAAGTCTCAAGCTAAAAGTATTTTACAGCAGAAACGTAAGGCTTTGTCTGATTTATATAAAACTCTCACAAATCTTGGAATAAGCTACAAAACTGGTTTAATGGAACTCTCAATGGAGCCAGAGCTGGTCGATAATGAAATAGCACCATTCAGTGTGAAAAACATGTTTAAAATATCGAAGAATAAGAAGTTAGACCAAAATTTGATTTACCTTAGTGAAAATTTAGACAATTACTACGCAAAGTGTGTCTTTAAATTAAAACTTTTAAAAAATGTTATGCTATCACCCAACAGTGAGTTAGGACCACTGAACACAGACAGAATGAAAGGATTTTCAGTCGACATGTTTTTGTTAATTCAGAATCAACGAAGGATGCTAAGTAAATCAATAAAAGAAATATATGACTTGAGGAATATTATTTCAAATGTTACAATGCTCTTGGAATGTGCTAAGGCCTCAGAGTTTGATGAAACAAAATTGAATTTCGATGAAGCAGATAGAGAAATAAAAATGATAAAGGCTTGTTTGTGCAAAACTCAAAATGTATTTGAGCAATTACTTTTACTTATGAAATGTGCCCCAGAGAATACAGATAACAAATCTGCAGTTCTGGAAGGAACTCATTTTGCTATATCACAAGAAAATAATTGTTTCATTAAGGCAGTTGAACAATCAAAAGAATTGCTTCATAAAGTCCAAAATATATTGGCGGAAATATTTACTCTGAATAAGTCTGAATTCGTCTGCCTCAACAAAACATCAAAATTAAAGAATACCTTTAAAAGCATAGTTACAGATATTGTTGCTGTCAGAGATTTGTTTAAAGTTGAAAATAATTTGTATTTACCAGTTGCGAAGCCACTTGTAAGTCTCATTGAGTATTTTGATGAAATTGAAAACAAAAGTACCTCTTCAAAAAGTAACGACGAACCTATAGATGCAGTGAAATTGGACACAGAATTAGAAAATATTATCCATTCAATTCTTCTGTCAGTACAAAAACTTTTCAAAAAATACTCGGAAAAGGAACCAGAAAAAGAAAATACATCTCAAAATAAACGGGACGATGAAGAGCAGGAACCTATACAGGATAATCACTTGCGAGAGAAAATATATAAAGAACTGAAGAATGATCTTGAAATTCTAAATGTTTCTGCTATTCTAAAAAAATTGTCAAATATTCTGATTGCTATGAAATACACCAACTTCCCTAATAAATGCGATTACATTAAAAAAGTTGCATCTATTGTACCAATTTTGGAGCAATTTAATTTAATAGGAGACTATTTCCTATTTCAACAACTTGGCGGTCATAAGGTGGCGATAAAAATGCTTTCTATCATGCTTACAGTTTTTATAGAATTGGGAACGAAAGGATTTTGCGTTCCACCCGATCTAATGCAAGATGAGGAAGAAGGAGTACAAAAGGAAGAGAAAAAAGGAGAAGGATTCGGTTTTGAAGATGGAACTGGAGAAAATGATGTTTCTGATAAGTAAGGATTTAATAAAAATTATAATTTCCTATTTAACATTATTGGAACTTAGGATTGAATCTGAAGATCAGTTAGATGATGCAAAACGTCCTGAAGACAGGGAAGGGAAAGATGAAGACAAAAATGAAAATTGCAAGGAAGAAAAAGGCATAGAAATGAGTGATAATTTTGAAGGAGAAATGCAGGTAAAATATTCTAAACAACTTCTATTGAACTCTGGAGTTTTAATTAACTTCTGAGTTGTATACAATCGAATTTGATATCTGTTTTTGTTCAAACAAAGTATTAATAAATATCATTTTTGGGATTTTTTCAGGACATCGACAAACCAGAAGATGAGGATAACGAAAAATCGGATGAAGAAAATGAAGAAATGGATAAGGAAATGGGGAAAACTGAAGAGGGGGCTGAAAAGTACATAAATAAGAAATTTATCAGACTGATATATTTCGATTTATTAATCCTCTAACAATCATTTTACAGGTTAGATGATCAAATTTGGGGCTCAGACGAGGAAAACGATAATTCTGAAGATGATGAAGATATGAGTGATGAAGAAAATGGGAAGGGATCAAAAGAAGATGATGACAAACATAACAAATTAGATTCCAAAAATGAAACTACAGATCAAGGTGATGACGAACAACAGGAAGGTTTAGATGCTACAGATGAAAGTAAGTAAAATTAATTTTGGTTTTAGTCATATGTAAGAAATCCAAAATTCGTATCTTTAGACAATAGTAATAAAGATAAGAAAAAACAAGAGAAGGAAGATATCAATGAAATGAAAGATCAGGAAATTGATGAAGATCATATAAATCCATATCATAACGAGTTAGAAGAGCCACCTGAGCCTGAGGAAATGGATTTGGGCGATAATTTTAATATTGATGAAGAAAATGCTAATGATGAAAAAGAACAAGAAAATCCTTTCGACATCGATACAATGAAAGAAAATATGAAAGAAACTGAAGAAGAGGAAGATACTCAGGAAAATAATGATAATGAAGAGGGTGAGAAAGAAGAACAGAACAACGACGATGGATCTGATTCTGAACCTGAACCAGAAGCAGGGAACAAACGTGATGAAACTGAAGAAGAAAATGTGAACGAGGAGGATAAAAGCGAGGAAAAAGATGATGAAACTCCAGGAAAAATTAATGAGAATAAAGAAGATGAGGAAGTGGAGGAGAAACTGGAAGACGAACAAAAGGAAAATCAAAATACTATGGAAGATTATAACCATTCTGAAGATAAACCCACTAAGGAGGACAATGTCGAATCAGTTCCTGAAGAAAATCAAAAGGGTTCTGACGACCAGGTTTGTTCAATTACTGTACAATTTTGAGGTATTTTTTCTATTTTATGTTTTATTTAAGATTCAAAATAACGAGAACGACAAGGATGCTAAACAGGATCAAGAACTAGATACACAAGATACAGGAGAAGAAAAGGAAGGAGTTGGTGTAGCAGAAAATGATGTTAGTTACCTATTTTTAATCGTCAAAATAAAAATAACATATTTTTTTTATTAAGACATCGGATCGTGGACACCAAGGGATCGCAGAAACTAAAGAGACTAAGGCTAGTGAAAAGCAAGAAAATCAAGTTAATAAAAAAGAGAAACGTAAACAGGGAAATACTAACGAAGAAAGGACATTGGGCGAATCTGATAAAAACAAAGTGAAGCAATTGAAAACCGTTGACACTCTCAAGGACGTAACGAATGAAGAAGAAGAAAACGATAAAGATGTAGAAGCTGAAGAGTATCAGCATGTAAAGGAACCTAAGCAAAGCGATAAAATTACTTTAGATAGCGCAACAGAAGAGCAATCGAAGAAGATTCAGCATTTCGAGGATGAAAGTGAAGTTAATGAGGAAGAAGAGAATAATGACGAGTCAATGGATGTAGATGAAAGTGAGGAGAAGCAGGAAGATTTAGAAAATCTTCCTAATATCGAAGCTGAACGTACGGAACAGAAATCAGAAAAACCATCGAAGTCAGAAAAGACGAAGGAAAAATGCGAAACCGCCGAACCTATGGAAGTTGAAGGAGAAGTAATCGATACATTCACAGTACCACGTTCTGACGACACCACTGCCCACTGCATGTAAGTATTTTATAAATTAATATTAATTATAAAAAATAATAATTCCTCATAATATTTAGAAAGGATATTTTAGTTGACACAAGTGCTGCACATGAGTTATCTACCATCGAAACTTTGGAGCTTAGAAAGGCTTATCAAAACCAAATATTAGGAAACCAAGCGGTATTTTCTTTGAGTATGTTATAAACGAATTTGTTTTTAATTTTTTTTTTTAATTTTAGGTTCTTCCACATCAAGAAGATTACGAGGAGTGGCAACTTATTTCAAGCAGAATGCTTCCCAACGCCCGTGAGCTCTGTGAACAACTCCGTCTTATTTTAGAGCCGACAAAGTGCACAAGACTGAAAGGAGACTACAGAACAGGTCGTCGCATCAATATGAAAAAAATAATTCCTTATATCGCCTCTCAGTTCCGAAAAGATAAAATTTGGTTAAGAAGGACAAAGCCAGCGCAGCGTGATTACAAAATCACGATTGCCATAGATGATTCAAAATCGATGCATCACAACAATTCAAAATCTTTAACTTTGCAAGCAATATCTTTAATATCGCAAGCTTTAACTTTATTGGAAAGTGGAAAACTTAGTATCATATCTTTCGGAGAAGCTCCAGAAGTGATTCTAAATAGTAGCGAACAATTTGATGGACCACGATTAGTGAGATCGTTAAATTTCTCACAGAACCAAAGTAAAATCGCTGAATTATTAAATTTCGTTCGAATTGCAAGCTCCGAAGAAGGTTCATCGGATAATGATTTATTCGAAAATTTACTAATCGTCCTAAGTGATGGTAGAAATATTTACAGCGAAGGTGAACAAAAGGTGTGTAAAGATAAAAAACCTTTCATTCAAGAATTCTTAAAGAATTTTTTCTTTCATAGGTTCGTAATGCTATCAAATTAGCCAGATTGCAAAGGATATTTTTGGTGTATATTATTATTGATAATCCAGAGAATAAGGTATGACTTCCGTAATATTATTAAATGACGCTTGTATCAACTTGTAATTCTGTTGCAGCATTCAATTCTGGATATTCGGGTGCCTAGTTTTTCTGCTGATAAAAAAACTATTTCGATGAAATCTTACTTGGACGTTTTTCCATTCCCGTACTATGTGATCGTACGTGATCTTGATCAACTACCGACCGTTCTCAGTGAAGCGATGAGGCAATGGTTTGAACTAGTAAACAGTGAACAGTAACATGCAAGAGTTAATGAATGTTTAATGTTTCTTGTGATATTTTTCTTTGAGGAAAAATGAATTATGAATAATAATTATTATAAATTAAAAATTTCGGATAAAAATCTATTTTTGTCACTTTCCCAAAAAAGGCGAATGCGTTAAATTGTCGAAATGCATTCATGCTGCACCGTTGGCCTTTAAAGGTCTAGGTGCAAAGAACGTTCGAATAATTGCATTTTTATACTGGAACCAGGTAGCGGTGGTGATAAACAAACAAACTTACGATTTCATATACAAATTTATTAAAGGATAAATTATAAAAGTCGAAAGTAAATAAAATTAAATCAACAGTAACTTGCTTTGCGTTTTTTCTTCACAGTATTAAATCAAAAGCACAAATCTGTGTTTTTTTCACATTGGATTTGATTCTAGGTTTCACCGGAAATTTTGCATTGAATTGAAATTTTAAAGATTATCACGTATACAAAGATTTTAAAATTTGCAAAAGCGTATTAAATTGCCATGATATTTGCCCATTCAAATTAATAATTAAACTTTGAACTAGATAAATTTTTGGATTAAAATGGGTATAAAATCCAGACAACTTAATTTTATTTTCGTGAAGTAAAAATTTTTTGATATGTATAAACTACTCATAAATTTCAATTCAGTGCAAAATTTCCTGCCAAACCTAAAACCGGATCCAATATGCAAAAAAACAAAAATCGTTTTTAACACAACCTTAAAATTATAGTTTTAATTTTGTGGTAACTTTATACATGACGGGATATTTACAAATACATATACATTTTATTTTTATTTGTAAAAAAGTATAAAAATAATAAATTGTTTAACTAATTGTCGGGAAATATAGTGGACTCGAAATGTTTCAGAGTTGACGATTCAGTTGTAGTAAAATGTGTACTGATTCCTGGTAGATGATTTTTTCTGTGCAAATAAAATATTTAAAAGTGTAATAAAAAATATTTAAAATTGGTGATTACATTAATTCTTTAAAATCTTCCAGGGTAATTAAACGTAGAAAAGGTGCCAGATATTTTAACACCTTTAATCTATTTATATTTCCAGTTATTGCTGTTTTTTTAAGTTTTTTACCGAGATAGTTAATCACATTAAGAATCGATAAAGTGGCTACTTCATTTTGGTTTGACGAATGTTCTTCAATTAAATCTAAATACTTTCTTAAGATCATCTGCAATTACATTTTACATTATAAACCAGCCATTTTTATTCTTACAATAATATACCTTGACTGTACGTTCGTTTTTCTCTTGTTCAACTAGCAAAATAATTACAATGGGAAATAGACGGGAAAATCGGATACCTTCCTCTTCGGTAGGAGTTGCACTTTTTAGAATTGCCTTCAACAATTCATATAACTCATTTTCCAGATTGTTTAACTGCATTTAAACAGAATTAATATTAGGTACATAATATTTTTAATTTTTCAAAATCTAAATTTGGAAATTAATAAACTTAAAAGCTACTCACATATCCGTAACGAACCATTATTGACGCCAGCTCTTTTTTTGAAGGTATTCCAATATGGTATTTGTGAAGTTGAGCACAATGGCGCAAAATATCTTTTTGGTCTTCTAACTCATATCCTAAAAAAAAACCAAAAGTAGAATAAAAATCTACGTTTCAAAGAAATTTACCTCCTTTAGAAGCATCAATAGATTGTTCAACAAAATCTAGAATCAACAAATACCGCTCGGGTGTTACATCTATACACAAACCCCTCAAATTCTCATTTTTGTTGTAATGTAACAACTGTTGCGTTAATAACATTATGGATATCAAAGCGTCGTAGGCCTTTCCAAAAAAGAAGCAATATAAATAGAAGAAGTCTACATATATTAACTTATGGTTTAAAGATTTGGGTGCCTTCAGAAATGCATAAAATCTATCTCGTGGGATTAAACTCACCCTACATTAATCATAACTATCAATGTTACTTTATGCGTTTGTGAATTCCTGAACTTACCGCTTTCTTGTAATATTTATTTTGGTCTTTGTGTTGCAATATTTTTTCAAGGAATAACATAAATTGCTTAGCATGATCTTTTAATTCAGCAATTGGAATATAATTATGCGCTTCCTTTGGGTATTGTAAATAAAAGAGCACAGTTCTTTGTAAAAGCTCAGATGTGAGTAAAATTGCCATTGACCCTATTAAAAATTTCATTTAGTTTTGAAGATGCTTATCTTTTTGCTTATTGAGATTTACTTGTTTTTGTGTATCCAAACATTTCGAAATAATTTCTTTCTAAAAAACATTTTTGCATTATTTTAAAAACTTTTTTTATGTTCTCCTTGTCCAAATATCTCGGATTACCGACAATAATATACATATTACAAACGGACTGTTGAATGGCCGTTTTGCTATTTTCATTGACCTGAAACTAAAACAAGGCAAAAATAAAAGTAAAAATGAGAATTTATTAAGAAATCACTACCTCGTTTTCTTCCCATTTCAAAAATTCGCTCTCAAACATTTGTAACGCCTCCGCTACAGTTTCACAAACTAGCAAGGCAATGTCGCAGAGTTCCAGTTCGATGAATTTATCCAATACACAAAATATGTTACTTTGTACCTTATATCCGTGGTGTGCTTTTAAAAATGTTTCACATAAAATATCTGCCGCGCGTTTAAAATACTACAATATTATATTAATATTAAATCTCTGAACCTGTTCAAGCGTACATAGTCTATAAAAGTACCTTTAAATCTCCAATAGTTTCTGCATGATAAAGATTAATATCAACTATATTAAAAATTGGCAAAAGTATAGCGAAGGGGTATTTTTGCTTTTGAAGGTTTTTTAGAAGAAGAGGAATCGTTTTCAATAAATACAAAATTTCATCTTTATACAAATCTAAAAAACAGTTTTTTGATAAACAAATGAGAAAATTAAATAAATTCACTTACCTAAATCAGCTTGCATTTTTTTAGCCACTGATACAATAAAATGGCACACTACTAAGTTTGAGTTTGCGTTATTGGTAAGTAATGTAAAAATGTTTTTAAAGTTACGCATATATTGAAATTCCCATAAATTGTCTATATAGGCAGGTAACGGATTCACAGAAGGCTATAAAAAAATTTTATTAAACAAATGTGTCTTGAATCCATGCCTATCTCACCTGGTACTGGAAGTAAAATTCTAAAATTTCTATAAGAATTTCACCTTCGTTAATTTTAATTTTCCTCATTCTTTTAAGAAAAAAGTTCGCCGCTAATTTTTGTATATTTTCGTTGCGGTGAAATATTTTAAAATATATGAGATTATAGAGCACACTTGCCCAAGAGGGAATAGTATGAACATAACTAGGGAAGGAATGATGTTTAAAATATAAAAAAGAAAATTTATGAAAATACTCATGAACATAGGAAATGACGTCAAAAGTTTCCTTAATAATATTAATGGATTTTTCAAACATAAGGTGGAATAAAGCGAGACTCGGTTGTGATGAAGCAAAGTAATCTGCGATGATTTGTTTCTGTTCGTCGCCCAGCAGCGTGCCACGAAAAATTTTATTGATGTTTTTCAATATTTTTAGATTTGTAACTGCGTGCTTTTAAATAATAAACTTATTATCAAAAATGGTTTCTAATTTTGCAACATACCTGAATTTTAAGCCCTTCGACGTGAAGTGGAAGAAGTTCAACAAGATTAACAATATTGCACCGTAGGCTCAGAGCACATATTTCCTCTGTGATTTTTTTGAGAAGTTGAACATTTCTGAAATCATAAATATGATAATAAAACAGAATATAAAAGCACAATTAAGGTCAAAATTTTTAGTGAGCAATCCTAATATATTACATTATACATTTTACGCCTAATTTGTAGGAAATATTGAACAACTTAAAATTCTACTTTACATCATCCAAAATATATTTGGAGAAAATTTTACTTAGAAGCATTCTAATATTATTTCTAAAATGTTATGCAACGTTATTTTATAAATGTGATGGAAACTTTATACTAATTTCTTCAGCTTCTGATAGTGTTTAAGAAATTGTTCAAATTATTACTTGCGGAGTTAGTGGAGTTTTATGTTAATTAGAAGAAAATTGATATAATTGGTGTAATAGTAAAAGTAAATTATGTTTATTACTGGGAAACGCCAAATTAGCAGCTAAATTTATGGACCTTTTAAGGATGGTAACTGCCGACAAAATTAATTTCTAACAATTAGCATTTCTGCATTTCATCCATACATAATATCTATTTCTTTATATTTTAGGATTTCTAGAAGAACATTGTGTGAAATATAGGGACAATATGATTACCGCAAATTCTGAATTAAAAAATTACTTCCGAAGCCTTTCTTTTTAAAATGGGACAGTTGGCAAACTAACTCGACCCGACTCGTTTTCGACATATACAAAAAGTAGTTGTGGCTGAATATTTTCTTACCTTATATGTATATTTTATTTACAAAAGAACTATCATGGAAATTTAATTCATCAAAGGTAGGGTAAGGCTTACGCTAAACGGTTAAGTTGTATTAGGCTAATTAAATTGAATTGCAAAACAGACACAAAAAGGGCTGGTTTTATTATTATTAAAAATTAAGGATAAAAATGTACCTCATTCCTGCCTTAACATTTTCGAGCAGAGGATCCCACAATTCTGCCAGATCCAGACGCCTCATCTCCGTGAAATTGTCAATAAAACTAATCAAAAAAGGTAGGCCTGTAACAGGGATAATTGTTAGTAGGCAGTAGAATAAAGCTGGAACCATTCGCAGCACGGCTTCACATACTCAATATAGACAACAGAGTCCGCGCATTTTCGTCGCAACTCAAAGCTTTAAGGAAATTTACAGAATTTGTGAGCCAATCTACGTTTATTTCTAAGAAATTATCCTCAATTGCCAAATGCATGATGTTAGTGATGAATTCATGGAAAGCAACAAAGTCGTTGCTAGCGTAGTCCGTTCGGAGCTAAAGTTAATTGTTTAAGACAGGAAATTAAGATGTGGAAAGTGCTATTTACCAAATTATAGCGTACCGCCACAAGCAGTCTATGAAAATTCGGATCTTTGGCCATGTGGGGTGTAACGATAAAATCGACTCCCATGAGGTCCATTATTAGTTGCAGGAACGCCTGCACAGTGGCCTCGATGTTTTCTGGAGTGTTTTCCAAAATAAACTGACGCACTTGATCTGAAACATCCTGCAAAGCAGAAATAAATGAAATATATAAATTTACTAAGTGATAAAAAAAAATCGTACACTGTCTACAATTTTTAGTAAACTAGAAATCCTCATTTTTACAATTGTGCAACAGGAATTGTAGTTGGCACGGAAAAAGTTCACAATTCGCCGCCTCAGACAACTCACAAAAAATCCTCTACATTTACTTTGATTTACGCTGGCAGTTAACTTTTCGATTTACACCCAGTGTTCCATCCAACCCTGTTCTATTTTGGAATGAAATGGGATTTGTCGATTTGTCTGATGTAAACGGAGATTCTGTAAATTATAAAAATTCGTTGCCTTTGACTTCAATTAATTTTATTTATTCAAAGTAGCTAAAATAATTGGATAGAAAAATTCAATCGAAATGTTTTCAAGTTTATTGTGGAAAAATTAATTCAAAAGAAAGCTAACTATAACGAAGTTTTTATAATTTAAAGAATTTTGTCAAGGAATTTAAATTCAAAAGAGTTAAATTTTAAAAGCGTGAAAATGGTCGAAAACTATTCTCTTAGAAGAAGAACAAGGCATAACTTAAACCGTTAAACCATTTTTTGACAGTTTGTTCAGCTGTCAGTTCCATCCATTACAACAAGAATTTTGGGGAGTTTCGATATTTCATTTTACTCGAACTTAAGCTTAAGCAATTAGTTCTTTTAACTGAAATATTAGTCAAAATGACGGCAGATGTTCGGGATATTTTGGAGCTCGAAAGAGATCCAACTCCGGAAGTCACAAAGGAGTCTTTGATGTCAACGAAAAAGAGGAGTTTTGAACGGTGAGATGCTCTTGTTTTTCTTAAAAATAAGTAGCTAACTAATTTCAGTTGTAGCACAAAGACTAGCAAGAGACCTGAGGGAATGGCCAGGGAGGTTTTTGCTCTTCTCTACAATGATAACAAAGATGCGCCGCCTTTACTGCCTACTGATACAGGTAAAATAACAATTTTTTGGCAAATTAACTCTTCGTTCAACGGACTGAAGGCGCTCCCCTTTGATAGATTTTAAGTTTATTTCACGTGAGGCTCAGCATCTTAAATAAACTGTGCAGGGTCACTGATCTATATTGATCTATATTATTGCTATTTTGGTTTTGTACTTAATTATGTTATCAGAACTAAAATTATCCTTCTTTAATAGCGCTCGGTATCGGTTCTGGTTATAAACAAGTCAAGGCTCGTCTGGGGATGAAAAAGGTCCGAAAGTGGGAATGGGCTCCTTTTACAAATCCAGCCAGGACAGATGGAGCAGTTTTTCACCACTGGAAACGAGCTTCAGATGACCAAAGAGAGTATCCGTTTGCAAAATTCAACAAGCAACTCAATATTCCCATTTACACGGTGAATGAGTACAATACACACCTGAGGTCGAATCCTGCCAAGTGGACGAAGGCCCAGACAGATCATCTGTTTGATTTGGCTAAAAGGTACTCCCAAATATAAACGTATGATTATTATAAAAATTAGAAAAAATATGTCCTTAGATTTGATTTAAGGTTTATTGTGATGGCCGATAGATGGGACAGATCCAACTATGGAATTAAAACAGTCGAGGATCTTAAGGAGCGATACTATGAGGTCGTTGGTATTCTGGCAAAGGTATATTTTATACTCAATTCTTCAAAACAATGCGAATTCTATGATTCACGGGTTCCTTTTACTTTCAGATTAAAGGTAATGGTGATAAAAAGAGTTACATCTACGACGCGGAACATGAAAGAAAACGAAAGGACCAGCTCAAAAAACTGTTTGATCGGACGCCCAAGCAAATCGAAGAGGAACAAATGCTCTTGAATGAATTAAAGAAAATAGAAGCAAGAAAGAAGGAGCGAGAGCGAAAGACACAAGATTTACAAAAACTTATTTCTCAAGCCGATCAAGTCAGTTATTCCTTTATGTTTTTAAATACAATTAATTTTATTTATTAATTATATATTACAGCAAGGTGAAGCGATGCAGAACTCAGCGGCTTCCCGAAAACATGAAAAGAAATTCTACAAAAAGAAAATTCAAAATCAACCAAGGCCGTCAAAAGTGGATTCTGTTGTTAATGTATATGCGAAATGTAAAGATTTAAAACTAAACTAAAATTATATTTTTACAATTGCAGGCAGTAGAGTCAGCAGGAATTAAGTTTGCTGATTTACGAGGCTCGGGCGTTTCATTGCGATCACAGAAAATGAAGCTGCCTGCGAATATTGGGCAGAAAAAGACAAAAGGTCTTGAGCAAGCAATACAGGAATTTAAAGTTGGTAAGTACAATATTTAGTTCTGCAAGAGGTTGTAAGAATTATAATCTATTATAAACGCTGTGAAATATATATTTGTCCATATAATTCTTTAATTTGTATTATTAGAATAGGATTTGACAGAAAACAAAAGAAAATAATTTAATTTATTGACGAATAAACTTTAATTTTCAAATTATTAGATCCAGCTCCACCTCCAACGGAGGAGATTTGCAACGCTTTCAATGAGTTACGATCCGACATGGTTCTTCTATGTGAACTTCGTACAGCATTGTCAACTTGCACTTTTGAATTGGAAAGTTTGAAGCATCAGTATGAAGCATTGTGTCCCGGGAAGGTGAGCTTAATGAGTATTTCATTTTATTTATAAAAGTTAACAACTTTAATGTTGTAGACTCTTAACATTCCTGCTTCGCTAGTCTCAACCACAGATGACACGAAGCCGTTTGAAAATATTATTGATGTTGTGGGATCTCCACACGTGGGAAATAATTAATAGTTTGAATGTATTTAAGAAAAAAGTAAACTTGAGAATAAAATCAGTGATTTTTTAATCGAAATTTGTATTCCCATTTTTCATATGGAGAAAGGAAATGTAATATTGTTATTTATACTGTCCATTCAAAAATTCTATACTTTATTATCTTACACTCTTCAGTTTATTATTCTCTAATTTACTAATTTACTAATACTTTCTAATTCTTAGATTTTAGATAAATTTGAAGAACAAAAATCTGAGTAAACGTAGCATTTTAATACATTTTAATGATTTATCTGAAAATGATCACAATGGTCCTTATGTTTCTTAAAAAAGGATTCCTCTTTGAAGTATGTAAATGTAAAAAAAAGAATTTATAATATCAAAATATTTTAACAAAAACTTCAAATATTTCTGCGCAACTAGCCATCTAATTTCTATTTGTATCAAAAGGGCAAGAGGTGATAGTAGTATAGTGAAGTTTGATTTGGTAATACATATGTTATTTAATTTTTTGTAATAGTTCTTACTTGTCTAACTTAAAGGACGATTTCGTAACTTTAACATTTTTTTTTATATTGTGGATACATTTTAAATATCTTATTCAATTACATAACAAAGGGCAGAGCGACAGGTATTTTTCTGTAGCATAAAAGAATTAATTGTTGATTTGATTGCTTGAAATGAATAATAAGTTTATCGACAGCGAACAACAGGGGGAAGTATGCAAGTGAATCGAACCTATTAGCCATAATCCCGACCACTCCTCAGGTAAGCCATTGTTCGTTAATTAATTGGAGTCGAAGGCATCAGTAAACCAGCAAACGGTTTTCCGACTTCCGATGACCAAATTTATTCATGCCGAACGCAAACGGAAGGTGGATGGATAAACACGTCTCCGATCCCTCTGCCTCTGGGGTCGCTTTTGTTCAGTGGATTCAGCGAAACAGACAGACAAACTCAGACCAACTGTGACGCTCTTTCGCGGAGCCCCTCCAGACTCAAGTCTCTTCAGGCAGTCTGCCGGTGCATGTTCTTACCTCTAATTCTCCACCTGGATTTGCCTACCTGCACCGCGGCAAACGTCGTTTGTCACTGAAACTGGCCGGTTTCAGATCTTCGTGGCTGCGGTCTCAACCTGCACCTCCGCATCTTGAATCTTGATCGTCAGTACCCAACCTTTCTTCACTTAGCGCGATCAAGATCAGTGCTTCAGGCAACGCTGAGTGGTTCAGGCACAGCTCGCTGGACCTCTGATATCGCGCAATTCTTTTCCTCGAGTGGAGTTTCTTTCGCATATCGGCGATCTTTCGGTGTTCAATTTATAGACCTTAAATTAGGTTTTCGGAAGTGTGGGCTTTGAATTGCCACTACTGTGCTTCTTCCGATCGTGTTTCTGGTGGAAAAAAAATGATCAACTCCTTATCGATTCGTGCAGTGCGTCGGGCTCCTAGTGTGATTAGGCACACGAGCTGCGAATTTTAAATACATGGATTAATTGTGCAAGTGCCGATCGATTTTATTTGGATTATTGCCCTTTTGGATATAATGCGGATTGGAAACATGGATTTCCGGTAAGTTTTGAATGATTCATTCTTTCTACCTGATTCTTAGATTTTTCTTTTATCAATTTCTTTTAATGATTCATTCTATTTATACGATTCTTGGTTTTTCATATTTTTCTATAACATGCCGAAGCTAAGATAGAATGCAATAAATAATAATAAAAGTAAAAGTAACAAAATAGTGGAAATGATAACATAGCACAGCATTTTATTAGCATTACTCATTTCTCATTTTCTACAAAAATATTTTTTACACTTTAGGCTTGTTGAATTGGTATGCAAAATTAGTCACTTTAAAAAATTTTTCTCAATTCCTTTTTTGATATATCTTACATCATTTTCTCACTAGCGAAATGATGCAACACTGTTTTCTTAACATTACCATTACTTTCATTTCACGAACATTTTCATAAATTTATATTACACCATAATTGCGTGCTCTTCCTCAATATATATAATTGATACTATCATTAGAACTATCCTTTTCGAAGTAAAAAAATATCCATTTCAAAGCTTCTAGTGTTCAAATAAAAAGCAATCGATTTAAAGTGCGAAATATGCACTTTAAAGTATAAAATATCTCTTTACAAATTCAGAAGTTACCCAAAGAAAACTATTTTATTTATAATTAGTTTAAATATGTACATATAAGCCAAGCATAATTTCATTAACTGGCTGATTTGTGGCTGGGTTATATTGAGCAAAAATACATAGATGAAATAGATTTTAATGAGCGGAATAATTATTTCTTAGATATGGTCTTATATTCTGGAAAGAATACATTAATATACATACACAGTTATATATGTCTGCTTAAAACTTCTCTTAAGAACATAAGTTCACTAAGAAAAATGCTTCTTCTGTTCACCCTATAATTCGCAGGAAAAATCGATTAACTCAACTAATTAAAATTTTGAATTCAAGTATTAAAACATGCAAGTGTATCTTCGTTTCCTATTTTGGGAATAGTGGTTGGTTGCGAAAATATCTGATCAATGAAAAATAGAATTAGAAATTTGAAGATACTTGTTACCTCAAAAAATAAGAAAACAATTTGTCAATACGTTTCAATCGAATAATTCACATAATACAACTGAAAAGTAAGTTCGGAGAAAAATAAAAAATTAATACCGAATTCGTTTCCGTTGCGGCAAAAATCAAAAGGTAATAAACAATTTTTTACACCCTGAATCAAAACCGTGAAGGAAAGAGGTGCCAACGCCGGAGGATGTAACGAAGCTAATCTCTGATGATAGGTGATAACCATCGCATCGTAGTCCAGGAGGATATTAAGATCCAAGAAAAATTTCGTTTGTCGTCTACCTCGAAAACCCTACGTGAGATTCTGCGTAAGACGCGCCGCCGCCCGGCCGCTACTAGTTCAAATGCATTTCCGCTCAAACAGGTTTCTGATTATCATAAAAGGGCAACAATACACAGGAACTAACTGGCCACAAAGAGTCGGTGTTTACCTCCGTAATAGGTCAGGGTGTGCATAGCAATAAATCCCAATAAACCTCTCCGAGGTGGCACACGGCTCATTAAATTGCCGAAGACTTGCTGGATGAAAATATTGGAGAAATTCAAAATTCAAATCGACTCTTGAGGAGTTGAGAAATTGAGGATGGGTTCGAGTGAGGATCCGAAGACGATGCTGCCCATCGTTAACCACCCACCTTTCGTTTGACAACATTTTTAAAGTGCTTTTCATTTTCACTGGCACCGATTCAAAATGCCTGGCTCTGTACTTTTTGGTTCCCAACATCAAAAAGTCTCTCTATGAGGCTCTGAGTGGAGTTTCTGCTGGAGCTGCACAGCCTCAATTAACATTTGGTGAGTTTAGAGCTCGACTCTATTTGGGTAATTAATTCAAATTTATGTAGATATTCGTAATGTGGGAGCACTCAATGTGAAAAGTCAATTTGAGCGAGCGAACCGTGAACCGTGAACCGTGCCTTGTGGTGACATGGCTAAGTAGCGTTTATTGAAATGCACAGCGTCTTTTCGGGCTGACAAATTGTTTAAGTGGTGCTAAGGCACGCTTGCATGCCTTACTTTGGTCCGGTAAAAGAATTTACACACTTTGACATGGCAAGCTGCCGCTCACTTCTCTTTTAATTAAGAATTTAAAAGGAACTATTTTGATTTGCTTTATAAATAAAATTACCTCTTTAGAGGTAAAAAATCAGGTGTTGTAATGACGAAAAACACAATACAAATGAAAGGAAATAGTACAAGAAACGAAGTAAAAGCAATTAATTGCGATGTCAATTTTACTTTACAACAAATAAATTAAATATTACATTAAGCCCCCGCGTGTAACTCTAAAGTAGATGTATGTAAATATGTAAATACGCAGTACGTGTCTTTGCTGGACATGTTACGCATTTCTAAAATATTCACATCTTAAGTGCTTCAGTGCAAAAGGGTTAAGTGTTAAATTCCATCAAGTAATTACGCCTACTTGAATTTCGTCAAGCGACTTTGAACATACATCCCATTTAATGTTTTTGTAGAGAAATGTTTTTATTGAAAATAATTCAGCAAATTATTATTTAGTCAACAAGAAAAATATAAAAAAAACAACAGTTTCATATATGCACATATGTTTTATAATATCCAAATCCAAAATAAAACTCCGTGAAAATGTGTTAAATAGATTGATCTTTATTTATTTTCCGCAATAAAAAAATTGAACTTAAAGATGAAAAAATTATATTAGTAGCTAGGAGGTCTTCTAATTATGCAATTTTGCACGCAAAATGTTTTTTCATATTTAAATATTTATGTACGTTATACGTTTCTTTTCATTAACTAGAAATGTATACTAAATATTTTATACTTTATAGAAAAGGAGGTCAAATTTTGAATTTAATCTTTTTCATCGCAACACTCATGCCATGCATAACGAATTAAATACTTAACTAGAAACTAAATTATTGTCGTTTGTTAATTTTGAGCAAAACAACCGCCACGCCAGCACAATAAACAAATTCAAATAGCTCGACTTGACAAATGAATCACCGGAAGTGCAAGAACCTCGAAGCCAATTATTCAAATTTCATATTTGTATCCAACAGCTCCCTAAAAAAAATAAACCCGGCGGTGGCTGGCAAAAGAACAATTTTCTAAAATTATGACGATGGTAAGCAATTACTGTCCGACAGAACACCGGCTTCGCAGTATCTTGGCTATTTACTTAGGCAAATCTGCCCGTGAAAGAAGCAATTTCTTAGTGGAGGCCCGCGCGCAAGGTGTGTGTGGAGGCAGGTGACACAGCCGAGTTTTTGTTCACCTCTATGGTTTCTCATGGTACGCTCCTAAAGTAAATTTATCAAGGGGAAGTTTGATTAAAAGGCCAAGCAGGAAGCAGATAAGCATGTGCATGTCCTACAGAAGATTGCGGTGGATAGTGGCGAACAAAAGGCCAAGGAGGATGGAGTTTCGAAATTGAATCTTGAATGCAACTAGAGCGCAGAACAAACGAAACATTAGACTTTTGAGTAAGATTAAATAGTGCTTCTGTTGAGCACATAGCGCGCTAATGGGCGTGGAGCGCGTTGCGTGTCCTCGCCTCACTTTTGAATATATTTTAATAAATTCGAGGCGGTGGTGGCGCCTCTGGGCTCCAACTTGGGAACAGTTTGCGTTTGTTCCACGTATGAATGCATCACAAAAGAATAAGCCCAGGTCCGCCTTTGAATAGAAAGTCATGTCTGGAACAGGAAATTCCCACACAGTCATTTTATGTGAGCCGCGCACCACAAGGTATATACCTACTCAGAATACCTCTAGTAAACGCTTGACAGATTTTTATGAGCTCACGGCTCCGCTCGTGGGTGGACGCCACCAACCAATGCTCCCCTCAAAGGCAGCCCCGGGCCTCTTCTGGAAGATAGGTGTAACGCACTTCCATCACAACCTCATGCCGAGAAGTTGCGGGCTTCCTTGAAGAAATTTTTGCGGAATGAATGAGCGTTAAGATTAACCGACGACATACCAAAAATATACGCGATATATGCTCATCAAGCGTCCGTTCGGCTTTAATCTGATGTCGCTATCACGGCGGATTATCTCCGGCACTTTAGCAAGACAATTAAAAGCCACACGAGACCGCCTTGGCACGCTAACGAAACGAGCCGTCAATTCAAAATTTATACCCGAAAGCGCCAATTAATGTCACCTATTAAATTTAATTCAGCGGCAGGGGGAACGATTCCATCGAGGTGCTTGTTCCAAAGCGGAATCACCTCCTCTTCGGGGCAGAGATCAGATCCAGTGATCCTCCCGCGGCTTTCCCGATCCCGCCATAAAAAATCACTTTGTACATTGTGCGTCCATTGATACAATTCTGAGGTGCGCGCGCAGAGACAAGACACCACAAAATCTCGTCGCTGCGCTCCATACGGCCGAGGTTTACCTGGATCGGCCCACAATAATTATGTCGATCTACCTACGTATCTTTTCTTACCGTAGATCTCTGTTGAAACTTTGCTGGCTGCTGGGCGATCGCGCGCTATTCGGCCCGGCGAAGAGCAAAATAAAGAAAATATTTACACCTACACGCGTCGCGTATATATAGCCTCGTTAGACGACATGTAAGAGCTTCGCCTTGAATTAAGTGGAACGTTAAAGCCTAAGTTTATCATTTTCCACCTAAAAATTCAAAAAACAAGAATTATACGGGACAAAAACCGAACGACTTTTTCTTTATAGGTGTATCTCCTCAGACGAAAATTCAGAGCCGTAAATTGTCCACAGAGGAAGACCTTTATTTAGTCAACATATGGAAATTTGAATTCACTGGAAGAACCACAGGTTTCATTGACTCTGAACTTTGTTATATTGTAGGGAGAGGCACAGAACGCCACAGGTGAAATTAAACCTACTATGGCTGATCTTGGACATAAAATATTTTATGTTCCAATATTTATAAGGTAAAATCACAGTCTATTGACCTATTTAACGCACACTTCTTTTATGAATCTAATTAAGATCAAATTTAAAGGGAAACTGAACTGCTTACCTTCGAAATATCCAACTATCAACGATCATCATTATTAAGAATACAAACGCTGTTTTATAAACACATTTCGGTAGTACATATACATACTTGCAAGGATGCAAAAATAAATACTACAAAGTGTGATTTTTAAATTTATAAACTTTAAACTTCAATTGAAGATTTCATCGAATACAAAAATAAAAACCAAAACATCTATTCACAAAAATAAGCTTCAAACTTTGTAATAGAGTAGTAATAATAATAATAATTAGATTAGCATAATAAAAGTGGACATCTATCTGTTCTTCATTTTTATCATAGACGTAGCAAAATATTTATTTTTACTAAATTCGTCGGTATTATGAACAAACGAATAAATTTTACTATAAGAAAGCGCAAAAATACAAACAAAAAATGTGAAGGTGAAAAAGTAAAATTTTCTATTAAATGAATTAAAGAGTCAAGTGAGGACCAAATCAATCAATAGAATCAATCAGATCTTTAATGCGTGTTTGAGTATTTTCTCACATTGTGACCTCGAAGAATATTTCTGTGTCAAATATGAATTGGAAATAAATTGGTTTTATTAAAAATAGATATGTACATCTACTACATGAAATTCAAAAAGAATATTCTAGATGTACTGAAGTGAATTTTGTGTGCTAATTCAGTAATTGTCTCACAATTGCATTTTTCCATGCCGCTGTTGAATTTTGTTAAATGAACTAAAAAATAACTCTTTCAAATGCTGATATAAATTTTCTAACCGATATACCGATTGCCAATTTTAGTAAAACTAAATATACAAGGATTTATATCGTATTCTATTTTAGAGATCATTTACATAAGGAAATAATTACTCCTCCTTCTTTGAAAAAAATTTATATTCGTGACTATGATTTTGATTCGATACGGCAAGCTGTAGAATTTGAAACATTTGTGCGAAACGTGAATTGAATAACAATTACAATTTTGGTACCGAAATTGTATTTATGCGAAGCATGCATGTATCAAGGAAATCTAATAAAAGTCTCTAATAATGTTTCTTTTGTAATTCATGATTCCTTCTTTGAAAAGAAATGTGGACTGAATAGTAAATTAAATAAGACAGACAATTTGTAACATTTTATTCTGCATAGAGTAATCCTATCGCTAGAATTAAGAAAGCTTCCTTGGAATTGGAGCGATTTGTTTTAAAAATATCTGAATTGTGAATTTTCGGAAATGGACTTAACTTTTATGTAGAAAAATTTATAGCAGGACTTTTTACACTTAATAAGTGTCGCTCGAATTAATTAAAACGCAGATTATTTTGTTAATGTAGTCAAAGAAGATAATGAAAAAAAGCAAAACAAACGACTTAAACAGATAAAAAAACTATTTTAATTTTGTAGATGTCTTGAATAGCATTTATGGTATTAAGCGAAAAAAACTTGTTTTCTTAATGAATACTTTCGTTACCTTGTTTGTGTAAGGAAAAAAGTGTAACCATACGCCACCTACGCTTTTAGGAAGATCTCCTCCACAGCTCGACCAACAGCCAGTGACCACAAAACGAAATCTCCAATGCAAATGAGCTTGCTCAGACAGCTTTTAGTAAGAATTGGTTCATCCGATATGTTACAACACGGCGGAAAAATGATCATAGTTTATTTTGACTAAAACGTAAAAATTCAACATCTTATAAAATTGCCTTAAAACATACTTCTTATAAATAACAATAGGTAATAACGGTACTTAAATATTTCGCCTATGCTGACGTCTCTGGCAATTATTGGGAGAGCCCAGAAATCACAATACAAAGGGAAATGGATGAAACCATGATTTTAATTAATTTCATAGCGATTAACATCTTGAGACATCGGGCAGGGTGCGTCCCTGGCACTTTTTCCTCCAGCCCTCCCAGGCCGAGAAACCTCTTTGATTGAAGATTGTTTTAGCGCATCTAACGTCATCTCCGATATCATCATTTAGGAAGTCTGGTGAAATTTTAATTTTAGTTATTTAGGTTTATGTTCTTCGATAAGATCAGGGTACCTTCGCATTTCATATTGCACAGTCCGCCTTTACGACCTCTTCGGCAGTACATCTTGCTGTTTATCTGAAAAGATTTTTATTTTAGATATCTGTCTGTAATCTAATAATTGTATTATTAGTATTATTAGTAAATTATGTTTAGTTTTATTTGTAAAAATTTGATGGAGAAAGAATAGTAATTTATATGTTGATTTTATGACAGAGGAAGAGCAAAATCCCGTTATATGATTATACATATGAACATATCTGATTAACATTTTTGGGTATTTTATTTGAAAGCTTTTTGCAATTGATAGTTGGCCCTGTTAAGAAAAATTGACAGATATGGAAGTCTATAACGAATTCTGTTATATTTATTCTGTCTACAGAATCTACCTGTTATACCTTGATACATTAAAAAAAAAATTATCTAACTAAAGTATGTAGTATGTAACGCTTCAATTCATGTACTTAGGCATTAATCAAAAGTAAGATATGTATGCATTCCATTAGTAGTCTTTAAAGTTTTGACTTAAAAACCGAAGTTAATGTTTTAATACTGTATCTACTACTTTTATAAAACTGATCTATTTTGGAAATTTACAAATAAATTAAATACAATAACTTTGTATTATTTTCACTATGCAACAATAAGGGAAGTTTCTTGAAGTCTTCAGCAATTTGTTCATACATACCATACCATACCCATTAATCCAATGTTACTACAAATAATTTATCTCCTACCATATTTCTATTTTCTGACTTATCTTATTAAACCTAGGTATTATTCGCTTACCTGAAATATTCCGAAGTTTGCACTTTGATTTGTTAGTTCTTTAATCTTCGAAGTACTTCTACCGCTTTCATTCTCAACAAGACATACCCCTGAAATACGGTTATTTTATTAATGGTTGTTGTTCAAAGTTGTCATTTTATGTTATTACTTACAGTTCGAAAGGAATGTTCTTGAAAAATCAAATCTTATGAGTTCCTTGGCCAGCTGACATCTTGTAAACATTTTCGCTTCAACTTCTGTATCTCTTGTGTGAATTATAAAAATTGCAGCGATTAGGATTGTTGATTTGATTAGCTCCATATTGCTTTTTAATGAAATCTAGAGAAAAATATTGCGTTATTACAGATACTTATGTGTAGTAAAAATACGTTGAACATATTTGTTGGCTTTGCAAAAATTGTTGTATAAAATATATAGCGCTGTCTAAATCGAAATAAAAAGCTTATTTTTCTGTTTTATAAATAAAGAAACAAGTTAATCGATAAACAATAATTGATATGCGTAAAATCGTAGAAACTAAAAATTAACAAGATTTATATAGTATTCTTATCGCTTTTATTGAGTAATAATTTAAAAGTCTTCAGATTTTTGATGTGACTAATTCCACGAATGATAATTTGTTCGTGGCTTCAGAAGGAAATCGTCGTAAAACCTTATCATTTCTTAAGACTCCGTAATTTTTATACTATGGAAGAGTACAGATATTGCGAGTTGACTTCTTATCTTATATTTTCTGAATACACAATTTTCAGAAATTACATACATTAATTAAAACAAAGTAGAAATAGAAAGTTTGATTCCAATGGCTCGGAGATAGATAACTTCTGCTCTTGTCTATATTTACACAGTTTCCTAGAAATCAATGTCAGTTATTAAAAAATGAAATGTATTTTTTTTAGAAACTTTATTGTTTCCTATAAACTTCATATTTAATAGGATCCTCAAAAAAGATTGTGTTATATGAATGTTTTCTGAAATTTAATCTGTTCATTTTTTGTGTACATAGGTGATTTGATAATTTGTTGATGAATTAGGTAACAATTTTCAGAGACAGTTACATTAAACAATTTAAAAATTTTCAGAAATGTTGTCCATTATTATTATAACTGTTTAATTAACGTATAATAAAATATAAAATTATTTGTAAAAACATTGTTCTTTAAACAGTTCAAATGAATAACCTAAAGGTATTAAAAATAAAACGCTTGTTCGTATAAGGGTTCATGTAAAGAGCCATTAATTATTTTGCTCTAAAAATGATACTGTGCTAAATTTTAAGACCTCTTGCTATAATGACAACAGAGATTTATTATCTCGAAAAATGCAAGCACCTACTAGAAAGCCATTTTTATTTATTCGACTCTATAACAACCAAAGCAAAGCTAATTTAAATCGCGGTCTTACTATAAGATGGTTTCTTTCATCAATTTGATCAATGACCCCCTTTTCAAGTTTCTAGGTCAGCCCAGGTCTATTTCAGATTTAAATCATTTCATCAATTTAATGTAGGTAAGACTGAACTGAACTTCCAAAAAGGTCCTTAAATCTTTGTGTAGTGAAGAACAATAATTATAGTCTTTTCTATTACTCAATACGGGCAAATTTGTTGGATACTGATGAGTTAAAAAACAAACGGGTTTAGTACTGCATGGAATAAAGTCTTTAATGCAAATTCGGGGGAATAACAACTTTATTATGCCACCTCATGTAGCGCGTGATTTCCTGAAGATAGAACAATTGCCTTGTGGCATACGCACATTATGCGGTTCTGTTTTAGAGATCAAGTGATTCATAAAATGTAAGTGGCTATGTTTAATTCATCTAATTTCTAAATTCAAAGTATGTATGTCAGAATTTTCGAAACGTTCATACCTCCTTTAATTAAATTGGAAATTAGGCGGGATTTGTGTATCTGTATTGTATCCAACAATTTGGTTTCAATTAACTATTAAACACACAATGGAAAAAGTAATACTAACAATTAAAAAAAATATACACTAATAGAAAAAAACAAATCAATCGAATAGTACATATTTGCACAATTGGTGATTTGTTAATGCCTGTTCTTTTCTCTAGTCGACCTTTTTGTTTTCCGCCAGACAACACATTTTGCGTTATATAAACATAAACATAATTCTATGGTGATTCGACGCTGGTATCGCGCTACCGTCCTGAATGAACTGTAACCAGACACCTTACCGCCAACAAAGTTAAAAGTCATCGACGAACACCTTTTACCTTGACTGACCGCTGATTATCACTTCAAGATTCACTGACTACGATTCACTCACTGGTGGGTGATAAAAGTAATCCGCAGCTCTAGGCACTGTGGTGATATCCGCACGACTAAATGGGGCTCCTAGGCCACAGAGTCTTTTAAAGTCTTGCTCAGCTCTAAGCATCCACCTTGCGATGCAGTTATACACTTAAGACGCCGCCGCGCCGACACAGCTTTTAATTTTGCACTAATCTAAAGCTGGCGCGAATTTATTCGCATATCGATAGCGCTTAATATTTAATCTCGGCTGAATGGATTTAGCACTTCTGGGGTTTTCTCGGGTATTTTTTTTTTTGGTAATTATCTCCTAAGCAAATGTAATTGCATGCAAATTATGTGATTAAGACGCAATTTGGACTCTAATTTTTGGTTTTCTTCAGCACACACTAAACATTTTATCAGTTAGAGTTGGGGGCGAAGATCTTTTCGATTTATGGAAATAAATTTATAACGTTCACCTGACCTTAAACTTGAATGCGTAAAATTAATGGACAGATTATTAACATCTTTATAGGTTTGTAGATAACTCGGTAGCTTAACTGTTTACTCTATCTGATGTTCTTGCAAAATTTTGCTTAAAATATCACGATAAAAATCGGGGATTTTTTAACAATAGGTGCGCTGTAGGCGCTTTCGTTGGCAATTTGCTAATTTTTTGTAAACACTTTTATCAGTACAAAATGTAGAAAATTATTGTTGTGTTAATTCCTACTTTAGACTCTTTGCTATTAAATGAATAGAATTGTTCTGTATAAATGAAATGTTTAAAATATTTATATGTAAGTAGTAATATAGCTGGAATACCAAATGAATGAATCTTATCTGATCCCAATTGTACAGAAATAATTATTCCTCCCACAATTAACTTATGAAATGTTGAAATTTACTCACAAGAATTGGAGAAGTAAATACTTTTATACGCTTATTTCCTCTTTAAGATACGTAAGAAAGTAAATAATAAAAAAAAATGTAGGGAGGCTAGAATAAATGACAATTTCAGTATTTCTGGGGAAAAAAAAATATCTATAAATACATTTCTTTTCGCAAATTTAGATTATATAACGTTAACTTCAATAGAATTTTCGTTAGGTGTGCTTAAAATTTGGGGTGTGCTACTTAAGATTTGGAAATGTAAAACTTTTGAACAAAAAGTTCTGTACCTTAAATATTTTGTCATAGTAAAAGTTATATACTTAATTTTAAATAACCAAACTTGAACTGAAAAGTTAATAAAACCCCACGAAATTGTTCAAACTATAGACATTTTAATAAAACAGTGTTGTAATAGTTTAGTATTTTGCAACGAAAAACGCTCGAATAAATCAATATGTCGAACAATTTGTTCTTTATTATTTGCCCATTACGCAATGACTACAAAAATGCTTTAAGTTTTGAATTATATTTTATCGAGTACAACTCTGAACACACACAACCTTATGTTTTCACAATTGTTTGTAAATCCCTTCGTCAAATAACTTTTGAAGTAGTTTTTTCTGAACAAACGATCAGCCCGAACAATAAGTTTTTAAGTTACCATTTTCTCTTTGATGAAATATCCATCTGTGATAGAGCAAATTTTACCAGCTAAATTCCTTTTTCACTCTCCTCGAACTTAGATTATATTTTAATTGGTACTATTAAAAAAGTAAAAGCAAAAATCACGTGACAGTGAAAACTTGTGCAATGTTTCTTCTGACTAATGATTTGTTTTGAAATGAGATAACTCTTAGATAGTGTCCCCATAATTTCTTTGATAAGCTCATTAGTATCATCTTAATGTAAATATTTAAATTGCAGAGTTAAATCTCATACGATCGACTGAACATTTATAAAGTTTAGGTACTACAATTTGTAGATACGAGTAGTATATGGATACAAATTTTGAAATTAAAATAATTGCTGCCCTGGGGAAATTTATAGTATGACTGTTACGAACTGTAACATGCTGGAAGTTCTCATCGCCACAGCAAAAACTCTTCAAGTTTCTTACTAAATTTTAATGGTATAGAAGCTTAGCATGCTGATTGGGATCTTTTGGAAATGAATTTTCAAGTAATTAATGACGTGTTTAGCAAGTTTTTATGAGCTACAGCGTTTGTTAAAGTTTAGGGTATACTAATCGTAGTTAGTTTTTGCAGTGATAATTTGGAGATACGCATGATTGCTGCTTAGCAACGTTAAGTATTTAAATACCTTAAAAATACAAAGCTTTATCTTTAAGAATATTTACAATAACTTAAAATTAAAAGCGTTCATATCCGGTTAGTGATTGCTTACTCAGAAATTTCCACAGATAAAAATCAGGACAGACGTGCAAACTGAAGAATTTGCATTAACACAAGAATTGCCAATAAAACCTTGAGAACAGCGAACATCCTATCACAATAGTTTTGACCCAAATTGAAGGCATTGCACTAATTTTAAAACCGACTCTATTTTTCTCGCCGGACACAACCAAGAGGTCAATTACCGGTCTTTCAATGGGAGTGCGCCCGGGCTAGAATTCGCCATTGAAGCAGCCACTATATTAAATCATCTTGTTTAGTATAGTAAACTTACTTACGATGTGACACTACATCTGATTTATATGGGCAATTGGAAGAAGTCTCTTATAGCATCTTGACCCCATCTTACTGAGTGCCTGCCTGCAAGCCGCCTCAATTTTTGTTCATGAATTGTTTACATTTGCATTTTATTTGCTATAAGTTTTTTTATTTTGTCTTATTTCTTCCAGATTTCTTTTCGTCATCCTACTGACCGTGGAAGCGATTGAAATGCAGTTGAACACAAATCAAACCAACTTAGATATCGATGATTATCGAAATAGTACGACGATAAATAGTTCTGGAAGTGAGAGTCAATCTGACGAAGAAAGTCAGGAAAGCTCCGAAGAAAGTTTTTCCAATTCAGGAGAGTCAAAAACGATAACACCTTCAAATATCAAGCAAGGATATGGAAAAATGTTTAACAAATCTCAATCAAAAAAGAAGAAGCTTGAAAGCAGGTTTCCTCTTCAAGAGATATCTTCTGATTGGAAATGTCCAAATACTACAAGTACTAGAAGTTTGGAGTGCAGTTGTGATCTTCCGTATACTTTGCGCTGCAGTGGAGATATACATGGTTTAGAGGTATGGGGTTTAAAGTTATATTTACTTAACTTAATAAATTACTTATACGTAATTTTAAACAGACTCTAGCAAGAAACCTGCGAGAAACACCCTATTCAGTCTCCCTTTTGGATTGCACCTTGAGAAATGTTAGCTTCTTGAGTGATGCTAGAATATTTGAAAATATTTCTCTTCATGGATTAGTTATTTCTTCAGGAGAAATTAAAAGAGTGCACAAGTCGGCATTTCTTGGTTTAAGCTATCCGCTACAAGCTTTAGGTAAGGGCATTTTGAATTCATGTTAGTTATAATTTATATCTAAGATTTCTTAATTATACATTAAAGTTCTCCTATCAATAGTCGATTTTAGACCAAATTTTTTCAAAGACCAATTATTCTATCTATATTTAGGTTTGCCAAGTAATGCACTTCTTAGTGTACCGTGGAGTTCCATCGCACCCCTTACATCTTTGGAAAGGCTTGATTTATCGAGCAATAAAATCAAGGCAATTGGAACTACCGACTTTTCGGTAATACATGTCAATATTTTAAATAATCAAATCTTTAAAAGTATTCCCATTATATAGAATTTAAAAAATCTCACATATCTGGAACTTAGCGACAATCAAATATCGAGCATTTCATTACGATCATTTTCAAATCTGCGAAACTTGGAAATATTGAAGTTGAGTGGAAATCGTTTGGGAGATTATCTTGTGAGTTTACAAGCTGTTGGCCAGTGTTATAATTTAAGGTATGCTTAAATTTTTCTCCGTCAGATGTATATATTTTTACAATGTTTTTTCCAATAATTAATTTAAAAAATATATGTATACATATGTTTTTGTAATTTCAGGCAATTGGATTTAAAAGCGAATTTAATAAACGGTCCCTTAACAGACGATGTTCTTCCGGCTCTTCCCAATTTGGAATCTCTCAATCTGGATAAAAATCTAATAAAGAGCATACAAAATAAAGCTTTAAGAAATTTTTCCAAACTCAAAGTATTATCACTTCAACACAACCAAATTGATGTTCTCCAAGATCACGCATTTTACGGGTTGGGATCATTAGAAACGCTAGACTTAAGTTACAACGGAATTGTTGCAATATCAAGCTCATCACTCCAACACTTGACAAGGCTGATAACCCTGGATCTAACACACAATTTCTTAAGGTCTTACTTCTTATGCAATAAGTTCATGAATGTTATTATAAAAAATGTTTTTAACAGAGCACTGACGTCCGATTTGATTATCCCGCTACCCTCTCTTAAGGAGCTACGCTTGGCCGGAAACGATATTTCGATAATCGCTAAAAACGCGTTGGATGGTGCAAAGGAGTTGACTAGTTTATGGCTGGAAGAAAATCCTCTTTCATGCGATTGCGCTATTCGCCCTTTTGCAGAATGGCTCCAGGAATCGAAGTTGATTTCTAGGGACCTGCTGAGTGCGACTTGCGTAACTCCACCTCGACTGGAGGGAGCGCCTTTAATTCAGGTCCCTATAGAGTCACTTAATTGCGACATGGACAATGTCGAGCTCGACAATGCTAACATCTTAGAACAATTAGAGGCCATATCAAGACAGAACTACTCCACTTCTGTAAAAGATTTGAGCGAAATGGTAATAAATAGTGTAGAGTTTCACTAGACCTATTTTATATCTACTTTTTTTAATTTTCTCACAGATTTCCCTTCGTGATTTACATTTTTCTGCGGACTACGGATTGATTCTAACTTGGATAGTTAATTTGAATAAAGATGAATATTTGTGCGACGCAATATTTGTGTTTAGAGAAATAAATTTAAACGAAGTTCTTATCAACAAATCACCGGTATGGTATATATAATTTTTGGTTTTTTAATATTAGTTATAAATTGTTCATTTTAGATTCACTGTGAAAGCAAAGTTATAAATGGACAGAATACCGTCAGCGTAATTGTACCAGAAAGCTCGCAGTTAGATGTTGGGGAAAGGTATGGTCCTTCATTTTATAATAATTTATAATTAATTCGTAACTTCTTTATAGCTATCGATTTTGTTTGGTATTAGACCACGAAAACAACATTAAATCAGATTTTGTTGTTGGTTGTTCAAACCTGACTAAATTGCAGCTCAGCGACGCAATTGATCAAAACGTTGATTTGAAAGTATTAAGAAAATCCAACATTATGACCGATTTATCAAATCTGGATAAAATATCTAGTCGCAGTGATGAAATTTCGAGTAGTCGAGGAGATGACTTCGACACAAATTCGAAAAATCAGAAGAAAATTAGTCTCTCTCATTCCAACAATCAGTCTTACGAATATATACATAATTTTAATCAGAGCTTCTTACCTGGTCTCGGCTTGGGTATTTTAATAAGCAGCATAGTCGTGCTTCTGTGGGGAGCATCAAGAATTCGAAACAGCACCAGACCAAATCCGACTGTAACCACTTGCTACACAGCCTCCGATCGAGTGGCTCATCTCACGGATCCAGAGAGTGGGAATCGCTACCTAAAGTTGCAAGCAACGACGAACTTGTAGCACTTCTAAGCATAATTATAGATTAATCAAAATTGTGATAACCAAAGTACCAATGCACGTACTTTTCCGAGTTTAGTTTTACTAACTATTTTTTTCGTCTTTGTTGGCGACTACGATTTGGTAGAATTTGCATGCGGGAATGCAAAATGTTAGATCGTGTGTTTTAACTTAGGTGTAATGTGCCATAACACTCTTCGTTAGAATAATTATAATTTTAATTTATTTTTAATCTTAATTTTATTGTTTTAATTTTATAGTATTGTTGAATAAATATCGATTGTTTAAAATATTTTGTTTTCTATACATTTTGCATCGTGGTTAGAGACGATTTTTTGGTCGATGCGTCGACGGAATGTTACGATTACGATATAGAGCAAATCCGTCTTACCTTAACTCCCTGTGAAATTATTTTACTTGTTCCTATTTATTTTTAGTTGAATTTTTGAAAATTCGTTATTGAAAAATAAAATGTCCTCATTCACTCATGTTATAACTATTTATGGTCTTAGGTTTCAATAAGAAGTTCACTAACCCGATGAATGTCATAAATAAATTAAATAATTTACTTACTTCAGTTTCAATGGCATGGAAACCAAAGCCCAGGCATTCATGAAAAGAGCTTTATTTCCAAAATCTTTATAAAATCCTATTTAAACACTGAAATCACAGATGTTTCATAATCAAGCAATTTTAGCCTATGTGTATCCTATGGAATTAAGGCTAGTGTTAAAAATACGTATATATCACAGGTAAGTTGATTTCACTTCCTGTACTTTCGGGTAAATTTCCGGTTGCCGCATAACTTCTTCATATGATGGCGGAGGCGCTATTTATTAATAAAAGTGTTAGTTTAAAATATTTAATTGAAACCATGTGAGGCGATTCTCACCATTTATAATTAACTCTTCATCATTGTTAAAGGCGGGGTTAATAACCGCTTCATCATCAAAAATCGATTGATGGGCTGCTGATTCTCTATAGTCGGACTGAATTTGAATTACGTGAACTGTTGGACTTCTCTCTGCTGGATATTTTACATATGTGAAGGTTTTGATTTATTACGAAACATTAAATAATATTTTCGATGCAATCACTTGCCTAAGGATGGCTGGCCTCCATCGATTCCTAGATGAGCAGCGGTGGACTTTTTGCACTTGAGGAAAACGATGACCAAAATCCAACCAAGAATTAACACAAGATAAAGAAAGCCAAGCATAGTCTTCTTGTAGCATTCGCTCCGAAATCGATTCGACAGACAAAGCCGGCTTCAATAGGCGATTTTAACACGTTAGGAATTACATGGCACTTTCGGCAGGAGTCGGACTCATCTCCACGTTCGATTTTCACTGTGAGAAGGATATTTGCCACTAGGTGCGCGATATAAATAAGTTATGAGCGAATTGTGCAATCAGTTCTTTCGCGACGACGATTGTTGTGGTCAACGCGTAACTAGCCCATGGTCCTTGCTGTCACCAACCCCTTTTCATTCTCGCGACTTCCTGGAAAATCGATACCGGTGTGTTGTCCTCCAATCCTCACCATAGAGATGTGTACTTAAATTTAAGTGGGAAAACAATCGCGTCTGACATCACGCTACTCAAGGAAGAGTGGGTTATGCGCGAAGGATACGACCGCGTATTTAAGTATTGAACGAACCACCGTAGGCGCGAAATGCGAACGGCCGTTCTATGTATATCAGGAAATTTTATGTCTATAGATAGATACCCTGCCCACGGATATCCATGAATTAATCAAGATTTAGCTGAGCTCTTTTCCCTTCTACGTCTTCGCAAAAGCAACCTAATATTGCTCGGCGTATTAAATGTTCGAATCCTTGCATAATCTTAGTCAGGGATTTGAAAAATTCCAGATTTTAACATTGAGCCACTTTGGTTGATCAAATTAACATAAAGTTTTAAAAATACTGTAAAAATATAAAAATTTTATTTTTTCCAAAATTATAACAAAAACTGTATAATTATAAACCATAATACTTCTATCGTTCGAAATTTGAAAAATAATTTAAAATATTTTTATATAATCTTAATTATAATCTACCTTTCGAAAAGAAATATATTCTCAATTTGAATTCCTTTGAAACATAGATTTAAGAACAGACAGTTCTATAGTTTTAGAATAAAAAAATAATTGGCTCATGAGAAACAAAGATTCATAACCTGTCCTCTTCTTAAAGGCGGTTCTGAAGAATGGTATTAACATAATAACATAAATAAAATCCCACATCTGACGCTTTTTGTGGAATAGTTGAAGTTGGTATCTAGCATTTTAAAACTGATACTGTTTAAGCCTTAGACTCTAACTGTTCAATAAATTGCCTTCATGATTTTATTTCTTTTCTCTCAAGGCTTAATTTTTTCTCACTTAGGCCGTTTCAATCATAAATGCGACACATAAACTAAAGAGCCACTTCTCTAATATAGCTCACGGTTTAAGCTTAATCTAGATTCTGGAGCTTCTAATACAATCAATGACATTTTTATTTTAAAAATAGTGAACGAATAAAATAAAGTAGTGGTGACTGGTAACCTTCAGCGCTCAGACGTTGGTCTATCGGACTTGTCTCCTAATATAACCGAATTTCTTAGTTGAGCTAACGAAGTTGACAAAATCAAATAAAGATTAATTGAAATCTTCCATCCTCATAACATTGGCGCCGAAAGTCGTCATGCGCGGAAGAGAGAAGAGCCGGACAGTTATAGAGGAAGTGCGCCGTCCTGTCCTCATCCTCCCCACAGGAAGGACACATCAGGATGGGTTGCTGATGATCCCTAAGGTGTTTATATGTTATTCCCCCTTACCGCCCCTACCAATTCTGCAATCCTTTCTACCTAAACTATTTAATTAAAAGTTTCGCACTATTCCTGTCTGGGTGACTAGGAAACCACTGATATGCCGGACCATCTCCGCTCATGAAGTGAGTCCACGTGTCAAATTATAAGTTATTCATTTCTTCATCTTTACAAAGTTCGCACTAATGATGGGTTCCGGTCCCAGAGGAAAATAATTTGTGGCTTTCCTCGTCTTCAAACTTTATATGGTTTGTACAAAACTACCTAAACATTTTTGCATTTTAATATTTCTGAGGATTAGTTTTATGGAAAAAAGTCCAAGTAAGTGGCACTATATTTCAGATGTTTATTGAGAAATATAATAAAATGTGAAAATATACATATTTAAGGAATTTTTTTTCAATTTATTAAGAGAATAAAAATCTTATAAATTTACAATAACAAAAATATCACTTACATATCGAACGTGTAATAAACGCGTAAAATTAGAATAACACCTGTGTAGTACAAAATATCATTACAAAAACGGTTAAATTAATTCACCTGGGACGAAACAAATTTATATAATTAGGAGTATGTCATCTTAATTTACACGAACTGGTAGAAATCGTTTCATATAGCTGAATCAAATGTTACGCGAAATGTTTGCGGATACATAAATGTAATTGAGCTATCAGGCTTTCCACATAATTTGAATCAAACTAGAAAATTAACCCACATGGATGGCAGTTAATGCAAAATTTAATTAAACTTAAAATTATTTTTATTTAGAAAACTATAACGTAAAAGTATAATAATAATAATTAAAATAAAATAAATGGTGTACATACTTTGCTCCTCAAGTCTTTTGAAAGTGGATAACATCGGAATAAAACGGTATCAACACACTTTATTTAATACGAGGAAGACGAATGAAACTCAAGTAAATTAACGTGAGTGGAAGAGTTTAGATCTTTTAAATATAACACAATATACAGTTACTTCGAAGACAAAATTCTTACTTTACACAAAATTGTGCTTACATTCTGTAATAAGAGTGTGCAAATTTATATTTATCAGTCGTGGATAATTTAATTGAGACAACCAAGAACCGAGTCAATATAAAATTTAATATAAAATTTATGCACAATTTTACGTGTAGAACGAAACAAGTCTTAATTTTAAGTAACAAAATAGAGGCTTTTCTTCAGTATAAAAATATTAAAGCTGATAACCCTTAAATCTAAAATTGTATAAAAACGTTTAGGATCTTCTAGGGCTCAGGCTTTTTGGCGCTGTGCATTTCAATGAAATTTTCCAACTGTTGGGGCACGGCCCCTTTGTAGTTGATTTTGTGCCGGGCAATGCACCGAGATGACAAACATTTGAGACTTGTGTACTGCGTCTCGTACTTTTTCACTATAGCTTCAACAACAGCTGATTAAAAATTTATATAAATTTCTTTCCTACTCTGCAAACACTAATATAGAAAATACTTACAAAGTGGTGACACTTGGGCTGGAGTTAGACCTTCATTGTTAACTGTATCTAGATGTGAGCCAGCTTCTATGAAGAGTTTGGTGATGTCCTCAAGTACAGTCAATAGTTCATTGTCTGTTGATCTAGCTGTTTGAAACTGAAATTAGAAAGATAATAATAATGAATTTTTTAAAAGTTCCTTTATGTAATTAAATTAGTCATCTTCGCTTCCTAATAGTCACCCTGTATATACGACGTTCCACTTTAAGCTTAGATGTTAAATTAGGCCTTAGCTAACAATCCTGTTTTTGTTCACAAGAGATTATGTATAAAAAAATTAAAAATTACATCAAGAAATTTTGCCAAACATATCAGACAGGCGGACAAACAAATTCACATTTATAAAGAACCTGTAAAAAAATCCCACATCTGACACCATTAACATGATAGATGCAGCATTTTTTAAGTACATAGTTAATTTGTTTCTACTTTTTAAATTAAATGTTATAAGCATTTTTATTATTTGTTATGTGCTCACCGTGGAAGTTAACGTATGTAGAGGTGTATTTCTATCACAGTCAATCGCTGAAATATCTGCACCACAGTGAAGAAGCAATTTAACAGTATCTATGCATGGAAACCTGTAGGAATTTTAAATCAATTTATTTCTGTATAATATTGATATTAAAATAAAACTTACCGACAAACATCATTGGTGTGAAAGTCATCCACAGGTGTTACTCCATTAACAGCGAGATGCAAAAGACTCTGTCCATCACGCAGTTTCACTTTTAATCTGTTTAAGGTGAATACCGATTTATAGAGCTCATTCAAGTCATTAATCTGAAACTTCTGATTGGGAACTTTCAACGACTTTGTTATTATTGTCAGTACATAAAGAGTGGTAACAACGTTTTGCTCAAATTCTTCCTATAAAGTTAAAATATTTGGAATAACGGCGATGGTTACAAAATACTGTCAAAAACTTACAGAAATTGCAGCAATATCGTCCTTTGGCCCAGGATTTCCTATTTTCCGCCTATTTTCTTGTAATTCTGTTATAGCTGCTGATAACACAGATAGGATCTAAATAAAAGATTACTAGGTTTATTGCTTGTAAAGGAAAAACTGGATACTTACACTTGAGAGTTTGACATGCTCCCCGATGTGAATCATTTGAGAGTAAAGTTGAGCAAATCGGAGAAGGTCGCGTTCAACAGACACCTGAATTTTTTAAGTGTATTCGACCATATTCAAAAATAATAAACCACAAACGTACCCTATTACTTTGTCGAATTTCCATTGCGTAACGCCATAAACCCTCGCATTTATCGAATCTGCTCTGATCTGCATATATCGCCCCTCTGAAAACTATGGGCTGTGGAAGATCTGGGAATTTTCTACCTAATATCCTTTCCCTAATTGTAAGAGATTCCATGTGAATTGAATTATTGTTCAGTCGAATGGCTTGCAAGTCCTGTGTTTAGTGAATATATTTTTATTCTTATATTCTTAAATATATTTCATGTATTTATTAAACCTGTAATGTTTGGCTTTCCATCCAGTTATCATAGGCTGGAACTGGAGGGATCACATTTTTCCGTATCACATTTTCTGTATCTTCATATCTGTAGAAATTTGTTAGATATTTTGTATATATATGTTATTAAAAACAATAAAACATGTGCAGCTTACCTAATTTGCATAGCTTTTGAGAGGTAAAGATAGGCCTTTTGTACACTGTAATTGTCCTTATCATTTGCAAATGATGCTCCCATCAATTCATATGCATCAATTTTCTATAATAGGTTGAAATTTATAAAAAACCAATTTGATAATAGAAATTTACTTACGTCCTGTTTTGTTAATAATTCTGATTTATTTATAAATAAGTCTACAACCGCCTCATGTGTCCGTTCAGCTGCTGTTAGAACTGGTGTTAGGCCTGCAAATGAAGTAAAATAAACCATTTTTTATGACTCCCGTCAAACCCATAAAACCATTTCTGCAAATGTTCAAAACTGAATTCCAACTCATAAGTATAACGCAAATTATCTTATAGTGTAAAATGTGAGAAGAAAAGGTGGCATGTGAATTGAAAGACAACTTAAATAAAAAAAATGAACTGGAGCGTATATTCCTACTGAATTTAATTATTAGTGCAATAACAACTTACCAAATTCATTTTTGAGTAAAACTGCGCCAAAATCTAATAAAATATCACAAATATCCACATAGCCGCATTCGGCTGCGTAGTGTAAAGCGGTTGCCCCACATAATGCTTGCAAATTCGGATCTGCGGCACAACTTAATAAATATTCCACCTGTTTGGCAAAGAGATATGAAGATTTGAAAACATAAGATCATCGAACAAGAACTCACTATAGCCGTGTGACCCTTATAGGCGGAAATCATGAGACAAGAGTTACTGTACGCATTTGCTAATTGCACATCTGCCCCGTGCAACACAAGGTACCTAACAATATCCAGTCTTCCTGAAAACATAGTGGAAAAGCTTTGTAAGACCCAAATCTGTCAATCATGTAAAAAATAAAAATATTACGCATTTTGCAACACCGCCAAAATAGCAACCACGCGCTCTGATAAATATGTATTTATAATTTTGTCCTGGTGCCAGGTTATTGATCTTACCTTCAAAGCATGCTGCTCGTAATGGGGTTGAATGTGCTTTTGTTCTATGATTTAAATTTGCCCCATGTTTTATTAGCAACTTCACAATATTGAGGTGGCCTGCTCAAAAAGGATTAATTAGTGATTAAATGGATTTGCCAGAACATTTTGCATCTTACCTGCACCGGCTGCACACCACAGAGCCGTGGCACCGTGTACCATGTGAGCATCGAATTTGGCGACGCATTCTTTTTCTATATCCACTTTATAATTTGTCAACAGGGCTTTTACCACGTTGTACCTGCCAAGAGTTGCAGCTACAGCCAAAGGCGTGAGGCACTGACCATCGAGCTCTCTGAAAGTCTAGGAAAAGATATTATATTTTTACAATGTTACAGCCTAAAACAACTTATGCGATGAATTTTCCCGAAAGTTGCCCTGATCCCACCAAGAAATATTTACTTACAAGTATGTTCATAAAAAGAATTATACAAATAAAAAATTGGATCCCAGGGTCATTTAAATTCAGGGTCTTTTGTGATCTCCAAATAAATATTTCATTCACCTCTTCATGCGAAAAATTAAAATTATTAAGTTCCTACGAAAATGTTGGCAATTTTCCCAGCATAAGAACTATGATCTTTTTTTCTTGAAAAAAATTGGCACATGGTCCTTAGCGCAAAGAAGCGTTTTTCTAATAGTTTAAACGCGAGGTCTAGAAATCTCAGTGCGCATTATTAAATTTTATTAGGAGGCAATTTATGTCTTGCTTTATATGTTCAGATTTACGTCTTCAGACATTTTTACGTTATATTTAACAAAAACAGGTGGCCGCACGATTTCAACACAATCGCTATTTTGGATTGCAGGCGTACTATACGTAACTTTTTCTTAGTTGGGAAAGTTATGAGCAATTTTATTGGGAGTTTTTCTTTAAGGTAATAAACACGTGCTTTTTTTAACCGAAATTTTTTAAAATTGCATAAAAATCTTTAGGGTTTCGTTTAGAACCTTTCAAGTAAACCAAATTTTAATACCATTTTAAAACTAAATGATGAAGAGAAATGATAATTTTGTTAAAGTTTTATTGCTTATTCTGAGCGTTGCGATCAGGCACAAGTCACAACCTTAAAATTTACTGACCGCACTGAAAAATACTTTTTAAGAGCAAAACAATGAGTCTATTGACTTAATTTTCAAAACAAATGGTTTAAATTTAGAAAAAATACGAACCCCTGTAGCTATGGTAATAACATTTTGTTTTTAAAACTTAATTGACAGGTGTTCAATTAAAAATTTTGTATTTTATAGGGGAACTAAATTTAAATGAGAATTTAATATATTATAGTTAATGATAATCAATTTTAATATTTAGGTTTTCAAGGCTTCAATTCAGAGAAAAACCCTTTAAAATATTAATTAATTTTTAATGATTACTATATTCCCGACATTTTAGTGTCGACTTCTTAAATTAGTCATATTTTTGAATTAAACTGCCGTCGGATGTATGAAGAATTCAAGTACATCCATATATATAACTAAATGAGTCAGATAAAATGCATTTAGTTACTTTTAGTAAGTGGGTGGAGGAAGTTATCCATTCTTGCTCAGAAATTATTTAAAGGATAAATTACATATCAAATCCACTTTGATAACTTTTCGCAGCTTTTTCAAACTTAATTCGAATAACTTCTTATTATTATTTATCTCCTGTTGCTAATTAACTAAATGAGTTTTCAAAGAGTCAATGCCACATCGCACACAAAAAAAAACAATTCTTAAATCATCAAATATTTTTTTAATTGTATACGTATATAAACGGGCATTCAAGTTATTATTGTTCGAAAAGTACTTTTTGGAATTTGTTGTATTTGAATGGCAAGTTGTCAACACGTAGTACCTTTTGCGACTAAAATGCGAAAAATACATCAACATTTTCCCAAAAAACCGATGCGCGATTTACGTAAAAATTTTATAAAATCGAAATAAATTCGATGTATAAGAGTTTTTTCACAGAGAAGTAAATTTTCATCAAAGAAATATTTTAACAAAATGTTTTAAATCCGTCTGAAGTTCAATATCATGACGAGTGTGAAAAATTGCGACATTGTAAACCGCACGATATTTTTTTAAGTGACTCGGCTATATTTTTAATTTTCACCACGAAATATCACAAATTAAAGCACGTGCGCAATGATCAATTTTAGAAAAAACAAACAAATCTTTATATGCGCACGGGCGGCCGCCGTATTGTGAGCCATCTTTCGCAGAATCCAAAAGTCCCACACGTCTGCGATATGCATCTAAATTTATTTATACTTTCGAGAAAATATTCAAATAATTTATATTAACAGGGTGTCTAAAGAGCGCAAGAATCCTTGTAAGGTCATTTCGTGTTGCTCATTTCACAGTCAAGGTCGTTACACTTTCCTACGGAAACGAATAGGATCATTTATTTTTGGCGCTTTTTATTTCCTCTAAGCGAAATTTCCCGATTGATCCCGGTCCCAAGTCGCATGGTAAGAACAAAAGCGTCTGCTCCTGGCACCCAAATCGCATTACGTAGAATGAAAGAGAAAATCGGAAAATTTTTCTACCGCGGAAGACGCGCAGCGTGCTTGTAAAATGTATAAATAAAACACTCATTCCCCAAGGAAAAATTTTCCTTTGTACTGTTTTTGAGGAGAATTTACGTCGGAGCCAGGAGCTCAACACACTTTCCGATTTTCAGTAACAAAGAATGAATTGCGAATTAATCTGTCTTATCGAGTTCAGCAATAAATCGCCAAGATCTTAAGACCTACTTGAACTAAAGGTACTTCGTTTACGCATCTTTTCTAAATTGTAGCAATGACTCAGTTGTTGGATATTTTTCTTGATATACGGACAAATTGTTTGAAAATTTTAAATTAAATATTTATGCATCTATGCATGGTAAATTTAACATAAATATGACTCAGCCAATTAAATATCTGAAAATCTGTCTACTACACACCTCCAAAAAAATGAGTTGAATATACATAAACATTTATTTCAACCAAATTTTCAAGCTCAAATTAAAATTTCGAAAAGATGATCGAGAATTTCCGGACCGTATTTACATATATGAAACTACTAGCTTTGAATTGAAAATTAATATCCATGTGATAGCAATTTATATTTGTAGGTAGGTGAATTGATGACGCTAAGCATTTTAAACATTTTTTCACGTAAAATTATTATTGAAGGAGGTTTTAATATAAATATTTAGGATTGCGATAACGAAATTATTGATCATATATCTACATGAATCAATAACATTAGAGTGTTAATTATGCCTTTTGTTCAGATTTTATTTCTGAATATGAAATCAGAAGGATTACTTACTCTCACAATGAAAATACTAAAAATGTAACTAAGAAAATAATTGAAGAAAAGCTTTATAAAAAACGTTCAAAAGATGGTTACTTTTTATCAAAATTCCAAAACCTAGAGGGTTTAGAGAAGTACATAAACGTGGCTCAAAAACGACATGAAAAACAATTGAAGAAATATTCAATATACATATATCAAGGAGATATTGGGCAATGTAATTAGAATACTTTTTGAAAACAGTCATCCAAATCGTTTCATGCATTTATTTTTTTAATAGTTTTTAAATTATGGCGGGAATTTTTAAGGTAAGGTAAGAGGTAATTTTTAAGATAAAAATGCTAATAATATTTTAAAACAGTTGCAGGCATCCCTCATATAACATGTTAATTGATTCCGTGTTATTCAAAACTAACGATTTTAAGCATTTTGGAGATTACGTCCCGCATTATTCGAGAGCACACATAAATGGTTTGAAAAATGAAAAATATTTAATTACAAATTCCTAGATGGGAAAGTTTCGGTGTGAGTTATATCGGATGGTTTACCGAATTTTATTTTTGAATCCTAGGGCTGTTCCAATCACATATACGAAGACTAGTTTATGGAATTGAAAGTCCGAGCCAAATATTAAGTATTAAGGACAAGGCTTTGTTACATATTTTCAGCACAAATAAGTGAACTTGGAGGGTGTGCATATTCTCAATAGCTGGGTGATTACATTAAATTTAGAAGTATTTTTAGAGTTGATTCACATACGATTATTTTCACAAAATTCTCACGAAAATTCAAGCAGCGGTCTCTCAATGTCTGCTCGGGAAAAAATTGCCTTTTCAGACTTGGATGAATCTTCGAAATAGGAATAGGTCGCAGCGGACAATTGCGGCTGAACTAAACATGAAATTAAGAGGAAAAGTGCATCCCAGCTAAACAATGGGGGCTCCGCTGACGCTGCAATTCAGCCCATGGGACAACTGGCAAACAGAACCTGAACTGGATCCGAGAGCTCGGCGGCGGTAAAAAGTGTGTCACGTACGTGGAGCTTGGAGCAGCCCCAGCGCTGGGCAAGGGCAGGCAGTGCCAGTCAAGAGCATAAACAAAAAGTATAAAATATTCCTGCGACGAGCATCGGTCAGCTGACGTGCTCTCGGTGAGGACGCTATTTTTAGAGGCCACTATAAATAAACCGTGAGAAAACGCATATCGCTAGGGTAGGATTTGCCCAATTACGCAAATCCCGGCTCCCGCGGATCACGCACCTGGTTGACGAGGTAGTCTTTAATTTCCTTGTCCTCGAAGTCGTTCAGCGCTGCCATCATGCTGATGGCATGCCCGTCCTTAGCCGCGTAGTAGATGAGGTCCTTCGCGGTCGCCCTCAGGTTCTCGAACGGCAGGCTCGTCTCCATCTCGCACTCCTCGATTGACATCTCCGTTTCTCCGTTGCTTCCCCTTGCGCGTTTTGCACTCAATTTAATTAATTCGCCGTTTATCCGTTAAATCACTCCGCTCACTAGCGCGACTCCCAAAATCCAGAGCACGAAATTTACAACTCGAGTTATGAAAACTGACTGCCAGCAGAACCGAAATCCTCCTGACAGCTAGAAGAAGTCGAATCTCGGTGAATCACGCGGGCGAATCAAAACAATCACGTCGAGGTGAATTTCGTGTGATTCCACAGTGGTGGTTTTATGTGGCGCGAGATTTTATAATCGCCGTTTAATTTAAACTTTGATTATAGTATCTCAAAAAAATCATTTGCTTTACTTTTGCCTTCAATTAATTTTCTCTCACATTTGTTCAATGTCAAAACAATTCGATTGCATTAATTGAAATCAAGAATTTCAATTCAGATTCGAACAGAAACTAGAATACTAACGGCCGAATGTTCCTAAATTTAGATAAAATCATTTCGGAAAACTTTCACTTAAATTAATCTTTGCGTTCAAAGTGTTCAAATAATATGATTAGAAAAATTCAATCCAATTATTTTGGCGAAATGTGCGGAAAAACAAATTAGCTAATAAATTATGACAATTTTAGGAACTTTATTAAGGAATTATGTTCAAAAAAGCTTTTTGTAAGCTCCTTTCGAGTCGAACGTTTTCAATGATAAGGCCCGACAGCAATATAATTAATAGTTATATAGAATGAAAAGTAAAAAACGGTAAAATTAGGTACATATATTAAATGTGAGTAGAATAGAAAAAGTCAAGTTTCGTAGAACATTTTATTTCAACAAAAGAAAAATTGCACAAAATTATTACACTGAATTAATACAATTTAATATTGACTCTTGCAGTTCTTCCTTTGAAAACAAAAGAGGTAACAATTTGGAGCAATGTGTAAAATGGTTTCTAATTGGATGGAATAAACTAGGCATAGGCTCTTGTAATATAAAAAAAAAAAAATCTAAAACTACTGATTTATAATATATTATTCAAAGAAGCACCAGATTCTTCAACAAAGCCAAAGACATCCGAACGGATTAACAACAGAAATTTTGATTGTGGCAGGAAAGGCCACATTGACTTCATTATGACGTTTCACATCTTTCACGATTTCTTTTTTAGATTTTCTCATATTCATTCTTGGGACAAATTGTTTTTTTTTCTGTAGGGGAAATTCAAAATATAAATTGCATTATAATATAGGATGAATGTTTAAAACTAAAGACAACTATAAGCGTTTTAAACAAATCGGGACTAATGCCCTGCATTCATTCACGATGTTTTCAAATTCATTATTAATTATCGCGAATGCATGTCATTTGGCTAGTTAACATTTAAAAATTCAACAATTTTAATAAAAAAAGAGAAGCCTCAGGCCTCCTTAAAATAAGCTACGTCAAAAGGCGTATTAACGACCATAAATTCAACTCTGATTATATCTACATTTAAGGCACTTAAAATGTTGTCAAGTTTCGTTTTCAAAATGAATCGAACATTAAAAAATTGCAACAACGGTAACAAAATAAAAAGTAATTACATTACGCAATTAGCTTCTGATAGATTTTGTTTACAAGTTTGAGGTAAGGGCAGGCTTGTTGTTAGAGGTGGAGTTATTCCGAGAGCGATTGCCCTGCATTTTTTTAATGGGCGTCTTGACAGTGGAATCCGGCACGTTTTTGTCCCCAGATCCTTGATTATTGTCACGTGGCTTAATGTTCTCCTTGTTTTTATCTACGACAACGCCTAATTTTTTTGATTACTAGTAGGACCAAAAACATAGAATAAATATAAAAGCTTACTTCGACGGTTCCTCCTCTTTGATCTCTTTACTACCGGCTTAACTGGTTGCTTAACAGGATCAAAGTGACAGTCAAGAAGTTCGATCAACTCGTTCTTCTCATCCGGCTTGAGGTCCTGTATGGCTTGAATCACTTCAGCAAGTCCTTCCTATTTAGAGAATTAATAAGTAGTAAATTTTCGCTTCACTGCAGAGCTACATTACCTTCCTCTTCTCAGTCCAAATGGCCTTTAAGCTCTCCAAATCGTGACCATTTTCAGCAAGTATTATACGAAATTTCACAGCCTTAACTCTATGATACAACGTAGTCTTGAAGTATTGTAGGAACACTGGTCGGAATGAATTTTGCCGTTCAAGGTTTTTGTTTTGAATTTGGAGCTCATCAAGTTCCTGACTAATTGGACTAGAATATTCGTAAACAACCTTCAGTAGATTTTCAACATCGCGTTCGGGATCTAAGTCCTGTTGTTCACTTTTAGCCAAATGATGAGCAACCTCAAATGCTAATCTAGCACGAACACTAGCGCTTCCTTCAAACTGTTCTTTTTCCTTCTGGCTTTCGTCGTTGTTGAGCAATACTTTAGACAGCTGCCGAAGGGAATAGTACTTGACAGAGCTAGCGCATTTTTCCTTAGCGAGCGCGTAGCCGTTTGCAAATGATTTAACAGTTTCCAAAAATCTATCCAGCATACTATATTTCTTCATTGCTTCAAGAATCATATAAGGCACAAATTTACGCTCCTCATGGTATATTAGGACAACTCCAAGGGAGTTAGGATCATTCTTTTGCATGGATTCTATCCAATCTAGGAAGTCCTTTAAAGCAGCCACTTCCGACTTAGACTTCACTACCTGAAAAATGGAAAGCAATTTGTGTGTCAGCTGTACATGTTTGAAAAGTCTGAGGAAATTTAGGAAATGATAACATTTTTCAAACTACGGTATTTTTGATACTTTGGGAAATAATAATTTAATAAATCAAGCTTTACCTGAAATTAATGTTCTGGGGTGCGAAATGAAATAGGAAAAAAGACCAATTGGTTTAGTTTAATAAGATAATAAAATATATTTAAGATCAAAATAAATCAAGAGGAGGTATCCATTTTATTGTCTTTTACCATGGAGAATCCCAAGGAATAAATTATCGAAGTATCTATGTATATCTATCTAATATTTGTACCGAATTAAACTTGATGTATTTAGAAGAAAACTTTATTCCGAACCTTTAAGATAAAATATGGAAATCAATATAGGCCTTGATTGTTGAATCCGTTCGAATCGGATCGAAAAGAGCTTCTTATATCTTTTTGACAAAAATTCCTTAATAAAGTTGCTAGAATTCTCAAAAATTCATTCTAGTTACCTTTGACTTCTATTAATTTTTTTGCTGAAACTGGTTAAAATAATCCGATAGAAAAATCCAATCGAATTACTTTGACGTTGTGTGCGGAAAAATTTATAGAAGTCAAAGGTAACTAGAATGAATTTTTGAGAATTCTAGAAACTTTATTAAGGAATTTTTGTCAAAAAGGGCTTTTATAAGCTCTTTTCGATCCGATTCGAACGGATTCAATAATCAAGGCCATAGTAAACTTTGAAGCCTGGTATCGGCCTGACTTGAGCGTGGCTTAAGCCAAATAATAATAACCTATTCTATCCCCAAATACTACGCGAACAAAATTACATTGAAATCAGTTGAATGGCTTAGAATTAGAATTACAAAATGGACGGACGGACTACTAAATTACTAAGCACATAACTTTGCGATAAACAACATTCCTGCAAATTTGATAGTCGTAAATCAAGATTAAGAAAAAAAATCAGATTATCTAGGAATTAATTTAGTTTGTGAACGAATTTTATAATACAGGGCCCTATTGCGAATATCGTAAAACTTCCTTAATACCGTTTGAAATTTCTCGTGAATTCATTTCAGTAACCTTTGACTTCAATTGTTTTGTTTTAAGTGTCAAACTAAAACAAAAAATAAATTGAAGTCAAAGGTTACTTAAATGAAATTTATGAAAATTTTGAAACTTTATTGGGGAATTTTTATCCAAAAAGGGCTTTTTTCAGCTCTTTTCGATTCGGAGAAAATGAGTAATTTTTGTAATCCGAAATGGATTTTTTTGAATGGAAAAATCCAAATATTGAACGCTTGTTCTTTTGGATTGGGGAAACACGATTTTCGCAAGAGACTACTCTGTAGGTTTAAAAAAAGTAATAGTGCAAGAATCCAACAAATTTTGCAATGAGACTGCGTTGCGCTTTGCAGCTCATTCCAAAAGAGGATTGCAACTGCACGTGGGCCCATCGAAGGTTCTACTAATTCAAAAGGAGCCTCAAATGCAATTCTGAGTGCTCTAAAATCGTAGGTGAAAAGTGGGGCTTACCTTGTAAGTTTGCATACACTTCAACATCCTGTAGAACCCAATTGTGATGACTCGCACCTGATGCCTCTGTCTTGCAGCTGGATTTAGATTCATGTAGGGCATAATGTATTGGGCGTACTGCGATTTAGGAGTGTAAGCCGCTAGCTGGACGATCTGAAATGCAAATGAGACCTGGTCAGCGCCATCGCGCGTAAAAGGGGGCCCCACTTACCTCATCGATGAGCCGCCGTCCGGTTGTATCAATGTCGACCCCGACCAGCGTGTATTTTCCCTTAGGGAGAACGTTTGTATTGTTATTTGCACTTCCAGAACCCATTTTAGTCACTGATTTACAAAATGCTGAAAAACAAATGAAGAACGCTCTGTTACATCGAATAACTGTAAACAGGAAAAAATCGGCTTAAAATATTCGCGCAACACCTGGCTGTTTTTGCGAAAGAAACAAGCGGCCCCTGATAAGGGTACACTTATCAGCAAAAACCAGTCGGTGGGAACGGAGCCGAATTCGCAACAAAACATAACCAACAATTCCCGATTTAGTCCCAGGGAAAAATCGGGAAAAATATTGGTTGTGATTTTGTTCCGAATTAATTGCCGGAAAACGCCGCGAAAATATCGAGAAATGAATTGAGAAGTGTACCTTTGATTGGATATTCAAGATTTCTTGGAACGCACGTGAGTGCTGATGTAGTCCTCGCAGATGCAGTTCAGCTTTCCAAATGAAATCAAACAAGGCGGCCCCTCACCGTTGCAAATTTCTCATCTAGTTACCGGTGGGCATGCGCATCCCCCACCAAAAAGGACGACTAGATCCGGCCGTTGACCAATTTTGAGCAAATTACTCAGCAGCCGCAAGGTGCTTGTAGCGATTTATCACCTGGAATCGCTAATTCGTGATTGGATCGTTTGGGAAATGTGCTCGTTATGCAATGGCAGTCCCCAAAATTATGGGAAAATCAAAATACACCACTCGACCGGACAGAGACAGGACACTTTGCCGCAAAATTTGAACACTGTGTCTTATGTTTTTTGGACGGTGTGTTGGCGGCAACAGTTTTGCTGCTATTTTTAGGCAAATACGAAATAATGACCGAAAACAAATTCTCCTCGGAGGCGATAAATCGGCAGTTCGTGATAAGTGATAAGAATTTTCTTTTATTTACATTTTTTAGCGTAACCCAACCGCTGTACAAAAACTCCTCCAAGTTGCCAACCTCTGAAGTTACCGTTGCAAATTTCAGCCGGGCTGATGTTTCGTATAAATGTAATGATTTTTTTTTGTTAAACGTAATAAAAATATATTCTAACATATTTTAAAAATTACTTTAAAATATTTTTGGGTTGAAATTTCTACAATAAGAACTTTTATCAGCCAACTTTCTAAAGAAAATATTATTTGTCCATTAAAATATTACCGCGACTGTAATGTTTTTAAGATGGTCCTCAAATCAGCTGATCAGTCAAGCTGTCACTGCTCAGTGCTCAATTGACATTTAGTTGTTATCTGAAGAAGCTCTTGTGTTTCGTTTTTATCAAACCCCAGCTCTATTTATGTTAAATTATATAAGATCAGCATGTTGTCATTCTTTAGAAGAAAATCTACAGACGCAGACATGCAGGCCTCAAAGCCCATCGAAACGATAGCCGCTGATACCACCGTTGTAATGGGGGAAGATGCACTTCTCAAGGAGCTCGGGTACCGTGACTCAGATGAGCTCAAAGAGACGATTTATGGTAAATACATTTTATGAATATTAATCTTATTGCCACTGCATTTAATGCGGGGCTTAACAGATGCTCTTCGAACTATAAGGGATCCGGAGAAGCCCTACACCCTGGAGGATTTGAACGTGGTGTACGAAGACGGCATATTCGTCCAGAGCCCCACTAAGTCCAATGTTTACATTGTATGCGCTGTTACTTAAAATAGCAAATATTCAAATTTACTAAAATAATTAAACATTTTTTCAGGTTAGAGTCGAATTCAACCCAACGGTGCCGCACTGTTCCCTAGCCACGCTCATAGGGCTCTGCATCCGGGTCAAAATCGAACGGAGTCTTCCGCACAACATTAAACTGGACATTTATATAAAGAAGGGTGCGCACTCAACAGAGGACGAGAGTAAGTTTGTTCGTTGCTGCACTTTTGTAAATATTCCCATGGGTGCTCTGCTTTCAGTTAACAAGCAGATAAACGACAAGGAGCGAATTGCGGCTGCTATGGAAAATCCAAACCTAAGGGAACTCGTGGAGAACTGTATCAAAGAGGAAGAATAAATGTTCGTATAGTTTGTAAGGCATATGGGTAATAAAGACTGGTGTTTGTAAAACGACTTTTGCGATTATTTAAGTATAGTATGCTATGCTGTATGCCTTACAATTCGGACTTGATACTTTTATAATTTGATCTTGTTCGTCTGCTCTTATGTTTTTATAGCTTAGATGACCTTTGTGCATGAACATTTTGGAAAAGAGAAATTCAAACTTCAATATGGGCAACTCTTTATAAATTTTAATTTCTTATCCTGGTAATTACAAACGACTGGCTATTGGTAATTTTTGACCTTAATTTAATGTTCTTACAAACTTTCATCAAAATTTTCAGTGAAACCCCTCTAATATTAGAAATCGTACATAAAAACATGTGAAATTATGTGCCACTCCCGGAACGTTTTCTTTTACCTCTACCAAAAAATAAGAAAAAAATAATAATAGGAAGCACATCTTTCACGGGGAAGATTCCAAAGCTTGGAAGGATTTTTTCATCATTTTTGTTATGATGATTTTGGATTTTAATAAGAGTTTAAATTAAAAACATCTCATTTGCAAAGATAGTTTGCGATATAATTTTATGTCCTCATTTATGTACTTTTGTTAATAAAATAAAGTAAAATAGGTTTATTATTCTATCCAAGTCCTACTAAATATTATGCACAATAACTTGATTAATGTACTCTGCTATGTTCAGCGTTATTTAATATTTATTAAAACAGCGTAGCAGAAAAATCATGTGCATAATCTAAAAGGTTTTCAAGTAATTTGAATCCAATAATACTGTCGCTATTTTGATTTCAGATGTAATGAAACCCTCAAGCGGTTTTTAAATTCATTTTTTGCAATTGTATTTTGTCATCATGATTTTTCAACCTATGTAAAAGGAGGAATAAAAAGCAATAAATATTTGAAACTTCGTTGCTTTCTGGTATTTTCAATATAACATTAAATCGATTTAAAATTCAATCTCCTCATCCGAAATGCGAGCATCAGTAAACCGCAAAGCAAGGGAATTTTCTTGATGACAAATTATATTAAACATGATACCGACGAGGACAGATGAAATATTTTAAATTATTGAAAGGGTTCATTGCATCAGGATAAATAAATATCCGTGCAGAGGAACTGGTGCCAGGAATCCCTCGAGTAATGGTACTATTTATTCAGAAATGTTGGGCTTGAAAGTCTGAATTAATTTTGCCGTGGTAATATTCTAGAAATTTGCAAAAGGAGGAATTGAGTAATGTTATATAATTTTCTGATATGTTAATTATATTTCTTTATATAATTTGTACTAAAAGGAAAAGGTTTCGCTTGTACGGCTTTAAGATTTTAAGATTTAAATGGATCTTTAAGTTAATTAAAATCTACAAATAAGATTTAACGTGGTTATTTTAATTAGTTGAAATGAGTAAATATTTGGTATTTGGGGCTGGAAGAACGAAGAAGAGTTAGATATATAAAATAAAAACATATTCTATTATGTCTAACATATGCATTTGCCTGGGGCCGGATGGCGAAAAGAGATAACGAAGTAAATGTCAAAAAGTGGTCTCAATTTTGATGTGCCATTTTGTCTTTCTGTGCAAAGCTTTGCAATTACGTGAACAGAGTTATTTTGTAATATTTGCCTTTTCTTGTTATAAGTTTACGTGTTTTCGACTGTAGTTGCTAATGCAATCAATCGTTATGCTAAAGGTAAGTTAATTGATCAATTCTAATCCTTTTAGTCAGCAAATTCCATAATAAACGTTTATCCGCTGTCTCTGCAATCCCTTTGCATGGCGATGGCGGGTTTATGATTGAACAACAGAATAATAAAATTAACATCCAATTTCGGCCGGCGCTGCCAGATACCAGCCTCCATTCTAGAGATTTCACAAATTACAATCATCGGACTTTTTCAGCGGATTCGCAGGGTCTGGTCCGCATGCAGCGGAGTCCTTCGGATGCGCTTATCACTTGTTTTATCTCCTGATCCCCAGGCCTTTGGCTGGATACGGCTAAACGGGGCCAAATGCCGATTTTATCTTGGGGATTCGGAGGCTTCACATCCGTTTTGTGTTATGCTCTGTTAATACTTATTAAAATTGCTGCTGCTTTTGACTTCGTGGCGTTCCGGTGGGTCCGGGGTCAGCCCGTCGACCGGGCTTAAGAGGCATTTCGACTTTTGAATTACAATAGTCCCGGCGGGCGAGGCAATGTGGGTTTCCTGGAATTGGGCAAAAACCAAATATGTATATAAACCTGACCCAATTCCCTGATTTCCGTAATTAATTAGATAGGAGGCATTATCACGTTTATTCCATGTTTTCACATATAGACCCATTGCGACAAGCTCAATGGATTCCTCCTTGTTCAAATTTATCGCGGATTAAATAGTAATTAAGTTCACAAAACGTGAGATTAGAACTCGTGTTAAACAACACGACAATATTTATAATTCTGGGAACAACAAACTAAACTCAGAGAAGGTTAAAACGACACTTGTCGAGTGATAGTTTGCTTTATTTCCCCATGAGCTAATTTATATTCATTCCCTGATATGGGTGTTAATTATATAACGCTTTAAAGCCCCTGGCGTACCCAACACAGATGGGTACTAATTTCTAAAGTTTCGTTTGTGAAATCCGAACTGCTTTTTACCCGTGATGTTTCATCGTCGTGTTTATTCTTGTGTGGCTTTTTGGGTTTGTATAACTTTACCTATAAATTTTTCTAAAAAAAATAAACCGCCGAACGTGTATTCATTGCTTCAATAAAATATAGGTAAAAATATCTCCACACTTCAAATGTTTCAAGTGCATTCATTGAGTTTTTTTGTACTCCAAACAGATTTTGCCAAAGGATTCAACGAAAATCAACACTATAAAAAGTACCTGTAAACATTTAGGATGTGCTTTTGCGGTTTGGGTTTAGTTTAGGTACTAATGAATGAATTCAGTGGTTTTATGTTGAAGGACCGCAGCACATTGATATTCAAGGCTCGGTTTTTTTCAAACCATCCGAAGTGTTAATACATCCTACATATTAAGTACATTGACAGATATGTTTCGATCAAAATAATTCACTTAATATTACAAACAATCGAAATACTTTTTGTATATTATGTATTATTCATCTATTGTCAATAGCATGATTAGCGTTGCTTTATCTATGCAAATATGCATTTATCTATTATTAAAGGAATTACATACTCCTTACTTATGCATTTAATAACATATCTCCTCGAAAAGTTAACACCCTTGAATTTTGTGTGTTCATTCTATTGCGAGTCTACTTTAGTTGATAAAAAAAACCTGTAAGAGTTTCCAGTAATATTTGTTTGATTTTGAAGGTTCAAAAACAAAAAAAACGTAGTCATATTTGGCGTTTTTGACCCAATACGTTAGGCAATACTCCAACCACCTTCCAAGCCGAAATGTTATCTATTGAATAATGAGGCAGGACCTGCATTCGAAGAGCTATCAATAGATCTTCAGGGTGTGTCCTCTTAGATAGTCGAGCAGCTCCAAAGACTCTTAAGTCCTTCCGCATTGACTAGGAAATTGTATGGGAGTGTCTTCTATCTATCAAAACCCTGTCGAGGAATAACAAAGTCATCCTCATGTGGGTTCGAGGACACGAAGGCCATGCAGGTAATGAGATATAGTTGATGACCTTGCTAAACAAGGAGCGGAATCGTCCTTTATAGGACCAACCCTTCTGTGGTACCTCAAAATGCTATTTACGAAGGATTCTTACGAGGTGGGAAAACGAAAAGGCAAAGTGCTTCTAGAATGCCGATTTCAAACATGCCGATAAATTTCTTCTATATACTTAGAGCTACGTATAATTACAGGGCTTCTAACTGTTCTTTAAGGTATCATCTTAATAAAATTCGTAAGGCAACTAAAGCTATTTGTTGCATGCTAAAACTTGGAGTCAGAGGGTCTCTTGCTCCAGATCTAATATAACCAATTTTCTACTACAATTCAGTTATAAGCCAGAAATGGTAAATATATTTCAGAAACATTAGAATTTTGTAAAGCTCCTACTGTTCTACAATATTTGATGTTAATTATCTATGTAAAACATATATTTCAGAAAATATTTTTAAGATGTTTTATCGTAAATCATAGTAGAACATAACTAATGCAAGAAAATGTTATAAAATCATATACCAATTTTACCTTTTGGCGCTAAAATGACATAGCATTATCTGGTTAATGGAGCATTGCATAAACATTAGTCTAATAACGATTCACAACTGTGAAGAGGGACGTGTAAATTCGCGAGCAGGACTCTCTAGTATGTTGACGATTAGTTTGGTGTGCAATCATCCAAGGTATAAATTCGCTTTGGGAGAGCCCACCACGACTTAACATAATAAATTTAATTCACCGAGTTCTGCACTGTAAATTGGCCGAGGAGCTGTAACCCTAAATTTACCTGGGTATTTACGAGATATTCCTCACATTTTACAGCAGCAGCCAGGGCCGTAAATACGTACGCAGCTGTTTCGAAATTCAGAACGTATGGAATACTGGAATACATAATTGCTCTGCACTTTGACACACTTTGTTCGGTTTTATGCACGCACGGCCCATGGGAGCCCGGCTCCTCCGAATTTTATTAAGCTGGTACCTTTCCACATCGCAAACGAACTCGGTACCTTCGGGCTCTATACGGCCTTATGGTGCAAAGAATTACATACATTCGACATGGCTGCCAAGGAAGTTTTACCCTTTTACAGCATTAAACTCGAATTTACGTAACAGGCCATAAATCATCCTCCTTGGCCGGGTTCTTATCAGGAATTCCTATTAACAGAACTATCATAAAGTGCGCATAATTGCGGCCTTTGTGCAGACACAAAAGTGAGTGGTTAACAATTTGCACGTTTGTTGAAGCCAGGAAAACACAACTGCTGAAAGTTTCCGTGTAATTTCAGCTTCTACTTGTTTTCCATTCGGCCCAAATAATGGCAGAGCCTGCAGCGCTGCGATATTACTTAATAATGTGGTCTAAATGAAGGAAGTATGCAATCCTGTGAATGCATCTATGCATTCTTAGTTTTATGTAGCAGTCGCAGTTTTGCAAAAATTAAAAATAAAATAAATAAAAGGAGTGTTGGAATTAATTGTATCTCGGCGAATATTTAATGGTAGTACCTAGTTACGGAGAAATTTTTCAAGATATTTCATTTGTGGTTTGACTGAGTGCGGTCACATTAGTTCATTTCATATGGATGTGAACTTCATGAAAAAACCAACAGTATGGCACAGTGTGCATAAATATGCACGCATTACACATATTTATTTATTGTTCAGAACACATATTTCGAAAGTTTTGAAAACGTCAGCGTGTATTTTATCCGTATTATAATCGTAAAGCTATTCAGTTATTCATATTTGGGGAATAGAGTTTTAAAACTTTTGAATGTTTAAATTTTAAGCATTGTTATGTTGAGGTTTATGTTTGAATTTCTATAATATGGAACTAGAATATTGATTTTGATTTATATAACTTTTAACCTGAAATGCATTTGCTTCCATTTTAATGTAAAGTTGAACAAAGTTTTCCATTCATCACTCCATTGAGAATCAATGCTTTTTTTACCATATGCATGCAACTACCTAGTCCCACACTTTATAACATATAATACAATTAATACTTTCTACCTAATTAGAAGTTATATTTAATATCGTGAACGAAATTATTCCCATCGCTGCAAGCGTTTCTTCGTTTCTATAAATATATAAAGTTTCTGTTACTAGTGAGCATTTAAAATATGCATACATATCTTTAGATTTATATAAATAAATAATATACAGTATAGTACGTCGATGAAATTTACCTCTTTCTTCTGGTTTACTTATTGGAACCTATAATTACTTAACTTACATTCATGTTTCATGTGTTAAGTCCAGACCCAACAAAAATTGTATTACGTATTTGTTTTTAATCGATTTAAAACACGATGGCCGCTATTAGACTATGTAAATAGTTTGGCAAAAATAGTCTTCTGGATCTTCTATAGTCTAAAAATTCGTTTTGAACTTTCTTGAGATAAAAATGCTAAATGGTATCTGCCTATATGTAAATGGTTTTTGTCGCCTTGGCATAATAGATTCAATTATGTAATTAGTAGAATTTTGTAATGCTTTAATGATGGCGCATTCAAAATATACTGTTCTATTACAAGTTACTGATGCTAAGTAAATAATAAATTATATACAATAAACCAGCAATTTTTTATTATTTTGAAATCACTTAAAGGCTGCTTTAAAATATCGAATTTAGGAGCATCCCCCGGCTTAGATGGAAACACCCCTAATCAAGCAAATTGGAAACTTGAGGAAATCGCGCACTTCTTCGATATCCTTGTTAGTGACACTGTCAAGGCTCGTTGGAACTGTGGAGGTCAGCTCAATTGGACCATTTGCCCAATTGTTGTTCGACGGTAGCATTGTTTTTTCGATTCCCTACGTCATTTCATTGGGCGATAGTCCCCTTTAAATTGGGGAACTTATCACGATGTCACAACAATCTCGCACCCATTTGTCTGGTTGGGGCGTGTTCCTTTCATTCCCCGATTCATCATCTTCGGAACATTGCCCAGTGTAATGACTTATTTATTTTCCTGTGGGTCTTCTCCGGGCAGATCTATTGTCTTTGGGCCGGGGCGGGGTCGATTCCAAATATTTATTCAATCTGGCTGATCCTGGTCTTTACAAAGTGAGCGCAGCGCGGCCAGTGCGAAAAGCGAAAATACCGCGTCCCACTTCTTTTGGAAGGACAGAAAGAAGGCCATGGAGCTCCGGGGCGAGTTTTTTGTTTTTGGGGCCCCGGTCGAGCTTTGCACGGATGCTCGCTCGCTAGTAGACAAACATTACGCGGAGCACTAGCTGAATGAATTTATGTTAAGTGGGCTAAGACAATGTGCGGAAATGGCGCTAGGAATGGGCGGACGTGTTCCTGCATCAGTTTAATGAAGGCGAGTAATTACTGAACGTGCTTTTATTTGCGAGCCCTATCGAGGGCACTCTTTGCGAGGAGAGAGCTACTGGGATAGGACCTCTGCAAAAATATAAATTTGAATTATGATGATATCCTGTTGCCGATGAATCTTTAAGCTACTGAATACTTAATGCCATTAGGTGCATTAGTGGTACCGAACGCTTAGGAGTGGTTTACTCCTGCTGCCATGAATTATTCAGGGATTGGGGCTTTTCCCTGTTTACGCTTCCTTTCAATTGAGGTCAAAAAAGAAAAAAAAAAGTACAACAATACTGCTTGCTTTAGGGAATACCTGTTTACGATTAATTTTCCTACACAAATCCAGGGAATTCCCCTGGTTGAATAAATTCGTTTCATTTCCTTTCTTATTCCCACCGAGTGATAATTATTTACCAGGCTCGGTTCGGCCAGGTGGAATTCGATATGAATGCACAGGAAGTGAAGTGGTGTTATCGTGCGAATATGTTACAGATGAATTGGCTTGAGTGGCAGCCCTTCATGAATCAAGAGTCCCACCCACATACTGGTTCCTTCAATACTACCTACATATGTATAAAGATATATTATTGACATACATATATGTATGTATAAAGATATTATTGGGAAAACATTGGAGAAGAACAAGGGTGGATAAATATGTAACAATTGTTTTTATTGAAAACTAGCTATATATGACCGATAAATTATAAACTTAAATCCCCTATTTAACTTCCGGGATGAATTTTCAAAAACCCTTTCTTAGTGCTCACTTATACGTTATATAATTAACTCCTGTACAAAATTTCATGCTTTTAGACCCACCCACCCGTTTATGCTGTGTGTTGTCTGTCAGTCAGTGTTATAGAGTTTTATTAAGTAGATATTAAATTTAAATTAATATTCAACACTAGTCCTCTATTGGGTTTAAATCTGGAGACTATGCGGTACAGTCCATAATATGTATATGAAGTTCCTTTTCTGAATACACTCCTGCACCAACGTCGAATTCTACATATGTTTTGGCTCTTTATGTTTTATTATAAGTATAGGTACTAAGCATTTCGATATACTGATGCTTATACGAATGTCATAATAAGTACACAATTTAGTTATTACTATTGAGTTTTAATAATTCTGGAAATAGTTAAGGAGCTGAAAAATAAAGCTTTATATTTACTGAATTCTATAGAAATTGCTAGGTTTTACTTAGAATAAAAAAAGTTTTCCGTAAATGTTTTAAAATGCTTAAACTGCATAAAATAAGAAAAGGTCGGGGCGTTAAATTAAAGGTCTAATTTTTTCACTTCGCAATTAGCAGTCCTCCCTTCGTCCTTTTAATCGTCAAATATCTTAAAAAAACGCTGTAGCGGCGAGGTAACAAGTTTTGATTCATTTTCTTTGGGGTGACCTTTCTGAGAAAACCCCTTCGCTGTGAAAAATTAATTTGCTGGCAGAGATTACAGAAACAGGAAGTTTAGCGCAGTCCCAAGGTTACCGGCAAAGTTGAAAGGTTACTACATTCCTAATTTAAAAATTTTCTCGTTTATCTGAGAATTTCTCGCGCTATCAAATTTCGCATGCGACAAAGCCAGAAAACGCGCATTTAAGGGTGCACGGCGGCTAATGGGTCAAGTAATTAGAACCCTTGAAGGGAAATTTTGAAAAGTCTTTTTGGTTGTGTCCTATGGACGTTTTTTAGCTACAGGTAATTTTTAAAGGAATACAAGTCAAATGACTTACTCCGGGAATTTCGTTTGTATTGCCAAATCCGGAAGAAATTATTCTGCTTTTCCGGAGAGTGACTAAGCGGACGTGGCGGTAACTTGTTAATCGGAGGATTTTTCTTAATTTTTCGCTCAAACTAATTAAAGACGTGGCAGGTAGTTGAGCCAAAGTAACAGGTCCCGCAATTAGTTCTCGTTTATCTTCCTGCGCCAGATTTCATACAGCGTCCATTTGGCGAGGAGCTCTCCTTCGAGTGCCGTCGAGACGGTGCCTTTTCGAGTTCGTCGAGCCAATTCTTGATTTTGACTCGAAAGACTCTCCGACGAGGAGTTAATTAAATTTCTGAAAGTACACAAATCGTCCTTAACTTTAATTTGGGCTGACTTGGCCCGGCTTCTTATGTAACTTAAATTCTTGCGCTTATTTTAATAATCGTTTGCAGCAAAATGGGGGCTAATTTCGGTGATTTATTACAGGCATATAGAACAGCGAGCAAAGTAATTTCTTCCTAATTTCCAACTCTCGTAATCACTTCTGAGGGATTTGCATAGATCTGTACCGAGGTCCAGTCTTGGGAACCACTTCCATTACGAATGGCAATTTCTCGTGGGGGAAACAGACTCAATCATTGCAGCCGACTCAGAGCCCTGGGGAGCCATTTGTAATTAACCCATTTCTTACTGGTTACTCGCTTCTTGTTCACTCAAATTTAACTTTTTTAAAATCTTGGCAGCTGCACTTTTCGACTTTAATTTGCTTAACTCGAGAATTTAAATGATTTCAAACTTGGGGCAGTTTGGAATCGTGCGGCGCTCTTCGTCGCTTCACTTGGTTATTCTCAAGATTGAATTAAATGAACCGGGCCATTTGTAATTATCTTGAAACGCTTCTAGAAACAATTAGCGCTTAGTTTGATTTCGAACTAAATGGAAGTAGTCTCTTTATTACAATATTTTCATTGTCCTTTTTTCATAATATTGCCACTCTTTCACTAGTTTAATGTGGCGTTTTGAGTTCTATTAATGACGTTAAAAATAATTTCTTTCTCCTCTCAAACTAAATATCTAACAAAAAATTTTTAACTTATATAATTGTAATTAAGGTATTGTTATACCTCCTTCTAGATCTAGTTGAATGGTATAATCAGAGAATAGTTTTAGTTGAAGGTGCTTTAAATGTATATTTATATAAAATATAGATAAGTAGTATCTAGTAGATCATACATACACTAAAATAAAATAATAAAAATATTATAAAGACAACAATTTATTCTCATGTAAAATCATATATGTATGTAGATAACGAAAATTTCGAGTGTACAGTGGGTGTTCTATAGATTTTATTAAAACTTTTATCAACTCAAAATCCTTAGTTGAATACTATGAAATCAGTTTTCCAATTGTAATTAAGATTCTACATACTTACATGTATTAAGACTCATCGATTGCAATTTCAGAAAGTTCAATTGCATCATCATTCACCCGTGAAAATGTGTTCCATGAACCTACAGACACTGCTCTAAAAACAATTAAAAAATATAGCAGAAGTTTGAAAAGCAAACATTTCTCAATTACGATCTATGGTTTTCGGGGTGATTCCAAAAGACTTCTCTCTTTAGAGTGGTTCGTTCGTAGTAAAGTTTTTCAACATATTCCAATCGATTTTATGGAGTGGCTTAAATGTTTGTGGCCTGCAGGAAGCCCCATTCTCCTCGTTAATGCAGCGTTTACCAGGAACTAATATTTTTTGCTTAAAACTGATATTGTGCGGCGGCACTAAAATGTACTATTTGATAAAGAACCTTCTGCATGCGCCTAATCGGATCAAGTTTATTTGAGAAAATTTTCATTCATTTTTCTATATAATTAATAAAATAGAATCTGAAGAATTCTTAAACATTTAAAAGGTGCATCTGATTAAAATTATTCTAGTTTCTCTTGTAAAAAGTAGTGACACGTGGTGCTAGGTGGAATAAAATAGGTCAAGTACTTTTGTGTATATTAGTTTAAAAATGGTTATTTCTTGTAATATTACACCCTTGTAAATCTGCTTTTGGCTACTGCGATTTTTAAATGCAGTTTGCTCACACGTACTTATTGTTCAAACTCTAAACCTATCAAGTAATCAACTGCTTTGTCATTTAACCAGCTGATCGAAATTTTACAAGGCTCTACAGGGTCCTCACTCTTGACTGTAATCAAATACTACAAAGTTATTTGAATAAAAATACATCAAAGAGTGAATACCTTATAAAAAGTTTATTTAAAATTGCACGTTTACTAAGATTCGATTTTTAATATGGTTCCCACAATGTGCTCTTCTTACCTAACGTAGATTTTTATGTATTCATTTTATGAAGTTTTGGTTTCAAATGCATATATGCATAAAAATATATTATGGTCTTAAAATGTTGCATAACTAAACAATGTTGAAGTCATGGTCTTCTACTTTGAAATGTAAATCTTTGTGGTGCGATATTTCATAGTAAATTTGGGAGAGATGCTTTCCTGCAACTTAAAATTGAAACTTGTGTATAAAATCAAAACTAACCTCGTAAAAGTGTACTCCATGTACGAAAGCGAGTGCACTATCGGATGCATGCCTTTCCATCCGCTTTTTGGAATTCAAAAATGATAATTCCTGGCATTAACATAAGTGTCGTGTGTTTTTGTTTTCCTTTGGTAATATTTGTAATCCTTATCCTGGCAGTCTGAATATAAATATATCAAGGTGAATTTAATGTATTCAGTTTAAGCGTGTATACGGACACCCGTTTCATGTAGTTATTTTGTGAGTTCTGCAGCTGGCAGACAAATTTGTGCTCTACTTCTGAAAGGGAACCTCTCTCCTCCCGGCAACGAGGCTTATCTGGTAGCTCATGTGTGCTGGGTAACGTAGTTACATCATAAATGGGTCATCGATTCCGAAAGAGCTGCTCTAGGTAGGTGGAAACTGGAAAGACCTTGCAACATACCCACAAAATGCTCATATTAAATCTTGGCCCTTAAACATTCCGCCTGTAAGTCACTTCATCAAATATGTCAGATTAGTGCCATAAATTGTAAGTGGATTTGACAAATTTTCGATAATTGGAAGTAAATTTAATATTTAATTAGAGACTTTGGACGCATTTCATTTCATCAAGCATGGTAGACACTAGACTCTCATCGATGGATGGATTAATAAGAATTACTGAGACTTATGCGCTTTGGAAATTGCATTGGAATGCATGCATATTTTAAATTAGTAGGTACTAAATTCCATCAAGTCTAATTCGATGAGTCTAATATAATAATAACAGTCATTTTTTAGTATTAATTCTAAGAATCGACTATGTCAGATTTAATTAATTGGCATTAGTTTTTAAGATAAGTACACCTGTTATGCTAAAAGTGACAATGAAACACATCAAATAATAATTGTAAGTTCTGTAATTGTGATTTGACCATTATTTGCATCATTCACTATCATCACCATTATGAAAATAGAGTTTTTAAACATGTTTGTTATATTTATCTTATTTTAAACACTTTTCACGATAACTTGAGCTAATTGAGTATATGGTCCTTTTTTGAATTCATATAAGGTGTTATCTACCTTAAATATGAGTATTAAAATGAATAAATAAATTAATAAAAAATAAATAACCAGACTTTCTAAATAAAGTTACCATGGTGAGAACATTAAATGTTTACTCAATTCTGATCAGATCAATTTTTGTCACTTTCCTTCTTCACCAAATTTTCAACATAATGTCGGAATCGCATCTGTGTAATTTTGCATATGCTTAAATATTTAAATTTGATAAAACTTCCCCCAATTTCATATCTGCAATATTATATTTCTCCATTGATATGGATATACCTAATGGAATCTATAGCTCTATGTAGGCAATCCTTAATAACGTAGTTAGTTGCATTGGAATTGTGATATTTGTAGTGGCACAAGTTGTTGTTACAAATTTTAGGGAAATATTTTTTATCGATAAAAGTATCTTATTTATTTTGAATTCCATGCGGACCATCGTGTAAAAAATTTCAAGTTAGTCAAATGATTTTACCATTCTTACATACTCATCTGTCGGAAGAGATAATCAAATTACAAAGTAATTCAATTTTGGGGGAAAAAGGTATGAAGGTTTTCTGTTGTGAAAAGTGCTTATTATATAAGGTAGAATGTATCTAGATACACGCAGTGAATATAAATTGGAAGAGTAAATGGTAAATGAGTTTAGATAGGAGCTACAACATCCGAAGATAAAAGCATTCATATAGGAACCGCTCTCAATCTACTTTCGGCTACCTTACACAGCATCAAATTTTATGGAATTTTAGCATCGAGGATAATAAGGCCCCATGCATGAAAAATTATACATTCAAATTTAATTTTTTCGGTTCCATAGAATGGGAAAAGAAAAGAATTAGCTGACTAATTATTTAATGTACAATTAAAACTTATATAAATATTGTTGAAAGTTTTGTGTTTAAACTACCACGGCCAATTGTATACTCTCAACTCGACATTTCCCTCGTGTTTTCTCATACGGGTTAGAGTAGACTCTATAAATTGTAAAACTTTTCAAATAATTTATTCATTATCTATAGTCTGAAATCCTTAATTAAAATCTCAAATTTTATAGCACTATCAGTGTTTTTTTCAATAGGTATATTTATATTTAGTGAGATTGATCAATTCTTTAGTTTTAAAGTAAAGTTAAAATGCGATGAAAACATTTTGTTGGGAGATTGTCTGGTCAGTTCATAAAATTTCTACCAAACTATAAAAAGATTCCAGTGTGGTCAGATTTATGATTCGAAGAATTGTTGCAGGATTTTTGATCCTTTGCTCAGTTACGTCCTTTTTATAAGTTTGCGTTTATGTCGCAAATATATTTCATGAAGATTTTTATTTGGTATGAGGAAAGTAAGGATATTAATGAAACAGTTAATATAAATTTTTCTATTCTTACATGTATTTTCTTAAAATGTATATTTACAAGTTTTCTTGCCACCTTGTTTCCATGTCCGTCTGGATGAGCTCCAATAAAATTGCCCTTAATTACATGTACTCCTTAGCTTCAAAATGTCATATTATAATTACATTAACGTGATTCAATAAATTTATTCTTACTTAAGGGTAGTATTACTTTACCGTCTAGATACCTTAGATTTCTTCTTATAAAAAATTTTTTCATACATTCTTTTATAATTTTTTTTTCCTAAACTTATTACTTTTCTTATGCCTAGAGTGCTGTAGCTTCCTTTTAATATTTTTTTCTTCAATTTATCACAAATTTTATTAAGAAAAATTATGTCCTAAACAATTTAGCTAAACTTAAAGAACAAAAGATTCTTGAATTAATTCGAATCAGGTCCGGCTTCTCTACAGCATAGAAGAAATTTCAAATAGGATACTTACATATTCGAAACAGTAGGAGGCCGCTAAATCGTGCTTATACCGACTTCTGTTGCAGCTATTTAATGGAGAATTTAATTAGAGGTAAGAGGGAAGTTGCTCAAGTGCGGCTCATATTACACCAAATTAAATTCCGCTACCGACCAAAGTAAATTTACTTTGCACAAATACAACAACAAATTATTGATATTTGAATTATGTTCCTGTTCAAATTGCATTGGAATGTTTCGAATGAGCTTCTGCACAACATTTATGTATGTGGCAAAAATTTATGGAATTATTATGTATATTATCAGTTTACAAATTCAGCTGCTCCTCAACTATAATTTAGCAGATGAGGCTAATCTAAGCTCCACACTGCCGATCTGTTAAAAAATCACTCACTGTGCTTAAACAGCATTTTAAAGAAAATGCACAAGAGTCTTCTACCGAAAACAAATAAAGCTACAAATGAAAGAAAAGTTAATAAATTCCGCGAAATTTGCGAAAACAAGGATGCATTTCATTGTTTATATTACCTACAAATTATTATCAATTTAAAATTCTATTTACACTCAATTTATTCTTTCGAATACTAGAAAGAGTCACTTATCGCCGGCAGGTATCTTCTTCATCTCACTGCATTGTTCGATCTTCGGATGTGAAACGAGCTCAAAACTTGGATTAAGTGCAATTGAATGCACGCTAGACAAAGGACTGCCAAAACTCCTGCGCTGGTCCTTGTTATTGATTTGATTGCTGAATTGTGCTGCATTGCTGCCGGATGCTCGCCTGAAAGAAAAGAGGGATTTCGGTTTAATCTGTTAATTGGGTAACTGACTATAATTAAGCAATTGTAGAGTGATTCGGGGGATTCAGCATCCGCTTTCATTACTTTATTTAAAAATTGTTTGTGGTTCATGGACTCATCTGTGAATTCTATGCACGAAATTTAACATATAAATTGAGTTAAACCCCAAATAGTAATATGAATTTTGAGAGAGATGCTAAAAATATTTTGAATTAAAATTTCTCTTTTATTTTAAAGTGGCATGTGTACCGCCAAACGGAGATGTGGATGTTCCCGATTTAAAATTTCAGAATACTTTTAATACTATAATGATAATTGGTATGGTTAGGGTAACTTTTGCGTCACTAACATTTGTTATGTCCAGTTTGTAAGAATTTAAGTATTTTGATGTTAATGAAGACGAAAGTGCGTTTTTATTTATCTATATTTTCATACATTTTATTTTTTCCTTTTTACCTTTCTTCCCAATAATCTTGAAGAAACAAAGTTACTTTAAGGCTTACCCCTAAGGTAAAGTGGATTTTCATAAAGTATTTATAATTTCCTTATAATTTTTTTTCTTTAAGACAAACAGATATTTCGTTGATACGTAATGAAAACGCAATAAATTTTACTTCTGTCAGCAGCAAAATATGTAAGACTTTTGGAATCTAAGACATTTTGTTTTTTAATTTTATCTTAAGGTGTCCGCTTCGGGCTAATTATATTTTGTTATAAATAGGTTTCAAGCGAAACACGTTTTTTAAGGGAACAGACCACTATAACGTTTTGCCAAACTAGTGGGCATTGCAACAAAAAAACAAGTGATAATTTAAAATCTGAAATTTAGCTGAAATTTAATTGAGATGTAAAGTCATGTATCAACCAACGGTTTTTATTGTGAACATTAACTTTCTGGGTCAAATAGGTGATACAAAATAAATTGCGAAAGTTCTAAGAATGTAACACTGTTCTTTCCTTTTTGAAAATATCTCTACGCCTCGGGCACTTTTCAGGTTTCCAATTCTATTGCTTCCTTTAAGCGATTTACGGAAAAGGGGCACCGGGCTTTTTTCACAAATCGCTTCAAGTGTCCTTTTATCTAAATAATTAAATTTTGCGCAATGGATAGAATGTTGAGGCTAATCTTAATTGCAGCAAGGTAAAGCTGTTCGAGTGCAGTACACTTGATCCTGATCTACAGCCGCTACTTACAGATAGGATGCAAGTTGCAAGGAGTGCAATGGTTTTAGGTTTTTGTTGATCTTTGGAAAGTGAAAAATAATTGAAAACGGATGTTTACACATTTCACTTCTTCCACGAAACGAAATCGTTCTCGGCTATCTCGTTCCTTAGAAAATTCCCAGGAAGGAGGTACCGGAAAGTCGGTGTTGGCGTTTTTGCCACCGTGCTTGACGACAGCGCCGGCGACAAAAGACATTCTGGATTAAAAGAATCCCCGAGCATTGGAAGTTGTGCATTAAAAGAGCTCAAGGGCTCTTAATTCTGAATGGCGGTCGGAAAAATCGTGGAGTGCCCTCCCAATGGAAGCGTCCCTAAACGCGGGCTTGATGGGGACAGCTTAATGCGGAGTGCAGCTAACTTTTCGGCTAATATGTAGAGCAGCGGGAGCACCGCATCCGGCGGGACCGGGGCGCAAACTTTGCAACTGCACCATCCCGTCCCAATGCATCATCCCGAATGTCGGGAAGAAAATGTTATCTCCTAATTTATTAGATGCTCCCGAGTTGTTGCCGCGTCGGGGATTTGCCCGCAAAGCGCCATAAAAAGTGCTAACTGCCAACTGCAATTTCTTACCTACTTTAGTATTCTTTTGCGAGAAATTAAAACATCCTCGTTCGGTTCGTTTTGGTTTCGTTGCTTTTTCCTGGTCGGTGCCTCATTCCATCTGAAGTACTTAAGTACTGGCAATCGTCGCAAGGAGAAGTTTGTCCTAAATAAAATTGCAGAAAAGGAGGAGGGCGGGCTGCAGATCCGTTCCTTAGGACCATAATTAAGCAGACATAAATTGTACTCTGTTTCGTGCCACAAGATTCTTTTTCCTGGTCTGATGGATTTCAGTGCCATTTCAAATGCAAAAATAAAAAGGGAAATTGCAGCCCGTAGTTGGAGCGTGCAGCTGGCAAATGCAAACATTACGTGACGTGCTTCTGTCGCTCCGCAACTGAATCTAAAATCCATCCTCCCGCTCCTCGGAGTGTCACTTCAGTTTCAGAGGAATAAAAAGCAAACATTGACTTCGTGCACACTAAATGAAATTGGATCCGCAGATTTTATCTAGGTGCGCCCGCGAAATTTCCGCTATATTTCGCGTTTAAATTTCGCACGAGGTTCCTCGATGATGGCGAGAAAATTACATGTGTCAGCAGTCGTGATATGAATCTTGAAGCGGGCAAAAACTGCCCGCCCTCAGTTTTCTTCTGTATGTACGAGAATCCTTCCCAAGATGTGAAGCTCACCAGAATTTTTCAAAAAGTATATTTCTCGGTAAGTGGCTAAAGCAAATAGCTCCCGGCGAGCAAACTTGTTTAGTTCCTAGAAACACCACAAAATATTTACGTGGTATTAAATCGTCGGAGGATTTTGACCTCCCACCGGATAAACACTTCAACGCTTCTTCAAAAAAAAAAAAGCTTGCCATTGTTCTGTTATGAAAGATACATTTCAAAATATGAAGGTACGTGACTCTCTTTGTAGGTGGGTAGGTCTTTACAGGTTCATTTATTATTAGCTTTTCAACCCTAACACTTTTGCTCTGGGGCTTGTTATGTTTTCACACAATAACCTAGGAAAATTATTCTAGAAGTTATCAAAAGATAATCTCCTGTTTTGACAACACTTGGTAATTGAGGTGTTGTTTAATAACACTTTAGTAACTATGAGAAACTCTTTCTTTATAGGACATTGGAGTTATCTTTGCATAATCTATGGTTTCGTATGTATTTAGAAGTAATAAACTTTTCGGTTTTGATCAAGAAAGAATCATATTCAATTACTTCCCGATTTTAGTTTGGGGGCAAATACATTATTTGATGTTTTTCCACTCTTTATTTATTATCTTTGTTATTCAAACGATTGAACAGGACATGATTATTTCTATAAATAACTTTTACGCTTGCGGATAAAAATCATTTACGTAAATTTGAAATTTACATTTGTATTAAAGGGATATAACGGCGAAAATTTTGCAAGTCCATCACTTATTTCCATGATCAGAAACTTTGATTCGAGATGGTTTTAGTTCAATGGAAAGCATGAGAAATTTGCATATTTTCCAGCGCTAGGACTCAACCCTTGTTAACATGTTGTCACATTTCGTAATAAAATTTGAAAGCATTGTGCTTAGCTCTATAAATTTCCTCTGATGTGAAAGCAAATATGTGGAAAACTCCAGAGGAAACGAGAAATAAAGGGTAAAAGGGAAATATGTACATCCCCTTAGCCTGAGGGAATTTTTTTAAGAGTACAGAGAATCCGTTAGCGAATCGCATTAAATGCACAAATAGATATTTTACGTATTTGTTAGATTTGTGGCAGATTAAACACAAATTTATTTCTATTTACTGTTACATCAATACTAGTCAACTAGATATTATGAAATTTTGTATTATTTGAATTGAACGATAACACAGGACAACAAAAGTTTTCTCCTATTTTTGTAGATTCAGAATTGGAAATTTAAAACATTCCATCACATTACTTTTTTGAGAAAAATAAAAGCCAAAAGTGAGAAAAAGCGAATTTTGACCAATTTTAAAAATCTTGGGGCGTCGAAAAAACTCAGCATGAAATTCAAAGCTTAAATAACTTATAAAATATGATTGTAGTGAAACATTTACTTATAATTTTGTGGGAAGCAAAACACGTATTTTAGGACTGTTTCTACAATAAGATTCATTCACTATTTATTTAGTATGAAATATGTTATTTTATTTAAATAACTTTGTATATTCTCTGATTTAAAAGGGGATGTGTAATTTTATGAATTTTAATGGACCACAAAATTTCCAAATTTTGAATTGAATTTAGAAACCCTAATCAAATTCTGCACGTTTGAAATTAATGAAAGGTAGAATAGAGCAGATTGTATTTATTTCCATAATTTGTAATTTATTTACAGGTACCTTATGTATGTTGGTTGCAGTTTTTGCAATTATTGTGACCTAAATATCGTGATTTAAATGCTCTGGTCTGTTTTTTTAGCAGTCATGAGAGGATTTAATTACATTCTTCAATTCTATTAAAAATAGATCCTATCTCGGAGAGCCGTATCATCTTCAATGCAGGCAGGTGTTTTCAAGGGTGCTCAAAGTCTCGAACGTTTCTTAATTCATGCATGCGTTAGCCATTCAGAACGGCTTATGGGGAAAAGAAGAAAATCAGAAAAGTTCAAGACATGTACGAAATAAATCTTCTTTGGGAAATAGAAGTTAATTAAGAAGCAGTGCCAAGTCGTTCCCAGCTTATCTGCACCCGCCGAGTGCGGAGTCTGATTACAAACTACTTACTACGTGTTCACTGACGGCAGAAAAGCATCCACCTACGTCGTGCATGTGCACCAACTGGCACAGGGTGGCTCATTTGAAAGGCACATCCGTGTGCTCGTTTATTGTCTCGCAAAGACGGAGCCTGTCCTCCTACACCGCGGCGTCGTTCGCGCGATGGAACTGCCCTGAAATTTACAACAAATTGCTTACGGAAAAGCTACTTGTCGCAGATACGAAAATTAGAGAGAAATTATGATGAATTAAGTAAAACACAGCCGCGTCCTGGCGCAGTCTGCCGGTGCAGCGCTGTTCAATTTATTGTCCGCCGGCTTTCGCCCGGGGCTCGTCTTCTCAAAGGACTAATATATGCGAATTTTTTTTTTTTTTAAATGATACTTTGCTGGAATGATGCAAAGAATTTTCATCCGTAAAACTTTATTTGCTGCATAAGATGTAAACAGTTTTCTTCAAAGTTGCAAACTTGCTCGCTTCATGGCATCTTATCTGATGACTCTCCATAGCTGCGGCGGCGGCGGCGGGCGGGGACGAAATCCACAGAGGAGTTTGCGATAAATTAGTAAATATGAAGACATCTCTTGCCTCCTTGAGGAGCTTCTTTTCCGTGCTCGTTCAAGGAATGGAATATGCTGCAGTCTTATGCTTTTTATGGAGCTGTAGCATCAGCTGCCATTTGTGGGTTGGGTGAATAGGCCCACCGAGTTGCATTAAATTTCCGGGATTGATACCAACTTTCGTTAGAGAGTTGTATGCGACGACAGGTCTAATAAAAACTTTTGAGAAATTGCCCTTGCCCGTGCTGCAAAATAGCCTGGCTTAAGGTCTTGGCTGATTTGTTACTGCGAGGATTGCGACGATAAAATCAACACCACTTCAAAACTTTTCCTAAACTTGACGTATTTTCCCAAACGAGTTCGGATGCTGCTCCTTTGAACTGCGAAGAGGGTTATCTCACCACCTCTACTCTTACAAGATTACTTCTGAAGTTTTTTAGTTAGCGAACTTCGCGGTACGTTGATATGTACAAACATGTGTCAAGCATATTCACCTTCTACGTTTTCTACGTTCTGAGCATAAACGACCGATGCTTGTTAGTGACGGATTAAGAATTTTTAAGTTGCATAGTCCTGAGAGCTTTTTAGCTTCTCAACGTAAAAGGTAAAACTAAAACAGTGAAACTTTTTAACTACTGACCTGTAAATAAATTTTCGCTAATTTCAAAAATAAATTCGCTTAGGGAGTTTTAGGGCAGGCGTGAGAATTTTCGACAGATACAACTATAACTATATGTATTGCTTTTGATCTAACGAAGTGAACATAAACGTTCAAAAGCTCGAATAGGAACATTTTCCTAAAGTTGAATATTTTTGGGATCACCTAACATGAATTTTTTTTTAAAAATTTAGAGAGTCACATAAAAGTAATGGATATCAAAACTTTGTCATACTTCTTTATTTTAGATAGAAAGATATAACGCTAGGCGATACTTCTTCAATGTAATATTATTTAAAAATTAAAAATAATTTTATTAAGGCTGTTAGATACATAATTGTTTAGGCATGAATAAAAAAGTTTATGAACAAAATCAGAGTTTATACATAACAGTCAATTCGATGTGCATTAAGATTTCCTTAAGCCGTGCACTGCATATATTCGTTTTCAACGAAACACCCTCACCCTGTACCAACGTATACTTAAAATATAAAATACTTTGTTCTTTATTGAATGAATAGAATGAATAAAGAGACTATGTATTTCAAAATAAAAATAAAATTTACGCTTTAATTTTAATAGTAGAAATGCCAAGATACATAGTACCTAAATGTTTTTGTATACAAAAATAATATCTTTGTTTGTATGCTTATCTTTAAATCTGCTATTGTCACTGTAGCAAATTTGTGTCATGCTTATGCTTAGAATGAGTGAGCTGTTGAGTACAACTTTTTGTATTAATAGGGATTAACTCAATCTCGAATCTCTGAATAGAAATTTCCACTGTGGTGCCGAATAGCTCTAGGGTTTTCAATTGAAGGATGCAACACAGCACTCTTATGCAGCGGCTGTACTTTTTTGATGGATTAAATCGTCATAAGCTTTGCAGAGTGTAGGGTGCAACGGACGAATTGCAAAAATATTTCATATATGAGAAATGAATCATCGTGCCTGTAGCTTAGCGGCATTCCAAAAACGTTTAAAATTTAAATACTGGAGACCTATTCAGTGAAGACCTGAGCTATCCGGATCTCAAGATTTGCCACTGAAAATAAATTTTCTTTTGAAGACTTCCGCATAAATAGCAGGAAAACTCCCTTGGAAACCCTTCCTAGGGTTTTTTGAAATTGGATGAAAGAGTTTCCATATAAAAGAACGCTAGAAGAAAACCTTTGGTGACTTTTTGACTTCACGTAGGAACTTACGGAATTTTTCATAGCTGTACTATAGAGAACTTACATATTTCCAAGATTTCTTTTGGAATGGAACAGAAGTAGCGAAAGGTAGTATTATTATTATTTTGTTATTGTTATCTATATCTTGGTTACTCGATGCGATAGCTTACATCGCATTGCAGGAATTGCGGAATATATCCGTGGGGGCCTTTATGAACAACCACCTTATAAAATTATTTCATATAACATATTTTTCCGTTCCGATAAAATTCTGATGATCTACACTTATGGTCATACATTTCCTGCAGTTTTCATTTTCGGTGCTGTGCGCTTTCATGCTCTGAGTTTACCTGCGAACTTAGTAAGTTATAACTTTAACCCTTTGACATCATCTCGGGATTATATAGTATATAACCTTTTTTAATACAAACTGACGCATGCGGGTAAAGTCTGGTACGAAAAGGTCGAATGCAGACATTGTGGTTTGCAACAAAGAATGAAACACCTCCTTGTGGAGTTTATAAGACAATAACTTTGAATGAACAGATGAAATGAAAAACGTGAACTTCTTCGCTAAGTAAAATAACTTGCAAGGAAAGAGACTTTTCTACTCGCGTTAAGTTGCCCAAGGAAATTATAACCGTCAGCGAAAATCGTGTCTGTAAAGGACACGTAAAAGGGGAGCCCAAGCCTAGCACAATTGAGCACCACATGAAAAGAACTCAAAGGAAAATTGCAGAAACATCAGATTTCTAGCCGAAAAGGACTGAGTAAGGAGTTCACCTGAGGGAGTGAAGGGCCTGGACAATGGAGAAGACCAAAAAACTTCCTGCTCAATGGATGTGCCCCGTCACACCGAGGTTAAAGCGAAGCTCGACCTTTTAAGCACATGTTCACCATATGACCGCCAGCCATCTGAGATAAATGTTAATTGAATAAAGGCCGACTGCACGAGCAGCGCTGCAGACCTTGGGAATTAATGGCGCGATAAATTTTGGGTAGTAGAAAGATCGTTTTCCTAAAAGTTTACGAAAGACTCAGAAGTGTTAATGGGGTCGTGGAATAAATCACATTTCGGCAAGTCACCCCCGACACAATTATCTTCCGGGAAAAAATTGGACTGAAAAAAGAGAAATCTTCAAAGTATCAAAGTTGGAAGAAGGAATGTTAGAACTCCAACGAACAGAATTGTTTAGCCCTAAAGTTAGATTTGCAGAACTACTGCGAACCAACCACAGGGGGTTCGTCTTTATGGTTGCTCCTTTGTACATTTCGAAAGGGAGTTGCTCTAGAGATGCAAATTGTGAGTCCCAGACAAACTATTCATTTCCACAGGCCCTGCCGCAAAGCTCTCGAGATGATTACGACTTTTATTTTCAGAAGAGAACCGATTTAAGATGTTTTTTTGAGGATTTGCCGGAAAATGCAAACCTTTTTAAATTTGAAGGCGACTACACATCGGTCCGGTAGCCCAAGGACGTAAAAGTAATTACTTTCTATAGAAGAGCGCTTCTATTGCTTTTCGTATCTGATGAAGAAATGTGGCCGCAAGGACATTCGCCAAGGGATTGTGCAAACTAGACAAGTTCACTCATGGTTTGGGTTGGCGGGGGCGTGTTGGCGTGGCATGTACCTTACAGGAAAGCTAAATTGAAATTCCATGATAGGGTCATTGCCATGGCAACTGAATCTTGGTTTCCTACGACGGCATCAACATAAAATCATCAGTAGAGGATTTATTCCACTCGCTTTGATCTCTGGGGAAGGGAATAATTGGGTAGAAAAGAACGGACGCCCGTCGGAGTAAAGTGGCACTTGTTGCCTCGTCCTGTTGATGTTGTTCGGCGCAGATGAGCAATTTCCTTCATTAAGTGTTTTGTCTTTGATAGAAAGTTAAATGACACTGTTTGTAAGCGGCGCCTATAGATTTTGAGCGACTTCCTACTTTCGGTAAAAAGAGACGGTCCTTTGATAATGTCAAACGATCCAATTTCAAAGATTTCTTAAGTTTGACACTTTAAATTATTGTAAATAAGTAAATACAATGGAATCAAATAAAGAAAATACTAATTGTAATTTTAAGTTATAATTGTTTTAAATGAGGTTTTCGGAACCCAAGCCTTCAGCCTCGGGTGTACTTTTATGAATCACAAACAATTTGAAAGGGTTTAATTTTACCCTTCCTTTAATTTTCCGTTTGCTTGAAAATCTACTCAAAAAGTGCTATAGATTAAGTGCTTTTAAAGGCATTACAAATGGATGACCATTTCTTTTCCTTGTTTCTTATTTAAGCTGAATTCAGCATACCACCCGAGGGAAACTTCCAGGTTGGTTAAAGTTGGTTTAAGGAAAAGTTATAACTATCAATCAAAACTTGAATTACAATTCCATATATGCTCCGTTGGACGTTACTGGTACAAAATTACCATCGCGGTAAAAATAGACGACATTTACGTTTTGCGTAGATATTTTTATTTTTTAAGGTGATGCTTATGCATCGTTAAGCAAATAATCAGGATCAAATTAAGCTAGTATTTATGTTAATTTGAACTATTAAAAAGTTTAGACTTTTCACTGTGATGAACTACGCCAGCATACGGTTCGTTTAATTTCTTTAGAGTTTTAAAATATGACAGCTAAAAAATGCAATTTCCAGTCAGGTAATTTTAAACAATAAGCTTTTAGTAGGCAATAAAACTCTATATCTTACTAATTCTTCATTTTCGACCTTATTATATATTTGATGGTTCTGTACTTTTTCCATGTAATACTGAAAAACGCTTTTGTCAATTATAAGTAGACGGTAGGTTGGAGTTTTTCGCTTAACCCTTTTCAGAAGCGATTACCAGTTTACTTAAATTAAGTTACTCATTCCATGCGAAAAAATTCCTTAATATTGACAAATATATATTTCAAATTGAACTTTAAGTTAGAAATGAAACGTTTCAATATAAATTTTTAATTATTTCCAGGAAAATGTAATTTGTCCAAATTGCTAAAAAATTCCGAGAAATATTAAATAGGTTAAATTCGTTCTGGATTGGTACAAAAGAAAATTATAATTATTAATAATAAAATGGAAAGTAAAACTGGAATTGTGTTTATTTTTTTGAGGAATATATGTGCATATATGTAGTGCATATATGTATAAACAGTGTTAAGTTTTTTTTTTATGCTTAACGCAATTGGAATCTTCTAGGAGATATCTCTGCTCTGCCTCTTCAAAGGTTTATGTATTTAGGTTAATTTTTTGGTATATTCTGGACATGTTTCAAATGGTTATGACTATTATGTGGTCTCTAAGAGATTTGTCCATTGAGACTTGATATAAAGTAAAAGTGGAATGTCGTTAGTCAAGTAGTGCTTCTTTTGCACGACCTTCCTCAAAACTAAGTGAGCGCACATAACTTACATACACTTATGTTTCGGGAACATCCTGGATTTGGTAGGCTAATGGAACGTCATGAGGAAACCATGAGGGTATTACGTGCAGAGTACATTTTCTTTCATTAAAGCAATGCGGAAGGTGTTAAGTTAAGGATAATAATGCAGGGGAAATGCGAAAAGATTTTCGCGTTTCGCGTAAAATCCCTGTTTTGGTAGGATTATTACGGCCATTGCAAACGATTTTGTTTAACATCGTCAAAAATTTGCTTAGATTTAACACTGTCGTTACGGTAATATTTGGTAATGAATTGGATAAAAGGAAATTATTATGGCTGAGAGGGGCACGCACGGTACTTCCCGGAATCCTTACGAAACATTATTCCGGGGGCTTTTTTGGCGTATTCAATATGTAGGTGAGTTCCAGCTTCACACTTGCTGATGTTGCTCTCAGCAAATATTTAAAGATAGTCACTGGAGCAGCCATAAGGGCAAACTGCCATATCGTTAATGGGGCTCCCCAGGGAGCTCTTCCCGGAATTTTCCGGCTATTTACAAATTTAATGGGACGGACAGTGACGTACTTACCGATAATGACGTGGACATAAACACTCGATGACTTAGCTATGGTCGGGACGCACGTATAATTGCCCGTGTCGCTGGGGGCCGCTCTCCTTATTTTTAATCTGAAACGAAAGACACTCGTGCTTAGGGCGAGACGTCTTCTTAAGGGTCAGTTCGTTACCTCGACGTAAGTCCTGCGTCCCAATTATTTTCCACTGTTATCCGGTGAGCAGTGTCGATCTCATTTTGATTTGTTGTCGTGTCTATGATTTCGTTTCCTAAAGAAAAAGTAAAAATCAGAAAATGTTTTGTGTGGGTGTTATAAGACAAATATACGTAGGTAACTTATTCTAGCGTTAATTGCGAAAATTAGGTTTTTTTGCGTTGTTTGCAAGATTTCTTTATTTTTAAAAACATTTAGTTGGGCAATTATTTTAATTAAATAGTATTAGAAGTTCTTCATTATCTATCATTTCATTTACAATAAAGGCCCATGACTGATGCCTGGATAAGACTTATATGTACTTTAACTTACATCGATGCACTTTGAGAAAAAACAACTTTAATACAAACTAAAAAAAGTAGCTGTTTAGAAATTATATTTTCTTCCGAGTTCTTCATTAAGGAAATTAAAATATGATTGTTAAAAAGTTAACAAAAAGAGTGTTATTATATTATTCATATTTATTACATAAAATAAAAATTTCCTATCTTAGATTTTGAGTATATTCGGGTGAAGGTTCTGATCAAGATATTTAGCATTAAATTAAAATATAAAAAAAGGTTGTTACTATTAACTCTTTAACCTATAGAATTTGTTCAAGACGCTGCCTTAGAATAAGAATTATAGTAGGTATATGTGTTTTCTGAAAGTAATAAACTTTATATATTATTATATTGAAGCCGAAAACGAAATTATTTGGCATTTCAAATTAAAATGTTTCGCTTTAATTTAAGTTTGTTGGTAAGGTAAATGAAGATTTTTCATTATAAAAGTACCTGTGGTTCACATTTTAGTTATTTTAATATATATCGAATTTTAATTTTTAAATCGAAACTATTTTAAGTTTAAATAAGGATTTCACATAAAAGGGTACGTAGTAAGTTATGGCTAAGGTTGTTCTTACCTTTGTACCAAAAAATGTTCCCTAAGTCGTGTGGCCCCTGTGAAACCTTGCAGGTCAGATTGATGTCGCTTCCCGACTTCACGTACAAATCCGAAGGTCCCAAGATGTTCGCCTTCAGTTCTGGAAGAGAAGGGAGTGGTTAAATCGCGATTTCGCAAGACGGGGAGTTTTTAAGGGATATAAAGAGTCAGGGAGGACGCGTACTGTCGCCTGCAACCATCCGTGCCGCACTAAGTGAAAGAAGGTCACAAGGGCACGGGCAAAATAAATTAACATCTCCGCGTTAAGACTGCTGTATGACTCCGGCGGAGCGGAGCAGCTACCAGAGCAAAGTGCTTGTTTCCTTTTGTGTTCTTAATTTCACGGAGCAAGGAGCCTCCGTGGGCCTGCTGGAGTCTCGCTTTTGTTCTACAGGGCTTGGGGCCCCCTAGGTGGGGCTTCGCTCCGACCACGTCGAGAGTCCCATGCCCGTCGACGGGACGGGTGCCGCCCGCCGCCCGCTCATCTGTCTGCAGTGCGGGAAGTGCCTTCGGGCCTATTTTTAAGGCGAACGCTTCAAATTAAATTGCAGGTGTAATAAAATTAAGAGGAACTGACAAGCGGAAAGCTGCCAAATTGTGCACGAACTCGTAAAAGGTTAAGAAATGTCATTTACGGTGTTCCTCTTCAGTTAATGGGCGAGTGAAGTGTTGGCGCCGGGCTTTCCTCCTCCGATCCCAATAACGAGGAACGTGGAGCTCCGGCAGGGGGGGCGCTGCTGGAGCGTGAGAGTTATCAAGACACGTTGGATAGTAAAATCTTATTTCATATCCTTCAAGATTAATGATAACAGTGTGAGGGATGTGATGAGCCTCCTCCCGCTCCTTTCGATCATTTGTTTGGAGGCCCAACAAAAGGAGTCCTGCGCCATTGTCGAGATGTGACACCAGCGCTTCTTGTTGTGCCAGATGGCGGCCGTAGATCCTTCTTTAAATGTACTCCTCAATTTCTTCTTTAACAAGCTCCGGGAGTTTTCTTACAAAAGGCGAACTTTGTCTCAAGACGCACAGCGCTCCACGCCGCACTCCGCATGGCTCCCGAGTGCGGTTTTGAATTTCCACCCGAAATGGAAAGATAAATGTTCGATAATTTTTCAGCCAAAAAGCAGCACAGGATGGGGCAGATTGCCTTAATGAGTTTGGGTAAACTACCGCCGCGGATGTGCTCTGGTACATGCCGAGCCGAGCTCGTGAAATGATTAATGGCCGGATAACAATGAAATCTAAGAAATTCAATTTCTTAGAAAACTCGCATTCTGCTTTTCCTTTTCTATTGCAACATGCGCAAAATTAAGATTTAACTCAACAGGGGATTTTCACTCCTTGTAAGTAATGTGCAATTTAGCTGATACCTTCCATTTTATTCGTCGATATTAAACACATATGACTCGGTAACTTATAAACTCAAAGAGAAACTTTCGCTAATCCATCACCGTGAACTATTAATTAATTTAATGGGTTATTAATTTCTAAGCTATATCAATTAATATAGGTATAGTATAGGTATTTATTTATCCTTTTGTCCAGGCCTAAAAATCTATTTGGTTAGCTTTTATTAATGCATAATCTATTATATAACAGAAAATATTTTTAAAAATATTCAAAAAATCCTCGAAGTTACCAAGGTTTATAACTGAGTCCGAACATTTTTTATTTTTCCAAACTGCAAAATAATGCCTCAATAAAAAACCAAGCAATTAATTTAATTTTCGGAAAGTTTACAAAGTACGGTTTTTTACCCTTGGAGGTGAGAAGTTAGTCTATTACTTTTCAATTCAAACATCGATTTTCTAGGTATATTATACATACATACATATACTGAAAATTAAGAAAACAATGTTTATACCCTTTTAAGATATTGAGAGGTATTTTGCAATCAAGAAAAAACAAATTTTGCAAATTTTTGTGAATAGAGAGAGGGTAGTATACTAGGAATTATTATACGATACCAATTTTCTGCAGAAATTGATTTGATTTATCACCCTTCTTGTTACCTTTTGTACCATTTTGCTGCTTTCAAATTCCTTAAACGAATGCCAAGGATATTTTATGGAAAAATTGGAGAAAAAGTCGTACAATGATAAATCTTTGATTGCCATGATTTTTTCGCTTACAAACGCTTTTATTGTACATATAAAGTCAAATAACTGGGAACTTGACTTTACAAGAATATTGTTTCGGAAAGAAAATTCGTACTTTCGTCAAAAGGCGGATTTAGGCAGATAAGAAGAAAGAAGATTTCCTCAATATTTTATCAGAATGACTCCAATCGTATATACTAATAAATCCTTTTAAATTTAAAGGATCCTATGGAATGGATGTATGTTAATGTAATACAATATGGACCGAATTTCGAATACCTCTTAGGATAATAACATTTAGAGATCCTAACAGGAAGAGCCTTTTGAAGCGGGGCTTCTTTTGAGTGCGCTGAAACATAATATCAATTTAGTTTAGAGAAACGAAATTTTGGCCTAAAATTCCTCACGGAAGAATTAAGGCGTAATCTAATGTTATTGCGCCTTTCTCATTTCCTGCCGTTTGCTCCTAAAAAATGCTTTTATCAATTTTCCTAGGCTCCTCTCAAATTATTTCCGCCTTTCGTCCCCTTCCTTGGCATGGCTACGAAAACTGCTCAGCTTCTTTTCAGAAAACAATGAAAGAACAGTGCCTGGCTTCTTATAAGAATCTCAGAGGCGTGTTTTGGATAATTTGAGCCATCTGTTCCTGTAGACTCCGTGAGAACCAGCCCCTGAACTCTGGCATTATATATTAGGACCATTAAAATGTACAAAACTGGTATATTCTCATTACCCTCGCAGATTCTGAGTTTTAGTGATTCATGACGGCCGCAAACTTTGTTGACGGGCTCGCACAATGCGATAACCTTTGACTGATTTAACACATCTGAAGCAATTCATAAGACGAAGTCTCATCCGGGGATAGACGGGATGCTCGGGATGGATAGGGATACACGAGTGGGACTATGTCACTTTCAGTGGAATTTATGTTTCCCCGGGAAAGCGATAATAAAGTGTCCTCTGAGGAGAGCTTGCCTCTTCCCATCCTGATTACGGTCTGCCGAACTGAATAATTTTTTTCCTATTCCTATTCCCTGCCGAAAACGCTTTAAGCGATAAAAAGGAGCCAAGCTCCTCCAGTTTATCGTTGCTCTTACAAGTTTTTGAGATTATGAAAAGAAACGAAAAGATTCAGGTCGGGAAAATTTGAGAAAGATTGCATGACGTCTCGGGAGTGATTTATTTGTTCAGTTTTTCAGCACGACTCGCATATTTCCACGGCGCTTATCCGTGCGATTGCGTTTGAAGGGCTCTGGTAAATTGAAACTGAGCAAGCCATCGATCCCGGCTGTATGCAAATCCCACCCTTCTCTCCCTTCACTGCTCTCAAACCTATTGATTAAATTGAATGAATTCGAGGCAAAAAAAAAAAAAGTTCTAAATTTTACTGAACGAACGCAACGCAATCACGTCCCAATATCTATAAACACGAAAATCACGACACGCAGCTCCATAGAAGAAAAGCGCTGTGTTGGAGCTGCTTGGGGCTCCAGAGGGCACAGGGGACGAATTGCACGGGAACGCGGCATATTTCACATTTATCCTGCGGCGGAAGCCGCATTTCCAGGACGAAAACTTATATACACCAATATACGCGCCCTCGAAGGGTGAGAGGCGTTTTCCCGCGCGCCACTTTTCTATTTTGTATATAAAATGCGGAATGAATTTTTCAAGCGCAACAGTAAGTTGGGGCCAAAGCCCCCGCAAATGGCGTCCATTTATCATTTTTATGAACAGAAAATACTATTTCTGGTCCGAGTATCAGTGTCATCATCGATGTCAGGTTAACCTGCGCCTCAACCCTCGGAACGTTCGGGTCTACGTAGAATTATGTAAAGAGGTTGAGGTGGGGTGCGGGGCAAAAATTGAAGCTTTGATTTATTGAAGGAGTCGCACTTCCTGATGGAACACCCCACGACAATACCGTTAGACGCGTCTCCTACTTCAATTAAAAAAGCGATATAGAAACCCTCTGGTTCGGTTCACTAAGCGTTAGGCGTTTGTGTCACCCTTAACGCCGAGTATTTATGGGGTTTCCTTCCGAAAAACCTTCCTACGTTGAAGGGTTTGCTCCCTTTCTGGAGTTTGGTGGCAAAAATATGCAGACGATAATTCTACAAAGCATCTTTGGCGTGGGAAATTGGAGTTATGTATGTCAGAGCGTTCGACAATTACAAGTCGTGAAGTGAGCCCGAGCACGCGATTTCAAGGAAAAATTGTATCTATTGAATTTGATTCTTTCTTATTGAAAATACAGCAACGATTTAGTTTCTATATTATTATAATAAAAATCAAACCTATAGGTATGTATACACTATACATATTAAATGCATATGAGGACTTCTATGAATCAGGCGTACCTTAACAGAAAGAATTACATGATGCTCTTTTCTAATTATGTCTTTTCATAATACTTTTGATAAACAGTGGTTTGGTTGTTATACCTATTGCTTTTCAAGGGCGCAACCCACCTATGGATCTCTTGTAAAATGAGCTGTTTTAAATTTGATAGAAATGAAAAATGACATTATACTTTATTAAATAGTTAAAGGGTATTCAGAACTAACAACTTAATCAATTAACACATTAAAAAGAAATTTTATAGAATATATTGATTGAAAATTGAGTCCAAGAATAATTTTAAAGTTACACTTTTGTATTGAAAATTTCTAAATAATAACTTCTTAAAACAAATTGTTGTGCACTTTCAATTGAAATACTTGAATTTTGAATGAAAACTGTTTAATTTATATATATAGTACTAAAATACATCTTCATTTTCAAATCGAATAAAAGCCTTGAAGTTTACAGAAATTGAAATATAAAGTAATTCTTAGCTTCAGATTGTTCAGGTGTATTCCCGTTAATTTCATTATTTTCACTTGCTCCACAAAAACCGAAGAGGTAAAGAGAATTTTCATTTACTTCACTGTTGATTTCATCCGCAGCATTTAATTCACCTTTCGCTATGAATTTGTAACTATTCGATGTTCGGATCAAAAGGCTCAAATTGAATAAATTAATTTTGATATATGTAGGTATATTTTATTGCAGGGATCTTTTTAACCTTAACATTTGTACATGCATTTGAAGTAAGTATTGAAATTTAAAATGAAATTAAAATACCACCGCACATTGACCTGCTCACCCTTCTGCATACTTATTTGGACTAAAAACGGCGCACATATGAATATATGTAACATACATGGTTTGAGTATACATTTGTCGAATCATAAATCGAAAGATGTTAAGTTGTTATTTTTAACGCCGCCGTTTGGTTTAAATTTAAAAGTTTACATTTTTATTTCAATTGATGCACTGCTATTTTAAATATTATTTGTTAGTTCTGAAAAATCAATAGGTACTCAAGAAATTTTAAAATATTTGAATTAAGTTATTTATATTTTCATTTGAAAGGTTTCAAATTTTGTTGTAAACTCTTGAATACTTTTAACATAAACTGAAAAAGACGCAATGCAAAATTTTACTCACTAAAAGAATCAAATGTTTTTTCATCCTTTTGGTAGTAATACATATAAATAAAATGAAGCTAATTGATTTGAGATTTCCATCGAAGTATCCAACTAAGAAGTTGTTTATTATTTTTCTTTAAGGCATAAACCAAATATTTTGAAAGGAAATTAAAGAAAGTTTTCAAATAAGTATAACAACAATTTATCCGTATTTTAATTGTAGGTATAATTAGTTTCATTTTGAAATTATCGCCTAACACTTTTGGAAAATATTCATAATCACAAATAATTCTTATAAGATTATTCTTGAATCGGTACTTCTAAAATCACAATATATTATTTATTTCTTTTGAAGTACTGGAGCATTTTTATACAAATGTGGGGCAATTTGAATTTATATTTTTTTTATGAACTACTCTCAATGCTGCAAGTAGCGTCTGTAAAATCTCTGAATGGCGTACCTGAAAACATCTCCATTTTTCAATATCAAAAGCAATGCTTTTAGGGAATATGCTAAGAGCAGAACCAATATCCGTAAATTGTGACATATTTCAAAGAATTCGCGGATTCCTTTCAAGTACCCGAAGTGAAATGTTACACTGCATACACCCATTATATTACATTTTACCACGGCATTACGGGGCGGGGGTGGGCAGGACACACCACGGCTTGCCGCAAGGGTGGGTGGAATGCAAGTGCACGATATCAAAACGCGCAATATTGAAGGTGTGCAAACACTCTACCAAGAAATAAAAAATCCCCGTCTTCGTCGCCTCATTCGAAAAATACTAACTTAACGTCCTCGGCGCATAAACAAAATTTTATTGGTGCAATTTGAAGTATGCTAGCTGCACCCATAAAATTCGCCGTGTGCAAAAATTTCCTGTAAATTGAATAAAATGTTTCTTGCTTTTCGATTGTGTTCCAAAATGTTTGGCTTCTTGAGATCTTAACTGGTTCTTGGTACATGCCCAATGTTATGGAGCGGAGGTATGGTAGAATTTATTCGTCTTTTCCCTCGTTGTGCAACGACAAAATCGATCATGTTGAAATCTACGTGTAATTTCGCCTGTCCTCCACAACTGGAATATGGTCTTTCATTTATGGCGCATAAAACCGAAATGTGAATCTCGATCTCGAGTACAATGGAGGAAATCATGTTATGTCAATTCCGCCACCAGCGAATTCAATATTTTGACTCGTTGTACTTATGTTACCAAATTTATTTCATTATGTTCTATCGTGGAATATATGGGGCGAAATGGAGTGATGTTCGTATGTAAATTTCGCTCCAGATTCGTCTACAGTTTTTACTCCGCGAACTTTCTCTCTGTCGGAATTTTCTGATTTTCTGAATTTCCGGCATAATTTATTGCAGGAAGAGATTTTTTTACCGAAGTTGATTAAGTGTAGCACCACTTTATGGAAAAGAGAGAACATGTAATATGATGGAAGCAAAGAGTGTGAACTTTAATCGAGAAATTTCGTGTTTACTTTAAAATTATCATAAGTATCTGATTGTCCATTGTTCCCGAGGAGGGGCACTTTGAACCCACTCAATATAAATTCTTAATTGTCGATTCCCGGTTGCTTCCCTTTTGAAGCTTTTCGAAGTTTGAAATTTCACCAGTTGGAAGCCCTTTTCTTTACCTTTACATTTTGTGAATTAATAATAAAACCAGAGGACTTGAATCCTATACAATCGTATTAATAGTTCTTGATTCTTTAGGAAATTATTAAGAATGCAAATCTAGGATTACTCAGAAAACCTTGAGCTCTTAATCTGTTTTGTTACGTTAGACAATTTCATAACGAGTAGGTACATATGTATTTACATAAATGTGAAAAATGTGACTTTTCATTACTTTTACGTTTAGAATTATGAAAATTGTATATATATTACTCGTTCTCTGTTAGTGGGAATTTAATAAATTGACGACTTAGTAATACTATTTTCGCAGTAACTCCATGGATAATTCTGTAAGTTGTATGTTTTCTTATTCCAAAAAACTCTCCCATTGTTAATTGTACTGGCTGTGAACCAATAGTATAATGCCTCAACGTCAAAACAAATTGGTTTACAGGCGAAATAGAATCGTTCCTGTAAAAACAAATGTTTCCGATTAACATATATATGTCTTACCGGTTCAATATTTATCAAAATCCCCTAACGTTTCCAAAGTAATTTAAATTCTGAAAATAAAATTATATTTAGTGTCCACTTTCAGTTTTGACATCAATAACAGGCCGGTAAGAGGTTCACGAATGCTCTGAGTGGCAATCAAATTTAATCTCTGATTAACACATTTAATCGTCCTTTAGTACCTACGTAATGAAACACTCGCTAGTTTTAACAGGCCGTTAGTGAGTTTTACCAGGACATTGAGTAATTAACAGAGTGCCTGTGGTAAAATTGGGTAGCCTTTAACATCATATAAATATTTTACAAACAAACTAAAATACCTATTTTACTGTTTGGTCAAATTTAATTCTTAAGGGAGTAGTCAGAAAGAAGGTAATAGTATACCTAAAAAATTCGTCACTATATAGAGAAATCTGTTTGTAACTGAGGATCCATCTACAAACACCATGTGTGCAAAGTTTCATAACTTTTGGTAAGATGGAAAGAAGTATAAAAATTTGTGTTGCAAGAAATCTACATAATTATATGTATATGTACAACCCAAGTTGAATAAAAGCGGGTATATATGGAAATTTTATAATGAAATATTTTTTGAATGGAAATTGGGCAAACCTTCCATAAATATATCAAGGACTAAAAATTCTCTTATCGCACGAGCGAGTAAAGTTCTTACGTAAAGCTGTTCAACAAAAAATGTTAAGACTAGGTAATTCGCTTGTGCGGAGTTATACCTTAAACTTTCGACCTTTGAATTAAAGGAAAATTCTGCTCGTTTTATCTGTTGCGAGAGCACTTCACACGGGAAGTCAAAAGTGTAATATTAGAAGTCTATAAGAAATTTGATATATCCTCAATCATTGAATATTGACGTCTTGGAAATTTTTATAATTCGTCTACTGGCTTTGAGTATTCTGTTTGAACAGTGGTTTCACAAAACTTACAAAAAAAAAGTTATACATATAGGTTTTATGCATAGAAAATGTTTTTTAAAAGGTCCTAAAAAGAGTAATTTCTATAGCTCATTTTGTCTAAACATATTATGAACGGTACGGTTCAAAGAGATCCGTCCGTGAAAAGAGTGTTGATTTTGAACATTGACGTTGTTTCTTACATATTGATTAGCAATATTCCTCCGTCTTTTCCAGAAAATCCTTCATCCTGCAAAATGCTAAATTTTGTCAATAAGTTATCGAGGAAATTGAAGCCTAACTTTCCTTATGATTATATTTGGCAAAACCAACCAACTCGGCAATAGGCCCAAAATACTTCAAGGATATCACCTTACGACACTATGTGAAGGTATAAGAGACATATGGAACAGGAAAATTTTCAAGTAAGAGGAAAACTCATTCTGTTGTCGTGTTCACGCTTTCCATTTCCATTTGCATAAAAGCGCCTGACACGCGAAACCGAGAGATGTTCGTTCACATCTGGAAATTTGTTTAATAGCAAAAGTATACATTTTTACACGATGTGTACGAGACACAAAAGCTATCGCTATACAAAATACAGACACCTGCACAGAACCATCCTTTAACCGAGGTTTTAATTAAAATTATTGCCATGAAGTAGATTTTTTATGCCAGTCTCTGCCACAATTTTCGGTGGAAGTTATCTGGAGCTCCTTGATCATGTTACATTCTACGTGTCAGTTGTTCTTTTTACACATGTGCCAGAAATAAAAGTTTTAAATAAATTGATACTGTTCATGCTACATGTTGCTAAATGACCTTTCGTATAATCCTTCGGTATTTTTAATTATTTTTATTTACATAATTGATATATGTTTTCTCTCACCAAAAAAAACTTACGTACGTATTATATATTACCTTCATTATGTATCTGTAAATTGTCATGACAGTACCAGGCTCTTTTTTCTTTTAGTGGTTGAACATATTCAACAATTGTGCGGAAAAAGTTTGGACAGCTGTCTGAATCCAAATTCATGAAATTTTCTGTTTATACTTATTCTAAATGAAGGTATTCGATATAATATTATACAAATAAATTACTAATTTTACTATCAAATTCGTTTTTCGTCACATTTTTTATATAATGCAGAACAAAAGTTTTTATTCAATCTGCCAATAATTATATCCGAGTTTTCTAATTACATTGAATTACCATGTCCTTCTTTGCGATTTATAACTTCAAAACTATTCACAAATTAATTGTTGTACACTCTGTATGATTTATAAATGACAAGAAGATTTATGCATTTTTGGTAGGGTAGCCCCTATTCTGCATGATTGCCTGAGGTATCCTCTCTCATTTAAAAGGACAACTATTCATCATGGGTATAAGTTTTGATGTAAAATGTAAGTATTTTGGGAGTGTTTCGTAATTTAAATCGGTACAGTTCTAAGAATCAGATATTTGGGAGTAATTTAAATTTAGTATACTTGTAGAGAGTTTAAAAAATTGATATTATGTGGAGTCTAAAATTAGATCATTATGACAATAATTTCTTAACTAACTAACCTACATATTACTAAGCTAATTCATTATATTCTTCCGTTTCACTAACTCATAATTACCCCAATTACCATTACGCCCTTCAAGGTGCTGATTCCTCCTGGAAATTATTATTTGCTTCCCAACGCATCAGATCATAGACGGGAAGTGAGCACATTCGCTTTAAGTAGTATAAGGTCCCCAAAATGTTAATCACTTAAATGGAACTCGTTAATGAGGGCCCAAGGTAAACTGCGCGCAAACACGTGCTTTATGTTAAAGAGTTTTCTTAAAGTTGGGGTAAACACAGAAATCGTCTTATCACCTACGAGCTGAGAAAGTCACCGTAGTTCTTGCAGTTGCGGTAAGAGTTGGAGCCAACTTTAATCAATCTGTCACGTATCACTCGTGGGTGCGACAAGAGCTACGAGGAAATTCGGAAAGTTTGAACACACCTAGGAGTTTAAATTACTCACCTTGCATTCAGTAAGGGATCCAATGATATTCAAGAAAATTTGCAAGTATCTGGTATTTGGGACATTCGATTCTACCCATGAATTCGCAAGATGAAACGAAGTTTGCTCCCAGAAGGGTTACGTGACGTGACGTGAGCATAGAAATCACGTCTCTGATTTCCGGCGCCTCAATAAGTCACGGATATGCAACTTCACTTTTGTTCGGGTTTCACACCCCGAGAAATGGGGAGTAATTAGCGGTGATGAATGATCGGATTTAACACGACGGTCTGCCTGCAAATCCATTTATCATTACAGCGGCAACTGTTTCCAGTGCGGACATTTCCTAGTAGGGTCTTTCGCGGAAATAATGGGGCCAGTGCAATACAGCCCTCAACCAGCCCTGCAGTGGGCTAGTCCCTCGAATTAGTTCAATCAAACCGCTTGGACGTGCGGAGATGAAAGATTTACCATTATGCAAATTTCGGTGGTGAGTAATCGAATCATCAATAACAGTCAGCAACGATGGTGTGCCGCGTCACCTCTCGAAAGATTCGAAATGTCCCACATAATTTGTCAGGAGGTGCCTCTAGTAATGCTAGAAGCCCTTTCTCTTCCGAAAAAAAAGCATTTGTACTTTTTTCAAAAACTTGCCATTTATCTGTCCACGCCATCGACAAACTTTCCGCCTTTTCACTGGCCATGATTTATGCACCTCGAAAAATCGTGTTCGTTGAGGAAATTGTTAAACGATACTTTCAGGCACCTTGGCCATCTCGCTAAAAAATATCTACTTCTTTTGAGTAGGACTCATCAGCTCACTTTGTATGCACGGGGTGGCCTGCTTCTTCGGCAGAGCTCCTCGGATAAAGGGAATCTTCTTTTAATACGAAAAACTTCCGAGCACGGCCTTCCGCTTAGCCCCATTATTATTACAGGTCATTAAGCATTACACGAACATTATCAGTGCGGGGAGGTAGGAAAAGGGTACCAAGGGTTTTCCACGGCTCCTACCGAGCAGATCCTTATGAAACTTCCTCTAAAAGAGGTTTTTAAAACTTCGAAAGCATTTAAAAATTCACGACACTTTTAAAAACTCCCAACGAGTCCAGCAGGAGGGATCTCCTTTCAGAATTCAAATCCAGCTGAAACAAGAACCCCTTCCTCAATATGCTTTCAGAGCTTGGCTCAGTGCAGAAGTCTTTTATGGCAAGTAGATTAGAAAAAGATTATTCAGCTCTATCATCTCCAATGCTAATCTCACAGATGGAAATGGGATTATCCAGGTCTTTGGCATGCTTGAATTTTTTGCTGTATGGAAAGGAACCTATTTGGGCGCTGTTCTAATTCAATGGAAGTAAATCTGCTTTTTATCAGCTGTTACTTACAAAAATTACCTTCAAATTTTGAAAACCTCCGAGCCATTACTGGGTTTATGGTAAACAACTTATCACTTCCAGCAAAACTCTAATTAACGCCATGTTTACAAGAAGTAAAACAAAATCCATAAACAAACTAAAAAAAATACTTCACTTTCAATAAGCTTCAACTGACTTGAGAATGCATATAGCCCATATATGTATAGCTGGTTTTCAGGTACCATTTCTAAAGTTTTAAATCCTTTTTTCTTAAACCAGATTTATTTACCTAGGATTATAAACGATACAATTTTTGGTCTGTTTTCAAAATTATTTATTTATTTATTTGTAACATGAATGGTTATGTAAAATCAATAGTGTTGTATTAATGATTTCTATTCGGTACACCGAAATAAATTTCCCTTACAAATTTAACAACATCACGAAAAAATAATTTGTAAATTGTTGAATAAAATCCAAGCTTATGATTAACATTAAACAACATAACTAGTAAAAAATTGTTATTGTAAATGTTGTCATATCATTAGTTATGATTTTGATTTGAATTGATATCTTTTTAAATTATGAAAATAAATTGTGAAAATGCAGCCTTCTGAATTTATTTTCAACGACTTTTGAATTTAAATTGCATTATTAACTGTTTTTATAAATGTTTTTCTATAACATGACGTCAACAATTTAATTCATAATTTTATTTCGGGTTTCAAACCATACCACAAAATAAAAAGGGGACAATTTTTTCTGAATTCCTGTTAAAATAAAATAATGTTTTAAATTCAATAACAATGAAACATGCTTTTCAAAGAATTATTTATTATTATCTAATAAGAAAAATAATTTAAAAAGTTTTATATGCTGTACTTATTTAGGCGATATAAGTGTTTTGAGCATCTAATCTTTAACAGAGCTGTATATACGATGTAAATAGAGTGCATTATTCATTAAGTGAATAAAATGCAGTAACGGCTGGCGGGACAGCGCATTAATTGCAAATAGCACAAATTTACTAAAAGCAATAGCCTAATTAGGGCGGGCTACATTCCCTTTCAGACATATTACCATACATATTTATAGCATAGAGAGGGTCGCGAGTTTTTGGATTATGAAATATTTAAAAAAGGTGAAACAAGTGCACTGAGTAAAATTAGGATACATTTCCATAAATATTTTGCCTGACTCGATTTCTGGTGCAACCTACGGCCCGGGCCGTACGGGGGGTATCATTTTAATATCACGTAAACATCACTCGTCCACATTTGTCGGGGGCAGAGAGCACCCGTTGAATTTTAATGTCGTAGCGCTAAAAGTGACTTGTCGCCGTGCCACGTTGAGGCTTTCATATCATTAGGCGGGCAAAAAAATAAAAAATAATTATCAGACGACCCCGCGATGAATTTTGAATTAAAATTCTTTCAATTATTTCGCTCATAAATATAACGAGGTCGACCGACCGTGTAAGTGCTAAATCAAACCGTGGCTCTCTCCCTTAATGGGAAATTTTACATCCACCTTGTTCTACAGGGGTAAATTGTCTCGAAAACAAAAATATATTTTTTTTAAACGTATACGCATTTATTACCGAATGCTTTTAATTAATTTTGCGTGTCCCATTAAAATTAATTATTAGTTTTTGGATGTTTAAGGAGGGCCCAGATTAATCTCTCCAGTATTTACAGTGTTAATAATCATCGTTCATCGGCCGAATTGAATTCGCAGCGGGTGTGGCCTCTATAAACAAGAATGACCCCATAAAACTTAAACTGCGGCTGCAGATGTGGTCCTGAATGAGATTAATGTCAATAAATTTCAAGCAATGAAACTCCATATAGGCCCCATTCACATACGTTCAAACATAAATTTTGAATCGGCCAATATATCCTTCGGTCCTTGTGGTTGAAATTAAAGGAAAAAGCGAGACCGTCGGACGGCCGCAGGGCAAATAAATTCAATTGATTCCTTAAACGTAACGCTGAATCAATGGAGTAAATTGTCATGGGGAATATCGTGCCAGACACCTGAGAGGAATATGATGAAACAAAACGTGCGAGTTTAGACTTAGGTTTTTCTATAGAAGCTCGATGGGATCGAACCTTTCTGGATCAGAACCTCTAAGAGGTATGATGGTAATTGAAATTAAAAAAGTTGAGAACTGTTTTCAAAATCACTCCACTGTGAGCTGAGGAGCCTCTTTTCTATTTTCATCAGGATTCGATTTTTGTTTACTTTACTTATTTATTTTTTCATTCTGATTTGAACCAAAACGTCGAATAAGCCTATTGGCTGGAAAATATGAACATATGTAGTATAGGTCTATGAGAAAATTTTTTGAAATTCTCTTTTTAAATTTTCTTAAATGTACATATTTGATTTATAAAGAAATATGTATTTAAAAGGATATCGATATCAATGTTTTTTTTTGCTGACTCTATTTTGAAGAAAATTCATTAGTTTAAAATTATGTAGGTAAATGAGGATTTTTTGGTATTAATACTTTTTAAAAAGTAGATTTCTTGATGTTTCTTGAATTGACTGAATTTTTGAATTTAAGTAAATGAAAAACACAAAATATAGCTAGATATTTATCGTTACAAGAATTTCTAAAAAATAATAAACTACGAAAAAGCAATACATAAAAAAATCGCTGTAATTTATTAAATTCTACATTAACTTCTTTAACCTTAACTTCGCATAACCAAAATTAAGAATTATTTCAATTCAACTGAGAGCAAAATAAAAATATGTACTAATGTTCTACAATATTAGGAGTCAGTATATTTTAAAGATAACTAATATTACTATAATATGTATTAATAATATACTAAATATATTATTTTTCAATATATGATAAATCTAAAATTGTATAGTTATTATTTTCTTCCTAAATTCGTGTCTGATTTAATATTCCGAAAATAAATAACATACCTATTGAAATGCAATTGATCAAAATAAATAATTCCGTGAAATATCTCACTTTCGATAGGTAGCCACAAGAGGGTATAAAAAATTGAATGACCTGATTGAAGACAAACAAGGACATCATCGAAAATAAAGGACACGAGTAGAACAAAATGAAAGAAGCCCCGAGGAGAACTCGGTTCACAACAAGAGCAGAGGTAGGTAATAGGGTTTTGACGGGAAATCTTCTTCAATTTTCTGTAATAAGTTTCCGATATTTTGCAGAGTTTCCAGGAAAGGCTATACCCCTGCAAATCAATCGGTGCGCTATTCACCGTCTTCTCTACTGCTCTACATAAATCCTCCGGTAAGTTTGCAGTCACGTATTTTGTCTTACTTGAATTAGAGAGAAAACGTTGGAACCGACTGACAATTAAGGCTTCAGTAAAAATCTGATAGCACATTTCGAGACAATTACGAGCTCAGAGGGCGCAGACGGCGCAAAGTCCCCGATATCCCTTCGGAAAACATCTAATAAAATTACAGGCTCTGGACAGACACTAATGAAGGCTAGCCCGACGGAGCAGGAGCATATGATCAGACAGTGGCTAATGGGAAAATGGAATGTGAAAGGAATCCGAAAGCCACTATAGAGGTGATAGCGTGTTTCGGATTTATTCCAGCGTTCTTTTATTCCGCCCTGTGGGCCGGTTCAAGGACACCAATCCCTGGAGAGGTCCAGCAGGAGTGTCGAGGTGATGCTCTGCCACCTTCGATTAATAAACGCTGAGATATGGCTCCAGGTACTCACCTATAACGTTGAAAATGTACGAAAGGGACATCTTGGGCTCAGTGTTGATCTGGCACTCGTAAATTCCAGAGTCTCTCGGCTGAGGGTACTTTATCTGTAATGTCCAATTTCCTGAATTTTCCGGTCGTATCACCTTAAAAACAAAGAACGTCTATATAGTAAAGGGACTGAAGGGCGTTAATGTGTGTGGAAGCAAAGGTCGATATGTATAAATTTATATTCGAGGGAAAAGCCAGGAAAAGGAGAAATTACGCAGATAATGGAAAAATTCTTCTTTTGGCGCTAAACATCCTCTGAATCAACAATAAGAAAGGGAAGAAGATGAAATAGGGATTTGAGCAGGACACTGAGAAAGGACAATGAGAACAGAAAACGTGTGAGTAATTTAATTTGAAAATACCTGAAATCTCTGGTCGGATGTGTAGGTGGAGACGCCAGCTGTAAGGATGTGTAGGTCGCGTTTACGGATCCAAGAAACCTGTAAGAAAGACACAAAATCTGCATGAGACTGAGAATGAGAATGCAAAAAGATTGAGACTAGTGATAAAGTACTGTTTGTAGCTTATTAAGTAAATGTCTCCTCGAAGGAATGCCGAATTCCTCCCGAAGGGCATGGGGTTCTTTTCAGTTGAAACCACCCACGCCCTTCCATTGGAGCAGTTATGTTTAAACTCACACTTATGAAGCGAAATGAATTCCCAGGGAAATATCTAATGAAACACTTTGACGTCGTGTGCCCTCATGCGTAAGGAGGTGGAGAATCCTTGTGGAGCGGAGTCTTAATTAACATTTACTTGGTGCCCCGTCTGGGCTCCGAGTACGGTGTACAAATCCCCAATATCCAAAGGTTCATTAATTTCACAAGCGCCCAGGAGCAATGACTTAGGTGGTTACGGCGTCTAATCGATGAGCGTTCCTTCCGAATTGATAATATCAGAGGTAATCAGTTTTGCAAATTTGACGCCCTCGCAAGGCGATTATTGCTGGGAGGATTGGGCATTCCCACCCTTTTGCTTCGTTTGAGTGGTTCAATCAAGCCCTTTTACTCTCTCAGGGCTAAGGGGGTACACCTTTGTTGGTTAATCGGAACCGACAAGGTGAAAAGCCGATTACTTAACTTTTTGTCCAAGTTTTCTGGAATCACTCGTTTAGAGTTTAGACCAGAATCCAGAGGAAATAAATTTGTTTGAAGGGATTAAAGAAAATGCACAGCTTTTGGTACTTTCAGAAATGTTTGCGCTCTAAGGCTATTTATCAAGGTAAAGTCGGAATTTATAAATTTAAATTCAATTCATAAACTTAAAAAGCCGTCAAATGCGAAAAAGACTCGACTTCGTAAGCGTTTCGTACCCTGTACATATTAAGATTAAGATATTATTCTAATGAACATTAACTGGATGAGCTCTAGTAAATTATATTTCAGTATTTTTATTTGAAAATACCGCAAAGTTTTTCTATTAAAACTGAAACATGATATTTTAGTAATTTCTAATCGCAATTCTAGTGAAATTTGTTGCATATAATCTGAAAGTGGAAGTTGCAATATAGGTTACTGAAATTTCCTTTACCTTAATAGAAATTTTATCCAGTTGTATAGCTGTAGTTAGTTAGAATACTAGGAAATTGCATAACTTTGTCGAAAAATGTTCCTATTTCTTTATTATATTCCCAGAAAACCATGCAACTAAAATTGAAATGTATGAAATAATTGCAATAGAATTCTAAGAATCTGTCTTCTAGTTACAAATAATTTCACATTGTGAATTTTATAAAAGCTACGTACTTACTATTAGGCATTGAAGTTTTTATAGAGATTTGCTGCAAATTTTAGGTTCTAAACTTAAACGTAACCGCGTTTTTGGTTTTATAATTTTAACATTTGAACTTCGGAGATGGAGAGGCTGAAATGCACTTTTTCAGCAACAATTCCACCAATTTTACACAAAGTTTAGGAATTTGTCCGTAGAAACATCAAATAGAAGATAAATTTACAGTGATTTAAAGGAATTTTTGCCTTGGCTCAGGCTTATCCTTTGAGGGACCAACCCTTTTTAATCGGAAGAGAACAAAAACATTTATTAATTATAATTCTGAAATGATATTTTCAGAATTTGCATGAAGTTTTGGTGAATATTGCATCAAACGTTTTAGAATATCTACATACATGGGTAAATTCCATTGGATTGTCACTACTCCAATTCTTCAAAGAACTTAACATAGATTTGATTTCTTGAGTAATTTAATTCAACTTAATTTTATTGCAGTTAAACTAATTTCAATATTTATAGCTCCTTTATTTATATTTTATAATAATACGATTGGATTCTATAGAACTATTGATATGGTTATATTTCTATTTAGTCTAATCATCAGTATCATGGAGCTATTAATTAATACATGAATTAATTCCGAAATGTTCTTAAGAATTAGAAATAATTAGCATTTTCGATATCTTCAGGGCAGATAATTATTCTAAGCTAACCAAAAAATTAAACGAAAAAAATAAGATTAAACCAACGAACTTGAACATTCCTCTCGCTTTGTACACTTAACCAAATTAACCTTCTAATTGTCTCTACAGAAAGTCGAAATTTGCATTTTTAATTTAAATGAATTTGAGAAATCACAAAAACACCTTTTTCAGGGATCTTTTATCTGGTGAAATTTGAGAAACGAATGTAGTCATTCCTAGGAAAATTTGATTGGGGCAAGATAAAAGTTTCTCAGTTTGATTGAGTGAAATCTCGACTCTTTCATTAATTAAAATGAAGACAAACCCTTTCCTCTCTGCTGGTCCAATGTACTTGAAAGTTAGTCGTCCGCACACGCCCCAGAAAGGCCAAATTTTTCGTGTAACCGAAGTGACCTGCTTTCACCCAAATATTTAATGCAAACTAGAGGACCTGCTCCACTGGAGCTTGAGTGTAGAAGATTCCCATAAATTTCCCAATTTTAGGCGTGCAATAGTTTTCACTTCTCCTGACAATGGGATCCTTCCGGGAGTATTGAACGCATTGGGGCCCATGTTAATACACCGGGCTCGGGAGGAATGAGAAGCTTTTAGCAAATAAGAGCGAAATGTCGTTTGTGGGCGAGCTCGTTGGAATTAAGTAATTTACTTTTGTGCATTTGGGTCAAGATGGTTTTAGTGAAGCCAAAGTGCTTTATTAAAATATCTGAACTTTTGCTAAGTTTATTAACTTTTTACAAAAAGAAAGAAAGGCTCTTCACTTATGCTAAAATTAACTACCTTAGCGTGAGGCGGGGTTAGCTTTGAAATTTGACTACTTTATAGATTAGATTGAGATTCTATGCAAAGTATGTATCTCAGCAGATTCATATTTAAAATTGGTAAATAGGGAATGAAAGTTTGTATAAAAGATCCATCATTTCTAAGGCTAAAACCATGAAAATTGGTATTGATTAAGGGTTTATTTTCTTGAAAACCTGAAAGTTTATCACATTTAAAAAGACAGACTTTCATAGAAACGTTTATTCCAATTTTTATCTCTATTCTATTTATATTTATTTGGAGATCTATGTGGAGGAAGTCGCGACCAGAAAGGTAGTTGTCTTATAAAACATAATAAAATTGATCAAAAATATTAGAACAAATGAACACAAATGAAATCGATTATAAAAATAATTTTTTCATTTTTATGACTTATTCACGACGGCCGCCCATTTCCCAGAGAAAAACAGAATTGCAAATTACCTTCTCTTGTCCACCCTTTTTTATTGGATGTGAGTCCAGGTTCATATTAAGTATGTATTTCGAAATAACTTTATTAAAGTAATGAAATAAAAATTGCCTTTGCACATGAACTCACAATGAATTCGGTTAAAATTATTATTAATACCAGGAACTCATGCATTTTGCCTTCATTGTGTCAATCAATGTTGAGGGATAACACTGATATGATAATATTTAAATACTTTGCTTTAATGTGAGCTAACAATGTGCATATTATAATATGAAAATTTGTAGGTGCCTAGACTTCCTACTCTTAAAACATGAAGATTGATTTGATTTGATTTACGAAATTATTATTAAGGGCCTTTTACAAATCTAAAACGCTAAAACAATATTCTAGAACTCATTACAATATCCCTGAAACAATTCCGTAAGGATTTCTTGATTACCAAGGTGCATCTCAAGTTCTTAGGATATGAATTTAAATGGTTACAATTGAAATTTATGTGGTAGAACGAATTTATTTAAATGGTACAAATCTAAATCGAGTTAATTAAGTCTTGAGCTATTCTGCAGAGCAGTTGTATCTCAGAAGAAGAAATCCTTAGTGGTTCAAACAAAACCAGACCGAAAATTAGCAACTGCAAAGGAAATGAATTTGAAATTTCATTTACTCGAGGAATTTACGACTCTATACCAATGCACTACCACTTTATGCATGCTCCGAATTTTGTCTTGGTATTTACGAAAGAATTTGCTTAAGCTCTGGAGTATGGGGGTTCAAAATGATACCATAATTCGGAAATTATGCATACGTTTCTCTATGCGCTTTAGTTGGATTTTTGCTGTTATAAGCATTTCCAAATGGGATGCAGTTTGCGAATGCGGTATTACATGTGTATTGTTGGGTGATTATTTTAGGTATTAACCAACATAAATTTTGACAGACAAAGCTCAGAAAGTTGCATAATTCTATATACATATCTCTTATTTAAGTTTTAACCTTTAAGAAAAATTTGTTGTAAAATTTTGTAATATTTATTAAATGGATGGAATTTTTTAAAACATATTATCTAAAAACGAAGAAAGGTTTAACATCTGGAACTTAAATAGGTATAGGTAATCCTTTCAGGATTATAAAATAATAATCATTAGGCATATAACGTATATATGTACATATATCCATACATTCTTATTACAATTTATTAAATTCAGATGAATCACTATACATTACATTACATACTAAATTTAGAGTTTTTTTTTTAAAAGATCAGAATGCCATGTATTATTCGACAAGTCCAAAAATGCCGTGTTTTAGCGTGTGACTGTCAAAATTTTTTATTGTTATTTAACAGTTTTACTGCAATAATTGTGGTATTTTCGAGCTGACATTTTGAAACTTTTATTAAAATGAATAATGGTAAGTTTTAAATATTTGTTAAATTCTTGAAATTCGAGAGTTACTAGCCGAAAAGTTAGTTAAAATTTCACATGAGGTATTTTGTGTTTCTTTAAATTTTCAGAATAGGTGTTATTTTTAGAGATGTATTGTATTGGACGGATATTACTAATCGATTGTAATTTTGCATTATCAAGTTTCGAGCAACAAACTCAACTAAATATAATTCAAAAGATATATAATTAAAAATATAATGGATTTTTGATTTCCCTATTGCTTCCGAGTTATAGACAAAATTCTTAAAGTTGGTGCGAATCTTGAAATTCAAGCCTGATCGAATAATGAAGTTAGTCACTATATATGTAGTATGTCGTTTATTTAGATTTTTTCTTTCATAAAAAGTTAAGTCAGAACTTACTTTTGATCGGTTTATATTTATATTAATTATTTCCTGAAAAAGCAAAGGACTTAAGCAGATGTGAAGCCATGACTAAAATGTTAAAAGATAAATTGCTTTGGAAGCAATATACCTAATAAAATAATTGGATGTAATAATTTGTAAGTAATCAAACAACCTTTAAAACTCCTACAAAAACTCGCAAATATTTTATTCAGTAAAAGTATCAATTTTCTACCCACCTCCATAATCTTCTATCGGAAACGTTTACAACTGGTAACGTCCAATTTGAGTACTTTTTCCAAAAAATGTGCGTATTATGGAGATGGTGAGTCCCTAATATTGCAGACATAATTCAAATAAGGCGTCGTAATGATTGGATGGGTCCCCCGAGAGCATTCAGAAATGAAAAGCCTGAATTCGAGTGAAATAATAATTTCATAGAAAATTGTGTCAGCCCTCCGGCAGGAAAAATTCTCGAGCCAACTCTCCCTGGCGGTTTCTCTGTATGGGTGACTTAATATCTTGTTTGTTTTAAAGCCAGTAATAAATCTTCGAGTAAGGTAGAAATCCGTAGGAATCCCAAAACTGAATTAATTCACGAAAAACACCACGACATTCGTGGAGCGGGATTTGGATGAACACCGTTCGCTAGGCTTTTTCTTGAGTCTTTAAATCGAGTATTCACTTTATGAATGAAAAGAAATTTCTTTTCGTATTCGATGTGCGTGGAATGTAAATTAAATAAAAATTATTTTTGTGGTTCAAGTGGTAGGTGAAAAAGATTTTTCGTGACTCTGGCCTTTAGTCTATTTTCCAAGAAAATTTCTATTTATCTTTTTACGTCAACGTTATGCTGATAGTAACTTGAAACATTCAATATTCTATGTAGTACCTACATATAATTAATTTTTTTTGCTGGGAACTTTTCTTTTGAGTTTATTGTCTCTTTTGAGCATATTAAAATTTTGTGCGTAAAAGAAATATGGGACATGTTTTAGTATTACCTACGCGTACAAAAAGTCCCCCGGAAATGAAGCTGTTTTTCGTTGTTATCCTTGTGGCAGCGTGAAAAGGAGCTCATGTTCCAGTTTATCAAAAGGCTTCTTATTGTCCTATTCAACAAGCTAACAAGGAGCGGCTGTTTATGTCTTGAAGAAGCTCATAACTTTCTGAAGGACCTTTCAAGTGAAAATTGTACGTTGTTGAAACGGTTTCAAAGGGAAAAGCAATGTGTTTTCCAGAGTTAATAAGACTTTTTTCTACCAAAAGGTGGAATATAGAAGGATCAAAAAGTTTAACAAAGTCTGCATTGTGCCTCATGGCGCACTGACTCTTCGGCAGCGGTGCAAAATATTTCATTGTTTCTTTATAGGGTAGGTACGCTATAATATGAAATTTACGGAAATGTTTGCCGACACAATTTTTTTTTCTTGAAATACAACGCGATTTTTCCGTAGAATTCGTTTTAGGATTATTAATAAAAATTAACCTTTCTTTTCCCACAAATGATATAGTTAATAATAATGCAAATAATGGTTTTTTAGGAATGTTTTAATTTGAAAGGTTGAACAACGAAGAATTGATGAAAACAAACATCTGAATTTTCAAATTTTGTTCAATTCTTTTTAAAAACAAAATTAGAACATAATTATTTATATTTCGTTTTTTAAGGAAATAAAAAGCATGATAAAACTGGATAGTGAGGCTGTGGTAAATGTCATACGTAGATACTCAATTAAAGTTAAATGAAACCACGTTCACTAAAATCATAATTACTATACTTTGCAACAATTTTCCCAAAGAGTGTTGTGAAGCACAGAAGCTATGCAGGAAATTCTATCTAACTTTTCGATAACTTTACCAGTTTTCCAAAATATCAAAATATTTCAAATAGTCTCGGTAATGTTTGTTACGAGAAGCGAATTGAAAACGACTTATTTATTGCCTATTTAATTGCAATCAAATACCGACGTATTCAATTTGCTAATAAGTGCAGTCTCAATTGCAATTGAAATCGCACGGATCATAGCGCTGGACCGCATCAGTCTATTGAAGCGGTAGCAAATTATAATATCAAAGGATTGTGCCCGACAATTTATTAAAACAGGTGCAAATTGCAAATTTAGCGGACAGATAGGTATTAAATTTATTGTAACCGCAACAGAATGCTTCCCGAGGGGATTCTCATGCATCATTCCCATAGAGGTTACCTATGTGGACTAATTTATATAAAACCTAGAGATCAAAGTTTTTTCTGTGTAAATGATTTGTTGTGAAATAAGTATTTTTCACCGATTTCACAAAAGGGTTTTATATTTTAGCCTATAGGTAAATTTGGTGCATTTAGTTGTCCGCTTATATGATGCATGTGCATGTGAGAGTTTTTATACAATCGCATTGTTTGATTGTTAATCCAAAAAGTATTTCTATGGTTGAGTAAGCCGATTACTTGAGGTTTATTGCATCGATGTAGGCATAGGTGTATAATGGATGCCGGGAAAAACAATTAAAATTCAATGAATATACGAAAAATGAAAGAATAAATAATTTCATTCTGTGAATTGTAGAACAATTACACTAAATTACAGATATTTTGATTTTATTGTTAGTAGCCAATTTATTAGATAAATCTAGAAAAATTATAAAATTTTTTCAATAGTCAGATTTTATTATAAAAGTGTCCCTACTAGTTATTTTGAATGAAAAAAGCATGTACAAATACTTTGTTCAACTTTACGTAGTACGTAGTACTTTTATGATTTTATACTATGTTGGTAGTTGAGAAGCCATTAACTCCGCAAGATAATAAATCCTATATGACTGATAAAATATTAAAATGACTATGATTCTGAAACTTAACATAAACAAGCCCTAAAACTTCCATTATAGGGCTGAGACATATGGTGCACTGTCTTAATGTTTTTGGAAAGAATTAAATTTATTTGTATTTATACTACTTGTGCTATTTTTGTTATAAAAATAGCAAAATATAAAATTACTTAACTTTTAATCGAGTAATGCGTCTAATGAAATATTTGATTAATCCACGCATAATATTCTTAAGAAAAATTCGCGCAGCACAATTCACTTTCATTCGAAAAATGAAAGATTCATGACCTCGCTAATTTCCCCAGACACAGAACGTAATCCGAACTTGGTATAAACCAAAACCATTTGGGAGACACGGATAATTTAAATTCCATTTTTATTTCGTACTTGATTTACTATTTATGGCAACAAACTCGTTTAACTCAATATCAACTTTGTTTTGAGTTTTAAGCTGGTTTCAAAAGTAACTTGAACGCGATACAATTAGTCAATTAAATTGCATCCACGTTTTGAATATAAAGTTAAGGGTCTATTAGAGGATGGGGTTTGTAAATTGCAAATTGAGGCTTTGTGGGAGCGACAATTAAAGGTATTCGACTTTTTGTGCTTTTGTTGGTGTAAATCTCGGGTTTGTGTCCTAAAATCACTTTTTAATTTTTACCTGTCATGGGTTTCAAATTAACCGTGAAAACCAGTGTCACAAGGAAAACTTTGGAAATCTTTTGAGAATACAAAGTAAAAATTCGGAACGAATCCCACAGAAGTGGTTCCGCAGAGGGCTAACTTCAATGGGATGGTAATTTAGGCCTGTTGCCTTTTAATTAAAACCATTCCTTGGAAAACGCTTTAAGACCATCCCAAGGAAGACCCGATCTGAAAGTTTTGCACAAATGTTGCTCCGGAGCGGAGGAATGAATCCCCAAATTAAAGTTTTCCCAAGTCTCCCGAGTGAACTTTCATCACTTCGAGCATGCTCCCCAGAACTCACCCCCGATGCCAAGAGGAAGTAATTTTCTTGCCTCTATTATATCTTATGATGAAGTCTATTCTCTTAGAACCCGACTAATTTTGGCTGTCGTCTTCTCGGAGTAGTTAGTGCATATGTAGCATATTAAGACTTGTAAAGACATCGCAATTTCGGGGCTGCATTTTGGCCATAGTTTTAGATTTAATTTCCGAGGTTTCCGTCCGGACCTGCCCGGAAGGCAGATTTTCATTTTGATACAATTTTGGTGAGAGATATGGACTAAAAAGGTGATCTCCTTTTACAGGAAACCCAGAAAATGAGCACAAAGGTGCAGCGAGCGTCGAGGTCAACCCTATAGGTGTCCAGGGGGCTCCAGTTACAGTGTTCGTCCCAGAAGCCCTACCCGCCGCCTTAAATAGCGCAACCAGGGAGGATGAGACGCAGCAGCAGATGACCGAAAATTGTGACCCGTCTGCAGGAAGGGCAATCACAGAATCCAGTGCTAAATCGAAAGGGACCTCCGAGGCGGAAAATAATGAAAACACGACGGGGAGCGCCTCCGGAACCGATGCAACCCGCCCCAGTGCCGGGGCGGGCGTCGGCAGCGGCGGCTCAAATCGCCTCGAATTGGCCGTCCCCAGGACCTCCGCCCCAAATTCGATGTGGTCTGTGGGCTCGGTGGCCTGTCGAATTTGCCATACAAGCGAGTACCCCGAAAGGTACTTGTTCCTCAATCATTCCAATTACAGCTCAAGTTTCGGACAGTTTTCCACTAATCGTTTTAGTGCAGGTAAATTACTACACGGGCTCCAGCTGCTGCACAACGGAGGAGCCCTGCAGCCGAGGAGCCCCAATTTGCCCTCTGTTCCCTGACTTCCGGTAAACGAAGTTTTACCAACTCCGCGAATTTATCTGATCAAAATTAACAGGGTAATGGAAACCAAAGTGGGGTTATTCGATTGGATGCTTAAACAATTGTTCCTAAGTTATTTAAACTCAAATCCGGATGTTTTCAGTTTTATGTCTTTTTCTTATTTTCCTCTCAAGGAGATATTTAGAAGGATCATCGATTTGTTTCAGACTCTATAAACTTTTACAATAGAATTAGCACAATATCACCAAAAGAAAAAAATATTAAAATAAAATAACCACTCATTAACGTTTTCCAAAAACATGGGATCAAAAAGTAAAAAAATTCATATTCGTTTGAAATTTGTACCGCATTAATGAAAGCTTAAATAGTAGAGACAATAATAAAGTAAAGTTATATGAAAATGAAAAACTTAGTTCGAAATTTCCTTGAAGAATTTTATTCAGAATCATAAAATTAAAGAAAAAAAACAAATAAATTTAAAAAACAAAAACCATTATAATACATATACATTACATTATGAATATTATGATCATTTTAAATAGCTATAATTTCAAACACCTCTTACTAGGATTTAGCGCTTTAAGGTTTATGATTCTCTTTGAAATTGATAAGGTATGAGGATATTTTAAAACTTTCAAAAATTGAAATCTTTAGAAAGAAGTTGATTCTATTTTGTTATTATAACATCGATTTATTTCCACTATCCAGTTTGAATCAGATTTAGAAACTATTCCAAATATGCACCAAATTTCAAATAATTTCATTCCATCTAAACTTAAAGCGTGAAATTGAGCAAATTTTTGGAATACTTTTTGAGCTAAAGCGGTTATAGGTCAGAAAATTTCTTCTTAATCTCCTCTTTTTTTACTTGTTATATTAAAACCACCAATTTCAATACGTAGCATAAAAGAGGCAGAATTGGTTTTCTCCGAAAATGAAAAGCGTATAAATGAAGGAAATGAGGTAACATGACCTGTTGCCCATTAAAAATATATCTACGTTGCAAGAAAATCAATTTAAACGGACAGAGGACTTCAAGGAATCGTCTTGTTCCATCGGCCACCGGAAGGAACTAGAGGAACGATTCGGGCGACCACTTAATATTAACATTTAAAAATTCCATGAGACCCTGATGAATTATTCAAATTTGCGGGGGAGGGTTACCTTGGTCCTCCCGCCCAGAGCGCAACGGCCCTTTTTAGGGAAAATAGGTTCCACTTGGAATGCTTTGGACGAATTATGATATTAAATTGAGTGGGGGTAATTGGGGAATAATATCTTATCAAGGGGCTAGCCGGATATCCGCCCTTGGCGAATGGCGAGCAACAGGCCCTCTTTAGCCCAGCAGTGGCGCATTGCGTGAAAATTCAACGGTCGACGCACATATTTCAATTTCAAAAATTCCTCCTGATTTGCATTTCATTTTGTTTTTCGGGCCCTTGTGAACGGCCCTCGTCCTGCAGGAATATTTTAATAAAATGGCATTGGTGGAATATTTCTTTTCAGGTTAATCTCGCCCTGCCTTTGCAAAGGGACGCTGGCCTACGTGCACAAGGGTTGCCTGGAGAATTGGTTGGGAACCTCGGGGATGGTTAATTGTGAACTCTGCCACTATCGCTTCCACACGGAACAGAGCTTAAGGTAATTTTCAATGCATGTATTTCAATAATTCCTCGCTATTAGTTGCTAAATGTCGCTAATTACATAGTCGGCAGCTGGCTTCAATTTTAAAATTCCCTCTAGTTATTTCGAGGCGTTGTTACCGCGACGTGCTTAGACTTCCCAACATCCCAACATAATTTCCATTTTTAATTTGCGCGGAAAGAAAGAATCGGAGAAGATTATATGCTTGGCGCATAAAAACCGAGATGTAAAATTGTTTCTTTCTGCGATGGATAAAAGTGGCTTGTAAAATAATTGCTCAAGATTCAAAAAGTTTCCCTCGGGCTTTTATAAATTTACGGCATAATTAGCTTGAATATTTCTCAGGAGAGAATCCCCGCATACTTGCAGAATGCTTTGGATCAGTTCGGTTCGGTTTCAAAGAGTTTCCCATTATTCATTGTAATTTTCTAAAAAAAAAACATCGTGTTCCTTTTACCCCTATAAAAGAGTTTTTCTACGTCATTTATTATAGAAATGAACAATATTTCGTGTAGGTCTGGTTCTCTTCAGGGAAATATTTTGAGTTCCTCAGCGAAATCCTTAACCTTCTCGGCAGTGAATTTTCACCCCAACTTGAAGAATGGCCTTTCTTTCGAGAAATATTTCTTTTATTCGAACATAAAAAATGAATTATTATATAAATGGCCCTTGGTAGCTTGGTGTATCCTCTTTGAGCAACTGGACCAAACAAGGTGTCCTGCCACCAGACGCGTTTTCACTGTTCTCTTAATTAAGTTTCTTCCTGTTGCTTGTTTTGCGCTGCGACGATGTCGATTTGATGAGACAGTTTTTTTACTGTAGCTATTTTTGTATGCCTTATCCTCCAAGGAGATGTTCAACGTCGTTTTTCATTTCTTAGAATTTGTTTCATTGGAACAGGTCATTTGCCTGGAAGGTTGGTCACTTTTGGACTTACTTGAATTATTTTTCATTGTATACTTATCTATTTAAAAAATTCTTAAATGCTTCGTAGAAAATGAAGTATTCACGCTTGGTTGTATTCGTCTTAAAAAAACAAAATTCGAAGTATAATTACAAAGCGTAAAAATTATGGAAATCCCTTTACTTGTAAATCTATTGTTATTTTTAACCGAAGATCTGAAATTTATTCAGTAAATAAATGAAAAAAAAATAAATACCTTTAAGCTCCAATTTCCGCGTAAATTGAGCTCGTTTTTGAGTTCATGAGACATCGTCAATTAAAGGCTATTTAAATATATTTAATATTCTTGGAAATGAAGCCAACTTACATATTTGAGTCGATGGTAAAGGATTTGATTATTCCTAGAAATTTATAACAGCAGAGCTAAATCAAATTTCCCTAATTACGCCACATATCACCGATTTTCTACGGTGATCATTATTTCTCAGTAAATACTAAAGCAGTAGCAGATATGCTTTTTCCGTAATTTTGGCGTATTAGAAAATATTTAGGTGCATCTTCTCTCTGTAGGTGATATACTTGAAAGCTTGTTCAACTAATATTAAAAAAACATTACCCCTTACTTTACCCAATATAAAATTTTATGTGCGTTTTTAATTTGGGTGAAGATTGTAGGTGGTTTTAAAAAAATAAACGTGGGGCATAAAACTGGGTCACTTTTAATTTTTGCGGGAAAAAAAATTTACTTCGTTGATATGATTAAAGCAGAAAATTATTCATGTGCAATTAATATGGTACATAATGACCTCTGCCTTCGCATCCTTATTCAGTTGCACTTTTGTGGCATATGAACAGAAGCGATCAATTTTGAAATGTGATCCGTTTTTCAATTTGAGAAATAATTAACTGTCAAAAGCAGTAGATTTCATCTCAAAAGGGAAAATTAATCACAGAAATTGTATATCGACCTGAATGCAATTCTTCTTTGAAGTTTAAATAATCAAACGCAAGCCTGATTTCGATTTTCAGCCCTTCGTGATATGGCGGTTTTTTGCAGAACAGGTGAAAGCCTTTTTATCGTTTTATAACCAATTTAAGCTGTCTTTAGTGAGTAAGTAGTCTTTGGTGTTTTTCCTTTTGAGTCCGACTCCAGTTGAAAAGTATATAGGAGACTTACAATTTTTTCAGTTGCAGTTTCAATGCAAATTAAAGTGCAATGAACTGATTTTTGCTTTAGGAGAGTTAAAAGTGAACGAATAAGGTGTAGTTTTAACCCGCATAAAATAAAATAATTTGTAATAAGTAGGACTTAAACAATAAATAAATTTATTAGTGGATGTTTCTAAGAAAACTTGAGATTTTTACGGCGAGGGACGAGTTTAGGTAGTTTTGGGGTCAAGTGAAGTGAACAACAATTCAATATCTATATGCTTTCAAGTAAAATAATAAAAAAATTTATCTTATTATTTTAAAAAGATATTTTTCTTAGGACTTATATATATACATATACATATATGTAACAGATTACAAATGCATATATACTGATGGTGTAAAACAAAATTGTTGTTAATTTCTTGGACAAAGATAAATATGAACTCAATTAAACAAATGGATTCGAACTACAAAAGTTGTTTGTGACTAAAAGAATAATCAGAAACTGCTTTCCAGGCTCACAGCCTTCGAGAAAAGTTCAAAAAGAAACTTGTTAAAAAAGTTTTGAGAGCGTTAATGTAATACTCAAAACTTTCACCGAACAAAACTGTTCGGGCTTTGAAGGCCTCTGTCGTTTGTTTTGCCTTTTGTTCTAGGCTCATAATTTATTTACAAAGGATTGAAAGAACTGTCGCGACAAAGCAGCGCCACACGGAAATGCATTGCATGCCTATCTGGCAAATTGCACTGCTTGGCAAACAATATTCAGCAATTAATAAAGGAAAATAAGTTCAAAGGGGTAGCGCATTGCAAAAACGGTCGCAGCCTTAGTTTATTGGCTCTTGCGTGTTTAAATCAACAACCATTTTTTTTCTAAATAAATTTGAAGCATGAAATCGAATAGGGGATCGTCTTAACGTTTTAAAATTAGAGAAGTCGGGAATTGCAGATTACTTTCTCGTATTTATTAAACTATTTTAGGGGCAATTTTATGTATAGGTATTATATTTTTTCATTAATTACTAATATGCACACATGCTTCTAAGAATTGTTTACATATACTAGATGAAGAAATTCTATATGTACAAATTAGAGTTGTAAAAAGACGAAGCTTACGTTTTTGATCTTCAGAAAATTTGGTTTTGATGTGTTGGCGACACTTTTTTCTATTCTGTTATAATTTTTTATTTCGGAGTGGAACGGGTAAAAATGTGCAACCGATTTTCACAAATGAGTAAAAATTATGAATGTCTATAGTGAACATATTTAGTTTTTGGAAATTCGATGTTTTTTCATTTAGGAGTCGGTTTATTTAAGGCCATTTTAATTATTCGAGGCAAATGCAGAAACCTTCGTGGATGGTTAACGTATGCTTTGGTTCTATGTCCACAAACAAATTAAAACAACTCTCCGAATATTAGTTTTAATTTACTTTCCGATTTTTCTCGGTGCAAGCCAATTTTATTGATTTAAAATTATAATCATCAGAGCGTGTCTTTTACTAGGGCAGCAGGAAAATATTTGAGTGCTATTTCTGAATTGCCAGGGTTTCATCACCATTCCTTCAACTTTTTGAAACTTTCCTTATTTAAAAATGCTAATTTTCTGTTTTGTAAGTAATCATCTCGTTTTTAGAGTTCCGTACCAAAATGGTAAAAAGCAACTCTTACGGGGTGTGACTTTGTCCCTCAGTCATAGCTTTTTATTTCAAAAACTACTAATGCTATCTTGATTTGAACGCATAGATGACTTATGATAAAGATCTAAAGAAATACCTTCGTTGATGTAAATATTAGAGGAAAAAAAACAATGTCTTTAACAAACATAATTTTTTTAGAAATCAACAAAAATCCGTCGGTTTTTATTTTTAATTTGCCTGTATCATTCCAACAAAGAAGTACGTAGGCTAGATGAATTATATTAAAATAGTATATGCCCTAAATTGGTGGGTCATATGGCCTGCGCTATTTCAATTCAGGACAGGCGATACGTCTATATTCTGAAAAAAAAATAAAAAAAATTTAGATGGTGCATAAAATGAACTCGTTAATTTTCCTAATTGTATGTATATCGGGTCAAGAGTTTATTTAACGTATTTGTTGTTCTACTGGCACTTATTACAATTATTCTACAAATTGGTCGATTGATCCAGAACTGAAAACCCTTAAACCCACCTCGGAGTCCTGCAATTGTCCTGAAATTGTAAATCTCCTTTTTTTCCAGGTACACATTCATCCAATCACTCCGGCTGTGGTACAAGCATCCAAACAACCGAGGACTTCTGCAGGTGAGTGAGACAGGCGCCAAGGAGGCATTGTTTGCATTCGGTCCTCTGTTCAGATATTCATCTGGTTCGATGCAATGCAATGCAATGCAATGCAATGCAATGCAATGCAATGCAATGCACCAAGGGTGTGCTAAACAGAAAACCAATTCGGAGACGCAGGAGCAGAGATAGCACCGGCCAAAGTAATTAAAATGTAGATTTCCTCCTCAGCTAGTTCTCGATTCGTATAAATTGCTATCTTGGAGTGCTCCTGCAGGATCCGTTGTCCCTGTTGAATTACGCCAGGGAGCATTGCATGCGAATTTAATAAGACAGGCCGCAGTATACCCAGAAAACAGAAAACACAGCCTAGTCTGAGCTAGGGCCGGGACCTAAATAAATCCTCCTTGTGGCCCTTCGCTTGATGAGATTTTGCTCACTCTAGATGTTGTTACAGGCCGACTTTTTGGTGTGCTCTCTGCTGACAGTGGTTTCTTTTGGACTAATTGGGATCTGCATGTTGGGCCTGCAGTACTTCGTCGTGCAGGGCAAGCGTTTAGGAATATCCAAATTGTGGACTCAAGGGTCCATCATCGTCTTCCTCATTATTGTTGTAGGCGAAATTGTTGATGTCTTCTTAATCTGCACATTTTAACAAAAACTTCTTTTCAGGCATTCGTCTATTGCGTTAATTTATTTCTCATTTTAAAGTCGCAGCTAGTTCCTTGGTACAGGTGATAACATTTTATTGTTTATAGCGTTAAGTGGTTCAGAATACCTCAAATATTACCTCAGCAATAAATTTAATGCTTTCTTTAATAATAGCAATAGTAGTAACATTAAACAAATTTGGCATTAAAATACTATACAAAACAGGTACATTTATGCATAACCTTGCGGTTTTTTTTACGATCAGATCTGGATCACATTAGTTACGAAACTTTTTATTGAATTAAAGTTTATAAGTTCTCATCTATATAAAATTTTTAAAATTAGCTAAAAGCGCATCAAATTACCATGATTCTTTTCTTACCCATCCAAACTTCAAATTTTGAACCGAGCAAATTATTGGTTTAATTTTTAGGCTAAAAGTGGGTATAAATCAAACCAATTTGGCTCTATATTTGTGAAATAAAGATTATATGATATGGGTAACTTCTTCATAAATTTCAATTGAATGCCAAATTTTCTGGTAAACCTAATCTGGATTCGGTTGTGAAAAAATACCTTTAGAAGATGTAAAATTTGCACAGGTAATGTGTATCACTTGGAGACTTTCTTAAATTTTAAAGGAAAACATTTTAACGCATCAAACATTTAAATTCTCCAAATAACTTTGCTGAAATAAGTTTTAACTATGATAAACAGTACGCAACTGTGTAAAATAGGTTTTAAGTTCATAGTGAATTACATGTAATTTTTAAAGTGCTTTTAAAAGCTGATTACCTACTTTTTTAACTGCCAGTTATTAAGAATAAAAGCCGCGTTCGCGAGAATTCCAGGAATAAAGATTAAATTTAAAGCGATAGGGATTCTCGTGAATTTCAGCTTGATTCTAGAAACGAAGCATTAACAGAGATAGCAGCGATAAAGCCAATTATGTATCATCGCCTTAAGAGCTCACAAAAATGTTTATTTTCCTCTTCATTATTGTAAAAGTGTAAAAAAATTGTACATTGAACAAAAATGCTATTTTAAAGAATTTAAGGACAACTTTGAATAGTTGCTATTAATGAGACACTGGAAACTTTGTATGAAAAAAACATGCGGAAGAACCTGAGGGAAATATTTCCACTAATTAAAATTAATTAATTTATATCTGCAATTTTGAATATTCATAATAAAAATTTAGAAATTTGCAAAGTAAGTTATTATCACCAGTAGATAGACAGACACCGACATAATACTATTGTTAGATAGTGTATATTAGAGTGGTTCAGTGAGTTCCGCAAAATTAGTTTTACAAATATATTTACATACATACCTATATGTATACCGAAATTGCTCTTTAGATACATATATATCTTTGAGTTGAGCTATCGAGTTAATATTTCAGGACAATTATTTTCTTAAACATATTACTAACTTTTGGGGGTAATCGGTTTTTGTTGGGGTACTCTAGTGTTCTTATTTATTCTTTCGAAGTGGAATACAAAAATAAAGAGGTTATTAGGGGATCCTTGCCAGAGTTTTGGGTATTTTGAACCACTATCGATTTATTCCTTCGACTTTATTTGGACCGAATATTTTCAGGTGGTGGCAATCAGCGAGGAGAGTGAGACTCATTCTAATAGACAGAAGACCTTTAAAACTGCGGAAAAAGACAAAACCACCAGGAACGGTGTTAGATGAAACCGAGTTGCGGTCAACAGTGCTGAGCCAGTCTATCTCGCATCACGCCAGCGAAAACAACACCACGATAACAGTTCCAGCGCCAAGGCCAACGTCCGTGTAATTCGTGGCGGCAGCAAAGTTTGGACGAAATTTGGCGTTATCTGCTGCAAGAATAAGAAGGGAGCGGAAAAGAAATCAGAACGTTTGAAAACCCTTAAGACACCTCAACCCTTGCGCCACCTCACGGCGGAAAGTAGCACTGCCTCCCAGGAATTCTCTATAGCTCATTGTAGACGGATATTTCTCTATTCGAACAACGAAAGGGGCATTTTTAGGTTATCTACAGAAAAATGCTCGGATAGAAGTCGGAAAACCATTTAATGAAAGTGGAAGGTTCAAGATAACGGGGACATAACTGGGAACGAAGGCCGAACCCTTTGCTTTTTACACATTCATTTGTCTAAATTGAAAGGAAAAGTGAGACATACAACAAGTAATCCACTTCCATTTATCTGTTCGGGCGGGAAACAGGGCGCTCAATGAGATTTGCGCTTTTAGAACAAGCCCCTATTCACGCAATATATTTAAATTGTTGCAATAAAAGGAGAAACGGATTCAATTTTTCCAATTTCCCGTCTTCAATCACCGTTTCCTATCATCTCCTGAATCCCGTCAAGTCGTTTCATTATGTCGGTTCAAATAAAGAGAAGAAAAATCATTTTAAATGCTTCTGCATTTTCCTGAAGCCGTGCTAATACACTCTGCTCCCTTTTTATCGGTAAGGAATTTTATTGGGAATTCGTTCCTTCGTGTTGGAGTCTATTATAAAATACAAGTATTTATTTATTAAATTGTGTTTTTTGTATTACTGATTTATTGTTTGTTGGTTTTCACACAATACTCTACTCGTAAAGTTAGACCCATATGGTAGGGAAGATTTCAGCATATTTGCCTTCATTTGGGTACGTATAATATTAATTATTATATTAATTGCGAAATAAGGTTTAAAAATTAATCAAGTTAGGTAGCTGATATAAAAACAAAAAGCAGAAAAATTAGAAACCTCATCAACATAGATTTACATTAAGAACCTTTTTTTTTTACCAAAATTGTTTAAACTACACATTTTCTGAAAATCTCTGAAACTTTGCCGAAAATTTAATAATTTCTGAGATAATGACAAATTGAGTTTTACCCTTTTTTAAATGTTTTTCTTATGTAATAAAACTTTTTATCTATGGTAATTTTGATGTGAAAAAAATTTGGTTTGAAAATATGCCCCGAAGTAAATGGAAAAATAATACTTTAAATGCTGTGCAAACTGCGTCCCTAAAAAGGTATTAATATTAAAAAGGCGGTGGTGATTGAATTTATAATTATTAATTTGGGAGAGTTTTCGAAGTGACAATATCATTTTACTGGGCTAATTTAAGAGTGTATCAGAAAGTTTTAGCTTTGTGGCAGGGGCGCCACAATCGCATAGTTGCGAGGAAGGCGTTCTTAATGCGATCAGCTGTCAGTCGAAAGTAAAAATATTGAAAATCGGAACACTTGGCTCGGGAAGCGGCTCCCGGCGCGGCTCAAACGCGGTACCGTACCGGTAAATTTTCAGCGTCGTGATCTGTTAACAGTTAATTTTCATCAAGTCGGCTTCAGCGCTCCTGAGTCGCGGTCGCGTTGTGCTCCCGGGGTTCGAATAATCGCCGAGTTTTAGTTGTTTTCTAGTTTTTCGTCTCAAACAAATAAAATGTTTATTATTATGATTATGTAGTAAGTTTTAGTTAGTGAAGACAGTGTTTCAATTCGTGGATGTCAACGTAAATAGGCCAAGGAGAGGACAATCACCTTTCACGTGCGTCGCGCGGTGGTTTTTCCCGTTCGGGGTGGCTCTCTTTCGTTGGGGGCGATCGTGTCGAGGGAAATTTGAGAAAAATCGCTGCCGTAACAAATAAAATTTTCAGATTCAGACCATGGAACTCAGAAGAAACTTTGACATTTTTTGGGTTGGTAAAATCTTTCAACAATTTTTCGACAATGTTTTAATTTACAGTTTGTATGTAATTTTGTAATCCTTTTTTTTATTTTCTTTCAGTATTTGATGGATGTGCTCGTATAATGCTGATGTTCATAAATGAAATAAAAATTGTAAGTAAATGAATTTCCTTTTTCACAATTTAAAAGTACGTGTACTTTAGAACACATTAGATTTCACATTATAAAAATTATTCTCTCCGCCTGAAGTCCGATTTTGTGTTCATTTAGCGGATAAATTTTGCATGGAAACTTAGCTGCTGAATTTAGTTGCGCAATATTTAGCCAGATTGCTTCAAATGCAAGCAAGTATATTACAAGATTTTTTCTTAGTATTTCAAAATAGGATAATTTATTTTGTGTTATTTCAATGAAAAACCTAAACGAGTACCTTTTAGTTTCTATGATGCGATTTAAATTAAAATGTGACTAGCTTATATTGGCAAATTTATTTATTTATTTCGAAAGAAACCTCATAGCTCATACTCATAGTGAATTTCAATTGTCTTAATAAAGTCCGAGTAAAGGATGGATGTATCTATAATACAATATTTATTAATATGAATACTATATTGAAAGCGTCGAAGCACAAAATATTCATATATGTATATTCTTCCAAAACAAATGAAAATACTTAAACACACCTGCAGTAGCAGTTTAATTTGACTCTAAAAATACAGTGCTGTCTAAAATTATAGGACCAAGCTTTAATTTTGCATATATGGCGTATTCCCAAGCCCATAACTTGTTGGTAAGGAGAAGAGAGATGGTGACAACTGGTATATATGAAATCGTTGTGTGTCCTTAATTATTTCATAAATTTTTTTTAAAATTCATGTACTAATTTTAACAAAAATCGTAAAAAACTCAATACAATAGTGTTTAAAATTATAGGACCACTTAATATGATGTCTTTGGCCTTTATATACAGGGTGTTTTGCTAAGGTCTGAACAGGGGTATGCCAATCGATTCTAAATGGTCTCCTGATCAACGTTTCTTCGGACACCCCACCCCCTTAAAATCGGTCCTTCCCCCCCAAAATCGCGATTGAAAATTTGGAGGGGGTCAACCTAGAAAATGCTTCATAAGTTCTTTCAAAGATATCCTAGAATACTGGTTGATAATGCATTAGAAAGCTGAGCCTTCAAGCTTTCCAACGATACCACCCGCGACCCAATCAGTACACAAACAAGCGGGGGAGACCCCGTCAAATTTCGAAAATGGCAATTTCAAAGCCCAAAATTTGACCTTGACCCTTCATTCTGTCGATTATTTATATGGGAAGATCGAAACTTTTCCTGAGAAAAAGCTTCCCTGTCATATGGCCTTTCTCAAGAAAAAAACCGTACTGGAATCCGACGTCGCGTTCCGAAGTTATTCGTGTTACAATAATTGATAGAACAACAAAACCCACTATCCGCAATGAAGTCCAATTGGAAAGTGTCACATCGAGCATCTGCTCCGTAGGGCTGAACCATCGAACACGAATAACTTTGGAACGCGCTGTCGGATTCCAGTGCGGTTTTTTTCTTGAGAAAGGCCATATGACAGGGAAGCTTTTTCTCAAGAAAAGTTTCGATCTTCCCATATAAATAATCGACAGAATGAAGGGTCAAGGTCAAATTTTGGGCTTTGAAATTGCCATTTTCGAAATTTGACGGGGTCTCCCCCGCTTGTTTGTGTACTGATTGGGTCGCGGGTGGTATCGTTGGAAAGCTTGAAGGCTCAGCTTTCTAATGCATTATCAACCAGTATTCTAGGATATCTTTGAAAGAACTTATGAAGCATTTTCTAGGTTGACCCCCTCCAAATTTTCAATCGCGATTTTGGGGGGGAAGGACCGATTTTAAGGGGGTGGGGTGTCCGAAGAAACGTTGATCAGGAGACCATTTAGAATCGATTGGCATACCCCTGTTCAGACCTTAGCAAAACACCCTGTATATAAAGGCCAAAGACATCATATTAAGTGGTCCTATAATTTTAAACACTATTGTATTGAGTTTTTTACGATTTTTGTTAAAATTAGTACATGAATTTTAAAAAAAAATTTATGAAATAATAAAGGATACACAACGATTTCATATATACCAGTTGTCACCATCCCTCTTCTCCTTACCAACAAGTTATGGGCTTGGGAATATACCATATATGCAAAATTAAAGCTTGGTCCTATAATTTTAGACAGCACTGTATTAGGGATTACGTTCTTGTCTCATTTTAGTGTTTGTGTTTCTGTTCTTAATTGATTTTATAGATTAAAGTGAATGCAACATAAATGTTTTAGTTTACAATGATTATTGGGGCAAATTCTATCTAAGATCGTTGTCATAATCGTAAGCTGCTCAATTACAGCAGACCATTAGTTTTCACTTTTGAAGACATCCCGATGAGAGCTTACAGAGTAATTGATACTCGGATCTCGAATCTTCTCGATGTCATCTGGTTTGTATCGAACTTATTCGTGTAGGAGGAAGATCAATGAGACTACTTACGTCCTTGTCACCAAGCCTCTCCACTCTGCAGTGCAGGAATCCTGTCTGTCCGACTGTAACCGTCAAATTCCTGGGAACGTCGAAGTCAAAGTACGGCAGAAGATTGGTTGGCGTCGACGTCGTCGAGTACGAACTGAGTGATTCTGAAAAGAAAATACTTTATGAGAAACGAGGCGGTTTTGTGGGCGACGAAGGACGTGAAAGGGATTTCTACGGCGTGGAGTCCTTTTGCCTGAGGGATGGAGGATTGCGTGGAGAGGGATTTGGACGGATCCGAATTTGTGTGCGAAGTGTGCATTGATTTGTTTGCCTATTCTGCAAGAATCCACGTATGAATTGAAATGTAATCTTCCTGGTAATGAGGTGGAGATAAGCAGATTAGAGATGTTCCTTTTGCCATCACTTGTGGGCCCTCGACTCCGCACCATCTCACGATTCCATAAGAGTTATTTATTTATTCCACTGGATATAATCTACTAAAAAATTCAAATTCCGGAAGCGAATCGAAGTATTCGTGTTCAAATTAGGTCTTTATCTAACTTTAAACTTTTCGTTCTTTGGTGAAAATTTTATAAATAGCCAAATTCCGGTCCTGTTTACATTTTCGTTAACGGAAGGAAACTTCACTTCCTGTGGTGAATTTAATAAATTTATTTATAGAAAAGTTGGACAATATTTTATCTATCGGTCCCCGTCAGTCTTTGTGGCGACTCCTTGTATTTTCACCTCACGTACGCTTTTCGTTAAGTGGGACGGCAAAAGTTCACCAGGAATCGGTGAAGAAAAACTTTTATGTTTTTCTTTGAGAATTCATGATTTTTGCGATAATACCATAAATTGTGGAGTGGGCCCCTCAGCACCATATAAGGGTATTTTATTCGGTGGAAACTTTTTCATATTATTTGTGGGTCAATTGAATCAATGTTATGTTGGCCATTTGTGGAAAGTGTTTGCCGTCATAACTTTGGTATTATTCAGCGTAAGCTTTTTACAAAGTATAAGGCTAATATTATAGTATAAAGAAAAGTTGGTTTTTTGTCAATTCTTTAAGCATTAACACAAATTGAAGGACATTTTCGCGGAACTGTTAGGGGCCTATGAATTGCTTAAGGAGTTCTGCGAATGTTTTTAAGAATTAATATCTTCCAAAAAGAGATTTATAGGTACTGCGTTATATTTGGGTCAACTATTAAGTAAATTCAATCTTTTATGACTAAGAATTTTTTACTTTAGCAGTATTAAACTGATTTAAAATTAAGGATAATTTTAGTCTATGGCTTTTAAGTCCAATGAGTTTAAATTAGTGATGGCGAATGTAAAAGTAGGTAGCTTTTTGATTTGGGGATGTTGATTTTAAATTTTGCGTCAAGCTATTACAAAAGGTCAATATGTTGGATACAAAAGGGCATTTTTTTAATATCAATATACATAGGCATATGAAAATACATACCCCTATTGGATGAAAACTATATTTAATTAAAAAAACGACACAACCGCGTTTAAAATCAAAATCAGAAGATAGAAAATCATTGAGAATTAATAAGTTTGGTTAATTTTTGACCGATAAATAATAGCAGACCACAGAAAACAATGTTTCTGGCAGATGGAAAAACCAACGACATGACGGCTACTCCATCCGATGCGGGTGTTTAGGTTTAGTTTACCATAAAACGCAAAATATAGAGGCCGGATAGTTCCTTTGGGAAGTCGTAAATTTCATTTAATCTTGTCAGTAAAATTTAGCACCTTGCCTAGACTTAGCCAAGCGCCAGCGGGCTATAGAGTTAATGCCCTCCATAAAATTATGTCTGGTCTTGGCAGAAACCATTTTGCTGATTACTGCGAAAAGCTACACTTCGCTAATGAAATAGATTTTGATAGACTTTGCAACTTAATTACCCCATTTTGATGTGCTCCGTGGCCAAGGTATTGCAGATGGCCGAGTTGGCGGGCTGCGGCCAGGGCATTAGATGAATGAGATTTTGGGGGTCGTATCTTAGCCACTGCCGCCTACCGGGGGCTCATGCCGCAGGTCATCTGTAAGCAATATTGGCTAGTTTGCATAAGCACACAGAGCGCGGAATTAGTTCTCATCCGGGCACGTTACAAAGTAAACGAAAACATCATCATTTTGGCCTCCGCTCCGACGTTCACGGGGGCAATTGTTTCATCGGCCCCGAGTATCTTCAGGAGCTGCTTTATATTCAGGGTATTTACGACTGAAAGTGTGGTCGCTGCGTTTAATTAATAATTTTTGGAATTAATGAAGCATAAAATTGATAAATTCACGCTATCGAATATTTAATACATACGTGAGAGCGTAATTATAGTTGAGTTATGGGCCAGCTAACAACTGCTTGCGCTTTAACACGCTAAGCCGGAAGAAACACGATAAAGCGATTAATTGTTTTTCAGTGTAGTTTTCATTATATTAAAAAAAATCAGTCGCGGAACCCGGTGAGGGTGGATAATTCATGGGATTATGAGGTGATTTTTATAGGATTTCCACATTAACACAATTTAACTGGCTTTAAAGCTCAACTTCTTTGTAGGAATTTATTTGGCTGCTTTAAATGAGACATTATTTCATAAGATCTTTCCTCTCGTTTTTAACGAAATGTGAAACAGAATTTATTAAAAGTTTGATAAAGCAGCTGCGTTTTGCTTTCATTTGGATATGAAAAACTTTGATTTAATTCTCCGAGCGAAGTAATTCTTGGAAGGCAAATGTTTGAAAAAGGAACTTGTGTCTCTGAAAGTGATGTCTGCAATCGAGAATTGTTAAAGTTATTTCCTTTTGCTTCTCAGAAGGGACATAGATTGAAAAGAACATTAATTGAAATTTAAAATTATTTCTCTTCCCTTTGAAATTTTCCTTCATTTGAAAGATATGCAGGATGCATATGCTGTTTAAACTTGAAACTTTTTAAGAACATCTTTCTGTGAAAAAATCGGTTTATATATTTCCACAGTTTCATATCTGAAAATTATATTGTACCTAAAACTTTTGAAGTCGAAATTGCTTTTATTTTTGTATACCTAGATACATATATTTAAAGTGAGCAAGTTATGACTCAATTTATCGCCCATGTTCTCAATTTCAATCTATGTATATTCAATTTCACTCAACCTGAAAGATAACACCAGTGTGAACGATTTTTTGAATACGATTTCCGAAAAACCCGATTTTTCAGTAGGTACCTAAAAATAGTTAAAGAAAACTTTAAGAAACTTGGCGCATGCCTAAATTTCGTAGGAATCTTATTTACATTCTTCTGATCAGGCACGCCATCAGTGCATCAATTACCTATCAGGTCAGCTGAGTTTATTGGCGCTAAAATCAAAGTTCACGTAATTTTGCCGTCCCACTTTCCCTTCTCAGCAAATCTACTGCTTTTATCAAAATTCACGCTAATTTACGGCAGGCACATTGAAATTGAAAAGACGGAACGTGCCGAATCGACACTTTGATACCACTTCCCGCCCCGAGTGTAATAATTAAAGAAGTTCCCATTCTGCATAAGTAGACGACTTGGGCTGACACTTTCCAATTGAATTTTCCTTCCACGTTGCAGAAAACAGCCGTTTCACCTTATTTTGAGGCTCCCCTCTCGTCCCCTGGGAGCAGCGAGTCAGGAAAATAACTCGATGTCTTGACTTAAATTGGGTAACTTTCTTGTGAGCCAACTCGATCAGGTTTGAAACTTTGGCTTTTAATGGTTATTGGTTTTTCAACTCGGTAATTGAGATATTGGAAGGTTTGGCTTATGCGTTTTACGTGTGTATCGTGTCCCAAATCAATACAACTGACGGAATCTCGTCTTCTATTTTGGAGGAAGCTCTTAATAAATTCCTCCGGTTATGAATAAATTCAACTTGCACATTATTAAATTTATTGACTTGATTAATATTCAGAATTTCTGCACGAGGTAGAGTTGCAACACTTTCTTAACTCTTGATACGTAGAGTATTAAAACTTTGAGGAAGACTTTACTCTTTATCACATACATACAATCTATTATGCATATTGCCATACTCGTACTTCACATTTTGATACTCGAAAATGTATTTCGTGCGTTAGCTTTGTCCTACTTGGCAACTTTTTAACCAATACTTTTGGTTATATTTTAAGCACTGAGATACAAGTAAACTTCAATCAACATAAAATCATATTTCATGGTCAAAGTATAGGTAGGTACATACAAATATAATAATACATATAAAGTAGAAAGTTTTAAAACCTTATATAACTGAATGTTGAGTAGGTGTATGGTCACGAGTTTATTCTGAAAAAGTCTTAAATTATGACAAATAAATTAATCCACGCGCTTTATTTTTAGACATTTAAAATTGAAGATTATTCTTAATTTCTATTTAATCTAAATCCGTTCGAAATGGAAACAAAAATATCATCAAACATGAAGAAGTGACTATAGTAGGTGTAGGTGTACTAATTTACATTGAAGGAGTTTTCGAGTGGAATTATCTGATTCTTAAGTATGCTTAATTTAAAAAAAGAATACAATTTTCCCGAAGAAGTTGAAACTGAAAATGCTTAACAACTGCCTGCGTTTTGGCAGTAATCCAGTACCTACTCATAATCGATTTCTCCATTCGCGTTACCCTATAGAATTTAGATGCTATTCTCTGGGAATATCAATGAGATTTGCGACGATGGTATATTTGTACATTCCTTAGAATTCAGAACTTGAAGGTTTATTTTCAAAGGTTTTGAGGTCTTACTTTAGGTAATGCATTTTTAAGCACTTTAGAATTCCTTCTTATCATAAGTATTATCTAAATTGGCATGTACATATTATCCTTGGGACAAAAAAATGAGATAATATTCGCACTGTTTTAAAAATTGGTTGATATTTAAAAAAAAATTGTAGGTAAGAAAGTATTCATTCTGCCTGAATTTGAAGGATGTCTTCAAAATTAACTTTAATCAGTCAGTTCTGCTCTAGCTTTTACATATAAAATTGAATTAAAAAGTCAGAAATGCAGTTAATTGTAGTGAATTACAAATAACCGAATTAGACAAAATTTTAATGTCAAATCTTAACAAGCCTAATCCAATTGGTCAAAGCTCGTAAGAAACTTCAGAACAATGGGCGCAAACAAACTCTGAGTTCTGGGGGACCGACCACTCGAAGGAGCTGCAGCAGCTGGTAGATGAATTTTTCAGAACCGTCCATTTTTATATTTTCAATTCATAAAATTCTGTCCTCGGAAGCGAGAAATCCCCGACAAGGCCGAATTACACTGCGCCGGTTGTCAAAACTGTCCAGTTACTCCCCGCACTGAATATATGCAAAAGAACTGAATTTGGGTCAATGTGATAAATGACTGCGAAATAGACGCAAGGTCCCTTACTGCGGCGGTTACTCGGGGCGCGGCCGCTGCCTGCTGGCTGCACAAGTCTTGTAATCTTTTAATTATTTTTTAATAAGTCTGCACTTTGCAATTAACGTCCGGAAAGTGGGTCACCTTTCTTCAAGTAATTAAGACAGCCGTGATATTGCCTTGAGCGGATTTATCAACCTAAGCACCCATGCACGGCGCCTGAAATAATTATGCCCTTTGCATGCCAATGGCTCGCGGGGTTTGCTAGGGCTGGGGTTACACTGGGGCTCGGATGTCGTTGCTACGGATGGAATAGTTAAAAAAAAAAAAAAAAATAGGGGTGTCACTGGCTCGGAGTGCCGCAAGGCTGCGAATTGTGACCATGTGGCCGTGCGAACATCCAGGAAAGAGTCCTTCAGGAGCTATAAAGGACTCCTGCGATTGCTTTGACTGACCATCTGACCGGACGGCCTGGGGCTCCCCAGAGCGCAGAGTGCTCCCGATGACCCTGTTAGTTTTCAATGCCCGCGTTTTATGCAGAACACGGGCGCTGGTTGCACTTTTTCTTAGTTCATTAGGGCAGAGCGCTCCGATTGTGATGCGAATGGGGCCTCAAGTGCACCTTGGAAGCCCCATCAAAGAGAGCTTCTTCAAAAAAAAAAAAAAGTAATCGCATCCGCGGTGCAGAGAAGGGTATAGGGTTGGGTTCAGCAGGGAAGGGCAAATTTCGCTTGCTTAGAAGCGTAATTACGAACAAAATTAATTGTGCTAATGAGAAAATCGATCTGTTCCCATGTGTGGTCCCAACATTCTGAATTAATTAATTACATGGTTTCATTTATATTAAATAATCAGGGCTGATTTTACGTTACATACTTGGTGGGGCTGAAGACGGTATGAGGGTTGGTCTTTAAAGTCATGAACTTGTGCAAGACAATAAGAAGGTTCCGGGCGATTAATGGTTTAATTTGGCTAATGTGCTATAGAGTGTAACACGTAATGATGAAACTCGTTAATTATTGCTCGGGTATAATACACAATTAATTCCACAAAATTCGCATCATTTATTCAGGAGATAGCAGCAGTTTCGAAAGGAATGACGCCCTGAGTTTCATTCCATGGGCCTGGGTATACGCTATTAAACTGAATGTTTTCACACCCAAAGAAAACAAAAGGAGCTTTAAAGTTAATGCCGTAATTCACCGACAAGTGCCTACTCAGTATACAAAAAAGAGTAGCGTAGTACTGGTCCAGGTCCTGGTCCAATACATTAGGAAAACAATGGGAACGCATGACATCATAAACAATAAAGTCAGCAAAAATCCTTTTGGACGCTTGGGGGAAGCGGAAGGTCCATTAGCATTCACACCAGGGCATGCATAGGCCAAAATACAAGGGAGCCTAAGGACAGGAGAGGTAAAGCCAAATGGGACGGAAACGCAGGATTAATTTCTTCTGGGGAAATCCTTCATCCACCCATTTACGACTCCTACTAGAGCTATGTTCTCAGAATCTTGAAGGAGGGTATCCAGTTCCATTTTATTTATGGTTTGCGCCGCACTATTCCTGCTGACCCTTAAGAGGTTAATATTCTGAGTTGCTAAGGTTCGTTGCTTACAACCATGAGTCAAGTGGATTCGGGTACAGAAACATTGTAAAATCAGGCCAATAAGCATTAAATCAATAGTTCGACATTTTCCCAGGTCGCCTTGAGTGTTTTAATCTTTAAGGGGATTTTTTTTAAAGTTACTCTGTAATACCCTTGTAACTTTCAGTGGACACCGGTCTACAATAGCTCTCAAGCGTCGAAAAGACTGTAAACATAAAATGTTATCAGGAAATGCACCTACAAAACCTTAAACTAGGGTGGAAAGATAATATAAGGAAACTTTTCGCATAAATTGAGTTTTAAAGTGATGATGTTTTTGTTGTACAAATATTCATTTACGCTTTAAAGTGAAAAAATTGTCGGTTACTCATATTTCTTGAGATAAAACATTTTTCTGTCGAATTTTTCAGCATAATGCCGAATTATTGTACAAAATGTGTCAAAACCAAATCACAATCATGTCATAACCATGAAAAATACCTTAAGTGTAAGAATTTCAATTTTCACCAAATCTTTGGAGGGAAAACGAAGAAAATTGTGGCAGAAAAATGTCACTTTTTAACATTTTATAATAAAATCTCTGAAAGTATATACAAACGACAGTTTGTTTATGCGTCATTTCACGCTACTCGGCGGTTGTGGATAATTTACACAACATAAAGTAACAAAAATTGTGTACAACTATGTATGTACTTTTAATGAACCATATTCTTTAAACAAAAATACTTTAACACTTCTGAAAAATGTCTCCAATTACTGAAATTGTATATATCGACTCTGAGAAAACACGTTTAAATTTACAAAAAAAATATCAATTCAGAGAATGGGAATAGAGCGAATATTTTTAACCATAAAGGCTCGAAAGATTGATTGATTTTGTTGATGGACTCGGAGGGCTAGATGGTTAGCCGCAGAAAAACGGACAATGTTTTTTGATGTCAGCTTTTTCTATCAAAAAAGGGAAAAGAAAAGTTCCTTCAATTTATCGCACAAATAGGAAGAAGTTTCTATCACATCAGTTTTCTGCTTGACACGTTTTTTCAGGTTGGTTTTCGGAGATTGGCACTTAAGTATGTACGCACCAACAAATAATAGAATACTTTTTAAACAGCTTTACTACTTACATTTATTGTCTTCAAAAGAAAACATAAAACAGCTCTGAAAGAGCAAGCTATCGTTCTTATAACTGAACTTTGCTGCTAAATTATTTAATGAGAAAAGGATACATTTGAAATTGTTTCTTTCACAAACTTGAAGCTGGATTAAGTTTTCAAAAAGCAACAGGTTTGCCACCTTTGCTTTCACACTTTAATAATAAATTAGTCAATTTACAAATTGTTTTTTCAAATTTGTTTATTTTTAAAAGAATGTTGCGAGGCTTGCATGCTTGTATAGTTTTCTTTCGCGAGGTCTAACAGTTTGTGAAAAAATCTTTGATTACCAGCATTTTTATCTACGGATTGGCTTTTTAATTTTATTTTTTGGGTGAAAAAAGAAATGTTTGGTGTCTAAACCTATGAAAAACCAATATGCAGATATGCCCGGCCAATGTAAGGTATACAAATCAGCTATTAATTATAAGATTAAGATTATATAACCACGAATACCAAAACATTTTCAAATGCTCCCTCTGATATCTACAGATTTTAAAACAATATGTATCCTCCGGCACTGTCTGCGATTTTCTCCGTAATTGCTGAGCAGATTTACTTCCGGTTGGTGATCTTTTCCGAGGTTATTAATTTTTTACGCCTATCGGCTCTCACCTGTAGTTACATACATTTGCATCGAAAACTGAAAGTATATTAGATAGGTATTGGTACTATAAAAGGAGAGCGGGGTTAGTCGAATCATAATTGGGTTTGTTTTTATAAGGAAAGTCTACGTTAATCGGATTTAGAAACTTTAGATTGTTGGGATAAAATAAATCTCAAGTGATCCTCCTTCCCTAAATTCATCCAGTTGACGCACATTTACCAACTGACACGTTTATCAGAAACCCCGATCCAGATGGGGATGTGCATAGTCTTTAAGAACACGACGAAACCATTTTATTGTCATTAGCTGGAAATTGGAACACCTGGGGGAACTTTATACAAATCACCTCGGAGACAGCAGACCGGGTTCCGTTCCAACTTTTGTCGACACGTACTCTTTTGACTGATGACGAGGGCCGAGATGCCGCAGAAGGCATTTGTCCTGGAATTTTTTAGGTCCGATCCCATCCAGACTCCGACTAGGTTTCTCATATTGTGCAAGACATATGTCAAAATGTCGTTACCCAAATGGGCATGTCATTTGTTCGAGTTCCGCCGGATAATTCACCTTTGTAAGGAGTCTATCGCTCATACGTGCCGGCGGCGGCGACTGGCACTCGAGTCATGCTCAAGCTGAAGCCTGAAGCCTGAAGCTAATCCTTCATCCTGCGAGCCACGCCACGGCTCACCCCCGAGTGAGGAGGTGGGGCAAGGCGAGGCGAAGCGAGACGAAGTGCTCTTGACTGCCACGGCAGCATGCACGTGCGGTGCAGGGCTGCCCTTATTAATATTAATCGAGTGTTTATTTAGATGCCTGCGAGAAAATTATTGCAGCTATTTATGTCGTGGAAGGAGCCTTTCAGCCTTTATGGAGCAGTTCCCTCTAAAGGCTGCAGCCCAGCCTCGTTCGAGGGACGTTTATGTCGCCCCCTCGACTGCTCCACTAGAGTAAACTCATTAAACTTTCAATTTCTTCAGTATCTTGTCGATACAGAGCTCTTTACACTGTGCCGGCGCGGCGGTAGCCGACTTGGGCGCTCCTGCGGGAACTATGGAGCCATAGAGTGCGCCTACGAGCTCCAGACTCCAGAGCTCCAGGACTTGGTGTGTGAAACTCCAAACAAGTCCCGTCTATTCAATTTTTTTTTTCTCCCGGAAAGGCGCTGGAAGACTGTGATTTAAGCCCTACTACTCTTCCTTTTGGGTCGTTCAATATTTCATCCTCAAATGAGTGTTTTTGTGCGGCTCTCAGGAGCCTTCGGGGGAGTCTATGTCGTTGTAAAATAGCTATTTAGCGAAAATTCATCAGGAAAAATGATATTTCACATAGAAAGTGGCTAAATTGAAATCGTAAACTGTTTAAGTGGAAAGTCGTGTTCGAAGATATTAAGATTCAATGAAACAAGAATCTTTTTGAATGGCTGTAAAGGCTTTTACTAATAAATTCACTTTTCGCTAAATTGCCCAAATGAAGACTAAGCATATTCTTAGTTTTAGCTCTACCCAAAAGAACTTGCGGTTCTAAACTTTAAATCAGCCCGAATTATTTAACATCTTCAAATATTTAAAGAAACTCATGTACTAAGGTTCAGGTCCTGCATAGTGCACGATTTTTCTTTTTCTTTTTCAGATTGTTGCTTCAAATTTTTTCGGTAGAAATCGTATAAAGAATTGTTTTGCAAATAATTAAATTTTAGGGATATTACTAGTAGTATACTAAATTTCTCCTACATTATGTATGTAGTGCAGGTATGTTTAAAAGAAGATGATGTTATTGGGAGAGTACTTCAAGAGGCTTTAAAAAGCCCTTAATATTAAATTAGAATTTTTCTTACGGAAAGTCTCAGGTGGCCGTTAGTCAATTAGATGAACGGTGGGGAATGCTTAAATATTTAAAGTGGCGAATGGTTCGCACAAGTCAAATCTGTGAATAATTTCCCTGTCCAATGTTGGGACTAATTTGAGATGGCAGGCAACGTATTTACTGCCATCTTGAGTAATCCACTTTTATGCTGGAGGTCAGCGCTGATGAAAACATTCATATTTAATCAGCTCCGAGAAAAGGTATAAATGACAGGAAATTCTGAACGGATTATGCAGGCCGCAAAAGCGCTCTCTACTTAGGTGGGCCCAGAAGCCATTAATACGCATTATACGACCGGGGGTGCTGCGGGAGGGAGGGAATTATGGGGCGCGTAAAAAACGGAATCTCAACTTAATCAGATATCGAGCCTATAAATGATAAGCGGGGTCGCTTCCCGGCGTCGCACATGAAAATTTCATTAAATCGCAACTAATAGCCCTGTTGGTGCCGTCGTCAACAACTCGCAAGGGCCGCCCAGAGCCTCCGCCGTCAATGGGCCATTTCAATTCGAGCCGCCTTTATATCGCTCGTTTAATTCCCCCCGAAGGATATTTTGTCTGTCAATATTCAATAGGTAGCTCAGGATGGCACGCTACCGCCATTACGGCGTGCCATTAGACGCCCTTGTTCCCACTCGGGTTGCGCCCTCCGAGCGGGACATTAGCCGCTCCCGCCCCTGCACGGAGCGCGCATTTCACATATGTGTGTTTTTGTCCCTTCGAAGAACATGTCCATTTGGGTTTTACGGAGCTTCTCGAATCATCGTTTTCTTCCCGGCTTCCTCCTTAAGGCTTAAGCCCACCCTCAGGAAATGGAGCTATTTGAGACAAAATGAAAAAAAATTGGCGCTAATGCCGAAGGTTCGAAGGCACCCAACACCCCCGGCAGAGTTGCGATAACGTCGGGGTTAATTTGGTTAACAAATGCATAAAAAATGAGTTTGCTCTGGTTGCAGGGAATAGTTGCGTGCAAGTCACGAACAGGGGCGCCAAACCAGAAACAAGACGATAAAGTTTTTGCTGTTTGCATTGTTCGCCCTTATCTAATACGTCTGGTCGGATTTTCGCCGAAATTATGGCTTTGTTTTACTCTCATGTTTAATAACTCATTTGGTTTTATACGTCTGAGCATTTTGACAGCACGTATACTTTTTTTGATATAAATATGTCCATTTAAACTTTATTGTCTGTTCTTAACTATCAATGAAATTGGGGACTTTTTTAGTATTTTTGTTTATTACCTTCCTAATTCTTTTAAGTTTTCCAGCGTACAGATATAAACTTTTTCATTTCGATTAAATATTTGACAAGAAATAGTAGGTACCACATTTTAGGAGCTACATCGAAAACTACTTAACCGATTCGCTTGAAAGTTTAGTTACCAAAGTTATAAAACAAAAAGATCTTATGTAGTAGTTAACGAATCGATTCTTTTAAATTCGTTCCAGTTTATTTTATATGTTAAACTTCAAACTCCGACAGTATGTTAAAGTGTCAATTACTAGATAATTTTATTTTATGTTGGTAACTAAACTTTCAAGCCAAAACTCGAATGCATAGAGCTTTGATTAAAAATCATCAAACGTTCAAATCATTTTAACGTTTCTTCTGCAAACTATTGAAGAACAAAATTTTGTGGTGTTATTTTTTCTATTTCAATTTTTTGATGATATACGTATGTACAATTAATATAATATTAAAGTATCAATGGCTCTTTTTTATTTATTTATGTGTATCTCGCATTTTGTAAAGCGGTTTTTAATACACTTATTTAATATAATTCTTCGTAAAAGTAATTAATCAATTTAATTTTTTTATCAGCATCATTCACAGATGGGAACCTGTAAAATGCAAATATTTTTTATTGAGTTATTTGTTTATTCCGATATCAAATAAATATTACAGGTGATAATTAAATGAAGATGTAAATAATTTTGAATGAAATGATATAAAAAATGAATCGACAGTAATGTTTTTTAGGGGTAAATGAAAAATAGCTTAAAATTATACGGAAGTGTAGTATATTTCTTGTTATTACATGCATATATTAATTAATTATTCGATTAATTCCAAATATTTCGAAATGAAGTTTATCATATTATCTTTTATTAATTTATTTATTAATGTGTAAATTGTATTTTATTTTGAGGTGTTGAGTTTGGAGTTAGCGCAAAGTATACTTGAAATTATTATTATTAACTTAAATTGATTACAAAGAATTGGTGTTTGAGATTTAGAGGATTGGGCATTGAAGGAGCAGTAAATTTCAGTATATTAAACACATATAATTATATTTTATTATTAAATCAAAAAGTAAGACGAAATTCGTGAAAGTAAAAATTTGTTCAGTAATTTAAAGTTTGTTGTGTCTCGATGAGTATGAGTATTTCGTGAACATTACAGAGAACAGCGACATTCTACAGCACATGAACATTTTATATAATCTAATTGAATACTTTCTCCATTTGCAGCGAAGGAAAATATAAAAGAAGCTCATCGCTGGTCTTTTGTATTCAAATTGGGGTCCAATATCGTTGCCGTGAACTGCCTGAATTAGGTACGCACTCAATGGAATGGAAATTCTTAATAATTTTTGTGTTAGGGTATGGTAAAATATTCTGTCAACGGAAATGGACTCGAAAAGGGCAAAAGCTCATCGCGGCATCCGAGCGAGAATACAAATTTTTGCGGAGACGGGAGACAAAGCAAGTTGTCAGTCCATTCTTTGCAAATATCTCAATTATGCCACGTTTTAGAGCAATCCACAAAATTGTTCATGAAAATTTATGGGGACCTCAATTTAGTTTATCTTCGCTCATCTCACGCCTTAATGCATGCAAATCTCTTTTAATGCGCTGCCTAAATTGGTCAATTGGATTATATCCTGGATTTGTACCAGCTCCCAGTTGTTGTGCCACTCTCACACTGCCAGGGCAATTCCTTAAATTTATAAGTTCGGCTGGTTTTCACGAGTTAACTTAGATTGCCGTAATAACTTTTGGGGTTATTTTATTAAAAATGGATACGATGGCCTCATTGTCCTAATGCCTTGTTTGTTTTGTTCAATTTCCCGCCGAGTCCGGGTTCAATTACGCGTAATCCCTCCATTAGGCTAGTTGAGTCGTGATGATGACGCTGGAGAAAAAGGAATATGATAATGATCCTGTGGGCGAAGAAATGGAGCGTTCGAGTGTCAAGTTGTTATAAGACGAATAGGTGAATTCTGATAAGATGGGGATTAAATTGCGCTTTTTCTATTCCTCTTCAATTCGCCTCGAAGGCCTAATAATAGATATGAAGCAGTCTTTGGGATTTCGGGGTCTTTACGCGAAGTTCGAATATCTTAATATCGATCTGACGGAATTTCGTTAAGCCTTTAAGCTTTGTAGGACTTAAACTTAAACTCTTTTACTTTTACCTCAGACAGGCCGGTCGCTGAATAAAAGTTACGTAGATCAACTTTTCGCAACATGAAGCCAATTCACGTAACAATAACTTTTGAAATTTCTAATTCCTGACATCCAGGGAAAGTGCTGTGCGTTAAACAAGGAGAAATTAATTCGCCACATTCTGTCAAGCTGCGTGTCGGTAAACATATTTTACAGGGCTCGCTTTTATCCGCTTACTGGAATTCTCTTTTGAATCAGGATCCAGCTAAGTAAATAACAAAGTCATTATAATTACAAAAGAGGATTCGCCCCGGAAAATCAGCCCACAAAAGTGGCGTATACCAATAATACCGCTTTAGAAGGGAATTTTAGAAGAAAATGTTGTCTTTAAAGAAAACGAGGGATGTATTGTACATAGACTTAAAACTTCAAATATCAAATAAGTTTTAATTAATTGCCTATGTTCAGGCAAATTTACATCCTGGAAAAATTGGAAAATGATTATAAAATACAATACTTAAAAGAAAATAGGAAAACGAGGACGAAAAATTAGATATTACTATTTATTTAGTTCTTAAGCCATTTTTTTTCATTTTTGCAAGACCTAGTGTATACATACAATGTTGGAGTCACTTAAGATGATCTTGAAATTGATAAGATAGGAAATTTATACGCGTATTTTTCACCATACCATTTTACTTCTTCTAAAATAACAAAGAGTAGTACGAAGAGATGTGTAAAATCTAAAGAATTTCATACTATAGAAGAATTGGTTCTTGTTTACATTTAACTTTTAATTAATGTTTTTCCAAATTTTGAGCTCTTGCGTATTGCGGAAATATTTGGAAGAATTTTCAGGAAAATCATTCAAAAAAGACTATAGGAAATAATAACAAAATTTTATTAAGGAAAATTAATTTATTAACATTTCTGTTTTATTTGGCCTTAGTGAAAAGCATTCATTTTCTCTGTAAATACAGCTTTACCTTGTTTAGCCTTAACCTTGTTATAACTTTTTATAATTAATTGAATCTTTCCATCTAAATCTTCAATCAATTGTTCCTTTCCTGATAATAAGTCTTTTCAAATTAAGATGGTTGATTTTTGGTTACAGAATTTATCGCAGGTTAAAATCATTTTTTTTTTGCTGTTTGTTAAAAAGTAAACAAGTAATCCGTACCTCAACAGAAATGGAGCATTTACAATGAGACATTGGTCTCTATCTGTTTTTTTTGTATTTAGTAAAGATTATAGAAATGATTAATATATATGTATGATCGTTTTTGTCCTATTTTTTTAGAAGGTAGGCATATTTATTTTGTTTGAGTTAAATGAAGTTGAATGCAATTCGCGCGTCACTGAACTATAATTCCTGCTTACTTCGCTCAACGAACACTCCTTGTTCCTTTTCCGGTCTTCTTTCTACAATCACGAAACAAGGCAGACGTTGCAAACGATTGTGAAGTTTAATTTAAATAAAATAAAATCCTTAATTATATTATCCAAGCAAATTTCAATTGTCCTGTAGCTCGGTCCTGCCCACCACTGCACTCAACATATTTAAAATGTACCATTCTGTTTTCTTTTATATTAATTGCATATGATATCTTTTTAATAAAACTAAATTATTGTCCTCTCGTAGTACATACTCAAATAGTACCCTTATAAATTAGTCAATTAAGAAATGATCACAACTTCAAATGGAATGGGCTTTTTCATTCAAATAAAGTCTCAAGTGTGGTCGAGACCAATGGACCACTTTTGCACACTATTCTTCGATAGGAAACGCATTTCCGCTGCAAATTTAGATTGCTTTAATTTACGATGCGTTCCGAAATTCGGATGATTCAGTTGCGACCATAAGCTGCTGGTAATTACACAATTGAAAACCTAAATAGGTTCTCTGTCAAATTCAAACAAAGCGCTATAATTAAGGTTTACCAGTTTAGTGTTGCTGTTGTGATTTCAATTTGTTATTCGGATGAATTTTCGAGCATTCCAAAGCTAATAAATGAAACGTATAAAATTAGCGTGAGTAGGAAAAGAATTTAGTAAGATATGTCTTTGTAAATGAAAAAGTTGTAAATATGAAGGAAAAATTATTCAAAAATTGAAAGGTCTAAAGACCTACAAATTCAATAATCGTAATTTATTTATTTATCTATTTGTTTGCTTAATACAAGCTACAAACTTAAAATTAACTAACTAAGTAACATAAAATACGAGTTATGTTTGCAATGGTGAGACCATTGTACCTATTACTTGCTTTCGATACTTTCCTAAATACGATGGGCATCAAAAGTTCGTATACCAAGTATTACTTTCACTTACTTTATACCAAGTAGGTAGTCTAAATAGTAAACAACTATAAAAGGAAACTATGACGAGGGTAGAGAACATATTCCTAATTTTCCATAGAATAACCAAATTCTTCTACAATTGAGAGCATTTATGTCTACAAACTTTCTTGCAGTGACAAAGCCAGATGAGCAAGAATGCATGAAGTTTGGTCCGTACCCATGCTGAAAAGATATCCTTGAAATTTCATAACCTTGACTCAACATCCCTTGTACTTTAGCCAGAAGTTTATGCCTTTACCCAAGCAATTACAGCGCAAATTAAAGCACTTCAGTTGCTTAATTCGTAAATGCTCTTCATAGTTTCTGAAGAACTTGTCCCTCAAACCCTTTCTTCAATACGGAGTTGAAACAATACGCCTTGCCGGCAAGAAGTCGTATGCATGAAATTCATTAAATAAAGCCCTTCTGACGAAGCTACCCTCTTGGGGACATAAACCTTGTGAAATCTCTCGAAATGCTGGTGAAGTCTCACATTTTTTTTTCTATCCAGTTGTCCTTTACCTCGTCACACTCAAAGGTAACAAAGTTGCCCCAACACTATTTATTTCACTTTCATGATATGAGGAATGCGAGGAAACATTTCATAAATAGGAAACACTGCGGCCTGGAGCAAAATAACTCCCACAGGAGTCTCCGAGTGGGGCTCAGGAACATTTCTTCGTATGCATAGCCAGTGTGTTTCACAATGGACTCTGGAGTTGTTTTACAAATCAAGCTCAAAAGGATCCAAGGAGTGGTGCAATCAATGAATGTTGAAAACTTCATCTCTAATTAGGTATAAAAACTTCTCAGATTCTTTAAAAAAAATAGCAAAATTAATCTATTGTTATAGTTTTTACTAAATTGTAAACTTTTGCTCATTCTTTTAAAATAACATCCTAAATGTTTAGAACTTCTGAGTTTATTAGTCCTAAAGGTTCAAAAATATTCTTTCACAGAAAGTTTCGTGTTGATCGGTTCTGCCATTCCCAAGAAAACTGTTAAAATACACTCAATTTTTTGAATCTTTGCTTTGTTAATTTTACCACTTGTACTCCATCTTGTCTGAATAATCTGAAATTTGTAGGAAATTGAGGCTTAAAAATAAAATAAAATAATCCAAACAGGCTTTATATGTTTAGTGTCACACTACCGTATTTATTTTTTATTTCTGATTTTGGGTCATTGAAGAACAGTTTGCATTAAAGCTTACCAAAATAGGTATAAAAATGAGTTTTAAAAGTAGAGTAAAAAATTCAAAAATATAACTATAACATTTTTATTAGGATCAAGAACTACGTTATATTTTTGATTTATTATCAATTTCTAGCACGGTTTTTAAAAGGGAAAATTTAAAATAATGTTCCAAGAGTAATATTTTGAGTCGGTATATTGATTTGTAAATTTGCAAGATAATTACTAAACTGACAACAAGATGAGGAATTTCATCTTATTTGTGCTTTTATTTACCTACATTGATTGCTACAAATGTACACGCATATGTATGTATATTTGTGATTGGAATTTGCTTGATTAAAGGGTTCATATGTATATGTAAAAGAAAAATTTTGATTTTTTTGACTCTTCTAAGTAAATAAAGTATAGGGCGAATATATTACATAGTCGAGTTCTATAAATAATAATGAAACATTCGATGCCACACATAAAATTTTATTTTAATTTATGTCTTCGGAAGAAGAATTGAAGTGATTTCTCGGTTTTTATTTCAATATCACAATCGGTTAAACTTCCTTTTTCCGCCACTGGGATGACTGAAAGAATTTTCAACTGCGTAGGGAAGCTGAGTAAGCTGGGAAAATTGAGTTTCCCCGGTAAGGCGCAAGTTGGCACCGCCAGCACCTATAATTTGCTCATGCCTTAAAGGGAGCTATTTCCCTTTGATGGGAGCTGGAGTTGGAGCCAAGCCGCCAGCCCGGCGGCCCGAATATTAGGCATAAATATGGGAAAATACACTGAGGCTTCCCGACTAGCACTCAAGCAGTTTCCTTCCGCCGAAGGGGAATAAATGTGAGTCCCCGAGCCATTGAAATAAAACTCCTGCAGCTAAATTTACATAGGCATCTCGGTGTTTATGGTTATGTCAAATAAAATCAAAAGCCCAAGCCCTTGGACGGGTATGCCGAGCATCTCGTCTTCTTATTTTATGATAATCGATAACCGAAACGTATTCAGCCAGAAAGGAAGATGGAAGAAGGCCGGTCCTGATCCATATTCAATGCTCCTGTATATGCATGAATTTATCACTTCCCAAGAGGCTGTAAACTTTTACAAATAATCACAAGTTTTACGTCTCCGAAAACTCATATGAATATTTCGGATCAATGGAGTACGGGTCTTCCCGGCAGCTGGTGCGGGACGACCGGGCAGAATCCGGGAAATTGAGAAACCACTAGTGCGTACCATTTCGCCAGGGCCCGACAAACTCATCCATAAAACGTAAAACTTTGAATTCGTTGCTATTATTCTTATGCCTTACCCTGCCAGATAAAATTAGTCCCAGCCGAGCCCCGGGGTTATTAGCACGAACCCCGCACGTGAATCCGGAGCACCAGCGACTCCACTCGAATGAATTGAGCATAAATTACGAGTGGGAGGCAATCCAAATGTATTTTTGGGTGAATTTTATTAAAGGCATATTTCGGTCTGCTGATGAAGAGAAAGTTCGTCCTCCTCTTGTCGAAATTTTTGTCTTAGGTCCACAAAATGCTGGCCGTAAATCTTCCCCCTGAGAGGGCCACTGAGGCTCCATTGATTTTTCGAAATATCGAAGTTCACCTACTACGAATCCTCACCCAGGACGTCACGGCCTGTTGTCCTTTCCGCTTGTTTATGGAAAATCGACACCAAATAAGCAAGGAGCAATGTTTTCCCCCGGGAAAAGTCCCAGAGGAAGAAGCCCAAGACTACGACGACGACGACGACGACGACGACGACAGCGTTCTTTTCTGGTTCCTCGGCTGCGAGGACAAACTCGCAACGTTTGTTCTTTTTTTTCAGAAGATAGTACAAACATACTTATGTACATACATCGGCCAGAAATAGTAAGATTTGGTCCGAGACTTCTCGTCTCCAGGCCCCAGCATAATGCTGCCCGTTTATGGGCGCGAGCATAATTTTTATACATTCCGACAGAATTATTTGTGTTGTTCTTTTGTTTTACGGCCACTGCTGACCAGCAACGGCCGCGCTTTGATATAGACGATTTTAGTGCGTCCTCTGACTTTATTTAATTGTCCGTTTACTTTTGGATCAGTTCATTTCAAAGAGATGGACGACGAGAAAAGCATGTTATTACAAAATCAATAAAGACTGGCCCTGTGAAATTATCTTCGTTTCGCGGAAGATGTTACGCAATGCTTTAACGAGCTTGGGAGAACGCTTTCAAGTTGCCAAGTAAGAAATTTTGAAATTTTCATATAATACAATTCTTATTTTTTAAACAGTCGGAATTTGTTATTATTATGCAAAATTCCTATTAAATGTTTTAAAATATTTATAAATATAAAATCTTGGCAATATGCATTTAAATAAAATTAACTGTACATAAATGAAACCAAACAAGTTTCTAATTACAATTATGCTTCGATTTCATGACTTTCATTATACTCATTATGTTAGTTTCAACCCTCAAATTATAATATTCAGGAACGATTTTTGAATTTTATTGTTAAATAGTGTGTCAAAAAAAAGTATAATTTTTGCAAAATGTTCGAAACGAGATTTTTGAGGGGTCAGCAGCCATCGCTGAGTTTTCCATTTTTCCTCAATTATTAATTTGGAACGTCGCGTCGTTCGGGGAGTAAAAGTGGAGAGGGTGGCTCGCATTTTGCCCACCAGTGTTGCAATTGCAAATAACTCGTTGGCAATAATCAGACGTTCACTCCGTAAATACGCTTCGTGCCAAAATGTACCCCGGGCCAGTAGAATTGATTGAATCCGATTCAATATTGATTTTAAAAATCAACGAATATTTGGCCGGAATCGGCATGAATACACTCGCATCATAATTAACATGAACGAGTACTGCTCTAGGGTAAACCCAATTTGGCGGGTTAAAAGCGACAAATTAAATTCGAAAGAAATAATTGTGGCCGTAGGTGACGCAGGGCAACTACGGCAAAGTAGTGGCCCTACATCGTTGAGGACGACTGCGCTCTAAGGAGCCGCCCCATAGTAAATTTGTCAACCGCCGACTAACAATATGTCCAAACATAAATTGCACGTGCCGTAGAAGCCTTCGAACCATAAAAAGGAACTTTGCGCTGGTAGTGCACTTAAAGCGCACAAAAAAAGTTAATTTATTGCAATTTTTCCAGTTTATTGAAACTTTTTATGGTTCAAGGAGAATGGTATATTTCTGCATCGGAGTGTTCTACAATTCTGATGAATTATGGTATCTGAGTCGGGCGATTTTAGGCGAAGGGGCAAAAAGTGGTCGACCCCGAAGAGTTTCCGGGGTTATCCGGGAATCGGGACTCCGGACCGGGGCTGAAGGACTACATCTGAGGATTATCCGAATCTAGCCGTCCTCCAGAGCGACTCTGTCATTTTGATTTAATTTTAAAAAGGCAGTGCTAATCGATTTTTAAGATCCCGACCAATTCTTTGCATAACCAGTTGGCATACTTGCAACGCGACATGGTCGATTTTTATTACATTTGAGATGAAAAATGCAAATAAAAGCAGCACCACCTTTGGACAGGTAATCCATGCCAAGAAAATGGAGCAAACCAGCGCACAAGGTGGGTTTTATCCTGTTTGCCAACAAACGGCAGCGAAAAGGAGTCTTGTCGGTGGGGAAAAGAAAAGTCTGTTTTCTGTAGAAGTCCGCGTTTACTCCTGTTCAGAGGACGTGATTACGGTGGCGAGCGCCCCATTTAGAAAAGCATAATTTATTACGTGTTTTCTGCGGAGCGATATTTCGCGCAAGCTCTGCTTTATGAGGTGACAAAATGAGCAGAAATTGTTTGCTTTTGTATTATTTTACAGGAAAAATTAGCGCGAAAGTTAATAAAATGGTCTCATTTCTCATTTGTACAATGCTCTTAAAATGACTGAGGGTCACAAAATCCGAATTACAATTTAATGGTTCGGGCGAATCATGTATAACATGTTTATGTGCAGACATAAAAATCCAAGGCAGGCTTTAAATATTAGCAGCATCATGTTTTACAACAGCGCACAAAATTGATTACACACGCATTTTTTTAGTTCACTCAGGCATATTTTAATTTGCAGCGTTTAGATATGCGAATGGATTCTCTAAGGCAGATCTCGGCTGAACACTGAGAGCATAAAAATTTTTTATCGGCCCCCATAAATCAGAACCGCACTTCGGCGGCAATATTTTTTAATGTCAACGAAATGTGACTGCTTTCTGCTTTATATTGGGCAAATATGAAGATAGAGCATTTTTTTCCATTTTCCAGGATCAGATATGAAATTGATACAAGGTGCGGCTCAAATACTCCCACATGCATATTTCCGAGGTTTGCGCTCGAGCCCTGTGACAATTTTTCATTTAGTGTTTTTTGTGGTTCCGAATAAAGTGAAAAACGTTTTAAAACATTTTCCTTGATTCCTCGTATTTTTGCATTTTCTATAGGTATATTTTCTAGGAAGTGCCAATATAAAAGGATATGTATATTTTATTATTTGCACGAAAGGGTTGTGAATTGTAGAGATGTAGGTAGTCGCAGAATGGAGATACATTAATAATTCGGTAATCCTAGCTAGCAGTTATCTAAATTTCCATATTTGACTTTCCTTGTTTACTCTAAATTGAATATTAGTTCTGTTTCCCGATTTATTGAACTGCAAAAGTTCAATAGATATTTATGCCCTTATTTTCTATCAACAAATATTTGAGAACTGCATGTATTAATATGAATTCATTTTGTTTAGCTTCAGAACAGGTAAAAATATAATAAGTAATATTTGTGCTATTTATGCATAGTGAGTGGAGTTTGCTTTGGTTCCAACATGCATTCTCGCAGGCTCAAAATTAGGTACATGCGCCGATTATAAAAATATTTGAGAATGCAGTCAAATAATGGCTCAAATCTGGATATTTAAATATAAAAAAGTTTGAAAAAGGATTTAGTATTTATAATTAAATGTTTAGGTATTAGTTCCACATTAATGTATAATTTAATTCGATGTTTTATTTTATTGAAACATACAAATTATTATATAAATTCTTCTTGTTTTATTATTGTGCCATTTGATTTGTACTATGTAGCTCTCACTGGTAATTTTGATTGCGTGGTCATAATGACAATTGAAAAATAACTTTTAATAAAAGATTTAAATGATAAAATCTTTTTTTCAATTATTATTATTATTGTTATAAAATTTATTGTTAGCCGAGTCTCTAGTGAACTACACTGCAAGATTTCATAACAATCCGTTCAGTGATTTTATATGAAATGCCCCTAAAAAAAATACATAACAATTTAAAAACGCTTGTTGTGTTCTCATTCAGTACCTAATTGTTCGCATATTTGTTCCATAACATTTATTGTATAGGTACTATACGGCAAACGAGAAAATTAAAGAAGATAAATGTATTTTAAAAAACTTGTTTCAATATTGGTGAAATTATATTACGTAACCCAATCTCCAAAGCTTTTTATATTTTGTAAGAAAGGTTACAACATCTTCATTTTCTTTCTTAGAACGACAACCCACTCTGAAAGTGAAAAGTTAATAATGAACTGAACATTTAAAATAAATGTTATAAATTAATAATACATATAATTGGTAAAGTAGTTTAAATGATAAAATTTTAAATAATTATTTTACTTCAAGTGATTCCCATAAACTAATTATTAGATATATCTACATATTATTTGTTCGAGTTTTCAATTCATATTTTTATATTTTATATAATACTAATCAAAGTCCAATAACCCTTAAATTATATGCGATAAAATCTAGTCTTATCATTTTAAAGTGTATATTAAAAACCGATAGAAAATAAAAATGTGTAACTAAGTACCTACCTACAAACGGCTGAAAACTTTTAACTTTGAAGTTTCGGAGGAAGAGTTCGTAAAAGTTCGTATTTAATAATATAAGATATAAGATTTTCAAAACAAAACAAACAACAAATTTATTAGGGTTTTAATATAAAGCGCATAAATCGCGTTGATCTTAATTTACTATGAAGATTCAGTAAAAGTTTTTCAACTTATTACACTTCAACTTATTAAACTTACAAGTTTTACAACTTAGCGCAATTGCACAAGATAAAAGAGGATCCGTTTTCCCGAATTTACAAACAATATTTTCTGCTACGATTGGTTGCGTAGCATAACTTACGAACACATACTTGGGCACATTTTTGAATTTTTTTAATACATAGTTAAAAATACCTACAAAAATACGTGGGTATAAGATGAATATCACCCAAATTTTATAATATGTAGAACTATCATCTTATATTTTGTATAGGTACTAGTTCATCAAAAAATCCAATTCAGTAAAGTGAAAAGTCTATTTTAGTAGAAGTGTAAAAATTGAAACGCAAAGAGACGATCCTAAGTAAACTCGTTACTGTTTTGTTAAATTTGAGGTAAGCCGTAAGCGTACCTATAAATATAATTTGTGTTATTCACCTTATTTCTGACAGTATTCTGAAGAAATTTTTTAGACTATATACCTACATACAATCTAGAATTGTCAATCCAGCTGATTCGTATGATTCATGATCATGAAATGAATTGTAACGCATTGCGCACAACATGATTAAAAACGTTAAATTTTTGTAAAGAAGTAGGAAAATGAGTTGTCAAATTTTGTTATATTTAGGTTTAACATATACCATGTCTAAAATCTTTGGAGTAAACAAGCCGATCTAATGAAACGAGTGCTTTTTTTTTTAAATATTTGCACAGAGTTGTATGATATCACTTTGAATCGGTCATTCCAGTATAAAACTTAAACATGGTTTTAAAGTAAAAATTCTGAAGAAACACGGGAGACTGTCTACAAAAGCTATATTTTGGAAAGAGATATTCGTTTAAAGTTAAACCCTGGAAAAACTATGACCACATTTTTAAATTTCCTGCGTATTCAATTTAAAAATATAAACTTATCTTTTTCGAATTACTAAGGCAAATCCAGTTTAATTTTTCTTCAAATAAAATTAGAAGACTTAAAAAAACTAATTTTTAGAATTTTAAACTTTTTGATTAATTCTAATTACGTATATTTAATTATATATCTTAAAAGGACCAAAAATTCCCGTATATACATGCATACATATATTATATTTATATATGTATATGAATCGAACAACTTTTTCAACAGTTAAAGACTTTAAAAATTGCGATGCAATTAATGCATCCAAAAGTGAATGCATATATGTGAAGTATGCACGACATCTTTTCTTTAAATAGCAGCCGAAACAGAATGCGGTGATTGTGATACTCGCGGCACTTTTTACAGATTCGAAATAATTGATGTTGTTTTACGCGAACATAATGAGCGCATTCACAGTCGATTCGACGGGGCCTGTTCGGATGTATTTTAACGTTTTTCCGGTTTTCTGGTTGACACGGCAAAAATGCAAGAGTCATGGTCCATGCACTGATGAAAACAGGGCAGTTTAAATTAAAAAGGTTGAATGCCGTGCTTCCACAAAACATCGAACTCGCGAATAAAACCACGACATCTCACAAACCTTAAAGATTGCATTAACACTGGAGTTTCATTAAAAATTCAGGAAGATTCAGGGAAATCTTTGGCCACAACGCTAAGAATCTGCGGCGGCACCGCCAAGACGCTTGATAAATTCAGCGCGACGCGAACAGATTGGCGCCCGCGAAGCAGAGCGAATAAATATTTAACGAATTTCTGCACGACTCGAAGTATGCCGGGAGGAGCCGGGGAATGCGGAGGATGAGGATGCGGGGGATGTTTTGTGCGGGAGGGGGTGACTCACCTTTCACTTCCGTAAAAAACATCAATAAAAATAATCCAATGCAACAGAAACGCACTCGCACGGACATGATTTTCGTTTTAATGCACTCAGCAACCTCACAATGCACCGAGTTTCCTCCTCGACAGGTATCGCACTCTAATTGGCGTTTAGCTCGATTACATCACTGGGAAAGTGCACTTCCCTGGTGGAAATGCATCTTGCACTTTAGACCATACCACCCACACTCGCTCCCCTCCCAGAGGATGTGCCTTATATATTTTTTTTATTTTAAAAAAATCACTTTGCTAAATTGCTCGCCAGGACCTGGGCCGTTTTTGCTTGGCACGAGAAGAAGCAGACCTTAAAAACCTATTTTTTATCAGACGGCAAGCCACGGACAGGTGAAACTTGCGACTGTTTCGGTTCCCAGGTAATTTTGAATTGCCTCATTACAACAAATTCGGAAAGTAATCACTCTTCAAGTACACGCGCCACTTCAGGGAGTTTGCACTTCGGGCAACGCGTCTAATTGCCGCACATGCACCAGATTAAAATGATTTTAATAATTTTATTAATATTTTTATTTTTGGTTGTTATAAGAACCGCGGACGTGGACCACAGCACTCAGATTTTGTCGAAAGAATCTTTCTAATTTTTACAGCCGTCCTCGCACCCATCGGCATGACTGGAGCGGCGGAGGCCTAGGGCTTCGGATCTGGTTGTTAAGAGCCTCAGATACGATGGCCGAATATAAATCAGACGCGTGTAACACATTTGACATACAGCGCAAAACTACTCGTTAAAGAGATATTTTCTTGTATTTTTGGGGCCGCATCCGAGCATTCGCTAGCTTCTCCAAGTGGCCGCCTGGTACTTGTTGTTGGGATTCTGTGCCAAGCGATGGAAGTTCCAGCGGGATCTCCTGGGTTCAAGTGGAAGCAGCAGCTTGACTCCAGCTGTGGAGTGGCCCCAAAATCCACGAACCCACGGCGGGCGGCCCCATCGCGCTCTCAACTTCCAAACGCCCTACGGGAAAAGGGGAATCCCCCAACAAGCACGGTCCTGACTATCAAACTGGGAAATTTTTAGACTTACATCCGCTTTTCGAGCTGTGCGCAGGCGGTGGAAAAGTTCGGGAGACGACCAGGGAAATTATTTACAGAGCAGAGGAAAAACCTCTGAACCTCCTGAAGGCGGTGGTTTTCTGCAGCAATTTCTTGACACTTGTTCCGGATGTCGCACAGGAAGGTTTCTGAACTGTGCACAAACCACTGAATCAGAATCTTAATTCCGCCAAGGTGATAATCCTCAAACAGTTCCAGGAGCTGTTTCGGGATTATGTTTCACTGTGGCGTACTCACTTCGGGGTTCCCGAGGGCATTGATACGCCTCCAGCTTCATCGGGCTTTCCGGGAAAAATTAACAGACGAATGGGCTTGAATTACTTACGCAGTGAACATACATTTCTCAAGTACATAAATTAAAGGAGATACTTGGAGTTAGTCAACAAGAAATTTTCCTGATTATTAGTAAATAATTTAACTAAAAGTAGGCGTGATAACAATTATTTTTATATATTTGAATTGAACACTTAACCCTTTTTGCTCTACTTCAGATCAACATTCTTTGACGTCTTTTTTAAATTTTGTGTTAATGATTTTTTAACATATAATTTAAAAGCGATCAATCCAAAGTTGTTTTTGCGGTTTTCCCCAACAGTTGTTTGAGTTCAAATAAGCATAATTTGTTCGGCTATATCTCGTAAACTTTTGACTGTAATAATTATTCTTAATAACTTTACTGTAGTAATAATTTTTAAAAGCAAATTCAGTCTATACAGATTTTTTCAGAATTTTCTGAAATTGTATTTAGGGTGATATCGAAAATTGCTAATTTGGACTCGGGTATTTCCAAAACGAGAAAAAATTTTATAAAGTGGTTTAAGAAAACTTTATATAATGATACTCATAATACTCCACTCGATGGGTTAAGTAAACTTTTGTTTTTCATCCCCATTTTTCACGTAGGAGTCTTTGCTTGTTTTCCCAAATTTTTAATACAGATGTATTTACACATATACGCGACCAAATTTCAGCGCTATAGTCCCAACAATTTCTAAATAAAATGGCTGTGGACTACAAAAACGGGCAGAAGGGTATTGCAAAATTATAAGCGTTCTTTGTTTTGCTACGGAACCCTAAAAATCAAAATAAACCTATTAAAATTTGAACAGAAAAGTCTTATACTTAGGCTTATTTTTTTTGTGGTTTTCATTTCACATCTTCTATAAATATTTGGAGAAGAATTTGGTTAAAATTTATTTTATTTTATAAGAGGCAACATTAATGGATAAGGAAATTAATAGCATTTAATCGAATTAAATTATTACAAATTTTTGTAGATGCTTTTAGCAGTTTTTAGTGAGTATTAGCGTAAATCATGGTGGAAACGAAAATAATAATGTCCCGCATTAACATGTTAGTTAGGAAAAAATCAAAATATGGATCTTTGCAAAACGTCATTAGATCTTTTAAAAAACCTAATTTATTCTCCAAAAAATAGAATAATGTATCCCAGATGTTTAACAAATTTATGTTAACAAGTTCAAACAAACTTTCTGGCTTCTCTACCTCCTATAGGATTACTTCCTTATTGACAAACTTTCGAAATATGTAAACAACCTATACGCGTCTGCCTCAATGTTTTCCATCATGGGGCTATTTTGGTCCTACTCACATAACTTTCATGAAAACAACATTTGTTTTTAAATACATATATCGAATGGAAATTTTGGAGTTATCGTCTTTATAGAAAAATAAAAATAACAAAGACACGCTTTTTCTACAACTACTTGCCTTAACCTCTATTATTCAAAACAACTGATGAAAGTATTTTTATTTATTTATTTTAATAAGTTCGGTAGGCATGTCGTTTATTGGATCTTGCTGAAATAGATAATACCATTTCATGAAAGTATTTGTGTTTCAAATGACTTTTAATTTTAAAAGACGCAATATGTCTGTTCATCACAAACTCTTTTGATTAAAGTTGTTCAATTTGTAACTTCATAAAGTTTTGTTTGCCAACTGTTGTACCAAATACAGTCTATTTAAGTCTGCGATCCTTTTCATGAAAATTCATGAATAAACGAATTATTTACGCATCAGGACACTTCCTCATTATGCCGTAACGTAGAGAAAACCCCATATTGAAGCCACCCGATGAGAGGAGCCTCCATGAACAACTAGCTATTATACAGATTATTACGCATACTAGTCGAGGGATCGAATTGGGTTTTGTTCTATTGACGGATAGTCGAAATATGCAGATGATTTATAGATTGATTAAATTATAGAGCTTGCTTTAATACTGCTTTGACTTTTGACCTTCTATATAAAATAAGATCGAGACTTTTTACTTTAGTCAGAGCCATAATTAGATAGTGTATATAGATATACATATAGCTTAACAAAGTTAAAGGGGAAAATCTGTAGTTTTTAAAATTAATTAAAATAACTTTGCGAGTAATTTTTACACGATTGCAAAAGCAGTGGTATCTACATGTTCCGAAAATACGTAAATACAATTCGTATTACAATAATATGATTAAATCTGTAATTTATTCAAAAACGCAGCTTTCCTGATTTAATAAAAACATTTTGTATCTGTTGGATCTGGATTATTGCTTCAATATTGGATTATTTATTACAAAACGATTGCTAGTTAATATGAAGACATTTAAATCAATATCGTTCAATGTTGGTTTAAATCATTTGTCATCTAGGGTAATTTTAAAGTAAGTGAAGCCGAAAATCAATAAACTTAAATCTTGAATGTTTGAATAAATCATTCTACTAACAAAAACTTGTTACAATATTTTGAGATGCAAAAGGTTGCTACTTAAATTTATGAAAAGGACGTGTAGATTTCAATGGAAATGCAAAATAAAAGGAATTGTGTTCGATTGGGAACATCCTTTAAGTGTTACTTTTCAATTGAATTATCTTTAGGAAAAAAATGTGAGCCAGCTGGTTTCCTATTGAATTATTTCTATAAATGTTAATTTTCAATTGAATTGTCTGTAAGAAAATAAGATTAAACTACTGATTTTCAACTTGTTATAAAAAGGTGACTAAAGCATATGCTATACGCGGTCTTGCGTACATGTACATTGTACATATACTAATTATTAAGGTGAATTTCCTTATTATTACGCACTGTCCCTTTCACAAATAATCATTTAATACAGACTGTTGATGAAAGGGAAAAAATAATCTTATTTTTTTTTAAACTTTTTAATTGGTTATCTCACTTGTTTAATAGAACCTTCAAAACGAAAATTTCTCTTTCATCTTACCTCACTTCGTAATGCTTTAAAATGGTGAATGTTATATGTATATAAGCCATATGATGTTAAGCTCATTGACCACAGAGATTTCGTCATTGTTATTTATAGCAAATTGGTAGTAAGAAAGTAGGTATAGTAAACATTTTGGCTACGGAAGTGTAAATTTAGAGTCGCTCGCAGAACTTAATTTGTAGTCAACTACTCGGAGTGTAGTTGTTTATTGCAAAGCTACCATAAAACCAGCAGCGGCTTTGGTAACCCCCGAAAAATTACGGCCAACTGTGGCATCTATTGGGCGACAAATTTTCCCTGTTGCCTCCTAGGGACGCATGCACTCGTTACATGATGTCAGCTTCGGACTTAATTTACCCATTTAAAACGAGCGGGAGTGGTTGTCCCGAATAGAGAATTTCGAGTTTTCCCGGAGGCCTCGCTGATCCAGCATCTGGCACACTTATTCCTACGCGGCCTAAAATGAATCACAGGACTCCGCCAGGATGGCCGACGTCAATGAGGGCGTGTATGGCCTGGAGCGGGAATTAAAGTCTAAGGAAACCGGGAAAACCATAGGGAGCGGTCTCTGCACGGTTATGAGCACTTCCAGGAGTCGTACGGGCTGACAAAATGCGCCTGATAACTCACCTCCGGAGAACTCCAGGCCATTATTAAATTTAATGAGGTGCGCGTAGCTGAGCGGCGGGCAATTGTGAACGCCCCATAAATATTTCAATTGTCCTCCCGCAAATCGACTTTTCCCGAGTCGGAATTAACCCTGGACACTGCGGAGATTTGTAAGCAAGACAACTCCCAAAGGGAATATAAACGCTTCGATTCGGAGCGAAACGTGCAGCCACAAGAAAATAACGATGAACCTCATTAGACGTAATAACGCGGAACTTTGAAGAGGGGCTGATCCTTGGACGGGAGGGCCAGAGGAAAGTCGCCAGGAGTATTTCTTTCTTCTGGCTCAGGGGGGAAAAATCGGATTACTGACTTATGTGGGTTGACTTGACCTATCGTAATAATGCGACTCAGGGGACGGAGCGTTCACCTACCCAGGGACCGTCGAAGGTAATGAAATTTTATGACATGGATATGAGCTCTTGACTTTCGCCTCTTTGCGTTATAGTGACATAATTTTCCGCAACCCCAACGAGACAGGGCTGATGATGAGTCCCATCTCGGCCGCCGCACCCCGGGCGAATTTGATCTATTCATGAAGCCCGAGTGTTGGCCCCATGATGATGTGCCATTTCAAAATGTATATCTCACATAAATTAAGAAGATACAGCGCCACCTTCGTGTACTTTAAGCGCGCTAAACCATGCAGCTCTCTTTTATTACTGTGGAGAGCCGCAGGGATGCTGCTGCTTTGAATTTTATGAATTTATTCGTCTGACGGGGCTGGGGAGGTGTTTTTAACGATTATACAACGGCCGGGCAAGGGTAGGTATGCTTTTACGCCCTATCTCTATTAATAACACACTTATCCCTCTCAAAGTAAAAATTCAAAATATTACCTTTCTATGTGCGGCAGGTACGAAAAACGAATAGCTTCGAACGGTGAGAAGAGTGCCGTATTTCATATACCTATACGGTAAAGTTATTTAAGGTGTACTAAAAAGCGTTGCTTAATATAAAGAATTGAATAACTTCCAGGGCATAACGCATGTTCTTGTAAGTAAGTCATCAGGACCCATATGCGGAGTAAGTAGGTTTCATAATAAAATATTGTCTCCAAATAGACATGACCTTCTTTTAGCTTTTCGAGATCAAACATCCCATTTACACTAATATGGGCATGAAACAATTTTATGAGCGCTTTCAGTCATAAAAATAAACGTTGCATTTACACTATGTCATGATGGGGATGAGTCAATTTCATGAGCCTTTTCTATCATGAAAATGACACTGGTATGAGCAAGGATATTTAAAATATAAGCAATATCTACATATTTTGACATTTTTTTTATTCGACACTCGACTCAAATGTGAAGCATGAACAATTTTTTCAGTGCTTCTGAACCTCCACTCAATTTTTGCTCCTAGGCATGCGCCAGACAATTTCAGAAACTAATGTGGTCCATGACTTCGTGATTTAACCGTCATGAAATTCATTCATTACCATGAAAGTGTAGTGTCAAACATTATATCATAACCCCATTTTAAAATAAAATGTAAAATATCAATCAAAATTCGTATTTAGAATTTATTTCGTGAAAAGACTTATAAACTATACACCTGTGTCAGTAAAAACCTACCAAACTACCTGTCCAACCTAAATTTTACTGGCGTGTTACTTTTACGTAAAGCAGCTTGCAGTTATATTTTAATAAAAGTATTATAAAATTTTAATTTTAAAGTCCCACGATTCGTCTTCCAGCAATATTGGTCATTGGCGAACTGCTTAAAAACAAGGTGAGGTCCTCAAGAAGGCTTCGGCTCCACATAGTTTATGGAAAATATATTTGATTAATTGGTAATCGTGATGACATTTTTACGAGTTATTTTAACGAATTATGCTTGCCCATAAACCAATTAGCAAAGTATCAATTAAAATCACTTCAAATAAAATCGATTTGCATAGACGTTTATACATTTGTACCTATGTAAGCCACTTGCAAAACCAACATTCCCGCAATAACATTGTGCTTGAAAGATAACAGCCTTGGGGATGTGCACCACCCTGAAACTAGAGGAACCCGGCAAAATTTGACCCATCCCAAAAGTATTTGAAGTGTAAAACGATTTGAATAATTACTGAAAAGACGCTTAGATACGGTTCACGCCCATTCTAGAATAAATTAAAAGGCACTTTCGAGTGCCCTTTCGAAACGAAGGCCATTCCAGCAGCAGTTTTTCCTTTTCACTGCTGGCGGATGCAGAAAAACAAATTCAGCTTTTGGCCCAAATTGCAATTGCAGAATTGCACTGTAGATACAGTTCTTTTGCATCCATTTCATTTCGGCTACAATCACCGGGAGCTGCAGCCCTCAGCAAACGTCACGAGGTGGCCCACTCAGAGGCCCCCCGGCGGCGATGAAAGTGTTTTGGCCTTTTATCAAGATTGATTCAAGTAAAGTTGGTACGTGGATTCTGGCAGCCATCAATCAATGTCCTGACTCCCGGGTCCCAGTCCCAGTCCCGGTCCCGGCCCCGGTCCCGAGGCTACCGCGCCGGGTGGAGCAAAGATCTCAGGCAAAGGGGCGACTCCAGTCAGGCTTTGATAATTGGTTTAATTCGGCGATGTGTTTTTCCCTTCGCACGTGAACTTGATCCTCAAAGTGTGCCAAAGTAAGCCGGATCTGGTGGCGGCAAAATTGGGAGAGAGAGTTTGTAAACAGCTTCATTATTAAAGTAGGTCAAAAGTTTGAAGTGCGAGTCGTTAACATCGTTTTATGTAGAAAGTTCGGGCACATATCAAAAATAAGTGGGCGATAACGCCGTCCAGATCCACCTCCTGGAAAATGGGTCGTGAACCAGAATTCAATTACGAATCGTCATCCCTTAAGTCGTTATCGCATTTTCTAAGCGATAGTGGCGGCATGCTGAAATTATTATTGGCGAATCAATAAGCCGCCACTCAAGCCAATCAAGCTACACCGCGCTTGTTATGGGTGAAACACCTGTTTTCACTAACCTGCTGAATTTATTAATTGTGAACCGCAAGAAATTAATTTTGTCCCTTGAGCGAGGAAACCCGAATTCCTCGAGCACTGTGACGAAATACGTTTTTCAAACTCCAGAGATTAAAAAACTTTGAAATTTTCTTCCTGGAACTTTTTCTTCTCGTTACGTAGTTGAATTTATTGACATTATGTTTCCAAAGTTTCCTCCCCAAACGTATGGTGCAATTAAAAAGTTTTAAATTGGCAGCAGATATAAGCAAAGTTTAACTTATTTTTGCAAATTCCGTTTCATGATGAATTCGAATCACTTCCGTGTTGCTTCTTTAGAGTAGGAGCGATTCTTTTACGTGTCGTGCCCTTTTCGCTTTGGAGTTAATTTTGGATGTACAAGGGCGAATATTTTATTTTGGTTCATAAGTAACACTCGGATGGCACAGTCACTTTTAAGCTTGGGAATAGTAATAAAATAGGTAGGAAAAAACTTTTAAGAGTTTAATAAATCAATATTTATTGACTACATAAGACGTTAAACTCTTAGTTGGCACCTAGAGATCAGATTGTCCCCAGCTTCGTATTAAAAGGTAAACATTTTAAAGCTGTTTCTTATAAGAAAAAAATTGTTAAATTCTAAGTTTTATTTTTTCTGAATTTAGTAATATCGCATGAACAGATTAAATCAAATTACATAATATATTGTTTACATATATGTACGTATACATTTGATATGGCAGAATTTGATACACAATGGACAAACAGAAAGTCTTTTATTGCGGGAAGCTTAGGTTTTATTCTCTATCTTTATATTTTAAGATAAAACACGAAGTATGTACATCCGAGCAGAAGTAGCTTAGTTGTGCCCACAGGAAGAAGCTTACACTCCCCATGTAAAGAAATTACCGCCCCAAAGGTCTCAGTGACTATCCCCTATGAAACATGAAGCAACCAGTAGTTGCGTCTGTCTCCATCTAGATACAATACGAACTTGATCTGCTCCTATTTCAATTCGAGCTAAATGAGGTTGCCAAGCAAATCCCTGCGAACGTTCAGCCGTTTTGAACTGGGAAAACTTCCACTGTTTTATTGTCCTAATCCGAGGTGAAGTATATAAACAACGAGTGTATTTTGTAACCCCTCGGCTGCACGGGCAGTGATCTCTAGTGGAATTCCTATAACAAAGTTACAACTTGCAACCGACGAGTTTTCTTGAATTGGAGCAATGTGTAAACTTCCCGCAGGTATTTCCTGTAATTTTTAGTTCAGAGAATGACGAATACCCCGAGGAGTACAAAGCATACCTACCTTCTTTTCTCGGATTTCCATTATCTAGGATAGGAAACTTATTTCACATATTAGATTCTGGTCGAATTGGATGGAATTTAAGTGTTGGTGAATAATATTAAATGCAGCAATTTGGTACTGAGGAGGTGCAATCGTATACTATCAGAGTTGTGCAAGTCGAAATTGAAAAGTTTGAAACTATTTAAATAAAAGTTATTAATGCAACATTAGGAATTATAGGCTTTGCACATTAAGACAATGCTTGTTTTCACGCATGGAATATAGTTTAAACGAATTACATATATTTAAGTTAATTCATATTTATTTGAAAAAAAAACTTTATTTCGTTCAAGTATTCTTCCGTTTCATGTCGGTATGGGTCCTCAAACAAATTATATTTTTATATACATTGACACTTACATATATGTATTACACCTTGTAGTTGTAATTCTACTAATTTAATAGTGAAACACATATCAATATGAAAAGATTGAATAGAAGCAGCGTTTAATTTCAGTTGTGAATTTCTTAATTTAAATCGAAATGTTTTCTTGCATTCTGAAGCCCATCGGCAACTAAAAGATATAATTCTATATTAGAAAATTTGTCTTACATTTAATTTAAATTAAAAACAAATTACTTGAAGTAATTAAAAAATTTAAAAAAATATGGGAACTTCTTTCAATACACACGAAATATACATATCTTTTGAAAAATTTTAAATATTCTAAAACCGAAAACAGTTAAAACAAAAATCATAGATTATGAGGCTTTGCAGATTTAACCTATGTACCTAACTAATATAAATTTTATATAAAATAAGTAGTCCAAAAACAGATGAAAGAAATATCTTTTAAATATAATTTAATTCTAAGCTCGTCAAAAAAAGCTTGGAATGTGTTAAAAACAGGATGAAAATTTCCCTACAATAAAAGGAGGGAAATATTTATATCGTGTTGGTTGCTTTTACAATTTTACCCATTCTACTGCTAATTGGATAATTTGTTTCAAAAATTCCTTTAAACTCCAGAAGTAAGCCAGTAGGTTATTTGTTGTAAAAATGCCAGAGGCAGCTATGTTTCTGGCAAAAGGAAATCATTATTGCGTTTAAAGTTGTTGGTACATTTTTACGGCTGAGGGCGCAATTTTTCCGTCCATTATCTCGAAAACCTTCTGTTGTTAAAAAATAAATCAAAAGCGTAAAGGAAATCTTTCAGTCGCAACACACCCGGCGGCACCTTGAATACCTCTCCAATTGAGAAAAAAATATCCGAAGGGCAGTCGCCAAAGTTGCAACCTTCGAGCAAGAAAGAAGCCACCTGAATATTCTTTGCCTTTGCTTGCCCTCGGAACAAGCAGTTGCTGGAGGAAGCCATTGTGTCTGCTCTTTGTCCTGCGGTGAAATATTCCTTTATAGTTTCATTGTCCCTGACCATATTTGCTACATCAATTAAACATGACTATGCTTCTAAGCCAGGGGTGCACAAATGTGTGTGATTGCACGTTCGTTTAGAAAAAAGAAACTCCTTTCTTGCATTCTTCGAGCCCCGGCAGCACATACCCCGTGGGTTCCAAGAATGACTTCATATATTTCAAAACTTCTCAAGGAATTATTCCCCCGTGCTCGTCTTTTAGTTCTCCTTTAATTTTGGGGGAGGGGTGGTGCAAAAAGTGGAGCACATGAAATGAAATTCAACACATGAGCTGAGCTTCTCTTTATTAACCCTTGCGAGTGGCGTGGCCCAAAAAGGGGCCACAGAGGCTTCACCTGGCATAAAGGCCCCAAAACAATGCCCTTCGTGACACGGTGCCATAGTTCATCGGCCGGGATTAGGAGAACATCATGTCTTCCAGGACTAATACTTCATTTTGGCCGGCACGATTTATGCTCCCCTCACAAAGGAGCCCTTTGTTGGGGGCGCGATAGGCCCCCGAAAGGGGCGACTTAATTGCAGACGGTGTAATATGTCGCCGGGCTTTCGCCAATCCTGCTTAAAATATCGGGATGAAAACGGGCATTTAGAAAATTAATAGTGCTTTGTCGACGGTACGCCCGCGCCGCCACCGGCTCAACGCCAAATAATTTCCCGATAAGGGAATTAGGAAATATGCTTGGCTGGCAGGGCTCCCAACAAAAATAAGGAGGACCACCCACGCCCTAGGTCCTTCCGAACAGGAAATCTGTTCTCGGCAAAAAACGTGTATTTCGTTTACTCGGTACACCACCAAGGAAATCACGTAGTAATCAACTTCTTTGTTTACCCCGAAATTTCTCAGAAGGGGAGACCTCAAGACGGCGGCATTGGCGGATTATTTTTACGTCGAGTTGAGTGTTTGCCTTTCGGTTATAAATTGTTAGATTTGAGGCGAGGATGATATAACGCAATTCGGAGCCGCATTTCTTCTAATTTAATTTTCCTCGATATATATCTTAAGTCTGAGCAGGGGCTATACACCCCCTGTGACATTTTTATGCGCGTCAAATACGAGGGTGACGCTTTTATCCGGGAACTCGATGATTTTTTTACTTTTTCCAAAAACGAAAACTTTTTAAATATGTGAGAAAAGTGGGAATACCTACGGGAGCGTTTGAAAAGTTATGAATATTTAACTCATTCACATTATGTCTCGTTAGAAAATCGTTTGAAATAAATTCCAAATTGAAATAGAAAGGATATTTTGACAAATTAATACTTCTTATAGACACGTGGTCTCTCAGGATCCAGACTTGTTCAAAAGTTGTCACTTGACTTGATACTTGTTTAAATAATATTAATCTATAAACAATTGTAGGATACCATAGGAAAGTAGATCTAACAGACCTAAGTGAGCAAAATTCGTTCATTTCATATGTGTTGAAAGGAGAATTAGCAAAAATCTACATTTCTGTTTTGGAGAAGTAAGTTTCATAAAATTAACGTTGTCAGCCTAAACCCAAGTTTTAAGAATCAGGAAAAATTAAATAAAATTAGCAGTATAAGTTTGGCTCTCTGATACAGTAAACTCAAAAATTTTTTTTTAATTTTATATGCCAAATGCAATATACATTTTCAATATTTAATTATTTATAGATAATAATTCAATTAGGGAAATAAGTTACGACTTTTGATTATTAATATGTTTATTTCTAATATTACTATATACATAGAACAAAAATAACAACAAAAGAAATGTCTATTTAGAACAATTTTTGAAACATTATCTACTATTAGCTAAGGATAGCAGAAATCAGTTGTTTAAATAATATATTACATAATCAAAATATTACCTAATTGTATGATCATTTTTGAATCAACAAAATCACATTTGATTCTAACTGCTAGGACAAAGTGTGAACATCGGAGTCACCTTATAGACAAGGTTAAATGTGTTAACGTTGTTTACCAACTATATAGCGGGCATAAGAAATGCAATTGAATAAGTAAGTACGTTTCTTGAACGAAAATTATATCAAAAAACTTTAAACGTGTTTTTATTGAAACATAAAGAGTTTGTGTTAATTTTTCATGATGTATCGTTTAATAATAAACTTTTAAATAAATACTCATTAAATAGCTCATATTTTATGAGAAAACTAGAATAGAGTATTTTTGATGTACCTGAATTTGGTAATTTCTAAATCCAAACAAATTTTCCGGCATTAATTTGTCACTGCTCAATTAATTCCTATATCCACATTTCCTTTACTTCCTTTGAGTTTTAAAGAATCTTTCTAGAAACCGTTTGACATATTAATAATGTGTTTTCATTGGATTTTTTTTCTTTAGTGTATAAACAGTTCCCGGAAAATCTGCAGTGGCTTTTTGTGGAAATTCTTATTAAACAAACAATTGTGAATATTTTACGGGATCATAATTTTGTTCGTGAAATTGGTATCATTTTTGCCATTTAAACGTTAATTTCTCAGAAATTATTTGACATTCATTATCTTTTATTCTATGTTGCTTGAAATATTTTGCTTCTGAGAAAGTTTTTATGAGTGCTTAAGTATTAGGTGCTGGTTTTGGAACCTTTAGAAGGTGCCTTCTTTAGAGAAATTTGAGGTATTCAATCAGTTTTTAAAGTTTCTAAGTTTTTGTGAATATAAAATGTGAATGCTTTACTAAAGATAATTAAATATTAATCAAAAGTAAAATAACATCATAGATGATGCTTTTAACGGATTTAAAACTTTCTTTAGTTTTATGTGTAATTTATTTTTCGTATTTTCATTTCCAAAAGAAAAATGTCTAGTTTGAATACTTTTCCAGAAGGAAAATTAATAAAACTAATTGGGTAAAGTGTCAATAATAATTACTTAGTGGTAGGTTATTTCAATAGCTCAAGGGACTTTCAATCAATCCTGAATCCTTAAGCGCACACAAATAACTCGTAATTATTTGTAATTATTTGTCACTCAATGACTTAGCAGAAAACAAAATTAATTTCGTGTGCAAAGCATGGTCGCAGTAAAAATGAACTGACTGAGCTAAAAAAGAAATCTAATTTTACTGCTAGTTAGGTGCTCGAAATTGACATATGCTCGATTTATTGGCATTATTATTTTCGGAAGCTTTTTACTGCCGTACATTAAACTGCTTGTCAGCTTAATGATGCACGGGAAAAAGTACACACTGCGTTTTATTTCATTTTGAATGTATGTAGACAGAGCTATCGGCCGTTCACATAATTAATTGGCGATCGATACTTTGTTGCATGCAATTATTTACCCACTCGCATTGTACAATTGCCTTGACGTGTCTGATTCAATATAATTGTCAAAAATAATAATTACATCAAATGCAAGTAGGTACTAAATATAAAGGATTTAACATCAATTACAGCAAATTATCGCGTTATGAGTTGTTCGGCAAAAAAGGCGTGCTCCCGGTGGCGATTTAAGTTAATTATTGTTATGCCAAATTTACCAGTTCAGGTATGCCAGGTAGAACCCATTTTAGTGACGCACAACATTAAGACAGGCCTCGTGTCGTAAATATCCTTTATCCCCCTGCCAGCACATTTATCCGGAATTGCAACTACGGCGCTCTTTGTCTCCTCTTGTGTCTATTTGAACATTAAAAAGTTCATAAACTTCGGACATAAACATGTACCAGATGTTATCATCGTGTCGTTTTGTGAGGAGAAAACTTTCGTCATTATTCTTTGAGCTTAATGGCGTAACTCATTAAATATTTCCGCGTTAAAGGAAATAAAGTTCTGGCTTCATAAAAATCCAAGCTGTTATGAGAGCTGTTTCCTGGTCCAAACAATATTTCGAAGCCTTAATGATCCTCATATCTTCCGGGAAATAATTTTTTTTTTTTTGTATAGATACATATAATAGTTTGCAAAACATGAGGGTTTGCTTGGAGGGCTCAAAATATTATTTAAAAATCAAAAAACAAAAACATAAAGAAAAATCGATGCTATGATGAATTTCCTCATGCAGAGGTAAACCTTTCCGTTGCTTTTGTGCCTTTGTACAAGAAACGTGAAAAATATGAAATGATGTTATGAGACTGTAGATTTTCATCATTTAAATTAGTTTATATGGTTTAATGATAAATCGATCTTCTGTTTACAAAAACGAATCATACAAATTAAATCAAACTATTTGTATATGTTTGTTTTAGCGATATGAGATTTGTAATAAAATGTTGTCCGTGCCTTCAGAAATTCAAAGCAAAATAAATTACATATTATTCTACTCGATTAACAATTTTTTATACCAAAAATAGGGATGTATTATACGCTACATGGATTTTAAAAATTTAGAATTGGAAATTTTATATACATATGGTGATTTTTAAAAAAGTCTATAATTATCAATCTTGATATATCACCAAATAGAAAGTTACTATTTAAACAGTGTTTTAAGTCTAGAGCAAAGTGCAGGAAGTAATATAATAAATAAATAATACTTATAAAAAATTTAATACATATATTGAAAATATTGAGAATATTCCAGAAGCCTGGCATTCTAAATGACTAAATGTAACCATTTCCTGAAGACTTTTCTTTTACAAAAGTTATATTGGTATCTACTTAACCTAATATTTCTAGAGGACCGAGTTACAACTGTTCACGCATTACTGCCCAATTAGACTTTCTTATTGAGCTTCTATGTCAGACCGAGCTCAATATTAAAACTCAAACAATATAAATACAAGAACTATGTAGTTTGATCTTCAAACCTGAGTTCAATTTTTCGATTTAAATCTCAGAGCTCAGTCTCTGAACTGCGATCTCATTTTTATGAATACAACCCCTTTATCTTTTATTTGATATCTCACTTGAGACGTACAAAATAAATTAAATGTTGCTTTGAAGAAAATGCTGCGACTATTACAATTGAAATAGCTTATGCCATTTTTGGCATGCTTACAGTTACAGACCTATTTGAGATCGATTTAGAAAGATATATTTAACTGTTTTACAATATAAATAAATATGTTAAATAGGGGCAAAAACATGTGGGTAACCTTCATCCCTTCCGGGGTCTTGCGCAGTGGCGTAGAAAGAGGTTTTTCTTATTTCCTCAATGGCTATCAATATCTGGCCGTAAAACCAAATGCGAAATGACTCAATCGATCGCGATTTTGTCCAACGAGGGTGTGCACCGAACACGCCGGAATTCGAGCTGACACCTTGAAAAGCTTGAAGTAACCCCATCGGCGCGGGGAACCCCAATGTACACGTAAATCGCCTGACAGCGCAATAAATTCGGGACGTTTAAAAACAAGTTCGGTAATAATTTGAGAAATTCAATATTCACTCCTTGCAGGGAAGGAGCCATAATAAATCTTGTAAACAAATAAAACCGGAGTCGCTGTGAGCCGGGGCCTTAGAGCGCATACATCAACCGGGGAACTTAGAGTTGCACGACCGAGCGCTGGATCGGTAGGCAATAAAAATAAATCTCAAGCAGTGAAAATGTCAATTTGCCGGGAAACAAATTTCTGCCAGTTTTGTCTTCGCCAGCTCGGAACGTTCTAATAAATAAAGGTTATATCCGGGCCAATAATAACTGGGAATTACTGAAATTCCAATTTGCAGCACCAGACGACCGCTATGAATACAAACGGGCCCTCTATGCGGTGCGCCGGGCGGACGGATTCGGCCGTCCCCCGGCAATTTGCAAATCTAATTCCGATGGCTCATACTCCTCCTATTCCTAGAAGCCCTTCTCGAAGGACCCACCCTGCAAAGCACGGCTGCAAATTGCTTGCCGAATTCCTCGCTCTTGGCGCCGATAAATTTATGAAATTCCAATAGAACCTCTCCGATGCGGTATTTTCTCCCAGACCGCCCTTTTACCTTTCGACTTAATGAAAATTTTAACGTGTGACTTCTGTCGCTTATTTTTAAGTGAAAACCCCATCCCCCAGTCCGTCCTGCCCCGTCAAGAATGAATGCCCCTAATTGACGTTTCAGGCCGTCGCGATCGAAAGGTGTTGGCCCTACAAACACGGAATTAATGAACCGGCGGCTATCAAACAATTCATCAGTCCCTGTCAACGGGACGCTCGCCGTCATCGAACCGGTAAATCGGACCTGACGTCCGAAGGCAGCTGTAAAGCCCTCGTACTTTGCAGGATTGTCGGACTCAGGTCGAGTTCGACATTGGAAAGACCCTTTGTTATTGAATTTTTCGTTCTACATATCACCCATGAGCGACCTGTCCACGAATGACGATTTTGAAGTTTTAAACAGTCCTTGAAATCCTCAGCAGCTTTGCTAGGCTGTTGCTGCTGAAAATTAATATTTAATGAAAATACATATGCACTTACGTCGCGAGTAGGAGTGTACTTTAATTTAATTGATTACAGAGAGTTAAAAATCTCAAACGCATATAAAATCGCAGCATGATCCATTGTAAATAATGAGCAAAACAAGGCCACCTGGCCATGACTTAAAATCTGATAGTCTTCAATCAATAGACTTAGTCTTGGTAACTGTCTTAGTTCTTATGCACGTTTGGTCTTGGTCTTGGTCTTGCATCAACAGACTAAATCTTGGCCTTGGTCTGTCAGGTATTTATCTTGTCTGCCCAAATATTTTGGAAGATTTTAAGAAAAGTGACTAAATAACTTTCAGCTACTTACATCGTTTAAATAATCAACAAAAAATAGAGGAAAAATATAAAATTTTTCAACTGAACTAGTCATTGAAGAAATCTTCTTATTTCAGGGACTGTAACGATTATGATAAAAAAAAAACAATATAATGTAGGTATATTACGAATACCATTAATTTTTATTTTCGAGCGCTCGATAACGGTCATCAGAACTAGAAGTAGAAATTGATGGATCCTAAAAAACACAAAAATCTGAATTTGCTAAAACTCTGGGAAATATAGTATCAGTAACTTTGATTGGTGCTGGTCCTAAGCGTATGCATGAAAAGAACCTGAAAAATCCCTGAATAAGGATTTTTATATCTAACTTTAATTTTTCCTACCGAAGTTCTGTTTAAGGAATAACGAAATTTTGTATAGTTTTTGAAATTTTTTCATCAAATTTTTAAAATCTTCTACCAATAATATCGAAAATCAAATTTTTATCTTAAATACATTTATCCTTGTACATTTTTTATCTTTATTTGGGACGGAAAATATGGTCCGAACGTTAATCTTTAATGCTTGGTTGGAAGCAATATAAGCATGCTTCTGTAAAAAATTGATGGGAATTTGATCCTAATTCATTAGATTACTTTACATTTCATTATTTGATTTTATATTTAGAACTTTACTAACTAGAACAAATCTTGAATAAATTCCCAATTGTGGGAATTAATGAACTGAAGAATACCCACTCGCATTAAAAGAGCATCTTAAAGTCAATCATATCCGGGTGCCGTAAGCAGCAGCCCAAGGACGTTTCCTTAACCCAAATTCCGAGACCCCCCGCGACCTACCAAAAGTTATTCCGAAGTCCATATATTTCAGCTATTGCAATAAACGCCACAGAAACCCAAAAACACGACCGTGTACACCCATATTGCCACGTTTCTTTGTCTTTTTAAAATTACATGGATATCCCTGTAGCCCTGGGGGCCTGGGATATGTGAAATCTTTCCCTGCTTTCTCTTGGCGGCAAACTGGTTTTTGATTGCCCATATCTGAGGATTTTATTGCAACACTTTGTCCTTTTAAGAACGATAAAAAAGTACATTTGTATCCACAAAGGAACGGTGGTGAACTTTTTAAATAGCAAAGCAATGGCTCCGTTGTTTCGGAAAGGGACAAACGCTTTTACCAGATTCGTTTACTGTGAACACGTTTCGGAAATAAAATTGAAAGATTACTAAAATAACGTGCGAAACGCTTGCATTCATTAATTGCAAAGCGATGTGCTTGTACAATCGTTTTAATTTATTTATTACAAAGTGTATTGAACATTATTTACACCCCAATAAACAGAGTTTGTAATGTAATTACAAACAAAGCTGTTGACTTTAATATGCTTCGGCTATTTCACTTTATTTTATTTTAAATTTGCGCTAGTGTAGAATTCACTGGTGGACCAGGTATTTCAAAACCATTCCTGTCAGATGCAAGAAAATCCACTATTATATTTATCGCGTGCAGATTTTACTTTACCACCAAAAACTTCGAAATAAATCTGCGTTTTTGGATTTAAATATTTTATTATTTTCTTTGTAAGATATCACAAATGAGGAAATTTGGTGTCCATGCTACATACATATTTCTTACGTGTTGATATGAATTGGTATTCTTAAATTAATAATTCAAAATCGAGACTGTCTTCATTGTTAAAATATGTAGGTAAATCCATAACCCAAACAAGCTAGTCAGGGATATATTTGTATCTACTTATCTCGGGTCTACAAGAGATTAACAAATAAAATTTTGAAATATGCTACAAAAAGGGTTTCAGTTTTTTTTTTTATATCTATTAGAATAATCAATTTTCAAGAACACTTTGGTAGTGGTTCTTGCATATTTTGAGATTTGTTAAAGTATGTACTTATAGACTATGAACTTTATTGTTCTTAGTAACTAATTGTGGTGTATTCAAAAATATCTGCTTGTGAAATCAAAAGAGTGTGTAACAAACTATGAACGTTTTCGTAAGTATACAGCTGGTGCAGAGCGGCTTTATCAAAATCATCCGGGTGTGATTTGATACCGAGCAAAATGACAAATTGGAAACAGTTTGTGGCGTGCGCTTTTCTTTAGGACTAACTTCAGAGTCCCTCCGTTTCCATCGTCACCGCCGGAGCCGGCGAGGAATAATTTATCCGAGCCTTCCAGATCCAGAGGCACATTCGTGCATTTTGCATCATTTTGAGGAGGGTGCACTTGCAGATGTTCCTCCTCGAAATGCATGTTTTCCTCGTGTTTATCTTGAGATTACACCTCAGAAAAGTGCAGTAAACGTGCTCTTAACTTTCTGTTCGCACAGCCTTCAAAGCACTTTATGGAAAATTTTCCGCATGTGCTGTGCCGAAAACTCGACCGACTACTTTTGGATTTAAATTATTTTGCCGTGCGACTGATTTTGCGGCTCAGCTCGTCCTTTTTGTGTCGTGTGTGAGGTAAGTGGTGGCAAGTCGAACGGAAACATCTAAACGGCTTCGGCTCGATATGAAGTGGTCGCCTCTATACAATTTCGTCACTTTAACTGCTCTTAAGACGTTCCGGCGTCTTACCTTCTTTCAGATATTTGAGATAGAAAATATCTGCAGAAGAACATTTGCCAGCCGGGTCTGGTGCATTCAGTGCATTCGGTGCATTCGGGCAACATATCAAACGACACATTCGCTGCAGGCTCTGCAAAATATGGCGACGACGGAGAAAAACTTATCATGCCTTTTCCGTGTAAAGAAGGCTCCAGTATGCGATGGAAAGAGCAATTAAGTCGCACTGATGGATCTCTTTTTCAACAGTCGAGCAAACAATTAATTTGTCAGAGGTAGCTGAAAAATGCAATCGCAATTCTGCAGTCGACACCGCCTTCGGCTGCATATTCAGACGTTCCCCATTAATTTCTTCGACAGAAGTTTTCTTCGGCTCAGATCTTTTCCGTGTCTCCAAGGAACTTCCCAATTACAAGATTTTAGTGGTACGTCACTTGTGCTCGAAGACCATGTGACGCGAGGAGGTCTGGCAATTTCCTTTCATTTCATTTCATTTTGTAAAAACGTCGAAAATGGCTGTTACTTGTGGGTAATCTTCACAAAGTTTGTATGCGCTCAAGACCACGCCGCGCCGCCCGGTTATCTGTTGGGCGAGTAATTTTCGAAAAGGTGGAAGGTGGTTGGATGAAACCCTGGTTTTGGATGTGAATCGTCCACGAGGGACATCCAATGGAGAATTTTATGATTCTCAGTTTACGACTTAAGTACGTGTGAGACTTGAGGAAGTTTTTGAAGAAAATTAGAGGGTTGCATTTATGTGAGAACTGCACTTAATTTACGATTCTTCTTCTAAATATTTTACGATTCCGAGAAGCTGGGTAAATGGTTTAATTTATCTCAGCACACTTTAGAGAGCGACGTGTTTACACGAACACACACGGATTTGTACTGTGGCAGCTTTTTCAAAATTATTGGGATAATTACATTTTGAAGTCTCTAATATGTAAGTTGTAAAATCTTTAAATCTTGAAAAATAACAAAATTCATTCACACATTTCCATAAAGTTACATTGCAAATTGGGACATACATAGGTATACCTTAAGTTAATTATGAATGATTTTAGCTTTTTGTTTAAACATATTTTTCTACTTTCAGTTTTCAAATTTATTAAGTTAAATATGGGAAATCAAGCGTCCGTACAATTTTTTCTGCGTATATGTTCATCATTTTGATCCAAAACCAACTTTCTTACAAAGTTTTTATCAAAATCTGTGAGCAATTAATATGTCTAATTCTTAGTTTGTTTTTAGGACCTAATAAAATCTTTAATTTTTTCTATTTATGTTTCATGTCACCTGTCTGTTACTTTGGTATTCTTAAAAGAAAATTATTGCAAAAAATGTCGTTGTGCTAAGCTCAAAAATTTCGTTATCAAACTGGTTTTATCCTATGTAATAGATTTGAATTACAGATCGAGCCCTAACGAGTATAACTAGTGCTATTTTTATTTTTGTATTCAGAAGTACAATTATAAACTGATCTGTATGGGGTTAATAAATACAGAAATCATTTTTTAGAACAATCTGTAAACTCCGTGCTTTTCATTTATGATTCCTCGTATAACATCTTTGAAAAATCTGAAAGAATATCTTAGAATGGAAAAATTCCAGTTAAGAACCAAGCAAACCACATTTGATGAGAAAATGTTATTCGATCTTTTTTTCATCGCTGTATACATATAGATTACAAAAGGTAAATATTGTTGATGTTGGGAATAAATTCGTTTAATGCTGATTAAATAAAAAAATCCTAAGAAATAAATCATGAAAAAACCCATTCCACGTAAGCTCTGCGCTTTTCAGTCTAGTCAAGGTGATAGATTCCCTTTTATCTTAGGTGGAATAAGCAGACTAGAATATTTCATAAAAGACTGGGAGCATACATAAAGTCTGACTACACATTGGAATCAATAAGAATCCTGAAAAGCATATCGGAAAAATAATATTCTCGTGGGGAAAGTATGGGTCTTCGAACAAAGGTAAATCGATATTCGGTTTTTCCAACATAGGGAAGAGCATTAAAATGCTTTTGCTCTCGGAATGATTCAAATTGACGGATGCAAATCGGAATGGGAGTGGAATCATTCACAACTCACTCTCTTACTATGCTTTGATAAAGGCTGGCAGAGGTCTTGTCTTAATTACGATTTTCTATATAAAATTGAAGGAAATTTTAATTGCTGCTATAATCGTAGAAATGCAAATAAACTGCACGAAACATGCTCGTCATTTTGCAATAAAACAGTGAACGAAAGGGCCATTATGCTTCGGTGAATACGAAAGGGTTCCGATTTTAGGTCAAGCCGAGTACTTGCTGCCGCCATTCCGGTCTGGAAATTCGTCTGGACGAGTGTGGTGCAAGTACCTTTTCTGCTCGTAAAAGAAGTTATTAATACCGTGTATTTCGCAAGCGAAATTTGTAGAGAGCCCAAGAGGCGGTGAAATAATTTCATTAAAAACGCATGTCGTCAGGACTGTCGCAAATGCGCCCATATCCGCCCGGTCTTGCACCCATGTCCAAACAAATGCGTCCAAGTGTAACGACTATTTTAACCAGCATTTCGCGTTCATTACTCCGACTTTGGTTCTGATGAACGTTTCAGAAGCAGTGGCAATTCATCGACAAACAAAATTCCAACTGCGGACGCACACCCATTCAAAGGAGGTCAAGGAGAAACCCACTCAGACCAAAATGGTTTTGTCATACTTTAGTGTTTATTTATCTTCCAAATGCCATTTGCCTGCTGAAAGGACTGGCAACCAATCTCAGGATTTGCGGCTGCCGACTGAGCCCACAATTCTGTCATTTAGCAGAAATTGTTTTGGCCGTATGTCGTCACGGTTAAATAAATTAAAGAAATTAGGATGGAATTTTCAGCCATCCTATCTAGTTGAATCCTCTAAGGCTCTTCGTAGATTGGTATTAAAATCCATACGAATTTAACTTGCTCAACATAGTAATCACAAATCGTAGGTTGGTTCGCATTTTAATGAAAATCCATCTAAATTTAAAACTTGATAGCATGTTTATTAGTTCCAATTATATTGAATTAGGTATATTGTGGGTTTTGGAAGAATTTGATTTAGATTCTAACAATGCTCCCACTTTTCAAATTCATTTTACACAATGCATATAACATCATGCACTGCTTTAATTATAATAATAATAAAAAACGAACAATGCCAATGGGGTTGAATTAAATTTATAATTTTCCTGGAACGAAAATAAACATTAATGTATTAAAATTAGTTTGCAGTTTTCAGCTTTTCGCAGAAATACTAATGAACAAAATTTAGTACAAAAGACAAAACACAAATTTTAACTCAATAATTGGGGTTAAGCGGATATTATTGCCAGAATTCATACGAACTATAATTCGCAATATTCCCGATGCATTGCATAAGGAGCCTTAAAGTCAGCATAATTCTATCTGTTTATGCAAAACAATTTTTTTACTTTAACCACCGTCCACTTTAATCCAGTAATTGGTGGGTCGCTCCCGAAAAAAGGCGGACGAATTTATCTAGGCGCAAAAAGTAAAAGGGACGAAGGAAACACTTTTCCCAAAGGCCGCAAAGGATTATAGCAATAAAGTGATGTCGCTGATAGCACCACAAAGAAGACCACAGGACTAATTTTGCATTAATTGGAATAAATTGTGCAAATCTGAGAGCGCTTTCATCTCGTAAATAATCTCACGCCCGAGAGGTGTGAAAAATGCTTCTAGGAAAAACTGGTAAACAAGAACTCTTCCAGCAATTTGCGCTAATTAAAGAGGTTTTGCAAGTCCTCATTCTGTTTCTCAAAAACATACGCACACTATGTATCTATGCATACATTCAGGGTGCGTTCGGAAAATAATCCGGGTGCAAGTAAAACGTTTTTAAGATGTGATAGGTACTACTTGAAAAGAACACGTCCCCTTTTGATTTATGAGATTTTCGAATCGAGCAGACGAGTCTTGAAATTCGCTGTGCGTGACTTTGTGCTACGGTAACGTGGCGAAAGAAATTTGCCTGTTTTCAAAGTGAAAAATGTTTTCACAGCACAGAGAGCATGGAATGTGTCGTCATTTCACTTGATTTACGTTTTTGCAGGATACTTAACCAGTGGTAGCTTTAACCACGGAAAATATTTAGTTGCACCTTATCTCCAAGGGGAGCATTTCAGTATAAACTTGGCGTGAATTAGTTGAAAATTGATTGAATTTTGTCATATACTCGTATATAGATACCTACAACTCATGCGTGTTTTATTAGTTCGAGAGTATCGAAATAATTAAAATCCTCCACATTTAAAAATGTATGAAAAATAGTATAAAAAAGTATAATAGAAGTCAGTTTTCTCTTGGTAACTATGTTGCAACATAAAAAAAAATATCAACTTTAGAAAATTTGTATGAAATTAAGAAACAACATACCAGTCAGCTTTTCAGTTTTTTTAATTATGAGCCTTTTCCTGGAAAATATCAGATAATTTAAAAATCTTCCGGCTTTTTAAAATTTCATGCTATTTTACAATATAAACATGAGTTTATTTTATTTCAGTTTTATTTTTCAGAATTTCAGTTTTGTCTATGTCGTACGTAAAATTTGGGCGAACATACATAGAGCAATTTATTCATGCATTTTTGTTAGCTTTAATTTAAAAGGAAAAACATTTCATTTTTATAGTTTTCTTTTAAAGTTGTATTAGTTTTATTAGTTAAAAAAAACAAATATTATCTGGTCATGTACGTTTCGGTGCCTTGGATGTATAATGAATGTTTATAATAAATTAGTTTGTGATTTGTGATTCATAATAACGTGAATACAAAACCAATGCAGAATAAAGTTCACGTTATGAACAAACAAGTCAAACTTAACTGCAGCAACCACTATTAAAAAGCGCACCACTAAACAAACATTAAGGCTAACAAACATGCAAGAGTTTCATTTAAAATTAAAGGTGCGGGGCCGGCGGATAGGATTGCAGGAACCATCTAGACTTGCTCACTTTATAAGGGCAAATCTTCTGTTTTATGTGCAAACATCGCCGACGTCGGAGACACTAAATTTCTCGGGCCCCAACTACTCTGGGGCAGGAATTTAATTTTAATCAGTGACGGAAGAAGTATCCGTGTTCCCGCATCAGGGAGCAAAGAGCTGAAAGCATCTTCTATAGAACTTATTAGGTTCATAAGCTGTGCCAATATTCACATATATATTTTTTGCCTCACATCTCTCGTAGGGTCTTGGCAAATATTTTTTTTACACTTGAGCGTGGAACTTGCCATCAGGAAGGTACTTCATCTGCTCCAGATTCGAACGAAGTATCTCCGATGAAAAGCGGAATGTAGTCGCAGTGATAAGATTATCTGCAGAGGGTAGTGTGCCAACACCCTTGGTCTGGTGGAGCTCTAAAATGTTTATATTAATAAGGAAATTTAATATCCATCAGAAAATCCTCTCTTACTGATAGCTATTTTTGGATCATATTCTGCAGCTTCTGCTAATAATTGAAAATTGTACCCGATAGATGAGTAGGGATTTAAATTGAATTGCTACTTGTGCTATATTACAGTCAGCATTAATAATTAAAAGACAGTGTAAGCGATATCCAACACAAAACCGCGTTCTTGATTGAAGGGAAGCTGAAGAGAACTGGAATATTATTTCTTCGCTTCTCGAGAAATGCTGATGGTATAAAAGATATTAAAGGTAAATATGCCAGAAATAGAGTTAGCATATTGTGATTATGCTGCGGAAGTTCACCAGTACCTTGTTTGCGCACCAAAATTGATTTCTTCCACAACCACAGCAGTTAATTTCTGAGCAGACAGAGAAATAAAATTACTGCAGTTTTAACAAGAAATGCACTCGCCGATGAAATGAATTGTTTCGGTGCACTTAATTAAAGTGCGGAGGTTTAATTAATCTCAACTTTTAGCACTTTTGCCAATGACATTACCTACCTCTAAAAAAACATTTCTTTGAGCAGTATTTTAGAGGCACGGAGTCGGATAACCGGAAAGGCCCTAGGCGCTTTACGTTTTGTGCTAGAGAAGTTTTGCTTTTGAACATTTTCAGCTCAACCTGAATGTTTTACAAGTATGTAGCAAATTTAACTTATGACATTTTGAATGTATGGTAAAATTACATACGCTACGAGATTTCCAACTTTGTAATGCGTACCAAGTTTATGTAATTTATTGTTTTAATAGTTAAATTTACTTTAGGGCTTATGTTCCTAAAAACTAATAGTACAATTTCTAAATTTGAATAGTTTTCATTTTTCAAGTTATAGTTAAAGTATTTTAATGCAAAAGTTTACTTCACCCTTTGATCCGGATTTTCCGAATTAGAGTTTTGAACTACATATATAGTATTTCAAACATTTTCAAAACTTTTTAGTCCCTGTAACTGCAAAAAATTTGATTTGCTTACGAAAATGGAATTATATGTTGCACCATTTAAATTTATATTATCATTAACAATCTGTGGTTTCGGTGAACAATTCATAATTCCGACAATCGTCTTCTAATTTTGTTATTTTCTCAGTGTACTTTCTCCTTTATACGTTTAGTATTATTTTCATTTTGGATGAAAATATATGTATATTATCCATTTAAACTTTGCTTGTTTTTCTAAGCCGAACTCTTTAAAGTTAAAATATTTGCAGCATAATTCTGAATGTATGTATGTAAAATTTATTACCTGAAAACGCTCCTAAAAATGGAAATCTTGTTTCGTGACCAGCAGTATCAAAAAATCGTTCATTGGAAAATCTTCGGTTGTCTTAATAAATATTCATGGTTTATTTGAAGATAGACAGACAAATTTATGCAATCTGATGTCATCGCTAATGAAGCTAATCATCTGCTGTAATTACTTATCGACCTGTCAGTAGCATAATCATTGAAAAAAATTCCTTCGAAAACAGAAACTGTTTTCTTTGAAAAGAAAGACCTTTTTCAATTTACCTACTAAGTAGTAATAGTATAAAAACAAGTATCGAACAATTAACCTTCAAAATGATTACAGAGTTCTATCACTAAGGTGAAGGACTGAAAAAAAAATCCTCGAGAAGTGGAGTCCTTAAGCGTCAGCACTTACTTGAGTTAAGTAGGAGCACGTGGCGGGGTTCCCAAGACTGGAAGCCTACTGCCACAAAATTATCGTAATTATATCTCGAAATGCGATTAACACCGTCTCCGGGTTCGTTAGCATTCGAGCCCTAGAACCTGGCCGTAAGTGGGCCGGGACCGGGACGTCAACCCACTTTCTGGATATCCTGCCGACATCGGGACCGGAGAAATCCTGTAAATATTTACTGCAATGCATTTCTGCTGTTTCATGCCTTTCAAAATTAGTGCACCAGCAGCCCCGTGAATAATGCATGAGATAATTCTGCGGCACAAATGGTCTGTGCCAAAATCAGTTTAACTGGCACTGAATTAATCACCCCGCCCCCGCACCGACCGATTGCGATGGGGCCGGAGATGACTAATGCAGGGCCCTGCAATTAAGGTGTTCTGTGCTAATGCAAACGCAATTTGTAACGAAGGAATTGGGCTCGTGGTGATCTTTTTATTAGCCCTTTACTGATGTCGTCGGCAGGATTATCGATTAAGGCCAAGTGACAAATCACAAAGGTGGCTGCCGCTGGGGAAGTCAATCTCGGCCATTCTGGAGGTAAATGGAGAAACTTTGAAAATTCTCAAACAAACAAGCAAATAAAAAAATTTCCATAATTACGCTCGGTGATGGACGGTGGGATCCGCCCGAACCCTGGGAACGGGGAAAAAGGGCCGAATCAGCCACCCGTCGGCGATGTTTTCATTAGGGCGCAACGCCTCAGCGTCTTATTACTAAGGGGAGTATTTGCATAAATGACACTTAAAAGGTGGCACGAATGCAAATACCAGAAAATTTAAGGTCATTTGCATAACGAAGGTTCCTGCTCTCCACGCCACTTGATGCGTGCTAAAACGCTATATTATATGTAAATTTTTTTTAGAAAAATTCTTGTTTTGAAGTCGCAGACGCATTACACATTCAAATTGTTGTTAAACTATTTTTCAGATTTTAACTCAAAAAAATAGTAAAATTTCATAGCTATTTGAACTACGGAATTTGAACTATGATCTCAAATAGGTAGGTATATATATTTCATTTTAAGTAACTTTTTTTTTAAATAATAATTGTTAAAACTAATTCCGGTTTTATTGAGCAAAAAACTACTTTTTTCTCAGTGCATTTCTTTAACATAAACAACAAGAACAGTATCGCACTCTTCGGAGGTCCTTGAAAATTATGTTTATCCTAGCAACTAGAAGATTCAGTCACATGAAAATAAAGTGATATCTGCTCCTTGAAAAATGCCACACTTGTCTAATTGTTTTTCCTCAAATCGATACGAGCCTTTGACAAATATCTGATTTTATTGGGCTGGCTGGTGGTTGGCAAACACGTGGCATCTGGCTGCGAACAAGTCCTGGGACTACCGCCTCCTCCCCGTCGTTCGTCGTTGACGGAAAATCTTTTCAGATGTAATGTTTGTCAGCGGAATTGCGCCGCGATATTTATCTATTTCAGTGCAAATGAACGCGACAAGACAAATTCGACGGATTTGCCAGCGAATTACGAGTGTATACATATATAGGAAAATAGTGGAAAACAATTTGTTAAAGATACACGGATACCGATGGAGCGAATGCCAACAGATTTAATGGGAATCGCAGCAGGTAAATTTGTTTTGATGAGGATTGGCAGAAGTTTCGGGTCTTCACTAAATTTTCTAGGCTCCAAAAATAGCACATTGTTCGTACAATAGACTTATGTATCTGGTAGCAGCAAAATGTTGGTTATCTCTGCTGGTAGACACTCAAATCTCTGTAATTTGGAAAAGAGTATCTATTGAAAAAATTCAAACATTCCTATGTAGATATGAGTGTTTTAAGAAAATTCGATTCTACATACGTTGAAAAATCAGATAAAAATTATAATTTAAAGAAATTGTATTAATTTATTATTCATGTAATGCTTTGAGGAAATTGAAGAAGTTGAAAAATTAGTTTGGTATTCATATTATTCATTACCTCGACATGGCCATTCAAAAAATGACGACGCGAATTTAGAAATTGTAAGTTACTATCATCGTATATCTGTCTACGGAAGCGTATTCGCCAATTTAAAGTAAATTTTATTGATCTAATTAAATGAGGCAAATAATGATTTCGAATATGTAAACTTGTACCCAGAAATAAGGAATACGAGTGTTGAATTTGTTTCAAAAGTAAATTAGCACCCTTGTGTAAACGTTTATCCCTCTTCCATTATCATGTCATATTCATGCCTGATTTATTCCAGTTCCTTCATTGATAAAAATCAATACCTGTGAATTTCCCCCAATAAATTTCCGAATCTTGTTACCTGCAGAAAATCTGATTCGATTCTGAAGGGTGAGTTCACTGAGATTAAATGTGAATTCATCACCCATACCCACCAAAACACCCCCTGCCTCTTGTCAAATACACATCTATCTTTCGTGAAAATGTTGACATTAATTCTGTTTTGACAGAACTCACAAGATGCTATTTGAATCAAAAAAGCATACCTACCATGGTTTCAGGCAAGTAATCGGATTCTGGGGGTGAAATACAGGTGAATACAAAAAATGTAAATGTCTTATGCACTCAATTTTTAGATGAAAAGTTTTCACCTCCCGGGCTTAGCACTAGCTGGTGACATTCATCAAAAAGTTCCCGCAGGTTTATTTATCCGGAATTTAATATGGTGATATCACGTTTTAAAGATCAAAGAGAGAGTGATGCAATTTACATCATGGTAAATGCTTTCATTTATGTTGTAGGCACCCCACCTAAATTTCGTTTTCTCAAAGAAATCTTGATCGATATTTATAAATATTTTGAAAATATCGCCAATCGAGAGAGCAAACGCGCTTAACGTTTGGCGCTTTCGAAATAGTCCAAATCATGAAAAAAACTTTCTAAATGAAAAGAGAAAAAAAAATTGCAAGTAAATAAATAATCGAAATTTTTGAATTTATACCAAGTTTCTCTTTATTTTCAAAAGTTAATTTAATTGTACTTTACATATGTCCAATAAATTATTATTATTATTATTATTATTAATAGATATTATTTGATTCTTTATAATTAAAGTTGTCGCGATAACATGATTAAGGCGCAGGACATTATAAATTCCGTAAAAATTCTTTTTAACGAATTTTGTATGTTTTCTCACTAGATTCGAGCCTTCTAGACTTCAAGAACAATAGCAGAAGGATTATGCCTAATTTGGATGAGAAATAGTTCCCACAAGAGGCGCTTATATTTTTACTGTCTCTTTATGTTTGTTTGTTAAAAAAAAGCATTTCTCCATTCCTTCAAAATAAACGAAGTAGGTACTTTATATTTTTATATTCTCTAAGTGTGTTCACTAGTTGCTATTGTCATTAAAACGAGCGCTATTTTGTCAATTTAATAAAAGAAAGTCGAGCAGCCTTTTTGCCCAGGGCAATCTGTAGGTTCTAGGCACACCCAAACCCACCCGCATAGTCATAGCGGCAGTTACATTATAACTTCCGACCATCCTGTCCTTCATATTCAGCCGTGTCCTTTTTGACCTAACATTCTTGGCTCTCATATTCCTGTGTCCCTTTCGACCTAACATTCCTCTGAGACAAAAAAATATATTATAAAGTAGTTGTGTGCCTTCGGCCTTTTAACTACTTCGTGCTGTGAAGCATTTGCACTTTTTGTCTTTCGTCGTTTGGCCTGCTAATTAGAACCAGGTCATTATGCTTCGGGCGAAAACGCTTTCGTGCAAAGAGCACTTTAACATTGCACGAAAAGTGGACTAACTTACAAGTTACAACTTAACAAAATTTCCGGAATTCTTAGGCGACGTGTAATATTAATTAGCTGTTAAGTGGATCAAAAATAAAATCACTAGTTTGAGCAGCAGAATTTACGCGTTTAGAGGACGAAATTTAAGAAAATCAGATATCCGAATTCTCAGTGGTTCCCCTGAATCTCAGTCTAATTTATAGGTTAATAAAACCCTCTCCCCTTGGAAAATTTATGCTAATTTATTGTTTGTTTATTGCTTTCTTTTCCAGTTTAATGCATGCAAATGGCACTTAAGTCTCGCAAAGCGTCGACTCTTTGCTATCTTAACGTCTCCTTACTATTCAAAGCTTCAAGTCTTCCGTTCAAAAATAAACGCGCTGCGGATGAACTTAAAAGTTTCGCTTATTTTGTGAAAAATCGTAACGCCGAATGACCTTCTTCCCTCGTTTGTAGTGATGTCCTGAAAATTCATTAAGTTCGTAGTGGAGAAAGCCCCGAAATATGTACTTTTAATTAAAAGCTCCTGCGATTTCGATGATACTAAGTAATTAGGTACTAGCAATTTAACAAATTCCGCTTTACAAAGTGTGCTTCTAGTACTATTATTATTTCTTTTATTATACGTAATAAAATACTGCAAATTGAAATAAGATATGGTATCAAAGCATTTTTTTTTAATTTATTTCGAAATTTCAAATTATTTCTTTTTCGAAACATAAATTTTGTAATTAATGAATTCACAACATACGAGTATTGCGATGTAAAGTAGTGCATTTCTATAAAATTTTAAATTTAAAAAGAGTACCCGTGATCTCTGTGGCATTTATTTTCATTATATTTATAGGCATGAATATTTAAAATCACCGGTAGAAATAGAAACAGAACATTTTTATTGTTGCACTTTACTCGTTTCATTTCTTAAGAAAATCTTGTTACTTGTTGTTACATAAAGACTTTATACGACAAAGTAATTAGCCGCGAGGTATATCTTTAATGAATTCATAACATTTCGTTAAGCAATTTAGTTTGTATTCTTTAATCAGAATATGAAATTTCAGCTTTACCTACTGTATGAAGGAATGAGAATTTATTATTGGGAGAACAAAATTTTCTTAATCGTTACAAAATTAAATCGACTTTTAAAAAATTTATTATACATACATACGTCAAACAATTAGGTAGGTACATATTTAAAATTGTTTATATATAGTATATCGAAATATGTATCTATTTGTTATTTATCAAAGTAACGAACAGGTAAAATTCTAATAACCTCTGAAAACTTTTATTTTAAATTATTTTAGGTTCCAGTCTTATAATTTTGAATTATTTAACATTGAAAGTTAAAATTGAGTAAAGTAAACAGTCCGAATATTGCCGTTAAAAAGAAGGGAATTTATTTATATTTTGTCTAATTTTAGAAAGACTTAATGGTGGGATTCCGAAAAACATTATTGTATTATAATTGTCCGCATGCGTTAAAATACCCTAATTGCTGTCGTTAAATGCCCGTCTAAGTTAATGTTTCTCTTCGCTTAATCATAAATTTCCAAAATGCAATATTATTAAAAGCTTCGCCAAAGGGACAGTTTGCTTTTTATAGCGATAATTTTACTCATATTCTCCACATGTTACTGTGGGCACAGGCGCAATAATAATGAAGATAAATAATTACGTCCGGGTTGGGCGGGCTGCAATGAACACCCGAAAGTTAATTATTTTGCCCCCAAGGGCTCGTATAAATCTGATTCTTAATTGTGGTTTACTGCGAACACTAGACTCATTCCAGAGTTTGTGTTCAGTTCAGAGAGTTGTTGTGTATGGGAAAATCCTTACTTATTTTGGAGAGTGCTCGGACTGATTGATTAAGTAATTTCTTCCTGCTTTTGACACACTCTATTCGGAAATGTTTAGTGTTTCGAGGAAAAACTTAATTGAAGGGGATTTTCTCCCCTCGGGTTCATTTGTGTCAATATGGTAGATACTGAACTTGAATAGACAACCGATATCCCATACGTAACCCAAGTGCATCCTACATAATTCGTCCTGTCACATGTGATTGATGTTTATGCAAATGCATTGTGTTTATGGACATGAACTGTAGTAATCAATTGGAACTGAATTGTTTTGAGGATGCTATCCAGTATCCATTTAAGAGGATGCTATCCAGTATCCATTTGCAACATAGGAGTATAAAGATATAAATATTAAGTTGACTCGTAAGTACCAAATCAAAAACGATGAAAACTTGATATGTTTAAGGTTCAAACATAAAAAATCCCGGATCGATTTTTATTTCATATTATATGTATTTATATTACAAACCAAAATGCCTATTGTGCTTCATTTATCAGACTGGTACAATTTTTATGTTTTATATGTACGTAATGAATAAGAAATAAATATGTTATTTCTATTTGATAATTCTTTCACCTATAATAATCACTGGTTCACTCACCGTTCATACATTCATGAAATGTTTCTAGATAGATAAGATAAGAAGAAAATGAGGCCAATAATAATATCAGATTTCCATAATAAAACCATAACAAAAACTAACATTGACGAATATAAGGTTTCAAATTATTGTTCCTTAAACACTAAGGAATTCTTCTAGTGAAATTTAACTAGACGAGCTTGTAAATTATTTTGAATATTTTTCGGTAAATTTATCTGGAAATATACCGGAAAGTTATGTAAGTAGTCGAAACTGAAGTTCTACCACATTGTCAAAAACACTGATATTTTAAATAGTTTCTAACTACAGTTCTAGTGAAATTTAGAAGTTGTTTCGTGGGTTGCGATATTTTCTGAAGTTTCCTGTTCTGTGTAGTTGCAGAAATATGCTTGGAATTCTAGTAGATTGCGAAACTTTTTCGGTGTATGGTTAAATTTGTCATTCCATTTTATCCTGCCTTATTTCTTGTAGTTTTAAGTACGTCATGTATGAATACAATATAAACCAATTTAATTTAATTAATTTACTGTAATATGTATCTCTAAAAACATAAATGTTGTCTATGCAAATTTAGGTAATTTCAAGGTATTCCTTCTTAATTCTAAAATATAAAATTCGTACAATTACTGCAATAATATATAATATGAAATAATAAACTATCATAGAAAATATTGGTACATCCTAAAAATAGCGTACAGATAATTAATATTAGTCAATGCTTATAGAGTATTAATAAAAAAAATAATAAAAAAATAATTAAACTAAATTCTAACATGTTCATAGAATTTTGTTACAGAACTACATATTTGATTATTATATTTACTTGCGAATAGCTTGATAGCTTTAATATAAATTTTAGAATCCCTAAAATGGCTATCTTAACGTGATTAATTAGCGGAAGGGTGCCTACCAATTCCTTAATCTAGTGCACTGGCGCAAAATCGATGCTTTTCACTTTGAGCATATAAACGTTTGTGCACTGAGCCATGGAAAGCAAACAAATTAAGAGCAAACGAAAATATGTAGGTACCGGCGACTGCCGATATTCAAAAAGGTCTCAAATGCCGTTCGAGTGGATTTGCATATTTAAGGAATTTTCCCTTTTAAGAGGAAACTCGGAACACGTTTGGGCAATTATCAACTCGAAGGAAAAATAGCGTATCCGGAAAATTATGCTCCGGTTAAAAGGAAGGAAATCACGTCGTCGCAATCATTTATTAAAGGACCTCGCTCGACTACGAGATAACGAGTACGCAGTTCAGAACTCAAAAGCTAATTACGTTTAATATTAGATAGCTAATTGCATATGAAAGGCTGGTGCAAGCAGTTTGTGCGCGAAGATGAAATTTTCAGTTAATTATTAATATTTCATTGAGCAAATATTTAATGGAGCGAAATGCAACCGCCTCAATGAGTTCCGAAGGATTCTATAGTTTGCACATATTTTGAGGTGCATTGGCATTTTATTAGCTATGCAGGCAACAGGGAGCAAAAAGCATTTTGTAAAATTTCGTTCGACGTCACATTTCAAAGTTAATGCATACTTCGAAGGAAGACTCACTTCTGTTCTCATGCATACGAAATTTTAGGTGCACTCAAGGCACTCATTTGTTTCAAGGGAATAAACAATGTACAACAAGGAAATTGAGGCGCAATTCGTCTTCTACAGGAATTCGAATTTTGCAGATTTTTCCTTGAATTTGGAATGTCTCGTATTTTCAAATAACCTTCTGAAAAGGGATACAAAGTTTTAAAGCTCGTTTCTCCATGGACAATTTTAGATGTTTACCGTGTTCGTACTCGAATGGGCACTAATTTTCCGTCAGTTCCGGTTTATTTAGATAGCGAAACTTTAAAATAAAAACTACAATAGACGAATAATTACAAAAGTGTATTGGAAACCACAATGCTAAATTAAATAAAAAAATCAATGGTATCGTCTGAGAGACGAAAATAGAATACACAAAGAAATTTTTATAGAAAATAACTCAGACTGTAGCCGTTTCCTTTTAGAATGTGCACAGAATTCTTCACACTTCCTTTGTATAGCGCGAATTTCTTGTTTGTTGTCCATTTATACTTCAGTGAGTTTTCTGATGCCGCTGCAATCCGTCTTACTTTTTAAGGAAGCAAAAACTTTTTAAAGAAATAGTTCTAGACCGATGTGTACATAAACTTTTTCTTTATTTTGGTTCCCTCTTCAATGCTTCAAAGTTTGTTGAAAAATTTTGTTGGAAATGAAACCAAATGTTTTTTAGTAAAAATCAAGTAGAATTGATTACGTAAACTTTCTTAGTCTATATAAAAAGAAACGCAAGTTCATCAAATTAATTATTTTAGAAGCACCGGTTCTATGCTTCTTACGCTTAAGGTCTAATAAAATAACTCAGAAATATCCAACAAAGAAATGAAAGAAACCAACATAAAATTTCTATACAAAACATCCTAATCTGACACGATTTAGGCAAAATGTAAAGTCAATCAAAGAGAGTACCCCAAAATAAACCAGCACTAGGCCCGCATATAAAAAGAAGTTCCAAAATTATGTCAACGTTTTAATCTACATTTACATTACAACGCCTCCGCGCCACCCCCTAAAATTCGATTAGGCTAATTTTAAGAAAGCAGAACAAAGTAATAAACGCGCCCCTTCGCCAAGTCCCGCGAAAACGTGCGATATCTGGAAATATGAGGAACTTTCCTCAGGGTTATTTTAACTTTCATCAGTCCGGCCGACGATTCGCGGAATGAGAAAGTTCGCCGCTTCCCTTCCTTTTATTTTTAAGGGACAAATTCCAGCGTAAAGCCGTGGTGGCAATTATTTTTCGCACTTTTTACAGTTTTAAATAAGCAAATTAAGGTCTTTTTTTGTGGGTGGCTCTTTAACAGATCCATCTTACTTATTTTTACGAGTGGGGCCCCCATGAACTGTAATTACTTGGACTTCTTTCATAAGTCCTACTTTGCACATCTGCTTCATTTTTCCGGAAACCAATGCACGTTTATACAATGGCTGCTAATAAAGTTAAATAATTATGCAATTTAAATAATCTAGATGAGTATTGTGCTTTCTAGTGGCAGAAAAGCAAAATTATGAATGGGTCTTTATTATTTACGCAGAAGGGAAGAGGTCAAAAAGCTTATTATTAAAATTGTAAAACGTTATAATTACGAGAAAAATGTAAAAGGGGATTGCTTTTGAGAAAATAAAAATTAAAATCAACTAATATAATACAGTGGGGTCCGTTGCACGTTCTTATAATTAGAAGCATAAAATTTCATCCTAAAGGTGCAATTGTTATAAACTTATGTAAACTTAGCAGATTTTCTGTTGGGTTAAATATCAAGTGAAAGTTAATTTTATTCAGAACTTAAATATAATAATAATTTCGCCTTTGTATTGTAAAATTATTTGTTAACATTTTAATCAACTAAATAGCAATGACCTTGAAACTCAAAGCTTTTGTTGAAAAGCAAAATGTCGCCAACATCAACCCTCATAAGTAACCGAATGCCATTTTTTATTGTAACCAATGGGAAAAATCCGAAAGCCTACGGAATACAAATTTTGTCTGGTGACATGTTAAGTGTCCTCGCTTTCCCGAACGAATATCGTTCTTAATTCCGCATTGAGTGGATCAGGGGCCCTGGAGGCCCCTCAAGAGAATGACTAAATTAATGCCCCGGCAGTAGTTGCCACTTCAGTTTGATCAAATATTTCCTCCCCATTGACACTTTTACGTCGAACGCAGGGCTGAAAAGGGTTAGCCTCTATTTTTGAGACGAATCTCAGCCGCCTCGTGCGCACAGTGCCCACTCGATGGGTATGAATAAATCAATGTTACATGCTGGAGTTTGACAAGTGCTCGTTCTTGCCCCGGCAGGCTTTATGCCTAATAAAATTACGTCAAAAGGACGGAGGAGGAAGTTTATTGCTTCCCCATGTCGTGTACATGTAACAAGGAGAGATTCATGAATAAGTAAACCATCGCAATGAAAATTTACAGCGGAGTCTGTCATTCGGGAAGAAGGTCAAGATTCTTACACTGTCATCCATCCTCAAAATGCTTTATGCTTCCTCGTCTCCCCCGCGCTTCGTTTTCGACATTTGCATTGAATTTTAGCAATTTGGCGCAGACAATCTTTCTCCAAAAATATTGTTCACTTGTCGACAGTTCGACGAGTGAGAAATCGAGATGTGTGGATGTCCCGGTTTCAACTCTTTTTGAATATTTTGAGGGCACATTATGCTACTTAAATACGGTTGGAGCCGTGTAGATGCACCAGAAAAATATGCAAAGTGCTCAATTCGAGCGTATTGATTTGGCGCGTAAATGGGGTTAAGAGCATAGAACCAACTGCTACGCGTTTTCTAGAAGACCCTCAAACATTTATAGCCCTTGAGGACGTCGCCCGAGAATACGAATTGCAATAATCACCGAATCGTCTACGTGGTTCAACAACCCCAGACATAGGCGACTTCTTGGCTGCCACCATTTCGCTCCAGCAAAATAGCTAAGTATGAAATTGTACAGACATTTTAAGTGTCTTACACGACGCTTTTTCCGCGCTGAGGCTACAAAATAGTCACCTGTAATAAGTTCAATCTTCCGCACATTCCTCTCACGTTGCACGGGTTCGCTTTGCATTCGCCTCAGGTACGAAAGATTAACTTTCATTGTCAAGACAGTTTCAGTTCCTTCCTGTGTCTCCGAGCCCACCCTTAACAGCCGTAATAATATTTTTGATGGGCTTTCTTCCCTCTCTGCCGCGGTATTTAACTAATTTCACAATTTGTATTCTGGGGCTATTTTTGTGTATTTCTGCGGAAATAAGTCGATAGCTTGTGCGTTGCAGATATTTCTTCACAAATAACGAGCGTTTTTATGGTGGGCTTTATACAAATGGAAGGGGGGTAGCCTAGCTGGCCAAAGAAACCACTTTCAAAAGGAAAATAAAGCAATCAAAAGAGTGAACACCATTTTCAGTGGTATTTAAAATCAATTGCAAATTTTTATGAGGCTTTTTGTAGATTTTTGTATTCCTATTTCGGCCGGCCATAATAATAACAATTTCCGCGAAAAGCGTTAAAAAACACATTCGGAAAACATTTAAAATTAGCGATTACGCTAAGAAATTGGTAACCCATAAAATAGTAAAATTCATTATTATTATTCATAATGTGATCAAGTTCTAAGAAACAAAAGCTATAAAAATATAAAAATTAATGACATCCATTATAAAGGTCCTGCAGCTCGTTTCTGTAACTTCAAATAGAGAATATCTCTACTGGCATTCTCCATTTGACGTCATTTTGTCGTCATTTTCCACAGAAACCCATCAACTCAACTGATAAAGCTGGGCATGGTGAATTCGATTGCATGACGTCACCAGAATAGAGAAGTTTCTCAACTGAGTTACAGAAACGAGCTGCAGAACGTTGTAAAAATTCTTGAATTTTAAGTTTAATTTAAAAGTAAAATTAATTATTTTATTTGTATACTCTTACTTCGATTCTAAAATTTGCACAAAAGACCGTCTGGTCGCAATGCCCATCATTTGGGTAGCCCCATCTGTAATAATAATAACAATAGATTCTAAAATAATTTTAGCTTTTCGATCACTCGATAAAGATTCTAAAATAAAATCTATTTTTCGATCGTTCGAATTTAAAATTATTTGGGATACACTATCAATGGTATTAAAACACTCAAATGACAGCGTGTCACGAAAATATTTATACTCTTAATTAAAACTAAATTTCAGTTTCGGGCTAAGGATAGCTAAAGTTCGAAAATGAGCTCGGGTGTGCTATATTATGAGATGTATAGAAATAATAATCAGTTGAGTCGGCTCTTCGAAGTTTTAAACAACGTTTGCAAGTTGCCACAGTGACTCCGAACATAAAAATTCAAAGTAGTAAACGAAACAGCGAAGTTTTACCACGGCATTGTTGTGAACAAGGACAACGTCATCTTTGGGGCCAGGAACCAGGAGCGCAATGAAAATTTGTACACTGTGCACACTATGTGCAGTAGCCCCTGGAAATTGCATTGAAAACTTGCAGTTGATGGTGTCACAAATTGTCTCCGCTCCTGGAAAAGGCTTCTTTCCCTCCAGGAATGGTCTCATCAAAATTCATGAGAGATGTCACAGGATTGTTTATCTTGCAGTGAATAGTCCAGGCGTTGGAAGAGCACTGCCATCTGGCTGCGGTACTATGTAATTATGAAATCTAATGATTAATGATGCCTAAAAAGTATCCTGCCGACTAAAACTGATAGCAGTTCTACGTGCAGCCGGCGAATTTCTTTGGACCCCCCACGAATGCAAGAGAGAATTTCTTGGAAGATGCAAACGAACAAAAATCAGTTCCACGTCATTTAGCAATCCGACTGGGATACAGTGGCAGCAGCCGCCCTCGACCTCGTCCGGAACTCCCCGCAACATTTTACCTCGGTCCTTGTGGGGAAAAGGAATGCAAATAAATTCAGTTTAGTTCCTTCCCGGGGACATAAAATCTGGGCAATAGCAGTAACTAATGGTTTCATAAAGAAGGTTTACGTATCCACGGTTCGCTTCCCAATTCCACATTCAATTATCCTGCACATTAATATTCATCTTGGGGACATGTCGCTGCACGTAGCTAGCCTTGAGCGGCGCAACTTTTCAGGCGACACCCCGAGCCCTCAGGAGCCCCAAAAGGAGCTCCTGCATCTGCACCGACCTGCATCAGGGAAATTGGGTGTATCGGCCCCCCCGGGCCTTCGACTCTTTTCAGGCTGCGGCGGGGCGTATCGCCGTCTCCTGGCTAACTTCACTTATCAAATTAGTGCATCGAGCTCGGGGGCTCAAAGTCATTTCAGGTCCATTGACTCGCCGTCGAAGTGATGCAGGTGAGCACTTTATTCACCCCCGCAATTTCTCCACGTATGCATTTACAATTGCCGAGTTCACGTGGCAATAAATATGTAAGAAATGGGCCAAGCAGCACTCGACTTCAAGAGCCCCAAGTCGTACAGTTGCATGGTCAGACCTCTCGGGGAAATATTGATTTATTTGCTCCACTTCTTTGTGCCCGGGGAAGTGCATTTGTTTTGGCCCACATCCGTTTATTGGCCTTATGCGCACCCCACCCCGGCCCCCGCTGCAGAAGTGCATTGCATTGACCATTCAAGTAAATGAGCTAAATAAAGTTCGGTCTTATTTGGACTCGTTTCATAGAAAGGGTTTAATAAAGGTCTATGCGGTCAATATTGCGCTCGAAACAATCTCGCGAAAGGAGTCTCTTCTCTTTCGTAATATTGAGCGATTTTTTGAGGACGTTATGGCACTTTGATTTGAAAACAACTATGCTTTTCAGTTTAAGCCTTCATTTTATAGTTATCTGATTCTTGAATATTATAATTTATATTTAATGTGAATATATTACAAAAATGTTTCTTATCGCTATCATTAAGTCTGTATATTTTGTTAAATTTTTTAGAGTGGAAAAAATTGCAATTATTACAAAGAAAATAAGCCAAAGAATAGCTACAGCTCTTATCCAAAATATTCGTGGAACTTGAGACTAAAAGAAATGGACTTTTTGATAAACCATCATAGTTCGAGTAAATTCATTAGGTCTTTTTGCGCCTGTCAAAATATTTGGAGCGTTCAGTATGGAAGTTGTTGTTTAAAACAATTCAAAACAAGTATATGTACATATATAATTTTGTAAGCATACTTTCAAATTAATTTTTAACTAACAATGCCATATAATTTTGGTTAATTTTTGGCAAAGCAGAACGTGCAATGGGCAATTTTCTCATTAGTAGCAAATGCAAATGACAGGGGAGTTATTAAATTATAATTCATGCTCTGTTTAGTGCGTAAAAAACCAAACCTTTCTAAATGGTAATTAACCTATTTGAATCTAAAAAAGTGTTCCTCCCCTTCAACTATTCCATTAGGCTTAATACATTGTAAATTTATCTCATTTGCATTCCGCATGTGATCAACTGAACCCGTTATTACATACTATTTATATCAAAATAAAAATGCCTTGTTCATTACGTGGTCGCAAAATTAAATCAGATTAAACCATTTAAAACGCACTAACATATCAAATATATGAAAAGCACAAATAACGCGCTTTGCAATATCTGTAAAGTGATTCTGCTTGTATTAATTAGTTTTGGAAAATAAATGTCACTAAGCTCGCTAATTGTTGCGGCTTGCATGCACAGCCAAAAATAAAAGAAAAAAAATTCAAGTGCTTCAAAAAAAGTTCAATTTTCTTTGATTTGAGAAATATTTCATACAGGATTAATAATAACCATCCAATGATACATTTATTTATTTATATTAATGATAAATATTTTTTTCGAGTGTATTATAATTGTATTTTAATAAAACGATGATTATGGTAAAATAAAATAAAATAATCTAAAACAGTATGTAGGTATACTGAAATAATGAAATAATACAACAATATATGTATAGGTATATAAAATTCACAAATAGTATGACTGAAATAAAATTAATTTTTAAACTTTTGATAATCCTGAATAATTACATTGGATATAAGCAATGTACTCAATTCTTGTAAACCAGATTACATTAAGAAAACTCTCGTCAAAATTGAAAAAGGCGGACTAAAATGTATAACATTAAAAGTGAGACATTGTATACAAATTTTAAAATCGTCTGATGTATTGAAATAAATGCTAGACAGATAAAAAGACCAAACACTTTATTGTGTTACGTCAATTTTAAAGTGACTCTGTTACAAAGGAATATCCTGCGAAATTGCGGGGCAAGAAACGTGCGCAGCTATAAATTGCTTTAATTTAGCTGCAAGAATGGTTCACTTCACTTTACTGCCGGGAAAGAAGTGTGAGAATAATGATCACAAAACGCTTGCTTGTCGACTGTGTAGGACGAATACTTTTTATCAGAATTATTTGCTTTTTTCTGTGCTATCGGAAAGCCATAAAAATATCATAAAAATTGTCGACAATAAAATTTTCTTCATTTCACCCCGCGGCCTCGGAGAAGGAGAAGCCTCTCGACATTAAGTCGCCGCTTGTATTTATTTCTTTTTGTTTTTTATATAAATACATATGTATAGACAAGGAGAGTGACATGCCGTGAGATTTCAATTGTGTTTTTAATTTTCTTGAAAAAATACAAAGGGAAGATGCTTCAAAGCAGAGCCCAATGTGAAAAATGCAGACATAATTAGAATTCCGTCAAAATTTGCAGCCTTAGAGATAGATAAAGTCTCCTCCCCACAGAGAAGAAGGCAAATTTAATTGGGGGAGGGGCCAGTTTAAAGGTTAGAATGGGGTCTCTTGACGTCGACTGGAAGTGCCAGGCTGTCGGTGCTTCCCGTGCCATTACCCTTTTATTTTGTCGAGGCTTCTTCAAGGGCGCTGGCTAATTTATGCCCTGGCATTTCATAGTTGGTGAACTTAAAATTCCATGCAGAGTTGCGCTGCTCATGTTCCATAAATACCACACACACCAAGTACAACTGTCTTACTGTCTTACAAGGAACTATCTCTCCCAGACGACTATAAAGATGCTAAAGGACTGGCATTATCCAAGAATTATGGTAAGCACATGTTGACACCGAGCTCCTCCGCAGTTCAAGGCCATAAATATTTTCACTTTCACTCATGGAGATTGTCATGATAGCAACTAAGAGTAACTTAACATGCTTGTTGGGGGTAAGTGCAGCTATAAATCCAACTTGAAAGTTTGTTCTGAAGATTACAAGAAGTCGTGAACAATGGAGGCGCTTTCCACGCTCCACTTACTTCCAAGACATTTAATACGTCGGGCGTTTACTCCCCGATTACTTAACGCATATTTAAGGGTCTCAAAAGGCGATATATCGCAAACTGCGAGCGCCCAGAGCTCTCTCTTCGTTGTGCGGCAGCGAAAATTAAACTAACGTCGCTGCGGTGTTTTCCAATTAATTTTTATTTGAAGCAATAAAAGTCAGATAATGCGGTCAATTGCAATTGATGCAGCCCTGCGGTGAATTAAATGCACGCCGATTTGCAGTTTATAAATAAAAGAATACGCGGCAACAACACCAACGTCATGAGCTTCCTACCCGGAAATTTAAAATTCCATCAGCTTAGCAATCGATAGATTTTCCGACCTTACAGAATTCTTCAAAGTGATCCCACCCGGGATGCAAAGGCTCTTACTTCTTTGAGAGCAGCTCGGTTCTTCAGTGAGATAACTTTGAATTCGATCTGGGGACGTATGCTGAGCTTTACATATTTTATGTCTGAATAAATTCTATTCGTTTAAATTTTCGTTGAATAAGTTACTATCGCCTTCATGGCTTCTGGCCGCGAAGGTATTCGACAATTTTATTTTATAGTTGCATGCAATTTTAAAACGTTAAAATAAAAACTTTACATTAAGTCAAAAATGAAATCCCTGACTATGTATATGTAGTATAGGTATTGCGTGTCTAAACAACGTGTGTCGCGGAATAGTATAAGAGGCAGAATGAAAAACAGTTTTCTATTCCAACTACTAGTGGAGTATTAGGTTTCTAAAAACTTACTTTGATCTCTACTTACATATAAAGGGTTAGACTTGGAATTTCCCTTTGTGGTAAGACAGAGCTCGAAAAATTTCGATTTTAATTGGAAATTAGAATTTATGATTTATGCCTTTTGACTCGGCATCGACCCTGAAAACTTCAGGTATAATACTTAAGAGATCGTCATTTTTAATTCCGAGTTTTCCTAGATATGAAACCCGTTCTCGAAAATCTCTATTCTCTCAAATTCGTCAAAATCGTTAGAACTACTTTCAAAAACGCCATTATATGTAAATATGCAAGATAAGCTTATTTTGGAGTTTTACATTCTCGATTTAAACGAATTGATTTTTGTTATGTTCTTTATTAGAAAATATATAATTTGAAGAATGTAATATGTATATATATATGTATTTATGTATATACACATATCTTTAAAAATATTAATAGGAACACATTTTATTATGAACATTATAAACTCTATGTGTGCATGTTCCTATTTTTTCATGCAAGCTAAAATTAGAGCTTTAAAAAGTACATGTATACATACATCTACATCTACACTTCCAGAAAACTAAAGGTTGAGTTGTTTTCTTCAAGACCATTTAGGATCAAAGCCCTTAATGCTCATAACAACCAGTCAAAAATATATTCTTATCTTCTTATTAGAAACGAAAAACCATCATCCTCCCTCCACTATATACAAAGGTCTATTAGTATCGCAGTGTTTTTGATAAAAGAACAGAACCTAATCCAATCTCCTGACATGATGCTGAAAGAGGAAATCTTAAGTTGGTATATTATATTTTTCCGCTCCGGAGCATTATTTGTTGGCTTGGGTTGAAAATATTGACTTGACTTGAAAAGGTCAAAATCTCAATAATTTAAGCTCACTAAACCCAAGTTTGTCGCACTTTCTCCCTCCTTTTTTCCGATAAGGACAGTACCCCAAATATAATAAAAGTTTGTTTGAAAAATCGGATCAAAAGCTAATGTAAGTTGTAGTGTTTACCTGTAGAATAATTTATAGATGTTGCTGAACCCTTTCGCTGAAATATAATAAAATTCGGTCTTTTTGCACAGAATGGGGCCAATCGAGGTCCCCTTCCGATATTCCGGCATCATTTCGTCGGGAACAGACAGATCACATGACTGCTTTTGGAAGGCCTTCGTCGACATTGGGCACAATGAGCATTAAAGGGAATATTCATTCAAAATTTCAATATGCTTGGCATTTATATGGAAAGTAAACGCTGCCTTCAGGGAACATTTCTCTGGGACTTTCGCTATTCTTCGAAAATGAACTTCCATTCCAAGGCAACAGAAATTCTTAAGTCGAATGCCGTAGAATTATGCAGAAAATTGGAAGATTTATCACGTTCTGAGGGAATACCTAAAGTCATTTTAATTTTAAAGAAAAGTGGGGGGGCGTCCGAAGAAATTTGCTTATCTTTGGAGTTTATTACTCCAGGTCATTTAAGTTATATCATTTCAATGTAAACTGTTCCCCCTTGGGTGTATTTCTAGTGCCTTAGAATATTCTGTGGCGGTAAAAGTTGTCAACAGGTGCCAAAACACTATCAAAATTTCATTCAATCCAATTTGAATTTTGCAACGAGGATTTTAGAAGCTGATTCATGTAAGCCGCCTGAGACTGACTAAATTAAAGCTAAACAGTTTTGGAATTTATGCAAGCAAGTAAAGGGTCGACGTGGCCAGTACCTAGATAGTTGAAAACTATCATTTGCAGACGAACTCAACCGAAATTACTCCTCTTTATTAAAACACAAGATAAAACAACAGGATCGTTTAGACTCAGCTTAGAATAATACATTGCTTTTAATAAAATAGTCCAAAATTAAGGGAGTACACAAGTTAGGTACACTTCTGTGTGTACATACATACATATATGATATTTTTTTTAATGTCCTCTAACAGAGATTTATATATGTACCTCTAATGATAAATAAATATCTATGATAATAATGTTTAGTTTTATTGCTTAATTTTTGTAAAATATAATAATATTAATGGTCTTTTGTCGAGTTTCACAAAATTAGTGCAGCTTTACTTAAAGTTATATGGAATGGAATACATATTTTATTAAAATCTTAAAAAACCATTTTCTGTCTTTGGCGACTAGAATGGATTTGATGAAGATTTTGGACTTGTTATTCTTGAAATTTCTTATTATTCAGTCTGCAGTAAACTTTCGCTAAAAAGGTGGCATTTAGTTAAGATAAAGAAAACGTCAATTCGCCAAGAATCGTCCCACTTTATTACGGGAAAAGCCCATGGGGATTTGCATCCGAGTATGAAATTCAAATTGACATACAGCTCACATTGAAATGAAATATTCAAGCGTTAGGAAAGCAGAAAGGACGATGCAACCCACTTTCTATCTTTTATGGTAGTACTTTTTCACATGTCTAATTCATCTCGGCCAGAATGTGGATCAATTGCGGCTGAAGGTTTGCACATTTCACACATCTCGGCTGAATATGAATGTGGGTTAGCAGCGTCTCACCAATATGCGCCGAATGTAAATATTACTGGAAACACTTGAGGCACACTGCATATTTTATGTTACGAGCGGAATATTGTGCGTTGCCACCGTGTGTTGTTCTGATTTCACGTTCGAGGCGCCGCCCGCTAGGATTAAAGTCGGAACTAGGCGATAATCCCTAGAAGTTTCAAGGCTATTTGTTGTCTACCCGTCTTTAAAACGTGCTTGTTCGCAACTATGTAAGTCTGGTTCGAATGTGGCTCCAGAGCCGTTTCTGGTGGGCTTGTTTTACATGTCCTTATGTTATGCTTATGAATTCAAAATCTATTCATATGTGCAAATATAAATTAACTCAGAGTTAATAAGACTTTAATTCGTTCGCTGACTCTCAAGTAAAGTAATCGATTTAGATACAACACTTACGTAAGGTATTCTATATTTTAATATCATTACTAATTTGAAGTGTATAAATAAAAGTGCTAGCGCGAGATGAGATTTGATTTTATAAGGGCTTAATATCTAGCCTTCCTTAATAGTTAGAAGTTACACTTATTATTTGAAGTACCATGTTTGAATACAGGAACTTGTCTATCCTAAAAAGTATTTAGTTATGGAAACAAAATATTTGTACAGAATTAAAAGTAAGCAATTAAGTCTCTAACGACTAAATCAACATTACATGAAATGAATTCTAGTAGATAATAATAGAAACCTATAAGACAAAAATTATCTCATTTTCGAAGGTTCCATAAATAAACATATCGAATAGCTATTTCATTGAACATTTTTTATACACTGTTCTAAAATGACCATTAAACCAATACCACTTGCTATAAAAATCCTATAACCTATCACTGCAGATAGGATATCGTACACAGTCAAGTCAATAAAGTTTAATCACTATAAATTAATATATTTAATAACGAGGAATCGTTTTGCTTGAAGAGGGGATCTCTTTGTTTATTGATTTTTTCGCCGTTATTTATATATGTATATATTTTTTTTTATACTTGTGATACGGGGAATGTTGAGCAAGTATATCGAAATAAAGTGCAAAATTGAAAGTTAAATCCACTTGTTGAAATTTATAAAACACCAATAATAAAGTTTATCCGCAACCAAAACCGACAGAACGCGAGAGAGTCAGAAAGGTATTCCGGCGTTTGTAAATTTTCTCATTCACAATCTTGTATCTAATCCCTTACCCTGTAAAATTAATGTTTCCATTTCGGTGAAAAAAGTGAAATCTAAGTACAATTCCGGGACTTGATGGATCTGACTGAATTGCGACCTCATTAATCTTTCAAGGTAAACACCATTTGTAACGTATTCAGACAGGTAAGACGGCGATGCAATTTATCTTTATGTTCCTTATTATTCTCGACGAAATGGTTAATTAAAATGACACCCGCTGGTCCGCTTTGTTGTCAACACAAATGCTACTCTCTGCACGTCTAATCGCAAAAAAATTGTAATTTTTTCCTTAAATAAATTGCTTCAAAAATTACTCGTAAAAATTTATCAAGGACTATCTTTTATCTTTCAATGGTGTTTTATTTGAAATGGCCCTATTTGCACGAATTACAATTGACAACATTGGTGGGTGTTGTAAAAATATATTTGTTAATTAATTAATCTTTGAGACCTGTCGCTATAGGTACTGTGAAAAGAATAGGCGTACATAAATAGGCTCATTAAGAAGATGTAGGTACGACATGACAGGACTAAAAAACCTTTCACACTACGTCTACATTTGCTGAACTTAGCAATTTTCCTTTATGTGTGTTTTCTAAGAAATTCAAGGTATTATTTTTTGGTCGTCATACTTAAATAAAAGGTCAATTTAAAACCTTTAATCGCATCATCGTGATGAAACGCTTATTTGAACTCTGGTCTTGCTATTTTAGATATTCTTTCATCTTACTTTGGAAATACATATATAATGTCTTTATTATACTTACAATAAATACTAGAGAAAAATCAATCGATATTCTTTCTTTTGAAGTTATCATACAAATTTGGTTTTTTATAATTTTAAAAATTTTTAGAATTCTAAAATTTCGCAACTTTAAGTGATCTTATATAAAATTAATGCATATATAAAATTTTAAACTTGAAAATCAAGAACAGGAAGTTATTAATACTTAATTGAATTTGGCATATGTAGTAGACATATGTGCAAAGTTAACAATGTGCACACATGTAGTTAATTTTCTAGGAGAAGTTCTGGTTGGTTTTTATACATATAAAAAAATATTTATTTGGCTATCGTGAAAATAGTGCTTTGGTAATAAAAGTTGATTTCGGCTTTACTCATTTATATGGACTAAATTAAATATTACAATAAGCTCTGCAATTACCAGAAAATACATATTAAGATCCAGATCACGTTCAAGACCCAGTTAACAGAGTTTTGCTACGACTTCTTAACAAGAAAAAACAGCAGACGTGAACCGAACACTTTCATTAAGCGTAAGACATTAACAGGCTTTTCATTTATTAAAATTCAAAGCTGGCTGCCAAAACATTGCACGATGCCATTCCTCGACGTCCTGTTTATTTTTATGTCTTCCGCAGCGTTTGTGCAAAAATGGGAACTGCTCGCCGGAATGCCCAAACTTTGCTTCGGCTCCAAATGGTAAATGCTAAAGCCGCATTCAGCATTTTCCGGATATTTGCCCTCGCAGACACGGACAACGCCAGGCAGCGATAGTCGACATTTCAGCCACTGTTTCAGCACGAATTTTGCCACATTTAATTCCGCCAATAATTCCCACAAAAGTAAAAATTTTCGAATCATTTGCCACCGGCCGACCCGCCCTCAACCCGGGGAAAGTTGGCAAAAATTCCGCTGATGCCAATCAAAAAGTGATGGCCCGCGATTGGGGCTGGAGCAGGCGGTAAAAATTCGTGACTTATTGCATATCACTCTTGAGCTGAGCGGATTCAGAACTTTCAGGCTTCATCAGCTAAAATTGACTACCTGATCGCGGGATTCATCATTCCTTCCCGGAACAGGGACCCGGGACCGGGACCCATGCGCCTATCAAGCATAATGTGCACTCAAAAAGAGTTTTTCCATTTATCAGAACCGACTTGGGGCTGGAGCAGCCCCCATCCAGATGTGCTCCAGCTATCAATCAATAATCTCCAATTTGGGATGGTTTCGCTGCGCGTTGAATTCCAGGTTCCGGTAGTTCCCCGTAACAAGCTGAGTCTAAGTGCCTCGCACTAATCGAGATTTAGTTGCTACTGGGAAGAGTGGGCTCGGGACGACTTTCGGAAAATTCATTTATTCCAAAATAAACGCACCCGGCCTCGGCTGCTTGATGATTGAAAAAACTCAACTGGGTGACATTCGAAAAGTTAACGAGACTTGAAATCTGTTCGAATTGCAGGACGACATGTCGAGGACCAGAGACAGTCAAGCAAATTTTTATCGTTTCTCCACTGTCTATAATTTATAAAAGTAGTTATGCAGCTGGTATATATATGTATGTACGTCTTTGTTTTTTAGTAGGAGTAGTTTTGATAATCATTGCTACGTTTCTGCACCCTAGCTAAGGTTATATATAATATACTTCGAAATTGGCCTCAAATGTTAAGTTTATGATGTTGTTTCCACACCAAGAATCTTGAGGATCTGATGATAACCATGATAAATAATATCAAATAGTAGATAATTTACAAGACATAAAATTGTGTACCAAATTGATTATGCATTTTTAAGATGAGATGCAGCCTTGCACATAAACACATACATACATATATATATTCACTGGAATAAACTTTTAATCTTACAATTAGTTATTTTCGGATTAAAGAAAACCTTCTCTTCGCGGTTGAAATTAAATCAATTTCAAATTAAATGAAGCAACCTTTCGAATGTAGTGAAATTATTTTAAAATTAAATTAGAGCATTGAAAAACTAATTATTTGTTATTTATTATTATTTTTTTCTTAATAATTCATAGTTATGTATTAAAAAATATGCATGTCAAGATAAAATGTTTAAAGTAATGTAACAGGTTTATTTAATTTTCCTCAAGCTTTCATACGGCGTTTTTGTTTTCAGCCCTATTTCTGATTCGCATTGGGTCAAAAGTAATTGTTTAAACTAAAAGTAGAATACGAAATTACAAATTAAATTTCAAAATAAATTGTGTAATTGTGGATCTTTAAAGATTTTTTAAACATGGAGGAGCAGTTGAACCAAAATTAATAGAATTTTATATAATTTTTAGATGCATTTAAAAAGTGTTATATTTTAAAGTAAATATGTATCTACGCATAATTTTCATCATACAAATACATGTATGTAATGAAATAACTTCATTTATGATGAAGTTAATATTTCTATATAAAGAAAGAAAGTTTTAACTTATTGAATTAGGCCTCTGATTGAAAGATCTTACTTAAGAAATTAGATAGAGACTTCTGCTTCTGAGGATGAAAGTGGATAGGAAAATCTGAAAAGGGGCACAAAGCTTAATACCTATTGATAACTCTGGAGGATCTCTAACCCACATCGGACATACACCCACAACAGAAGTCCTCCCCTTTTGTTTATTTTGTAATTTATTAGTTCCTTTCTTCCTGACAGGATTTTAGTACAATGACGAGCGATTCAATGGAATATAAGTGAAGCCCACTGTATGCGAAGGAGAAACATCTAAGGAAGAACGGGTACGGTACGGCTTTATTTGATTCGCAAGAATAGACATAAATCTCGGCCAGTTTCAATTGGGGCTAACGATGCCATCTAGGAAAGGAAATTTGCCGTTTCTACATGGAAATAAATTGGAAATTATGGTCACTGTGCAATAACAGCTGAATTACAATCGATAGAAATAACAATCTGGCAATAATTGAAAATTATAGCTGCCATGGTCAGTGTTAATGTGGGAACTCCGTTTCTGTGCGGAAGACATTTTTAATGCAATCTAGGGCAAACTTGTAGACCTCGTAATTACCGCAACCTCGTCCTCAATTTTTCCTCATGATTTCTCTAACGGCCACAACCGCAGACTCCGAGCATAATACATATAAATCATTAGCAGTTGTCGGTACATTATAGCCAATCGCGAAAATATCGCAAATCAGCTAATTTGTGGGATTCTGAATTCACAAGACAAAGTACCAAGCATTGGCACGAAATTTTGGTTTGTAATGAAATATACTATCTATGTACCTCCACCTTTAGTAATCTTTTAATTGCGCTTTTCGCTGCGAAATCAAAGGACGTTATTACTGATTTTGACGAAATGTTTACCCTTTGACAGGATTTTAAACTCATCGGTGCACAAAGAAAAGCTTTAAAGAAATCTAGATACCTACATAATTAGAATAATATTCTAAAATTCTAAAAATTTTTGAATTGAAGCTTCATAAGCTATTATAGTCATTTGGCTCTTTTAGGGTTGGAAAAAGGGATCACTTTGTTGTCCGTCTTCCTCTTTGTCCGTGTATTTGAAACGGCTTGAGATATGAAGTTTAAATTAATATCAAATACTGAGGTTTTTTTCTTATACTGCTTATGCTTAAGTTTCTAGTTTAACGCAATAAAATGATAGGACCTTAAAAAGCTTATTTATATTACAAACTCCCATTCACTGATTGATCATCAAAATCTATTGGGTACTTCCGGTGAACAAATATATGTTATATATACGCTTCAAAAACTCCATGTGATATTTTTGAATCCGACACACTATTCTATGTAAAATTGAAAGATTTTCGAATAATGTTAAAAATTTTATTTGGTTTTTCTTTTTATACTCTTTTTTTGCATGAAAAGTGCGTTATAGATGCTTTCAGTGGAATTATGTTTGTTTATATAATCATCGCCTGCGTAAATCTAGTACAAAAATTAAGAAATATAAAATTATTATAAGTTAGTCATTTGAGCTCTAAAAAGGAGTATTCTTACTTAAGGTTAAAATTCTTTTCGGTATTTGCCTTCGTCGAAATTTCTAAAGGAAATCCGCTTTACTTTAACAAATCTAGCGAATTTTCTTGATGTTGACAAATACTCCCATTAAACGGTGGGTGCACTTAAATCAGAGATTTTTGAACTTTTTGAATGTGATAGTCACAATAAAAATTGTTCTACCGATTCAAAATTACCAAGTGTGCCATACGTCTCCGCTGTGCGGACAAAGCTTGTCGTTGCTATCATGAGGCGACATATTGCGCAACCATTGTGCATTATTCGGAATTCATTCCTTTCAAAGGAATTCTCGTTCAAAATCTTCTATCTATAGGACGGGTTTTGCGTTGCACAGAATTCACGGCACAAATTGAGTTCCTAACGATGCATAAGCCACTGAGTTCGCAATGCAATTCCATTGATTTTGCAATCAATGCCGCATGAGGACAGCCACACTCTGCGCCTGAAATTGAAGGAGCCTACGAACATATTTTAGTAACTTCAATTAAATTTCAACAAGATGTTGTATACCGACCAAGTTGTCTTTTATAATGCCAGGAATAATAATTCGGATTTAATTAGGTGGAAACTGCCAAATTATGGGAAGGATTACATTTTTATTTAAAGTTGATGTATCACTTTTCATTACAACCGTAATCGCTGGAGTGATACCTATAATTACTAGTCCTACAAGGGGTCCGAAATCAAATTGTCTGTCTGGAAAATGTTAAGCATTCCGGTGCTATTCATTAATCGAGAAGTAATGAGAATTATTTCAAAAGGAAGACGGCGTGCGCGGCAAGTCGCGCTCCTCCTCTTGTTTTTACTTTCGATCTTCTCTACGTGTCCATCATGCCGACCCTTAACTCGGGGGCTTTTATCCTTGTCAAAACATTTCGCCTACATTTATTTGGGGAATTTCCCCAATTCATCATTTTCGGTACATTTCCCGACATAATGATTTTGTGCTTTGTATTTTGACGACTCCTTCCTCTACCTCTTTATGTCAGTAGAATGCCTTGAGAAATTTTGAAAAGTTCCTGAAGACGGTGATTGAATATACTCCCTCAATTTGGAAGATGAATTCCGTTTCTGACACTTTTAAAAGGGGACTAAATTATATCGCAAGAGACGTGCCCAAACAGCGCTATCTGCCTTTGAAAATTTTCTGAAAATCCTACAATACTCAATCAAATTGAGACAATATATATATGTATATGCATACATAAACATTAAGAAGAATTTTTCTATTGAAAGAAAATATTGATGGAAATGTTCAGCTTTTTAAATAGTCATCATTCTAAGTCCAATAAACTTTTCGTACGTATATGTAAAAACAAGATGTTGCTCCTGAAACTTTTTTCAAAACTCATGTGTAAGACACAGAAATAATTTCATTTTTGTAATTATGTAATTGATTAGAAAGTAAAATGAAAAAGATATGATATCTCAAATTTCAATTTGAAAACTTAAAGACTCATCACAACTTTCAACCTTAACCTAATAAGGAAGTGTTATACAAGGTCATTTGAAATTTTTAAAATATTCAGTTCTAGTTTATTTTACTCGAATAAACGAAGTTTAATTTTGTTATCCAGCGACCAGCTTTCATCTCAAAAAGGATTTATACTGCTCTCGAAGTTATTTTGCTTTCTTCCCTTCCAGCACTTCCGGGCATTTAGCTATAAAGCTTCCTTGTGTTTTAAGTTCAGTTTTCTTAAGAAGATTATTTCGCTATCGTGTCCACAGGTTCTGTGGTTGGCAAGGCAATATTAATTTATATTGAGTAAAGTAGAATTGCTATACATATAATATTTCTTTTTGCTTTGAAATTCTTATTTGATACTCAAAAATGTTTTTTCTAAAAACATTAAGTATAATGCACTTTGAGTAGGAGAGAAGATAAACTCTGTTTACAACCCGCAATTAATTATTTATTTATTTATTTCGCTTAATACAATTATAATCGTATATAAGTTATTACATGCATATTTGTATATGACTGCTTAATGCATATTTATATCTTTTCTTATGATCTCTGAAGCAACGATATAGGTATATACATGTGTAACAAGGAAAACTAAAATTGAAGAGCATACATATATGTAGATACTTATTTGGCGATTATTATATACAATATAAATAAACATTTCACGCATTTCGTATTTTTGCCAAGAAAAATATACACACATATTTAAATTTCAAAGTACCTATTGTATGTATACTCTACAGCTTAAAGGATGATATACTTTTGGATGTTAACAAGTCAAGGTGAAAAGTATTCTTCTAACGAAAAATTAATAACCCCTCAACGAGGTTTTTCGTTTGACCCAAAAGAGCTCAGAATCGTCTCCTTGACATTCCCAAATCCAGGCCGAGCCGAAAGAGCCGCAGCATTAACTGTTTCGATTTTTGGAATTTACCTGAAGACATTTTAAGGATTTATTGCTCTCTTTATCCAGAAAAGGAATCCTGCGAAGGGAACTGTCGTCTAACGTCTTCACGCACAACTCCGCCGAGTGTCACCCAAGGAGAAGCCCACAGCCTCCGATTTTTGCTTTCGATCATAAATTTTTCACGAAGGATTTCAGCAGTCGACACTTTGTTCAATTGCTCTTATCTGCCAATAAGAAGGTTGTGTGTAGACATTGCAAATACTTTCGGATGGAGAAGACACAAAAAGTGTTTTCCGAGGGAAATGTTTGTTGCTTTCGAAATATGTGAGTATCGTGATTTCAGCAAATTTAAAGGAAATTTCAACCTTTAACCCGTTCTACAAGTAAACAGCCTTGGAGTAATGCGCAATTTGTTTTCTTTACCCTTTATTAAATTTAAACGCTTTTGTTAATTTTGTCTGGTCGTATTCCAAACAATGTTCAAATAAAATAATAATTGCTAATAAACCAGAGAGTGATAATTGGAAGAGTTGTTCGGGAAAGAGAACTAATAAAACTCTTTCAGAAATTGTATCTTCCAATATTTTTCTTCATAGATGGTATGTCATAAATTGGTAAGGATTTAAGCCCGTGATTTCCGCCATGATGAATTAGTTCCTCCATTTCACCGGAAACGATTTCAAATAATTGATATTAATATATTCTGTTAGCGCTTTTCCCCCCATCAAATATATCTCTTTAAAGGGACAAGCTGGAAAGGAAGCAAGTCAAGCAAATAATTGCCAAAAATTGAAATGCAGTAGAACTACCTAAATACTGAAATCCAAAGATAAATCGAACATGAGATGCTTCCTACAATAGTTTCGGAAGACGAACTGAATGGGTTCTCATTGGATGGTTGTCATTAAGACGGAGAAAATATGCACCTTTTCGGAAGCATGGATAAATATTAATTAGTTCGTTAGGTTTGGAGGAAGTCGTTACTTATTTCGGTAGCATACTTAAGGAGAAGGCGGGAAGATTGGAAAATGTATTGTATTGTATGCTTCCTGGTGTAGGTATCTTATGTATAGCACCTAAAAAGGTTCGGCTTGCTAGTTTTCGTGCAGGCCTTAATGAGATGTTTCCTTAATTGTGTCTGATAGCCTAATAATTTCACGGTACACTTTAATAATTAATCATTATCAGGAAGGTATTAACAGAAGCCTCTCTTGACTCGGCGAGTAAAGGTAATGATTAATAGCACGAAAATGAATACCAAAATTTTCAGCAAGCTGTTGAAAATCCCGGTTAAATGCTGCAAAAGTGAATTTTTAAAGTCGACAAAACCTTTTGTTGTTTTAAGTAAGGTATTTCTTTGAAATAATTGTAGATTTTAATTAAATCTAGGAGCAGACAAAGAAAAACTGATGCTGTTTCATTATAATTATTCTCTACCATTAAAATTATGTATTATGAAGAGGATTTACTCAAAATTGTTGCTTACTTTTATACGTATATAAATTTGAATCCCTATATAAAATTAATTAGTTTGGTCCTTTCAACGTTATATACCTATGTACATAAATAAAATTCACTGATGTGCCAATATGTAAGAATTTGTAAAAATTGCGCTTAATCAAATTTAGATGACAATGTATGTACATTATAAAAGTAGTTTTATGAAAATGGAATATTAAGTTAAGAGATCAAAATTAAAGATTTATTTCTTTTTTTAAGTTATCCCTAGAATGCTACATTTTAAATTTTAGAACGAATAACTTCGTCGTCGAACTCGAGGGGGGTTTTTTTCTTAAAAAGGCCGCAAGACAGGAAAGTATTTTCTTCAGTAAATCTGATTGATCTTTCCATATAGAAAATTGGCAGAACGAAGGGCCAAAGTCAAAGTTTATGGGCATTGAAATTGCTTGAAAGCTCAAAACCAATTAAATTGACCTAATACTGAATTTCTTCCTTTGTATATATTTATACATATAAATTTTTAAATTCTCTTCAGATTTATTTCGACGTTTAATAATATTGAAAAATCCGAAATGTTCAAGACATTTTTACCATTTACAATTATACTAATTACGCTGCACCGTTATGCTAATTGGTATAATAATTATTATTACATAGTTGAATTCCTATAATAATATTTTTGGTGACATTAAGTGAGCACTTCAAACTTATAGAACCCTATATTTTTAAACGCTCAACATTCTTATGTCTCTTTAATTTCATTTGCAAATAGCGGATACTTTTTAACTTGATTTTACATTGCTTCTTTTTGACACACTCATAATAGAATAAGTAACAATTCCTAAATATCAAACTATTCTCCCTGCGTAACAATTTACGTTTTAAACGGCTGTAGTGAAAAATTTAATTGTGAAGTAATCTGTAATTGACAGAGTTGTTTTATTTTGGTTTTTTTTTTGGCAAATTGCAGCACAATTATTGTCAACAATTTGTCTATTTTCCAGTAATATTCAACAAACTAGCCGGAACCTTCCTTAATAAGTGCATTCCGAGCATTGTAATTACATCAGTTTAGGCTATAGTTGAATAGGCACTAATAGCCCTAGGTATCAGATCCTGCTTAATAGCCCACTTCTTGAAGGCGGCGCTGATTTAAGATTTAATGAGCATTAGCTAAAGTGGTGGAAATTGATTCCTTCGATCCATAGTCAGAAGCTGTAAAGGCACACAGAAACGAGCCTCATTTATCGCTCTGAGCTGCTTGCCTTAGTTTACACAAGTCAGGGACGTCGATAATAACGGCGGAAAAGCAAATTATCGGCGGAATTAATTTATAGCTGTTCAATTGTGCGTAGTAAAAACATTGCGTACAAGTGGGTTAATTGATTCCGTAAATCTCATTGGTGAGACGCTTGAACGACCATGAAGACGGTGATACCTAATGCTTTTAATTATTTAATATTTGATTCTTGTGTAAAATTCGTTCTGCGCATTTATTTATACAAAATGTTACGTTTTTACCTAAACAAAGCGTTCTAAAAAAGTTCGACAAGAAAATTTAAACTGTGATGAATTTCTTATCAAAATATAGCGTAATAATTTTGCTTTTGTTGCACACATTTTCGACTTTAAATGGTATCCTGAAGGACGAAGTTCAAAGGCTCGAAATGATATTAAAATTCAAAAAATAAAAAAATAAAAAAAAATTATTACAACTTTTTCAATCTCGTCTTTATTAGGATCTCTTCTGATAATTTCAAAATATTTCGAAAGTTGCGACATTCGAGAGGATATAAAAGAAATTCTTATAATATATTCATGAGTATCTGTTGGCGTCAACTCTTGACAGGAATTTTTTTAATAATGGATATAAGCTGGGATGATATGGATGGATACAAACAACCACTTTGTGGAAAAATTTCACAATGCAGAGTTATCAAAAAGGTGGAATTTTTTTTTCTTGCACCTTGAGCAGTATATACACACCACACGCCGAGTTTGCGATTTTCAGTTGAATTTGATTTGCGTACAACCATCCCGCCATACGAATTTATGTATAATGTGAAGGCACCGATGCGAAATGTTAAACGTGTGATTATGTACCTACTACATATATTTATGAGTAACCAACAATATGGTAATCCTTTAAGTAGGTTTTAAAATGTTCGTTTAATTATCCTGAAATACCCAACTGATTACTGATTATGCTCTAGGGTGAGACCGAGGTGAATGAAATACCACGAGTCATGTGAAGGTTATCACTGAACCATAAATAGAGACTCATTCAATTGTAAGCACTGTTGGACTTCCAACGGTATATTAATTGCTTACATACATATATGTTAAAAAATGTTGAATATGAGTTACTGAATTTCAAATTTTGCAAAAGTGTATATGTAGATAGGACAAAATCAATCATTCAAAATCTTTTCTATGTCTATTTATTTTAAGAGCACAAAAAAATAATAATTTACTTAAAAATGGATCTGATAATTGTGTATTTAATATTTCCTTTAATCCATTCCAAAGTGTTGAAAAGTAGGTTATAAACTGAAAAGTATACGTTATTGTTTTTCCTTATTCAACTCATTAACTAATTTACCTGTAACACTGAATGTCATAAGTAAAATAATAATATTTATGATAAAAAGGCTAAGTACAGTAATCGATATTTCTCAATTTATGTGCAGCATTTTCCTTTTTGAAATTATGCAATACATTTTATAAGTTCATAACACCGATGACCTAAAATTTTAAGGAGAATATTTTTACTCGTATGATTTGCATTTTTATTTAAATATCAATTTACAAGATAACTCGAGAGAAGCTTGCAACGAAACTGGTTTGGTAATATTTATATAAAAGGAATTTTATTTAAAATTATAACCTTTTGGGGTAGGAATTTCCCTCACTTATTACTAAACTTTTCAGAGTTCGTTAAGAAGTGGTACCCTCCTATAAATGTTTAAGTGAAAAACAAAAAACAATGACAAGTGAGGTTTTGAAATAAATTCCATAATTACGGTAGCATCTTCGTAGTTGCAAAAAGAAAAAAGAAAAAACTATAATCCAGCGTATCACACAATACTGTTGTGGCTAAAAAAAGTGGTTTATAATTGAGACATTAAATGTATAGTTTTTGCTATGCAAAAACCTAGAGTTACTAATGGGGTTTGCATAGTGAAGGAGGTCATGAAAGTTTGTCCAAGAAAGATTTTTTCTTAAAAACATTTAATTACTTTGGTTCGCCTTAGAGCGAACTTTCACGATACTACAGGCAAGGGCCATTTGTTGCCTTTGTGGCAGAAAATCTTGTAAGCGTCTTTTATACGGCGACGAGGAAGTTTCCTTTGAAATCAAATGCGGCAGTTCTTAGGAGCAATAACCTAAATATTTAATGCGCTCTAGTTCTTGTTTCGCGAATAAAAATAAAAATAAGAATGTTATATTATCGATTTGTAAAGTATCTGGCTACCAATTACGAGTATGATCGTTTCTTTCCATAAACGGGTACAAAACCGAAACCAATGCATTAATGGAACTTTTCAAATAATGGCAGCGGTCTTGGCAGGTCGAGGGCCATCAGGCTGTAAAGAAAACTTGGTCCATTGTATAATTTTCTTAACGAGAACCCCATTAAGCCCTTGCCTGCCATCATAACATAGTCTCATCGAATTTAATGATATCGGCTTTATAATGCCCCAGTCGTTTCACAGTGAAGAAATTCGATTAATACGCCGGGGTGGGAGGACGGTAATGACGCCCCGGTTAATGGTCGTCGTTTAAGAGCTTTTTCTGTGCCGCTTCCCGAGTATTTTATTGCGCAATTATGAAATACTTACGTAATCCGAAAACTATGCTCCGCCGATAATATGTAGATTGGGTCCCTTAACGATGCGCTCCTGGAAACAGGCGTGTGGCACCTACTCGTATCTGGCGAATTTTGACGGTGTTTACTGTCGAACCCTTGTTGAGTGGAACGATATATCCGTAATAAACCGATTTTATTGGGACTACCAAGTGCACGGGAGAAATGAGACACGCATTTTACGAGGCTTGTTGTTCTTGGCTAACTATCCGTCGAAAGGAGCAATAAAATATATGAGCCTTTCTACGCCCGCCTTAACCGCCAATCTTATCGGCCTATGCCCTTAAAATTATACGCTGAATCGAACGATGCTTGATTCGCGGAAAATTGTTTCCCTAATGAATTTTGAGTAGTTAAGTATTTTGCAGAGCACGGCACGTGCTGGCCAATGTCGTCGAGGAGCTATGGAATCTCAATTTAACCATATGCTCTGACTCTTATGCAAATTTTGCTATTTACGTTCCCCTTCTTAACATATTGATTGGAATTTTTAAGCAACTAAGCAAATTTAGTTAGCAATACTTCTGCGACAACAGTTGGTGGCAACAAGCTGAAACTGGAGCTGGGAGGGGATGAAAAAGCGGAAGATGGACTTAATATACATCCTCAGAAAATCTGTGCAGTCGCCTTATTTACATAAACTTTTCCTTGCGAAATTTTCCTGCTGAGGTAAACGGCGAGCGGGCGTAATTTTACCAAAATGCTGAATAATACCTTTCAGCAATTTATCTCATCTCCCATCTTCAGCGACAGAAAAATATTCTTGCATTTGAAGTTTCCCGTAATGCGTACCCGCTTTTTGTGAAAGATCTCAAAAACCCGTACTCAAAAGCATAAGTTTTGACTGATAGAAGTTGTACCAAGCTTCAGACGGAAGAGTTGAAGTACGAAAAAGTTGAATCAATCTTGCGCAAAATATTTATGGATGAGCATTAAATCGGACAGTCTTCAAAACTCACAGAGTCACAGTATAATCCAAATAAAATTTTCACCCTTCCTTCATGCGATTATCCAAATATCAATCTGATATTATTAAATTTTGCACTACTGACTTATTTTGTTAACCAAATTTCCTGTCTGATTACATATTTTACTTTAACTAAACCTCCCCAGCATTGTCCAATATCTGGTTTGATGGCATGCACAAGGGATATCATCCTGGCATGAAAATTACGCCATTACCTATTCTAATAACGTGGTTACCATCAATCATTCATTTAATGCCTATGGAAAATTTTAGACTTTGTTCCGCAACGAGGACTAAATTTTTCGCCGTTTCTAACTAACTTTTAATATTAATGGTCTTTTGCGATGCAATTAAAATTATTTGTTACTTAATGATGATATAATGCCACTATGCAGCTAAATTTTCTGGTTGGCCATGTAACGTTGTCTGTTCCTGTCGTTTTTGTTACATTGAAAATGGAATTTGAAATGTTTGTGGGTATGCGAATTTCGGGAGTTTGACTGCCCACATTTATCGAATTGTACCGTGCTAAATTTTCTGGCTGTTAAACTCCAGTTAATGTAAATGGACTGTGTTTTGCAGGTAAATAAAAAATTAATAAGTACACGTTTAAATCGCAATTCAAATTACAAATGCTTGGAATTGTATGAGCCATTAGTGAGGCTACAACAAAATTTGCTCTAATTTATAATGATTCTACATAGCTTTTTGTATTGTATTGTATTTTCATATTCTAAAAATAATTAGTTCAGAATTATGATGTAGAATATACCTACGTGGTCATCGCCTTTTAATTTTAATTAAAATGAAAAAAAAAATTATAATTTCAACGTGAATAAAAAAATTGTGAAAATAGTGTAAATTAGATTTTCATAATATTATGTAGTCTTGGACACCTCTTAAAAATCATATACATGTTAATGCGTTATGTGGAAGGGAACCTTACGTAACTAGAGGTGGAAATTGAGATTTTCGCTTATTCTTATAAACGACAAAACAAAAAACCCGATATTTAGAAAGGCATCAGATTTTAATTTTGGATTTTAAAAACTAGATTTCAAGATAATCGAGCTTAAATTTCGTATTGTGAAAATCACATTAACGAAGATATGTACATAGTGTTGCAGAATATTGCATTTATTTTCCGTAGAATCCCAAAATTGTCGACTTTGGCATAGAAACTTTGGCTCTTTTTTTAATTTTAACCCTGTATTGTGGACGGATTAATATTTGCATATGCATCATATAAACAAAAAAATTTGTAAGCGTCACAATTGCGTAAATATTGGTATATTTAAAAATTTATTTTGTCATTATGAATCCGCAGATTTTGACATAACGTGTATTTAAAATTTGCATATGAGTTATCACATAGTCATGGCATGTAAAGTATATATATGTGTAAAAGTGCTAAAGTAATAATAGTAAGCCAGTGTACATACTATAATACCTTCTTATTTAATAAGTTAAAGATTTAGAGTAACCAAATATCAACTGCTGTACTTTTATTGAATTTATTGAATCATTTCAAGCACTTTGCTACTTGACAGAATTTACGGCACGACTAGGTGTAATCCGACTCAAGCATCAGCTTTACTTCTTCATCCTTGGGGTGTATTGTAAAACAATTTGAATTTAAAAGCAAATCCACTAAAGCGACCGCAACAATAATTCTATCGTCGAAGAGCAATCCGAGCAAACCTTGCGATTATCTGCAGCTTCTTTAGGTGGATTCGACTTCTTCACGGCATCGAAGTTCCTCGACACCCAGCGGAGTGGAATCGGTTTTGAATTTTAATGCGATGGGCAGCTTTGGTTCCGAACTCCCAGACTTTTATAGGGATCATATTAAAATTTGCACAATACATAACGTTTATCAAATTTCAATAGGGGCGTCGTTGCATACTAATGCTAAATGTAGCACTAGGACACCTCTTGTTATTCCCCTCGTTTTGAAAACAAATAGCTCACGCCAGCTGGCAATAGCAAGAGACAAAGCCCCGAGAGCAGCCCTCACTTAGTATTCATTCCACCGCGGAGGAGCCTTCATTTTGCAATATATTTCCAATAATATTTCGACACAAACAGAAGGAAGCCCTCAGCCCTTGCAGGCTGCGCTCCTCCGGCGAGACGGATTCAATTTCGCGAAGGAAATGCACCCAAGATAAAGTTGCACGCTGTTCGTAGGCATGTTGATCCTTGGAGCGAACTTTGCGGTCGGAGTCTAGCATTTAGTATAAGCATAGATCTGCATGTTCCCCCCATTCAAAACTGATTTTCTTTTGTGAAAATTTAATTAAATTGTTGGCTGCGCGACCGAACTTTAAATAAAGGATAATTGCGCTCAAGTTAATTGGCCTTAATGGAATATTTTGAATTGATGCCAGCGATAAGATCTGCCCTGCAGCCAGGAGGCGCAGGACGACTCCTGCACCTTCTTGGATCAGACCCTATCAATATCCATTATCGTTGGAATTGTGCTTATGCAAATTGGGAATGCCTTCCGATTGCTAGAGTGGCAAAATAAGATTAGTGATTCCGAGTTGAGAGTTTTGACCTACATTTGTGTGCTTCCTTCCTCCTTTAAGTTTGATTTTTGCGTATAACTTTAAGATCCCCCTCGAAACTGTTATTAATTAATAGTTTGTTCCGTCTGATTAGAAAATCACAATTTAATCGAGTTACGACTCTTCTCATTTCCCAAAGTGCCCGCAAATTCGAGAACCCTTGCGTCTTCCAAGGATGTCTGAGACAAGCCATCTTTTGCTCCAGAAATAGCTGCATAATTTTGGTAAATGAGTTTATAATAAGTTCCTGTTCTATTCGCCTGGAGGAGAGGAGGCAAAGTTTTCGACTAGTGCAACACAGCCCCTTGACGAATCAACGTCCCCGCCAAAATATGGTGAAAGTTCGAGATTTCTCACTGGTGACATCAGTACTTTGCAAATAACATTATTACCAGTTGGGAAACTTCTGTTGCTCGACTGTCATAATCCGATCCTTTTCCGTTTTGTTTCGGCTTGCCCTGACATCCTCAATACACAAAACCCGCAGAACTTTTTCTAACAACTTTGTAAGTGGAATTTGCGGCTGTTGCGGTTTACAAGGCGTTCTCAGAACAACATCCCTTTTCACCGATTTTCAAAAATCGCCGGAACAGATTGAAATGACAACAGCAGTAATAACTTCCTGAACTCAAAGTATCTTTGCTCTGAATATTGAATTTTTGTCAACGAAATTTTACATTAATTTTGTGTCACTTGATGTTTCTCACTTTACATTACATTAGTGTGAATTTGGAAATTATTTTCACAAAGTTGTCGCATTTTAAGGAAGTTTTTCTCGACATATTTTCCTCGACTTTTACACATTTAGAATATATTCTAAAATCTGGGAGATTCGGATATTTTTACAAACTTTAATATATTTTTACAACATTATGTAAAAGTGCAACTATTATAGTTATAGATTATATATTTTTTTAAACTTATATTTTACACCGAACATGAAGCTTAATTCTAATTTTATAAGTATACCTACATATATTTCAATAGCATTCAATAAGTCTAGTTTTGTAGAAGAAAAGTACGAATATAAGTAGGTATGTATATGTATACATATTGTCTTGCCTTCATATTCCTAATTCCTGAACGTATTTTGATGCCTAAATTTTGAGAGTCAGACGCATGAAAATTCCTATGCTTGACCGCGTGTATAGCTATTATAATAATGAAATTTCTGTCCCACATCTGATAAGGCAAATCCTATGAGATGACCACAAACTTTGTGCGGAGAATATGACAATTTGCTGGAAGTCCTCAAATCTATTCATTGTGTCGTCCGGTTCGTCCACAACTTTGAAATTCCCCTCCTATTTGGGTTTACAGCCCCCAAGATAAATATTTCATTGCATCCCGAATCCTCGGAGCATGGGCTGGTGCGATCTGGCTTCCGGGCAAAGGGCAACAATTCATGGTTCATCCGAATGCATAATTGATAGTGCATTTGCTCCTTCGGATGGATTAGAGTCATCAATGTATTATAGGGGAGATCAGATGACCACCCTGTGGAAGGGCTCCACCCAGTTAACAGGACGGTCCTAATAATTACCGTCCGTCTTTAAACTATGCGGACGGGATCGGTATGCTTTTATGTGTTTTCGGGAATCTATTAGACTAATTTATCGCTCTATTAGCACGGTGATTTTATTACCGTTATCCCGGGACTTGTATTAATATGCACGGTAAGTATAATTTAATTAGTCTTCCGTGTGATAAAAGTGATGGTTTTTGGTGCAGTATCTCGGAAAGGTACCGCAGTGTCTTACCTTTTATTACCCATTAGGCGCCACACGTTTAAGGGGGCTCGCACATATAATAAATCGCAACAATTTATGTCGGCCGAGACGCCCTCCAGTCGGAAGGAGCCACCCCGGGCGAGTAAAAACGCCTTCGCCCGAATAAAAGTTCATCGCCACACTTTGCGGGCGAAGGATAACACATTAGGAACACTTTGAGTCTTATCATCTTCGTATCTCCGCTGGCAGCAGGCGCCAAGACTTTCAAAAGTATTTTGTCCTGCAATAAATGAGATTAAATTGGGATATTAAAGAGAAAATATGTAGCCAGATGTCGAGTCCCTCCGATCGATTTTCTGTCCCTGTGCTCCGATGGTTGAACTCTTGCTTTATTTACTCCCTCCAACATATGTTTATACACTTATCGCGATGGAGGAGCAGATCAAATAATTGAACCCGGTCCCGGGCTAAATATGAAATTATTTCAACCTTGTTTGTATCCCCCATTCAGCGCGGGCATGGGTGGGATAGGGTAGTACCCTTTGTCTTGTAATATCTTCAACGACTTGGATACAATCTGTAGACGAAGGGATATAATTAAGTTCTATACTCTCAGTGAAATCTTGATTTTTTTTCACTTCTTTCTGTAGCCTGTAGTCTTTGCAAAATATTCTTTCGAGACGATGATATATAGAAGTTCTGTAGAAGGCAGTATGTAAATATAACTTTTAAATAATTGAAACTGGATTTTTACCCAATAAGGTATATTTAAATTGGGAAAAAATTATTTTTGTGACGAAAAAAACACTAGTTCAAGAAACTTTCATTCCTAAGTTTTTTTTTTTTTTTGGGACGAATGGGCAATTGGAAGAATTCCGTTTTGTTAAGAATTTACGTTATATATACGTAGAGAGCCTGAAGCTCAACAAAGTTATTTTGGTATATGAATTGATTTTAAAATCTTGTCATATAATTTTCGTGATATAAGCGGAAGGTGTACCAACAGATTTATAAGCAAAATTATGTAAGTTTTGAAATTTTTAATAATCCCTTATTTTTTCCCACCTTGTTAATGTTTCGCTAAATTGACTATGTAATAAAATCAAAACCGATCATCAACTCAGTTCTATCGATATGACATTTAACATGACGAAAATTAAAGCTACAGTTTACGTAAGGATTGAAACCAATTAAACCAAGAAAACTTCCCATGGAGCTTACAGAGGCCGCTTCAGCTGAATACCCTCGTTTGAGTACCTAAAAAGTTTCACTCTCGGAGTTGCTCAAGTCTGTTGAAGTTTCCCTAAGTGGTTGAAGGACAACTTTTCAAAATGAAATTAGCGGAGGTTACTAACTGCAGTGCCGGAAATCTACAATGCAAACGAAATGTTGCTCTGCTCGTGCCTTGATAATTAAATTATAATTTAAAGTGTGAATATAAAAAGGGAACAGAAACTTGCGCACGTTTTACGATGACGATAATGAAATTTTTAAACAGCAAAAAACTTGTAAGTTTGACCACCGGAAAAAAGCTTGTTTGTTGGTTATAATTCATTTAAGGTAATCAGAGCATACCGAAAAATATTCTAATTAACTTTGAGCTGCTAAATTCTTTGAGACCTTTGCGGAAATTTGCAAACATAATTGAATTTTAAACTTTATGCTTTCGGTACATAAAAATGTAATGGACTGTTTACATGACATAGAACTAGTCCGATTTTGTGAGCCTCGCAAGTTTTTTGAAATTCCATGGATCTTGTTTTTGTTTAGAAGCGTTGGGTAGCAGATGCAAAGAGTAATGCATTTAGATTCTCAAATTTTCTGTTTTTACTTTACATACCTGCTTCAGGCAGTGGAATCGAAATAACATGGCTTCATTCGCAGGTAACAGAATTTTCAATGATCAACTGCATTAATGCAATTCGAAAATTAAAATAAGGGCGAAAGGGAACGGTTCCAAATACATCATTTAAAAACTCTGTGAAAACTTCGGAAATATTTTTTTTAATCATCCATTGCATTGTAACCCCTGTGGCAGAAAGAACATTATTTTTTCAGATAAAATCTTCCAATATCCGTTTCACTTTAGTTATGGTGTAGGATTTCAATAGGAATCATTTAAGTGCCTGCACAATGAAGGTGCAAATAAAAAGAACTTAAACGCGGAAATCCGTGACATTGGCGTTATATATTTCCCCTGAAATTGCATTTATTTTGCGATTATTTTTTTCCCTCTCTGAGCCATCCCATTCAGGAAACACGGTTCGGAAAATTTTTATTTTTCTTCCATATTGAATAAGACGTTTAATAAAGCAAGAATTTTATAATTTAAAATAATTTTCATTCTACGTACTATACCTACAGACAATACACGATTGTTCTTTTTGAACGTTTTTATTTAAAGTCAAGATCATTAGAAAGTCAAATATTCACATTCAATCAATCCATTTTTCAGACATATTTCCATTTAAAATTTTCATTTTGTAGATTTATTTCAATAATTCTCAAAGAGAGCTGACGACTTATGCAATATCACTGCTCGCAGAAGTTATATAACGCAAATCAACTTATTTTCGCATCAATATAAATCGTTTAGAAATAATTGGCTACAAAATTATCCAAGAGTTTAACTTTTACAATAACAGCTTCAAAATAAATTTCAACATATAAAAGGTTGGTGGTAAACATCAAATTATTGAAGAGGTAATTTTAGGATATGAAATCAATTCACGGTTTCGAGCAAAACCGGATTTTACAACTTCTCTTAAAATAAAATTAAATGCGAATTTGGTATATTGATGGTACTTTTTCAGATATGATGTTGTCGGTAATACACACCAAAGGTAAGTTTAATAAAAGTGTTGACCCAATTGGCATTTTAAGTGGAAAATTATGGCGCTTTACATGCAACAGGTTAGTTGGAGTTTTATAGATGCTTAAATTGGGTCACACACTCAAGCCATTATTAATTTACCTTCACTGGGTTCATAGAAATACCATATACATAAATTTTGTGCCTGAAATTATTTTCAAAAGACCTTATGGATATTTATAATTATTTTTTAAAGTTTCTTAAAACTTTAATCGACCAATTTGAATTGGTCGAAAATAGTAAATTTATCATTAAAACTATATTATGTCCACGTCACTAGGATTAAGCTACCGCCTGAGATATTCCAATTATTAAAAGAAATCTGAAAATGTTATTTACTTCTTAACATTTTTGGCAAATTTAGTTTTCACCACTTTACAAAATAATATCTCACAGCGGAATCCACTTTCTGCTAAATTTCCTCAGCACTTCCTTAAAATATCTTTCCTTAACATCACCGGAGTCAATTGCAATCGTCTCTCTTCCGCACATTCTACGTGAAGCGACACCTTCAAGTATATAGCAATAAAAAACACCGGAGCACATTTTCCATTCGTAGAATGGAATTTAGGACATGTATTTATTCATACCCAGCCAGATAGAGTTACTACCCGACGTGAGTCGGAGGGTTTTTAAGGTAAAAGCAGCCCCGAAAGGGAGCATGCGAATTCGTCGCAAATGAACAACTAATGTCCTTTCCAATGAGCTTAAGAAGGAGGTCATTGGACCCAGAAAGTGGAAACAATGAGATAAGGTAGGAACTCTAAGGAATTCTAAGGAATTCTAAGGGATTCTTCCTTTTTCACTTTACATTAGACGGGTAGTTCGCATGCTTAGTGTTTTCTGATTTTAACATACTTTAAAGGATGGTTGTGTCTGCACAACTGCACAGTTTCTCTAACTCTTAACTTTTTTGTTTGCGATTTCATTTGTAATGATGTAATACAAAGAGCCTACAATTCCTTTGGATAACAATTTTAATAAGGCTCTTTTATTATTTTTAAAATATACCTACTAATTTAAATACTGAAAAGTGCAACAAGTCTGATTGCGGTAGTCAATTGAGTAAAAAAACGATAAAAGTAGACACATATGAGATGAGATATGTATGTACATATATGACAGCATTAGACATTGTACATATTTTATGATAAAATGGAATTATTTATTTTACAAAAATTAAAGCATACAATTTGCTCATAAAATATTTGTGGTGAAAAAATTAAATATAGTAGATTGCTTATAAAAAAATAATCATATAATAGATATTAAGTGTACATTCCAAAACCATTTTTACATTTTTGTATAGTAGTTGAGAAAACTTTTTTAAATTAAAACTACAACTTATAAAATATTTAAGTGTGCACAATTGGGTTCTTGTTTTGGTCTACGACTACGATATAAAGAATCCTAAAAATTTATTTATGTAAGAAATTCGAATAGTTTTCTCTAAGTTTTCTTACAGTCGTAGTTATCAACAAGAATGTCGGCCAAAAATTACAAAAATGTCTTCATGCTTGTGGTTAATGGACTGCGGACTACTTGCAGGAAAACTTTTCTGAAAAGTAATTTCTCCAATTATCGAGTTTCGGATGTAGTCGGGCGTTCTTGTTTTAAAACAAAATTGCATAATGGTCGATGCTCGATGCGGATATTCTATTTCTCCGGATCATGACTAGAATGTGTGTGCAGTTCTAGCAACAAATTGGAAAATCAGTCGAGCACCCGAGGGAGCTAAAAGAACCTTTCTTTAGGACTTTAGGTAAACACACAAAAAGACATGCTGGACACCGATGCAATCTCTCCATTCTGGTGTGTTTTTATGGTTCTGACATTCCGCCGCTTTTGGTGCTTCAATTTAATTTCGCCCAAGGGGAACTTTTATGATTCCTAATAATTTTCAGCTGCTCGTGGGTATGTCCCCCAATATGGCGCGGTTATCGGTCAAATAAAATCAAATTTATTTGAGAGCTAGTTTGAGACATTCGATTTAACTTGGATTATGTCTTAATGTTCGGTACTGAAAGCGATTCAGCTAAACAATTTATTACCCTAGAAGGAAAGAGTGCGGAGAGCGATGATAGATAACCAACCTTATACTTACTTCCGACCAGATTTTAGATATTATATATGAAGGTATAACGATTTTTCTGTAACATGTGTATACGTAACGTAACGCCCAGGTATGTTTCTGGACAAGAATCAGGAAAATCAATTTTTCAAGGACATATTGAATATTGACATTTTAACATCTTTGAGGAACGACAGCTTCGTGCTGTTTATCTAACTACCTTAGGAAAATTAAAATCATTTGTCAAGTTTCAAATAAGTTCTTTTAAAATAATTATTTAAAATTATTGAGTATTTTTTAGAATAAAATTCCGGTCCTTCACAAAAAGAGATGAATTTTGAAAAACTGAGGTTTTCGTTGTATTAATACCTACGACGAGATATATAATTAATATATCATGATGATTTTCGAATATTTAGTGATATTTTCTCGAAATAATGTCGGGAAATCTCTATATAGCTAAATTCTCCTCACAACTCGTAAAAACTTCGACCAGGCATGTATGTGCACAGACATATGTAGTGGTCCAAAATGTACCCTTGAACCCTATTATAAACTTATATTTAAAGAAAACTTCAACTTAATGAGATATTATAATTAAAAACGCTTGAAAAATTTTTTGCTATAAACAGGAAAACAAATCAAAAAGTGTTGTTAAGTATTAAACCTCAGATACCCTAACGTGCTCAAATTTCTTGAATATCGGAAAATATACAACGAAGCGGCGTTACCATTTGTTCCTTAAAAGACAACTTTAAAAATAGATATAAATTTCTATAGATCTAATGTCGTTTTATTTTTGATTTGTAACTGGGTTGGAACATTTTATATGAAAATTTAGATAAAGATATATTCTAATTCTTAACCAATTTTTACAAATGTTACCCTACATAGCAATTAGAATGTGAAACAATATTAGTGAAGAGGATAAAATACTTCTGATCCAATATGGCACATATTGTTTTGATTCCTTGCTAATTTCATGTAACCATTTAGACCCCATCGACTGGTCCAAGAATTCTTAATGATCCAGTATTCTTGTCCATTAGGCTCTACGCCATATCCGATAATTAGGACATAGTGGTCTGATTCAACAGTGTTGCATTCAGGATTATTGTAAACACCACCATTTTGGTTGTAGTGATGAATCGATGGAGGGGTTGACATACTTGTTACCACTGGCCCAATATTGGCAATTATCTTTTTCATTTCTTCCTCATTTGGATTTTCAGGGTCTATGAACCTAAAGCCAATTATTTTCTTCTTATCCTGCATTTGGTCCTTATGACAGTTTTCCATTTTCTCTGTTTTTGGATAATAGTGAGCCGGAGTGATGCCTTCCGCAATTATATAATCAAACGCTTCGAAGTGAATTCCACCATTACAACCGTCGGTATGTGCAAGTTTGACGCAATCGATCAATTCTTGTTCAGAATATTTTATAAATTTTTTCGACCTTTTTGCAAACGCGGCTTCAACAGCTCCAATGGTTGAAAAGGCCCAACAGTTTCCACTATCGCCTGAAAATTGAAGTCATGAGAAACAGTAAATTCACTTTGGTAGATTTACTTTGATTCTACTGATATTAATGCATATAAACGAAATTCTGATTCAACCTATGCATATTTTAAAAATCACTTTACTATACCTTGGTCTTGAACGGGGCTTAATTCCATATGATCACGCCAATCGAATTCTCTTGGGGCGTTTAGTAGCAAAGGTCTGTGCTCACCAATTACTGGAGTAAAACGATATTGAGCACGCTTACCTTTTTTTCTGTTGGTATAAGCGATGTTGTAATTTTGTATAAATATTATTAACTTACTTACCCTTTGCACTGTTTCTGATCCTTTGTCATTTTTCTGTTTGACTTATATTTATTCCTAAATTCAGTGCTGGATAAATCTGCACTGAGAAAAAAGAACTGTTTAGAACAAACGAAAAAGCGGTTCAAATCAAACGTTTTCACATTCGAAAATGCTCCAATAGTAAAAACGTTTGATTTCAAACACTTTGAATTTTCAATCTAAACGTCTTGACATTAAACAAGTTTTGCTTTTATAACAAAAGTGTTTACGTTTGATTTGAACGTTTCGCACGTTCAAATTATCGAACGCATTCGATTTTTAAATTGAATGTGAAAACTTTTGAATGAAATGTAACACTTTCAAATTAAATGCTCTCAAATCAAACGCGTAGAGTTTTCAAAAAGAATGACAGAACATTTGAACCAAATGTAGCGCTTTCAAATCAAACTCGCTCAATTTTTGAAAATGAATACAAACATCGTTTGATCCGAATGTTCAGTACGTTCAAATTAAAATACATAAATCTTCAGACCGAATGCGAGAATTTTTGAACCAAATGTAGTACATTCCAATCAAATGCGACCAATTTTTGTGAATAAATGTGAAAACCTTTTGAAACAAATGTTTAACGCATTCAAATCAAAAACCCTAAAAATTCAAAATGAATGCAAGAATTTTTGAATCCAACGTAGCTCGCTTAAATCAAATGCTTTCAATTGAAACGCTCTAAATTTTAAAATTGATTTTAAGAAGCTTTAAACCAAATGTAGCGCGATTGAATGTGCTGGATGTTCCGAATGAATGAAAAAACCAAAAACGAATTAAATTTGATATTGTATATTACATATATATATATACATAGGTACATATTATTTCTTTGTACAGTGCTCACTTAAAACTATCTTACATATAAATTTCTTTTAATAATTCAAGATCTGCTCAACGGAAAAAAATTTTTTTAAGCCAGCTACAGTTAAAACTGACAGTTAAAACTGTGCGTGTATGGCCGGCCTTAAACGGTTTTATTTGGCTTGACCAATACAGAAAATTGTTAAAATTTTGAAGTTTAATTGAATAAAAATCCTGGCAATATAGAAACTCCCTGGGCCCTATTTTCGTTGTCGGGCGAATCGGATCGAAAACAGCTTATAAAAGCACTTTTTGAATTGAAATTCCTTAATAAAATTCAAAATTTTTAGTAAATTCATCTCAGTTACCTTTGACTTCAATTAATTTTCACGTTCAAAATGAGTAAAATAGTCGGTAACAAATTACAATCGAGTATTTTCGTCACATTGAACGAGAAAATTAATTGAAGTCAAAGGTAACTGTGATGAATTTACTAAAAATTTTGAATTTTATTAAGGAATTTCAATTCAAAAGGTGCCTTTATAAGCTCTTTTCGATCCGATTCGCGTGACAACGAGAATAAGGCCCCAAAATTGAAGTTAAATTAAGGAATTATATAAATTATTAATAATTTGGATTTCAATATCGTTTTTTGAGGTAATCGCATTTTGAACAAAATTAACCGTTTCCTTTTCTTTATGAATACTTATATGCTTTTTAAATGCTTTACGACTGGAAAAAGTTTGATTGCAGTTACTCTGACAACATTTATAATTGTCGTTTGCTTCAAGTTCATGGATGTCTTTTAGATGATATATCAAATTTGGTATATTTTCAAAACGGTTACCGCATTTGAAACAAACGTACATTTTTTGTAATTATGTAATATCAATCAGTTATATTGTTTAAATAAGAAATTAATCCAGAAACTTGAGGATATGGTTTCTCATTCGTAGTTGTAAATTGGTAAAAGTATCTTTGGATAAAAATCCAAACTCCTGCGCAATAAACCGGATATTGCAAATTGAAAATTTGAAATATTTTAAAACACAAGTCTAAAGCAGACAAGAAAGATGATAATCTAAATTTTACCTCATCAAAATAAACAAAAAACTCTGTAATTTTTTCCAAGTCCGGACCTATTACTATTATTAGTGGTTGAATTGTTTCTCTTAATTCATAGAAACGCTGCTTTAAATCCAAAATAGCATTACCCAAGTCACTGACGTCCTTTACGTGCAATATCAGAGAGTCCTTCGCGTCTTTTATGGTGCATTTCTTTTTCTTTCCCTTTTGAGTTTCTTTTCCTTCCAAAAGCCTATTGTACGGTTTTATTACTGCATTCAAAAGTAGTGTAATTATACAGTCTCTCGAATCTGTAAAAAATAGAGAATTTATGTAATTTTATTTGTTTGAAAAAATAGAAAAGTCTTACTTTCATCAATATCCTTATTGAGGTTTGATAATAATTTCAAAGAATCATTTTCCTTGATGCCTTTTTCCAAGTATGGTTTAATTTTTTCCACAAATATATTCCAGTTACTAAATAATAAATTTTCTTTTCCAGGATATATGTATTGGAAATCGATGTCAATCTGTGTACAAACGAAAGTAATGAAAAGAAAATTTTGAAAATCAGGGCAGCCGATATCGCTAGAATTTTAAAACATGCTTTAAAACTTAAAATTTAAGAAACTTTTACGATTTTGTATAAAAACCATCATATTTTCAAGACTTTAAATATAAAAACTGTCAATTAGAGAGCCATAGAAGAATTGATTTCATTTTATAAGTTTAGAGCCTCAAACTCGAGGTAATATGATGACTTTCCTACACAACCACAGACACTTTGCCAAAATTCCATAGAACAAATATGAAAGCAGCATTTATAATTTAAATCAGAATGCTTTTACTGCCAAGTCTTGAGTATAATGAAGTTATAATAAGTACCAAATAATTATTACTTACAAGTTTTGGACCAAGAATGCCGTGTTTAAATAACGGCCACTCCGCGATCACTGTTTGGACTAGTTCATTTTGAGACATAATAATTTGTCGTCTATACTTTGTAGTCTGTCTCCACTTGTAAATGACGTCTTCGCTTGAATTGTCGTTGTATTTTAACCACGATTGAATGGTGTGCATAAGACTTAGGTCATATTCTACTTCGCTATCATCAGCGTGTTTTGCGTCATCCGTGTTATTGTTCTTATGCTGCCAATCCTTGAATTTACGCAATTTGTTTCTAACGTTGAAATACCTGTCGTGTAGTTTTCCACCAGGCCTTTTTAGTTTAGATCGTGGAACGTAATAAGTGGCCTAGAAAATTATTATTTCAGATAACTCTTTCTTTTTCTCTTTTAAATGGTATACGCAAACAAATGACCTGATTTCTATAAAATTCACGATAAGTGGACTTTAAAAATTGAGTGTATAAATTTACCCTAAACTTAAGTCCAATTGTACATTTGTTTCTGGGTAAATTTATTTTTATACTTTGGGTGTAATATTCAATAAATTTTGTAATTTTTGTCTAATTTTACACCAAATTGGTGCGTACGCAGGAATATGTAAAATCACACCAAACTGACATATATCTATGACCTAATTTCTCATATTTCAACCGAATGTTAGCGAAATCACTTCTTGAAGGTATTTGTTCAGACAAAGACGCGGTATCGAAGAGTTTGTGCGGATTTTGTTTTTTTTTAATAGCAAATAATTAATTAATAACTATTAAATGTAAAACGTTGTCTTGTAGTATGCAATTTTAAATCAAATACGATTACAAATTTAGTTACTGGGCCTTATTCTCGTTGTCACGCGAATCGGATCGAAAAGAGCTTATAAAAGCACCTTTTGAATTGAAATTCCTTAATAAAATTCAAAATTTTTAGTAAATTCATCTCAGTTACCTTTGACTTATTATTATAATAATAATAATAATAATAATACCTATGACTTCAATTAATTTTCTAGTTCTAAGTGACTAAAATACTCGATTTAAATTTTTTACCGACTATTTTAGTCACTTAAACGAGAAAATTAATTGAAGTCAAAGGTAACTGAGATGAATTTGCTAAAAATTTTGAATTTTATCAAGGAATTTCAATTCAAAAGGTGCTTTTATAAGCTCTTTTCGATCCGATTCGCGTGACAACGAGAATAAAGTCCCACTGTTGGCTATGAAAAAAATATGTTCATACCGTGGATTCTCCTGGGAAGTAATTAGTGATTTTTTCACTAATGTTTTTCAAATCGGTAGTGCTCAATTTTTCCTGTTTTGCTGTCAATGAGTCAATAATGCAGTTTGCCACGTCTTGTTGATGTGATGGCTCTAATATTTTATTCTGTTTAAAAAACTCCAAGGCTGATTTGCCTTTTGCTCTTTCCGATAATATCGTTTCAACGTTTACCTATATACAATATACATATAATAAATACCAAAATTACAAACTTATCAAAATAACACAAGAATTCTACAAGTACCTCTAATACACTTGGAATTTCAGATTTCGACGAACTTGGAGTCCCCGGTATACCATTGTCTATCCAGTCCAAAATATCCCTCGACTGTAAAGAGTTAAATTCACCAGGAACTCCCTACAAAATATTCAAATTATAGTAGATGCATTGATAAACTTGATATTTGTTGAAGTCTGAAATTTGAATTTGTCCACTGAGAAAAATCTGTACTATAAATTTAACATCATTTCACTTTATTTTAATATGAAAATATCTTACTAATTATATACGTAACATATAACAATAAATATATACATGCAAGTGAAACTTCTGTAGTGTTTAATTCGAGATTATCTGCGCATTATTATTGATTTATATCACAAATCATTTCTGTTAAAGTTTTAAGGAACTTCAATGTATTTTTTTTGTTTCTCGTGAATTTTTCTTTTTTTTTCAAAAATCTGTAGCAGCCAAATAACAGCTTATTTCATTTTACCTCTAAAACACTCTGATTTAACATAGGCGTTATTTTAAATTTTAACTTCAAATCGTTAGGGTGATGCGAGACTAGGCATGCTTACGTCGTGTGCGGAACGAGTTTGTGGGTGAAGGGGGAAGTGATGCTTTGCGGGGTAATGCGCACTTCACCGGTGTATTTATCCGCGGAACGCACCACTACAAATGTAGTAGAACTGTTGAATCACTAACACAAATATGTATATCTTATATCTTTATTGAATTCCGCACTCGCGTAAGCATGCCTAGTCTCGTATCAAATGCGCACTTAGCGCACTCATTCAGCGTTGAAGTCCGCCTAGCCTCGCATTACCCTTGTAAAATAATATGAAACACATATGACGCCAAATTATAACCTATTCTGATTGTTTCACAACATTTTTTTCACTGCCTTTTTATGTATTTTGTTTTGTGTGGTCTTTAAAATTACAAATTTTTCACTTTTACTTACAAGATTTTTCCTCCAGATGATCAGCTTAGCCCGAAAAATAGCCTTTGTTCCCACCTGCTCTAAGCTTGGGAAAATTTGCTGAATGTCTGCTTCCGTTAAATATTTTAAAGCCTCAATTGTAACACCAGCACCTTATTTAATATTTTAATTTGAAACAAAAAGCACATGTAAAATGTTTTCATTTTGAACAAACCCTTTAGAATTAGAAAAATTGAACATAAATCCCAAGATTCTAGAACCTTAAACAACTCAGCTTCACTAGGATTTGAAATATGATACACTACTTGATCTAAATCACTTTCACTTTCCATTGTTTCACTTGTAAAAAAAACTACGACTTGCCTCTCCCAATTAAGAACAGAAATGAAATGCGACAGGACAACCAACACACGCTTGGTTAACGCCGTTAATGGATAACAGATAACGGATCGCATTTTCCACTGAAATCATTTCTATTCGGACGCAAAACGATAATGCAGAACACCTTCGCACTCATACAGAACGTTTTTTTAGTTTGGATCAAACGCGCTGACTTTTGATTTGAATGCGTTTTTCTTTTGACTATTGAAAGTTAAACGTGTGAGCATTCAGTTCAAACGTCCTGGTTTTTCATTTGAATGTGTTTTTCGTTTGAAAAGCTAACTGTAAAAATTTAAACGTAAAAGTATTTAGATTAAACGAGCGGTTTTTGGTTTGAATGTGTCTTTCATTTGACTGAAAAATATTAAACGTCGAAGTATTTGTTACAAACGTGCTGACATTTGTTTTAAACTTTGGAGTGTTTGAAAAACTGCGCCAAAATCAAAAATTTAATCCTTTGATTTAAAAGTTTTTTTCAAAAGTGCGAATTTTTGGAAATTCCTTTGACTTGAACACTTTTCGGTTCTTTTAAATGGAATATTTTTGAATCAAACAGTATTCTCTGTAAACGCGCAGTCAAACGCGCGTGACTTTTGAAATAACAATTCTTTTTTCTCTCAGTGTGCGAAAGGACCAATTCCGTATTTGTACGTGATGGAAGGCTTCTTTTTCTTCATTTCAGTAGCATATTTTTTGTTGTTGATCTCAATAATTTTCAAATTTGCAGCGAAGTTTGCCTTCCTTTGGCGACCTAATGGCGTATTATCCTTATATTTCTTGTTATATTTAACCTTAAAATTTTTCCATTCTTTCTCCAAATTGAAGCCAGAAATGGCTACAATGCAAAAAGCGAAAAATATGAGGCTCCTCATTTTCTAAAAGATAAATATTATAAATTAATATAACTTTGTTTTAACTATAACTTAAGATTTAATAATCCGTATGTACATACATTATATGATCGTAATTACTTACCTCGTAAGATTTAAGAGAATGCCTTAACTGAGGGTTACATTTTGTACTATCTGCTTTTATAATGGGTGGTTGACATGCTGAATTTCAAAACAAATAGGAATAATTACTCAACCAATGCATTTGAACAGGTGTTTTCCTATGTACGTATGAAAAAAGTCTGTTACACTCAACTGGCTTTAAATATGATTACGTTTTAATGACGGTAACTATTCGGCTGTTGCGAACGAAATTTGTTTCACTTTTACTTTTCAACGATAGGTTAATTTAGTTTCAAATTATTTTAAAAATGTTGGCGAAATAATTTTTAAGATAAATTGAAAATGTCTGTAGAAATGTAAGCTACATAATTTAATATTGGAGTGGAAACAAATTTCGACCCTTATTCAATTAATGAACAATCAATTAAGTTTTTTTGTATTCTTTGCAAAATACATAATATTAAAAAGTAAATAATTAATTATTAATTAATACTGATTTATTGCATGTCAGGAAAAATAATTTAATTACATATCTTTTTCAACGTATAGAAATATCTGTTGAATTTTCATTTCTTGGGTTTATTCGTCGTGTGGTTTTGATTTTTATAGCGATGTGATGACTATGACAACTGATTAAAGCTATACATTTTTGTTTTATAATTAAATGTGGTTACACTGCAGGCTGTATCTGTATTTTATTAAAATAACAACACTTAAAATAACAACAATCCTTGAAGTGATTGGTAAAAATCATTAATTTATTCCACTAATTTAATATTCTTGCTGAATTAAGTAGTCCCAATTTATATGTAATCATTGAATTTATACAAAACAATTCGTTATATGAAAGTTAGATATACATATATGTATATGTATCTAATTATTCAGACTGGATTGCATAAGAGGAGTAACTGCTTCTAAAAGCAAGAGGTACGCTTTTCTCGTTGGAAAGTGTAGTGGCGTTTCGAACCTCAAATAGTTTTTCTTTATATGTATGTTTTATTTTTCCGGAAATTTATACCTCATCTGATACCTCCATGCCAATAAAAAAAGGTTTCGACTACCCGTTTTTTCCCCATCCGAGTATTCATCAGCTCGTTAAATTTTAAAGCTACAGTGGTCCCGGAAAAAATGTCAAATTAATTTCACTGATTTCCGGGCGCGGATTGGTTGACTGTAAATTTATATGGCTCGACAGTTTTATATCAGAGCATCTAAATTATTTTAGCGATTTTCAATACCATCTGGCCCACATGCTCGCAATTAATTGGGCTCCTTTATTAGTGTAGTGGGACCTTTCCCTGGCGTTTTTCGCCTGTGATGCCATTCGCCACTCGTGCTAATTTTACGCTTCACGAAAATCGAATGTTGTTGATCTTTTCAGCTTTTAACGAGTATTTACTTAGGCAATAAATTGAATCCTTCGCACATAACCAAGAGCGCCGTCAGGCTTGCGAAGGCGATTTGCATTTGTATTTGGGCACAGCGGGACAGTGAAGTAATTTAATTTTACGCCTCGTGCCAGGCGTCAGATTTGAGCTACTTGACGTCCCCAGTGCGGTCGATTCGAGCCGTGTCCTCTGATTTCAACTTTAAGTAGACCGAAATTCTGTTTGGAAGTCGTGAAAAGTTGCTTTTCTCTTGAGTGACAATCTCAAAGCTGATTTCGCATTGCTTCAATTTATTTTTGTTATTTTTGTGTTGTTCACAACAATTGTTCATAAGTTATGCTAAAAAAGTGAGCAAACACTTTTAGTCTATACCTAAAGTAGAGCCGAGCAGCTTTTCTACATAAAAATTTTGTCTAAGCCTTTGCTCAGCTTTTTATAGTATGAGCCAATGTTTCTAGCCTTTAACTAGGCAGATTTCAAAGGCTCCAAGATCTAAAATAAATTATAATATATTTTATAATAATTTCCTAACAGTTTCCCTCTGGACAAGTGATATACATACATACATGCAAATATGTGTAAATGGCTACGAATCATTCGTAGAATAAGAATCCGAAATTGAGTATAATTCGAACACATCACGTTTTCGAAAAATTGAGAAATTTTTTTCAAAACTTAAAAAAAAAATAAGACTTTTCTTACTTTGCATTTTTTAAACAATTTTAAAACTATTGTTAAACCTACAACGAATTTTCATCAACCAAATATTGCAGACATGTGTTATTTTTTTAGAAATATTTTTCTTTAGATAGTATAAGTATAATAATTTAACGATTTTCAAAGGTCTTATTCGGTTCCCTAAGTAAGACAATTCCATGCGAAATGTAAGAATTTTTCGTAAAATCGGTACAGTTAAGTTATGTTATAAGTTGTAAATAATCATCCATGTAAGTCGCTTATATTCCCAAATCGATTAACTCTTCAAGCAAAATCAGGGGGACATTGATGAAATAACAGAAGATGTTTTAAGATTAAAATTAAAATGATCGTTGAATTGGATATGCATATAAAGTCAGCGCAAAGTAATTAAAATAATTTATTTTATGTATTAAATGTTATACATATTTAGGTGTTTTGGCATTTTGAGTTGAACATTTTTAATATGGACTTAATGTAATTAAAAAATATTGAAAGAGCCTTTGAAAATTCATTGCCCTGTGGATATAAGTATAAAATCAAGATATTTTCTTTTGTACAGAATACAGATGGTAGTAATTTTAAGTTGTTAATTGAAAAAGGGTATACCTACGTACTTATGTCAATAGGGAATGGCAATAGCTGACGAGGCCCAGTTTTTATTCCTATATAAAAAAATTTTGAAAATCCACAAACATTTTGCTTGTACCTACTCCTATTCTCATATCAATTACTCTAAAATATACATATGTATGAATGATGTGCGTAAATGCAAAATGTACATTAAAATACCTCAATATGTTTTTGCTCTCTTAGAACAACGTTGAAAACATAATTTTACAGCCCTTTTAAACTAAATAGAACCCTTACTAGTATTAAAGGCAGGCACTTCGGTGGGGCTCTTTCATTATGAATTAAATGTGCTTGAGCTGCGATTTCTTTAAAATGCCAGGAAAAGTTGCTTTCGCACAATATAATGCATAAGATCTGCTTTCATTTCCCTCAGGAGAACCTGATTTAGGCTCATTCTGCTATAAGGAGCAATTTACTTCAAGCTTTGTTTGAATTCTAAACAGAAATTTACCAAGAAAGAAGTTTTGCAGATAACGATAACTGGAGGCAAAAATACTTGGGAAGCTCCAAATTATTTCCGTGAATAGGTCCACAAAGCGTCGTTTACTTGTGGTTCCCTTCCTGCTTTTCTCTTTTAAATTCAATGAAAGTTCATCTTCCCCACATTATTCGCTGAAGCCAAAGTTTAAACCATTTTCGTACCAACAATACTTGACCAAGTGCTGATAGAGTTTAATTGAACTAACAGTTCCTGGAATTGGACCGATCCCTTTGGAGTACTCTGCATTGCGTGCGGTTGGTTGGCTGCCCTTCTATTTCCTAAGCGAAACTACCAACTTTAAAACTAAACGTCTTTGTAAATAGCAGCAAGAGCACGTTAAGTGTAACGCAAGAGCGCATTGTCAAAGCAACTTACTGTGTTCATCTATTCATAAAACTGTTGTTTGCTTTGACAACATCAGAACTAGGCAACCATTATTAATCAAGCCTGTGTGCATTGCTTTCACCTTCCACATCAACCCCGCACTGGTAGGATGCGCCATCCACAAAGGCTGCAACAAGTCAGAGCGGCCTGAAATGCCACTTTCTATGTTGAAATAATTTTTAGCATGGTACAATAAATAGCAAACGAATCGGTTAAATGCCCACATATCTCTGGGCCCCAGATGCCTTTGTAAATGACAGTCCGTCCGACCATTCGGCTCAAGATAAATTTAATTTTGCTCTGAGGTAAATAAAACGAATTTAATTTTCATTTGGCGTTGTTGGATCATCGTCAAAGACATAATCTGGATTTTTCTTTCATTTCGGTCCTTTCAAATGGGATTCCTTTTGAAGTGGTGTGGCAGTGCGGGACCTAATGCACGCCGAGAGCCATTCGCCAAGATAAACAGGAGTGGTCCTAGATTTAATGGATGTAGAGGGTACAGGATTAAAAATTTAAATGTGGATCATTTGCTTAATAAAAAGATTAAATTATTCATTATTTTGAGTTATTCTTAAATAATTAAAGCTGAAATGATACGAAATTTCGTCTTTTAAATATGCAAAACCTTCCTCACTTCCTAGAATCGTTCTCCTGTAGTAGGTACCTTCATACTCAATGCAACATCCAACCAACTTGGACTAAATATTAAAAGCATATTCCAGAGTATATCGGGTAACCAACAGGAATTTTAGTGCCAAATAAAACCTATGAAGTGGAACGAAAAAGGAATTCAGCTGTTGCACATATTCCCTGAAAACTCTTAGGGCAAATCTCATAAAATTTTTTCGATATGACTTGCATTTGAAGTGCTCACGTCTGCAGAAAATGTGTACAACTTGTTTGATTGTACCTAGATTTTAATACGAGTTTCCAAGCCGTAACCAAGAGGAACATTTTTAAGGATTCGGCACGTCGGACGGTGATAAATTGGCAGAACAATCCCCTTTACATTGTCGGCTGACATTTGAATTTAAAGACATCAGCACAAACTTCTAAGCGGCAATATGTTGGGGATAAACTTTTTTCAAACTTTGTGTATACTATAAAATATTTCAAAGGTGGGGTAAGTTTTACTGCCGTTTTGTGCTTTTAATAAAATTTTCTCAACTTGCCTCCAACGCAAAGTTTTTGGATTCTTCCTCTTCGTTTAGGGTTAAACAAAATATCTTTTGTTCGAGTGCACCAAAATAAATTTGACGTGTAATTCTGTTGCGCGAAATCTCAATCGCGGTAAAAGTTTTGCCGAAAAAAGCGAAAATGTTTTTCCGACATTTAAAATTTGGTAAAGAAAAACGTAAGTCGACAAGTGAACAAAGTGCTCTCGACAGAAATACTTGCGGGAAAGTTTACTACTAATGGAATTTATTTTAAGTTTTCATATGATTTTCCCCACATGTTTCAGGTAAACTTAAATAAGGTTTTTGTTTGCGTAGAAGTTTCATTTGATAAATTAATGAGAATAACACGATTAACATTTTCTAAGAAAATTTAACAGAAGACAGGTGCGACTTTTGAACTAACTTCTCTAAGTTTAAATTAAAATTAAAATGAGATATATTACCATTAAAATTGTTCACTTAATCTAATTAGATTTATTTTATTCAAGATTTATTTGTTTTGAGAATCATAAAAAATTCATGTTTCTTAACTCTGCAGTTTTAGTAAATCTGCTTTGTGCTACAAATAGCCAGTTGGAATGTGGACAAATATGGACAGCAAATGTCTTATAATTCTGGTACTGAAAAATTTGTCCAGATAGTACTTAGTCACCTAAATAACAACACGATAAAATTAAGTAAACCACTGGTTATATGTATATACAATAGTTTTATAAGTAAGAAAAGTTGATATTATATTAAGTATACAATTGAAAAATTAAAGTTTTTTAGTTGATGATACTTTTTTAAAAAGGGAAGACCAGTCGATAGAATATTTGTTAGATATATTAAAAGCTATGGATAAGAGAGATAAATTTTATGGAACTCGATGTCAAACGAAAATGACACACCAAATCGAGCGTTTCAAGTCACGAATAGCAATCGAACAAATGAGTTCGATAACGATTTGCGAGAACTAACGATAAAAAACGACGGGACTAATTCCAGTAATTCACAACCCAATAAAAGTCTGGGTGTTATCTTTGCTCTAGAACTTTTCTGCAGAAATATAGACGCTGAATTCAATAGTTGAAACTACGCCACAAAGTACAAAATCATTCAAGCCGGTGAAGCGGGGGATGCAATTGAATGAAAACGCCATCACACTAATGAGACCTCTCTAATCAAAACAACGATGAACGATAGCAAGAGCGAGCAGTCGCAAATTCGCGGAAGATTATTGCAAAAAGTGGAGGAGTCCTATTCTGTCTCTGGGACTGCGTCTGGAAATCAAAATGGTTAATAATTTCTCGTGTTGTGCAGAAACAATGTGATGGTTTATTGCAAAGTCTTTGCATTCATCCAGTTCCTTAGTGCGTTCCCTTGCTTTGCGAACGTTTTCTCTATGGATGACACAGAAAAGGGTTAAAAAGACTCATTTAAGAGTTTATGGGAGCACAACCCTTTTGAGAGTTGTCACAAAACAACTGTAAAACTGGAAAAACTGCATCAAAGTGTAACATTATGCATGGTATCCGCAATCATGCAGCAACTGTGAATCTTTACATTTAGAAATCACGGGGAGCACCTGGGAATGTGGGATGCATAAACTGAGAATGACATTGGCATATGTGCCACTGCAAACATGGTAATTAATTATAGGTTGCACCATTCATCTTCAGACTGTCTCAGAGGAGTGTTCTATAGTATATTCAAAAACCCGCAAGTTCAACCTCACTGTGTTGTTTATTTAGTCCAATTCAATTAATAATGTTTCAGTTTGCAGTTTGGGACATAATCTCTTCAAACTTTATGCAAAAGTTATTATATGTAAAACTGAAACAATTTTCAACTCAGTTCAAGTAGACATAAAAATAAAAACGTTCTCTATTTGGAACGTATACATACATATGTTGTATATGGAATGTTCTACGAAAAACACAAAAAAATTGAAATTTTTCGATTAAGAGGACTTAGTGAAAATGTTTTCAGTCTCTCTCAGTAAATTTATCTGGAAACACGACAGCAAAAACGATTAAACAACTCACACCTGTTCAGTACACATCGAACGAAACATTGAGATGACATGTGAAGATGTTGTAGAATCAACAGAACAACATAGAAAATCTTATTGCAAAACAATTAAAGTTATCTTGGAAACCAGAAAATTTTTACTAAGGCTAAGATTGACTTATGTCATCCGTTTTCGTTTGAACGTTGCTTTTTGAGTCACCCTGTATATACTATAATAAAGGAAAAAAAGAATGATAAACGAAAAGTAAAACCTAGCGTGAATTAGAGTTAAAATCAATTTCGTCAAGAAGAACAAAAATGAATGAGAATGAAAAATGGAAAAAACTAACCAAAGGAAATTTCAGAGGAAAGCGAAAACAAATAATATAAATTAGCAGAGTGAAAATTCTGCCTCAGTGAAATTTTTTCCGAAAGTATGCAGGGTCAAAGCAATTTGCATTGCGCAAGTATTGCCTTCAAAGTCATTCTATATTTGCATGGACAATTTCACGAAATTTTTTGCAAGCTTTTGACGGAATAAGAAAAGGGAAGCGCTGGCACCAAGGTGAAGTACCCATAGAGACGTCAATTTCGCGAGGTAAATCACTATTGATTTTTGTTTCAAAGACCTACTTGATATTTACATATCTTTGCACATTTTACTCTTCATAGCGAATCTTGTACATTCCCTGCCAAACTGCATAAATTCCGGATTTAACAAAAGTCCTTTTATAGTACGTCTGATGCGCTCTATTCCAGTCAGGAATAGTAATCGCGCAGAAATTCCACATATCTTAACAACAGCCACTTTTTTTAACCCTTTGGCAATTTGCCAAGGGAAAATTTTCTTCCTCGAATATTTGATTTATTTAATATCTGTGTAGTATATATAGGATAAGCCGCGAATGAAATATCTCATGAACAATGGAACTCAATGACTTTTGGCTTGGCCGACCATTGTCTTCGAGACATGGGCAAATATGTAAAGTACGAAAGTCGAACATGAAAATTGCTGAAATTACTTCCAAAAATGTTCGATGAAATTTCGAAGACGACTTGAGACGACTTAAAGAAATAAACAAATTGAACTTACACAAAAACTGGAAACTGGTGTCAGTTTGTTTTTGTTGTGAACCAATTGAAGCAAGCATTAAAGCTAATTTACATTGCCAACAGCGATAGCAACAGCAGCAGTGATAAAAGTTGGAATATACCTACCTACACAATTTCGTTTTATAAATATTGTATTATTGCTATATGTACCAACAACAGCGATGATTAATTAAATTCTTAAATTGATGGTGCTGTCGTATTCGACATTTTGTAAATTTAATGTTGAAATCGCTTATAAAGAGCTTTTTTTATTTGGTAGTAGTTTACTTTCTCAGTATTCTTAATTAATTTAAAATATAAAATAACCATTCACTGAGTGAAAAATATATTAAAGTAATTTGAATCAAATCTTAAAGTTATATAATAAAATAGTCCCAGCCGAAATTTTCCTTTTACTTTCATGACAAAATAATGATGTTATTTTAATATGCTTATTTAATTAATTTAATTTTGTTTGGATTTTGTGAGAATTTACAACACGCTTTTAATCTTATTGTTCGCTGAAAAACCTTTTAGCTGGCGAAGTGACACATCGTTCATACAAAGGAAATTAGAAATATGTAAAAACGGTTGAATTTAGCGCGTATCACGCTAAATTCGGACTTTGTTAACATATTTTTAATTTCCTTTGTATATTTCACGTTTTAATTAAAAATAATTCATTAAAAATAAACGTTCATTTAATCAACGCAAACGGGTAATCAAAGGTAAGGATATTGCTTTTCATTAAGCGATGTTATCCAAGAAGTTTCATGAAACGAATGAAATTAGTTAATCAATAATTTAAATAACATGTGTCGAGGATCTCTGAAGCAGAAGCAGATGCGAAGATATTTCGTGGGATTTCAAAAGCCTGTCAATTTCTAGAGGTTAGAGGTTAGTTAGGGTGACTGTGGGAATTTTGTGCCTTATGATTTACTTTAGGCCCTGCAAATTTAATTACCTTACGTGATTGATGACGCCCATGTGGCTGGAGAAATAATTAACGTCATAATAGTGTTGGAAAGTGTGCAGTAGGTACGAGGTGTTAATGTCCGCCAACATGAATAGCAATGAAATATTCAGCATGACAAAGTCATGAATTATGCATTGTTCTCTGGATAGACAAATGGCCATCGAGTACACTTCCCCCAACAATGACATCAATGGCGTTCTGCTACAGTTTGACCGCAAACTGTGAAGGGATTTGAATGTCCTAAGGCAAGTGGATGTTTAAATTTCCGCTTGTCTCCAAGTTGTGCATCCAAGTTTCTGGGACCCGAGTCCGGTTGCCGGGTACCGGGTCCCGGGATCTGGGAAAATTCGTGGTCTATGGGAGTAATGAGAAACTTTTCCAATTATTAGACGATATTATAATGGAACTATTTACGGGCCGAGTTTGCATTTTGGGTAGCCGCAAATTGCTTCGAAATTAATATAGTGGAAATAGTATAACGACAATGGCCATTCTTTGCAAATTGTTCTCCCGGCAGGTCTTATCTTGGATGGCATCAATTAAGGAGCTTTCCGGAGTGTCAGCATTTGCATTAATGAAAAGCGATAAAGACCCGGAATAAATTTCAATTTAAGAATATTCCTCTGTCAATATTTAATAAGCTGACCCAATTTCACTTTTTAAAAATTATTTTCTATTTGGGGGAGACGAATGGGGCGAGGCACCCCAGTCCAGTAACCCCGCAATGGCCGATGAGCAAATAATAAGCTTTCAATTTCAATTTACTTATGTACACAACTTATGCGACACTGGAGCTGGATCCAGAAGGAATTCGAAACGTCTTCATGATTTTTTTTTCCCCAGAAATTATAAAGAACAACGCTACCTTAAAGAACTCGAGCCAGCACAGAATCCCACTTGAAAAATTTATGAAGACAATCCTCGGCTAAGAAACACGCAGAAACGTTTGCCCGGGCAAATATTATCAAGGTGTCTCTATCTGAAGAAATATCTTTTCTCCATCTACGCCACTGGGAACAGGAACACCGGCGACAGGCTGTAGCCGGGAAAAGCACAATCCCCGGCTTTTCTTTCGACGCTCTAAATTTCGATTCCTCGTTGTCACCATACATCCGATCAGATATTAAATGGCGTAAGGAAGATTTACGTTCGATGTGTTTAGCATCGGCGTCGGCTTTCGAAATTATTAAATATTTATATGCTAGCAGAATACTCTGATTTCCTCTTATTGAATTCTTTACGGATTAAGAAACACGTTCTCAACATTTCATTCCCACAGTTCAATAAATCTTATATGCAGCCCTTAAAGTACCTGTGTTTCAGGATGGTATGAAAATGAATCGAGTTTCGTGAAGAAAAAGTTGAAACTTCTGACTATATGTATTTACTTCCAACTTCTTAAAGAAATAAAGAGGTTTTAGGATACAATCTTGCTGATATGTTTGTTTTTCAATTTTTTAACTTTTTTAATAGTACTTTGCTCTATTTTGTTATTTAAACTAGCTCATCTTCGTCTTCCGTAAAAAATTTATATATTATTCAAGAAGGAAGCAAAAGTCCGAGTGAAACGCTCGTAGAATTCCCCCTATAGTAGAAAACTGTCACATTGGGAAAATTTAAATGGCTAATCAGTGATACCGATTTTAATAGAATAAACCAATCTGGTGAAATTCTAATGAATCCAATCTCGAGCATCTTATAAATACAATAATTTATGCATTGAAATAAGGAAATGAAATTTTTACCTTAGACATTCCCAACACCCAACATAGAAAGTGTGGAGGTCTGTCTAACGGATTTGGGTTTTCTTCTGTGATAAAATATTCATCAGGAAATGTGTATATCGAAAAATGGTAAAGTTATGCGTACTTCGGAGAGTTATTTAAGGTGTTTTAGCCGTCTTGGGACTGTAAAACCAAGAATGTGGGGAATTTCAATTTTAAGCAAATTTGCCTCTTTCGATGTACGCAGTTTATTTTGAGATGAACTCACCTCAATGCCAAAGTTATTTCTTATTTATAAATTTTACATCTAGAAATAGATATTTTGGCCCTACCATTCCAAACACAAATTGGAATATGAGTAGAAGTTACGACATTTGATGTCAGACTTGTCATATATGCATGAGTTCCTTATGTAGCCTTCTCGAATTTTTGATTTTTCAATGAAATATTTAGATGCTTAATTGAACTCGATCAAAGTTATGGCAGTAGTTAGGAAATATTATTAAATTTTGAAATCTCTTTCAAAATTTGCGAAATGATGTAAAATTAAAAGACTAAAGTTTAACCTTTTTCTCGATGTAAAGGGTACAAAAGTGTTTATTTTTTTAATAAATTAGGGAACTGCTTTAATTTTTGTAAAAATAATTCAACATTCTAAGTAAGTTGATGTTAATAAAAAATATATTTACTTTTAAATGCTAACCTAAAAAAAATTTTTTTTAACTCCATTAAATGAAAAGAAAAGCTATTTTGTCTCTGAAAAAGATGAAAATTTTAGGGAAAATAAAAGCAATAGAAACCAGTTCTAGGCAAGTACCTACCTATACATGTACTTACTCCTTCCTCATTGCCCGTCAAACACCCAATCGACTTGTTTTTATTGAGAAAGAGTTTTTTTGTTCCGTCACTGGTTAACAAATTGCTCATTTGCCTTCATATAACTAGAATTAAGTAATTAATTAAAATTCCCTTCCTTGATTTTCAAGTTATGCTGTGTAATCTTACAAGCAAAAATAACTTCCAACCAAGTCCGGAATTTCACATAACTTTAGAAAGTGAGTTCAAAAATGTTTGTGGTATCTTTCACTCTGTTTGTTTACTTACTTCTGAGGATATAAAAATATTAAAATTTCATAAAAGTAATTAACACTTTCACCTTGCAAAGCTGTCTAAAATTTCCTTTTGATGTCTTTGAATCATGAATTAGAAATCGTAGCGGGAAAAACTGAAGCCAAAATCCCCAGAAAATCCGCAAAGTATTTTATGGTCGAAAAAGCTCTTCGGTAGGAATTTTTACGCAAATATAAAAGCCTATCATTGGTTTTTTAATCCTATATATCTCATCACAGTTTCGAATACAGATTAGGAGTAGCTCGGAAATGTTCAGGCGTTTTTGCATATTCCACAAGGTTATGCTGTTATGCTGAGAAGAACCGCAGGGCATTAGAACATAAATGTTGGCACCCTGCTGCACATTGTCCGAGTGTTATGTTGGGGTTGGGGCAATCGAATTTAAGGCGGAGGTATTCCAAGCCCCAAGAAAATTTAAGTTCCACTTGGGGTAGATTATGAGCTAACTGCTAAGCAGGTGGCTCGAAAGGGTTCCGAAACGAAATGCAAACTTTAATTAATTAAGCTTACTTCTCATATTTGCACATCAGCTTCATCTCTGTTCGAAAAGCCATGGGATTACTGCCAGAGATATTTAAGGTATTTTAGTCTTCATGGTGAGCTAAAAGCTTACTTTAAGAATTAACTTTAGATAAATATGCAGATTTGTAAATTATTTATGTGTTACTGATTTGAAATTGCACTTTGTAAATCATTATTAACAGTTCTTTAATTTGTAAAGAAGTTGAATCAGGCCTCTCACTACACAATTTTTATTGTATAGTGTTATAAGAGTTTAAAACTAGTATTGGTGGATGTGTGTGGTAATAATTAAAATCCACCTTTTCCCATATTTATAATATTATATTACATGCGAAACTCGAATTTTTTGTTACTCATTATATACCAATTATTACAATTTGAGGAATTCAGGAGGAGGCGTGTCTTATTAAAAAATTAAATTCCCTGTGATGCCCCTTAATAAAACAATCAGATTATTTTTTTACATTCCTTTCATTAAACGAAAGTTTCATACAAATTTGTTTTTTTTTTTTTGTGTACATTTATCTGGTAACATATAATTCCAGGATAATAAAAATGCTCACGATTTTCAATGAAATTGACAAATTCTATCAAACTCTTCTGATAATTTTCTATTGTAAATTAAATATCAAAATATCGCTTTATAATTATTAATTAAATAACGAAAATAAAGGAAAGCAAAAATGTCTATTTGTATTTTCAGATTCAAAAAATTAAAACTTAATTTTTTTAATGTCTTAGGTATACAAAATACAAAGAAAATTAGTTCTATTTCTGGTCTCTGCTTGAGTTGATTACGAGTTTTAACATTTTATTGCAGCTTTTATAATCTGTGGAAATTGCAGCTTTTATTTATCAGACATAACTTAAAAGTTAAGATTAAGGAATATTAATGATAGTAAAGTTAGTGAAGTACTTATGTAAGTGTGCTGCAGTGCCCGGAGTTTAAATACCACTTTGCGATTTTGCAAATAAAAAACATTTTAATCTTCAAATGACTTGCAACTTGCGTAGTAGAATAAGTCTGATACTTCTTAGTGTTTGCATTGCGGCATTCCACGGTACATAGCAAAAAGGGCTGGGTGTGGGTGGAGTGCTTCTTAAAATAAACCGATGAATTTCTGAACCATTACCCAAGGAAACATTTAAGGCTCTCTCATTTGTGGTAGAAATGTTTCTGTGGCACGTTTTACCCAGAACGCCTGCAGTGTGTACAAACCGCTCCACTCCGTTTTTGGAGCAAGTAACTTATTGTAGGTACCTGTTAATAAACACTAGCGCACAACAGTTTGACGCAGCCAGAAAAGTAAATTAGTTTTCTTAAGTTGAAGCTATTCTTCGCAAGGTGGAAGATTTCCACACAATCGAAAAAATAAGTAGATTACATAATGTGACATATGCGAAAAAATATGTATTTTTCATGGAGAGCGAACATTTAAATTTTTTTACTATTCAAATACAAAGTCTGAGCAAATAAAGAGCCTTTGTTAGAAACTATACACAGGTAGGTACATGTTTATGACGTTCAGTGCAGTGGAATTTTATCAATTTTTAACCTGGTTAAATATTTGGTTAAGGTTATTATTGTGCGCATTTTGAAGGATGAACAAAAGAAAAGCTTTTATACATTGAATTACAATAAGAATTATAAATAATTGGATTTTAAAAGCATCCCAAAAAGGGCTTTCTGATCCGTGTATAGAAAATGAATTTATTTACATTAGATTGGATAAAATTTAAGTCATGACAGTTAAAATTATGACTTGAGTATATGTAAATACCTATCATTTTATCGAAAAATAAAAGAGCTGTAAACAAATGATAAATAATTTTTAACGAGCCATGAAATTTAAAATCCAATAATGATGATCAGAAGTATAAAATAATAATAAAAATATATTGAGGAAACAATTAATTTAACGAATCAAATAACTAATTCAATTTAACGAATCAAATAAATAATTCAATTTTCATCATGACAAGATAAAGTTTGCCAATTGATTTCTTGGTTGCCCATGAAAGCTTTGTTACATTTTACAGGAACTCTAAAAATAAAACTATACCTTATATGGAATGTATATATTTTTCTATTACACTCTTTCAGGAAATTAAAAAATGCAATTTTTCCAGTTTTCAAGTTTATTTTTCGTTGTTGCTATGACTTTTTTTTCACTTAACCCAAGTTGCGTTGCCTTTCTCTGTAACCAATTTTAGTTAGCTTATTATTTTCACTTCAAAATTTTTTGGTCAGAATTCAATTTCCGGATTACGTCCCATCCGTTTCTAAAAAGGACTTCAGTTCATCGAAGCAAATGGACGTTACTTCCTGTGAATTCGGTATTCTTTTTCTATGAAGAATTCTTCGCTGGTCCTTTAGCCTTTTAGAAACATTTCCTGTTCTCTCAAGAGGACTCTTTCGTTTTTCAGCGATGGCTTTGACTCTTGCAAGTGATTTTAATGATTTTATCAATAGAATTATTTTTCCACTAGCCAGATCCTTACCTAGACAATTTGAGTAATTCAATCGATTATATTCTTTTTTCATTCGCGTTATTTAAATTTTTTTAATAAAAGGCTAATACACCTTTAAGAATTCAATGTTGTTCTTGTAACTCTCATCCTATTTGAATTACTCGTAATGCATTGAAAACTTATTTTCAAAGCTTTCCCTCTCATTATATTAAATTCTACGAAAATTCATTAATTTTTTCTTGCATGTGAAATGTTGCGTTGGTCAATAATGCCTCCATATTTTGATTAAATTCTTAGAACCTACTTAAAAGCTGCTGCAATATCAGTTTTATTGCAATATCAGTTGACCAAATTAATTAAATTTCTGGCAGAACTAATCATAATGCAATGCTCACACTACTTCAGTAAATTGTCCTAAATTTCAGATCGAATTTATTGGTAAAACGCTTCCCTGTCTTTTTAGTTATATTTCTCAGAAAATCACTGAATGGAAACTAGTGATCGCTTTTCACTAGTTTTCATCACATTTTAATAAGAAAAAAATTTTAAGTGTAGGATGTAAGTTGTTGGCAGAAATTTTAATTTTTTATTTCTACTATCTATTGTATGTTTAAAATTTTTTTGCTATTAGAACTAAACTTTTTCCTATAATAAAAATTATAACACAATAAAATTGGAAATTGAACTGGTTTACATTGTCGGCAGTTGTGGTGCATAAACTTTACAAATCATAAATTAGAAAATTGGTCGATTATACGCAAATAAATTAATTAATTAATCCATTAGGTGTGCTCTTTTATTCAAAGAAGCCTTTGGAGAAGAGCTGCTTGATGAATCAATTACAGGCTCCAATTTGCACAATTGAGATTAATGGAATTCTGCATATGAATGCAGACTAGACCGCACAGCAAATCCAGACAATTAGTCGGAACTGTATGCAGATTGCATTTGTAAATAAATAACCGCTCAGAATTCTGTTTGAACGCAAGGACCTCTGTCTGAGGACTTCTTAAGGAGTGTTCGGATGCTCAGGAGAAACCGAAGTTCACACATGGGCTCCATAATTTTAGCTTAGCTTACACTTTAGAGGTTGAGCCCACATTTACCCTAGTCGCCACAGCACGTGGAAACATGATCCCTTTCTAAGGGATGTCACAGCGCAGAATTAAGCCATTATTCAGGAAATATCGTAAAGCCACACCGCGCTGAAGTAGCTTACGCCCACAAAATGAATTTTACTAAATTTACCTCAAGCCCGAAAAGTCGAATTTGTTTGCTGTAGAAAATGTTTGTAAGAACCTTCCGCAAGGATGTGCGACGCGTGCATTCACCTGGATGAGTGGAAATCACCTGGATTTTCATACTCCAACCCACTTGGGTATTGGTCGCGTGGAACGGCTGAAAACGTATGAAAACTTATATCAATATTGAATTTGCATAAAGCCCGCCAAGTCGCGTGGAACGAGGTAACAAGAAAGTCGAGCTGCTGACAAACCGCGTAAATAAAGAAATTTGATACTTGGAGAAAGTCTGAGAAACTGCTGTATCTAATTACACTTTGGCATCACCCACCCCCCGCTGGGAGCCTCCATATTTCACAGGGAATGTATGGCAACAAAGATGTGCCGGGAATACAGCAGTTTTGTTTAAACGAAGCTTTTCCTACGTGCCTAGAATGTGAAGCCAGCAGAGATTGAAATCAGCGCGTGATGGTATTTAGCGATAGCTGGACTACATAATTCCGACCCCTCGGATTTTCGTTTGACCCAGAAAAAACTTACAGGAGCTGCATAAATATCACACCCAATTAAGCACCAGCCGAGATAAGGACGCCGGCCGCCGCGAATTGTTTTTCGATACCGGCACACCGTAATCCTTTAGGTGATTGTGGAACGTGATTGTGATCGATTTCTAACTGGGTTAATTACAGTGCGCGATATTAAGCACGTCCATAGTTTACACACATATTATGAGCTGGGCGTGTATCTCTCTATTTACACTGAATTTTCAGGCAGCAAAAATCCCGAGGGAATAAACGCAACTCACGGACCCCAATTATTCCTAGTTGGTTCTGTTCTATGTTAGGACTTATCAAGGATAACCTTTTGGAAGTGATGCCGAAGGTTCCTAATATTTGTCATGGGTATACGTGCATTCTTATGCAACAACCTAAAACACGATCTAACCTGCATTCTACTTTGCTGCGTAAATATTGGTAGTCTTATAAAGCATTAATATCTACAGCATATTTGAAACTATAGTTAGAAACACGAAGATTTTTAAAATTATTCCATTACTCATTTCGTTATGCATTTTACTTAATTGATTTTAACAAAGTTGATTAGGACTCTAAATTGGTAGGTGTGAAGTTAAAGTCCCTAAACTCATTTCTTTTACCCCTTTTTCTAAGATCTAAATCGGCGCCATTTTGAAAAAAATAGGCTACTAAAATGACTATACTAATTAAAATTGGTTACTTTAATTTATGATTATCTTGTTTGAAATAACTTGATCGCCGTAAATCCATTTTTGAAAGACCATTTCGTCGATCCATTGTATCTATTATTATTTTTTATTAAGTAGTATATAGTAGTATATAGTAGTATATATAAAAACCTACACTGCTGTTTTGACTTCAAATTTTGTAGGTAGTCTATCTACTTTTGTTTTGAGTCTTCAGGTGTACCCTATGATAATCATTAGTATCTCATTCAAAGGATCATGCTTCATTTGTTCCAATAGGCCTTTCTACTTAAAAGATAAAACATTTTCAATTTTCAGAACCTCAATTTCAAGTTGATTGGCAAAATCACCTTTTGACATACATATATATAAATATTTATTGATATCTGATGGTCTGCTGTCGAATATATATTTGAAATCGGAGTGTTTAGTCAACCGTCTTAAATTTTAAATTATAAATATCCCCAAATATCACCAAGTGACTTAACTTTGGAGGTGTAGTAAATTCCTCTTTAAAATCAATGATGTGAAGTCTCTCAGAACTCATCTTATGTTTGATTCACGATTATGTATAGTAACTTATTAAAGTGTTTAAAAAATATACGGACGAAAAATTCCTACTCAATCAAATATCGGTAAGTGCTTAAAATTAACTTGCAAGATTTCGCGGCTCACGGACGAGTGAAATCTTGCACGCTGACTTTGACCACAGTTTTAGTTAAAAGCTTCATCAATTTTCATTCAAATTATTTAGATTACTTAAAATTAAAGCAGCACAAAATTATGACTAAAATTTAAAATCAAAATATTTCGTCTTTAATGCTCTTGGTAATTTGCATTGCTTTACGAATTACTCGAAGCCATAAGGCTCCTCAAAGCCATTGGAACGTACAAAGGCAAGATAATTATGAAAATGTCTTACAGTTAATTTAAGATGATTTATTGGTAATAAATTTATTCGGAAAAGAGATTTGATACCATATACCGCTACTTAATATTCAAATCATTAATTTTATGAATATTTTTCCACATAATAATATTTTTATGTTCTTAGGTACTATACACACATATAAAAATCTCTTTCAGCTCGAAAAATTCTTAGTTGCTCAAAACTTGAATCGCATTGAAGTTTGAATCGAAGACTTAAATAAGCTTTATTGAACTCTAAAGCACACTGTTGGGGTTATAAAAACCATTTTTTTCTTATATATTACATCATAAAAAAATTCGATTTGACATAAATACCTGCACTCGGTATAATTTCTTTTTTAAAAAATGCACAACAAGTAACATATTAATTAAGTTAAAATGATGTAAACATTATATTTCGTATTTTACAAAAAATGTGGTTGTGTAAAGTCAAATAGAAACTTAATTTTAGCGGAGGTACTTTTAAGGATATTCGTGGAAGTCAATTAAAACGCTTGCAGAAAATTTACACTGTAGTAATTAATTTCTGAAGTACACAGAGTATCCCGCATTTTTGCTTTACATTAATTAAAAGAGTGTGGAAATACACAACAAAAACCAGCCTGCAATATTTTTTAATTTATAACGCAATAAGGAGCAATAAATAGACTAACTGCATTATTAAAGCTGGAGCATAATGAACAAGAGGTCGTAGCGGCTGCACTTAATTGCGCAAACGATGCACTCAGTTGCTATCAGTTGCACTTGAGTATCAATTAGCCTGTTGTTCAGGCACTTGTGCCAACCATTAGGCGCTAACGAACTTTTGACATGGTATTGATTCGTAAATCGTGTCTTAGCAAGCCACGTTCCGAGTAATTTAAACAATATTAGCCAAATTAATTAAGTAGCACACTAAAGCATGCCAAATTTAGGTAGGGAGGAAAGCGGCCAAAATATAATATAAGCGAACAACACGGTCACGCCATGGCGGTAATACGATCAGACCAAAAGCCATAAACGTTAGCAAAACGACTCTCAGGATACAAATTCTGGAGCCCTTCAAACCATTCGAAACAGCACAAGGGAACGGCCCAGCAGCTTCAAATACCATTTGGGGCAGTAGTTCCACCACTTTCACGCAGATCCGAATTGTTCTGGTAATGAGGACATTAACATTCGCAGATTACATTTTAGCTGGGGTAATTGTTTGCCAACCATTAACAAACCTCTCTCATACGTTTAACTTTCTGCAAATAAATTTTATAACTTTGTTCTCGCCCCGAAATTTACCTCCTTTTTAATTCTCTGGGATTTATCCCGTGACTTTGTTGAGACAGATCCTATTAGTCGGACCTTTGCGGACTGGGTGATAAGAGGACGTAAATCTCCATTTAATTGGCAATTGATTAGAGGGTCTCTTCATAAAAATGAGATTTTGAAATATTTGTCTCAAGCCGTTCTTACAAAAGAGTTTTCTGCCACTTGGCAGTTATTCAGTGTAATTACCCTTATTAATTTACTTCATCCATTTAATGGACAAAGAAAATTCCCCAAGGGTCAAAATGTTTTCCATTTCAACAAAAAATGTTAGCACTTGGTAACACGAGACTATACATTAATTTCCCATGATAACAATTACTTATTTTGTATGCATTTCCTTTACTTTTCATTAATTTATATGTATGTGCAAGAAAATAAGTGTGTCAAATACAAATTAAAAAAAAATATATTATACACATGTATACCTACTTATGTGTACCACTTTGGATAAAATCATAAATAAAAGAAAACTCAATTTACATTTAATATTTAGGAGCATATGGTTGACATCGAGGAAGTACAAGTGTTTTTATATCATTTCGGTGGCGGCTTAAATCGAAAAGGTACTTGGAGACACCAGCTATTATCAGCAATTAATTAAATATCATTTGAGAAATTTGGGAGATACATACTATTATACACTGGTTTAATTTTGCTAATGCTGCAACTCTTTAACTTGTTAATTTAATTTTGCAGTACATTTTCACTATAACAAGAATGGCCTCCGAAGCTTTTTGCCTATCTTTATTTGAAAAATTTTGATTTTTTCTTTCAATAAGTAAATGTAATATGTATTTGTCTTTATTTTTTTACATTAATATATTTATTTTCTATAAAGTAAGTCAAAAAGCCTTTAAGTCCTAATATGTATAAATACCTTAATATTTTTGAAGTTAAGACATCATAACTATAGTTAGTACCTACAATAGTAGAGTTCGTTGATCATAGGATCGACCTGCCAACTGTAACCAATTTCATCAATCACGCTCGAATTCAGGTAATTAAGGACGTCAACAATGAACACTATAAGCATATCAAAAAATTAAAATTAAGACCGAACATTCCTCACCTGTTACATATACATATTATTAAATATGCCCCCTATATTCGCGCGATTCGATTAATAATTTAATTATTTATCGCGAAATACAAGCACGGATGAAAAGTTTAATCAAAAGCTAATTGAACGGCTTCAGAAATTTATGCAAAGTGAAAAATATCTACTATATATTCTCTCCCGCCCATTAAGGGATACCTTTGTAAACATTTAATTTAAGCAGAAAATCAACCCCTATCAAGTGGACCTGCGGAAGGCCATGTAAAGAATTCGTTATATGATTAAAGGGCTCAATATGAATTTTCGGTCGTTTATTGAAAATTTATGTATGGAATGGAAGTGAATATTTAAAAAAATTAAAATAATAACCACAGAGTATTGTCATTAATCAAGGTATGCTAAAATTTTGGACGTGGTTACAGCATACGGCAAAAGTTCAATTAAAATTTTTTAAAGTAAATTAACTACATATTTGGTATTATTATAAAGTTTCGGTGCAGATTTTTTTTCAGACTAATTATTAATATTTTTAATATTATTTTAGAAATTGTCCTTCAATAACATTAACTTAGTTATCCCTGAACTATTACATAAATTTGGATAAAACACAAGCAATATCCTCAAAATTTCCTGAATCTGGTCTCTGTTATCTTAATACAAAGCCCCATTTCTCAATAATTAAACTTCGGAGTTATGGAAGATGTCGTATCCATTATTACATTAGGAAATTCGGCAATGTCTGTTAGCTAAGAGTTGGAAATTAATTTGTACTCCTATGAAGAGGGCATGTAATGTCCATTTATGCTGAGCCTCTAGGCTATTTAACAGCGGCACCTCCTTAATTCGGAAGCGTAAAGCAACAGGAGCTTTTCGAGAATCTCCTTGTTTACGAATAGCTAGCTCAAATGTTGTGTTTAATAAAAACTTTATAGTTGGTCCAATTTTAAAATTAACCAAAAACATATTTTTTTTTAATTGCAGAAATATCAGGTAATTTCAATTTTGAAATGTTACTGGTTTTTATTTTCAATTGTTAATAATAGTAGAAAATTCATTTAAAAAAATAATACTACAGGCTTCTAATATTGCTAAAATTACGATTGGAATAGACAAAGACCAGAAAGAATGACCAAATTAGTAAGGATGCAATTGATTTTTTTTTGGGACTGTTCGAAAATATAAAAATGTAATTATCATAAACGTATTTAACCGTATATTGCTATTTATTCTTTATATTCAGAATATACAAATATATTGCTTAATTCTAAAGGTATAGTCCACCTGCACAATATGACCTCGTATTTATTCAATTCTAAAGTCGGAATATCTAGCAATAATTTTTGTTATTATCTAACTTCGAATGTAAGCGGATTGTATAACTACAATAATACAACATTAAACATTTTTTCACCGATTTTACTTATTGAAACTTGTACAAGCTACATCAAAACATTTTAGTTATTGCACTGCTTGACGCTCGATGTGTGGTGAATTGACTGTATTCGGTTTGTAGGCGCATGTAGCCATTTTCCAAGAGAAAACTCGTAATTTCCCAGTATTTTCCTCCAGATTTCCCCAGGACTTTTATGGAATGTGGGAAAATTGAGAAAACTCCAAGAGGTAGGAGAATGCGATTTTCTCTAAATTGTTGAAAGGCGCAGGAAAATGTTGTTTCATTTGTTCAGTATTGCTCGCCTCCTTGGAGTGAAAGGAGCTTTTCTCCATTTTATGTTATTTTAGTGGCTAAATGAGGACGATTTACGTAAGAGCTCTCAAAAGTGGGCAGAAACTGCAGTGGAAGTAGTGGTTTTAATGTAGTTCCAAGAACTCTGTACTTGGTTTTCCACAAACTGTAAACTGTTTTAAATTTTCACTTTATAATAGAATTTTCATAATTTTTCTTATGAATGCGAATCATTACAAGAAATTTGGATGAAACAGTTGAGAAAGCGTAAAAATTGAGCTTGAAGCTTCTTTCTCATTATTATTATTATTTCTATCATATGCTGATAGCATTAACATCAGTTGTATTAAGACATCAAATTGCAAATGTTAATGAAATTGTTGTATATTTTCTCTTTTCTTCCAGTAGGAAATCAATCCCACCTTTGTTTGCCTTGGTTTTGACTGTATTTACAAAGTCTGAATGTAATCCAATCAATCAATCATTTGGTACCGTGCTCAATGGATGCCATGATTGAGTTGAGTGTGTTTATGTTGATACTCATTTTCCTTCCTTCCTGTAGCATCATAAAAATGAAATGCTCACTTAACAGCATATGCTGCCTTATACTAAGAGCCAAAATAAATACAGGAAAAATTTAATAATCTAATTCTTAATTTAGTTACTGTATCTGAAGTATTAGTACCTACTAAGGTAATTTTTTATTTTGCAAAAGAAATTCTTCAATAAGTATTTTGCAATGAATTATTACTTTAATTTCTCAAGTAAGTGTTAATAATCATAAAATTATGTGTAGGTTTGGAAAACATTTACACTATAACTTCATTCCGATCTTAAATACTTTTTTCACTGGTAATTTGTCTCTTAAATTTAATGAATTTCAAGTAGGTAGTTATGTTAGGTACCATTCGTAATTGACCAATCCGAGGAAAAGTATATATTTTTGTTTAAGAATTTAAAAATAATCTTATGACTATGGCCAAAGCTCAAGAAAATCTTCCATTTAGCTTCACTTTTTTTGAAACAAAAATTAATAACTTCTGTCGCCCGAACGCAACTGAACAACTTACCTTTGAAATATTTTTTAATTTAAGACCATATTCATAATAAGAAGGAAGTTTTACAATATAAGGAAAAACGTTTTGTCAATTTCTTCTTTAATTTGTAAACTTTACTTTAAATTTATTCCTTTACTATATGTAGTTAAATTATAAATCTTTTAGATTATTTGCACCTGGCTACAGACCAAAGTTTTTGCTTATGCAAATGTGGTCCTAATGGCCATAACACGCTGACGGGGAGTGTTTCCATAATGCTCAGGCTTCTGGGCAGATTAAACCAATTTTTCAACTGTTATCAGCCCGTAAGTCTATTAAAATAGATTAAATGGGAATGAGCTTTTAATGAAATTAACGCCACCTTATCTCTCTCAACTCGAGCCTGGAAATTTTTCTTAGAGTTGAAATTTATTTCCTACAGGACAAAGAACTTCCACTAAGGACAATTTCATTAGGAACTTTCGAACGCTTCTTCCCATGATTCAGTTTGGACGCTAATCAATTCTTTTGCGACATGCGATACGACTGAAGGGATGAAGATACCAACAGCCACTAAGTTTATTATTATCTTGGAAAAGAAAAAATTGTAAAATTCTTTCGTAACGAAGTTGTTCTGAAAATGTGATCGCTTTATAAAATTTTTTTATTATATCGTTGGCTCTTGTTACCACGAAAGCTTAAACTTTATTTTAACAGCTTACTTCTTTTTAAGCTCACTACCACAATTTTTCTTTTCGCAGTGCATAGTTGTATAAATTATATGAATCTACATTATTTAGGTTAACCAAATGTACTTTTCTATTAAATTGATGTTGCAATTCTAACATTGTCCTAAAATCTGTGCTTTTTAGAGTAATAATTTTCTTATATCTTGAATTAGTATTTATAGTATGTAGGTTAGTAAGTTTATTTATACTATAAGTTTGTTTGAAATTTTTTGAATAATGTCTTAAACTACGAACTTCGCGAACTAAATTGTACCAGATCTTTAGAAATGTCTTCTCAAACTTTCTTCGTCTTGAATGTTTGTAATATTTCTATTTGAATAGTTCCACTGTCTCCATTATAAATCATAACATTAAAGAACTCCCTTGGCCGTCAAGATATTTCAGTGACATTGCAATGTCAGCTGCAGGTACATCTATAAAAGTAATCCATCTATTCCTTGAGACTGGACCTAAATTCCATTTGATATTAAACTAAAGTTAAATAATTTTCCAGGCTTTCACATTTAGCTTAGGGCAAAATTCCCCTGAGAAATGCAGGAAGCTAACGAAAACTTTTATTCTTTTACTGTGTGAAAAGAGGATGCCATAAATATCTTAGTCCTTCCTCAAAAATGGGAGAGAAAAGTCCTTTACCTGAATTTCTGCTTTGTTATCGTTGTCAGCTTAAAGATGAATAAGGCCAAGACTTTTTTGTGTACGTTTGGAAAATTCGAAAAAAGGTATGGTGAGGAAAATGTGTCTTTTGTTGGCATTTACCCTTGGTCAGCTACAGAAACTGCTATCTTGACAAAAGTAGCATTGCAAAACATAAAGGAACAGGGCACCCGCTTTCCTAATAATGACATATTTTTTGTTTAATATTAATAGTTGCGAAGGGATTTGTTTCCGAGTTCTTCATATAATTAAATATTAGGTCAAGCGACTTTTTGCAGAAATATAGGGTTTAGAAGTTTTGTTTTTGAAAAGTTTGTGCGTTGAATGAGACCTATGGGTTGCTTTCTTATCCCGAGAGTATTCTGTTTAGAGAATTTGGAATAGTGAGCAAAAGGTCAGTGCCAATTGTGTTTTTTGTTATGTAAGTAGGTATTTAAAGAAACATTTTTCAGATACGCTCAATTACTAACACAAATTCGAATATATCATTATTTACATTTTATTTTGAACTTGTTTTGTTAGTTTATTTTTCACTTGTACCTATTATTTCTTCCGCCACTGTACATGTACAAATTCCGAAAAAAAAGGTGAATTGAATTGTAAGAGGAACCAAAATTCAACTTGGTTTTTTCTTTAAAACTTTATTTTTTCAAATCATTTCCCAATTCTTAAAATACAAAGTGTTTGAGGTTAATTTTTACCTGTGTACATTTCTACGAAATGTTTAGACTCCCTATTCACGTACGTTCTATAAACTTAAAGACGAAAAATATAAGAAAAAAGGAAGATATTCTTCAAGGATAGAAAAATTGGGAGCATATCAAGGAAACATAACGCATCAAAAAACTCCACAGGGATTTTTTTTGCTTTTCGAGAAATGTCTTCGAAGAAAAACTATAATAAGAGATTTGTGTAATTATTACAAAGCAATACCTACAATACCTACTTAAAAAATTATAGGTGACGAGGATAGGCAAGGTAAGTGTAGGAGAAGTTGCCTCAGATATTAAAGTGCTTGTCATTTTCGATAGATTGGTAAATTTCAGTACCTACTATAAAACAAATCAAACTTCTGCTCTTTTCTCAATCATAGAGAAACAATAATTTACAAAGAAAATTGAGCTTAGCTGAAGAAAGTAGGGAAGGGAGTAAATCATTCAGGAAGGTTAGCTCAAAATTTCTGATTACGATTCGCACTTTTTGTAATTTTATAGCATAAAAAACACATGTCATATTAAAATGTTATTATGTCTCATTCGTAACTCAGAAAATTTATATTAATTCTTGAATGCGCTGCAATAACAAAACTTTTCTTTTTTCAGGTAAATATATGCGAAAGAGGACCTGAATTTCTATGCATATATAGTACACAAGTACGTTTGCAGGTATGTACGTACATACTACATATATTAAAATAATTACAGAATAAATTTAAAAATGAAGGTAGTTTAAAAGATAAATTGCGAAAAATAAAATTTATTGCAAGAGTTAAATTTTAAGTATAATTTATTTCTCTCTCAAAATTAAGTTTATATGGGGTTCACACCGTTTATCATCTTCCGGTCAAATACACACTACAGTACCTACCTTTGTTATAATGTTAAAAAATTTTGAGTTTTATTTCCAATGGCAATGCCCCTAGCTTTGGTATCAATGCAAATATTTTAAATGTTTTTGGAAGTAAAAACGCGTCAAAAACTAAAATGTTTACGATCGGGAGTGGCATTCCATTGTGATAGCAGTAAAAATTCGAAGTGAAATATAAACGCTATAAATCCGAAAACGCCAGCGGCTTTAGCTCTGTGGCTTTCGGAGGTTTATTCAACCTTAAAGTTAACCGAGGAAATAACAATAGTTGGTGACTGGCAGAAAATTCCAGCTTTTCACAAAATCGTAAGATAAACAAATTGTGAATAAAAAAAGAAGAGTGTAGGAAAACCCTTTCCCGCTAACGCATCTAAAAAGTTTCCCGTCCAATATTTATTGTGATAAGATTCAAATGTGGGCCAAATGGTCCGGAGATTTGGTAGCCATGGGCGCCCGGATTGTATTTCGTGTTTTATCAGAAAAGCGAGATGCCTCACTCCTTTTTCCCCATTCAGGTGCTAAGATAAATTTGTCCAAATTATTTGTGGATTTATCTCTATTTCTTCTACAATTGTATTCTGTGCGAGGACATAAATCACAAAAAAATACATTCCTTTTGAGTCTCTCAACAAAAGGTTGAGTGAGACTCCGCCCGGGCGGGAGATTTACTCAAGGCAATATTTTATACCCTTAAAGCATTAGCAAATTTCCGTGCGGGTGTAGTGCTCTTAGCGCTACAAATAATGCGGTGGCCTGCCCCCGCTCCTGCCCCCCGCACGTGCTGGTGAATTGAAGATCTAGAGCTAGTGAATGAAGCCCGTCCCCCCGCTGAGCGCCAGTGCTGCAAACACGGAGTGCCGTGTTCCGCTTAATCCCGAACTTAAAGTCCCAAGTTAAACATGAATTCACCTGGGAAAGCGCTCTTAATTGGACCCTTAAGAAAATCCTCGGGCCGCTTCCTCGAGTTTCAATTTTACGCTTCCCCTGGATCTAATTGCATTTTAACGGCATAAACTTAAACAGACTTTCATCAGAAAGACACGTCTTAGTTAAACAGTCCTGAAAGCCTTCAGTGTGCACAAAGTGGCGCGTAGTGGTGAGCAAACTGAATACCTGCCATTAGGCTGATCTTACGTACCTCGGTGCACGCCCCGGCTGGGAAATTGCGAATTTGGCGCACCTTATGCACACAGGAGAAGTAATTTTCACGGTGGGTCGGCCTCCCTTTTAAGATGCATTTTTGGAGAGGACTAAGATCCTAAATGGGCTCCTTCACAGCTCAAGGCCTCGCAAATATGCAACCGTTGATGCACCGTGAAGCAACGCAACGAATAAATCGCCGGAACGGTTTGCGACCTTCGACAGGGTTCCTTCAATTCTCCCAGTTTTCCACCACCACTTGAAACTCATTTTAATTTCATTATTACCCTAAGAGTCGCATAACGTAAAAGAATAAGTACTTTAAGGTAAGAGAGCCTAACCACTAAATTGAATAAGTTAAATTTCAAAAAATCCTTTCCTCGAAAGTGATCAACAACAATATTTTCCATTATTGCAATTACGGAATAGTCCCATTTTTAATTAATAATGATAATAGTGATTTGCATACATATGCTTGTTCTGAAATAATAGCAAAAAAATGCAATTGAATTGAATTTAATATCTAATAAGAACCGAAAGATTATTTGATGCATTTTATAATTGAAATACTTACTCAAGCAAGTTCCGATCTTAATTCTTATAACACTCACCCCAAAATATTATAGGTCATGTATGAATGACTGTTATGCATTTTGTAAAACATTTTTCTCTCCTAAAAGAAGCGGCAATGTTGTCGGGGAAATTTTACCAGATCCAGTGTTATTTTTTAATTCCGCTCGCTTTGAGGTTGCAAATAAAAATGTAAATTTTTTTTTTTTTAAATAACATTGAATTGTGAAAACAAGCTTTTTGGATCTCAGAGGTCTTTAATTATAATTGAACAAATTTTTTGATTCTTGCATAAACATTTACATATCATTCATTTTAAATTAATTTTAGTTCGTAATCGACTGTAATGGTACCATATCACTTTAGTTACCATTATTTCAACATTTCAAAAGGCTCTGCATGCCCCAGAAGAAGAAGAAAATAATTTTAATTAAGTTTCATTTAAATGTATAGGAAAATTCGAAGGCTTTGATGGTACCTACATACATTGTTCTTATGTAAATATTTAGGCATATTTAACACGTTTGGGAATGGTCTGAATTTACGTAGGGGGTTGATATGATAGCGCTCAATACACTGAATTTTTTGAAAAACACCGGACTAATCTTCAAAATAACATCTAGTTTTTATTTAATCGCAATCTGCTTTTTCAGTCAGCTACCTAGCGTAGCTACTCAAATTTTATAAAGTACATAAATGTGTATTAGATTGTATGTATACATTCTACTAAAAATATAATTGTAGTAATTTCAATGGTTTGCAGGTACGAAATGGCAGACATTGTCATTACTGCATAAATAATGTTTGATTTTAAAATCTTCTCTGCTTCTCCAATGATAAGTTTTTCATCCTTTAATGACCACATTGAAATTCCTATTTATTCTAATTACTGTCAAAATGTCTTTTTATTTTATTTAACTCCTTAAAAATGAAAACATGAAAATACACAACTTCCCCATGTTATAAATTAATTCATACATTTTCATAACTCAAGCCTTCTTAGCTTTTTCTTCCTAAAGTCTTTACCCTTGCTGAATTTTAATGACGAAGCACCTAGTGAGTAAGCTCGTTGCAATGAACGTGTTTTCAGTTTTTCTCGTTTTTGTTATAAGGATGAAAATTCTCAAAACGTGACCAGAAATTAAAATTTCATTAGAAGTTTTGTAAAACAGTAATGAAACGCAATAACATCGAGATCGATCTTGTAATAGCTTCCGTTTCTGTTTCGCTTTCCAAGCAATAAGTTTCGATTATCTTTAATATGAGCACTGTCTGTGGGAAGTTTTCATAATTGAGGAGCTGGCGAACAAAACGGTATAATTACATAAAATGAAATTTTACAGGAGCAGTAAAAAACTGAATGACATACTTACAGTGAGCTTTTGGCGGCGGTTTTAATTTATCTATATGTAGTTTGAAACTTTATTTGACATATGTTAAATCCAGATTGCTATGTCTAATACAACGGAAGATATTTAAATTTGTAAAATGCAATTATGCCGTTTTGTTTGCAATCGGTGCAATTATTACGTTTTTGATTGTCACGAGGATGCAATTAAGCCCTTTTGATTGCTAACAATAAGTTTTTTGTGAGTTAGGTTAGGTCAATCTAAAAAAAAAAACAGTAAATTCGTTTATTTATTACTACATTTCTTAATCAACAAAAAAAAAAAAATCTTCTTCTTTAAAAAAAATCTAATCTAATAAAAGTTTCACTTAAAAAACAAAAAAAAAGGTCACTTAATCCATTTTAATTGACATCTTGCAAATCTGTATGAAAATTATTCCGTTTTGAACGAAAACGCGCTCGCTTATTCAATGCTGTTGAAGCTTTATTGTAATTATACCATTATGATCGAAACCATGAACTTTGGATGCAATTTTAACCCTGTTTTAGGAGGTTTTTATTGAAAATGAGTTGAGATTCAAATTCAGCGGGCCCAAAACCTCCGGACCGTAAAAAAAAAAGGATTTTGACCGGAGGTGTAATTATACCGTTTTGTTCGCCAGCTCCTCAATTCAGAGTGGGTTAATAGCAGCTTTAATAACATTTTAATTTTATGTAATTTTCCTTTTTTATTACTATCTATATTGTGCATTTTTTAAAAATTAATATCGTGAATTAAATTAGGTAATTTCACGTGTAGTTTCCTTAAATAACTGAACAGTTTTTATTATAAATGTTACACCAAGAGGCACATAGCATTAACATTTCATTACGTAAAATTTGTATTTTTAATTATCAAGGTAACAAGAAACGCCCGAAAGGGGCAAAACACTTAGTACCGAAAAAATGAATACGAATGAAAATAAGTATTTCTAGGTATTTGTAATTTTGTCCTAAAATGGAATGATTCTGATTCCAATATGAACAAAAAAAATTTGAATTTTCTTTGACTACTCCACTTCAACCTGAAATTCAATCACAACAGTTTGCTTTGAAGCAGGAGTTTCGAAAAAGAGGGTGCCATTTTCCTTTGCCTCCGAGATTATCTTTAAACGGGTGAATGTTTCAATTCACCTCTACATTGAAAATGTTCCAAATTTGAAAGAATTCAATGGCAATTTCCTTTATATCGCTATTTTGCTGGCATTTGTACAAAGCCCTCACAAATTGATATTAAAGATTGGATGGTAATTGACGAAAATCAAGAAATTGATTTCAACACCGGAAAATCGACGAGGGTGTTATAAAAATAGACGAACAGTGCTCGTTTCTTCGTTATTTAGTGAACCAGTAGACAGTTTCTTTGAACTGAATTTCTAAAAATATATTTTGAGTAGGTATGTAAATGTACGAATGTAAATTTTCTTCAATTTGATTACACCTTGACAAAAAGTTTGAACTAGTAGGTACCTTAAATCTGTAAATTGCAAATAAATCGGTTAAGTTCATTCATTCACATAGCGATGACGGAATATTACGAAAAAAAAATTTTTTTGACTAAAACTTTCTGTTTCTTTAAGTAAATTCGAAAAGTGAATTTCTATAGTAAATTTACATTTCACCAATTTTATTTTGCCACTATCCCTAGACTCTTGAGTTTCAATCATAAATCTCTCTGTTATTCTTTAATATGCAAACCTATTTTCTGCACGAACGAAAAGGCAAAAGCAAAGAGTATACCCGGTAATTATATGTCCATATAAAATTATGTTGAATAAATAATGAGACCCAAAAAGTCCTTTTCTGTTTAATTTGTTGCAGAGTGCCTCTGTTCACTGTTCCTCCCAAGTGGTTGTGCACAAATAAAAGCTGGCATCCTACTTCCGCCTTTCTGCTCCGCTTTGGACGCGTAAGCCGGTGATTAGTAGCCCTCGATGATACAGAAACCATATTCAATAGGCAATTTCCCGAGAACCCTTTAGTGTGTAACAAAACACCGCTGCCATCGAGCACAATTGTTGGTGGAATATTAATAGCAAGCTCAATTCCAATATATCAAACGAAATGGCCTTTGTTGTCCCATATGTCATACAGGAACTATGGAGTAAGCATTTGTCATATTCCAGATTAAAATGAGGTAAGCACGAGGGCCGATTATATTCCAGTTCCAATTATTCCGGCGAATATGCATGAATTTGCAAAGTTGTTAATCATCGCGAATTTTATGAAATATGAAATCCGACTTTTTCCATATTTACCAAATTTAGGTTAATTTTCCTCACTTAAGCGCTCTTCAAATTTGTTTAAAGGTGAATTTATTAAAACTGAATTCGCATATGCATATCGTTTCCCGTTTAATAATTTTTTGACAATTTTGAAAACATTGTACACCACCTCTTAATAAATCGAGCACACCTAATAAAGGTCAAGTGCTTTTTAATTTCATTACCTATGTACATATAAAGAACTATTTAACTGTAAATAGTTAGAAATTAACTATTGCCTATTAAAACACAAAAAAAAAGTTGCAATTTCGATTTCATAACAAAATGTCGTATAAAATATGTAATTTGTAAAGTGACAAAGAAGATTTTTCAAGTTGTTGACATCTAATTTTGAATATTTCAAGTTAAATATTTCAAAAACTAGTTTCCACATACAAAAATATTCGGCATGTTTCTAACCTGGGAGGAAAACCTGAAATATAAAGATTCATATGAGACTTTTGTATGAAAAGCGTTATATTATTTTAGGTGCTAGGACTTTATGTCCGATACTTTAGAAAGTATTTTTTCAAGGCCCTTACCAAATACCAAAGGAACCTGGATTGATTTTATTATAACTATTGCAGAGGTTATATTGTCCTACAAATATGTTAATAATAAATTATTATTCATTATGCGATAGAGGTTTATTCTAGATTAAGTAGGTACTATTTTTCATAGAAGCTGTTTAATGTTAGCCTGCCCTGTCAACAATGATATCTACAGAGGAAATCTCAAAATCGTAGCAAGTAAGAATATTTAATTTAACCGATATGATCCGCCCATCAAATTAGGGTTCAAGCTTAGGGAGGTATATTAATCTATAAATGAACCTAATTTCGTTTGATTATCAAAATTAAATAAAACCCTGAGGGCCGGGAAACACCTCGAGCGCCGAACATCTTCAGTTCCGAAGAAATTGGGCAAGTTATACTGCCGTGGCAAATGTTGGGTATATTTCGTTTCTCTCGTGGTACCATTTAATAGTCAGTAAAGATAAAGTCTGGGGGTTTTAGGAACCATAACTTTTACGACTTTTTTATTGACTTCTCTTATCTCTCGCCAGTACTTGACCAGCCCGTAACATATCATATTAACTTGCCCGGATGTAGCTGAACAAATTCCATCCAGGAAGGCCGGATAGTCTCCGGGTAAAAACTATATCCCAAAAGGAGGAGGCATTGCTGGGATGATTTAACGAAATATGCTCTTATCATATTTCTATTAGCAATGATTTGCCCCTTCGCCATAAAGGAAAATGTGGTGCGTAATGAAACGTGCGAGAACTGAAACGTCCAGACAAATCTTGCCTGCGGTTGATTGATGGACACCCGCAACACCAATTAGATATTTCGGAGCAATCCGAATCAAATAAATTCATGGCCGAGTATTTCGTTTTATGTGTTGGGCCAAAAATAGGCCACAAATTTGATGGGAATAAAAAAGGAGGGTAGTGATATATAAAAACACTCAGAGAGTCGGGTTCAACGAAGAAATACCTGCAATCAAATCAATTCATGTTTCGACCAATCTCACTAAATTACAATTGATTTTCAATTAGTTTAATGCAGCTAGATTAAAATTCTCAGCCATGCTTTATTTTCGCAATTCGGATAATTGGCAAATTATTCAGGATATGACTCACAGCCGCAGTAGCCGCAGTGTGGTTTAAGTTTGAAAGAGTGGAAAAAGAGAGTAGTGATATAATTAGTAATTTAATTTTTAATGTTATTAATTAAATAGGTAAAGGAATTGTTGTTATTAATTAAACCATTATCATATTAGGTAAATACACCGGAATTTTATTATTATATTATCATTGAATGTAAATAAAAATTAGATATGTTTGTATGTCTAAAAAGCCTTTTAACTAATAAACTGTTTCATGACTTGTTGTTACACATACCTACATATGTCAAATATATACATTCAAATCAATCCCTGAATCATCTTACTATTTTCTTTAATTAAAAGATTTGTAAACTGTTTAATCTATTGTGTGAAAACAGTTTCGTTGTACTTATTAAATAAAAACACTATATGTGAAGTATCTGGAACAGTCATATCAAGATGTTGTAATGTGTTATTGATTTCCTCCTCGCCGTGTTCTCGCATTTCCCCACAACAACGCCGTAAATTAAGGAGACTTTAAAAGCTCTATAATTCTTCTTTTTCTTGCATTTAATTACTCTTAGGTGTGAAAAAGAAAGTATTTCCCTCCAGTAAGAGCAATTAGAATAGAAACTTAAAACTATGGTAATGAAAACTTGTCACGCAAATTCATAAAATCTTTAATTTCCGCTACAATAAGCTAACTTTTATTATGCAGAAGCATACATGCTTTTGTTTTATTTTATTTTTAAACTTTTTTCCACCAGGCCATTTAGTTTCCATAAAATATGCTAACTGTCGTAAAACTGTCTCGGAATAAGAATTTATTGCAGAGGGTCTCACCTCATAAATTCCAAGTTCCTATCCCTCATTAAGGTAAAATATGAATCAAAAGAACATACAGCTGCAATTCGATGCAATAATTTGCAGCATCTTCATATGCATATTAGATATGTTCACAACACTTCGGTATGCACGCATGTAACTTTTTTTCTCAAGGATCACACGAAGATTACTACATGATTTCATCATGATACAAGCGGGCAACTTTATGGTGTCAGTAGTGGAAAAGTGTGGGTGTGTATGTTCTATGGATATAATATCAGAATGAGAAAGTTGTTAGAGAAGCCGACGTAGGGCTGGAACGGGTAGCTTCCAGCAACTGGGAGTCGTTACGTTTGAAACCGACTACGAGTACCTTCTCCGCAGAAAATTTAACAAAACTGAAATATTCTAGTAAGCAGCATAATAGCCCTTCTGCTTACATTATCATTCATCTTGAAGTAGAAATAGCTGCTCTTTGGCAAAGAGCACTCAGGAAGGAATTAAGCTAATATGCAATTAATTCGAATGTATAAAGGAGCTAGGCTAGTTAGACAACGCTTTCTAGCGATATTCTTAAGGGATGAATGACATCTCACATTGAATTGAACTGGGACGAGAGAACATTTCAGGACAAATCAATTTCTCAGAAGGACTTCTCACTGCTCCTCCAAAGTAATTTGCAGTTTGTCTAGAAGTTTGGCCATAATAAATCTGAGGAACGGGAAGTTTGTTTCACTTTACCAACATTTCAGCCGAAAATGGGACTTTCATGTTACAACCGATTCCCTAGATGAATTAAAAATAACAAAAAGTATAGTTTAGTAATTTCGCTGACAAACTATTGTCTACTAAAAAGGTCGTAAAACGACAATGGATTTTGTGTATTTATCGTCAGTACTCGAGGGAGGTAGTTGTCCTAGAAAAAAACTTTTTAATTAGTCCTACGACAATAGACATATTATGAAGCAAGCGAGATGGTTTTAATATTCATTGCTAAAGAAAAGTTTTGGAATGTTGAGCTTAATGAGCTTATTCGTAGCAAAAAAATCCTATTTTTTGATTGTGCAGTAGCAACTTGTCTCTTTTGTCAATAAATTTTCTATCAAAAACAAATATACTTAATCATTATTTTTAGACAACTACAACCTGCTAATTAAACATGGAATGGTTAAATCGAATTAGTTAATTCAGTCTGCCGTAAAATTATGCAAAATAGGAGCAAAAATTGTCTTCTAACAAGGTTTTATTGCTTGGAATATTAAAATATAAATATTCTGATTTTTTTAATAGGTATACTATTAAATTTGTAAACAAATTTCTGCAAAGTAAGTATATAAGTTACTGCCAAACTTTTACTTGCACGTCTTCTTTTTCATTATTAAGCAATTAGTTTCCTAAAGCAATCATACAGTGATTTAGTTTGAGCTCATAAATACATAATTGGCTAGTTCTGATGCACATCAAGTCATGTGAATTCATCATTTCCACCCGTTCTTATATTTACAACCCTAAATTACGTTCTTGTTGGTGCTCTAAAGTTTTCCAATAAAACGTCTTACTACTCATGTAGGGGGCGATTTTTATCACAGTTAGCGCCAACATAAAATTTTAATGGTAATTTAACCCTGGCTTATAGACAATTTAGCAACTTTCGCGAAAGTCCTTTTTATGGTTATCATCTTATGTTCCCTTCGCTATATATCAGGCAAGTTAGGGCAATTTTGAGCAGTGCCCTCCTGCGCATCGGGCGAACGGTAAACTCTTTATAAATAACAGAATTTCAGCAGACTTTGCAGAGTTAAGGTATTCCTAGACATAAATTTGATAATTTATCGTTAGTTTATTGTTTTTGATCGTCTTTAAAATCGTTTCCGTGTCAATTTTCTATAGGATTATAAGAAGAATTTTTAGTGTCAGCTGATTTTCACATTGGCATGCTTTCATCGTGTAACTTACCCAAGTTTTCCCAATTTAAACTTAATGAGTAATTCTAAAATTGTAAAATCTACTTGAGATATTTGTTTTCGTTTTGTCTCAAGCAAAAACCTGTATAAGAAATTTTAAAATACAATCAATGTTTTTATAATTAATTTTTAAGCTCAAGACCAACCTTTCGATATTCACCCACCAGACATTTTTAAATACACATATAAAAAAATTATGATGAGGTGTAGGTATTACACATTTATTTTCCCCCTCTTAAATATGTATTTACCAGACCGTGTATTAAAATGGTAAAACATTTCATCTAAATCTCATTCCAGCACTTTTTTGATAGATCTTTATTTATGGATGCATACCCATTTAAATTTCAGAAAGAAACTTTTCATATTTCTTTAAATATTTGCTTGAGTGCAGCTCCATCTTCATCTCTTATATAGAAGGCTTTTGGGATATCTTTTGAGAGTTTCTATAAAAATTAAACCCATTGAACTGTATCTGAAAATCATTTCCCACTCATTGGGAGAGGGAACCAACTTTGTCTTCTTTATGCGAAAATAAACTAAGAGTGGTGGAAAAGTCTGATAATACAAGAAAAGGAAAAAAGTTGCAAATGAAAATGTCTTCTTTCGTCACAGTCCCACCATTGCTCTGTTGAATTAATGCGACAATGTTGGCTTCATCAAAATATTATCACAATTGTCACGACCTATCGAGGTCCAATCTGCTTTAATAAGGGGTAGATAAGAAAAGCTTCACGTCCTTATCGTATACGTGAAAACCATGTCCATTAATCACACACTCCGCAGAAACTCGAATTCATCATATAGATAGAAAATTCCCTTAAGGAGGTGCACGAACGAGCGCAAGAAGCTTGTGTTTTCAGAATTCGAACGCTGTTGACTTGCCTGCCTTTGGTAATTAATGATGCCGTTGAATAAATCTAGATTTTATGTCACTGAGGACAGAATTTTTTGTCCAACTTAAGGATATTCGGATTTTCAGCTGTAATTGGTGACAAGTCGAGACGCAAAACGATAACTTGACGACAAATGAAAGCATTAATGCCACTCATTTCAGAGGAAGTTAAATTAAATTTTCGTTATTTGCTCCATTTCTCATTTAATTTGCGCAGGTGGAATGCTCAAGTTTTTAGAAGTTCGAATATAATTTCATTGGCATTATTATTTCAGTTGCTATCACTCTTTCACTCCTTAAAGCTTTAAAACCTTTTTAAATAAGAGTGTTTCTGTCAGGTTTCAAAAATGGTACGCCAGTAAACGTATTGCCCACAATTCTATTTCATTTTACATTTATTTATAATATCTAAAACATGGTTCATGAGTTATCACTCACTCACTCACAACTCTCACTTTTCCTTTAAAACAAATTTGATTTAAATTTTAAACTGTTGGCTTAAAATTTGTAATATCGAAAGGTAGAATTATTTCATTTAAAGATAAATTACACTTTCCAACTGTAAATAATAATGAAAAAAGGAACACATCATTTTTTACAAATAACACCTGAATATATTTTATTTTAAATAGGTACAACTATGTATATCAAAATTTTAGTGTTAATTAAAAAATATACTACAAAGCTAAACATTTATTTTTTCTCTAATTGTTGTATAATTGTTGTAAGTATTAGAAATTATTATAATACTTCTTCGAACCTTTTCCATATACGTGTAATAATAATAATTTTGTATTATAATAACTACCTCTGACCGAATTCTTTATAAAATATCATATAGCTACAGGAAAAGTTACATTAACTCTTAATTCATACATTTAATTGAAACCCTACATATGCATACAACAAATACACATAAAACTTTAACATTCTGCTTCTACTTTCGCAATAAGAATACCAAGAACCATGTTAGATTAAAAGTTTTTACCTGCGAAAATATTCTTACTTAAGTTCGCGCATTTCCCTAATTATGAAACTTCATCCATTCAGCAGTTATAGAAAACTTGCTAATGAGATTAAGACGCTGTAAAACCAAAACAGCAACAATCCGAACAGAGGTAATCTGTGCAGCTTCTGCGTAATTCTTAATAGTTTCAAATTGCATCAAATTTATTTACCCTGTGCGCTAAGAAGGGGTGCAGATGGATGGGTGCGCAGAGCGACGGTAAGTGATTGTTTAAGCAGCCGTACGTGACTTTCATTCCGCGAATGCAACAAGTGCATGCCTTTTGTGAACTGCATGTGAGTTGGCTCTTTATCCGCCGTGTAATGCGCAGCCAAATGCTTGAGACGACAGACGAATCACTGCAATTTGTGTAATTATTTCGAGCAATGTTTAGCTGCAATTGACCTACTTATGAATATGTTATTTAAAATTTAATTTGCATCCTGGTATTTAAATTTAATGTGAGCAAAAAACTGACCAGGAAAAAATTAATACCAACATGCAAAAAGGCTCGTAATGAAAACAGCAAATGTTTTGGTATCAAAAATGTTTTTCCTCATAATTCCCACTCTTGCCTTGGCTTGCTTGTCTGATACGAGAAATTTTCTACCACTCATTAAAAACGGTTTTCACCTTAATTTAACTAGTTTTGCTTTATAATTGAGAGAAAGTTTATACATAATTTGCAAGCAAGGGATATTAGATCGGACATCATTATTATAATGTACTGCAACAGGTTTTTCATTAAACGAAGGGTTTTCTTTCATAGATTTTTTTTAAAAATTTGAAGTGTTCCCGTAGAATGCAGTCTTTGTGTAACATATGTATAAGTAGGTACATATTAGATACTTGAAGTGGACCAATATTAAGGAAAGCTTTACCGAAAGGAGAAGTAATGATGACCAATTTCAACATTATTTCACTTCAATTGAAATAATAAAAATCATCTTGTGTTTGCTTTTCGTTGTTTACGCCAACGCCAAACTCGTACTAAAACTTCTCACAAAATTAAAAGAATATTTATTTGGTAATATAGAGGTAATTTGAGAAAATATCATGTTGATCTTTGGTTTGTATCAAAAAGTTAGCAATTGATTTTAGTATGGAATCCAATATCAACATACTGATTTCTTTGTTCGAATAAAAAAGCACTGATTTTTAAGTTAAGATCTGCCAGGCATAATAAAAGTACCTACCTAATTAAGATTATGAATCACTTTGAGAATCTGGGTTTGGAACCTTATTTTACCAGAAGAGTATGAGATATACAGATTCAACTAACATTAATGACCATTTACAATTAAAATGATTTAATCATGAAAATAGTTATCTGGCAGTAAACATTTATAGAATTATTCTTGGATTCTCTGAATACTGAAATTAATATCCTTTTTCTCATGCTCGCAAAACGAGTAAAAGCCTGAAAATGATAGTTGTATTTGGTTTGTAAAGTTATATAAACTTTCTTCAAACTTATTCAATATCCTTACTAGAACTTGTGTTCTAGTATTTGAGATTTCGTGGATTCAGTTAAACCTTAATCACGCCAAGTGCACTAATTTTCAAAAGCTTAATGGATTTGTTGAAATAACGTTTCAAACATTTAAATAAACTGTGCGGATTGAGAGGATTGAAGAAAATCACGAACATGTGCACAGTCATGTCCCTCGAAAGCGTTCGTTGTGGCTGCTCGAATTGCAGGGGCCCCAAATCAATACACTAAATGCAAATGGAGAATCTCCTTGGGGTAAGTCCTTTAATTTCCAAAATGATCAGTTTCCAAAACCACCCGGCGTGTTTGCTTATCTTCTTGGAGGTAATTATTCAAGCCAAGCTACTTCCCGAGCAGCCATTTCTCCTTCGGGAACGGTGGAACTTTTCGACCTTTTGTAATTCCGACAGTGCCGTCCCAGGTCACTGCCGCTGGCTGTGCTTTGCTTCTACGGAATATTTTAATTTAGTTTGTACGGCAAATTGATTTACATATCTAAAGAGGGAAGGAGATTATCTAAAAACGATCGTCATTGCACCCGTACCTCGGTGCGCTGCATCTACAACTTCGTACAATTAAATCGAAGTTTTCCGGAACTTTTGGTCCGACAACGGCCCAGGGAGGATTAATCAATGAAATGATTTCGCAGACGGAAATAGTTCAGGTGAGCGTTCCATGGCGGTTCTATACAACAATTTATCACTAGCTGTATTTAACTAAAGTTTTCCTGTCTGTTAATTATCGTAAAAGCTTTTGTAAGCCCGACTGTGATTTGTTGCGGTTGAGCAGAAATTTATTAGAAAGTTTCTGCACGGAGTCGGTAATATGTACTTTTATCCGCCAGGTAGGAGCTGCTTTCTTCCTTTAAAGCCGGAGGAGTCTACTTAATCAATGCAGCAATGCAGTAAACGATCCAGAATAAAGTCAGAGTCTTTTCCTATCATGCGTACTCGTTACCCTTTCTGTTTGCAACCAGTTCAATTTCTAGAACTTCTAGCAATGTTTTTGCTGTTTTCCGCTTTCTAGGACATCACCGTATTAATCAAGTTCTCAAGTTTCTCTCAAGAGATGATGTTTTTCTATACTTTAATAATCTAAGAGTTGTTTCCTATTCAAGAAGTAAATGTGAGCGCAGTGAGAATGTATGCATGTATTATATATGTACATATTAGGTATACATTCTTTAGATTAAAAAGATGAAAGTTGTTTACATGGTTTAAAATCTTGGTAATCGAGGTTTTTAAAGTCGGTCAAATATTTAATGCTAAAAACGATATTCTATTTTTCAGAGAAGGCATGATCAAATAACATTTAAAAGAATTTCTTAGAATTTTTTGCTTTTTCCGAAAATATCTCTGACCTCCACCCTGACCTCACTTGATAAGACCGCAGTATTTCTACAAAACAAAATAAAAAAATTGCAAGCTTATAAATTATAGATAATGTAAAAATATGTACGATTTACATAGTGATAATAGTAATGTTCTGGTCCGGCATACCTTTTGGATATCAAGAAAGTATTGTCGGCCTGTAGCCGTGGATGATGATATAAAAACGTTTAATATTTTATGTGATCATTAGGAACCGCGAAAAGAGCTGGTCGCTAATGCACATTAAAATGTTTTTCGACCAGCTGCCATAACCAGAAAATTAAATATTAAAGAAATTGTCCGAGCTCAGGCGATGGGGATAAACGCTTCGTCGGGGATATTTGGAAAAGTTATGAGAGCTGTATTTTAATAATACGGAAAAGCACGCAAATCATTCGTCCCTGGCGGTTCTGGAGTCATACTTGCCGGAACTGCGGGGAAAATGTATTCGACCATTATGAGCAATTATATCTTAAATCCCGGGGGAGTACTTCCTGGAATGTAGGGTCGCGGAAAATTTTCCTTTTTCACATTTTCCGTTTCTTTGTAATTACAAGCCAAGTCCGAGCGTTTAATGCATCAATTGACAAAAGCGTCGCAGCGTACCTTGTCTGCATAGGCCCCAGAAAGGCTCCGGTGTCCTTTTCACCTCTCCGCTCGGTATACACGGCAGCAAGTAGCATTTATTATTCATTATATACGAAAAGTACTCCATCGTGGAGCAAGTGTTGTCCTTAAGTTTTGTTCCAAGTGTACGAAATGAAAAGCTGGGGTTCAACGACTCGGGCTCAACCGAGCTTTAGGAGACAGCCCTTTTCTTCTATGCGCCCGACAGAATGGGATAGAATTTCTGAAAAATATTTTAGCGAAAACGACGAATGCATTCAAAAGACAAAAAAGACAAAGGCCGGCGTGCATTTTTAAGGAAAATAAATACGGCAACCGTTCTTGAATGGCTGCGGAAGGATGCACCGTCCTAGTGATGGCAACTACTGCGCTCAGAATCAAAAGCCGGGAAAAATCTTCTCGCCGTAAAATGCGCGACACGGTGGTACTTATGTAATTTCCCATAAATACACGCACATAAACATATTTCATTATGCTGCCGGTTGTGGTGTCTTGCACGGGAAGCCGAGCAGACGACAGATTTTATTTAATTAACGAGGTCCTTGTTCCTGCCCGGCTGAGCATGCGAACGTATTACCTTGATATTGGCGCGATGAGGACGTTTTGTCCTCGTCGCGAGCACTTTGCAAACTTTTCAGAATTTCTTTCTGTACTTTTTCAGTACTACATACTACTTAAGCTAGATTGAGGAGCTTGTTGACTTAGTGATCAAGTTAAAAGTAATAATCCATATATGCTCCAGATGGATTTCATTCAAGCAGATCTATGTATGTATGTATATTTAGAAATCTATTTTTCCTTCCAATTGCAAGTTAATGTTTGAAATCGTAGAAACTTATAAGAAAACATAAAATTTTCTTTCTTCATCTGAGATAAATATTGGCTTGTTTTATTTTAATGGGATTAGTAGATCAAACTGAAAACCGGAAGAAATTTATAGTTTTTGCGAGTGTAAGTGATTTTATTATAATTTTAATTTGTTGTAAGTAAATCTAAATACATATTTAACAAATTCCTAGTTAAAAAAAACAATCATATGCATATCTCCAATATTTCAAAATTCAAAAACTATTTTATGTTGGAAAATTATTAAAATAATAGCCAACACATCGACATCAACATCAGCTGAAATTGAAAAAAATTATTTAATTTTCCGATGTTGAAGCTTTTTAGATTAAAAAAAAACAACACCATATACATACATATGTATGTTGCAGTCAGAAGAAAGATTACAAAAGTCTCTCCCATTTGGTGGAAACGTTTAAATTACTAAAATTTCCATATCAAGAAAATTTTGCCTTGAATACAAAAGAAACACTAGATTTATTCCACCCATGTGATACCCTCTCATCCAACAATTTCTTGCAAGTTTTCTTCGGTAGCCTAAAAAATCTGTATCGTATCTCATAAAGAAAATGGGTCACTTTGGTTGTCCTTGAGAAAACAGGATTGCGTGTATATAAGTATGTACCTCAACATCGTACTAATTATGGATATAATGAGCCAATCACATCAATGTCTCGATATTTTAATAAAAGTTTTGAAAATGTGTCATCTTAACTTGCCTTAAAATGTTAAATCTTCTCGCATTAAGTATGTAGTTGATATCGAATTTTGCGCATATTCCATATTATTTTAAGTAATTTTTAATTGAAGACCTATTATTTGAAATTAACTTGCGACTTTTTGAAGATTAAAATTTAAATTAAAAATTACAGAACAAATTTTAGATACCTACGATATCCATATCTCCTAGGAAAAGTCTATTAAATTCGCATAGCCATAAAGCTAGCTGAAAGCACCTGTTTATTGCAGTCCAATAATGTCGTCACTTGAAATATGTGTACATATTGACAAGATACCCAAGAGATGTTCTATATTGATAAATACACCGAAAGGCAAACAAATTGGCCCATTATCCTTTTCCGCAGATATATATCCATTCATATATCAGCCCGTATGCGTGATATCCTCTACACTTCGGCTTTTCAACTGTGAGGGGGATTTTTGATGGTCAGCTTTTATTAGCTCGGCATATATCAGGGAAGCAAAAGCCTGAGACTTTAAAAAAGGAAAAACCACCTACCAGAGTGCCACAGACAATTCATTTTTGTTTATTGCTTTCAGTCGGGATCGTACTTTACTCCCCGTGTCGAAGTGATCCATTGAGAGTTCATCAATTTGGCCATAATTTCAGGTGTGAAAAAAACAGCCAGGGTATAAAATTAATCAGAAGGACGATAGTTTTATGTTTGTCTTACAGAAAGTCCACAAATTACATTTTCAGATAAATTTTATCGTACATAAGTTAAATTAAATTAAATTAACATCCATTGCTTAGAAGAAGATTTATATTAAATTGTTTTATATGACCTATCAAAATATAAGAATTATTAAAGAATATACCTAATTCCCTATAATAAATATAAAATAAGATCTAAGGATAGAATCCACAAACATTATTATACTAAAGTACTTAGAAATATTTTTAAAAAAAATGTAGGCTTAAAAACATGAATTTACGATGGGAAATGAATTCTACAAAAGATATATTATATTAATTACATTGATTATTATAAACCTATAAAATAAAAGCATTTTATCCTTAAATATTTCTAGGAGATAAAGGATTTTTATCTGCTTAATCTAAGCATATCCTCAATACCAAAACATTGGCATCGGATGTCACGCTAAATGTTTGGTTTCACAATATACCATTTACTATCTACCTTTCCGGAAAAAAACAGAATACTTATCAAGATGTTCGTTGCACTGAGGAAAAAAATAGCCCCATCGGCATCTATTAGGTTTGCCAATGTCATTTCTGCGAGCCAAAAAAGAGAATCCATGGGATTTGGAAAATTGCGAAAAGCTCCCAACTCTCAAATAAACTTGATTAAAATTCAGCCAGCCGGGTCAATTTTCCCATCGCACTGTTGCTGTGCGCTTTTAGCCGACAATTTTCCGGTCCCAACTGAACTTTTCAAAACATTAAGGCAATTGATGCCGCCCGTCCCATGAATATTTAGTGCTAATGTGGAGCGCGTCAATTAATTAACAAAAGATTGCATGCTCTCGCAGCATATGATCCATGCATGCTGGCTCTCCACTGAACTGGAACCTTGATTTTCAAAATATTATTGCATTGCATGTAGTGTCCGGTTTTGGTTCGACCTTCACGTTTCAATTAATAATGAATCGCATATTTGCTGGAAAATTAGCAGATTTATTTGGCAATTGATATTCCCTGCTGTTTATCTACAAAATGCGTTATATTTCGACTACCTGTGCCATTTAATAGGAGCTAATGTGATTAAACTCTAGCATATTTAAAATATTTGCTTAAAGTCCTTGCTTTGTATACTTGCAATTATCCCGTGATATGAATATGCATTTTTCTGTTAAAGAGTACAAATTATAGCTATAAGCGGATTATTTTGTTCCAATTAACTAATGATGCCCGAGGAAACCGGAGCGTTTTGTCCAATTTGAAGGTGAAGTCATTTAGGGTTACATCGAACTCGTATATTTTGTATTGCCAAAGTCCTGAGGCTTTCATTTTCTTGCTCCAGTGAAAAGACTTTCCATCAAAAGGAGCTCAGCTCTGTGACATGCTTCCTCCTGGACCAGGCTAATAGCGGATAGCTCCGGAATTTCGAGATATGTAATAAACTTTATTTTTCCTCCGTAAACTTTCCGAGACGAACTACATCAGTGTAGCAATTCGAAGGAGCCTGAAAGTCTGAATAAGTTGACATTTGGCTGCGGATAATGATTTGCTCTGGAGCTTCACCAGAATTGATCCACTCAGCGGTTGCTGTGTATATAAGACTGGGAAAATCTTAACTATTAGTCTAAGTGCAATTACTAAGGGAATACGCTTGTTTACTTTGACAAATTTGAACCCATTTAGGTCGAGACTTATGAAGCAAATGAAAGTAGAAGAATTTTCTCTTGATGCGCTTAGCGGAGAATTCGCTGTATACATTGGATTATTTTGGAGTCCGCCAACAATTTTTATGTTTATTTATTCAACAAGATACTTAATAATAGCTCAATGTATAATCTCGCATTGTGATGTTTTTATATTTGGTCAATCCGTATTTTAGTCAGTGTCCTGAGCGAAATCCTTAGCTCTTATTTATTATTTTTGTTTATTACTTGTACGAGCACTTTATCTGCTTCATGCCGAACTCAATTTAGAAAGCATAGCTTTCTTATTTTGTCAAAAATTGTTGCTATAATTTTCTATTCATAGGTTTTGCGAAATAATTTAAAGTCCAACCAAAGAAACAAATCGTCGAACACATAAATAATATAAATGATTTAAAAAAAGTTTTAATATTGAATGCACAATTCAGACAAAAAACTTGGGGACTCGCAGTAATCTTATCACAATCCCTTTTCAGCCATCTCTTGTTCCTGAATTTTAAACTGAACCAAAACAAGCAAGTAAGAGGCCATTGCACTAAAAACCTAAAATTGAAGTTCTGTTTGCAAAAAGAATCAATTTGAATTAGCAAATGAATCGGAAATTTACCGAAAAAACTGCTTTCATATCTGTGTTGAAGAAACCGGCTACAGAAAGTCTTATTGAATTATGTTTTTGCCAATATAAAAAATTCGTCTGAGAGATGACGACTGCGCTAGAAGGGGTGTGCAGGTCCATTTGTGCCAGTAGCCTGATACAATTTTCGCCCTGGGTGGAGTGCAAAAACGTCATGATTGCTCTTGAATGCAAATCAAATGAAAAAATATACATTTACTACATACCTCTTTCTGTGCAAAATGCGAGTAGATCAGATAAAAAATCATCTTCCAGAACGATGGAATCATAATCGCAAGGATAGCTAGATACAAGGGCATGCCCGTTTGAATTTCGCTCGCCTTCCAGAAGACTAGAAACAGCTCGCACGTTACAAGGCAGAAGTCATGAAGAAGACAAAATATCGACGGTATGCCAAACACATCATTGATTACATCGATTGTCTTGTACAGATCCTTGTACGCTTTAAAGAGATGCTGGATTTTTACCGCCCTTTCGTGAACGTCTTTAAATGACTTTTTAAGGTATTTTCCATCACTTAATTTTTGCATAAGGCGAAATCGAATTCGAATTATATCCGAAATATTCAAGCTAGCATAATTTACAGCACCTAGACCCAAATTCATGTAAATATAGCATAAACCAACAATTATTGTCAAAAATATGTCACCGTCCTCTAGTTTCAACACTAAAGCGACACACAAACAGATAAAATATACTAGGAAAACTGTAGCAATCGACAAGTTTTTGCGAAATAATTTACTATAGCACATATCCACCTTAAACTCTCTGATAAACGTTTCATCAATATCATTTAACCTTTTATATATTTCGATGTGTCTGCCTCGCTTTATCTGCATTAACATTCCAGTAATGAAGAAATTGAAAGTTATTACTGAGATTTCCATTAGGGCAATAAAGATTACCAATGGTGAAAATTTTTTTAAGAACCATTCTGTTCCCAAACTTTCGACCTTACAGATTCCACCGAAAAACATGCCCAAAGTGGGTACTATTAACATAATATTTGTGAAAATTACAGTACATGGAGTTACTTTTAATGTGTCTTTTATTTGACGAAATGATGATGCAGCAAAAATGAATTGAACAAAAAAAATGTATGCTACACACTTGTAAATAGTATCCACCTTCATTGCAAACTAAATGATGTTGAAGAAATTTTAATTCTCTTTCGAATATATAGGTACTAATTTCCTTTTAATTGACACAGTCTTAGATTACAATCGAAATAAATTATTGCGAGTACCTATGATTAATTTGTAAGATTACTGCTATTAATTCTTATCTTAATAATTATCGTATTATATTTGGGTTCTTTTAATAATTAAAGAAAATGTATATAATGAATTTATAGACAAAGCTTTTATTGGTTATATACATTTCTCTAAAGAAAAACTTCTCTCGTGTTTACATCATGTGAAGTAGAAGTCAGATTAAAATTAAGTTATTTAAAATGAAATACAGAGGGATAATGTTTGCGAAATTAAAGCATCAATGCAATTTTGAATCTGATATTTGATATTTCAATTTTGAACAATTTCTGATAGTACGTTATAGTGTAGGTTGTACTGTCCAGATTAATTAAATATACCAAATTTAATTTGTATATCCCTTTAACGTTTATTAATACGCAAATATCTTTGATTTTGTCACTCATTCACTAACTGATGATCATTTAAATTTAAGTGTATACTTCCCGAAGTTTTAGAAATTTGAAATTTGTTATGTTAGTTGCGTAGAAATGACGAAAAAATTAAAAAGTCTGTGGGTAGGCTGTAGATTGTAGAATGGAATGGTGAGAGGATTAATAATTATAAAAACTAAAATTAAAGTACCTAATCTAACAAACCTCCGTCTCAACTACGAACAACTTACGAAAAGAATTGAAATCCCATCATAATCATTTCATGTTACAATAATGTAGCCAAGACAAGACTCGTAAACATTTTGCTCTTAAAATGGCCAAGCATATACATAACTTTCTTTTACTTAGGACATACATATGCAACATAGCTCTGAGATCTCATAACTCTTTAAAATTAAAAATGTTTCAAGTCTTGGCTGCACTTTTAACATGAAATGCTTTTGATGGGAGATGCAATACACGAAGTCATTTGGAATATACATACATCCTTAAAGAGTAACATAATAAACTATAATATAATTATATGGGAAAAAGGATAAATATTTTAAAAGCTTATCATATTTAATGTTAAATTTTTAAAAATGTGAAAATGTTTTTGTATCATGCAGTTGATATTCGATTAATTTCATATACAAAAAAACAAAACAATAAAGTTATACGAAATGCATTCGATTTTAATTGAAATTTTGTATAGTCGCAAACACCAATATAAGTAATATCTGAGTTTTATCAAAGGAGAAATATTTCGGCAAAAGGACAATCGAATATTCCTTAATTGGACGGTCCTAGATTTTCGGATTCGTGCTGTATCCAAGAGGATTTTCATGCATTTCTGTGCTCTGCGTACGCAACAAATACTTCCAATTCAGCTCAACGTTGCGACCTGTAAACAAAATGAAACAAACACCTTTTTGCATGGAATCAACGTAACATTTCCATGGGTTCAGTTAGCATAAGCGTTAAAGGGCCTCGAATGATGCGCAGATGAACAGAAACATATCCTATGACCTATACCCAGTTCGGATTGTTTTCCAAAAAGTCGATAACATTAGGTACATATGCTTTTGCTAACCTGAGAACGTGAGAACTACGAACTATGCACGAAGGTATGTGGCAGTATCTGGCATGTGGGACCAGCTTATGTATCAAAAAGCTATGGGCTACTATCTATAGCCCTTCACTTTTGATTGCATAGCCAAAATTTGATACCTCTTTTCTCACATTTCACATCTGATGTACTTCTTCCGGGCTCATTGATATCAAAAAGTTATCTCAGATTTCGCGGACTATCGGGTACTAAAAAAGAATTTTCCGTTGTGGTCTTTGAACCTCTATGAAAGGGTAAAAATATAAAACCTAAACACTTTCGCGTTTTACAGCTTTTGGAACGAAAATTTCCGGTGGATTTGTAACAACTCTTAGATGAGGGCAGTAATATTTTATGAGAAACACCAAAAAACCATTAAATCCTCTTATCCCCTAATAAAGAGATAACTTTTTCGTAAAACTTTAAAAGTTTTCTGAAAACTCCACCATGAAAGTAAGATATGCCTAGAACCTTCTTCAGAAAATTGTAAAAAAGGTTTATGCATATAACTTTCTGTTAGCCAGACGGAATCCAAATGAAATTTCTTCAATAAAATTCCCTTTGAATACAAATGCTCATTTGATTTTATTTTTTTTCGATTAAAATGCTGCTGGTGCGAAGCAGTACGAATGTGTGTTTCTAACAGCCATACAAACCACCCGCACCCCAAATGCACTTGAATCGCGTATTCATCGGAACAAAGTGAGTCCTCGTCTGCTTGAATTTACGCACACCGCGAATCGAACATTTAGGGCAGGGGTACAATGGCATACCTACTTCTTCTCTTTTTCAATACGAATTCAATTTTATTCAGGATCCATCATTTCCATAATTTGTTTCGTCGACTCTGACGGTTGTATTTATGTACTCCAACATTCCTTGGCGGAGGAAAAGAAATAGCCAGAAATATCTGGATCTGGCCAAGTGTCCTCAATGGGACACTATAATGCTCAAGTCTAAAATTAAATCAAAATTGCTCCTCTAGTGCGGCATTAAATGGCGGTCTTAGTCACTTTTGGATTCTGAAATCGCAGTGTTATTGTTGCGGAATTTCATTGCTGGGATTCATAAGGCTTTTTGTCTTCGCTTTTATTTCAACATAGATTTTAACATTTCATTTCTTCCGCTTTAAGAAAATTGTATTTTCGTGGTTTTACTACTGATGAATAGAAGAGGACTAACTTAAAAACACATAAAAAAAATACTGTCAGCATAGATGAAAGGCTCCCATCTGAAAGGAAGTTTTTGGGTTATTATTAATTTATGTATGTAATTTTTGAATTTGGTTTAATATATTTTAAGTTTGTTTTGAAAATAATAAACAGGTCAATCATCAGAGTTTAAAAGTTTTGTTTATAAATAAAAAGCATAAAATCGGTACTGTTAAAGATTTTCCATGTCCTTTCTTGCCATTTTTGTGGTTGTTGTACTCATGTGAATTAAAATATGCTGTTTGTAGGTATTAATTCTATCCAATAATCGTTTTTTCAAAAGTGGCTCAATTAAAAATAGTGACTCTACAAGCAGCTAATATTAAATTTCAAGTATACAATATTGTAACGAGGCTTGAAAAGAATTCATTTTAAAACAAATTGAAATGTTGTTTACAATACATAAAATTAGTATTTGATCTAGTTTTCCTACCCGCATTAGAGTCTGTGGTAACTAAAAGGTTAAATTAACTTATGAGCTTTAGCTTTGAACCTTTATTTAAATAAAAGCAGTTTTATCTCAATGTGGTGTAATCAGAACCACTGGTTGGGGTTGTTTGAACAAAAAATGAAGCTAATTACAAGCGAATGCCGGGGTAAAGTATTTGATTATAGTAATTCTGCAACCAACTACAATTTTGTGATAATAAATATATTTTTTTAAGCCGGGCCAAGGCTGTGTTCATTAAGCCAACCTTGTCCCATCTGCCGTATCGCCCAGCACCTGTCTGGGACTGGAAAACCTTGCGGCGTGGCTTACTTTCGAGTCGCTGTAAGCCCTCACATGCCCCGGAAAGGTGGAAATTCGTACAAGGCGACTCCGACTCGAATAAGGCGGCAGACAACGCGGTCGTTCCGGATCACAGTTCCAGCTCCTATGACCCAGAATTAAAGCTGGGGCTGGTAGGCCCTTTAACAGGGCGCACATGCGGCTCATTTAAAAATTTAACATATTCTACACAATCGCAAGTGTAGGCAGGATATAGTTGCCGCCTATGTTTTATGTTTATAACGTGTCATGAACATAATCGCAAAAATCGAGTTTTAACCTTTCCCCGGCTGGGCTCTGTGCAGCAAAAATTTAATTAAGCGGAACGAGTCGAAAATTCGTAAACATGGCTCCAACACACCGCGAACGTGAACAATAATATTCACAAGGATAAAAATAGCCCAGCGCAAACTGCACAGAGGCCAATGTAAACACACATAGAGCGTCATATTTGGGGACCATGCTGGGAATTTGCATTTTTTTCCTAAGCTGCCACCGCCGTGCAGTATGGCAGCCGAATTACACCTGAGGTGAGCTGGCACCGGCCCTGCACCGCCCCCCGCCCTGTGCTACGGGCCTTAGTTCCAGTCAGACAGGTGAAAAAGCGCGGGGGCCCCGTTTCCCGGCGACGACGACATGGCGAATGTTTCAATTTGCCTTTTCATTTGGCGGGAGAAGGTGAAGTTTTATTAAATGTTGATTTTTTCCCAGGCCCCCGTCTTGTTTGAAGTAAAGACAAGGGCACGTATCCCCGGCACCCAGCCGAACACATGCTGGAGAAATAAATGTCTGTGGAATTTAACTTTCGTAGCCCTGCAAAGTGCCAAAGTTTCGCTGTTATGTTATTACGAGAAGGCAACTTCAAAAGAAACGAGGACGAAGAACCCCCTTCTTTCTTAACTTTTTTTTTTCCAGCATTTTAATTTAAACGTAAGTGTCGCCATAGCAATAACCCCCGTGAATAACCGAGCATATTAACCGGTATATTGTAAACGCATGGGTTCTTCCTAAAATAGAAACTTTCTTATGCCGGAGTTTTATTTTCTTGTAGGTTTTCGTCTTTCAGATGGTACACCCTAGACTTGATTGCACATAAAACGGCTTTGAAGTTTACATAATTTTGTAGTCCTGTCCTGATAGACCCACAAAAATTTATCTACAGTACGCAGGGAGAATTTCTGAGTAATTTACAAAAACAAAATAATTCATTAATAACCAATTAGGTATTATTTAAAATTCAACATTTACTAAAACTTTATATTTATATATAGAAGTACTCGTAGATAGGTATTAACTTATTTTTTGATATGTTCAGGTACATATGATTTTACTAAATTCAAATTTTAAAACGACAACAAACGCTTGCTACCTCAATATTATTGAGGTTACAAGAATGGTGCTTTTTTACACTCCTTTGAAATACTTTTGTCGAGTTTTCAAACAAACGTTAATTTTTAAAAGTTTTTTTTTTCATCATTAGCGGTGAAGGTAATCTTCAAAATGATGGCTCAATCATTGGTTTTGATGGAGTATGAAGGGAGATATGGCGTACCGACAAAAAGATTAATATGTGGCTTCGTTTGCACTTCTCAACAGAACTTCAAATGTTGTGTTGCTCATTGTCGAGAATGATTACCATAGTAATGCAAATTCTAAGGTTTAATGCCAAACATCAATCATATGAGTTTTTTAAAAGAAAAAAAAATTATTTTGCGAATTGGCTCCTAGCGTTCGTCATAATCTATTTTAGGACTATATATGACACACGTGGTAATATGATAAATATTTTTAAGACTTTCGTTTAGATCCTAGGTGGGCTAAGAAATTTCTTTCACGTACATACATATATGTACATAGGTGTGATACATATACGTGAAAGAAATTGGAAAAATGTTGACATTCAGCTTTAAAGTTTAAGATATTTTTATTTTATCTTCCTTCACGTGTCTTTCGGGAATATATCTTGATACACCGGAGAAGTCAATGCCCTGCTAGTAAGATATATTTATCGAATGTTGACCCAGCAACTAGCAGCCCAGGCAGAAATTCATATAGCAATAGTATCACCTGTAGGAATGTGTTGAACTGGAAATTCCCAACAAGGAGCAATTTCAGATGAGAAATAAGCAAAATTATTGAAAGTCGAATTCCCAGCTCGGGAGATTTCGAGAGTTAGGTCTCTATGCCTAGGCATTGGGACAAATATTTTGATTCGAGAATGTGGCAATACATAAATCAAGAACGAAACAACGAGAACCCTCCAAGTATTGTTTCAATTAGACAAAAGCCTGGCCCGATAAATTGTTTTATCTCGTGAGTGAAATAAGGACAAGTTTGCGGTTGAGCTCCATCCTCGATGCAATGAAAATCCAGAATCTCTGCACCGGGAAAGGGGAGAGGAGCTTCTTTTCGGAGGTCGGCAAATTCCATGTGGCGTGACCACTCCTCAACTGGACATAACATTCGAGTAAAGAAAATTAATGGCAAATTGTCTGCTCGTATTTCACATGGAATGGCTCTTGTTGTCCTCTATGTCAGGCCAGAACCAGAGGACGAACATTAGTCATATTTTATACTTGTAATTGTGGGACACACGGAATGCGAGAGCAGACAACCTTTATTTTTGAAACTCCCTGATTTGTCTCTGTCGCAAGGCATCTTTTTGGATTTTACTCTGACACCCCCGGGCCGTCTTTTGAAAACTACACCGCTCGGGTAAAGCAAAGTCATTACCATAATTTTAACAGTCGCCTCACTATAGCCTGTAAGTTGCGTAGTCTCTGGCCTAATAATCGTAATTCAAAGAAATTTCTTAAGTTTCGTTGAATTTTCGCGTGAAACCTAAACAAGAATGCGGGCCTGCGTAGGCAAAAAGCATGTAACAGCTGCCGGCCGCCCATTGAAATGAGACAGAAACTTTTGCCATTAAGTTTTTATTGTTAATGGCAGAGGGCTTAAAAGCCTTGCCACAGGAATTCCGGTGCCTGCCGCGGTCTTTTTAAAAACACATTACTCCTTACTTTTTGGTGGCAAGCAACCGAGCTCCTCGGAATGTGGGTCACTTTGCCTCAGAGCGAAACTCTTGGAAGGAACTTTTATCGCGACGTGGTTACCTGTTCAGGTGAAAGTCTGAGTACATTCCGAGAATAGGTAAGAAGAATAGATGCCAATTTCTTTTGTGGAAAGTGCACTCAGAACCAAAAAAAATAGTGTATAGATAAAATTTAAGTTAAAAATTTCACAGTAAGAATTTTCAATTTATTTCCAGTATCTATAAATTCCAATGTAAATCCTACAATTATCCCCAAATATCAATTTATGTCTTCTGTATATAGATCTATATTGCAGTAGCAGATTTTACAGTAGTTTTCAATATATTACATGTATCCTCTTAAAGTCCCATTTTTAACAACCAACTTAAAAACATTTTCCATGAGTTCGTATTAAGAGAGGGCTTTTCAAAAAACTTCTTTTAAAAAGTCGTAGATTAATGATAACATATGTGTAGGTACTATATATTAGTTTGTCTTCCCAAAAAAAAACTGCTTGAAAATTTAAAATAAAGAAAATGTATGTAAAGGTTGATAAAATCACAACGTTTGGTTTTGCACAGATCACTCCATTCCAGGTGAAGGATTTGTACTTTTATAAATAACCATGAACATTGATGCAGGAAATGTCTCTTCATTAAGATCCACCTTAATAAGGATACAAAAATAAATTAAATCGAAGTACGTAATAATTTTCTTTTAGATAATTTTTAAAATTATACGCCTATTTGTAGTATAGGAGAAACATTTAGCATCATTTTAGAAGAGATTCATATGTATGATAATGATACATGTGTGTCTTGGTCTTTCCAAATTTATGAATAGTTTCTAACTCTGTTGAAAATTTTGATGTTGTTTTATATAATTTTGAAAGCCAATTTTGCGAATTTCGATTCAATTTATAGAGACATCTGTAGACATAAAAAGATATGCACATGATACAATAAATTGAACTACAAATGTACAGAACAAGTGAGCTGATGCTAACGTTTGACCTTAACCTAGAAACAAGAACAACGTAAACCCAATTTTTTTCAGAATAATTACCATAGGGTGCAAATTTTTCGTAGCACAGTGACACTCAAAAGGCCCCAAATTTTCCACAGGAACTACAATTATCGGATTTTAATGACTCCTCTAAAAGTGCATCTCCCCCTGAATCCACTGAAGAATAAATTCTCGCCTGAAAGTAAAGAGCAATGCAACCTACTTTCGCCACCGCCCGCAGATATAAATTTCTTCTCCTTTTCAGCCGGAATGTAGGGCATTCATTCACATGTGGCGTGCTTTAGATGGCAACCAAAAGGTTTAGAACGCTATAAATATGTCATAGTGAGAAAAAATTGCTAAAATGCCCCAGGTTTTTGTCAGAAGCACTGCAAAAGTATAAACAAAACATGAAACACGCGCCTCCGGAGAGAAGCATAGCATAAATCGTTAGCAATGAATAATAGAAGTTGGAGCAATGGCGCAGAATTTCTTAAAGAGGAGCAAAACCTCTGCGCTGGGAGGGAGATCAAAAACCAGGCATACGGATTCGGCGTCTGGACTTAATCTTACTATCTCAATGCTTTTCGCTTTTGTTATCCTCTTATTAGATTTGAAAGAAATGCTATTTCTGTGGATAAAAATCGTATTCAGCTGGTTTCAACATTTTGCCATTTTGACGGCAAAAAATGTGCTTATTTATTTTTGTGTATATGCATGCCGAAATTCAAGAGTGTCGAAATTCAAATACTTCACATTTTTACTATTGTAGGCGGGAATATTCCGATTCCTCAATATTCTATTTTTGGATCGAAGATAAAGGATTTTTAGAGTGACACGTGTTATATTCGTTCGAACCTTCGATTCAACTTGACGCTGACACATCCAGTTCTAAATTTAGGGTTAATAAAGGGCACGAGCTCTTCGGGCTCTTGAAAACCTGACAACATTTTTGAGTTAAGTCTATGTATGTATGTTCGATTCGTAGCTTTATTATCATGTCGAAGCAGATGAACACTATTACTAGTTTAGTTTTTCAGTCAAAACCATTAAAGGTTGAAAGTATTTCGAAAGAAATATTTTTTACTATAGAACAAAAGTCAAAACTTGGTTAGAAAATTCGAATGACAACAAACGCTAGAACGTACGTCATTTTGAGTCTTGCGGTCAACCCTTTGCGCGAATGACCACCAGAGTTCCGTCACTTTGGATTATTTTTAAATTACATGCTTTTTTTAGACTTAAATGTAGGAGTGAACCATATAGAAATTTTTACATAAATTGAGTTCCGTCGATAAAAAATTCCTTAATATTGAAAAGAATTTCAAATTCTATAAAGGGTAACCCCCTTAGGTAAATAATAATATTTTATAACATCAATTTCATCCCTTTTTCCCATCATAATTTTCTTGGAATGGCACATACAGAAAATGCTTTGACTTGTTTAAAGATTATTTTATGCATAGGGATAATATTTTGATTTTATTTTTCCTTTTGTATGAATACAATATTAATTTTTTAATTGTAAAACAACATTTTGCCACAAAATAAATAAATTGTAATACACCGAACGGATATTAAAAAGTTTCAAAATGTTTGAGAACCTCCAAGTGCTTCATATTTTTGGTTATTTCATAATTTTAGTGAAAACGCAAGCGCTCTTTTCTGCACGGCTAAATTTTTAATCAGAGCACCACAGCCCACCCATCCATAATTTCTTAATTAGGAATCGTGGGTTTCTCAACTTTACGCTGGAATGCACTCTCGTGGGAGTTGCTCACCTTGACTTTTTATCTTCACGTTTTCCCAAACCGGAGGATCTGGAAGGAATTCTTAATCACGGTAAACTTGACTGACTCGAATACCTGAGATCCGCCGACGTGTACTTAGCAAAATTTTGTAAGTCAAGAATTTTGGACCACCGTGAACCCTGGCAGGTAAAAACACGGGCCCTAAATACCGCGACTTAATATCTGCGCTAATTTGCGGTAAAGCGCCGGGCTGGTTACATCGAGCTGAAACCAATAAACGCACCAGGAGTTGGTGTATCCCCTCGAGTGACACATTTTTGGTTGACAAATAATCATCAATTTACAGTCGTCGGTCAGTCCGGGACGAGCGCGAGCCTGGAGCGCGACAGAGCAATTAAATGATCGATTAAAGTGGATATCAAGACCATCCCTCACTTAGGATAAAATTGAAAATTTTAACACGTAAGTTGATTAGGACGTCGACCACGCTCATCAACAATAACGTGTGAGCGCAATTAATCCTGGGACATTTTAATTAAATCTCAGTGAGCACTCGCAGCGCTTCTGGGAATGAATTTAAATTCCGGCTGACGGGAGGCGAATGTACGTAAATTGTTTTATGTCAGTGATAGTTAGGGCGCAGCGTGTACATAATTTTCTGGGCCTAAATCTGCGGTTGATTAGCGGCAACTGGAGTTTTCGAACGTTATTTAGATTGCAATCATCCAGGGGGATAATTCACTGAAAGGTTTTGCGCTAATGAGTTCTTTTAGATAATTACGCATAGGGCGTACCACGGAGGTATATAACACAGCAAGTTAATGTTTACCAGTGAATAAAATCTTAATTATTCGAATTTGAAATAGGATACTGCAAATTTGAAACAAACAGCCTGATTTACAGCTCTTTTAATTTTAATTCAATGACTCGGAACATGTACTGTACATACATACATTATGTAGGTGCTAAATCCCTAATGTAATAATATGAGTGTATGAATTGGTGCAGTTTCATTACACTGGGCTACGAACCGCTATTATTCCTAAGTCTTGGTTTATTTCTCAAATTTTTTATTTGTCTTGTACAAAAATAATGAACAAATACCAAGACCCTCCTCAAAGTTTGCTTTCATAATGTGGTCAGAAACAATAAAGATATTGTATATATCGTATTTTAACCATTTTTGAATCATCATTAAAAATCATCATTGGAAGATTTAATAGGTAACCATATTTGGCGTCATAATATTTTTCTATTCATTATATGAATTTATAAAAGAATATACCTACTTATAAATTTATGAATATCATAAAACAATGTAATACCTACATACATATTTTCTTTTGAGAAAGAAAAATTTCATTTCACGATTCCAATCTTTAAAATGGATAAAACCCGGATATTGAGTAGACTGTTTCGTTTGCTTTCCGAATAGATAATTCTTTGAAACGATGAATATTCACGTTAACAATATCTGACCTGACATTCCGATTTTCATCAAACACAAAACAGAACACGGTCTGGTTCATTTTTCGAGGGAAAGGTATGCATTTTCCTATCTTCTTTCTTCCGTGAATTCAATAAGAACGCCTCGTTCATTCATCCGTAAAATTCCCAAGCGAAGGGAGCTAATTTCTTAACTTGAATGGAATTTTTGCCAAATTTATGCCTCTTGGATGATATACTCCTTGGGGAAGCGATTTAATTTTCTCTTGACACTTGACTGGCAATTTATGCTTTATTAGAGAAACATTTTAAGGGCTCTAACGAGGAACTTTTTTCTCAATGGATTTCCAAGATATTAAAGCCTATATCGAAAACTTTTCGGAAAATTTTTCATAGGTTATACATTTGAGGATATTGTGATTCTGCTCCCTCGATATTGAACGAAGGCTTAGTCATGTCACGTACAAAGAGGAGCCCTTATCATTCAGATGAATTTGGTCAATTGGATGAACAAAATACCAAACCCTATATCCCTATTTTTGAAGTAATATTATCTATTATTTTTTCAAATATTCTGAATTAATTTGTAAACTTAAATTATTGTATATTATTATGTACAACTTCTGCCATAACCTATGGAGAAAATAAACAATTTATTGATAGTCGGTAATATTTTGTCAAGTTAGAGACTAAAAAAATATTTTAATTTAACAAGTAACATTTATTACTATGTAACTGCTATTCATAAATAACTCCAATGTTCTTTTTGAATATACAGTTTCTTAAAAACGTCTTTGTTAAGCAATTTGAAAAGCGTTTCATTCTGGCTATTTTATTTTTATCCCATAAAAAATCGATGTGTGCCTAGAATAGCAAATTCGTACTGTTGGTATTCATTTCATAAAATCTGACAACGAGTGCTCCTCAGACAGATTTCATTTTAACGTGAATAGAATCAGCCAGGAGCGATGAATTAATGCAATATGTTTCCTAATGCGACTTTCATTGATTATTGATGTCCGAGGGATATCTGCTCTGCAGTTTTTAGTACCAGTGAGTTAAAGGAACTGCGGAAAATATTTCGTTTTCACAGCGGACTGTCCGGCTGGACCTCCTGCTGGTTGCATTGATGTCGAAATAATAAATTGATTTTCAATGGAATTCCGCTTTTAATTCATATTCGAAGGGCTCTTTAATGAGTACTCTCTTGTTCAGCTTAGAATTAGTTTTTGTGTTTTCCATTATTTTTCAGGTGATTTATGCTTCCCTATTATTATTGGTCATTTTCGGAATTTCACACAGCTGTTGGCTGGTAATTGCTTTTAATTTCCTTTTCGTGATTATTTATGGCTTGATAAGGTGCCCCATTCTTTATGGATTAGTATTAATAATATTTATTGGATCAACATGCATTTCCTAAATGTAGCAACAAGGTGGATTTTGCTTTCAATTATTTCATATAAAGATATATGGAGGTACAGTCTGTGTTACAGGTCTGTGATATTGAAGCGATGGAAATGGCAATGAGCCTTTAACAAATTCTAACATCTTTATATACGTGACGGTTTTTAAAGTAGGAATAGGATCCGATGTGAAAAAGACATAGCTAATATTATAAACTACGTATTACCTATTTTAATATGCAGTATAAAGAATTTATAAATGAATTAAATATTATACAGCCACGGTGCTGCAGCTTACATTTTTACATTTTCAACATCTAAATTAGTAAACTGGACGAAATCATATTGTTTTAATGATACTATACACAATTTATTTTAAGAAATTCATTGAAAAGAAATGAAATGAAAATATGTATGTATATATGTAACCTACTCGCAAAAAATATAATCGAAATTCATTCATTCTGATACAGGGTGAAATTCAGTGATCATTCCTATAAAATTCGCATTATGCTGCTGCGCCACGTTTTCACATCGTCCTCTTGCAGAAGCCGGACACTGCATTTGTAAGTAGGCATCATTTGAGATGTACTAAAGGGCGCCATTGTTCCCCAGCATTCAGAATTACCTCAGAATTTCTACTAAAGTTGGGGAGCGATCCCATTGAGATGGTTTTTCTTTGCCAGGCTGTGGGATGGCCCCAAGCCGCAATCACGAGCCCTCTGAGGGGAGCCAGGAGCAGGACGACAGTGTCCTCGTTTACGCACCACTTGCTGAGTGCACTCGAAGATCAAGAATACACGGAGGCAATATATCATGAATTAGGGAGAATCTGTTACCGTGTTTAAGTAGGGTCCCGGGGGAGATCCGGGGTAATTAATCAGATTAAGAGGGCGCTGGCACAGATTCATTTGCTTGCACAGGGTCCGTGCAGGAAGTTATAAGCTCCGGGGATAATGCGAAATGGGCTCTTGCGGAAAAACTTACGCAGCACGAAATCACCATGGCAAATTTGTTCTTCTTTTATGTCCCGAGGAACTAACCGAAAATTGTGAATTATTAAGCAGAACTCAGAGTCCTGTGCTAGAGAGCCGGGCTCGGCCCCGAGGAGGAGGAGCAGGAGGCGAGGCAGGCCCCGACTGCGGCGCACAGAGTGCAAATGTGCGTACCAACGGGATCATGGGAGCCTAGGCAAACACCGGCTGAGGCTGCTCCTTCCTCTTCCTGGGAAACTTTAAGGTCGACCGGGTCAAAGTTAAATGTGTTGACGAAAGCTCCCGACCGGAACGGTGACAGGAGGACTCACGTCTCCCGTGTTTGCCCCCAGAGCCAGTCAAAGGGCTGGGAGTGAAGTAGCAACCCTTTCGCCGTCGTCGTCGTTGTCGTCGCCGTGATTCGGAGTCCTCCAGCGTGCGAGTCTTATTTACATTTTTAAGTAACAATATGGCATATGCTCGCTTCGTCCTCGCCGGCTTATGCCCTGCCAGCGAGATAAGTCCCGGCCCTTCGGCACAATTCACGGCGGAAGCCCTTAAGCACGTTCCTTGTGTAGCATCCGCCATTATCACGACGTAGTGCTTGCATTAACTCCGAGTCAAACGTCTTCCGTTTGGATGGTTAACGTAATTCGGAAGTTGTCATCCAGCGTGTGCTCCAGCCGAAGGAAGAATTATTTGCGAGCGCTCTGGAGACGATTCCGGGAAGAGCTTCCTCCTGGTATGGGACTGTTATTGTTACCAGTTGTAATTAACTCTGCGGGACGGGAATCGGGATGCGGCAAAGAGAGGTCCAAACACACAGTAGAAAATTTCATAATACGACCGATTTCAAAAAAATACACGCACGATGTACAACGGAACACATCGCTACTTTTTGAAACTTTTCACTGGCTGGAATAATTAAAACGAATTTACTTTGTTAATACGTTTATGAATAATTTAGTAAGTCTAACGATTTCCTGATTAATTGCTGTTAATTAAGCTCTTAATTTTCGAAAAGCCGGAAATGTTTCATATTTCCTGGTACAACAACTTCGATTTTCCGGCATATATTAGGGGTATTCACACTTCGGTGTTTTTGGTCTTGTATCAACTTTTTACTACATTACGTTTTACCGAAGCTTACATAGTGAGCCAAATTTATATAAACTCACTAGTAAATGTGCACTAAGTGTCAAAATATGTATATTTAATCTAACTACGCTCTTGACTATTAAATGGTAAATTCTAAATCGTAACTAAAAAACCTTAAAACAAAAGTTTTGCGATTGAGGGGTTTACACAGCGATATATAGTGCCAAGTTGATTGGACGATCCGATAGAGTAACAAAGAGTTTCGCAAAACCAAATGAAGAAACCCATGCAAAATATAGAAGACGTATAACCACAGACAAATACAGAGTTTAGTGAGCTAAAAAAAAATCACATTATGACAGAAGATGCTAAAAATTGGTTATATGCTATAAAAATGGAAAAAGTTGGACTTGCCGAATCAACGTCGCGTGCTTAAATTTGTTTCCATTTAAAAGTTTTTTTAATATATACCTTGACAAAATTAAAAACCAAATTTTGTTTTTAATTAGCTCTATCCATTGAGGTAGAAATAATATCAGTCGTATTTTTCATTACAAAATTATATCCTTTTTATGAAAATTTCAAGAGTTGATCTGTGACGCTTACGGCTACATATAGCCACGCAAAAAGTACCTATCCGATTGAAGTGAAATTTCATCTGCATGTTTCGCATTGACTGGCTATGCATCGCAATGGGAAAATTGGGGAGAAAATATAGAAGGGGGAAGTTTGAGCAGTGATAATTTTTATTTTTTTTCGGTTTTCATTACCTAAATAAGACAAACGCAAAGCAAGCCTAGGGCTGCAGGGCGAAGCGAGGGCAACGATTGTTTTTCTACATTAAAATATTTTGAAAGCAGTGAAATAAAATAGTACCTACCTATTCATGATATCATTGTACGAAACTTTTGTGTTTATTGTTGCAAGATTATTGTTGTGAATCATTTCTTAAATAGACTTTAATTTTGTTTTCACTTAGAATTATTTTGGAAGGCGATTAAAGATGTTAACTAAACTTCAACTACGACAGTTAATTTTGTAATAATCTCACAACTTACACTTGTGATGAATTCTTTACATGAAAAATGCATTTTAAATAGTGTCACTCTCCAGATTTATCGCACATTCTCCGAATGTGGCCACAGGCGAGCGCAGTGTCGTGTCAATGGCCCCATTGGCTGTGTGCATGTACTTACACAGGCCGAGTTATGACAACAGCAACAACTCCGTGAATTATGTATGAGATAATTCCACAGGGTAAACACCATGTGCCAAAATCAGTTTAACCAGACTTGAATTAATTACGGAGTACATCCTGACGAGGACCATCTGTGATACGTTGCAAGAAAGCTGATGCAAATCCATGCAATTAAGGTGTTAGAGGTTAATTCAAATCAATAGATCCCATAAGATGACTACATAGATTTGCGTTCGTCCACCTGCGATAACATAGTTAATTCTGCGGCCGGCCTTATCAGGCTTCGTAAAATAAGCCCCATATCATAATATTTTCGTTGCTATGGCGGAGAGCATTACATCGTATAATAGAATAAAAATCTATGTTGTGGCAGGGTTCCATTTTTCATGTTTCCACCAAAGCCCTAAATTCCATAATATACATACCAAGGGTTGCGTTCACCTCGTGCAACAGGACGTGTGGCGGTGCATCTCGAATCACAGGTGTCCTCTGATGCGCCATTGGGCTAGCGAAAAGGACTCAAATTAAAAGAAACACATTATTCATGGATGCCCTCGGAAAAGGGGGCCCTGCGGCACGGTTTTCTATGCAAAACTAACATTGCTGCAAAGCACCCAAGCTCTGCATTAATAGCAACTCCCCAGGGAGTGTTTTTGACTTAATTGCAATAATTGTTGGTGTGTTTGATAGCCGCATATGCAGATTGCTTTCCTGCAGGGCACCGCTCCCGGACCTGGGTACCTTCACGATCCCTCTACCTTGGAGAGTATTACAAAATCTGAAGAAGTTTTGGCGTTGAGCGGAAAATTTTAACTCATTTACACATTCGAAAGACTGCTACGGGGTGCGTGCAGAAGGCAAAAACCATTTCGTGGAAAATGAATTCAAAGCAGGAAAAATGGTAATGAGAGTTGTTCCATTTCCTGAACTGTTTTTAATTTCTAATTTGGGTTTTAAAATTTTCATGATAAACCTGAATTGCATAGATATGAATGTACATACATATATATATGTACCTATTTGTTTAAAGAAGGCACTTCCAGCGCATTACTTTTCAGGAAACTAATTTCGTCAACTTCTACAAAGAACAAAAGCTAGTTCTGCTATTTTGATCATTAGTTCAAAAGTTTTATACGAATTCGTTAACATTGTAACTACCAGATATAAATTTGCAAAATTACAATTACCTATTAAATTTGTATTCTAAATTAGTATAAATAGCAATAGGATAGTCGAAAAAGTAAGTTTGAACTAACTACAATACATGTATACATATGTACCTATACTTATTTTTAAAATGTTTTACACTTGTAAATTATGCTAGGAAAACATTTAGGTACTTCAAATTTTATACAGCTTTTATTTGTAATTTAATGTTTAACACATACATATGTACTTCATATTGTAAGTAATAAAATGATAAACAATTGACAACACATTCAAAGTACCTGCCAATTGTTTTTCGAATGTCGTTCCAGCATCATTTCAATCATTTGAAATGAAAGTGCTAATAGCTGAGTTTTGTTCGGTTTTTATTGTAAAAGGCATACTTTATATATACCTAACATTAAACAAAACTAAAATATATTCTAAAATATGTATGTGAGAAAACTGCAATAAGTTCATATTTGTAAAAGTCCTGATAATAAAATTAGGAGCTTTTATACAGAGTAAAACCAGATTTTAATACTTATCAGAAAGCACACATAAATATTTTCAAAGTGTTATTAAACGAATGCGTAATAAGCTACAAAAGCAAAGATAAAAACTTAATTTAGTCAATTTTCAGAAACTGGAATATTTTTTAATTCCTTTTTCAAATCACCTAGAAGATGTAGCTTTCAGCATCAAAATTAATAGATTTCCTCATTCGACAACAAAATTAAACAAACATCTTAGATACTGATGTTTAGACTTCTCACCCTTCAAAAAACAAACTAGAAAAATATTTCAAAAACAAGTCAATAAAAACGTAAACGTGGAAGACGATTTAGCATATGATGTCATGTTATTTAGGATACTATATTATAAATAGAATTATTATCAATTTGATATAAAAATGACAACCCAACAAGAAAAACTAAATTAGCCAATTTTTATTCGCTTTTGAGTTGTTCTGGAATTAAATTAACTCCATCGGATGACAACTGCAAAATTAAAGACGTTGGTTACCAAAAATGAAATGTTCGAAGTCTAGATTTAATAATAAGCTTTCGCTTTGAATAGATGGTGAACAAATTGCTTTCCTGAGATCAGAAGATTTCACCTTTCGGTGCGTACTTCAAACAAAATGAAGTAGTGCTTCATCAGCTCTGTCATGTCCGTTGTCCACGAATTACAAACTAATCAAACTGGGAAGTCCTGGCAGAGTTTTATCCTGAAGGAAATCATCATAATTAAGAACAAAACTTTTGACGAGGTTTTGGAGCTCTAACTTTACCTTACGCTTACCTCTTCTAAGCCATGAGTCTGTTTTTATGTCGTTGTTTTCCCGGCTAAAGTACTTCACATAAAACTTCTCGCTGTAAATTGCTTTAAATGTTCTTTTGTAAATTATCAACAAGCTGGGAAGGTAGATTCACTTAAAATAGTTTCAACAATAAACAATTCGATAAGAATTTCAAAATGTTCGAAAAATAGCCGAAAGCTTAAATTTTTTTATAAAACATGGAAATTATTCAAGTGGTCCGCAGGGTTATGCTTATCCTCAGAAAAGTGCTGAATCAAAATTCGTTACTTTAAAATACATATATTGATTAAACATTTTATTAATTCAATCTTTCCAAATATATTGAAAACAAAATCCAACTCGAAATCTTTCAATTGAGTTCATTTTAATTAAAACTCTTAAAGAAGAGTATAGTAATTCCAAAACTGACAAAACGTTTTATATTGTTGGTCTTAACATATTAAAATTTCAAAACCTAAAATATTATTGAATTTAAACTGCGCAATCTTCTGAAGTTTGTTTTTCTAAACTTATTTAATCTACCCGATGGAAAACATCGCAAAAATGATAAATCTATCAGGAAATTGTTCATTCCAGCTGAAACCACATTTCTCTTGGTACTTCGTGCGTAAAGTAATTTCACATGAAGTCGTGGAAGGGTTTGTCAGTAAGAACATATTATCAAGAGTAGAGCAGGTATCTACATATAAAATATAGAACGTAATAATATAAGATGGAGCAGTATATTCATCCCAATTCAGCTGCATTTTCCGGAGCATAATATCTTGCTTTATCTAGAACTGGAAAAATGTACCGCAGCAAAATGAAACTTAATTTTTAATTCCAACGAAACACAAGATTATGTCTAGTTAGATTAGAAACGAAATGAAACTGAGCATGTAATGTTTACCTCTCGACAAAAGTGGAACAGAACATAAAGTTTTATTTTTAAAACCAGCACAGTGTGAACAGGCAACTTAATCCTCCTATCCATAAATTACCTGAAAATTAAGGACATTAAAGACATCAAGGTAACTTTATTTTCTTATTATTACATAATGTGTTTTGCGTTGTAGCAAGAGAGCTACAAAATGTTCGGTCACACACAAAATTTACCTTAATGGGTCAGATCAAAAATAATTTTTCCAAACCTAGTAATCTTATCTTGTTAGCAAATTTAATCCTTTACCTCAAGAAAGGAAAATAATTAGTGAAATAAATTCAAGTTGGGCTCCGAAATTTCAGACAAGGAATTAGGGAATCTCTTTGTACTTGTACCGTTTCTAAGGTATCCAAGAAAGGGCTTCTGCCGAAGAAGCTTGTTTTAATAGAACCCTTACTTGTCCCACATTGAATATTTGATTAAATTCCCAAAGGAGATTCCCAAGAAATTGGCTTTTTGGCATTTAGAAGGGTTGCAATTGTAATATGTACATGTTAACGTACAAAGAGGAAATACTCTGTTACTTCTTTTGAATTTAATAACGCAATTACTCGTGGATGACATAAAGTTAGGAAAGTGACAAACAATATTTTATTATTTATAATTTCAGTTCAAACAGATTTACTTTTAATGCTGCTACTCTTTGATAGTAAAAGTTAGAACACACCTACAAAATACCAATTGCTCCTAAAGGTTTTTAGAAATATTCTATTCACATTGATAATTACAGAAACTTCGATTAATTACACTTCGGAGTCTTGTCAACAAATGTTTACTTAAATTTCCTAGTGTATCGAAATAATTCCTTTTGCTCAGATTAACTGAGTCTAGCAATTTTCGAGTTTATTTACAAATAGTTCTCCGTCCTTGTTCACTTGTCTGTTTGGCATCGTTTCAAAGGGAGGGCAATAAAGGGAAGAACACCAATTTTCCAGGTTTGCTTTACACGTACCGAACAGGAGATAAAACAGCTAAAGCGATCAATTACAAGGACAACAAAAATTAGAAATTGCTGTCTTTTGCACTCGTTAAATTGCATGAACATTTACACTGGCATGGTTCGATCTGCAAAAGGTTGTATTTAAACGATTTCACAGAGTGTCAGCTCGTTATTTGACCACTAAACGCTTACTGTGCAGGGCAAACATGTACATGTGGCTGCAGAGTGCATATGCACGTCTGCAAATAGTACCTACATTCGTATTTTACATTCTCCACTTAATTTTTGTAAAAGTTATTTATCGTCAAATGATTGGTAACAATTTTTAAAATAACTTTGGCCTCAATTTTTGTTTCGGTTTTGATACATAAAAAAAGTGATAGGCTGTGTCATTTATACAGGTACTTTTACGTGACAACGTCTATGTGGGTGATGAGAGCAGAAAATGAAAGACTATGACTAACACTACTCATTTTGTTAGTATCAAAAGTGTTATTAACGTCTAAGATCAAAGATGTTAAAGTTCAAAAACAGTCATGTGAACCGCAGTTCTAACTTTTGAGGGAAACTTGCTCGAGAATTGCAGCATTGCAAAGAAAGGATTTTATTATTTAAAATTAACGCACACATCATTAGTTGTATAATTATATTTACATAGTTACAAAAATATCATCGAAACACAAATTCGAAAGTCGCCGATCCGATTCCTATTTGTGTTCCAAGTCGGTCACTCTTCGAGAGTTCCTACATGCATATAATTAATTTGTTTTTATAAAAGCGCTTTGTGTCATCATGGCATCCCTAGCTAAATTAGATAATCTTAACTTGTGATTTTTTGGTGATGTAATGTTTTTCCGGTAATAAAGTCTGAATAATTAACTTCTGATGAATTTTAGATTACGGGAGTGCTTTGAAGAAATACCCCTAAATATTTATATCCAAAATAATCGCCTCGAAATGGTTGTTCCAGGTTAAATTAAATATCGGCGGAAGAGGGGAAGGCGATCGTTACTACGACGTTTAATGAAAATGAATGCTGTGCAAATCCCCACGTCTTCCCCCGCTTGGGAACGAAAGCCCAAATCGATTAATTGCGATGCCGAATTGGGGAAAAACAAAAAACCCCAAAAAATTGGACCCGGGCAAAGTTTAATCGAAAACGAAGTTAATTGGAGCAAAGGTACATCCATTAGCACGTAGATATAATTTCGTAGAAGTGGGGGAATCCATTACTGCCGTAGAGGAAATGAGACACAGAAATTTGGTGATCAGCTTAATTCAATTTCGTGGTAATTGTAAGTAAAAGAAAGTGACTTTCATCTCCCGGAGATAAAATCGGGGGAATTTTATCACCCACGCCGAGGAGCTCTGCCCCGGGGACTTTACGGCGGATTAATTATTTTTTAATTATTTGAAATGACAAAAAGCTAGTGGAATGTCCCTGCCAAGCTCATAACGTTTTATTAGAATTTTCTTTTTCTTTTTTTTGCTCAAAACCAGCCACTCATTTTTGTCTGTCGGGGCAGGGGATCCGAGTTTGCCGCGCAAATTTAAAAATTCTCGCTGACGTACATTACTCACTCAACCGCGCTAACAGCTTCCTCGGAATGGACAATTTACGACAAAAACTGCGGGAGCAGGAAGGCGCTCTGAAATCGGAAGGATCCAAAACATCACTTTCTGAGGACGGGGAACGAATTGTCGAGAAAATCCTTGAGGAGGTCTTCTCGGGAGCCTTAAAGTGCACATTCGAAAAGTATCTTCAAGCTGCTGCCATTGAATTTGTTGTCAAGTGCGCCTGCAAGGCGATGGCTGATGTCGTGGACCTTTGGTTTTTCACAAAGGACTCTGCGGATGACGTCCCTTCCGATTTCCTCAAGGAACTCAAAAGGGCTCAAACACTTCCCAGACCAACATACGACTGTTGCAGCGGACTTTGAAAACTTTTCCTCGTTTTGAATATAACGCGTTCAGATTGGAATTAAACAATTTTCCATTTCAAATGTTCGAGATGCTTCCGTTCCGACGAGAAATATCTTCTTCAGATTATTAAATTTCTTATGGAATATTAAATGATTTCTTTAAAATTAGTTTTAAAATTTTATATGAGTTCGTGTTATTTTTTTGCTCTCCTTTATACTTAATTATTTTCACAAGATCCAAAATGTTATTTGAGTTTAACAACTTCCAAAGACGGCACTCAGGGTATGCACACTTCGATTTTAAATAGACTGTAGCTGGGGACCAAAATTTGGCAAAGGGTTAATTTGTTTTTGGATTATAAAGAAAATTATGATTAAAATTTATCATTTCCTTATATTAAACAATTGACAATTCAATTAGAAAATTCAGGGTCAACTGAAAAGTTCTTGGTCTTATTATTATATATGCCTATATACATTTTTCGACGTATTGTCAGTTTGTTATATAAGTTATTAATCGAATTCCTCAAGCTTTGCAATAGCAGATTCAATAGCCATCATGTTATTGATTTGATTTGGTCTATGATGCTGAACCATTCCAGCATGAATAACTTCAGAACCCGACGTCGGATTCGAGTGCGGTTGTTTTTTTTCTGAGATATAGGCCACAAGGTAAGGAAGCTTTTTCTCAGAAAAAATTTCGATCTTCCCGTACAAACAGAAGCGGCAGAACGAATCCCGAATTCAAACTTAAGGCGTTGAAATTGCCATCGTAGAAGTTTGACGCGGCCTCTCTCGTTTGTTTGTTGGCGGATTTGGCCGCAAGAAGTATCCTTAGACACTATCGGATATTGGTTGATATCAATGTCTCTGAAAGACATTTGCTGGGTTCACATTCTCCAAATTTTCAATTGCGATTTTCGGGGTGAAGGACCGATTTTAGGGCATGCCTCCGAACAAACGTTGATCAAGAGACCATGTAGAATCGTTTGGCATTGCTCTGTTCAAACTTTAAAAAAACACCTTGCGTAGGTGATAGGATATTGATATATCTCCCAATGTCAAGATAAAGGTCTAATCAAAATAGAATTTTTTAGTATCGTATAAACGAACTTTTGTATCTATACCTATTAAATATAGGCCTTTTGTAGGCTTTATACTTTACAATTTGTTGGTCTCATTCTCCATATATAAAGATATACGATACAAACAACTGCTAGCAATCACTAATTGTCTAAAATTATATGATTCATTCGTGAAACATAAAATGAACTATTGCTGTAGGCCCTGAGGACTTCTGAAAGCGAAAATCATGTAAAACATCTCCATAATAAACCAAACTTAAACAGACAGAATTTACCTCCAACATATGTTTGTATTTGCTATGGCTATTATATTATTTCCATCGCTGAACTAACCTTCGGAAAAAGCAAAAATATCTAATCGAATTTCCGATTGAGGGATTCAATGCCGCTCACATAAAGCCTTATTGAAACTGATACCACTCATATGAGCTTAATGGAAACCAACGCACAAGCACATGTTATCTTACACAGATTTTTTTTGTGCCAAACACAAAAGTGGTTGGCTGTACTCTGTATCTTCCATCAAAAAGGACTTTAATTAGCTAATGCATTTTGCCTCTGTGGTGCAAAACAATTTTCCGTAAATCTCCTTGGGGAAGCAATTGTGCTCCTTAATCAACTCGAACGCCGCGGCACATCGCAGCGGCGAGGCCCCACAGCAAGAGATTAAATTTTAAATTTTTAGGTGAACTAAGGTAATTTGCAAAATTATTGTTCCACTTCGGGTTTAACATTGCAAAACCATTTGAGTAGGGCCTTCCTTGTACTGGGCGGGCCCATGGCAAATAGTTGGGACCGACCCGCCTCAAATCCACCTTGAATAATAATTCCATTCTGCTGCAAATCTCCTTTCAACTCTTTCAGAGGGAAAAACGTGGCACCTTTTCGTTCGGAGCCTTGTGAGGGTAATTTATCCTGCAAGGAACGAAACATCGAGCCCAGTTGGTGATAATTAAAGGTAAAATGACATCCATTAATTTTCACCTCTTTAAAATTAATCTTTCGTTTTCACGTGTGTAAAAAAGGGCCAACCTTACCCTGGGAGCACAATGGGGTCCCTCTGTGATAAATACACCGAGGTGCCAACGTCATTAATCTTTCAAAGTAAACATAATTTTCATTGCGGTGGTTGGTCTCAACCCTTTCAGATAACAACGTTTATGCCTTTTTTATAATTTCGCCTTTGTAGCGCCGATTTCTGTCAGTGTTTTTGTCTACCCGCTACGATTATGTACACAGTTCCCCTAGATTAAATTTTATGTGTTTTGCACGTGAATCGCGGTTCACTCATAATTTTATTTTATTTTTTTACTTTTCAAAGAGATAATTTCCTGAATATAAATTAACCACTTGAACATTTTTATTTTTCGGTACACGTTGTGAGTTTTTATTCATGCTCGAGAGTCGAGCCTAAGAAGTCTATGTACTTACTTCACGATTTACAACAGTGTTACATATTTCAAAATGCTACTAAAAAGAGAGCCTATATTTAATGAGCTGGTAGTATTTAAAGAGGTATAACCCTTTTAAAACCTTTGGGTTCAAGTACATAATTATATTGTTATCTATAAAGGTATACTCAGTTTTAAAAGGTTCCGACCAATATTTTTTGACTTAGAGCAACTCCAAAATGCTGAAAACAACAAAGAAAAAAACCTGTGTCAAAGTTTTGGCAAGAAAAAACATAAATTCAATGAATTATCAACTAATCAGAAATTTGAGGGCTGATTGCCATGAAAACTTATTTTGCGTTGAAGCAGTTTTACTTCTTTAAAGATATGATTTAGTTTTAGACTTTCAAGCGAGTCTCAGCACTTAACCTTACTTCCTCCATTACTTTGCGAACCTTAAAAAATAATAAAAATATTTTATAAGTAATTTTTTTTGAGTAGGTTACTTCTATTTTGTATTTAATTAACCCTAAGCACAAATAATTAGCTTTTTTTTACTTATGGCATACGATCCTAAACGATAATTCGGGTAAATTAAATTTATGCTTTAATGATATATCGAATCCTTCCATTTAAACACTTAATTTGAAGCTAAATAAATTAAAACTTCGGTAAGTTTCCCTAAATTGTCTATCTATCTTCAGCTCGGAAGGAGCAGCAAACTGCCGTAGTGTGGATTGCATTGTAATTTATGTTAACTAAGCCACAGACTTGGTTCTCGTGATAATTTATCGTATCCTTCCCCATTAAAAATTTCAAGCAGTGCTTCCCTCACAAAATGAAATATCTTTTCCTCTCTAGTTTTATTAAAGCCGACATGAATAAAATTTTCGCATGCGTAAATTCCCGCAGCATTTCCTCTTAAAGACTCGCGTGCCGTCCTTGGAGGTAAAGGAGGCTCCTTGGCCCTTGTCTTGTCCTTGAAGAAATTGCTTGACTGCTTATGTTTTCGTGTCTGAGGAAGTTCGAAATATGCTTGATTGGCGAATTATCCGACCCGCTGCCATTGCAAAGATTTACAAATTCGCAGACTGTTTCGAATATTTATCAAGCCGTTATCTGGTGGAACGCTGTCACCTCCCTGCCCGGAGGTTTTGTTTTATTTTTTGTTCCATCAGGGAATTTCTTTCTTGGTAGTCCTCGTTGTCGTCATTTGTCCTACCCGGCCGAGGAATAAAATCTCCTTTTTGGCACAAATAAAATCCTACTCGAAGCGGAAATCGTGGCATTAACCGAAGGATATCAGGGTTTTGGAGGAAAGGTGCTATTTGTGTTGGACCATGAGTTCTTCCTGCTCCTCGGCTAATGGAAAGAGTTTATGATGCCAAAAACTCAGGGCCGGAGATGGCGTAAGTTAATAAAAATATCGTAAAATAAACAGAAATATGAGCGAAGGGCCTTTTTCAAGGTTTCAGGATGGTGCTCTCAACGGTCGGGAATTTAATTAAGTAAATTTAAGCTTTTATAAATGGTCCCGATCGAGGAGGTGAGCCGAAGGTCATATACGTGAATTGTACCTAATTTTTTGGCGCGCACAATAAAAAAATGCTTTATTGCGCCCACCATTAACCAAAATTGATGTTGCTCCGAATCGGGCCGGGATGAAGCCCATTAAAAGTATCTTCGTTCGTGGGTGGGTGTTCCGCCGATTGCGAAATGGAACAAATAGGATATTGATGATTGTATCTGACAGGAAGCACCGCCCAGCGGGGAAGTACACGTCGGCTGAGTTCGGCGGGAGAACTCGTCCTGGGCGGGCAATTTACCGAATGCGAATTCGCCTACTTATTTCGAATATGTGTTATCTGCAGACACAAACGAGCGCTTGACTCCTCATGAATATTGATGAAATAAGAGGTGACTGTCGCACTTATTCAAGTACATCGCCGACGACCGACGTTTACATCCAATTACAATAACAGGGCCCTGGTAACTTCTCGATTTACATACGACTACCGACTCATTTATTTCAATTAATTAGCGAAAAATGTTGATCCTTCATTTGAGGGTATTATTTAAAATTGACAGTAAACAGTGATAGCTTTTATTTTATTCTAGCCGAAATGTCATGCAGTATTGCTCCTGCTGATTTCGAATAATTTCTCTTACGAGTAAAACATGATCATAATTACATTGATCACCTTCGGCGTGCTCATTGTGTTTCAATTTAATTGACCTGCAGCATTCGCATGCGGAAATTATTCTTGTGTATTAAAACTTTCACATTAATTAAGAACTGGAAAATTTGAATACCTACACCAATATGACCTGAACGTTGGTAAAAGTGTATTACCGTATAAAGTAAAACTTGTATGTAGGTATATATTATCAAAATCTCTTTTATTGTATTAATTTTAAAGATTAGCTGGTACATATTCAATACACTCTCTGCACATTTTGATGTTCAGTAGACTTGTAAAACCAAAATTCGATAAAATATTACATTACTTAAATATGGCGAACAAAACGTACAACATTTGATGAAAGTTATTGCTGAATCGGATTGTAAACTTTTCATATTCAAATAAAAATAGGAATTAATTTTCCGGATTTGAAATATCACTTTGGTAGGTATGTATATACATAATACTCTTTGTAGGTAGGCATATATGATATCGTGCTATTTTTTCAAACGTTAATCTTTTCAAACTCATTGATTAAAATTCAAAACAAATCTGGTATTATATTTATACACATATATGTATATGTATATGTATATCTACGTTATTTAAATAATAGCGATGTACCATTACACTCCAAAAAATAATTTTACACATCCAGAAAGCAACCAAACCATTACATATGTATTTGTCTATTTTATTCTTGAGTTGTATGGTCGAATCGATTTATGATAAATAAATATTACGACCAGGAAGGTTGTCGCAACCCATAAAGTATCAGGATATTATTAAACATGCTATTGACAGCTTCTATGTGGCTTAAATAGATTGTAAAACTTTTCGGCATTTCATATCATAAGAAAGAATATACATACGACGTAAGCTCGCCCGCATGTGTTAATGATATGATAATGTATGGATTGCAAAACAATATCCATTTCTATTTAATTTGAATCAATACCCAGCAAAAAGTTTTGGTAAACAAAATCACATCCCTGGTGTTCTCAGGCACCTACTGTATAACAGAATGAATTATAAATTCATTTTGAATCCGAACCAAAAATTTTTAATCAATGATCTAACCCCGCGGTATGTAATATCACAAATAGTAACTAAGCTTAACGTAATTAAAATGCCTGTTTAGTGAATTCATAGGTTAACTTGTAGTTTGTGATTATAATTTCAAATTTTACGCAAATTAGGTATGCAAGGCGGATTTGTATCGATAAATTATTTGTTGCCAACGCTACATGCGATGATAACCCGGAATGTCAATAAAACGAAATAGTTCAATCTACATGCGAATTTTCAATAGACATTTTCGCACATCAAATCAGTCATTCACAAGGATTAGTCGATTGTAAATTATCGTGTTTATAACTGAATAGCTCAATTGGCCCGTTCATAAATTTGATTGATGACGTGAAACTAATATTCACACCAATGATAATACGAGGAAAATGCAGTTACGTCGCATTTAGGATCAATATTTAGAAAGCCCGAAAGATGTAAAAATGTTCCTCAAATTACCTGCGTATAATAATAATAATAATATAGGCTTCAAAATAAGTAAAACATTTCATAATCAGTAACTGATACTTACCTACTTATTGTGTTGTTATTATTATGTATTTTATATATAAAACAATTCCTCTTTCCTAATTTTTAAAATACTAACTTAAAATGTTTTAAGTTTAATACCATGCAAAACATGTACATATAGATATTAATACTAAACTTTTAAAAAATCTCAAACTCAAGCTGCTTGTGGTTCGAACCTTAATTTTACTTGCGTCGGTAATATTGTTTTCGTCATTTATTCAATGGTTTTTACCGAACTTCAAGCAATTAATTTTATGTTGGTGGGTTCAAGTTTATTTTCCATTTTAGAGCACTTGAAATAATTTTAGCAAAAAATTCAATTAAATTTTGCAGTCCTTTGCACGCTTTCGCTTAATTAGTTTTCTTTTAATATTTCACTGAAGTTCAGAACAATGCTTGGATCGAGGCATTTTGCTAAAATAATTTGAAGGTATGAAATTGTAAATATGTATTTATATTAAAAATGAATTTTTACTTCCTAAAATAAAAAACCAACCAGTCTTTTTAAATGGAAACAAATTTTAATATAACACAGCTATTATTTTGCCGTGATAAACTTGATATTCTGAGAACAAAATCATAAACGATATTGTTCTTAACTTGTTTCCATTTGGCTTTTTCTAAATTCATTACGGTACACTTATTGTAACCAAATAGGAACAAAATTTTATTGTATGTGGTCTTAGTTCCTACTTGAATTATTGTGATACCTTTTTTCTTATTGTTCTAAAACAGAAGAAAATATGACGAAAAATATAATTGAAGGTAAAATAAAATAAAATATAATATTTAAATATGTCAACAATAAACTTTTCCTCTAAATGTTGCTATATAAAGCTTTTGTAGCGATTCTACTAGTATGTTTTAATTTGAAAAACTTTAAAATTATTTCTAAAATATCAATTCCAAAAGAGTATATTACTTCCATGGGTTTCCAAACAAAGATGCAAAAATAGGCGTTATACGATATGGCCCACTCTTTAACTCGTTGCATTGAAGCATTTTAATTATTTCAATGAGGAGTCTTCCCTAAAAAAAGGCTTTGATTTGAAAATTGAAAGGACGAATTGAGTTGCGAATTCATGAGAAAAAGTGACCATTCCTCTTTTTAAATTCTGTAGCCAAAAAAATACCTCAATCAGGAAATGTTCAATATTGGCGGAAAGACAAATGATTAAGTGAGTTGTTTCCCTCGAGCGAGACAATGAGTTTGTAAGTACGGCTACCTAAATAAATGTGCAGATATCCTGCCGAAGGTCCTTCTTAACCCTTATCAACAGTTTTCAAACCAGAGTTACTCCATCGGGGAGGCTGGGAACGGATGCTCCCTTTCATATAAAAAACCTGAAATTCTTTTATGTCACCTCAACGGAAAGAGACTGTCGCCCGTCAAAGAAGAAAAGTCAGAGTTGAAAGACCTTAGGCGGGGGCGAAAGAAGGAGCCGAAGAGGTCCTCTAAAGTGTTCTTATTGCCTTCCATTCATCCCCTGAAAAGGTGGTGGTAAGCAAACTTTCTGGTGGAGTTTCCACTTTCGAGCGCCTTGTGAAAGCGGCAGCTATTTAGCTCGACCGAAAAGCGCCAGAAAAGAATTTAATCTCCTTTGGTAATGGCATTATATAAATCAGAAAAGACTGCCTTTGCGTTTCTCGGTAAACTAGCTGCTCCCCCGCACGTAAGTATTTTTTACTGTAGCCGCGCCGGTTCCGCCGAATAATATGAATTCCATTTTAGTGGCAGGAAAAAATGTTCGCGTTAACTTTCCAGGCGAGATGAATCACTTTTAAATTCTTTATGGCTTTAAGTTTCGCGGTATTGTGCTGAATTTCTGTTGTGGGTGAATCACAAAAATGAAAACTTTTGATGGAACACCCCCGAGATTTTTGGGCAGGGTACTTGATGGCATTTCTTTGCATTCACAACAAGCTCCATACAAAGGAAGCTCGAAAAATGGGTTTCCTTGAAGCAGGGGCTCTGTTGCTCCGGCACATAAAATACACCAGCGAGAAGTTTCCCGCCAAAGTCCCCTTTCTTATTAACGTTATTGAAACTTAATCCCCAGCAATTTGTTCACCATGTAATCTCGCCGGTAATCGAGCAAGTTAATATTTTATATTTAATCCGAAGATTTGCTGCTTCGTTTATTCACCAAGAAGGCAAATTTCCTTTAGAGTTAACTCAGTGGAAACATATTCATGCCGTGATTTCGCAGTATCGACGACCTGGGTTTGAGGTGTGGCAAAGGAATGAGTAATGGTATCACAGATTATCTTTATAAGTATTATAACCCAATCGAAAGATTCCACTCCGAAAAGTGTTATGTCGTACTTGGATAATACCTACATATGTATGTCCATTTTAAATATACCAAAAACACGTCCGGAGCTTTGCTTTACGGTGTTGCAATTTTGTTGCAGTATAAACACAAAACACAACAAACACATTAACAAATTAGTTAACTCTACTTTAACTCAACAATTTCCTAATATGAAAATTTTAGCTAATCTGGGTAAAGTACATACATATATGATTCCAAACTTGAGCATTTCAGAAGTATTGAACTAAATGGTACCTACATACTTATGATACATTGGATGAAACCGCGTTATCCCAGCTAGTAGTTTATAAAATCCAAAAATAAAGCCCCAAAAAGCGATGTGTAAAGTGAACAGCTTTTCTGAATACAAAGAAAATTCAATAAATTCATACAATACTAAGAAAATCCAAATGAAAGTCGGATATAAAGCGCTTGACCTTCCTCATTTCCATTCGGAGAATCAGACGCAACCCCCTTCTTTCTGGATGAGCATACAAAAAACGATAAAGCGCATTTTCGATATTCGATTTACTCTTGACGCAAAAGATTTATTCAGCTCCTTTTTACGGACCCATCGCCGGGGACGCTGCCAAAACTCCCTTATTTTAAATACTGACCTTAGGATAATCCCGTTCGTATGTTTTTCACATCCACGTCACTGCTATGACAAGGGTTGAAGTGCTGCCTCTGATTTCAATTCTCAATTTATCTCCATCCGTAATTTATTTCAAGTGATTTATTTTGATATGAGGATCGGCACTCATTTGAATGCCGAGCCTGGCCCGATTGATTACTTTTTAATAAGAGGCATCGTTTTGAGAACTATAAAGCCCGAGGATTGGCTATTGATTAATTGTCAGTTTGACAAATAACTGAACTGAATTGGTATATAATTTCGTTAGGGTACAATTCCCGAAATAGGCCAGGGATGCGGTCGGTCGTCCGATGATTGTTTAATCACCAAGTAACTACATCTGCAACAGCTTTCACGTTGTTTGAAAACATTTGAGACAACTTTCTTAATTACCACTTGAGAGTGCTCTTGGATCGTGAGGAAATTGTAAAGGGATATTCTCTTAGAAGTAATTTCATTAAAAGGTTGGCGAAGTTAAGGCAATTCAAGTTTCGTGTTTGACACAACAAAGGGTGGAACAATGTTGGTCTATTGGAAAAAAAATGCAAATGCCTACCTATGTACCTTGAAACCGATTCTCCGATGTAAATTAATACTGGGATACAAATCGATTGGCGTTACAATAGAGGAAGTATTTTATTTCTTTTAACCATTCTCTTTTGCAATAATTTTGAATTCAACTCTAGAAAAATTTTAACTAAATAACCCATCTCAAATGACAGACGAATAGCAAATTTTTGTATTTACATTACATATACCGTATACGTATGTAATATTGTAATATTGTCAATTTGTTCTTTTTAATACAGAATTTGCAGTATTTTTTAAAATTGAAACATAAATGCAGGTGCTGCTAATATTCGACATTCTCAAGATTAAAGTCTAATGTTAGCTTACCTGCTGGGAGAGATAACATGCCATATTGAGATAATATTCAAGGTTTCTGGAATTAATTAAATGCGTTATTAACACATTTCTGAAGCAAGGGATTTCATGATGCGTTAAATATTTCTGCATGCCTGCAAGCTCTGTGAAGCCTTTGCAGGGCACATGCTTGAACGACATTACACATATGACTGATACGTATGAATATGAGCCTTAGCCTTTTCAAGAAAATTTTGTAAAGAAGTAGGTACATACATATACATACATATGTATACTCATTTCACGAACAACTTTTGTGAAGGTAAAATATGTAAATCTTTTTATAAATAAAGCGACAAGGGAATGTTATTGAATCATACGAAAATGATGTATACCTATACGTCTTTTATTCTGAACTGAAAACTCCAATTAATTTTTTTTTCGCGATTAATTTGAGATTGCCGGATATTCCAAATGCTTTAACGTTATAATGAAAATGTTTTGCTGCTTCTAAACTTCACAGCCCAATAATTAAAGGTTGAAATATTAAGCTCCAGTTAATTTTTTAAACCTTATGTATAAAACTTTACATAAACAGGTCTATATCAATAGAAAATTTATTGAATTTCGTTGCTTTTGCTTTAATTTTACCGAATTAATTTATTACAACATCTCAAGTTTAAGCAAACTTCTCCATTATAACTTCGGTAAAGAATATCACGGGACTCATCTCATATTCCCAGAAGTTGATACTTCTTGATTAATTTAATCGAAAAAAAATAATCCCACAGTACGGCGGATCTCCGTCAATCCAGAAAAAAAGCAGAAAACCTCCAAAAGAGTGAAAGATAGGAAAGCTCTTTTATTCAGCTCATTATTTATTATTATTAAAGTTTGCTAATTTATGTTTTCATTACCTTTAATATTTCACACTTCGCAAAATTGATTGATATGGTGCATGGTTTTGTACATAAAATTAGAATGTCTCTTTGCCCCCTTAGAAACAAGTATTTAAGTACATATATCTACTTCTTTTCGTTTCGTATCTTACTTTTGCTGCTTTTTTTTATTGGTCGTAATTTTTCTGATTTCCAAGATACATATGTATATTGACTACGAAATGTATACCATCGTAGCAAATAGAAAGAAGATGCATTTCAAATAGCTTTTTTACAAATATTCTATATATCTACATAGATATTATTTTATTATCTATACATATATCCATTTTTTTAGAGTATGTTTTTTATATTCGCCATGTTACTCTAACTTCCAGAAAATTTAATCCAACTAGCCTGAGGGGCAGTTTCAATGATTCAAGGGGGAATGAGATCCACATGTCGAATCAAATCCTGTAGATACCGGCTGAAAAGACTTAGTTCGAAATAATAAAGTGCCTTTGTGATATATGTCCTGGCATTTTGCTTGGATCTTAGAACGTTACGAAGAAGCTTAAAAAGAGTTTAGGGCTGGAAAGGCATCGCCTCGCACACTCGCTATTGAAAGGACCTTTGAGAATGGGACGTAAGCCGCTGCGTCACATGGGATGAAGGAAGAACTGAAAGGGAGGCGCTAAGTAGAACAAAGTCCATAATAGTTTTAATCCAACGCCGACTTGGGCCCTGCCGGAGCAAAGACCTCCTTAATTGTGCTCCTTAAGTTAGATAATGAATGTTTCTCACAGCTTTCTGGTCCAGCGTCCGGCACGGCCAGTGGCTACCGACACAGGGCACATGGGGAGTAACCTAATTGGTAATCGGAACTGGGGAAAATTGGAGACATTAGTCCGGTAATTGCTAGTCGTTTATTGTTTGTCGATTAAGTGAAAATGTACAACAACCCGTTTGCAATGTTCTCAACATTACGTGCAGACGATAAGCCCCGCCCGGCAAACTAATTGCTCCGAATGAATCATAAATTTGTTCAGGTAAGCTATTTACCCTGGATTTATTGAGCCTAATAGGACCTGGGCGTAAAGGCCTCCTTACCTGTCGTAATTAAAAAATTAATTCGTTTCCAAGCATATTCGCCTTTCAATTTAAGGTAGCACTTTAATTCCAACCCCCTGGGGGATATTCGTCAGATTGAAATTTCTGGAACTGTGCCTCTTAAGTCCGGGCTGCCTCGAGGCGCTCATTTATACACCTGCCACCGCCGTGATGAGATTGTTTACCTGAATTTTCTGAACGCATCAGTAAGTTAGTTCGAAATCGCAAGGGTTAATTTGGGTCATGGCGTTTTTTTTTCTTTTTAAAGAACAGAAGCTTCAATTTCAGGGTGCACACGAGCGCTGAGAAATTGTGAACCAAGCCGACGAACAGAATTTTCAACTCGTCCCACAACTATATGAAAGTGGGCGGAGATGTTTTTGCCAGCTGGTGAAGGCAGCGACACTGATTTCTCCATTGTTTTGCGACAATTGCAAAAATCCTGCAAAAGTAATGCGCTCCGGGCGGAATGTTTTAAGCAATATTAAAAATCTCCATTCATTTGTCCCGACGTGCCACTCGGCACCCCAACATCGGCAACATGCACTTGTGCTGTGGCATGTTCCAAGGAGATCCCGATTCCCAGATCTGAAATATGAAAAAAATCCTTCTTGATGCCTATACTTAGGGCAATAACAATGAAAAATGAAAAGGAATGTTTCAGCGAAATATTCTGGGAGCATTTGTGTGGTTTTATGGCCTTCGGGGATATTAACCCCGAGTGGAATTCAGAAATTCTGAGATTTTTCACTCGTTTTTTTATATCTTCCCCAGATAAAGACATAGTTCAAGAAGCTCATGAAACTCATTAAATCAGGTTAACACTGCATATGATTAAAAACTGTGGAATCGCCCATTTGTTGAATTTAAATAGGACTAAAATCTACAAGTTTCTTAATATATTCATATTTATATGTGTATATGTAAAAAAGCTAAAACCAAAATCTAATAGGATATCTTTTTGAATCGTTTGAACATTTTTCGTTTTTATTTAACGATATCTCAAGCGAGACAGACAATCATATAAATGAAGATTTTATTGGGAAAAAAAACTTAAATTTAGTTATAAATACTTTAATAAAAAAAAATTTAAGTTTGCAGGAAACTGAGGCCAAGGAAACAGTTTATTTTAGGTTTTGGCTAATAAATACGTTAATACAACATTTAATGTTTAAAAAAAAAGGAATACCAAAAAAAATACCTGGATTTTACGTAAATACTGAGGCGGGTAAAAATACATTGGTCTTGGGCTTGGAATAAAACAAAAACTTACATAAAATACCATTCTGACAGAGCTTCTTTTTATACTCACATATCTTGCAGTAATTTCGTTTTTACTGCGAAAAATACCCCGCGAGTATTTCTTTACAATTTACATCATACATATTTGTAAAAAGATACATTAAGTATCTACTTTAGAAACGTTTCTTTATATCTCACTTAGCAGTGATCAAAGGCGTTGTCAGCCGAAATCTCCCGGGGGAGGAAAGGCCGTCTTCAAATTTAAAATCCTATCATGCAATCAAACGATGGTGATATGGAGATAAATTATAATAAAAATAACAAAGCCCACACATGTTAGATTTACAGCACCATCAATTTTTTACAGGGGTCTGTGACCCGTGCGCTATGGAACCCGTTGACAACGCTTTGCTCACAACGACCATTAATCTTCCTGCATGAAGTTCATGAGGTGATGCCCCGGGGGAAGAAGGCCAAAATGTCGCTTGCAAGTGTCTCCCTTTAAAATTCCTCAAGAGCCGCCTCTGCAAAGCATATTTCGAAGTCAAGTACTGCCACTGAAGGGCTTTATTGATACATAAACTCCTCATTTTGCTGGTAAAACTGCCCGGCTAAAGATTACCCTAAAATATATGGCTCCTTGGTATGAAAAGGATAGACGCCAGTGTGCGTGGAATAGGTGCCCCGGAGCCCTTTTGTCAGGCGGATGTATTTAGTTGCTCCCCCGGAGTCCCGGAGGCGCGTGAGGGGCATATGCGTCTATTGTGGTTCTTCAAAAGACGGCTTGAACCGGGTAATCCCTCCACAAATACACTTTCCTTCCTACTGTCCCTTTTTGTAGAAACCTTCAAGAATGTACGGAATTTTTATGAAAGGCTCACGAAAGGGATGCTTTTCAACAATTGTTTCAAGAAAATTCACTTCTCATCGCCCGAAACGACCAACAAGTTCAAGGTCAGCCTCGGGAAAAGGATTTCCATTCGGAGAAGTTATCGAACGGAAAGAGTTCTTCCGCCCAACAATTTTGGGGGCGAATCACCTTCGAAAAACCCTAGGAATGAGTAAGCGAACGGAAGGCACGAACCACCCTCACCTTCAGAACCCACCGGCTGAAAGGCAAGAGTCCGGATGGAGTGTACCGCCGTAGCTAATTAATTAAATCCGCGTCTGCTCCGCGATAAGACAGATCTAAAGCCCTGCGCTGATGCTACTTCCGCTTTAAGGGCTCCTTAAATTGAAATCGGGCCACCCAATTTTTCCCAAAACACCCCGGCCACCTTTTGGTCTGAGGGCGATTAAATAGAAGCGAACTGAATACCACTAAATCTTTAAAACCGCGGGCAGTAATACAAAAATTCGGGAAATAATTTTCTGGCAATTAAACTCCCTGGGCCACAAAGGATTTTTTCCCGGTATCGTCGTATAATGGAAAAATGAGCACTATGTGGTAAAGAACTGACCCGATTTAAAGGCATATTGAAGAAATAATTCCGGAAAATTGCAACTGGAACTTTCATTATTGCCCTCATCAGCGCCTTTTTCACAGTTGATTGACAACTGATCGATTTACATTTTCGCAAAATAGGTACACAATAAATTCACTCAATTTAACAAGTTTTTACGATTTGGCACAGGACATGGCCCAATATTTTACGATGACCTATAAAAATACACGCCTCAATGAACTGGTAGAAACACTTCCAGCCGCACCCTCTACTACCCGTGCGGTAGGTATGTGAAATACTCACAAAATTTTCCCCGATAAAATCTCCCAATATCCGCTCTACTTCAATAATCGGACGACTGAACAATTTATGTGCGAGTTAAATTTCCGCAAAATATTCACACAAAGTTGTATTTTTACACTAAGTGGTAAAAACGGCGAGATAGTGACAGATACGCCTTCCCCAGGGCCCGATTTTATTACCTTTTGGGAGTCTACAGAAAACATATTTTTCGGTTCCCAAAAATTGCGATACGAAATATGAGAATTAAATGTGATTTATTGTGGTGCGATACAAAAGGCACCCAAGCTCTGAAACCCTTTGTTCCGTTCAGGAATTCCTGGAAAACGGACTTAAATTATAATCGCCTTTAATGTAAAAGATGTCTCGAAAATGTTGAACCGATTATCCCCTACTTCAACATTTTCGAAATATAGAATAATGTATACAGTAGACACAAATAAATTTGAGCAATAATATCGTCAATATAAAATATTTAGGTACTCCACTCCACAAATAGTTGTGCTCAGTGCTAAAGAACTGAAATAAGCTTTTCTGAACTGACTACAGCAACTACAATATAGATTCGATTTTTTTTCCATTTTAAATAAAATTAATATTATTAATTCAATTTGATCTATATTTATTATTCAATTCCTTTTCCTAATTGAAAGTGAACAAGATTGAATGGATTACTTATTATTATCAAGGTCTTCATATTTTTATAATAATGCCTTCATATTCCTATGGAGATTTGATGATATTGGAATATCAAGCTTACCTATCCTCAAAAAATATTATTTCTACTTCGAGAAGAAGAAACAAGAATATTTCATTTTTTGTGGAATTAACTTACTTTCTCCAAAAGTAACATGATCATTCACAGATAAACAACTTCTATTAACTAACATTCATACCCACTCTGTTTATTTTCCTCCTTGACTAACAAACTTAATGTCCTTGCCCTAAATATGCTTTGAAGTACACCGGAGGGTCTAGTGTCTAGTATCAGGGAAGAAAACCAACTTTCAGGAACAAGGATCTCTTGAAACGTTAGGTAATCTTATGCTCGCCTAAATGGCAAGCCAGGAGGAATTAAGCCACGGTGAACATAATCACGGAGATTTGGTTTCAATGCACCGAAGCGGACGTGGGCGAAAAGAAGTTTCCTTGTAGATTCAGTGAACGCAACTTTTCATTGCCAAGAAGACTCAGCAAAAAGACGAACGAGAGATGGTCTGCTGCTTAACTTCTAAGTAGGTACATCGTTTGGAATGTTGGTCTTGATCTGACTATGCTCCGAACCCCGAACCCTGAACATTATCTTAAGAGTATGCCATCGCAGGCATACATCTGATAAAATTTTTCACTTTCTTTAGTGCTGGAGAAAGTGGGTGCGGCAGCAAGTCGTCGAAGATACGGCGGATAAGTACTCCCATAAACACAATTGAAAAGTTTGTGTTACAAATTTTCCCTAGAAACGACGACGCTAGGGGAGGAAAACTTTCCATGTAAAGTTTCGTCTCATTTTTTAGAAAACAGCGCTGTCAGCATCAGCAGTTTAAGTTGGGTTCTACGTCTTCTGCCCTATTCGAAAAGGAGAACGTATTATTACCCGTTCTGTAGTTTAACGAATTAGTTTTCTCATAAATTCTACGCGGGGAAATTATAAGTGTTTTTAGTAGTAAATTGAGTTCTAAATTTGCAGGAAACTTCCGCAATTTATATACCATATTGTAGCGTGCGACGCAAACACAATAGTCGCGCACGTTAATTTCGTAAGAAATCGTGCAACCGTACCGCTCAAAACTCACCTGACTCTCCGTTCAAGCTACTTCTTTTGTTTCTTTGATTTATCTAGCCCAACTTGGGTCCCATACCTGGGAAAAAAAGAGGATATTGTAGGATCCAAAGATAAATCAGAGCAATTTGCTTACGTGGAGCTTTCCGGCCGGGGAATATATATCCCTTTGCTGAGAGCCTTTTAATAGCACCATTCTTCACATCTCGAGGGGCTCAAGGCATCCATGGTCCCGTCGGAAATGATTTACCGGCGAAATTCTCAATAGGATGCTTATTTCTAGGGAGTCGAATTTCTCATCAGATTATGAGGTTATTATGGATAAGGCCGACAATGTTTTAGCCTCACGGTTCGATTCGATCGTGAAAGCACGTCAGCGGTATTCATTAGGTCGGGTCATGGATTTTCAAATCGTTAATTGATATTGACATCAAAAGATTGGTCATAATTCTAAAATGTTTCATAAAATTGTAAGTCTCCTAAAATTAAAAACCATGAAAATTTTCTTTACAGGTATCTTTAGAATCAAAATTCCTTATTGGTTAGATTTTACAGGCAGTTTTTCTTTTTAAAAAAATGTTTTTTTTTATTTACATTAAAAGTAAAGACCCCAGTATAGTTATTGAAACCGAATGTCTGCGTAATGTAAGGCAAGGATTAGACTAGAATAGAAATTGAATTCGTATTGCATCAATGTGATAAATAAGATATATTTCTTTATATAAAATTTAACAGACTAAATAAACATTGGCTATCCGAAAATCGCATTGAAACAGAATAAACCACACAACGTGAACAGGGCTATGAACAAACACACACACAAAATGTAGGTACAATTGTGACCTAATTTCAGACGTAGCTTTCTTGTCTAGTTAGATTAAATCTTGTTCCTGAGCCGGAGCCTCGGCTTTCTGTCGACCTATTGAACGACTTGTGGGAAAGGCTTTCGTTCATCTGTCGGGCCAGGAAGGAAATATCTCGCACGTATTCGCTATCCTCCTGGAGCCCCTTCTCCAGCCTCGAAAATATGGGAACAAAACTGTGCTGGAGCACCTCCTGGCCCACCACCGAGTCGTGTATCAATCGAGCGAAGATATGCAAAATCGTCTTTATGGTCCTCCGGTGAGCATCGCCCTCGGCACGCGAATCGTACTTGAGATGGAACTGTGACTGAAAGATGGACGTGATGAAGTCGATAATCGCCTTGTTGGCCAGATGAGCATGGCACTTTTTATTGCCGGACATGTTGAAGAGCATCCCGACAATTTGCTCCTGCAAGGTAAGGGTTTCAGGTTTCAGGTACAAAAACGAAGTCATTGAATAGGTTGCAACTTACGTAGAGGAAAATCGATGCGCCCGGCCCTCGACTCTCGACGGCTTCCTTCAGCTTGAGAACGGATTCATTCGACATAATTGAATATATCGACGTCGCCTCTAGACGAGAAAGATTATTAAGCGATGCGGCACAAAGTAAGAGGGTCTGACAGCAGTTCGTCTTCTCAATTATGTCTGAAAAGATGGGAACATTTCGAACATTGCAAAAATAGATTTATTTATAAGTCACGTACCGCTCAGTCCTTCGACGATGGTTTCGACGCAGTCCCGAAGACCAGGGACCCTGTGGTCGGTGCCATGCCACGGGGCCGTAATTTGGGTGACCAGAGAGACCGCTTCCCTCTTCTCGGGCTCCGTTCGCTTCTTATTGCTTCGATCACAGGATAGAATGTCCCGGACGACTTCTACACCACCGGTTTCACCAAATTCCTTGATTGCCTCGACGGAGGAACAGATTGTGGAGAGCGCCCTAAGGGCCAACGCCCGCACTGATGAAAATTTGCTGTCCAGACATATTATCAAAAATACTCGGACTGCGTCATTCTGAAGAAAAGCATTATTCAGCGAAGCGAACCCTGTGTAATCGATGTTCGATAGGGTGGAAACCATGTTCAAATTCGCTCTCAGGATGAGGTCACATTTAGAGGTCTCTATGTTAACGACAATGATTCTGATTAACTTCTCAAACACTAGTTGAATAGTTATCAAGACATATCGCTTAAGAACTAGAATATCTTCTAGAAGAGACACCACATCCAAATAGTGTTGCTTCTCTAACGAGATCCGCAAATCTTTAACAATTAGCTGAATATGTTCAATATTTTCTTCAAACTTCTTTCGATCAATTCTACACTCGGTAAAGAAGACACTTCTCCTTTCCAAAACCTTCGAAAAATTATGTACACTTTCAATCAAATCCTGCGAAGAAATTAATGCTTCTTTCAAATTTAAAGTACCTCGAAGAATTTTCTCTAACCGATCAAACTCTCCTTGAAGAATTAGTGCTCTTGTCTGGAGTTGTCGAATTATTTTCGCCACTGTACTTGTAGTAATTTTTAAATTTCTGAACGCTTCCTGCGCAATCGATTTCGTCTGCAAAGTAGACATAACTTCGTGATTGTAAGACATTCTCAAGTCGTCCAACCAAGATTGCACTGGGAGTGGAATACCACTATGAGGATTTTCATCGTAGACGCTGAAATTATGACGAGATGGAACAAGATCAGGAAAAGATAAGTTCCGCATGTTCTCTGATAAAAATTCTAGAGTTTTTGGTGTACTTGTGCTAGCCACGAATTTCGAATTATTCATGTCTTTTTGGGGAGTTCTTAAAATATCATCAAACGATTTATTGGTAACATTGTTATTATCATCCTCGTCCCCTCCTATGTAGATCGTTTCATTTTTATAGTTTTGAAACCTTTCCTCAGACATATTTTTATCTGATGATTCTGTACTACTATTAAGTAAATTTCGGCGTGTTTTCTGGTTAATCACTCTCCTCCTCTTTATTGCTTTGTCCTTCTTCGAAGAGCAAAGACATGGAGACGGCACCCTGTCTAAATGATCTGTACTAGGAGTGCTATTAACTAAGCTTATTCTATTTATTTTGGACATTATGTCACTGTCTTTGGTGTTGGAAACTGGTGACGATGGGGCACTGAATGACCTCCGATGAGAGTCGTTCTCAGGACTGAAATCCGATTTTCTTCTTATTGGTGGAGTTTGAACAATTCGTAGAGAAGAGTTTCGACCTTCATTGCTTGTAGATGGTTGTCGCAGTTGAACTTGAGGTGCTTCATCATGATCCGAAAATCCAGAGTCCTAAAATAAAGAAAATTTAATTCTTAATATTCTTTATTGCTTAAAATAGAATTTTATTCAAAAGAAAGTATACGTAGTTTAAAATAAAATCTTTACTCTGTAAACTTTAAAAAAAGCAAAATACATTTTGAAAGGCTTTATCTTTTTGAAACTACTATTTAATATTGAAATCTAAATTTAGCAACACAATATATTGACATTAAATTAAATCTAAGCGCACCAATAAATTTTTAAGCTCCGGAATAGTTTTATATAATTAAATCAAATGCGCAAAAAAGAGTCATCAAAACGCTAATATTTATATTGCATTGGAATTTTGAATATTACTTCAAAACACTGAAATTGATCTTCTTATTACTTTTCCACATTAGGTGGCACAAATTCAGAGCACATAGTTATTATTCGAACAATAAACCCATTTAATAAATAACTTAAATTGATTACAAAAGAAAATTGCAAATCCCATTGCATATTGAAATCTAAGCATTGTTGTTGGCGAAAACGTGCTAACAACAGGAAATTAAAAACTTCATGGCAGAAAAAAGAAATAAAATGCTTCACTTTATTTAAATTCAAGTCGTTTCAAATTCGTCAACGTATTTTATATTTTGTTTTCATTATAGAAGTCACCAAATTATGACATTAAAAACTACAACACTTCGTAATTTGTTACCTTACAACCTGTTTGTAATCAAATTTCAACTGTTTTTGATAGCCACAGCATATTTAACTGAATTTTTTTCCCATTGACCGACAGTAAGTAAATTAAAAAAGAATATTGATTGCAGCATAGCGCACAGTTAAAGAAGCTGACTTGACTTAAATTTTCCACTACGGCAACGTCTTAAAGAACTATGTAGATGTCTTACCTGACTTCTTAGACTTCCGGGACTATCTTGGCTGCTCCACGATTTGGAAGGCTCATCCGCCTCCTGTATCCGTGACAAATTGCCGGACCACTTCAGGTGACTGTCCAGCGATTGGAAGGCGCCAAAATTGTGATAAAATTGATTTTCCGGAAAGTTGCTGCCCCACCACACCTTGCTATAGCTGCGTTGAAACGCCATCTGAAATTCAGAAAACACCGGCATTTTATTATTGCATGTGCCGCACTTTTCTGTTGAAAAATCGAAATCGTTAAAAAGCAAACTTGCGAAACGCTGAGGACAGCAAAATCGCATTTGGGCAAGGTGCTCCAGTCTAAAGCCGATGGCCACCCAGTCGTCAGACAGAGGCGAGTAAAATAGTAAAATAACGTAGATACCCTATGGAGCCCCTTCAGCGCCGCCGAGGGCGCACTTGGCCGGCTTCCAGCGCCAAAACAATTTAATGAGTTCCGCACAAAGTGAATAATCTAATCCGGGCAGCAACGGTTTACTTTTATATGCCCTTAATCCACTTTATTGGGCGCTTTAAATATTCCCCGCCCACCCGAGCCATGGTCCGAGCCCATCGACGCCGCCGTTGGGGCTGGTGCCCCCAAGTAGCCACAGCAGCCCTATTTCGCTGGAAATGGAGTGACGGTTTTTGCAACTGGGCATATAGCAATTTCCTCTACCCCCCCGCAAATTATATTGTTCCAAGATAGAAATTCGGAAAACACGGGCCAGATCCAGAGCTCTGGATCGAAATGGACCCACAAACATCAAAGCAAGAATGTGTTTTTGGGGGGCGGCCTTGGCCAACTTGGACCGATGGTGCTGACCACTGTCCAGTCACCGACCGAATCCACTGCCAGGATAACGTGGTCAAATGAACCGCTCAAAAGGGAGTAAAAACTTATCACAGATAACCACGGACTCAACTTTTGCATCACGTTAAGAAGTCCGTCGAGCAGAACCCAAACAAAGGTTCAATTTATGCCAAACGCTGTAAAATAGAAAAACTCTGACCTGCGGGCTTCTTGGTGCCCCCGGAGGAACTCCTCGACGAGGTCCACTGAAAGTAGATTAGATCTGAAGTGCCTTCCCTTCTCCGTAGGACCTGATTACAACTCCGACGTATCTTGGCGAAATTGTTTTCTTTTTTCGGGTTCACCCTTAAATAGGGGACGCTTTGAAGACGGGAAGGGCGCTTCATTCGAAGAACCATTCCAACCATTCTTCAGGTCAGAGAAGATTTGCTGAGTAAATCTTATGGAAAATAGATTGCACTGTAATGCAGAGATAGAAATGTAATTGAATGGGTTAATGTACATAGTTCTGCGGCAGGACAGAGTTGTGCTGCAAATTCTTCCGGCTCGGACCTTTGACGCTTTGTGCATATCTCTCAAGAAAATTCGCTTGAAAACGTGAACCTCTTTTAAAGGATAATGGATTATTTTACTAAAAAACGTCTCGGGAATGTACTGCAAAATTTGTATACCTACATAAACTTTAAGGGGGCAACGAAACTTATTTCAAATTCAAATCCATTACCATGCACTTTGACGAAGCTCCTTCAAGGGACATTAGCTTCACGTAGTTTCGAAATCTACAGGATTACGACTGAAATCGTGGCATTCCAACCAGAAAAATGAAGCAGCAGACGATTTAGCAGCGAGTCTTTATTATACAATGTCTATCTTATCTTATTGGTATTGCATGCATACAAATGTATAATATTTTCGCATTAACAATTTATCACACTCTTTCTTTGAGGTTAAAAAAGAGCAACAAAATATGTCCGCAGATCAAAGCAAGCAATACCTACTTAGCTTCACGATTATGAGATCAAGGAACATCAAAATTTACCGGTTAAAAATAAGAAAATAATTATGTTTCCTAGAGATATTACTTGTTTTTTTTTTATTTGATTTCAAGAATTGAATTTTACGCTAAATTTATCTCAGAGCGCAAGACATAGACCCAACATACATATCTAATAATTCTGAAAGCCCGCTTAACGCAAGGGAAAAAAGCATCAAAATCTTTAAAGGGTTATCACGATTTTTGCTTTTCGTATACTATTCGGAGCTTTGTATATTTATTTATTTTATACATATTATTATTTCTTCTATACCTGGTTTTTCGTGGGTGGTCTAATACCTAACAAAAAGAATGTTTCAGACATTCCTGGCTCAAGTTATATTGTCTACATTTTTTTTCGTAGGTTGCCAGTAGGTTGCCCCCTTCAGAGGAAACTGAAAAATTTTTCAATATCTTCTGTAAGAAAAATGAAAACAGAAAACAAAGTTCTATTTTAAAAATTTTAATATAAATATTGTCCCACTTGTTTTTTTTGCTACAACATTAAAAATTACAAAGATACCCTGGAATATTTCATGGAAAGGCCAGGGGATCATTAAATTTCACTGAAAATTGAATTCTTCCAACAATTATATCATTGCAAGAAAAATGTTCCATAAAACGCCAATTTGCTTGGAACTGATTTTAATTAAAAATTCATTTAACGAAACGCAGAAAGGTATGACTTTGACATTCCAACAAATCGCCCGGGCCGTGCTCCCCTGAATACCAAGAAGGCCATCGGTAGCATTTCCCAGGGAGACTGCCCGACCGAAGAAAAGGAATTTTTTATTTCTTCTTTACTGTCCCTCCGCGGGGGCGGACAAGACGGCCAGAGTCCGGGGAGTCCCCGGCGAGCGAGGATCTGCCCCGGACCCGCGGGCCCTAGGGCAACAATAAGTCCTCATACTTGATAAGCTCCTTTTTGTGGAAGTGCAGCGAATTGCGGAACCCGGAGCAAGTGCACTGTTTTGTCCCTGCGCCGCCGGGGGAAATTGCCAAGAAGTGAGTGGACAATGGCGCGCGCGGCAGTAGCCGATTCTTTGTCCGCTTCTGGCGGATTAGCCCGCTTCAGATGATGGATAAATAGCGGGAGATCCGCGACACCCCCGCCGCCGCAAGCCGCACCAAACGGTCATTTCAAGCAAGTCGGCAAGGCAGCGTCTGCCTTGCGGTACATGTTGAGGTACAGATACCTAACAGCACTGCTGAATTAGCGGGAATTCCGCTGGCCGGCAGCCCTCCCTCTGGTGGTCGCATTGTGCAACTTCTCGTTTTCGTCTGCTGCTTTCGCCCATCGATTTTTGTGCCTCACCGAACGGAGCGACCACGTTGTGGTCAGAGGCGGCGGCGGTGGCGGGCGGGCGAAGTTTCGCCGTGGCGCCCCCACCACACCTCCCAATTTCTCATATTTCCATGCTGACCACGTCTTCGCCGCACCACCGTGCGCTTCTGTAATAATTCCGAGCGCTGTCCGTCGTGTCGATATTTCGCTGCGACCGATTGCACCATTGGCAAATTCTTTGCGAGAAATATCGACAAGCGAAATCCGTCTCTTCTTACGACTTTTGCAATTAGAAATTGAACACGCACATAACTCACCAAGTCGCGACCTTTTACCAAATGCTGAAAATTCCTTAATGCATTCATTCTCTCTCATTAATTTATTTCAATATTTTTCAGAAAAATGTGATTTTACTGTCGTACGATTCAATTCAGAAAAAGTTATCTACATATGTTACATATAAAATGGATGTTCCATAATCAATGGTCCAATTGCAATCTACAGCTGGAAGACATCACAAAGCTCAACGGTTTAGAAATTATTCGTACTTTTGAGATTTTCGAGCAACTTAACTAATATTAACCTCATTTGAATGTTTATGTTGATATTTTAGTTTCCGACAAAAAATATAAAAATTTAACGAAACAATGAAAAATAAATTATGAGAGCAAGTACATTGACTGATGTTTATTCTGAACAAACACAATTTCGAATTAGATATTATTAACCACACCAGATTCCTCATATAGGTAATTGTGGTAGCCATACGTAAGCACATATTTTGGGGGTATTTTACGCACTTTTTATGTTTTTGACACCATAACCGCTAAATTACTAACTTTAAAATCTTTACAGCGTAATCGCTTTGATCTATATCTATACACATAAATTATATACATTGGTGTCCTTAAGTCATATTCGAAGAGGAATTACATACTTTGTCAAACCACAAAATGGGTTGGAGTTTGTATTTCTGAATTTATTTATGTATAAAAAAGATGATTTACGTTACGTCGTCAGTCGCTTTTGAAGTTTTGAAGACTGCTAAGAGTACTTGTACTTCCAGGAATTCTTTCTGAGAGTTCGGAATTTGAATGTGTTGCTGTTGCTACAAAGTCGTTAATGCCTTAGTCGATTTTTCAACATCTTGCAAGGACTTCAAAAACATTTTGCTTGCGTAAAAGGTCAATTGAATCCACATGAAAATATTAACAAGCTGTAATAATACTTTATTGGATGAAATTGAAAACAGATAATGTATTAATTTCTGTTTTTTAAATGTTATAAATTTCTTTAATTATTTATGTACATATTTCTATTCAACTGAACTGTGTTTTTATATATTTTGAACCCCCATATGATCCTTTATGGATACATCGTCCAAAGCAAGCAGTGTTCCCACAATTAAAGAAAAAACTCTGGTATTCCTACATGTAATATACCTTTGGAAACCTATACGAGTATATAACATTTTTTAATTTGAGACAAGGTCTAAGTATATAAAAAAAAACTACGCAAGGTAAAAAAGTAACAATAAAATCTTGCCAACAACTGGTGGTCATTGCTTTGTTTGTTTTTAGCTAAAAATAACATTGCTGTCTTTAATTTATTTATATTTTTAATTAAACACATTAAAAATAAAGTGAGACTCACATTTCATGCCAATCTAAACTTACGTTCCCTCAAAAGAATTACGTATGCGTTTTTTAATATTACAAGAACGCATTAAATCACAGAATTGCACGTTTTTCCCTTGTTGCTTTTTCAGTATATAAAACGAGCAATTTCTAATGAAAGTTTAAATTCAAAACAGAAAAAAACGTATTACTTTTAACTACAGAAACACAATTAAAATCTAAAAAATCACCAAAGCAATAGCTGAATCATCGAATCATTCTATGTCCCCAGGGTAAGTGACTAATTTATTTCAAATCGGTGTCGAAGAAAAGAGTTTCTTACTGCGTATGTTTACAAAGATCAATCAAGTAGTAGCCAAGCAGTTCAGTGAAGAGAGTAATCTTTAATCGTGATTGAAATATCGCAGCCTCTTTGTTTTCTTCCCGCAAGCTGCTTCGTCAGCAAATAAATAAATATCAAGGCGGCGCAGCGCGACGTAGTTAGAAGAACGTGAAAACGTCTTTGGTTCTTGATCAAAGCGATCAGTTTCAGGCCAGACTGAAATCTATTGATTAGAGCCAGCAGGGAACTACTTTCTTACACGAAATTAATTTGAGTCCTACTGTGCGGGCGCAACGAGCTGCTGTTTTATCTTCTAATTACCACTTTCGAGTTTCACAAAAGGTGCCCTACTAATTACACGTGAACGCCAATTGTTCCACGATTAATAATTAAAGAATTCCTGTTTCCTTAAGCTACCTACGCCTTCAGTTCCTCACGAGAGCACTTTGATGGAGGAACCTACAAGAGCATTAGATGCAGGGATGCCGAGGGCCCTGGAACTCCTAGTGCCAGGAAGATTCCGGAATCATTAGTGCATTTTCATGGCGAAATAAAATTTTGCTCTGTGCGGACTGCGCCAAGGTTTTTGCTTTTACATCATCGCGCTGCTGTGTTAAACATTCGTTGACTATAACTCTTCCTGTACTCGTCGGAGGTACGGCTTAAATTACTAATTCACTCTGTAATAAAATTTTCAAACTATTTTTGTTCACGGATTTTTCGTGGAAGTCTTATGAATTTTACGAGAATTTCGTATAAAACCATAGCATTTCTTTTGGTATTACTTCTTTAATTTCAACAAGGTGGGAAGAACTAGCAGCCAACTTTTCATAGGTTTTATAAAGGGCTTAAGTTATTGTGTTAGGGTGAATTATGGAAATTCTCTTCTTTTTATTTCTGCTGTATATGTGATATTATAATGCAGAGTATGGAGAATCTCGGAAATAAAACTGTATGTATATGTATACATATGTTATTTTTCCCCGGTAAATTTAAAAATTGCAAAAGCATCTTAAACGGTTTATTAGCAAAAATTATATTTGAAACTTTACATAAACATTTTCGAATCTATCCAAGAATTCTAATACATAAAAATGTATGTAAATAAAAAGGTTAGATATTTACTAATTTAGGTACACTTCAAAGAAAAATTTAAAAGTTGAAAGCTATTTTTATTTTGCGCAGAAAAATCTCTAGTTTTTCGGCATGAATTAGGTAGGTACCTAAGTATATTATAAGGACCTAATGACACTAATTGAAAATAATTAAAAAAAGATTTAAAGAATTCAAGATATTTCTACACGAAATTCAAGGATAATGATGAACGCGCCTCTGCCCTTAACTTAATTTATAACAACAAGGTTAATTTACTTTGATAATGAAAATTATTATGAGCATAGTTTCGAAATTCGAATCAATCACAATCAATAACTAGACAATATTTCGAAACTAATCAAAATGTATACTTCCAAAGCAGTTTAGTAAGTAATAATAATAAACAGGTATAAATCAGTTCTGCAAAACGCGTCCATATCACTAAGTAAGTTGGCTAATTGAAGCACTCAACCTTAAATCCAAGTTCAAACCAAGCTAATGACAAGTCATGAGCAACGTCTTATCAGCTGACGCGTTTTCTACTTCATACCTTAGGAGGTAACACGCGCTCCACCTTAACGAGCCGTGAGAAATTTAATATCCGCCAAACAAACAATCCGAAAAGAAGAAGACACCGCGGCCAACGGACCTGGGCAGATGTGACTACCCTCATAGTACGCGGCGAAAAGATAAGACGGGGCACTTACCTGATGTAAAAGGTGAAAAATGCTCGCCAATCGGCGATATTACTCCATACAAATCGAGCGAAAATATCGTTAGCAAACAGATAGCGTTCCACACTTATCACTGAATCCACAATTGAGTTGTTTACTGTCGCCAATCAATCGATGCAATTCATGAGCATTCCACAAACGCTTAATCACCAATTCAGGGAATCTTAGTCACACAACCAGTCATACCTTTGGTACATATAGTGAACAAGGTAAATTCCTGCTAATCCAAAGCTATTTTTATTGTCTCACTGTCTTACTACCGACGAACGTCTGCAAGATCACCGATGCGTGTACAAACTTTAGCCGCACAATAGGTATAAACAAAAGCAAAACAAACCGCCAAGAATCTTCGTGTCCACGAGGTAAAGGTAAAGCACAGCACGCAAGACACCGCCAACCTCACGAAAAGTCGCTTCACGTTTGAACAGACGACGGGTGTAAGGTCTGCTTGGACCCCGGTTGTGACAATCGCAATCAAGCGAATTGTTGGTCACCCCTGCACGGCACGCTGTGGTGTGCACACTATGCAAGCTGCTCGATTTCAGTTGCTCTGTGACGAAGCATAGTGCGATCTATGCTCGGCTGCGATCTCAGAAACATCGGCGTTATGCTCAGGGTATCGCACCGCACCCCGTCTACATAAATTTTGCCCCGCCTCTGAAGAAAGCGAAAAGAAGCAGCTGCTTGAGTCATCATTTTTCTACTATCAGCTGAATCAAGTTGCACGATCAGAGTAACTTCCTCAGATGCGCTCTTTCCCAGCATCCATGAGATTAAATCTCAGGACCGAAAATTTCAGTCAGCATCTTCAGGTTTACTCACAACAGTCACAACTTTTGAATTTTTGCCTTTGGTTAGCCGGCGACCGTGACTCAGAAATGAGCTCAGGTAACATGCCACGGCGATTAATTCATTCATCTGAGGAAGTGAGGAGGTTGATTTATGTATCATTTGATGACTGGATAATTGCCACTGTGCACTAGCTTCAAAGGCGCCAAAAAGAAGTCATCATATTATTCTAAGAATTTTGAATAGACCTTGAACCAACGAGCCTCCGTTTTAAGTTAAATTGCGCTCACAAAACCCCTCTTCAGGTTAATTCACGCTTTTTCTCTATGAATATGAATTAACTTTCTTGTGGAACGATGGGCTCCTCTGCAAATTGATTTTACCGGAGAAAACTAATTTCACGCATTTTTACGATATTTTGGGTCAATCAAGAAAGAGCATTTTAAAGTAAATTTTAACCTGCAGCTTAAAAAACTGGAATGATTACACAGTTGAACTGTTCATCGGCGGATAAAGTTTAGAAAAGCCTTTTACTGTATTTTTATTTACTTAGCTGCGTACGGACTATAAAAAAACAATAGAATCCAATTTATCCACACAAATTAAATGGAAGAATGAAAAGGTAAATGAACTTTGATTTAAAATACAAATTAAATTAAATTTTTTAAACTAGCTACGCCCAAATACCATAATATTATTTATTGGCAAGAGTAGGTAATATAATACGCAACTACAAACTACTGACAAGAAGATTATTTGATACAACTTCAGCTTTCAACCAAAGTTTTATAAATATTTATAATTATCTAGCCTCTATTGTAGCTGCAGAGATCGAAATATGAAATTGCAAAATATCTCTGATAAGAATTCAATAATTTATTTTAGTATTATCTTAATTTGAAAGTTGACACCGATACGATAATGTCGTTTTGTTATTTCTGTATTAAATTAAAAAACGCAAAATTCCAGATCCAGAACAGTGCCAAACAAAAAAAACTAGAAAGTTAAATAATTTCAAAGTTAAAGCGGTTTGATAAGTTCTTGGAATCAATTCCATCTCATGTGAGTATAAATTTCTCAGGTTAAAATAACGAAGTTTTCAAAATTGTTATCGGCATTGAATGGCACAGTGGGAAGTCGTGTGTTGAAAAGAGTTTTAATAAGTTGTTATTTAAAAAATTTAATCCTAATCGCATTGCAGGGATTAGGTTAATCTAAGTATGTTTCTAAACTCTTTAATCTTGCCTTCGACTAGGAGACTCGCTTCATTCATGCATTTCGAATCTCCGATTAGACCATGGACCGCAGCTCTTCCGGAGGCGATTAGAGAAATCCTTTAAGGCGAACTCGCACCTCGGACCTCGGTCCATTGTTGCGGATGCAACGGGCATGAATGGAGCTGTCGGCATGCAAATAAGTTGCAACTTGTGGCAGTGGCCGACAATAAAGTTGCCTAATCATGCGTTTCACGTCTGTTTTTGGACAGACCAAAGGAATCCTGCCCAGAGCAAACAAACTAACGCGCTTATCCCTCTCGGTTGCGATATAAAAACATCTCGTTTGGGGATTATCCGGGCCCAATTTCTGCACTTCATTACGGCCCGGGGAAAAGGACGGGTTGGTTCTGTTGTGTCGTTGCCAAGAGACCACGCGGTGATATCGGGCCCTTTGTTTATACACGCCAAAATATGGGTAGAGGCCTACCCTCGATGGTGGGGTCCTTTTGAGTCCGGGATTGTTCGGGCGGAAAATGCGTGCGTCAGAGGACGGTATCGCTTCTCAATTGAAAATCTTTTCCAAATCCTGATCCGAGCGAATCAATTTCGAAGCAGATTTGCATACGGAAGGTCGAGCGCGGCTCTCAGGGGCGGAGCCTGATACTTCGTTGCCAACAGAATTCCAGAGCCCACATTTTACTTGCTAAATTTGTAAACTGAATAATTTACACTTCTTCGGGGAGTTACACGCTACCACTGATTTACTTTTACTTTTTTTTCCAGCAGCCGCACATGGGGCGCTCTTTCGCCGGCCACAAAACAGAGGAGCCCTTCGTTTCCCGCCGTATTCCAGCACCCCAAAAATCAAAACGTCGCGGGAATTCAAAAGGTGACTGCATCAAAATTCACTCCCTTCGCAATTGTGAGGGAAAACTCACATGAAAGGGACCAGGGGTCGACGGGATTTCTGGGACATCTGCCGCCGCCGCCGATCGGTACGGGCCCTGGGGAGGGTACTCACCTTTAGGGAACAAAATTGAAGAGGCACATATGTGAAAACCGTTACAATTCGTCGCTTGTTAAAAAATATTAGTTGAGCTCGTCTCCAGAGCTGCAGACATGCCTCGTTTCGTCGTAGGATTCAGGGAGCGCGGTTCGCATATTTCACATTTCTTAAAGCATGTTCCGCTTGGATGAGTTTCCCGGTGCCGCACGGGAAAGCAGCTCAGGTCCAACACTAAAAAATTCGATTTTCAACAGAAAAACGCAGACACAGCCCAGGCAAATCCCGAACGGGATGAGTGCGGCACGCGACTTCGTCGCGTCGCTCACTCCCGAGTCCAGGCAGTCCTGCGAGGGTGCGAGCAGATGTTTTTCCGGGACACCTTGGCACGGGCCCGGATCTGCGGGGAATTGGTGCGTGTCAGCTCTGCTCGAGCACCCCAAAATTATTTTTAATTTTGTGGTATATCCTCCCCAACTGGAAGCACCCTTGAGTTTGGGTGATATCGCTATCCCGTATTTGCTACGAGTGACGTAATTCGCGGTCTAGCACCCGAACGAGATCTGTTGTGTGGGTGGTCAGTAAGTAAAAAGTTAAATGAAATTAGAAAATCAATTAATTTTTAATTAGCTAGCTTTTTCACATTGAGTTATGTGCTTAAGATTTTGCTTCCAATGAAAATTTTCTTTTCGATTTCGTTAGCAAAAACAAAAGTTCTCTTTACTGAAGAGTAATTAAAAAGTTCACGGATTTATTAAAATGCCACAGCAATTAGTCACTAACTGAAAATGTTCAACTGATCCTTTCAATTCATTTGTAGGGCATTTCGCAAATACAATTGATTAGCTTGTGCTATGTTATAAATAGGCCAAAAATAATATTTATGTAAAACACCCAGTAACGAGCATTCTATATTGCTGGAAATTCAAGAAAAAAATACTTTCAGACACAGTACCTACTCTTTTATGTCTGGCGGTTACTTTGTGAGAGATTGTGCAATTACAATTTTTAACGAGATTTGTTCAGAGAATAATTTTTTTTATTTTGCAATATAGATTTAATATACTCGTATATATGTAGATAAAAGAATTCCACTCGCATCGATTTAACCCCTTCACTGAAGACTACAGTTCATTCATAAAGTCATAATAAGAAATGGGTTTCGATTTTCTGGGACCTTTTAAGGCAGTGGATTAAACAAAATGACTTAGCAAGGATTACGCAATACAGAATGTGTAGACCTACCGTCACCGTCTCTCGCGATGAGCGGTTTAAAGATACAAATTTATTATTAAGTCAGTCGAAATACATAAAGACAAAAAAATTTTAATCCAAAAAAAGTCCTCATGTGTATCACCAAATTGTCTATGACATGCATATATGAACATCTAATATAAATTTTGCCGGTCAAAGAAGAGCTTATAATAATTGTTAATTATTTCTTATAGTTCCTCCTAATAAATTGCTATTATTTTTTTCAGTGAGATACACATATGCTCACAATATTGATTCCATATGGGTCCTAAAAACCTCTATGTATTTAATTGCGTACATCTATGTATATTATACGGTTTTATGTGCAAATTTAGCATCATAGAAAACTTTTAATGAGCTACGAGTTAGCTACGGCTGTATTTACTACGTCTATATCGTCCCTAAATTAATTCGAATAAGGAGCACTTTCTGTAAATTTCCTTCACTTAAACACGTGGATCAGAGGACTAGGTGGAGTTCAGAGAATGTAAATTGTTTCATCGTCCGACGAAAACTTTCAAGTGCTTAAAAAGGGTATCAAGAATGTTATGCAATGAAGAGAGATATCTGTGCTCCGCAGACCACTTCAATTTTCTGAACCCTGCAATACTCGGACGTGCCATTTCGAAGAAATATAGTGCAGTAAAGTGTAAATAGTTTATTTTATGCATTTCGGGTATACCCGAGAACTCTTCAGTCGGATGCACAACTTTTGTGACACTAGTTGTAGAGGTGCAAATGATTTATCGACTAGATCCCTCTAGCTCTACACGATTGAGTGAATTATTTATTAGAACTAAAGTGCGAACGTAAAGTTGGAGTTTTTCTGAGAGATTTTGTTTTTTTTTTTTACCTTTTATGAGCGAGAAGGTATGCGATTAAAAGTTCGAAATAGAGATATTCAAAACCGAACTTTTGATATGTATGTACTGTACATATAAACTTTGAATTGGCTTCGTACTTTTGGTATCATCATTCAAAACTTTTTTCACTTGTTCCACACTATCTAAATTATTTACATAAGTAATGACCATAAATTTATACATTTTATAAAACCCCTCTTTAAGGTTGCTAGTTTAAATTCTTGTTACTAAGTCCACGAATTGAAAGCACCTTAATAATTTTTCACTTCTTCACTTCTCTGTGTAGCATCAATCATTCCCCATGTCTTACTTAGCTAAAGCAACGTCTCTAGCATAAATCATTTTCCTGTATCCAAAACACTGAATGACACAGCTTCATAAGCTTCGTACATTCTGCTCAAGATAGTGCGCAATCATCGGAGTAATGTATGTTTTCACATTAAACAAATTATAATTTTATTTTAGGCCTGAACTAATCCGCTTATGTTGAGGAACGCCTTCATACTTTGAATTGCCAGCTTAGAAATTTATTTCCCGGAACGTTTAATTAGTTCACGTACCTATTTTCCACCTGTCTTCTTCCTTTTGGCTGTACCAAAAGTTAAATAATGAGTTCTGATATATTTAAAATCTAAATTTCAAGATTTTTGCACTGTCAATTTGTAATTAGAAGACTAAATTATATACATGAATAATAAACCATTTTCATGTTGAATGTATAATTTCTTAATTTGGTGTCTTGTAGCGAAAAATATACAAGTGGGAAATTGAAGTAAGCATTTCTCATTATCTTTATTGACAAATTTCTTAAATATTTCAAGCAAATACTTCTTATAATACGACAATCAATTTTTCAAATTAAAACCCTGTCTGTCAACATTGTTAATTGCTCTTCATTACTAAGCAATTAAATAAATTTTTTAAACGTAGCAATATTTCAAAAATCTGCAATGCCGCCAGTTCAGATAATAATGTGTCTGACAATTTACGGAATGTTAGTCCCCAAATTTCAGAATGATTTATTGCTGGGGAGTTTACCCATTTCATTCTAATATGTATTTTAAGTGAACTGATTTTGTACTTCCTTTTCAGAAATAGGATTTCTGCCCCATTAAAATTTTGTTTCAAATGCTCTTTACTACCTTCTGGTAAACCTCAAGAATGGTAAAAATGGGTTTCAAAGCATTTTCGTTCGTTTTTCACCAGTGTATTCAAAGAATCATGCTTTATGGGGAATAAGTTGACACTTTCTTTTATGTGTTATATTGAGTGTTTTCCCACATGCATACAGGATATAAAGTTAACGGCAAAGGGGGTAATATTTCATTCCAAAGAATTCACTCTCAAGGAGGTTTTATTGCCAAAGAAATTTTCATTTTAGCAAGGCGATTTTAGTATTTTTCTTTGAGTGTTTCATATCACATTTTTATGCTCCTATAAAAATGGCTGCTAGGAAATACAACTCAAGAAATGATTGTAGATAATTCATACCGTGTAAGATCGGCATACTGAAATATAGCAATGAATTGTTAAGAGATTGTAGAATCGCTGATTGATCTAGAATAGCAAAAAAATTTTGGAATCCAAAAACAATAACTAAAAAATAAAAGTAAATAAAAAATCACAACATAAAACAAGGAAACAAATACAATATTTCCTTATTATCAATAGTCGGAGACTTAAATATCGAAACATCTTTCTGTAGCTCCACCAATTGTAATATTAATAACAGAGATACAATTTTATGTTTTTTTAATTTATACTACATATTTTATTTTTAGATTCCTTTATGCGATCTTTTTCCAAATATCTGTTTTTTATTCATATAACTCCCTACATGACTAGTTTTTAAACTATTGTGAGTGTTTTCACTTATTTGAAAATGATAGCCGTTTTACTGTTTTTTTTAACAGCTTGGTTGAATATTTTCAATCCTAATATTTCAACAAAGTTTGTTTGGTATCTATTCATCAAGCAAACTTAAATTTTAGTTTTGAACTTAATTTTCAAAAAGTTTTTGGACAAATGAGTTTTATTACATTTTGTACAGAATACCTGAGAGGTAGATACACATTGCGGACTTTTTTGGAAAATCCTTAATTACTTGTAAGTACAACCTTTAAAACCTTAGGATTAAACTTTTACTGAAATGTTGAGATATAATTTCGGTACAAACTTTAATTAGATTACTCGAGGATGTCGACTCCGTACGGTCCTTATTTAGGGCCGTGCCACAAGTTTCTAAGTCGAACATCAAACAGAATTACAAATTAAACTCGTCGAGAGCTCGCTTTTGTAGATGTCTAGGTACCTATGTCTAATGTATTTTGTCTCAATTGTACTGCAGTGGTCCTCGTAATTCAATTCATTACAACAAACAACTTTATTCTTACTTTGATCCTCGTTTTGTATAACTTTGAGAGTGGAACCGCCACAAGCCACGATATTTCACGAGACCCAAAAAAAGATACTACGGTGGATGTGTCCCACGCAGCTTCCTGTCGTAAGCCCGGTCTAAATCAAATGAGAACTCATTACAGGCATAATACGGCATGAATTCTCTAAGATGATTGCCCACGCAAAGACTGCGAGGGATGGAGCAATTTAAGGCTCTATTTAGCTTTAAAAAATTGGCCGGAAGCAGGCAAATCAGGGTCCATGTCCTTAAAATCGAAGAAGTTAAAGAAGAAGAAAAATACCACCGGCTGAACCCCATTATCCCTTAAAATTTTGACTACTTATCTTCGGTAGTAATTAATTAGCAATCATGTGATTAATCCCACCCGAGCACTGATGAATCTGCGTTCGGCCTCCGGACCGAGATTAGGCTTTGTAGTCCTGTCCAGGCCCTCGAAAAATGTTTAATCACTCTAATGAATTCGCCGGGCTTTTGCCTTTCTGTCTAAGTACAGAGCCAATCTAATGGCATTTTAACTGAGTAATGAAAATCGCGACGCGCCCAGGGAGACTCACAATTAGACTTGTTTTCTCAATGAACTTCATTTATTTATATTTCGGATTTGACTCATAATGAGTGATGGATTGTGGAAATGTAAACTTTTCTTATTTGCAGAACGGAGTTGGAATTGGCGGTCCCGAGTTATGCTTCCAGCCAGTTTTCGAGAACTCAATTAAAACGAGTTTAATCTGAATTTCATTTATTCATAATCCTAATTAATTCCCCTCGTTGCTCGAGTTCCGGATGTGTACAGCATGTGGAGTTTTACAATCTCCCGATTAAAGTTGCTCTTTTGGCAATTCCCCATAAAATATGCGCTGTTTTGTTTACGAACGCATACAACTTTCGATTTATGGGTTCAAACCGAGTCTCAGCTTTCTGGGTCATATTAAAGTTTTTATGGTTCTGCAGCCGTGACAAATTTTTCCGAAACAATTTTCCTTCGATACCTTCAACACTGCTGCCGAATTCGGGGCATAAGTCACTCGATATTGCCTTTGTAAGCCGAGCTTTAATAATTGGCGCAACATTCCCTGAATTTCAATTTTCCAGGAATTTCTCGCTGGCAGGTAGAATGACGGTTAGGAAAGTGTTGCGCGGTTCAGGTGCAAGTGCAGTCACTTTAGTTTATCTCTCGACTGGCAGAATCTGGTTAAAAAAAACCCTGCGAAAAGGAGTAAGACACCTCCACAGGAAGTACAATCGCACAGGGACAGAGCGAAGCTTCAAGAGGAATTCGTTAAAAAATTCAACAAGTTACCCAGTTGGTATTCGAATCATTTTTGATTCCGCGCACGTTCTTGTCATCCGCAGGGACCTTCCTTGAAAATGCTGCGAATTGCTTTAGTAACCGATTTCAATACTTGACGCAACCAGGTTAAGTGGGTATTCAAAATTTCCATATAAATGGAAGTCGCGGAGAGGAAAGATTTCTTAGCACTCCGTATATCGATCTGAATCAATTTTAAAGTTCGTCTTTGAAAAAGCAGCTCTTTCTCTACCGGAATTTGAGTGGGCTCATGCAGTTGTAGGGCACTGCTTTTTCAAACTGACTTCCTCTGAAATATCTCAAATCTGAGAAAATGTTAAAATACTCAAACCAAAAATACCCCAAGAAAATTTTGATCGCAAAAATCTGTTGAATTGTTCATTAACTTCGAAAATCCTCTTAAAAGAATTTAAGGAATATAGTTTAAAGAAGATGCTGAATCTTCAGAATATACATATTTTATTATTTTGTTATCTACGTACTGTATATCATAATGTTGATTTTACTATGTAAATCACACAGTAACTAATTTAGCTCAATAGCTGAAAACAAAATTTCTAAATTTGAAGCAGTGGTTGTCAAATTATATATCTATATCTTTCTTACATTACATACATATAGGTACAATAGAATATTTAGTTTATTAACATAGCAGGAAACCATTCCTGATTGCAGTAATTTATCAATCTGACTCCTGCTATATAGAAACGGCAGGACCAAAGTTAAAATAAACGAAAAATTTATTTGAAATTTCTTTCTTTCTAATTTCTGCGAAATTCCAATTCTAAAGGATTGAATTGTTCTACAATAAAAGTTGAGCTCTTTAATGAGCGTTCAAAACAACAAACCGTTCACAGCAATAAGTTCCACAATTATTACGAGTAGTTTGAAATTTCATGAAATCATATACATAGCTGCGATTTTTCAGCAATTTAGTAATTTGTAAGCACGTGGAACATTTTTACGCTTGTATGTGCATACATACCAATTCGAGGAAAATTATTTAAATGAAATGGTATTATTTTGTACGAACAAAATTTGTGAAAACATGAATTTATCATCGGTTTCAGGCATCATTATTTTACTAGGCATTCAACATCAACTTTTATTATTATATGCCTAATTTGTAAGCTTTAAAATGCATTTCTATTTTATGTTTTCCATCAAGGAAATTTCTATTAAACGATCGTTAAATTAATTTTTAAATTACCACAGTGGATAGATTTAGAACTTTTAGTAGTGCATTTCGCCACAGTTTACAATGTACTTAACTACCAATAGTACTTGGAACGAAAGCGTCACTCGTTTACGAGGATACTCAAAATTTGCACATAAATGTTTTTTCAGAAGGCTGAATAGCCAGCCCCAAGGTGCATGTAAATGTTGTGGAAAATTTAAATTCGAATAAACATTTTATGATGAGCATCGCCGAGTATCTGCTAAGAACAGAGGCGCACCTGTTGCACGTCACAAAGCCATTCACAACAATGGCAATCACTGGAAATGCAGCAGGCCTCTGCGGTTACTTATTTATTTAAGTACGCCAGCAATGATCGCCTCTATTTTGAATTGTCTTAGCCGCTCTTTGTGGAACTCAATCAGCTCATTGGGTCTCAAATGATTGAATTAGTGGTAAACAAACCACTTTACAAGACAAATTGTGGTAAACAAGACTAAAAGTTTAATTTATCTACCTTTTTAAAATGTCGACCATTTTTTACGGGAACATTTTTGAATATCAAAAATAATGTAATCTACCAACTTGAATCATCCTCTCAAACTCAGCGTAAATTTGTACTGAAAGCATCCTAAAAATGGGTCAATTTTACTTGAAAAGAAAATCAGTCAGGCTGAAATCGAGTTAACGAAACTTCTTCATCACTAAAATGATTAAATGACAGCTGGTTCCGCGACTTTGCTAAAATAAGATAAGTCATTTAACGTTCTTCAAGGGTCCGGAAAAGTTTGTCCCAAAAATTTTCTCAATCTGGGTTGAGCTTCTCTTACACCGCGGCCTCGAGCCAAATCATCGTAATCGTATAAGAGAATTACAATCGCCTTTCGTGCCCTTGCCGTTTCCACCGAATATCCAAAGGGACTATAAATCTGGTTATTCGCTTCTAATGAGAAAATTAACAAATTGATTGTAATTACTGAGCAGGGAATTTGGTCGAACTTTTTATGGGACTCAAGTTGAAGAACAAAATTTGCTTCAATCATTTTGCTTTTCGGATCTCTATTGACTTTCATTTCAGCTGTATTATGTATTTTGTATTGATTTATTCAGACAAGTTCCTAAATTTGAGCAAGATGGTTCAATATTTACTACAATGTTATTATAGAAAAGATAAATTGATCGGAATAAGGAAGTGAAATTATTTTCTCTAAAAGATTACAAATATTTGTCCTGTTCTACGCGATACAGACAGTTTAGAGATACGATTTTAAGAAAGTATTCTATTGTGAAATTCTTAATAAATCAATTTGTTTTTTCATCATTGTTTGGAAGTTTACTTTTAAGAATATTCAATTAAAATGTTGTAGAAAAATGTCAACGATTTTACAATTCTATCACGAGACCTGAACTTATTGCATTTATATTTATCGATTAATAAAACTACTAGTATAATTGAAATTTGTAGATTAAATAAAAACCTAATTAAAAAAATAACTCTTCATACATTTTCTTGAGTTTGAAAGGATACATGCGATTATTATGATTCACAAAAGTTAACCGACGATATTAAAGAAGGAAATTAAAATTAATTTTCTTTTGTTTATTAGTGCACTAGATTCTTGAAATGAGTTTTGCGTTATTTATAACGTGTTTTTATTTTAATTCATAATATTTAAACATTACTATCTTCCTTTGAAACATTTTAACTGGAGTATCTCTTTGAAAGAATTTTTAAAGAAATAAATCTAAAAGAATTAAAACCTCTTGCACCTACACTTAAAAGGGTTTCAAATTCAAATGAAAACCTTAATTAGCAAATCCTTGCAGCGGAAGGTGTCTCTTAACACCCGGGCCGGGCTAGAATCAAACATTAATTTAAAATGAGCTCAGCACGACTTGCAGGAGGGTGTTTATTATCTTTGGAGATTCGCGACAGATTTGCAGAGAAGCACTTTGATCAGTTCTGCACTTTATCCCTTCATAAAATTTACAGTGGACGGGCTGCGGATGGCTCTTAAATCACTGCACACACCTGAGGAGCACTCTCCACCGCGCTGCACCTGGCGCCGGAAGGATGAAAAGGATTTTTACAAATCTGGACCGGCCCCAGAAAGTGTTCCGTCGGACGACAGTCGGAGGGGGATAAGCAAATTTAATTGTTTAAAAGCTTCGAACGGGGCGCTCTCCTCCGCTGAATTCCGGGATTTGATCGGACCAGAGTAAGGAAATCGGAGTCTGGTCACGTTTTCCTCCCAACGGCTCTATGCAGGAATCCCAGATAATGAAAATTATAGCGGAAGCCACTCCGGGTCCATTTCATTTGGTATTAACCCCGCTCCCATTCACTAAATGAAAGGAGGAATCAAAACCCGGACGAGGTACCTGGAAGATGGTCGATGTGACGTAATCGACTTTTTACGACGGGACGAGACAGGGGAAAACTATTTCGCACGGATATTACACGTCTTCTTTATAGACGGCTCCATGATAACGTGTCATTCGATGTCTTCATGAAACTCTCGAAAACTCTCAGAAGCGCTCCTGTGATTTACTGGACGACTCCTTTTCGAAACTGGGAGATTCTTCCACGGAAGTCTTATGCGCTTTGAATACAGAATAAAATAAACCCCTTTTATTCGGCGCTGTTAATTGAATTTAACGATTATGTATCCTACAGAAAATTCTACTTCGCAAGCCCTTTATCCTAAAAAGTCATAAAAGCTAGTTTAGAATCAAATTCATCTTAACTTAAGCCAGAAAATAAAAATTCTTTATTATTATTTTGAAAATAAGTTGTCTGCACTCTTATTCGGTTTGCTCAGCAGACCAGCATATAAAAATAATTGGACACCATCTCGAAAAGGAACTCATTTCCCTATTTTCAGTTTATGAACCACTAAAGCTAAAAGTTTTATTCTTATAATATATTCTGATTAATAATTTTATTTCAACTTTGACGCCCCAATAAAATAAGAAGTAATCAACTGCATTAAGAAACCCACAATAATATTCTATTCTATTCTTAAAAATATCTATATATTTACATATATTTGAGTTGTTGAAAATCACTCTAAAAGGTTAATTTTACTCCGAACTTGACTTACGCCACTAAGATTCTCAACGGCTCATTTGCTTTTTAATTTACACTTACCTACTAAGTATTGTTCGTTTCATTACGCTTCTTTTCATTCTCTGGTTTTTGCGTAATTTTCATCGGAAAGTAGGCATAAACTAAGAAGAATTTTGCATATTAGGATACTAGAAACCAAATTTCTATTTACAGTAATTGTATACAATTCGAATGTATGTATCTCAAAGTGGGAAGATTATAAATTTGAATTTCCTTTAAAGACTTAAGTTGTAAAATGAATTATTTAATAATTGTCGGTGTCGCAGTATTAAAAAATCTGAAATGTATATTGGGAATGAATAATATTATCTAATTCGACAGTTAAATTCAATTTTCCGAAAATGTCTATTTAACAGTGTAAAAGCTTCGCAGCGCTCCAAACTTCACCCCTGTTTATGGGAACAGCTGTTCGGTGTTCTAACTAAACGTCAAGTCTAAGTTGAGACATGTGTCGTGTTTGCGGTAAACTGTGTTATTGCTTCTGTTTTATTTAAAAGGTGAGAGAAACAAAGTAAATTTTATCCAGCGAGGGTTAAATTAAGATAGCCTTAAAATGAATTCACCCAGTTTTGCCTCTTCTCTGAATGCCGTGTAGAGTTCCGTCGCACATTTCGACGCAGACTTTTTGTGTTGCTTTACTTCGTTAACTGCCTTGAGAAAGGCTCTAAAACGATTCAAAACTAATAAAATGTCTTAAGCAAATTCATCGTCAAATTCAATAATATTAGAATTATTCTTTCTATGTGAAAACGACCTAAACGATCTAAAGCAAAAAGTTTTATTTACATGGGTACTTACTCAACGGCGCGGCTCGGCGGCTCAATTTTCTAGTTCGAGACAAATCCATATTTACAAAATTTCGAAATACGCATAATATAGCGATGTGTCGCCGTTTTTAGGGTTTCGTACCCAAAGTGTGCCAAAGGCTGTCCGTTCGTCTGGTGTTGAAGATTAGATTTGAATGACCAGGGAAAACGTATTTGTTTAGGGACGAATTTTTTAAAGGTGAAAAAAGTGTTTCCTTGATTTATTTGACTACTTATTTACTTATTTTTTACCACTAGCTACTCAGTAAGGAAAAACTGGAAAAACAATTAGTATAAAATTAACTGAATATATAATTTGGCGATGCTATTAGTTAAAAAATAAAAAAACCTCCTTTTGCACATTGCATTTTTAAAATAACTTTATAAACTTTTAAAGATATGTACACGGTAATTTTCCAATAAACTAAAAAGAAGCCTTGCTATAATCTGACACAACTTTGATATATTTTTAAAGCAGTTAATTTCAATGGAAAAATAATAAAAAAAAATCAGCTCGAACCGTTTCGGAGATATAAAAAAATAGTTTATACTTGCGAAGCATTGAATATTAACAGCAAACCACAAAATCGTCCTAATGTTTACTTCGACAATACAGTGGTAGAAATTTCCATAAAAATTCTCAAATCACTAATATACATATATGATACACATTTTTTGTGTAAAATACGGCAGAATAAAAGTATACCTACATAATTATATGTATCTTAAATAAGTTTGAATTATTTTTAAGCTCAGTATATGTAATAGTAGGTATTATGAATTAATAGCGCGACGCTTTGCGGGATCGGTTCTTACCAGAGACCAAATGAAACATCCGCATCAACGTAACGTAACGATTGTGAGTTTGGGCAGGCAAAAAACGTATTTAAGGTGGAAATTCCCATAAAACCACTCTTGTTTTATCATCACCAATTCTTAAAATGATTTAGTGTTTTAGTGTTTATTATTAAAAAACAAGCCTGCCGTTGATAATTTTTTTCTTAAATTTTACACATATAAAATCTCTACTGCCAAAGTGATAAAGATATTTGCGTTTTGAAGACTGAATAGCGTAAAGAAAACAACGCAAAATACAAATGAAAACGGACATGGGCTCAAAAAGCTAAAAATCATAAGCTACGTAAAATAAACTAACAGAATTTCAAAAGTAATCCGTTCTTTTCAATATATAAATAAATTCAATACTTTTGACGTGTTTCCTATTCTTTAAACTAAGATATGTTTCTATTCTTGGCAAATGATTCTTCAAAAATTCTGAAAATAAATTAAAGGAAAAGTCTACATTAACTACTTCGAGTTCGATCTACCATCATCTTTGATAAATTCAATTAAACATTTTCTTTTATTTCGGTTTTTTCCACGATTAATAGCTATGGGAATTCCCATTCGGGCAACTTTCCACGAACTTGTGTGGAAATACATACATATATTGAAAAAGCACTGCGCAAAAAATTCCCTTTTAAAATTTTAAAAGATAAGTATCTGTGGAAGTAAAGCGACCGACAAAATTATTTTCACATTCGTAGCGTTAATTAGTTCAATTGGCTTGTTAAAAGTTTTAGGAAAAGTTGGTTATTTTATGTCAATTTCGAAAGATTATCTGTTAAATAAAAATTTCATTTACAAATGGCACGGGTAAGCTGCACGGGTAAAACTAGGGTAAACTTTTATATTCGCAAAGAGTTTAAAAATCCATCGGTGCTGTAGGACAGACTTTTATTCTAAATTGGATAGTTTTACATTTTCATAGTGAAAATGCATCTACTTCTCCTCCTCGGATGCAATTGTAACGATTCAAGGAAAACTCAAATCTGCTAGGAAGCAAAATGACATAGATTAAAAGTTGTCGCTGGAACTCGATGACCGCGGTCATCCCGCACAATTAACAATATGACGATGGCGGCAAAAAGTGCCATAACTTTGGTGATGCCACGAGAGAATACCAAAATTAGTCCAGCACTTATCAGCTTTATTTTACAAATTCAGATTCGTGCATATGCCTTACAATGCGGGCCGCCCCCTTCAAAAATTTAATCCTGACCGGATAAGCAGAGTACTACAAGTTGGGACATTTTGGTTATTTTCAGGAATTATGTGCCAGCAGAATATCTGAACACGGGAAAATGGATTTTAGCCAAATTCAGTTGATATATAGAGCCGAGGGCAATGCAAATTTAGTGCTGGCCCTGCCGCAACACAAAAAAGTCCTTCGGCTGCCAAAAGCCACCCTAGACGGTCTGAAAAGTACGGTAGCTTTAATGGACATTAATACGAGTGTTTCCAGAAGGGATTTTTTAGATTTATTGGTTTTGTGTCTCGCAGATGAGCAGGCCGTGGATGCGAAGGACCATGTGGCTTACATGGGGCTCATGACACGTCTACTGGGTGAGGAGTACGCCTACCGTCCCGAAACAGTCGGTATATCATCCACGGAGCGTGATAGACTCAATAGATTTTCCATGTCCTATCGCCCAGGTAATCCTCAAATAAATTGATTGCCAATCCTTTCAAACTTACTGTCGTCCATTTCGCAAAATTTATAGCCGAGAGACTGGACAAAGAATTTTGTGGGCAATTTGGGCTCCTGCTTCCAGATGCTACCCTGCTGCCGGACGATCTAGGGCCAGGGCTGGAGGTAGAGTAGGAGCCATGTATTATGCATGCAAAGCTTCAAATTGGGCCTTTCCATTCACTTTCGCACATTTAGGGATCGTCAGGAGACACATATTCGATTGAGATAAAACCGAAACAGGGCTGGGAGCTGCAGGGCGCCTCCTCGCTCCCAGATTTGTTCCAGTTGCACGGCCTGGAAAAGTGCCGCTTCTGTTGCATGCAGTACCTGAAGGTGAGCTGTTTGGCGAGGTCAATCGCGGTCAATTAGCTAATTGAGTCAAACTTTTCCAGCTGAAGCACCATAAAGTGTCGAAATTGAGCTCCTTCTGTCCCCTGGATTTATTTTCGGGGTAAAGTGCCCAATGGCCTTTTACAGCTCATAAAAATCACCCCCTTTTTCAGGCAAACAACTCGAATGAAGAGAGCCCTGCAGGCGCTTTTCAAGGCTCCACAGAATAACCTGAGGGTTTTTAAAAATGGAGCTTTGATCCACAGCAAGGACCGCGAGAATGGCCTCCACCAGGATGAGTTTGGAACTATTTCCCAAGACGGGTTCGATGCATTTTTCCTGCACTCCAAACAGATTTTATAGATTGAATTTTAGGAACATTTCCTTTTTGTACGATCTGGTTATCGAATGCCTTCTGAAAAACTACTGTGACCCATCGCATGCACACGTAACTCTGCAAGATGAATCGAACTTAAGTGCCAAATTACCCGTAGGCTCCATCCTGAGAAAAGTTCTTAACCTTCAACTATTGGCCAAAGTATGCTTTATTTATTTTTATCAGAAATATTAAATTTTAACGGCAACAATTCATTTCAGAAAAATCTTTCACATATGGCCTCTAAAACGTACAAAACAGAAAAATCATATTTTTACCTCAGGGAACTACTCTCAAAAAAAATTACCTCTTCTGGTGATTTGTCGCCGAAGGAACAGTACATGATTGGGGCAACCGCGATGGACTGCTCAATAATGGTAGCCTTCCAGGAAGTCGATGACAAATGCAAATTGAGGTAATTTCGTTTTAATTGTGTTTTTCGGATTTTCAGTTCAGGTTATCATATGACAGAAATTCATACGAACGGTTTTTGGTAAAACACGATGGAAGGACTTTTGTAACCAAAGTAACTGCTGTCGACTTGGATCCTAAGTCCGACAACCATTTTGCGAAATATGTAAAGCAAACTAATGAAGCTTATGCGGCCACTGAAGAATTTTTAGGGAGATGATTATAATATGTTTTGTAATAATATAACATATGTATGTATATAAAACCTCCTGAATATCACTACAAAATGTTGAAACTGTTAATAGGTATAAGAGAAATTTTTATACTGAAATTTTTTGCTAAGGTAAACTACTCTAAAATGTGATTATTTTATTTATTTCTATTAATTTCACTTATTAAAGTTGCAAAACTGGTTATGGGAATGATATTCTTTCACTCTTTTTTTGCTATGAAATTTTGCGTCCTAAAACCTAGAACCAGAGCCAAGTTTTTTCATCATTTCTACCTGTTTTTACCCTCCACCAAACCGCTCCCAACACCAACCGAAGTTTACTTTAAGGTGTCACAGCAGAGCATCACCTTGACGGATAATACCAGGAAGAAATTCTTCAGGTAATTCTTGAGTTTTAAATAAAATTAAAGCAGTTAAAAATCAAATTCTATAACTTTTCAGGAAGCACTATTCTGCCATCATGACATCGTTCTGTGGCCTGGACCCCGACAAGCGACTGTGGAGCATTCCCGCTCCGGAAGGAGAGATTCCAGTGAACAATAAGTGAGATATTCTATTAGTGAATTTTTTTTAAATTAAGATATTTAATTTTTGTCTATAATTCAAGGACGATCTTCGCTTTCGTTGCTCGGCGGTCATCCTCCTCAACGGACAACCAGTGCCACGTCTTCTGCGACCTCCAGAGCGACCAGCCAGCCTCAGCAATTGTTGTGTTCGCAAACAAAACGTTACCGACAGAGAAAATCATCAATCAACATATCTAGGACATTTTTGGCTAGCTGCTCAATTTAGCGCCATAATTAGCCCTAACCTTGCGGCAGTTCTGTAATAATCATTTACGCGTAAAATTAGGAAAGAGGGGGTAGTAGCTGATCCCACTGTAATCTTACTACTATTAACCGAGTTAACATCTAACGCTCTCCCTACCAAAAAAAACCTCTCAATTCTTTTTAATTTCAGTGACTAACTCGCGCGTTCTTTGTTCATAGCATTTTTATTGTAATTTTACGTTATTGTTAATATTCTGTGTATCGCAGTAGTCCTTAGGTTTACGTCTCTAAAAAAATCTTTCCATCTCAACTAAAACGAGGTATATCAGGAAAACAAACGAATGAGTAGCTCGTCCAAGGTCTTATTTTTTCGAGAAAATAACTCAAACTTGGTGCCTTTTTCAAAACAAAACAAAAAAATGTAAATAAGAAAGCAGAAGAAGTTTTTTGGATACATTTTTTCATTAATTTTTGGAAGCACGTATTTTTGTTTACATTTTGCACGTAGAAAAAAAAGGCCTTTAACGTGGCTGCTAACGAGTAGTACAGTCAAAACTTTAATGCTAAAAATACTAAAAACAAAGTAAAATTGTTGAAATCTTAAACTAGTCCACATTATACAGTGTTTTACTTTTTATTTTGTTTATTATTTCTTTCTTTTTACTATTTAAAAAATCCATTCTGGGCTTGCGTAATAATTAATATATTTTTCGCTAAGTTAACTCTTTTAGTGTACGCAACGGAGATGTTTTTACTAAATTATTCGATTATGTGAAGCCGTTCTTCAAATATTTTAATTTTTAAAGTCTCTGTTAGGATTTTAACTACTTATCAAGGCAACTAACTCTGTAAAATGCGTTTATAATTGATCGCGGGGCAGACTAGTGACTGTAAGAGCAATTGTAAATAATGAGATTAATAAAGATATATAAATTCATGAACAACTTGTTTTATTTCAATTCTGACACTTTGATTCGCTTTTTAAGACAAGAAGGTAAGTTTTAATTTAGCCCTGGAGAAAATGATTGCTTTTATGGAAAAAAGAAAAAAAAATGGGCACTGCTGCAATTTTTTTTTAAACTAGTACCGGAGCCACCTATAAGATCCCCGGTTCGGGTCCTGGTTTCGGGGTAAAATTTCAGCCGGGGCCCACACCGGACCGAGCTTACGTACTCGACCGTAAGCTCGCTCCGGATTGGACCCCGGCTGAAATTTTACCCAGAAGCCAGGACCCGAACCGAAAACGTGTTAGGTTTGGACCTTAGCTAAAATCACGGTTCGGGTCCTGGCTCAGTGGTGAAATTTCAGCCGGGACCCAAACCGGAGCGAGCTTACGGTCGAGTACGTAAGCTCGGTCCGGTGTGGGCCCCGGCTGAAATTTTACCCCGAAACCAGGACCCGAACCGGGGATCTTACAGGTTCGACTATTTGCTAAAATCCGGAGCGGAATTTGGTGTGGAAGCTACAGATTTTAGCATACACCCAGGAGTAAATTAAAACTTACCTTTTTATCTATTCATTCTTTAGGAGAAATTCAAAGGGAATAATATTTAAGAAAACAACTCTTCTGATAAAATTTATCATTTTATTATTTACATACATATATACAATATTGCAAACATGTTGTTTTCTTTGTGTGGAATTGTTTCTCCCTGTTTAAAAATTTTTCTAAGAAAATCACTTACCTTACAAAGTGTTGAAATATAAATTTTGAAATGGAAAAATTTATTGGCTGCAATTTATTTAGGAGTGATCGGAGAGCAATTAGACGACAACTGCGATCGGTTTTTACTTCTATAATGAGTTTCGTTGATGCCATGCCTCTGGAACCTGATAATTGTTTTATTTAATATTAATTAATACTCGTACAAATTTAAAATGCTACATAAGTTCTACTACTTATACTAAGACCATATAACTTTTCTTTGAAATAGTAACGCAACGAAAAATATTTTTGAAATCAATTATACATAAATTAAGTAAATTTCAAGTGGTCGTAGACCCTGGCTCAAAATATTATTTTAAAAAGTTGAACCTTATTTATTTGTATTTTAAATTCTAAGCCCTGTAGTTCAAATTTGTGGAATAATAGAAATATTTTCTTGGCCTGCGAAAAATTGCAGCATTTACATCTTACCATGTTCTAAATATGTAGTCGAATAATTTAATTATGCGGACTATGTCTTTATAATTAATCTATATACGTTTTTATTCAAAATAAAAGTACAAGATTCCAAGCAAACGTTCTAGTTTTCAATTTAAATAAATTAAAAATATTATACATTAAATGATCAAACTGAAAATTAAATTTAGTAAATCACAACAAAATTTAAAAAATTTTAGTTCACAGGTATAGAAAATTTGCACAGGCAATCGCTGGCCCTGCCGGTAATTTTGACGGAGCATTATTTAAAAAAAATTACAGTCTAGCGGAGTCAATGTATTTAATTCAATTAATGCAACGAAGCGGTTCCCTCCGCTGGATTTTACAAATTTTTTCAACACCAAATTCTTAGTCAAAATTGTCAACCGCATTTATTATATAAGCAATGGAAGAAAGCTTATGAAACAAATTATTTTAATTACACGAAACACTTTTCTTTAAGATATAGATATGTATGTATATATCTAATGTATGTTACCCTTCAGATGTATAATAAAGAGGAACTAACAATAATAATCGGCGGTTTATTAACTACAAACCTACTAGTATATATGTATATGTATGTATATACTAGTATATATATATATATACATATATATATAAATGTATATACTATAGTATACGATGTTGATAAGAATGAATATTAAAATAATACTGTTTTTCATACAAGATAATATCAATGTGATATTGATTATTATCAACAAAGCACAATTCTATAAGAATCGTTTATTACATCAATATATTTTCTTATAAAAACAATATGCTCTAAAGAAGTGATATTTCTTCGTATCATTTGCATATTTCAACCGTATTGGAGAGATTTTGTATCGGAATCTTATTAATTTTACAGCGGAAATTTCAGCATTTTTCTCTCAGTGACAAAATTATTCCTCTATAAGTAATTCAAAACTTACCTTTTTGTTTAAAAAAGCAATCAAGTGATGAAGCTAATTTGTCCCAGTCCTGATCCCGGGCGATGTCGTTCTGTGGAAAAAAAAAAAGAATAAATTAGAGAATTTAATGTAGAAAATATTAAAAAGTATGTACATTATTTGCTTTTAATAAAACAAGCTTCTCAAATGTTTTATCTGGCAATGTCTGCCTTCTGGGCAGAGCACTTACTTGATCTATGTAATGAGGGGTATGCATTTTCTTAAAATTCGTCATTACTTAAAATACCGGAGTATTTGAGACTGCCTACAATCATGTGTCGCGGAGTGTACATCCATACATACAATTGCACACACTTATTTACTAAGCTGCTTTGGAAATCTCATTCACTAAGGCCGTAGTGTAATATTTTATTTCAATTTTAATGACCGGTTTTTTCAAATTTGTACTTGAAGTAAGTTAATATGTGCACAAAAGTTACTCTGAATGAGTTTAAATTGTCTAATCTCCGATAATTACGCTGAACTTCCGGTACTTGCGCTGGACTTGAGGTACTTGAAGTACTTGAGCAGGACTTAAAATTGTTATATGGGACTTATAAGTACCAATACCAGTACAAGTACTTAAAATTATTAAGTACAAGTACTTGGTATTTGAAATTTTCTAAGTCCACGTACTGGTACTTGTACTGGTACTGGTACTTGAAATTTTACAGGTCTAGAAATCATCTATAATTAAACAAATAAAATTCACTTGTAAAACCACACACGACACAGATAATGTCAAAAACTTAATCCCGCCACCCCAAGTTTTCGCACACTAAATGCTAGAAAAGAAATGTAGGTTAACGCATTAATTTTTTTTTAATTGCAAGCAATTATACGGGTGGAAATCAATGAAATTAATCAGCGCCTGTACTGCTCAGTATTACTCTTGTAATTCGCTCGATAAAGGCTTTAAACTGACAAAAAACATCTGCCTTCAAAAAGCTAAATCGGGTACAAATTATAAAAACTTGTATAGGTAGGCCAGTTAAGTTCGATTTGATTCTTTACTGACCATTGAGAAATCGGCTTTAAATTAAAAGGAGTTAGTTCCTAGCATAGAATGCTTTTTTACTGCATGCAGGTAAAGATAAATAACGTAAATCAACGAAAAATTATGAAATCAACGAATGAAAATAGGTTCACACATTGAAAAGGGCTATCCAATATGAAAATAATCGATTCGAATATTAAAACGACTTGCATAACTAAAAATGGCTCACTCTGCTGAACGCATCAGTTGGAATATTTTCGCGTTTCACTGCCAGAATCGAGGGTTCCATAAAACCACGAGGATATCACCGTTCAGCATAATCCAGAAACACACCCTCAGGACTCGTGCTGTGTGATTAGCGCCCTTCGACTCCCCCGCGGTGCTGCTGATAGTGCCCCACGTCAGGACGCCGCCTCGGCGGACACTCCTTAGACCGCGAACAGAGCGACCGATTTCTAGGAAAATAAGAACTCCGCTCGCCAGTTCGCAGCCTGTGTCCGAGGATTTAGCACCTTTTACTGGAGAATCACCTGGGAAATGGGGAACAAAATTGTGACTTTCACGGAACAGCAGTTGGACGACTATCAGGTAAATATTAATTTTAAATTTATCCCCAGAACTGATTTAATTCGAATTCGCCAGGACTGCACCTTTTTCACGAGGAAGGAGATATTGCGGTAAGTGTCTTTTGGGCTCTTTTCACCTCGGCCCAAAATCTTATACCTTTTAATCTGGCGACATTCACGATGTCCTCTTAATCGCCCTTGTTTTCGAGGATTTCCGGAATTTGACCATTATTTTGAACTGGTACCTCTCCTGCAGGGTGCACAAGCGATTCCGGGAGGTGCGGCCGGATTTGGTGCCGCGCCAAATGACCGAGGGACAAGCATCAAGTGTTAAAGTTCCACGTGAGTGCATCGAGAGATTGCCAGAACTACGTGAAAATCCGTTCCGGACGAGGATCTGCGAAGCGTTCTCCCGGGACGGGCAGGGCAACTTGTCCTTCGAGGACTTCCTCGACCTCCTCTCGGTGTTCAGTGAGCAGGCTCCCAGGGACATCAAAGTTTTCTATGCTTTCAAAATTTACGGTAAGTGCGGCCCCATGCTTGTTCTATGGCAAATTAACTGAGAGTCCCCACCCTCCATGTGCAGATTTTGATCGGGACGGCTTCATCGGTCAAGCGGACCTGAAGGCGGTCCTCACGACCATGACGAAAAACGACCTCACCCCCGAGGAGCAGCAACAGATCGCCGAGAAGGTCATCGAGGAGGCGGACATCGACGGGGACGGACAGCTGTCCTTCATTGAGTTCGAGCACGTGATACTCCGCGCCCCCGACTTCCTTTCGACTTTCCATATCCGAATCTAGACGAATGGGGCCAATCGAGCGTGTGATTCCTCCAGTGCGACCGACTCCTGAGACGCTCCCCGATGCAAGGAAGACAATGTCGTTTCCCCGGGACAAATTGCAAATGAAAATTGATTCCACTCAAATCGAAGGAGCCGGGCCACCGATTCCAGTTTGGGGGCTCCGCAACGGCTCCTCACGATTGAGTTCCTTTTCGAAGAAATTACACTTTAAAACGATATCTGCACTGTGCCGTTCTGAATCTCTAAATTTCGTACGTAGAACCATTGCTTCCTTTATTGGGGTCAATTGGAACTCATTACGCCTAACGAGCATCTTCAGCATTATATTATTATTATTAGAATCTGAGGTTGCATGTATTTTAGGTTTAATTTAATTGTAAGTTAGACTATAATAAGATACAAATGCATATGAGATGTTTGTAAATGTACATATAACATATAAAAAAGTTGATAATTAAAATCAAATTTAGTTTTAAACCTAATTTGTTTACTTTTCATCAAATTGAATAACCAGCGATTGAGCAATGAGTTATGTGGTTCATAAAAGTTAAAAAATGTCTCGACCAATTATTGTTTCATACAAGATGACCTTACCTCCGCAATAGTACGTGTTACAACGAGAGTCAAGTATTATTCACCATTTAATAATCAAATCGCATATCTACGTGAAATCTTAGTTTTTCGAAAGCTGGTTCACAAGCATATTTAAACATATGCGGAATACTGCACATCCTCCGTCTAAATCTAAAGACAAATCCTACCTGATTTGCAAAGAGTAACGACAATTTTGTTGAATTATTTTTAATGGATCTTTTCGAAGTTTCTTAATGAAAATTTTCCCTTCACCTAAATACTGTAAATTACCTGATGATCCTCGGGATGCAATTGTATCCCCAATTTTCATTTTTTCCAAATATTATGACAATTTTCCATCCTCCGGGAACTTTGGGTGAACTCTTTTGAAATATACTACTTTTTTTCGCAGCTCCTTTTTTGCATCCTTGGATTTTGATCTGAAGAAATAGTGAACAGCTACGGCGTTAATAACAATCGTTACCAGTCCCAAGTATAATCTAGAGAAATTAAAATAAGTATGTTTTAAAATATAATCACAATATTTTGGTTGTGCATGAAAACTAACTAAAATCAGACTAAACTTAACTTCGGCATTGCTGTCGGACACGAGCGCCTGGAACGAAACGAAGCGTCTTCCGTCTTCGGAGGTCATGTTGAGACCAATCGATCCAGTTTTTAGACAAACATGTTTTACAAAAATTTGCTTATTTGATGTAATTTTGTATATGTCAGATTTATTCGATCTTTAGTATAATTGCCCAAAAAGAAAAGGTAAAAACTTATTTTTGAAGCAGTCACATTTTCAAACTATTAAAATTTGGACAAGGTTAACACGGGTTTAGCAATATAATAAAGAGATTCGTTATCATATTCTACATTTAATATATATATATCTCCATAATTTATAATTGTTTTATTCCACTGCTTTTTAATCGTATACGGATTGAATTTTTATTAGATGTCTGTACAGTTTTAAGTTATACGTTTCTTAGAGTAAAAACTAACTATTTCAATATTCGCTAGGCTTAGGGTTACGCTAAATACAATTGTATACATCCGTAGGATACTTATATCGAGTAGCCAATAAAGTTTACCTTCCATTAGTTATGGCGTTTAGCATGCTTATTAAAATCTATTGAAGAGCTTATTGAATATTGTTTTTGAAAACTTCGTATACATTAATTAGTCTTGTCTCGTTTCATCAGTTGATATTGCAACTTGATTTAAAATACACTGCGTTATTCTTTTTTTTTTGTGGAATCAAGAAGTTACCACCACATTTACGAGCATACACTGCTATCTCTTGGCATGATTTAAAGTTAAGATGAAATTTTCTAACAGTTAGATTTTTAGCAGTTAGATTAAATAGAGTTGTTTGAAAGTTTTAAGTTTTTTTTTCATTTGTTTTGTACATAAAATTGGAAACATTCAGACTAGGAAGGAAAATTCTTTTACTTCTGGCATGTTTAAGAAATTAATTCTTTATATTCTGTAATTAAATATTCAAGTACAAAAGTCTGTGTAAATATGCCACGAGTTAAAATACATATTAATATTTGTTTGGTTGTGTATTATTACAGTAATTTTTCGTCGAAAATTTTAAAAAAAATGGTATTTTCAATATTTGTGAATTTTCTTCTGGATATTCAGAAATACCGATTTACTTTTGTTTTAAAGCTTCAAAAATTTCCGAAAGATATGCAGGAAGTTCAGTAGTAAAAACAAAATTATACACGTAGGTTTTAGACCCATCTCTTTTTTAAAATTCTTGGCATTTCCTTAAAAAACCATATATTGACGTGTGAGGTAAAAAAAATTTATACATAATTTAAACGAATTTTGCTACTCTGATAAATTTGCTTAATTTCCGGGTATTAGTGATGTTGAAAAGATATTAATATTCAAAATTTAAAAAAAGTAATATTAAATTGAAAAACAAATAGGTAGCCTACGTTCAATAAACGAAAATCAATTCAATTGAAAATTAGCGTTAGAAATATTGCTTCAAGAAAAATGTGATTGGAAATTTCGAAGCCGTGCACTTTGAGTACAGAGGGCAGGTAAATTTCAAAAGTATCTAACTTCGTCAGTTTTAATCAAATCAACTTAAAGTGGTTTAAGCGATTATCTACTTCATATAAATTTAAAAAAGAAAGTAAGAACTAAACATGATTCCTTCATAAATATGTTAAACATATGTATCAATTTTTCAATTAAGAATTGAGCATAGCTAAAAAGAAATATATTAATGGCCACCCTGTTAATTTTATACCACCATCCTGTGTATAAGTACCCTATTATATGGAATTTATCTAAATCCTAAACCTTGTTCCACTCTTCTTGGAACCATTTGAACGAACTTTCTACTCCAGAAGTAAGAGCTTTTTCCTACAGAGCGAAGAAGAGAACTCAACTCAACGAAAGATTCCTGCAAGCACTAGCAAGGACTCAATATCCTGGGAAGCTTTCGAAGCTTTTCATTAAGTTTCAGTAGACCGAGTTGTGGTGCTCGTAGCTGTGAGCGTGCAAGTACGAGGGGATCGAGGTTGCGTTCAGCTCCGACGCGCGGCGGCGGAGCGCGGCTATGCTGTGGCCCCGCCAGACCTCCTCGTCTCCGTCGGGATTCGATTGCAGGGCTTGGCAATTCGAAACGTGGTGATTGGCTGGCTCCTGGTGCTGCTGCTGCTGTTGCGGTTGTTGCTGCTGCTGGTTATTCTAAAAGGACAACACAATTACAGAATATCGAAAATACAAAAATTACAAATAAAACTTCTGATAAGATACTCTTATAGTTGATACCCTAATTCAAATATGTAACAACTTCTATAATATTCTTAATCACAAGTTATGTTCAAATATTTTCAAACAAAACATTTATAAAGTTTGATGATATTTGAACTTTCCCATGAAAAAACGTCCTGATTGTAGATAGAACCTTATATTAAAGAAATCCTTAACTCTTAAAATTTAATAACTACTCCGTAAATCTTAAAAATGTTATGATTATAAATAAAAATTAATTTAATTAATAATCTGAAAATAATGAAATAATGAAAGTTGCTGATAAAAAAGAAAAATCACAACAAACAAACATACCGAAAATACGAACGTAGTCCATTTATTTAATAAATACGGGCATACTAAACGAATTAAAAGTAATTTTAAATATATTACTAGTTTAAAACCAGTTTGTACGCACAATATTTGCGTCACTGATTTACGGAATTTTAATAAATATCTTCTTGAACATATGCACTTTGAAATGTACGCTGGGATGCTCAGACTCCTACCGTTGAGTGACTTTGGCCATATTACCGAGACATTTGATTAATTTTGAGTTCTACCTATTTTACCTCGTTGTTCTCGGTGAAGGGTTAAGATGCTTAAGGCTAATGTAACAACGAAATCCGAATTTGAAACCAGTTACCACCGAAATTTCACTTACCATTTGGTCTCCATTAACTTCACTTTGACTAGTGTTTTGTTGATTACTTGACAGAGGTGGTGTTGCGGACGAGCACGAATTTATATTGGGCGGTGTGGCTGTCGGTGAGCCTCCTGTGCATCCTACTCCACCAACAGAATGTTGGTACATCATAGAATCGCCTAAAATTAAAAACAGACACTTTAGTATGATATTTTATTCACAACATTTCAACTTATTCTTAAGCCGAGAAATCAAAAATTCCCAAGACAATCCGAATTTTGATGCACGTGCACTCGTAAATAGATGTAGAAATTAAAAAAAAGTTGTTGCTTTTTAAGTTAACATTTGCAATTTAATATATTATAGATTTATTGGCTTTAATTGAAAATAACACATAAACTTTCGATTTGTAAATAATTTTTTAAAAGGGTGTGCCATTTCAAGAATTGCTTCTAATGGTAAACGGGCAATACCCATAAGACGAAAAGCTTCTTAAGTAAATATAAAATTGATAATTTGTTTCGTTTTTCATAACACCCAAATTAGTCGGTCACGAAATATGTATTTATTTAAATTTTTAAATTCTTCCGATAGGAAAGATACTAAACATCTGCGTGATCTTGGGGACAATCTGAGACATTGTGTAACTTTACGCATTTTGTTTTAAAAAAAAAATATGTATATATACACACTATAGTATCCTCAAAAAATTTTATAAAGTAATAACCAAATACGTTATTCATCATTAATTATAGTTTGTCTCTGGCTATGGAAAGCAAATAAAGAAATTCTGTGAAACTCAAGACTTTGAATACCAAAGCGCAAGTTTTCCAAATTTAGATAAGGGCAAGAAGCAAAATTGTTTTCAGACAATTTCTATCCGAATATAAAATTCATTTACCTTCGTAAATTTTAAAAAAGTGAAACAGGAATTACTAATTTATATACAATAGTTCGGTCAGAAACGCATTACTACCTCTATTTATATTTAGTACGGTTTATGTGATACCTACCTAATTTACATACATGTTAATAATCAGAAATAAATGACAGACAACTTCCGAAGACAGGATATTAATATTTAATGTAATTTTCTGGCCAGAACTAAAATTTCGCAGACATAAAAAGGGTTTTGGGGTTAAATAGACAGTTGGATTAAAAATTCTATATAACAGTTTAGTTGCATTAAAATAATTAATTAAAAGTCTCACCCAAAGCGTTAAGTCCATAATGTTGGTAGCCGCTAGCACCCATAGCCGAACTAATATTAATACTTGAATTAAGACCACTATTTAACGTAGACGAAAGTGTAGACGATTGATTAAGTTGGCCAAAACCTTTAAGTAGTAATTAAATGTTGAGTCATGCGAAGACGCTCTACAAAAGATAGGCCCACCTGCCGTCATTGGATTGACTCCAACACTCCATCGATCACTGCTGAACATTGACGTGCCGCACAAACTCTCGCCCATCGCAATGTTCGTAATATTCGTTCCGAACGGCGGCAATCCGTGCGAGGGCAGTAGAGCACCTGGTGTTCGAAACACGTTCGTCGTCTTCTTTCGCTTCTTCCATTTGGCCCGGCGGTTTTGAAACCAAACCTAAAAAATAAAATTGTACACTTTGTAGATTTTGTCTATATGCAAAATTTAAAAAGTACCGATGATTCAAATTTTCAAGATTAATTGCTATTAAGTCCAAAATACAACTTTTATTTTACCTATAGAGTAAATTTTCAAACGACCGTTCATTTGCCTATAGAAAGTTCATACTATTTTTAAAGAAAACCGAGCGTTGATGATTTATGTTCACACTTAGAAAAAAGAGACTATTTAAAAACACCCCATTCAATAAAATGAGAGGAAAAAACAGTTGAATATACTCTATATGGAAATCTATTTTGTTTATAAATTCTATCCTAAAGCTATTAATAGCTATAGCTATTTCAAATTAAAATTACCATATTGCAAATCATTTTATTCCCATTGGAACTAAAATGGGAAATAAAACCTTCAAATTTTGGGGAACTGTTGCAAATTGATACTTAGACGTTTTCAACCATGCTGCGCTTTTGAATTTAGTTTCAAAATATCAAATTTCAAGACTCCGAATTCAATTTTGTTTTAATTTTTTCTTTCTTTTTTCAATGTAGGTATTATGATTCTTTATACTTATATGAAGACAAATAGTATTATTTAAGTCGTCGTTCAAAATATTTTTGACTAGGTATACTAACATATTTATTTTGGATCAAAATATTTAAAAAATCCAGTGATCAGTGATCTCATTTCAACTACGAAACATTAAAAATTCACTCAAAATTGCGGTTGGAAAAAGGAATTTTTAAAAGAATTTAATTTTGTACATATTTCTCAAAATTAAAATGTCACTGTCTAAAGTAATATGACTGTAAAAGTACAGAAAAATTTTTATTTACGCCAAAGCTTTCAATTGAGTGAAACAATTTCTAGCAGAGATAAAATCGAATTATGTACATTCTTTTTATAAGTATTTTTTATGAACGGGATGCCCCAGCTGCGATATTAATATAATATTCAATTTTATGGTTCAACCACAAAAGTTCGAGAACTAAGTAAGGGTGACAAGATGCTGGGGCAACATGTGTTTTGCTGGTTCATCTTGGGGCACAATTCAACACTCAGAAAATATCCCGCGGGAGTAATAAAATGGTGCAACCGCATTATATGCCTGCAAAGTGCACTGAGGAGTGAATTTGCAAAAGAGGGTGACTTTTAGTTTTTGCCGCTCGCGGAAAGCATAGTCCCTTCTTTTTTTTAAGATATCTAAGGGCTAGTCTGAATAATGACGAATTTGCCTAAATTAACCCTTGTCGTAATTGACCCCCAGCTCAGGCTGCACATCTTCGCGCGATCCAGGTGGTGTGGTGTCTTAGGGCTGAAAATTACTGTGCCAAAAACATTCAATCAAACTGTCAAATCAGACCGAAAGTGGGAAACAAAGGTAGGCCTTTTTAGCGCTTCTTCCACCTCCGCACCTAAGGGAGGGGAGGGTTAGCCGGCACGAGACGGGCATTAATCGGGTGATAATAATTTATTCATGGGGCGAATCGGGCGCACCCTCGACACCCAAATATTTTCCTAACCGACTTTTTAACGCCTATTTTTCTGCGGCGGCGGGGTCCTGATCAGGGCCCGTAATGCGCGCCGCAGAGGGCCGTGATTTTCTTATTCCGAACACAGAACAGACATTACCGGAGGATTGATGCGCCGGGGGTGGTAATGAATTCACATGTCGTTATCTCATAAACTAGGGCGGGCATTGCCTCGCGAAGAATTGCATCGGTTCGACTGAGGGCTGAGGGGCCAGGGGTGGTCTCGAATCGACTTTTAGCACTCTGCACTCCGGCAGACCTGTTCCATTTTCTCCCCCTGACTTCTCCCTAAAGCAGACTACATTAAAAAGTCATATCCCAGTTAATCAATTATTTATGATGACACCACAAATCTTTCTAGAGGGCAATTTTAGCAGCTAACTTTCTGGTGGGAAGACTTATGCATACAATAATTTGTTTTTGTTTCCCCGAACTGTGAGGGGCTTAATGTAAACTTTTGAGACTTTTTAATGGAGTGTGGCGAAATGTACGGCTTCAGTTGCTCGGGAGCCAACAAAAGTTATTTTTATGAAAGCTAGAAGAATTTTTTAACCAACCAAAATAATTTTAGCGAAAACTGTTTAAGTATGAGTCGTAGTAAAAAGTTCCATACATGCAAATCAAAAGTAGGTACATATATTCGTATCTAAATGTGTTATTATATCATACAAAAAACTAAATTATGATTAATAACGTTAATATTCTACAAAAATTAAATCTCGGGACAGTTTATCTTAATTAATATGTATCAAATGCACAAAAACGAGCATGAAGAGCACTTAAAGATATTCTAGAGTCTGCAAAATTATTAATTTTAGTCTTTGCTCATACCAGGATTCGGGGTATAACTCCTTAGTCAGTCATTGGTATTCGATCAAATTAACTTAACTCAGAAACAAGCTGTTGTAGATTTTTATTAATCTAAATTTTAAAACCTTGAACCTAGCAAATTTTTGGATTAATTTTGGACCTAAAGTGGGTATAAATCAAAGCAATTCGATGTTATTTTTATAAAAATTTCCACAAGATACATACATTTGTACTTTTATGCTTTTGGGTTTTTCGACTTTTATAATTTTTATTATGCTTCTATTTCATTGTTAACTATATTTAATTACTATATATTTAGTAAATTAATAGCAAAGCAGTAATAGCATCAATCATTTTTAATACTATGTTTCTTTCAAAGAACCCGTGACGAAAATGAATGATGCCTTTTGATTCTGAAAAGTTTTGATAAATTATTGCAAAGCGAATTGCAAAAGCAAATAGGATTAACAATAAAAATTTCTGATGGGCGAAATATTTCTAGTTAGTTTGTAGTAAATATTCCTACAAGTGCTGTAGTACCTACCTATTCAACAATATTTTGAACGAATTTTTTCATAAACCCATTTGTCTTCATTAGCAATATATGTGCCTATACTACATATTTTTTGCCTTTTGATTTCCTCCAGGAATATTTGATGGAAATTTAGCAACATTCTAAAATGTAGACTGTCTATCACTTGAGCCATGCCATGGAAATGTGCCGCTATCAATTCGCCGATTCGTTTTATTACGATTCTAGGAATGAACCATTTTCACATCTCCAATTTTTTTGCTACAGATATTAAAATGCAGTATGGTTTTTCATGGAATTTTTCAATTACTTTGCTTTGTTTGACAACTAGAGACGAAAAATATAATTTGCAAAGTCAATTCAACGATAAGCTTGTGGTAGCAGTTTCTGGGAAGATTGATTTCAAAATTGTAGCAATCTGCTGAGGTTGTGCTGGAATGAATAAAACTCCTCCCGTGCTTGCTGACTGCTAGTAATTTTTCTCCGACGGGAAAAAAGTGTCTTCGGTCCAACTGTCATTCAAATAAAATACGATGCAACTAAAGTAATTTTGCTTGTACCATGAGCCTCCCGGGAGAGTCGCTGTAGACATTCCCAATCCCGTCTCGTGCTCCCGTGTCCTGCCACATGGCGTACCTCCGGCAAAGGATAAGCACACAGACGCAACACACCTAAAAACGGGAAGACTGAAGGTTCGCTTCAGCCTTAAAACGAAAACCCTCCCCACGGCGCACTACCCCAAACCAAACTTTGATATTGTCAGCCTTCGCTCGAGCAGGAGTTCGTCTGTGTGGTAAAAAGCGTGGGTGTGTGCGGGGGAGATAATAAAAGTTTGTACTTTTTTCTTAGTTACATTATCGATTAGTCATTTTAAAACATTTTTCCTAAGATTGTAAGCAAAGTATAAGTAGCACAAAGAAGTTGTCAAATATAACTAAACTTCTGCGGCATTAAGCTTGTGAAAATGTGAAAAGTTCCTTTGGCTATGATAAATCCGCTTTTATACATACATATTTACTTGGGCATTTTTAAAGAGATTTATGTTCTTATTTTTATGCTTTATACTTATTTATAATGCAAGATAATTTGTCCTATCTATTTGCACATAATCGTGTAAAATTACATTGTTAAATCGAAGTATAGTTGTTCCTTTGAAAATCTTGCGTGAGGACGTTATTATCAATTTTTTTGAATTAAGTTCTGTGATTTTAATTCATTTGACCTTTTCCTAATTTCCTTTTAAACCGACTTCTTGAAATGAAGTAGTGGAAGGAAAATTATAAATGTTCTGCAATTTGTATATGTTTAGCAGGCAATTTTGAAAATTCTGGTGTGATACTAGTATCTTTCGATTAACTTTTAGCGAGTATAACAATACCACTTTTTTTCTTTATTATGAGCATCAGATTACGCTAAATATTACTACACAAAAGAAAAAAAAAGATAATAAATATAAAGTTGCAGAAAACTGATATCTAATACAACAGAATTTTATGATATTTAGAATTCGATCTTTTGGAAACACGAACAATATTTTCATTATATTTCTAAAAACTAATAAATTCGAGGCAAAAAGAGATGATTCTATGATTTTACAAATGCTATTTTTTCTGGATATGAATGTTATTATTATCCACTAAGTCTTGACACAGAATTCTTCGCTACGAATCTAACTAACTAAGCCGATCGACCAGAAAGCAAGTTTTGAAAGTTAATTAGAAACAATAAATTTTGCGACTGCATAAATTTTTTTTAAAATCTAGAAGAATCGAACCAAGTCAAGCAGAAGGGCTTGGACCAATAAACAATATACAATATGAAAGTGCTTCTTTCAGTTCGCAGTAATTTTGAAATTTTTGGCCAGGTACTAATGTAAATGAACCTTGTTTTGTTAATAACTTTACCTACTTTTTAAAACGACTATACAATCTACTCCTATACGAGTATGTGAAAGATTGTTAAAGATTTGTTTCCGCAGGGAAAAGGATTAAAATTCGTTAACAGGAAATTTATTTGGCTGGTAATTTCAATGTTTTTGTAGCAGCAAAGCAGCAAAGGTGAATAATTTATATGTAGTTGGATTAAAAATATGGGCCATTCTGTTTTTAATTAAAGCAAATTATAATTCTGTGTAAGAAATTATAGATTGAATTTTTAGAGTACAAAAAAATATTATCTTTCTCTAATATGTAATTCCAATATCGCCGAAAGAAAACTAAATCCGTAGGTATTTATGCTATTTAATGTGTTAATGCTCCTAAATCTCAGAAAAAGGGAAAAACAGATACACAATAGTAGCATTAATCACTGGCAGAAGTTTTCACTATTTTCTACTGGACACTTCCATTAAAGATTCATCCCTGTAAGTAAGCTCACAAGGGTGGCCCCATCAAACACCAAATGCTAAAATACAAAATCCATTTGCTGAAATGTCTTGGAAATAAGGCCGCCCATTTATTTTATTGAATCCTATGGGAGTTTAGCAGATATCCTTGGCCGAATGGGGGAAAATAGTCAATAGAGCGCAACACATATTGAGACCGAAAGTTTATGAGATAAACGTAGGAAAGGGCACCAAGTATAAACACATTTTGTTTGTGGCAAGTTATAGTCGTATTTATGCATTAACTGTGTATTGATGATAACCAATTAATCAAAATTCATAGCGGACATAACTCATGAGTTGTCTAGAAGTGTCCATTAATAATCTGCGAAGACGTGCGTGTGGGAGGAGATTTGTGTACGACACACCTCGGCTCTGTAAACATCTTGAGATAATATCTGCAGCCTTGTTAAGCAATTAGGGTAAACATTATGGAGAAATGCTGTATCGTTTGCAAATGACCGCCTTCTAAATATTCATGAGGGCAGATGCATAAATTCTGTAGATACCTTACATTTATCGACATATCTGGTCTAATGGGGCAATATTTCGCAAGGTTGACGGTAAATTGTTGTTCTCAGATTGTTAGAAATCACAAGGTGTACTTGCTCCAACAAATATTTTTATTAATTAAATACATTCTTGCTTTTTATTCGTTTTTTATTCTTTCCCTTAAATACATATGTAGTTGTAATTTTGAAAAATTTCGTTTCTCATTTTATATTTCATGAATCCCAATAATCTCTTTATTGAAATATCGAATATCCTTTTTTGGAATAATAATAATAATAATGATTTCAGTAAGTCTAAATCAAAACATTAAAGATTTTATAGATGGGTGGAATTGTGTATATGCGTAGTTTTTCCCAATAAGCATTATCACTGCCAATTTCAAGACCTATGTTTACTAATCGACAATCGTTCACAACTGCATAACTTTAGTGAATCTCCACAACATTTTTTAAACAATATAAACACCCTCAAATTGAGACTTTTCATATTAATTGTACCCAAAATGTGTTATTTTCTTCGAAATATGATAATAAGAATGGAATACTAGGAAATACAATTAAAAAGTTTTGGATATTAGTTAAGAGGACGTCTACTTGAATACATCGAATGTGAAAAAAAAGTTTTTAGGAATTATTTTAAGGTAATACAAAGGTAACAATTAAATAAACTTAAAATGGCACGTAATATGTAGATCATTGATGTTTAGAAGACAATTAGCAAACAATAACTTTTATAAAAATTATAATTCAATTACGTGCTTTTACAATAATCTTTAAAAAATTTGCGAATCCTTAAAAATTTCTAGGAGTTATTATGCACCTAGGATAGACCTGTCAAATTTTCATTTTAGGAATAACATATATTATATTATTTTGTAAAAGTTATTGTTTGTTTAACTGTTTTTAACATCAATAATTAATAAATTACATGTCATTTTTATTTTATTTATTGTTAGCTTTGTATATCCTAAAAAGTTTTCATTTTCAATTTGTTCAAGTAGATGTGACCCCTTAATAAAAGTTGAAGCATTTGAAGTTGTCTGTTTAATACATTGCTTTAATATGGTATAGTAGGTAGTAGGAGTAAATTTCACATCAAGAACCAAGAGAGGTTCTAAGAGTCTCTGAAACTCTAATTCTACCCAGTTGCCATGCCTTGGTACCAGTTTAAATGTCAACTGCTAAACTTTAAACATTCTTCAGAGAAGTCATCTCTGATGTAATTAAGGTAACTTCCATGAGCATCGTGAAAATTCCGAAAATTCAATTATTTCCCTTTGAATTTGCCACTCGGCGGAGGTGGAGTTAGTCAAAATTCAGAAAATTTATTTTATTGAAAAACTCCACAAGGGAGCCGGGACTCCAAAGAAAATAACTCAAAAATGTTTTTACCTTAAGGAAGGAATTTATGGGGATACACCGGGAGATTTTCGCATCCAGAAAACGATCTATAGATGTGTATGTTCGCGTGTATGTGGAAGTAGCATTGCGCTGTGATTCTGCCCGGAAAATTAGTATCCAGGGTATTCGAAGCTGTAGCTATGGAAACTCCTCTGACAATAGCTCCGGTGCTCCCCCATTGCATTTTAGGAAGTGAAATTCTTGAAATACTTTCGATTCCTGGGCATGCGCCTTCAAATCACCACCCACTTGGAGAATCCGGGGGTACATCCCACGGCGCGATTGTGTTCTGGATTGGCTTTCCCGGTTTTCCCTGCTCCTTTTCCCTGCCCTCCCGACTCTGCACCACCGGTCTTTCTTGTTGTGATTGATGCAACAAAATAAGCTTCCAGTTAATTCTTAGTTATGGCTTACATGGCTTTCCAGGCGCGCTCCGCTCCCGGCCGTCGGGGTCCAGCAGGAGCTGCAGGAGCTGCAGAAATATCCCGGATGTCTTAGCCACAAGTGAAATATCCTCCCAATTAATAAATTGGAATCATGGTACAAGTCGGGCTGGGGATTTAACTTTAAGCATCTATTGATTTTTACGCTCCCGAACACTTTAACCGGGAGTAGTGTAACAGCCACCAACTTTAACCGCCGCAGCCCCATGGCCCCAAAAAAGCAATGCACGAATTTAATTAGATTCTCCTAAAATGCGCTGTAATTTAAAATATTTCAACTATATTTCCCGCATGAAAGCTTCACGGTGCCATTTCAGGGACATTCGAGGAAATAGCGTCGTATAAAGCCAGCGCCGGGTATCAAGGAAATTGCGCTCTAAATTGCCCTCCACGTAATAAAGTGAGAGCGTGAAAGATTTTCTTTATTGCTTTAATAGCAAGTGGAAATGACTTTCCTCGCATCAGTGACTATAAAAAAAAAGGTCTGCAACGAGAGCGAGGTTGTCGAGCGATTATTGGAATTTCGGATTGGAAAACCCTTTTACTTAACAGACATCGGCAGAATTGAACGGCCCTGCCCGAGCCGGTTTTATTTTAAGCTCTTTTTGATCCGTACATATGACAAAAGTGGATTTCCATATCTCGTCAATATTTCTATCGATATTGCATAATGTGATTTCAAAAGCGTGATAATAGAATGACAGGATTTGAGGTATTTTATAAATTTTGATAAAAGTCACACTTGGCAAAATGCAAAACAGTTTTATGAGTTTTCAATTCGTATCACGAACGCTTTCTAATAATGAAATTGAAATAATTAGTCTTGATTAAAAAAGATTTCCTAAAATAGCGCTTTTTAATTTACAAAAAGCACACATTTAAAATCTTGAGTACATTTCAGGCGGAAAGGGTTGCTCAGAAATGATTAACTTTTGAGAATTATTAACTAAAATTTCTGTCACCTCTACTCAAACAAACTTTAAAGCTGATACTTGTAAATAAATACATTTTAATATACCTATGTAAATAAAAATTTATACTTAGTAGGTATGAGACATAGTACAATTATTAACTTTTGTTTTAGTACTTTGTTAATATACTCAGTGGTTATAGCAAAGAATGAAATTTTACTGATCTAAACATTATCAAAAGTCTCGTGCATCGCAATTTAAGAGACCTTCAGCTTGATTATGTAATTTTAAAATAGAGAATTTTCCACTATAATTCGTTTTCCTTCTCCAAAAGATACCTGTAGTACTAACGTTTTAAATACATACCAGTATCTGTAGCAATTTATTGGATTCAGAAACTCAAATTAGTCCAACTTGAAAATAATTTTCGATATGAATGTTGAAAACTGCTTTTGATTTCATGATTAACGAATTTATAGGTAATCTAATTAATAAACATTTCAAAAAGCGGTGAAAAATAATAAACATATCCATAAAATTAATTGAATGAACTTGCATTTCTAAAACATAGTAGACATTATTAAATAATTAAAGATATAAAACGAACGAATTAAAAAATTAATTAAATTTGTCTGGCATAGTCGAATAATATCGGTACAAAGTTTGAAAAGTGAACACGGTTTTATATTAATTTATTACGTCATCTCTACCTATTCAATTAATTTCATAATTTAGACGAATTTGATCATTGATAATTTGTTATTTCACTTTTCTGGTATGCATTATTTTATGCGAATTTTTAACTGCACTTTCTTGACGATTTGATATAGGTATTCTATAGATCTCGAATTTCGCATTGAATTGAATTTTAAACTTTTACGTTATTATTGGATCTTTTGGATGCAAAGGGGCATTACTCAATACAATTTGATACTATTTTCACAAAATTAAAAAGTTTTGCTAAGAGAACTTATATTTGCAAATTTCAATTTAATAAAAAATATATGCTGTGAAATTTGATTCGGATCAGTTCATAGAAAAATGCACATTATTACATAACACAATAAAATCAAAAATTTTTATCTTTGTTCTGAACTTTGTACCTACCTACTTACAATTATGATTAGACTTCGCGCAATACAGTCCATTACTTACAAAGGATTCTGTACATATGTTATGTATCTACATACATATATGACTGACCAGGTAACTTTTGATAGTAGGTATTTTCTTCAAATAGGATTTTACTGCAGTTAACATTAATTAACGCAATTATGCGTATTTGAAAAATTGTAATTAACGCTTCTATAGAAGTGGAACTAATATTAAATGCATTGAAAATGTTCCAATGCATATACATAGTTAAAGCATGTAGTTATGATGTATTTCGTTACGAACATATTCAAAAATTTGTTTTACATCAACGTAAATTCAAATTTGTAGGTAATACGGATGTTACCCTAGCTGCATTAGATCAAATTGTATCCGAAAAATTTAGCGCGCGGACCATCCTTTTTATCCAATCTTCTCAATCACACCACACGACATAAACCTCTAATTTATATGAAAATTACCCTAAGGGTAATTTGATGTGCAAATCCCAACATAGACGAACGATTTTCCAGCAGCGCCATATATTAGAGCAGTGCGGAGGGGAGCTAACTCCAGCAGAGTGAGGACCTTATAGCGGATTAAAAATTCATCACCCTGCTGTTTATGTGACATTTTTATACGGCACAGAATGTAGGATTACACAGGCGATGGATGGAACAGTAGAGAAAGTGAGCAAAAAATATATACACATTTTTTAAAGTGTACATCTAGCACTTGTTCCGGCAAATTTCGAGGGCGACAGTGGCTCTAAATTGCCCCAGATACCTTCTACTTCAAAAGATCGAAGTTTCCTTGGAGGTGTGATGGCGCTATAAAATTTACCTTAACAGCAGGTAATTGTTTGTTAGTGGTCCTTTAAGTAGTTGCCTCGTTGGCCTCAACTGCTTTAGAAAACTTTCCAGGACTCGTCGCCTAGTGTCCGAGCTGGCGGCGACGCAGGGTGTCAGCATTTAATGAAGCAGTAAATTCGATCAACCAGAGATAAACAATCGAATTAAATTCTGGGTGGGTACGACACGAACGAACATTTGTTCGGCTAAGTCGGAAAGCAAATAAACACCAGGGAGTCGAGACTGCGCTGGGGGAGGCTCGCCGTCTGCCAAGAATTGACTCCTGAATGTAATCCCTTAATCCCGAGATATACGTGAATACATATTTTTGTGCGAAGGAGGCTCACCCCAGATTTTGTAAGGTGATGCTTAGATTTTTGCTTCAAAACATATTGAACTCATGGAAGTCGAGGGAGGAGGACGACTGGGAAACTAGGGTTTCGAACTGGTTATGAAGCAATACCACAATATTCTTTGATATTTGCTTGCGGCACGCGTCAGGAAGCAATTAGAGGTGCAATAAACGTCAGGTAGACATATGCTTAAAACATAACAGAAAAAGGCTTTGTTCAACATTTAATAAGAGTAAACAGTTTTAATGTACATTCATTCCGCTCCTTTCATAACTTAATAAATGTGAGTTAAAAATTGATAAATTCGTGTTAACTTAGCAACACAGACCATCAAGTTCTGTATTTTTATTTAAAAACTATCAAAACAAAAAAAACTAAGATCGATAAAATATTCATGATTAACACCTCATTTGACCACCTTACGGATTGAATTTAGCTAATCTATAAAATGCCAGTTTGTTTGTTTAGTAGAATAATTAGTTTTGTATTATAATTGATTTCCAAATAATCTTCCACGTTCTCTTAAAATTTGAAATCAAAAAAATCCTTTTTTGTGGATGTTTTCATCATAAAACATAATTATTTTATTTTTCTATTCTATTCCATCTTTTCTACTCCCACTTACAATTTAATGTTTAAAACAATTTTGGAAAAATGTATTTTTCAGCATTCACACAATTTACCTACACTTAGGTACTTAAACAAACTATCGAAAACCATAATTTCTTTTAGAAAAAGGTAAAAATGGAAATATATTTAAAAACCTTATTTTATTGTATTTTATCAATTTAATAAAGTCCTTATAATTTTTTGTTTTTTTTCCACTCTTATTATAGGTAGGTATACCTAAAAATATGTTAGAACATAATAAGTAATATATTTGCTAATATATCTTAACAACTTAAACATTACCCAAACTGTCATATTAGGCCTGTTTCAGTAAAAAGTAAAATTTAATCAAAACAATGTAAAAAATGCAAAGCGACACAGAATCTGTGTGTCGCCCCCTGAAGAGTCCCGGGAGCAGACATCACTAATCCGGAGAACAAAGAAGTAATAAAGGATCGTATTTTAATTTAATTTTAAATGAAAAGCCACAAAATGAGACATAAAAGATAATGCCATAAGCCCTGAGACGACAGTCGGAGCTTCTGCAAATGTACGGGGGCTGGAGGCCCGGGGGCACCGCAGAAGGGAAGCTTTCCATGGAGGCAATAGAATTCAAATTTTAAACAAGTTTTCAAACTCACCCATACTGGAAACCAAATTGCCTTGAATTGTTTATATCAATCCAATGCTTGGATGGAGGGGCGTGCTCCGAATGTAGGGCCAACCAACAGTCGTAGCTTTTAATGCACTTCTCAGGCGAGATAGAGGGCATCAAAATCAATTATTCACCTGTCCGGCGATGAACAAAAGTTCGTCTCGGAAGATGTCTGTCTTTTCTCAGCTTAGCGACTTTTAATCATGACCTCATGCAGAAGTTACTGCGTGGTTGGATTTCCAACTTGATAAATAGTTTTGCCTGTAATGTCCTGCTAATCCTCGAATATATTCGGGGGAAGATTTATTCCTTCCGAGCCCGAGGAGAACGGACGAAGGCCCCAAGGGCGATGGAAGACGGGTGCGGAAAATAACAAACAGCAATCGAATCGGTAGTTATCCCCTGTTTGCCAGGGATAACACCCTGCAAAATGGCAAGAGAATTTATTTTGGGAGCTTCAATCGGAATTTTATTGTGTTCCACTGATTTATGTGTTTGTGGAATGGCTCTTGGGGATGATGGTGACGGTGACGGTGACGGCGCCGCCGACAGGCCGAATCTCAAGCCAATGTAAAAATGGCAGAAAAGCACAACTGCAGAGCATCTCTCTTTCAATTTACACCTGCTGGGAAAATAAAACGCTTTTCATTTTCACGAGTGCCAAGCCTCCCAGGACAAATTATTCGGACGTTGATTACAAATTTGTGCACGCGTCCGCCGCTAATAGATTTTTTCGCCACGTGTCAGTCGGCTGTTGAGGATAAATGCAGATTTCGACAACAGATCTGTAAGAATACATCTCAATTCCTGCATTCATTCTTTAATACAATGCATAAATTGCGTACAATGTCTTTTAAACATGCGTGATATCGTAATAATCATAAAAAAAACCTTTTCCAGTTAAAAGTCTACTGGACTGAGAATTTCTAGAAATCTTGGTGAGAAATATCCGATTAGGGAACTAAAATTTTAAATTTGTCTTATTTTATACCTCACTCTTCCATCCAATCACGCAAAAGAATCAGGTAAAGAGAAGTGATTTTCATTTTTTTTTCACATGACGGGTACTTACATATGTGTATGTACATATGTATGTACTTTTATAAAAATACCATTAAAATTACCAAATCAATATTTAATATGAAAAAAATCCCTGAAAGTCTCTTTAAAACGAAATGATCTACTGACGAGTAAATGCTTTTAAGAGCAAGAACATCGCATCTATCAACGTGAGGCTAATAGCTTTTAGTATGGTCACGTCACGTCATTATGACAAATTAATAAGGTCAACCTAATGCTTCTCGCGCGACCGAAAAAAGAACATGTTGTAAGTACTTAGATTCAAAAAGACCTAAATTCGATCTCCTAAGCTAACCGAATATTTCTAAGCGTAAAATAAAGTGGAAAACAAAAGAAAGATGAGGGAAAATTACCTTCTGGGAAGTTTCATTTTAGTTTAAAGCAGGTTTTATACATACATATTATAAATAACAGTCAGTATTGTCTATTCTACACAAAATGAAGGCTTATAAAAGTTCAAAGTGAATTCCTTTTGCTTTGAATATAAGATTGTTTTTCATCAAAAGGATATTCATTTTAAATGCACAACTTATTTTAAAAAGAATTCGATTTAAAAAGTTTACTTGATTTGCTCTTAATTCTGTGTGTACTCTTTAGAAACTAGTCAAATTTGTAAACAGGCATTCAAAGTACACATCCTTGCTTTTATATTTTTATTTTAGATTTATTAATATTTCAAAATTTATTAATATAAAGAACTTACTTAGTATTATGGAGTAATGAAGCACAGAATCACTAAATACATATTTTAAATACTCGGGCCATCAATATTGGATTCACTAAATGCCTTGAGCTTTAACTTTTTTGTTTCTTTTTATATTTATTCTTCGTAAGATATATACCCACGCATTGACCGACGATGTGACTGGCAGTTTCAGTAAAATCGGACATGTGTCTTTGAATTTTTAGTTACTTTGATTTGGATCTACATAGCTATATATGTATAAAAGCTATTGAAAAATGTTAAAAAATATATAAAAAATATTTGCATGAAACCCTACCTTCGACTCTAAGGTCATTGACTAACACTTTAAGCATCTGACAGGTACGAAATATTAAACAATCGGAAATGTATCAAATGGCGAAGCAATTTAGATTTAATGGAAAAAATCACTTATATCAATTTACAACACTTCGAGTAAAATCCCTCAAGGGTTTGCAACCTAAATCCTCTTTTCATGTGCTCGGCTCAACGTGAAAGATGTATGATGCATAAAAAATGAGGCAATTCTCACGCACATATACGTGGAGATTTAAAATGTGGATAGACCGATGATCCAGCGAACAAGTCAAAGATTGACTTTATAACAAAAATAAAGTAAGCCCTTTTTATTATTCTTTCAAATCCCTAAAGGGAAATGATTTGGTTTGATTTTTCTTCGGCATTTAGATTGACCTGTCGTGTTAGTGAAAATCATTAATATTTACTTCAACCCCTAAACCAAATCAGACAAATGTACGGGTCACACCTTTCGAAAAGTAATGACTGAAATATTCAGGGGTATCGACAGAACTATGTTGCATGGTCTGTTCAAATTATCGATTAGGCCTAAGTTAGGAAATTGTGCGAACATATATTTGGTGGATCGAGGTTCACCGATTGTGGGCTATTTCAAGGGAAGGAAGGTTTTTGGCCAATTATAATGACAAAGGGAAGAGGTTTATGACTAGTTTTAATGAAATATGGAAATTGGAAGTGACTTACTTGCACCCGTGATTCCGTAAGACCGATCCGCATTGCAATCTCCTCCCGCATAAAAATATCTGGATAGTGAGTCTTGGAGAAGCACCTTTCAAGCTCATTTAGCTGCGCTGGTGTGAATCTCGTCCTGTGTCGCTTTTGCTTGCCGGACTTTTCTGAGTTCTGTAACATATTCAATACAAATTATTACTAATTATCCAACAAAATCAGATAAGGAAGATTTGTATATAGATAAAGTAAATATAAAAATAGAAAACAAAAATCGCAAAAGGGAGAATCTAAAAAACTGATGTGTTATTTGAATTGCTGTAGCGGTTTACTATCGATTTCAATAAACTAAAGAACTAAAACAAAGATGCATATATTATTAATTTAATAACTGCCCAATAGAGGCAGGTACATATGAAAATATTGTAGTTATGTCAATACGAGCTATTCAAGAAAAACCTTTTTAAAACCCTTAAAAACACCTTTTGCTCTGCGTATGTATCTCGATTTCCTAAATTACACGCAGTATCTTTTTGTCAAACTTTTATTAATTGTTTCTGTTAAAGCATTTTATGGATTACGAATATTATATAAATTGTAATTACTTGGTCCTGTTGCATATTGGGAGGATCGCACAACCCTCCGGACACGTGTAATCTTCCAGAGCCACCATTTGAATCCGAGTTTGGTGTTGTTGGAACTTGTCCGAAATTGTTTCCACTATGAAGAGAAGTTAATGCTGACTTCGGCAAATCGCACTCCTTTGGACCTGTAAAGTAAAAGACTTAAACTTCAGTGAAAGACGTGGTAAGTTACTAAAAAATAGACTGTTCTTTTAGCATATGAATCTAGTAGATACTATTTAATACTGTGCAGGTAATTCTGCACAATTCATAGTTTATTTTATTTTATCATTATTGATAGTAATGTACTATTTTTTGTTCGGACTGAGTGCGAAGTTGCTTTCTTAACACGTAAAAGTTTTTCATGTTGACTGCGAGGACTTTTGAACTCTTTCAAACAGAAATTTCATCTGGTACACGATTCCAAACAGCACGACGTACAAATAAAATATCATTTGCCTTCCTGTAGTCAAACGAAATGAACATGACTTTTTCTCATTTTTTCTTGCATGATACTGTCGAAACATGATGTGAACGCGACTTTTAAAAATATTTTAACACATACGTGCGATAGACGCGTTTTACTTCGTTTTTTCTTCGTTTTAACATTATTTTTTTGTAACGACGACGGCTAGTCAAACATTTGCTCATCGGAGAGGCAAGAAACAACATTTGTACTTAAGTGCAAACCTCGGAGTGTGCTGTGGTAGCTGTGATCTTACAATTCAACACAATTTCATCCAGGAACTCCTCAGGTAAGCGGAGTATAGACAACAAGAATATCTTGAACTGTTACCAGCGGCAAGTAAATAAAATTTAAGGTATGGGAGGTCAAAAATTTATTACTGTTGCCATAAAAACCTTTGGCGATCTTTAAGATGAAAATAACTCTCATTCTGTCGGAAGTAGATAAACAAGGCATAAAGCATTGTTTTGTTCTTTTAGGGTGACTCAAGAATTGAGAGTTAATAACTCCCTTAAAACACTTAACGAAGCGCTACTCTTTCAAATTACTTGAATTGGAGTGAAGGGAGCTGGGACCATGCTTCAAATCAAGAGGAAGCATGCCATTTTAATTTCAACACATAGTTGTAACTTTTGAATGAATTTCAAGGGAAACTGAAAATAAAAGATACACGAATAATGTCAATTTGCCACCTCACTTTGAATATGCTAATTAGTTTCTTATTATTTATTTCAATTGGGAATCCGGCGTATAGAGCAAATTTATGCAAGAAATTCATTTTCACATCGTAAATTATTTTATTCCATTATCGCAGCTCGATTTTATTGGTAATAACTATTGATTTTTCATAAATAATTAGGCAAAATTCGTTTTTCCAGGAGACAAATTTTATTTTAATATTAAGTCATTCTAACAAAAAATAATGTAATAATGTGGCAGTTAATTAAACAAGATAAATTAGATAGACCAATTAATCATCAATCAATTAAAGTGAGCTCTAAAAAATATAAATATTTCTGGAATAGCATATAAATATCTTCATAGGCTTATCCATACAACGAAAATGTATTCCTTTTCTTCCTTTATATAAAAATGCGGTTTCTTAACCTCAATTTCGCCAATAGGTGATCATTTTTGATTATTATTTGTTTATAACAGTGTTTAGATAATGTTACAAGTTAATATGTTTATTTTATAACACTTTCCATGAAAACTTTTACACCCCGGATTGAATTTCGAAGAACCTTTCTTAGTGGTACCACGTCATTAAACATATGTTACTATCAACATTTCATAAATATATATCTTTAGCCGTCTGAACTGGGCGTTGAGGAGTCAATGACAGTATTTGGTATTGTATACTAATAGAATAATGATAGTTTAGATTTAAAATTTAAATAAAAAACGATTTTTAATAAAAGTAGGTACCACGATTTAAAACGATCAACTAAAAAGTATAAAATAACTTCTCCTAGTCCCATACATGATAGTCCTGAAAATTTGTGATTGTGAATTTGTTATAACCTATGAAAATGTTTGTGAGATTTAAAACGAAAAATTTCGGGCGCATGCAATTATTCAACTAGTAAGATAAATGTAGTACCTAAAATAACAGGCAACAGATCGATTTCGTTACCCAAGTAGGAAGCAGAACCTTAGTAGTCAAGAAATTAATTTGCAGGGTCATTAAGCTCACTGAGTTTTAAGATTTAAGTGTTAATTCCATATTATAAATGGTACCTACTTTAAAGATTACTACTTTCAGGTGTAAGTCGTATTCGATGTTTATTTACATACAATTTTAAATCAAGTGTGTACTACACTAATGTCTTGTACGTGCGCTAATTGATCAATAATTCAATAGTTTAGGATTTGTATACATAGCTCTAAAATTGGCATCATTAGTATAATCTAAACAAGAGGACAAATACATTTCGAATACAAAACTTCATTATAATGTAATAGATAATTGTGTTTGAATATGTATAGGTAGGTACCTATTTCGGCTGCCTAGAACCGGATATTCATTATAATTTCGGAGTCAGGATTGGAAATTCTACCTCGAAGTTCATAATCAGATCCCAGCTTCAACCTATCCAGATATTTTGGATTCAGAATGATGAATCGAACTAAATTGATATTTTTGAGGTAACGATTTTCACTCCTCCTTAAAACTCAACTTGCCACACTAGATTCAAGAATACATATATTAACGAAAATAGTTAATGTTAATCGAACCCAACTAAAACTATGGGATATTTGGATCTTAGTTGGATCTGAAACTTGTTTATATAGATCAGTGACAGAAGCGAAAGAGTTAAAAAATTTGCCTTTATTTTAGGAGAATTTGTTATCCACTACGATTTCATAGCACATATTCGCAGAATGTTTTTTATTCCAATTTCTCTGTAAACGCTAAACTTTAATAGTCAATAATTGCTTTTAAACTGAAAAGTTTCACACGCAATATAACATCACTTAAAACACGCTGCTGAGTTCGCGAAAGTAAAAACTTTATTATGGTGAACACAAATTTGCACTGATCTGAGAGTAAAAGTTTCTTTTGAGCAATTAACCTTCTCTTACCTCCGAAGTCGATGGATATCATTTTTATAGCAAAAATATCATTTTACTTTGAACATCGCTGGCCGACGTTCCTCCCATTAAAAAAATCTCCACGTTTTCCGAAGTGCTAATTTTGACACGTTTATCTAGACCGAGCTACTGTCCGCGACGCTGGAAGATCCTCAATTAAAAAACCGACGTTATTTATGGAAAAGGAGCAGCTCAGCTTCCAATCGATGTCCAGCATTAACTGGCAGCGAGGTTTTGATCTTGAGAATTTTTTGAGGTCGTGATTCACACATTACTTCGGATTGTACCGTGTGTGATTTCATGATGGTGTAACATTTCTCTGTTTGCCAGGAAAGCGGCTACAACAACTTCTGTTTGCTATCGCCCACTTTTAGAAATGCAAAACGATTCGGATTTAAGTTAGTTGCGTATTTTCTTTTAGGCAACAAATTTTAAATCTTGTATTGCATTGATACAAATTTAAAATTTATAAAACAAATATATACCTATGTGTATATTGGGCAAAAATGATCTGCAGTATTATATTTAAAATAAATAAGCTAATAAATCAAACTAAAATTTCAAATCCTATATTATTTTAGTTATACTTGAATAAATAAGACTATAGCATCTCTATCATAGTAGTTTTCCAACCATTTTGTTGACTTTAGCGTTTTGTACGAAACTAAAAACTTTTCCTAGACTTGTACATTTTATTAACAATTGAAATAAACATAAATTTCAGTTCTAATGGCACCGCAACTGTGCAATTGCGGCCTTTTACACCTATCGAACTATTGTCCGCCGATAGTTGGAGCAGGTGCACGGGGCCACGAAAGTGTCGCGCTCTTATAAATTATGAGTGGCGAAGAGTTCCATTCAATTACAGCAAGTTGTTGCATACTCAGATTTAGTCCCATTCATAACAATTAAACGAGTGCAAACTTATTTAATAAATCGACCAGCAGCAATTAATTAATTAAAGTATGAATTAATGGGGGCGCGTAATTAAATGCCAACAATTAAGTCGATGCGGATTCAAATTGAATGAATTAACTGCCGGGGATTGCGTTTGTACTTTTACCATCATAACGTGATTATTGCGCGTTTTCGCGTATAGTCCACTTTATGTTTCGCGAAATCCCACAATTCCCAGTTCGTGGGAGCTTTAGTTTTAGTTTTTGCGATCCTACAGGACCAGATCCGGATTAGCGCCCGGGCCGCGACAATGCAGAGCCAGGGCTTAACATTCGGACTGGAAGCAATCCCCAACCGGCGGAGCCCGAGATTCTTTAAATATGGAAATTTATTCAGATAAAGTAACGCCTCGCAGTGGCCGAAATAATTTCATTAAAAGCGGCGTCGAGTGTTCCTGGTTGCCGGCAGGGATATCGAACGAACCAGTTACTTTTCATTACAGGACTTAAGGGAATGTCGGCAAATATCCCCTCGTTCGGCTAATTTTCCGCACTATTGATACCGGATAAAACGAAATTTCGTCGGCTGCAAATAGTCTGCTCAGGTGCTTTCTACTTACCTCCTAAAGTGGATGAATTGAGGTTATTCAGCATATTAGCTGAAAAATTTCGGATCGATAAAGTCGACAGTTTGCTTGTTTTTACTCCTTGCGCTGACGAAAACTGGAGCACTTCCAAAGATTTTTGGTGGGGGAGTTTTAATCCATTTTACACCACTTCTAATGTATCACTACTTAAAGTTTTACAAACTGATTTATGTCTGTTAGTTTCACCATCACTACATAGTTAATTCCCGTCTCTTTCTTCACTTTCTTTCGCTATACCTAAGATTTCAATGGTTTTATTAAATTTTAATAAAATTTTTTAACGCTTTCGTAGTAAATGATTGTAGAAGATGTAAATTGGGGCCTGGAAGCGCTTTCCACGCGTACTGTAGTAAATTCTCTCTCAAGGTTAATTAATTAATTAACAGTACGATTTACTATAGTTAGCACTTTATTAACGGCTAATTTAGACAAACAAACATCAAAGTCTGCCAGTTTGTTCACCTTTATTTAACATTTATTTTAACTTTTGGGAAACCAAAGGAAAGAGAGTGTTTTTTGAAGTGATGTTACGTTTGTTGTAATAAGGGCTCGAAAATATCAACAATTAATGTTTTTGTGTGGCTAATCCACATTTCATAAAAATATGGTGATTAGGAGGGTGACTTAAAAGAATATATATATGTAGGTACATGTATATAAAATTAAAAAGAAACGTGATTTAATTAATATTTAATGGAAAACTCAAAATTTTTTAATTAAGTGCTCTATTCCCTACAGAATTATAACATCCTAGTCTGAAAAAGTATCTCTTTGCTCTAGTTTAACAAAACAAAATGCAAGTTTCCTAATATTTCCTAATAATTAATAAATTCTTATTTTCCAAAAACAAATTCGGTGAAAAAAAAAGATTTTTCAGACTCCATGTTCCTCATAAAGTTTAAGATCGCCTACCGTATTTTGAAGAATCGCCATATTAGTCAATAGTAACAAATATGCAAACAAAATTTTTCAATCTCTCGTTACTTCCCGATAGATTATAAAGTTTGATTTTCGAAAAATTATATTTATTTATTCGACATGTCGACGGAGACAAGCACGCATTTGCCATGTGAACTGACAATTTTAGGCATTATTTAGTGCTTATTGCTATGTATAGGGAATTGAAATACCAAAAAATCTCTTTTCGTAATATTTAAGCTTAAATGGAAATGCTGAAAAAATTGCGGCAAATAAAAATTAGTTAGTTAATTAGTTAGATACAAGCGACCGACAAAAGTTATTTGCATATTCATCGCATTTGACCTCCAATCAATATTCCTTTAGCGTTTTCATCAAAATCCTTTACGGCACCTCAAGCCCAATTAATGCCCAAAACTAAAAATCGTTATATACATATCTACATGTATCTTTACAAATTCAATTATTGATATTTGTACCATGTGTACATAGCTCTTGAAAAATATTTCAGCCGATACAGCGAGGCTTTTTGTTAATTTATTGATAGCTAATTTTATAACTTTCTTAAAACTCTTTATTATCTTATCTTTATGATTTTGTGATGCATGAATTTGATTTCCTCTTTTTAGTTGTTTTCTAATTAATATTTAGATATAGTTATTTATGCCTTCGACATAATTTTGAAATAGAAAAAAATGGATCAAAACTATGCACCTATGTATATTTAAATTACCTTGCAAATAAATATATGTCATTAAAATAATATGTATACAGTATACATATATTAAAGTTTGAAGAACATATTGCACATCTAAGATTTGTTCGGATTCTTAAGAATTTAAGTTGAATCACTATATTTCCCTATTTTACAAAAAGACATTTTAACCAATTTGTATTGGTTACTAGCAAAGGTTACACTTTAGAAGCGCACACAAGGGATGACTATCCGAAAAAGCTTCTTGGTGTTTTCTTAAAAAGGGACCTACTTTAAAATTATTTATATTTTGAAACACCTATCGCAACTATATGAAAAGAATGCGAAGGAAGGATAAAGAATTTATGTTTCTCCAGGTGAGTATTTTAATATTATAAAGTTCCTGCGTGTATCCGGTAAGTTTTGAACCTCTCAACCTAGAACTGATATCGCTTGTTTATAAATTACATATTTCGATAACGAGTCAAAGTGTAAATAAATGAAACATCACATTTCTCTTAATGAATAATAAAAAACTTTAATTTAACTTACTAACCATAAATCCTTAGCATTTACATATTTATGGGTCATTTTTGAGGGTGTTAGAACATTTTTTATATGTTTAAGTTTATTAGATATTATTTGTTTTATCATACATTGGATATAAGTAAAAGCAAGATAATATGTTTTAATAGTTCGAAAAATCAACATCTTCCGATAGATATTGTTCGATACCCTTTAGAAGATTATATAATAGATAATGTCTAAAACTAAAAGCAGGACAGACGACATCTCTAAATTTCTTTCAAAAATCTACAGATATCTCAACCAATAATAATAATACTTTGAGTTTACTCCAAAGTTTCCGCAAATGAAATTTTGTCATTTACGAAAGGTATAGGTATGTAAAAAGAAATAGTTTTCTTCTGTCGATTGATTTGATTGAAAAAATATAGAACAAAATTGCTTTTGCCTGAGACTCCAATTTTTAAAATATACGTTTCTACACTTCAAAACGTTTATTCGCAAGAAATCATATCGCTAAAATTCCTAAAGGAGTAACATATGTATGTACCTACATATGTATATTAAATGAACAAAATCACACCTCAGAAAGCTTTCTCGTTTTGAAGTAAATTTGAATCCTAAAAAATTTCAATATTATATTTTAAGTAAAGTTAGTAAATTCTTACTGCTTTTTGTTTAAAGTCTATATCAAACATTTAAAATTTCAGGGCAAAATTCGCTCGGTTTAAAAGCACTCAGCAGGCATAAACAACTCCTAAGGCCGGGACGGCTACCTTCTCCCATCCTTTTAAATGTTGGTAAAGTCTTCGACTAAAGCAACTCGAAAATCACGTCCTTAGAAGTAGGCCGAAGAAAACGAGCTCTACGTAGAAGCTGAGGGACTACTTTATGGTCCTGCAGATTCACCGGCAGGTCATTTTATCACACAATTTTTGAGTGCTCAGAGTTCAAATGCGTTTTTCTCAAAACCACTTTTTCGTGTGCTTCATAAGTTAATTCGTAAAATATAACTTAAAAACTAGTTCAGCGATCGTTTTGAAATTTCGCACACTTTCATATAACACGATTGCCTTACCATATGAGCCTAAAATTTCATAAAAGTTATTGAAATAAAGCCTATTTCGTTAACATAGTAAAAATATTATGAAAAATTGAGCATTTTCTTTCAAACACGTACACAGCCCCCATTTTTAAATATTTAAAATAAACTAAAAAGTTATTGTGTAAAATTAATCATATTAAAAAATATAAATTTCAATTAATTAATTCATCAAAACCACTTCAAATGATAGTTCACTTATGCCCGATTTCACAGTACGAGCTTAAGTCTTGATCGCCACTCAAGTTTCCGTTTAGACATTTTTCGGTTTCACTGCTCACTATACTTAAACCGTCAAAATTGGCGGAAAATTTAATAAATTCGATAATAGAATTCCTAAATCTGAAACAAATTCATTTTAAAAACGTTTTGACTTCAATTAATGTTTTCATTCAAACTGGTTATAAGGTACTAATTCGGTAGAAAAATCCAATTGAATTATTTTGACAAAATCAAGAGTACCTACCTACCTACCTACCTAATTTAAATAAATTTGTAAGAATTCCCTATTAAGAAATTTTTATCCAAAATGCATAGGCTCTTACTCAACTAAGCGTGAAATAAAAAACAACTGTCGCAATGTGAAACCGGCTAGAATTTCTCACTAATAAATGATAAGATATAATAAAATAGTCAACAATATCCAAAAAACAATAAAATTTCAATGAAACTGTAAATTAGTTGAATGATTATTAATTCATAAAAACAAAATTGAGCGTGATCAAAACCCTTTAGGTACATAAAATGTGAACAAAATAACATTGTAAGTAATTTCAAAATCTAGGGATCTACTACAAACCGTTACAAGTAATTAATGAGTTTGGTAAACATTGGAGTCACATAATTACTAGGAATCCGATCAATTGAAATCGATTTTTCATAAGCACGACAAGGCCCCAGTTCGCACCTCCAGGCGGCGGTGGCGAAGAAAAGTGAAATCGCCTAATTAAATTGGTCCAGAGGCGTCAACGGATTAACCTTTAACTTGCGACAGGCCGGGCCCTCGGGCACTTGTTAAGTTTATTAATTTAATAAGTAACTAACAAATTTAATTTATTAGGGGTACGAAAAAAGCCCCACACATACGTGCCCCGGCTGACCCTGTCCCGGTGTTGGTGACCGGGGGCAGCTCCCAGAAGGTCTGAAGCGCGGGTGGCCCCGTCGCACACATACAACACACACACGCACGCCTGTTCGACAGGTGTTGCGTTGCGGAGCACTTCGGCCACTAGAGATCCTGACGGGCTTAGCGCACAATTGGCGTAATTAATTTGATTTAATAAGCGTTTCCATCTTTTATTACAAGACGACGTCGGGTAATTTGCACTTAAGGCCACCGGAAGCAGAAAGTCACACGTTGTTTGGCACTGTCCGCGTACGACGCTCACGATCCCACCGAAATCTCTAGACGCACTAAAACGACGGAAGCAGCGACCTCCTCGAGCTCAACGCCACGACCAACTCGCCAGAAGACGAACCGACGAGCCGCACTTGCCGCTCGGAGCGCCCCCCGCCGGTGATAAAGACAGAGATAAGAAGGAGCTGCGTGGGATTGGCTGGCGGCGTGATTTGCACCATCGAGCCGAGCGCCGTCATGGCTGCACCTCGCCTGTGCAGGGGGAGGGCTCCCGGCTGACGGGTCCGGAGCTCGTCGTCCGTTATCATGGGGCAACAAGTCGAGGAGGCTCGCGATTTTTTCAATTAATCTCAAGAATTTCCAGGCCTTCGCAGGATCGCAGATTAAAAATTCCTGGCCGGCAAAGAAGTCGCCCTGAATCGTTCTGCAGTCCTCGAGTGTAAACAAGCGCTGGGCCCCTCCCTCGGAGCTGGCAAATATGGCAACAGCCTGGGCGGTGCCTTCGCGGGGCTCGTCAGTGGCTGCGCCCTGGGGGCCCCTCGACGGTGCGCAGAAGACACTCTCACTTCCATTGGTCGCCGGCATGCGCATCGCGTCGCTGGAAGAGCTTTGGTGGCCGCTCCGGCGGGCAGGTGCACCGTTTGGAGGCTCCGCTGCACGCCTGGGCCTACCTGGCCCTACTTGAGGCTCCGGGGGCCCCGCCACAGCCATTCGCCCCCCTCGGCCTGGAATGTGGCGGCGGCATATTGAAATTCGCCGAGGATGAAGCACCAAATAAAGAGCTGATTAAATTATCCCTTTTCCTCCTGGAAGGAGCCAAGTTCATTCCCGCACGTCACTTTTTCGTTACTTTTCCGACGACTTGTGGGATGCGCTTGACGCACCCCCGACCTACCCTCGCTCCAGTCGCCACTTTTCCAGTTTTAATAATGCGCCCCCTCCTCCATTCATTTCGAGACCCGTTTTATCCCTTTGGGATAATATGAAATTTTTTCAAGGGAATTGTTATTACAAAAATTCACTTGTGCCCTCTTCAGGATTTTGTATCCAGAAATTCCGCGGTTCCCTTCCCGCGTGGCATGCGATTCGGCCCCTAGAAACGCTTTTATTCCTCCAGCTCCAGTCGCAGAACGGTGCGGGCGTCGGGATAGCGTCCAGGAGCTTTTGCCCGGGGCCCCCGCACCCTGCCCGCTTATCCATTCGTTAATGCGTTTTTAATTTGATTTGAACTGACGAGGACGAGAAGTTTTAGCCCAGTTTTCTGGGAATTGGTCATCAGCTGGACAAGAGCCCGTTTGCCAATCTGCTCCTCATCCGGGAAATGTTTCAATTAAAATTTTTCCAGCGGGAGTGTTTTGGCCTAGTTCACATGTACCTGAGTATTGGCTCTTTAATATCCACATTTTTTAGTTTTCATATAGTTACTTCACTTCATATTAACCCACACTGCAGTTACACAATTGTATTCGAGTTTCAACTAACACATTTTGCAAATGCATCTTACAAATCAGAATTTTAAATGAGTTTAGATAGGTAAGTAAATAACTGTCAATCACGTTGACGCAACCGAAATAAAATTTGCGACAACTTTAGAAAAAAATTTTCGCATTTTTCTCCCGAAATTATCAGAATTCTGTTAAAGGAGTTTGTGATAATAAATAACATTTACATTCTTGTTAGTTTAATACGTAAACGTGGAATATTAATTAATCCACAATCGGGAAAAAAAGTTCTCTCAAAAAAAAATTTGTAAAATAACAACTTGTTTGAAACTTCACTTTTTCAACAGTCTTTGGCAATGGTTTTAAGTCTCGTAAAAGTACAAATGTATTGCACTACATATTTTTTTCCTTAACATTGTTGTTATAAGGTTATAATGATGCACACACTATTTGCAATAAAGCTTTATTATACCTTTCCCCTAGGAATTAGGTACATAGATATATCCTACAGTATATACCTAACATTACTTACTTACTCTTTTTAGGTGTAATAAGTTTTCTATTAAAACCCATGGGTATTATATATGGTATATGGCATATTATCAATGTTAGAGTCTAAAGCGCGTCAGTGAATAACTGAATATATTTTGGTTCGGGTTGGAAATAAAATTTTATTGTCGCACGTTAAACCTAGACAACCTAGTGTTAATGGCATATTTCCTTAAGTAAATATTCTCTAATTTTTTAATTTTAAATTTATATATCTACGTTGGTACGGTACACGGTACACATATTATCCTAAATGTATAGAAAATTACTACAAAAGCAGAGTGAGTCTGATTCTGCAGTTTTACTATTATTATTTTCAATTTCCTTAACAAATAATCGGTTATTGAGAGCATTGATGAAACTGACTTCTTCCTCTCGAATCGAAACCAGACGTCCACGAAACCAATAATTCTATATATACTTGCATTTAAAAATAAGTATATATACGAATTTTATGAGAGCAAACTTTTAGTCTGCAAAAGTCCTTTGAAAAATCATGTTAACCTTGGGTCTGGGTCTGTGGCAAGGACGACCATCATCAGCATCAAACTTTAAAACGTTTCAAAATTAAATAATAAATAATTTTGACTTTTCCACACAGATTTGTGTTTTTCTTTAATACTCGTTTATTTAACAATCTAGGTATATGGACGCTCAAATATGTACACCATGTCTCTACCATATATTTAATAAGTTAAACATAATTGAGAGAGGCTTTTAATAAGCTAGAGTAAATTAATTAGTGAACATTTATAGTAGAGTGCATGGTTTTAAGCTCATAAATAAGTTTCGGCCTATTTTGTATCAACATTCGCTCAAGACGGCGAAATAGTGTACCTACAGCAAAGTGAACTTATTTTTAATGAAAACATAAAACACTTATGGAATAAAGGAAAAATCGTCAGCTACGAAGCAAAGCTTTTAAGGCCAGTAACAACTGCTTGGAAAGGATATTAAGTATAAAATACGCGAGATCGAAAAGGTTTCCAAAAAGGTAAAACACGTATCGATAGTAAAGGCATAATAAATCGAAAAAGAATTTTATCGTTATCGCTCGAAAGTCATTTATTCCAAAGACTATTATCCCAAAAACGTTTCGTCGACGTGATTTTATAATACTGCCATCCCGTGCGCCAGCTCCTTCGTCCTTTGTTCAAGTCGAAGTGTGTTTGCGCGCCATTTACGAGTCCAACGAACGAATCGATTTTAATGCACCAATATAAATTCAATGTCTTGCCTGGGAGTCCCATGTCTAAGTTCCAACATAAAAATAAAGTAAACACCCGAAAAACACCCTAAATATCCATTTATGGGGCGGATCGGATCGCATGCATCCTCCGACCAGAGGAGGATCTCAATTTATCCGACGAGGACCGAATTAGAGTTTTAGCGAACGGCTAAGCAGCGACGGAGTCACCGCGCATCTGAATACCAAAGCAGCCCTCATCGAAGTTGAACGAGATTAAAAGCTCAGTAAGTGAAAACTCATTCACATATATCCCATGAGGCCGCCATAAATCACTTTCTTAAATTCGACAGCGGAACGGGCGTAAGACAGCGAAAAAGTTAAAGCCTTAACGCGTCACACGAAAGTCCTTAGATCTAGCAATGATGGCGCTCTTCCCGTCGCAGCATCCTCCGTGGAGCTCCAGCACATGGGGGAGCAACTCCACCAGTCGCCTCCGTGCCGCCCCCGCTCGGGCTCTTGTCGTCAGGACGATTGACTCAATATCACAAATCCTTTATGGAAAATAAACTGCGCGAAATCTCTCCATAAATCAACTGTGCGAGATTTCTCGGATGCCCTGGACTCGGAAGGATACCCACGATTCGGCGCCATTAGACGTGGACCTTTAAGTGCACGTCTTCGCGGGATTTGGACGGCTTTGTCCCAACCAATTGAGACGTTCTCTTATTTTTTATGGGCGAAAACTTGCATTGGGCCAGATTTACGAACTGAACGTTATAAAGCCATCTGGATTTGTCCAACAAGAAAAATCTTTCATTCGAACAAACAAAAAACTTTTTTGTTAAGGTATTGGTTATACCGACTTAAACCAACGAAGGTTCAGGGATGAATATTTATTTAGATACATATAAGCCAAAAAATAGTGCAACTTTGGAATGTTAGTGTTAGCTTATTTTTTAATACTAATCCAGAAAGCAAAACTAATTAATCAAAGACAAGTAAAGGAATAAGTTTTAATAGTGAATTATATTTTCTGGAATCGAACAAATCGATTTTCATTTATGTTAAGGTTCTTAGAAGATAGTGTTCTCAAATCCTTACAAACTTTATGTTTCTAAAAAGATACAAAAAGCTTTAAACACGTATTTCTCAAAACTAAAATACTCTAACTTATAGTGGGCACTATTACAAAAAGAATATTGCAATATGTTATTAATCGGTTTAACATGTTTATATAATATTTTACTATACATTATTCTAAGACCCGTCAAAAATTTGGCATTTGAAATCATTCTTTTTCTGGCCTTAAACCAAGCAAATTAAAAGGTATAAACTAGTTCAAAATTTAGAATAACTAATTTATATAACAGAATTTTAATAATTTTACTATAAGCTAAAACAAGATAGTGTTAACAAGTGTGGAAATGTACATTATATTTTATGTTAGAACATTAAAATAAAAGTCAAATTGTTCGTTAGGTTTAATTAACTAATTATTACATTTAGACCTTTAGATCTTTGTGGCTTTGGGGCTACATACACCTAGAACGTTGGAAAACTTGCACACTTTTAAAAGGCTGTTTTTACGAGAGAACTATAATTCTTGCAACCTTGGCAGATGTTAAAAGGGGATTATTTCGAATTCACAAACCTGACAGACGAATGTTTAGTTATCTAGGGTTAAATAACTGTTGATTTTATCAATATGACGGCACCTAAACATAACTTTTCTATGCAAAATCATAGTAAACATATTGATTTTTGATTCAAATATAAATTCGCAATCCGTAAAGTTTTGATTAACCAATAATGGCACTCGACCTATATGTTATAAACGTCATTGCTTGATGGTAACTGAACACTTTTCCCAGGTGAAATATGATTAAAAGACCGCTCTTCTTGCTTAAATATCTATGCTTAGACTGTTCAAGGAAAAATTTTAACCACCCCTAAGTCTGCTTATGTAATGTTTTGCAATTTAAACTTATGAAATAAAAGACCGTAGGATACTTTTGCAGATAAAAATGGGTTTTTATAAATTTGTGCTTAAAAACGTTAAATTGAAATTTATAGTTGTAGATCCATGAAAATTGGGTAAATTTGAAGCAAATATTGTGCTAACTAACTATACAAATTAAATACAAATTTTCTTTTTATTATATACTTATTGGTTGATGGAGACCATAATAATATAATAATTATTATAATGTTCCAGAGGAAGACAGACATTTTATTTATTATTTTTGAATATATTTGGATACTTCTGAAAATTGCTTCTACTGGACTAACGAAATAAATATGTACATGCAAAATGTAAACAGGGACGAATTTAATGAAAACAACGAAATCCAATTTCAATTATTTTTAGTCTCATTAAGTAGGTTTTAAAACTAACAAATAAGTACGAAGGCAAAACAGAAAAATTGAAATTTGATACTTAAGCTGTTTTCATATACCTACATACATATACATACCTACATATGTACACGGCAAGAAAATGACAATTTTAGCACAGGTATTTTGTAATTTTATTTCTACTTACTGAATAAAATAACTGTTCAAATAGTGTGACCAATGAAAGGGGATTATTAACTTTTATTTTACACTGTGGAAAACTACATTTGCATAGCAATAATTTGCTTCACTATAGGCAGTATCAAGATACTCAACATTTTTCATTCCATTAAACTGTATACAAAAAATATATTAGCAATATTATCATTCATAGAAGCAAAGCTATCCAAATTACGTATAGTAATTATCATTTACTATTTTAGTCAGTCAATGTAAATAGTAATCTTTTCATGAAACAAAGTACATATATCCAAATTATGTATAGGTATCATACATCGTACCTACGGAGGTATACTCATATTATTTTACTCAACTTTTGTTAATTCAAGGTAATGACCAAAATATTTCGAAAACTCGTAGCTAAACGAAGGTTGTAGCTGACAAAGCCATTCCATATCTGAAGCGAACCAATTTAATGTAATATAAATACAAAACGCCATAAAAGGTAACATCAAACAATTTAATAACTTGAAAATTGACAACGCGTGCCGGGATGAAATTCCCAGGACAAAGCCCTTAGGGTCCTTCACGGATGGGTTACGTTCTTTCCCCCGGCGGCGCACAAACAGCCGGGGCTGAGACGGCCGGGGGGAGCACGTGCAGAGAGAAGTAATTTTGAGCATATTCACATGGGGCCCTTAAGCGCCCGTTTGATTTGCTCCCGTTGCGTAGTTACGGGCCGATATTGCTGCAAAGATTGCCACAGGATTTTAATAAACCTGCAGCAATAAGTCCATAGGTGAACAACGTTCGATGTGCAATCGAACTGGAATGGAACTCACTTAGGCCGGACCATATCCTGCAGCCTCCCTTTGACCGCACGCCCAATGGCCCCCCACCAGGACGAGTCCGTGCGGTTGGTCAAGCCAAGGGCTCGGATTTGACTCCGTAATTTTTACTGCACGGAAACGACTGTCCCTTAAAAGGTGTATGTCTGCACTTTTGGAAATCTCCAATTACAAAAGAGACACTTTTGGGGCTCGGACTCGTTTCTGCAAGCCGCGCGGATTTTGATGGTGTCGACCTAACAGCCGACAATAATCATAACCTTAATGGGATAGGCATCATTTTTGGTCCCTAACTGCCCAGGGATAAAGAATCAAATGAGGGGGAATTGCAAAATCAAAATACAGCCGCAGCAGTTAGGGGACAATGACTGTAATATCCCAACGTGATTTATTGCTATTCCTCGTAACAGAAGTATCTTTGTACTTTTCCGCTTGTTATATTCCTTCTTTTGTTGTGTTATTGAGCTATGCTTAATCTGGTAATTTTCCACTAAGAACTTCTTATAGTACACACAAAGTGTTTTTCCGCAGATAAGCGTTCTCATACGCAACAGGCATTATATTTTGACAAAAATCGTGACATTAAAACCAGGAGTGACCAATGATTAACACAAACATTCCACCCGGGACCGAAGTTTTGAATGTGAACCGTGAAAGTGAGATGTTCAAATTTTTTGGATATTTACTTTTGCACTTTGCCTTATTTGAAAAAATTATTAGAATGCGTTTGTTGGAAAAGACACATAACTCCTTGAGTTGCGTCATTTGGAAAGGGATGAGTTACGATTAATGTTTAAATCCGTTGTTAAGAAAATACGAACAACAAAATAAAAATCTCAAAATTCACAAGTTTTTTCTGTTGTGAATCGCACCATTCTTCCATGAGTGTCCCATCAAAACTAAAAAATAAATCTGATTCTTTTCCATGCTAAACAAGCTTAAGAGTAATTTAGAAAAAGTATTTAATTTCCGTTCGCGACATTTTTTAATTCACCAGGTCAGCTAGTCAATCTATACAAATTCAAAAACTGACTAAGACAAAATAAATGGGTTATTTCTCGACAAATCGCCAGGCGACAAGTCCAAAATCCTCACCATCTCTGAATAAGTTAGTAAAATAGTAGGTACCACCTCTGAAACATTCGTTATTATTTTAATTAAAAAATGTGCGCCATGATAAAACATTTTTGAGAAATTCTCAAACATTAAATTATGTGACTCTATCTGCTTTTACATAGAAAAAAGGAATAGTGAATTTAATCACCGTTTACATGTAACCGACCTAAATTTTTAAATTATTTTAATTTTTCCCAACTTATCTATATTATTACTTTAATCAAATTTCAAACTTCTTCAATAAAGCGTAAACCACTACCTAGTTTTCCAAAAGAAATTATCTGTTCTTAGAAAATTGTATATTACACATTTATATTTATATAACAAAAACTGCTATCCTTATAGTAAAGATGCATATTTCTGAATATTGGGTTGGTAATTGCTAAAGGGATGTAAAAATATCTTCACGGAGACAGGGAAGCCTGCGGATTAATTAGCCCTCTAACTCTAAACAATAGAGCGGGGCTGGGCGAGCCATAGGCGTATGGAAATAATCAATCTATGAGCGATGCTTTCAAAGTTATTGGGAGTTTACGTCATTGCGCTGAATGATAGATTGCTTGCGAGTGCAATCAGTCAAAATTTTTGACATCTACCAGAGAGTTGACTTATTCCTAATTGAAAGGATAATTAGAGGACATCTTCTCGCCGCGAAATAAAATTCAAAAATCCTTCTTCTGATGGGCGTAGGGACTCGACGTCGCGGTCCGCGCGAATCTGGTCCGTGACGATTTCAAGACTACGAAAATCGAGAGAAGAAACTTTTCGAAAGCACTTTTCCCATGATAGCCTCACCGACCGTTCAGATATCCTTCCTGAAAATGTTCCGATGTGGAAAACCTGAGGTAATTTGTCTTTTCGCTTTTCTCCTACTTTTAGTGCACTTTCGTGTAACACATTAGTCTTGGTTAGCGGAACATCTGTCCCGGATTTGCGATTCTGGATCTGGATTCCGGGCCATCCCGGCAGGATGGTGGTTACAATAGTCAACACAGCCGACTGCGACTGAAGGATGTTCCATTGTACACTTCCTTGGATCATGTCACCATTAAAAGTTTGACACCGTCGAACCAAGGTAAATTTTGAAAAATCGAAACATCCCACAAACTCAAGGTTTATCCTGAGGGCATTGTCACCCGCTTGCTTTCAGGACGTGATATTTATAAAAGTTTATCTACTGGGAAGGTACATGTATCGGTAGCTATGCATTTTTATTAAACTTCTATAACATCTATGCATATATCATATGAATGTTACAATGTGTACATATATGCTACACATGTATGTCAGAGATCGAGAGTTGTAAAACACTAGTGAAAACTTTTACGTTCTAACGCGGTTCAGTTTGCAGACTTTTTAGCACACATTTAACTAATCACAATTCTACAAAATCTTCGGAATTCAAATATTGCTTTAATAAATAAAAAATTTAGAAATTGTTAATTAAGACATTGGGAATCTAATTACAGGGGGTGAATTTCTACGAAATCATAATAAAATCATATACGAAAACTATAAACTTGCCCTGATTACATTTTTATTTTTATAATAATTTGTTAAAATATGTATTAACCCGAAATGTAATAGTTCCATTCGTAAAAAGTGTTGGACTAGCCAAGTAAGCTTCTTTAAATTTTGGTTTGTTCTCTATAACATATGTATACTATAATATACTATAATATTCATATACATATGGAGATCCTAAAAACACGCCTTAAATTTGTATAGAAAAAACATCTATTAGTGCAATAATGTAACACTACATTATTATATGCATTAAGAAAAATGTGAATTTTAAAATAAGCATTAAATAAATATTCTTTCGATTCGAGATGGTATCAAGTAAATATTTAATTGAATCTTACAAATCAAATCGGTGAAGTAGGTACGATATGTGTGCACATATATTAAAAAAACAGGGTGTTTTGCTAAAGTCTGAAAAGGGGTAGGTATGCCAATTGATTCTACCATGTCATCTTGATCAACGTTTGTTCGGAGACTCCCCATAATTGTACAAAGTTGACATAAACGAAATGCATTTTACTTCAAACCGTGTTTTTTTTTCAGTGTGGTATGAGAATAATTTAATCAAGTTAATTTCAGTATGATTTAAATGATACCTAATCATCAGAAAAACCACGCGCCCAAATAAATAAATTCGAGAATGAAAAAGTATTGAAAGTAAAAAGGTAAAGTTATGCACGACTAACTAAAAACCGCTGAATTTATGTGATATAATTCCTATTTTTTTCTTATTTGGTCGTGATATAAATATTTAGTTAACTATTTCAATTGATTGAAAAAATCTGTGATTAATTCGAACACTGATCATAAAATGTACAACTATACATTGCGTTTCTTTAAAACAAACTAACATTAATACTTCAACACTGTCGAAGAAAATGCACGAATTTTTAGCAGTTACATAAATTTACAAATTATGCTAATTGCACAACTAACTTTTAAAGCTTTAAGCTGTTCCTGTCCCCTCCAAAGCTCAGAATTAACATTCTGGTCCCTACTAAAAACTTTTGATTATCCGCTAAAAGTCCGAAAGTTTTGTTCTAAAATGTGGATTGAGCACCAGATGAAAAACGAAACCAGCAGAACGCTTTTAAGACTTTATCTTTGTGATTCATCGCGTTAACTACGAGATGTCGCCACGTTGCAAATTTAACACAAAGTTTTAAATCAGGAAGCGAAAACAGTTTTCAATTCAATCAAATTTATATTTTGACTAAATACAGTACCTATATTGGTTTAGTTACATATATGTATATTGTTACACTTATTGTATTGATTAGAATTACTAGTGCATTCGGTTTTCGAAATACATATGTAAAGTTTTTAAGTTGGTATCTTCTTAAAGAATGCTGAGTTTTTCAAACAGCATCGGCTATAATTTCTTCTATAATATTAAAGTTAACATATTAAAATTATATCAATTGATTTGTAAGTGTAAAACAAACAATCATCGTGAATAAAAATTTAAAATTTTAAACCTGAAAACCAGTGCGCTTTTGCGTATTCCTAAAATATTTCTGGAAACCCTATAAAAACCCTATAGAAAGTAGATCACATAAGAAAGATTTATTTTAAATTACCAATTTGAAGCCGTTGTTGATGAAAGTTAATGTACCAATGTATGTATGTAATATATGTATAATATAGAAATATTAATTCAATTTTTAACAATTGTTGAGCTTAAATGAACATTCCTACAAAATTTCAGCAGAATCTGTGAGAATGCCTCAAACTCAATTTATGCCCTGCTTTCATAACCTATTGATTACCTATGTAATTGTTAAATAATAATTTAAATGAACTCGATTTCACTTAAAAAGTAAATTACTTTTTAAATTTTTCCAGTGGTTCCTATAGTGTAATTAAAATTTGTTATTATGTCGTATCTTCCGTAGAATTGTTGCAATGATGATGTTCTATAGAGAACACTACTTTTTATGTACCATTAAGCAATCTCGTTAATTATTTCCTCTAGCAAGAAAACCCTTTTCCGACTCGCGAATGCGGACGTGGAAGTGCTGCTAATGAATGACCTATAATCCGTCAACAAAACAATTTCACCAGAGTTTAATTTCCTCACAACAGAAATTGTTTTCTATAAAATTCAATCTCGAGAAAGTTCGAAAGACAATTGGAGGTAAGCAGGAGGAGCTGCACGTGCAGTGTCCAGGAAAATGTCGGGCGAGCTCATTATCATAATTAGAAACAGTGCCAATCGCGAAGATAATTTGTAAGAAAATGAGGAAATTAACTTCCGATGTGGAAAATTTAATGGAAATTCGTACTGTTTCATAATTTCCATGATTTTTCGTATTTCGAATTTTCGCAAATTACGAAACTTTATAAATTAATGTAATTGCATTAGAACGTAATTCAAGGTGTAGTTAATCTTACTTAGTTTGCTGTGAGTGAATTACAGAAGGAAATTCGGGATTTTCGAATTTTTGTGTGAGAAATTCATTATTGTGTTTCGTACTTTTGTTTGGTTGGCGTCGTATTGTTCGATCGATCTAATTTCACAGATTTGCCATTATTTAGAACCATAAGCCACGCGCACTGCTCTTTTAAAGTCGCAAAAATCCTCTGCTTAGCATTGTTCCTCTACGGTCCTTTTCATTTGAAGAAAGGATTTCTTATGAAAGGCCAGAGGGACGTGAAAGACATCCAGGAGCCGCTACCACTGTTAGTTAATCCTCTAAATCTGTTTGTTATATTGAGAAGAGCCTCTCGATGTGTGAAAAATCTGGGTTTAGTTATTTATTGTCGTAGTCGGCATATTTCAAATTATAAAAGAAGTTACTTCATATAATAGGTGCGAAGAAAGGATATTACATTTCAAAAAACCGGATCTGCGAAATATTTGACGATACATGTCGTAGGTACATTATTTGTGATATATAGGTATATGTACCTACTTATGTACAATATAATAAGGTACAAGAATTCTACTTCCTTGGCATTAGAACTACCAACAAGTAAAAATTGTTAAGTTTAACAAATCTTACTTTGAAGGGTCAACAGAATTTTTCATTCAACATATAAATGAATATATAATCAAACAAATGTTTAAATTCATCATGTTCAGTAAAATAAAATTTGAAAAAGCAAAAATAAAAACAATAAAAATTAAATAATTTGCAATAAATGAACTCTTATTTTAAAACAAATGTATAGATTTATTTGCAGGGTGATCGAAAATTGTCATTATTTTTCAATTTTATTTCAATGGGATACAGTGAACGCGTTTTTATTGCATCATGGGATGAGAAAAAACGCAATGCCTGATACAATGCACGCGGCGCTACAGTTTTGCTGGACTGCCGATAAAGTCAAAAAATTTTAAAATGAATACGCATAAATAATTAAAGACATACATGTCGGCTATTTGGCTTTAAAAACACTCCGGGCTTTAAATACAAAATCGCTACGATTAGATAGGTACTATCCTCGCCTTGAGTGTGAATTACGCAAATCTTGTAACAATACTACAAATACATCGCTAAATAATGATATTAATATCATCATGAATAAATTATAAGCTAATTGTATGATATTATTTTCTGTAAGTGGTAAAACCCAAATTTAGCTGCTTTTGTTCTGCCATTCCTCATCTAAAATTATATTATACCTACTAATACTACTTTTAAAACTATTAAATAAAAACCACTGATCATAATATTTTGAAATGAAAAGCATAATTATTGCGAGACCCATCACCCGGAAAAGTTTCACAGTTCGCTTGAAATTCAATTCCGCACTTAAACGAATGATTGGAAAAAAGGAATTTCTCTTGAGGATTATTAGATTGAGTGAAATTGACGAAAATTCTTTGGACTTTTTGTCACAGTCACTTTTGACTACTACCCCTCGGGTCATATTCGTTTTGATAAGGAACCCCTCCTGGCCCCCAATCGAAGCAGACACGGCCCGGCCCTCCGCATGCTGCGCGGGACAGTTCTTTGCAAATGTAACCAATTTGAGGCATTAAACCTGTAATTTGGTATTTCCTTTCCTGCAGCCGATTTAATAGAGGAGGCCCGCTGTGAAAATTATCAAGGGTCGTTTTGCTCGCATTCAAAATCATTACAGAGCCTCTCCGGCCGGGATGTTTTCGCTTTTCCTTCGGGGCGAACTTTGTTTGTTCTGTCATAATATCCAGGGCCCAGCAGCGCCCTGCGACTACGAGTGTGTTCGACATTTTCGAGTTATGCGAACCCCGAAAGGTCCCCTGTTAAAGGTCCGCCATCGATGGGAGCGCTGATGACTGTCCTGCGGGGTGCATGCAGTACCAAATTATAATTAGGCCAGGATTAACTTATTAAAATGTATGTACATCAATCATTTCACTAATATCTAATATCCAATTTTCGATTTTGAGGTTTGAGTGGATTCTGAGTCACCCAATTCGATTCTGTGTATCATAAATCCTGCTTTTCTTAATAAAAGACTTTTCAAGGAAAAGGTTAGTAGGTACTAAAATATGTGGATGTCATATGAATTCATATATAAAAACTTACCCCAAAAATTTGATACCTATGTATGTTATCCACAAACATATTTATTTTCAAAACTCTATTCTTTGCGTTTGCGGTGCATCCTCGACTAAGTGTCTTTTTTAGCATTTCAAAGAAAGTCAAACGTAAGTTTTAATAAAATTCAAAATCCATGACCTCAAAATACCCTTAGTTATATACTAAATTCTACTTAAATTTATTGTAATGTTCAAAATTAAATCATCATGCTCATTGTACAGCGTTATGATTATCACATATTTTCAAATTTCATATAACAAGACACTTCTCAACGAAAATGAATTCGCTCTTAAAATTAGAGGCAAACAAAGTATGTATTGCAGAAATTTCGTTGAAAATGTTTTCTGTAAATACCCATATGGAAATTCAAACCCATAAATAAAGTGATTCATTGATCTTGTCTCTAGGTACGAATGTGAAATATGTATTTTATTTTTAATTATCAACCCTCTTAAAATCATGAATTGGAGATACAAAGTAGTAGCATATATGCCAAAATGGGAACATATACGTTAGTAGGTTTCTTCATACGTGGCAAAACAATACCATCTGCAATCTATGTCTCTGACAAAAATTCTTTGTTATTTACAATAACCAGAAACTCTCGAATCAATTTGCAAACCAATCAAGTTGTATTTTCGAAAATACCGATGTCCTCCCATATCCCTTCATCCAAACAAATTGTCATTGTCATACTAAAATGGTACAACAAATCTCGCATCCTTCCTCGAGTACCAAAAACTTTATCTGTGCAAAATCCCATGGGCGGTTTCATCTCAAATTTCCATTTGGGGATTGTTGCAATCAGACCCAATCTTGGGACCTAATAGAATTGAGCGAAACATGCATCGGTCCAATTAAGACGATCAATGGCCTCAACTGGAACGTAATTTCTCTGTGGTTAAGGATAAACCGAGCGACCATTGTGAGTGGATTGATCCTGTAATTGCTTATTAGACGACAGAGTCATCACCAGAACCTCCCACCTGATGGGAGACTGGCATATGGCTCCAGTCGAAGGAAACCGGTGCAGAAGTTGCAACTAAACAAAAGTTCAAAGAGAGTTCAATGGATGTTGTATCTAAAAACTTACACGTTGTTGTAAAAGATTTATCATGCGAAAATAAATTTTGTATATAATCCATCAAAGAAATTGTTATAGTGGAATAATTTTCTGGATTATTTTTGAATTATACTTTTAAACACGGCAAACTGTAACTTGTGAAACTTCAAATTTTTATATTATACAAAGTACATTTTCAAATTTTTTAATAAATTGTTGTTACCTATGTATTGCTAAATAGTTAGGTAGGTATTTATGTCTTTTCTGTCCTAAAGTCACCGTGCCAGAAATGATTTTACAGAATGCGCGAAGGTTAAGTGACTTTAAATACCTTCTTATACGGAAAATTAAATCAACATTAATTTTAGCAAGACCACCATTTTATCTTGGACAAGTCTTTTTCAATTAGCTTTAATCTTTGATATATTCTTATAAGATTTTGATTAAATTTAAACAAAATTAATTACATACCGAATTTGACATTAACGAAAGTCGGAAAAGAGTAGATTTTCAAATATCCTCGTGATTGTTTACTTTATAAAATTTAAAAAAATTAAAAGCAAGATATTTTAGGGCTGTTTGAAAATTTTTGTTTAAATGTAGGTATTGCAGACAGTTACTAAATAAGGCATTAATTCTAGCATAGAGTTTCTGCTTTGCAATTCTGGAATAAATAAAAATTTGTTGTAAATTCATGATGTACATATATAATCGCTCTATTGGTGCTGTCAGCAGTGGTTTGATTTTAGGCACTTCCCTCCGGAGCAGGACATTAAGACGTGATCAGATAACGAACGCTTGTTAAAAGTGTTATGAAGCACTCAAAAAACGAGGAGGATGTGTTCCGAACCGCCGTCCGCCCGCTCGCCGCCCGCCGCCATGCCGCGCGTCCCGGAAGATTTCCTTGAAATGTGTTCACAGCAGCAGAAAATGGAAAAAGGGCGGTAACAATCACAATGGAACTCAAAAATGCAACCAACCGCATAATCCGACTTAAAGTATTGAGTGGTTTGTTATTGTTTGCGAGGACAAAGGGCCACGAAAACATCTTTGGCAACAGCGTCACCGTAAACAGAGCGAACCGATCCGGGTTCGTGGGACAGGGCTGCCAGGCACAAAGGGCCTGTGCTCGTTCACACCTCGGGCAGCGTGATTAAGTACTTAAAATCCAAATTATGGGTAATGGGCCCGGCGACATGTGCGAGATGCGTCAATAAGGAGTATTGAATTGAAAGGAGCATTCTTCCCCGCGCAAAATGCCGGTAAAAAGGGTGTGTTCAAGCAAGAAATTGATTCGCAGATCTTGTTATTGAAATGTGGGGGAATATTTTCCTTCAAATTGTGATTGGTTTATTTACTCCAGTTTCTGGGAAATTGCTTATTAACTACTTGCCCGCTAAATAAGCCACTTTCAATACTAAGCTCTTTGAATTAACCTTTATTTAATCACTTTTTCAGTCCAGTGCTTGGAAGAACGTATAATTTAACTCAACTAATATAACTCTATATAAAAATCTTTAGTGAGCACTTTTGACCGTGAGGACAATTAACTTTTTAATCTATTTGTCAAAATTAAGTGATGAATAGTCCTGTCTATGTTCGAAAATTAAATGCAATTTTTATGCCGCACCAAAATACAATGCAGCTGATGAAAAAAAAAGAATTCCGTATATCTTATAGAAATGAAGGAATTTGATTCAAAATAGTACGAAATAAATTATTCAAAATAAGTTGAAGGATTTATCACATAAAATGAAAATGGTGTTAATGTTCGTTTTATATAAACTGTTACTATACTACTCGCCATAAGAAGTTCCACATTATAGATACTGATTACATACCGTGCAACATAGCCATACTATAAGTTTTAAAAATGTGGAAATCTATTTATTGACTTTAGGGAGCAATTTTTCTATTTGTCTAATTGTTTATTCCGTTTAATACAAGCTACAATGAGCGTGGCATATTTATGTTTCTAAAAAAATAACAAATAAGAACATTTGCGAATCACACGTGCCACGCTGCGATCATTTTTAAAATCGGAGGAGTGATCAATGCCCACCGCTGTTTTTTATTTGTCGGGTAATACGAGGACAAAAACGAGCCTTCCCGCTGGTATCAGCATGGTTTTCAGCATCTGTCTAATTTTCTGTAAATAATTACGGGTTGTCGTTTGATGGCATAATTTGATACAAAACATCAACCACCCATCGATGTGTTAAATAAGGGCGATGGGTCTGTGGGTCTGTGTGTGAGCGTGCACCACCACCACGCCACCGCAGCGGGCATCCAGGAACTGGAGTTGAAACACTCGTTAGCCAGGTCTAATTAGATTCCGAGATTTCGCGTTTGTTTCACCCACGTCTCGGTGATTTTTAACGTTTTACTCGGAGGCCGCAGTGCAGGCCTTCAACCGAATTCGAAAATCTCACTGCCCGGGGCGGTTTTCTCTGTTCCGATTAATCTTTGTCATGCTCTGCCCCTAAATCCAGCTCGATCCGGGAAGGGTGTTTAAGGGACAAAAATTGCGAATTTATTATATTACGAGTCATAAGTAATTAAATTTTCGTTCCCCACGCATTCCAGTTTTAAATTGATTTTCTAGCGCAGAGAGTGGTCGCCGAAATTTTTACAAAGGTTAATGGAAAGTTTGTAAAAATAATTATCGGTCGACTGGAGATTTGCAGGGCCTGAAGGGTAGCTCCTCGCATCCCATCAAGCCCTTATTCTTGATTAAGTTTAGCGATTCTCCCGGCAAATGTCCAAGAAAAGGTCTGTTGCATTTTCCTCTCAGGTTTAGTGCCGAAAGCGGCTGTTTCAGGAGACCATTTATATTCACTCGAGTGCAAAATTGAATTGGGTCGACCTTATTGAAAAACTCTGTTAAGTGAATTTCACCTGAAGTGATCAATAAAAAGTTTTTCCTGCCAACAACAAAGCGGGAGCACTCCCATCAAGTCAAGTGGATACGCTTCGTGCGAAGTAGGCGCCGGGTGGGCGGCGGCGCGGCGGAGCGGGGGGCGCTTTGCCATCTCAAAGACCTTTAGACAGGGGCGGATTAACCATTTTGCCGCCCGTAGGCCAACTTAAATTACCGCTCTAATTTTGCCTATTAAAATTTTATTATTTATTATTTATCTAATTAAACAAAATTACTCATTATTGGGGGGGGGGGGGGGGGGGGGGGGGGGGTGCAGTTTGTGTAGGATTTTTTCCTACGCTGAGGGCTCCGAATTTTTCTCCGTGTATGGTTTCAAAATTTTTTTTTAATTTTTGGTAACCAGTTTTATTTTAATCATCAGTTTCATTTTCAAATTCACTAAATATACAACAATTATAATTTTTTTTAATTAGATAAAAACTAACCCATTTTCATCAGCGACATTTGCAAATTGATTACTATTAGGGACCGACGATTCATTGGTTAGCAAGGCTGAAGATTAATATATGCCACTGATGCAGGAAAAGGAAAAGAAATGCGCACGAAGATTATTCACGCATACGTATCTAGCTACAAACTTCGCTCACCCTCATGTGGATCTTCAGGTTATGTTCCATGCGCGCCCTTTGATCCTTGTATTAAATTGGGGCGGCAATATTTAGAATGTTTGTATTTTAAAAATTAATATGAAATTTTAATAATAATTCATTAAAGTAATTTAGAATTTTATTTGAAATTTTAGAAAAATTTTTATTTTATTTATTTCTTTTTTTATGGAATCGAAAAACAAAAATTTTTTTTTTGATTTTTGCCGCCCCTTCAAATTTGCCGCCCCAGGCCTGGGCCTGTTGGGCCTGTGCGTTAATCCGCCCCTGCCTTTAGAAGCATCGCACTGTATTTTTATGGAAAATAAATTGGTAAACAATGTCGGGTAATACTTTTAAATTTTCGCAACATTAAATGACTTTTAAATTGAATTCTTCTTCGTCGGGAATACTCTACTCTGTTAATAATTTCATTATAAACAAAAAAAGAGCGTATCAAGGCGTGCACATCGTGTTCGCGCAAAAGGGCCTGTAATCGATTTAGTACAAAATCGCTTTAAAACAAAAATTATTTCCTTCTTCCGTAAATCACAGCATCGTGAATTTAAATAGAATCACTTACATTGATCAATATGCATTGCTCGTAAAACTGCTAAAATTAGAAAGAAACGTAATTTACTAAAACTGCACAAAATGCATTAACGTAATTTTTTAACAATTCATATGAACATACATATGTATTTTCATATACCGGGATATCATTATATAAATTTGATACTGAATAACTAAATACATACATATGTATATATGTATGTATTTCACTCTTTTGAAATATATACTGCTATTTACTTACATATATTACATAAGTAGGTATATAATTTTATTCAAACATAATAACACAACTTCCAAACTTCATCATTTTCGTTTCTAGTGTTAAATTATCTTTTATAATCCTTCTACTATTTTTCGGAAAAATATGGTTAACATCAAAACAAATCGAATGTTGGTCAAATTTGAGTATTGGTGAAAACATAACGCCAGGGCCGCGCCGCCCCTGTGTGCGAAGTGTGCGGTGCACACAGGCGCCAGGACATCAGGGGCGCCGTGAGGCGCCCCTGCTTGTCCGATCCAATGAAATTCAAAATAGAGCCGCCAGGAATTCCCAGATTCACTGAGTGAGAAAAACTGATGTATAGGTACTATAGTTGGAAATGCATCCCTCGATTTGCGGTTTCACTCAAATGGCTGGCCTTTTTGATAGTTCTCTCGTAAGGAGAGTTAAAATATGGAGAATATATGTATTTAGCTATGTCTATTTTTTTAGGCGCCTTCAAAAATCTGCAAATTAAAAATTTGTAGTTATATTGAATTGCATCCTGCACACTTATACCATATTTCCATTTCCCGGAAATCGCGAGATTTAGAATAAGCGATTTAAAAGTGTTTCCATCTAGTAGCGTGGTTTCATTTGATATTTGATATGTCAAGTATCATATTTAAATTATTTTCAACAAGTTTTTTTGCATAAAAAGTTCACGTTAAAATGATTGAATATCAACAAACTCTTGTTAGCCAACAATTAGACATATTATATTCTATTTTTTTTTGCCACTACTTTTTCTATTTTGAATCAATAGATGAAATGACAGTCATAAATTTGTCAATTTTAACGCCTGCTGAATAGTGCTGAATAAACTTTTTGAGGATGCCACAATGTCTCCATGAATATGAATATGCAAGTAGCTTTAGATGCTTTATCGGAATTAAAAATATATAATAAATATTAGAACAGACGAAATTTTCATAAAATTGTGAACAATGCCAAAGAAATTGCCGAAAAATTAGGTATATAGAATCTGAATTTGAAACTTTCTGACCCCTAAGACGTCGTAAAATCACAAAAAATTTTGATTACGAACACGAAGACCAAGCTATAAATGACCCAAAAAATTCATTTAAAATTAATGTATTTTGTTACATATTGGATCAAGCGTTGTTCTCCGTTGACGAAAGATCTTGTTAAATAATCAAAACAATATTTTTAATTTTTTATTGAAATTAAGCAATGTTCAAAATCACAACCAAATAAGGACCAGCTGTAATCGATTACAGGAAAAATTTTCTGCAAATGATTCATCGGATATTGATGCCGATGATTTGTTTGAAGAAATTATTTCATGTCAATCTTTATTCAAAACATTCAACAATGATATAGCGAAAATTCTTGAATTTATATATTTAAATAATTTGACAGCCGTGTGCCAGTCACAGTAGCAAGCGCAGAAAGATCCTCTTCCAAATTCAAATTGATAAAAAATTACCTGCACTCAACATGAGCAAGGAAAGGTTAAGTGATTTGGCAACATATAGAGGGAGCCATATTAAAGCATATATCACATTATTAAGGATTTCGCAAACAGAAATTCTTTTTACATTTTCAACCCTTGCCCCTTTCGTTGTGCAAAATACAACACATATTATATGTATTATTACTTGTTGTTAATTGACTCTTTGTAAACATGTTGAATAAAAAATTTAAATAATTTAATTTGTGTTTGCTCTATATAAGAAAATAACAGAAAACAAGAGGCGCTTTATAGGTTTTGCACACAGGCGCTGCTAACAACCGGCGCGGCCCTGCATAACGCAACATGAAATGACCTCGAAAGCCTCAATCTTTATCCAGAGAAATGAAATATACGTTCATTGTAAAACTTTGGCTAAGGATATTGGAGAACAAACAGATATTCATTGCAATCAATTGGCAAATTTCCTGTTCTTCTGGATAGTCAAATTACGAGTATAACCTAAAGATGAATTAAATTTTTGTACAAAACTATTTGTTCCTTTCAAAATCAATGACTTACCAAAGTGATCTCGTATATTTTTATTGCACTTACTTAAGCTTCTCTGAGGAGTTGCAAAATAAATTCAGTGATAAATGCTGCTGAATTTCCGCGAGTCTGAAATTTGTTTAGTTTGTCGTAATTGAGTTACAACCGCACGTATAAATCAACAGACGTACATACATATGTGCACAGGGCCTCATTAACTGAAATTTCTCGGGAAACGTAAGCCACAAACCTCCCGTCCCGAGAAGCCATTTGGGGAGCTGCTGCGGAGCACCCCCCAGCCGCATTGCTCCTGAAAACCGAAAATTCAGACCTACGGAGCTCAATAAACACATATTAATTCGTAATTAACTGGGATGGCGCCCACACGCCCGACGTCAGAGGAGCCCTCTGCAGCTGAAGGGGTTTACTCGTGTTGTTATATTGAAATTCATCAATTAAGTTTCCTACAAACTATTATCTCGTTTAGAAAGCAGATTTTAATTAAATTTGCAAATCAAACCACATGCTGAGGGCGCATGTGTTTGTCTGCGCCAGGACGGGCAGAGTGTTCGCAAAATGGGATCTAAGTTAATGAAGATTTTGCAGTGGGTGTTCTTTGTGTAGCTGAGATGAGGAGGGCTCGCGGAATGGGGCAAACGCCTTTATTCCGTAGAGTGACGATGGCAAGTTCTTAATCATCAATTGTTAGGAGGAACGCCTTTTGAGACCTGAACCCCGCCATATTATCACAGGTCCTTTACCCACATCCTTTTGCACCCGAATTTAATTCCAATAAAGTAATTTCTTGTCATCCCCAACAGCCGGATGACCAACGACGGTAAGGATGACCTTTTTAGTCGAATTTGTTCCAAAACGTACAGAAAATAATTAAACCCTGTGTGGCCCACTCTGACCCGGTCCAGGAGGAGCCTCCATCGGAGTCTGGAGGACCTCTAACAAGTATGACGATCGAATAAACCCAGTTATCCCTTTATTAAATATTCGGGTGTTTGTACCCTCGATTGAATGGGGCTTTAATAAACTCGGAACGGGTGCGCATCCACGTCCACGCCTGCGAAGGGTCCGTTCGAGGAAGGCAAAATTTTCGAGGAAACCCTCGCTGTGGGAAAGTCCTGCATGAGCCCGCTGACTGGCGGGCAGCTCGACTTTTGGGGGAGCCAGGAACTCGAGCTCCGACCTGTCCCCAGCTCGAAAAGTTGTTTTGATAAAAACAAATCATCATCAAATTACGTTTCAATTTGGTCGCCCTGGAAGCGCCTTCCTCCTTTGCCCGTCCCTCCCGAGCTGTTTAAGCGCGCTTTTGCGGGCGTTTCAACCGCCAGCGTCAACTCCTCGTGCAGCATTAATGAGGCCCACTTAAGGGTTTTGGGAGGATTAAAAAGGTAAAAGTGCTGCTTGCCCTTATAAGCGAACTTAGCCCAGGGGGATGAGGTAGGCCTTAGTACTCGGACTGGGGGATTGTAGCAATTTAGGTTTTCTATTATTTTGCTAGACCGCCTACCCATCAGCGTTGGAGGAAACGCTCGAGATTTTTAGGGGAGGTTAAATAACGAGACCGTGACAGACGGGGTGGGTGTAACTATTTACAAATCACCGGGGAATATCGTAGAAATAATGCATAAATTTTTAACTTTGTTACTTTTCATTTCATTTTCGGTCGAAGTGATTTTTATTGCCTGAGGGCTAGCTCCTAGAATGGAAAATATTAAAGCTAATAATCGTCTTTATATGTAAGTAGGTATATATTTTTTTCAAAATCAGTTTTACATACTCAGCTAACTAAATCACTGACCCCTTAGCTTCAGATTTTATATTCGGTCCGCTTAGAAGAGGTTGGAGTGAAATTAATAAGTTATGAATGTGTATGTCTTATTACTAATTTCATGCCAAGACCAAAATTCGCCCTATATATTTAACAAGCCTTTACAATAACCTTTAAAAAAATGGAGTTTTTGAAGCGGTAAAAATTCTCTAGTTTTAAGAATTAGGTATATATACGTGCTAGAGGAATTATAAAATGTGTCGATTTCTAAAGGTACGAATTGTCCAGAAATAAACCCACAGTTATTAAATAAAGTGTTTGATTCCAGAATTTTAGAAGACTAATCATTATAGAAACAGTTTGGCGCTAAAATAAATTCTTTTGTATTATTGTTTATGCAGGAAAAATGTCATATATTAAATTCATTTCGGGGAAACTCCCTGCCAGGGCAGGTACATAATGGTGAATTTTCTGGTAAAAACATTAAAAAACTTGAACATCTGAGTTTAAAAATTTAGATAGATTGTTCATTTTGTTAAAATAAACTTATTATTTTATTATTTATTACGATTAAACTGGGGAATTTTTTACTTACCTATGGGTTATTTTTATTTCATTATTATTAGAAATGTCATCCAAATACTGTCAGAATTTGTGACACACCAATTTTGCTTGTTGGATATTTTTTTTACTGTGTAAAAGTAGATATGTGAGATATTTTTTCTAGGAACTGAACTAGGTTCGGGACAGATTATGTTGAAATTTATTATTTTATACGTTTCACTAAGAAAGAAAACTACGTACAAAATTAATTCGGAACAAAATATTTGTTTACAATATTTCAAGCATACATATATAGACATTTCATCAGAAATCCAAAATTTTCCCTAAGTATTCTGTGTTTTATTATGTGCAGTGAACTGCGCAATTAATTCGCAATACTATATTAAATAAATTTGTAAGTAGAATTTATTTGAATCTTTTTGTACAAGTTGTAATAACTAACATTGCAAGAAAAACATTTGGTCTTGCAAAAGCTCCACTTTCAGTTTTTTCGTATGACCAAAACAAGAACAAAGTCTCGATTTTGCAAGCCGAGTCTTGATCTTGGTATCGTTCTTCTAAAGCGAGTCCGGATTTTGATATTGCTATCGCAGGTACAGTTTTGGTGTTATTCTTGATCCCGGTCTTGTACATATGTACTTTGTGAAAGACCAAAACAAGGATTGCACGAGCAAGACCGATTCAGCTATAAAATGAGCAGACTAAAAGGAAACGTCTTTAAGATAGTAAACCTCACTTATGATCTTCCTGGGATGACTCTGCAGAGTTCTTCAAAGTTAAAATACATATCTACATAAATACGAGACAAAAATCAAGATTATCTTCCAGACTAATTTTGTCTAGTTAAAATTAGGGTTTCTGCACTGAGAGAAAAATTGTGAACAAAAATTTGTTTTCTTTTTAAATTCGTGAATATCCATGATTACCTACGTTAAAATCATATTTGAAGTTTCTTATTTTAAGTACGCTTTTTTTCTCTCAGTGTGATGTTTAGTTTCTTTTTTAATTGAACTTGTTTTAGAAATTTATATTATTGAGGTATACTCGCAAGAATTAGGTATAGGTACACTAATATATTTTGTATCCTTAAAGCCCTCCGTAATTTAATCTTACGCTACAACCGAAGAGGAAAACTGGTTCCTGTTCGTAACAAGGTGCACTGAAATGAAAATTTAATTGGCCACAAAATCGTGTCCTGTCCAGGCACAATTCACCCAATTACTAAAATAAACCACTCCTGCCCCTGATCGGTCCTTAATTGTTTTTCCCGCACCGGAGCCGTGTGAAAAGAGCAACTCGCACGGGGTCACAGCGGGCGTCTTCTTCTTCATTTTGGTCCAACTTCTTGCCTGACAAGGCACATTTCTTCCTATTTGCTCTAATTCGCAGTGCAAACTTAATATTTGAGCAATTACGCCGTGAATTACGGCGGACAGGAGGTAAACAAAAATGGCTTTATCCTGACAGTCCTAACCTAACTTGAGGCCCTGAAGGAGCGGGCGGCGCTCACCAACACCAACACCACCGACCGGGGCCCTGTTGTAATAAGTTTCATTAAACATTTCACCCGCCAAGGGGAGAGGGGTGGCCACCCGGGCCCGAGATAACGGGACGACTACGGTTTCGGAGGCAAACTTGTTACTTCAGCTGGCTTTTTTTACAACGCTGGCACCCCCACGCAGCCGGCCGTCGTCGTGTTTTGTTGCGGTATAATGGCACCTTTGCGTAAACAAACCGAGGACCGCCCGTTAGCCGAGGGGAACCAGCGACCGCTCCCATTGGCTGGGCCACGCCAAACATGTCGTCTAGCCCCGCCCTTCCCCTGAGCGACCGGTGGTGGGGCGAGGTTGTCTACAGGCCGCAGCCTCCTCCCCAGCACACGAACGACTCCTTCCCCCTCCCCACCGGCGACGGGATGTTCCCCTTTCGACCGCGCGCTTGTTGGCTTGTTATCTGCCATTGTGCGGCTGCATTGAATTTTCTCAATTTCATTACCCGAAAACGCTTAGTCGCGGGGCGGGGGCGGGGGCGGAGGCGGGCGGCGTCTTGGGTTGGGGTGTCTCGCTCGCACCCGGGCGCCTTGATTCGGTAATGTGCACGCATTGACTGATTTCGAGCTCGTTTCGGGCCATTTGAGGACACGGGGCTCCACTCGCCCGGTTAATGAGCATTTAATGCACGTTCCACACGGCCGGCGTGACGCCCTGGTCCTCCCCGACGGCGCGCTCGTGTGTGCTCTTCGGCCCGTTCACACACGCGGCCCCGCACAAATGTTTTTTGGCCCCCGTTCCGCTGTGTGCGTTAAATTGGGCTCGTAATTAATGACATTAGATCTTTCTCTTTGATGCTTCCTTTTCCCTGGCCGAGCGAGACGCCGCCTACCACCGCCGCCGCCGTTTCGGTCGCACTCAGGTGGGGCTGGGCGCGGGGCTGTGCGGCTGCAGGTGATTAAACTTCCAGCGGAGCCCTAGCGCTGCTTTCTGCTGCTAAATTAGTACAAATTATCTCATTAGGTGCGTTATGAGCTTCGTGCCAATGTAAATACCTCGCAATTTTTAATATTGCGGTCACAGGTGCGGTGATCTTTCGCTGGAGCTGCTTCTGTCTTTATGATAATAATAAGGTGTCTTGGTCATTTGATTAGACATTTTATTTATTATTAGAAAATTATCAAAAAATTAAAAGTCCCTACATATCCAAGAACAAAGGTTCTTAGTTTTTATTTGACGTTACTTTAATTAATTTAATTGCAGACAAACAAGAAATTTTACAGAGCGAAAATGGCGAATGTCGACATTTACAATTATGTAGGTACCTATACCTACCTCAATAAAGCAAACACGAAAAAACATGAAATTTCTTAAGCTTTTACTAAACAAATTTATTTCATTTTTCTTACCTATAGGTAACTGCTGTAAAGCTGAACAATTAATTTCTTTTATTGGATTTATGCATGAATAAAGTAGTAAAGTAACTAAGTAAATTTTAAATCGTAGGTATAAGAAGAATAATAAATATTCTATCAATCAAAAACCTAGATTTATTATACTTAGGTACACCGTGAACAATCAAAAAATATTAATATAAATTCAATGGAGTAGAGCTATATCACCAAGCTTTCATTCCTAATAAAATGTAGGTATATACCTATACATAATGTAATAAATTACAATAATATTATTTGAGAGTTTAAAATAATTAAGGAGTAATGCAAGTATGTAGATTTATTTTAAGGTAGCTGAGAATGCAGATGAATAAGTACCTAAGCAAAGGGCCACTAAAACCTTTTATTGGTGAGAGACAAGCAAAATTCAACATCCATTTAAAAGACGAAATGTAGACACTTCAAAAATTTTAACACAAGCATCCGGTTTATCATCATCTTAAAACTTCAACTTTAAGAACTACAAAAAAAAATTTTTTCAGTTCATATAATTATTATCAGGAAGTATCTTTCGGCTGTACCTAAGCTTTTTTTCGAAGTGATAGGTATTTTGAATATGTACGTACAGTAACCTACCTACATTATATATATTTTACATAGATCGTTTTTGTGAATATCATCAAATAAACGAACGAATATACTATCGAAATCGAAAAATATACACCTCTTCTAATTTCTTAAGCTTAGGTTTATGAGCTTTAACAAATCATTATTGCTTATTTCAATAAAGTTTCATTGCAAATACTAGATGTAAATGCCTTAAGTTAAAGATGTTTTTTCACTTTTATGCTAAAAAAATCTTCTAGAATTCCAGAAATGTATGAATTAAAGGTAAATATTGCTTGTTGTGTTGTGAAATGACAAATTGAAGTATATAATGTCGTTTTTGTTATTAGGTATTATATTTACAGAAATCAGATTGAAACATCTTTAATTTAAGAATTTCGAACAATTTCGTGAAAGCATTTTGAAAATATGGAGAAAATCTACCTAGAGTTTTGTAACTACCTAAGTGCAACAATAAATTAATACGTAAGCTAATAGCTCTGATAAAATAAGGTTTTATCTAATTGTATAAATGAGGTAAATTTGTACATTTTATTAAGAACACATTAAAGAAGCAAAGAGTATAGGGAAAATACAAAATAATTACTTTAAGTAATACTAATTACCAGAAAATGAATGGGAAAAAAGCCCGATAATTAATCAAATTGTTGACGTCTTCTAATTTCAACTATTGATGTAGGTATACGAATTTTCGTGGCCCGTTGGTCCACTGTGCGCTAAAGTTCAGATTGCGTGGAAAATTCACAGAACAAATCTGGCAAATTGCGTGAAGCACCGCGACTACAAATAGGCCTATTTTTGGTATCGATCCGTCATCGGAGCTTGCCGGGTCCACGGACAATCGGCGCAGATTTCCACCTCCGAAGCGCGTAAAATTCAAATTACAAAATGCTACAAGCCACAGAGCATCGAGCGCCACCTAGAGGATTTTCGAATGGTGATGTGCCGCTTTCGGTCCTCCAGCGTGTCGCGCACTTGAGAAAAACAGCGACTTCCTGAGTACATAACTCGGGTTAGCGGCACGGTTTCAGGGTTTAGGGCTCCGCGCGCCGGGCGAGGGGCCCTCCGGAGGCAGTTCCCCTTAAAAGGTTTTGTCAGCGACCGGGCGAAGGGATGAAGGAGTCCTTCGCACGCGCCCTGCGCACTCACCGCCCTCCTCAGGTGTGTGCGTGCAGGCCGCGCCTGTGGTGGTGAAGGTGGGCTGGGTGAGCCCGAACCCGCCAAACGACCGCCCCGTCGGGGCCTTGTTTATCCACCAAATCCACTCACCTTCTAGACGTCGGCTTACCTTTTCCGCGAGAAGTTGTTTCTTAGCTCGTTCTGGACGAAAGTGTTTCTAGGGCTGGGTTCAGGCAGTTGACTCGACTCTGCCGCGGGGATTTTTCCTAGTGATTATTTTAGATGCGCCTTTGGACTGCGAAGGAGCCGACTTTGGTCCTTTCGAGCGGAACCCTTTCGCGTACGGATAGTGCACGAGTTGTGATTTAAAATAATATTTAACTCGTCGACAGATTTTGCAATCGGTCAATTGCACATTGAGCGGGGCGCGGTTTAGCGCGTGGTATCCTGCGAATAATCGCTGTGTTGATGTGTAGTACAATTGTGGCGGGCAGTGATTGCAGTGATTCGAGAGTTACCCTAAAATGGACATTAAGCCACCAATGACGGATGTACAGAAGCAAACGTTCCAGCACCTCATCGAAAAAATCGTCGCCAGTAACAACAAGTTCCCACCAAAGGAGATCGAAAACCTCCGGGGTCTGTTGGAAAATGTCCGAGACACCAAAAACTTTCAGAGTATAATGGAAAAATTTAAGTCGATCGAGCACCTGGAGAACATTTCAAACGACTCATCACGTGAAGGTATTCGAAATAAAACGAATTCCCGCGGGGGGCTGGCACTCATTGCATAATCTAAAACTGCCAAATTCCTCTGGCGAACGCAGCGCCGCCAATCGCCGACGGCTTTGTTGGCGCGATTATAGTCGATGCATTTTAAATTACCTGAATTTTACAATTAGAAGTTAAGTGATTTTCCGGTTTTTAATTAATTTCCTGAAGGTTCACATCCCATATAGGTCGTTAGTAACTAATTTAGCAACTATCTGGAAAATTAGTTGCAGGATTCCAGACACTCTGTTAAAGTCTCATTCAAGCTAATTAACTATACTTATCAGATTTCAACGTTTTGAGTTTCGAACCTGTTCGACATCTTCAATTAAAAATTTTATTATACGACTAATAAATAAACAAATACCAGTCCAATGGTACCTACACCTCAAATCAGTTTACATAATTTACTCTTAAATGGTAAAAGGTAAACTGACCTTCAAAAGATTTTTATTAAAAAATGCATTTCTATAATCTCACTTTGTTACTTATAGATTTTTAATTGGCTGATATACATATATCAGGTATGTTTTACAATCATTTGGCATATACATACATACATATATACCTACATATTAAATTGAACCAGGTTTACAAATCAAAAAATTATATTTTATTTCGAAATAAGTGTTGTTACAAATTTGAATGTAATCATTTTTAGCACGGCACATATATAAAATTGACTTAAGTACATTAATATTAAAAAAATATACCTATTTGAAACAACCAAATTAAAAGAATGGTTGGAGAAAAACAGATGAAAATTAACCTGATTTCTTCCCTGTCTTTAGATTTAATCGTTTACAAATATTCGGTTAGGCTAGAGAAGCGGAACTTGGGTCTTTTGGATTCTAAGTCCAATATGCGCTACGCCCGTCTTAATAACATGACAACACTATATAACTCAGATGTCAGTATTGTGTGTCCTATGAAATTTTATTTCGATAATTTTAAAGTTATTTTCCGTGTTAAAATCATCAAGCGATGTTTTTACTATCTACATATACATACATAGGTATACATATAGTATATGGGGGTCCAATTATGTTTCGGACAGGCCTTGAGGTTCCCTCCTCCTGAATTCCGCTTGACACCATTGCCTGAGACACCCTGTTAGGAGCGTCCTGTTATGTAAGTATGTCATTCGCACATTGATCTCACCCTAACAAGACCAGTTTGACGCATTGGCAAATGAGTTTCAGGCAAACACAAATTCAGCCAAACTCAAATATTATTTAACCCACCACAGATAGTTTTAAAACATATACTGATTAGAGATCCAATTAATTTGCGCTTAGGTTCAAACCTACCTATGGATGAGTTTCTCACTTTAATTCCAAAATAGATAAGGCATACCTACAGGGCAAGCGTTATATCTGAGATTATTTATTTACGGATTAATTCACTATAATTTCCTATAGTTCCATATTTTGAAATTAATATCTGTTAATCTTTTTAAAAGGGCTTGTCTAATGATCAGCGATTCCTTTAAATTTTTTTGTTTGCGCTTGTTTTAACTTTCCATAAGTATATTTGTACTTTTTTTTTAATTTTGCGTTTTTACCTTTATAACTAAATTTCGGCTAGAAAATGGTTTTAAAATTCAAGTTCGGCCGATGCGTTCAAAATTCAAATAAAATAAATAATTAGAAACTAACATACATAGTAAAAAACAATTTACTGTCATCTTATATTTTTATTAAGCATGACTTTTAAAAAATATACATACACATATTATGTTTTATTATATAGGTACTCAATCTACGATATTTACTTTTTCTTGAAATTGCTAAACAAGGCAAAGCAAACAAATTATTTGTCCTGTCTTATGAAAGGTCAAAGAAAAAAATGATGAAATTATTAGAAATTTTGAAATCAGACAAGAGGTTTTTAAGTAACATTAAAAACGGTTTTACGTGAAGAAATTGGGGCCTGTACTGATGAAGTAAAAATTAAGCTAATTATGAGCCGCAAAAATTTAAGTACCACAATTGCAAAACGTTTGTGTAACAGTTTAATTAATGTAATTTTTCAATGTTGGTTTTTAGTTAGATTCAGTTGTATGACTTATATAATTTATAGTTTATTAGTTTTAAACATCTCATTCAATATTAGCCATTTTACGATTGTTATTTTAAATTCTTACACTATCTCTGATATTAATTATACATACATACTTTATAGCAGAAATAAACACTGCATTTTTTTAGGCAAACGATAGAAATTCTCAAGAATGCCACAAGTTGGCTCAAGCAGATTAAAGTTTAAAATGTTGGAAATTTATTCGGTTGCGATGTATTAAAATTATCAAAATACAAATTACAAAATAAGGCTGAGATTTGCTAAACATTTCCTTAAAAACGAAATTGCTTTAGAGCCTTATTTACATATTTTTATATATTTATGTCTTGGGATATATGTAAATAGATAGCATAGAATAAATCATATAAAAGTTTTTTACAACTATACATAAATAAAATCTATCTCTGCATAATGTTGAAAAATGGTATTTTTCATAGACTGCCGTGATTATATTTTTTATATCGTGCTTCCTTATTTGATCTCTTGTGCCCTGGCAGATGTAATATCAATTTAATTATATTTGCAGATAACGAGATTTGCCTAAAGGATACATCTAGAAAATTTGGAACGGCCGGGCAAACAGTGACGCCGAGGCACACAATAGACGCAATTTTAGGACTAAAGCATCGCACCGAGGATGAATTAGGTAATTTGAAAGTAAAACGCGATTTGGGGGCCAAAGGGGCGCCCCTGCAACATAACCGGGCGTGGTGCAACCGGTAGCAAGAGCGCAACGCTGGTACTGTTCACACCAGCGGGCACTCGGCCGGCACCCATTGTAATTTAAATTTATCTGTGCTCCCATAATTACTAATCGCGGAGAAACAGTAATTTCATTAGCCGAACAATTCTCGGAAAAATGCTTTGCTCTGCTAGCCCCCAGTCCATTAATTTCAAACCAATTTCAAGTGGCACAAAAGAGTTAGCAACTGGGTGATGATCATCTCTTTATGCCCGTCATTAATTGGGATTTCACGGCTTTTGTGCCGGGCCCAACTTTATTCGCTTTGATTAATGATTGGCCGGTGTCACGCACTCACCCAAGACTCCCAGGTCCCAGTCCCGGCGCGCCCGCGTTCCCAGGTGCCCTCCGTCGGGGCCCGGAGTGCTCCTTTTGCGGCCCATCCGCGGGGCTCAGGATGAATAATTGCGGCAATCGACGGCCCCGCTTTGTGCCTTATTGATTCTGTTGGCTTTGGCGCGCTTTATGTAATGAATTTATTTTTCTTGATTATATCGTCAAATCGGCGGCCGCAGTCAATTAAGGTAGCTGCGGGTGAGATTTGTTTGGCTCCTCGCTTTGAGGCTCATTTCGATCAATTAAATTGAACGTGGTGCTGCACTTTGTTGGTGTAATTAGGTTCTGCTTTGTTGGGAAAGCAAATTGCGAAATTTCAAAACTCCGCGGCCACTGGCCAACTGGAGGCCCGCCGGAGAGTGTGGGAACCGCTGGTGCGTGTGCGTTACCTTTCAGCGGATCTCTTTTACTGTTTGTTTTATGAGTATCTGCTGCGCGGCCATTGTTATTCACAAATTAGAAAAAATCCAATCAAATCCGATCCTATTTGGCTTTGCTCGCTATATTTGGATTTATTGACTTTGGCAAACTCGCGGTTTCCCTCCGCGAACTGTTTCACCTTCCTATTTGTTTTTGTTCGCCGTATTTCCCGCCAAGATCGTTTATTGGCTCTTCTTGAGAGATCTCCCATAAATCTTTCTCCTTATTTGTGGTCTTTTACATCATCTGCTTATGATCAAGATTGAGATGAGATTTTATGTTGATGCACATTATTATATATTACTTAGCAAATAGCAATAAATAACATACTTTTGCTTTCTGTAATAACAAAACTTACTATAGTAAACCCGTAAAATTTGGTATTTTTCTTAAATTTCAGCAAAGAGATCATCTGTGAAGATTTAAGAACAAATATTTCAAGCTAAAATTCGAAGCAGTGATACTAGGATTAGCTAACATCTTGCTTTAGTCTGTCATCCAATTTGCTTCAAACCTAACCTTAGTTTGGCGGCAAAAGCCTGTCCTAAATTGTTACTAACTTGGTTCAAACTTAACTAAAGCCTGATTGATAAATATGTACATACATTAAGCTAACCCTGACCTTAGACTGATTTGAGACTTCAACATCTTTATTTTAAAACTATTTGCTCGTTAATAGTGCTTAAACACCCAAGCCTAACTTGGCTGGCTAAATGAATTTTCCTTATTTAAATCGTCCTCTCACCCCCCCAAAATACCTATTTTGCAAAATTGATCTGAACCAGGAAACCATTTCCGAGAACGCGAGTACAAATTTTGCATTCAGCACTCTCTGTGTCACGTTGAAAAGAAAACCGAAAACCAAGAACTGAACTATTTATATAGCCCAATTAAATTCGTTTGTAATGTAGAAAATGTATAGAAGGCTGAAAAATATCGAGAGATGTCTAACATTTTATTTTTATGTACCTATAGGTACTTCAAATCTGTTCGATAAGTTGGATAGGTATTCAAAATTGAGATGTTTGCTAAATTAATTTTGAATGGATTTTTATTCTGGCGAAATCAAGAGTATTGGCAACAAATAATATATTGAAAAAATAGGTATAAAGAAAACAATAACTTAGGTACCTATTCCATAATTCCAATTTGAGGTGAAAGTATTATAGTACTATTAAAAACCAAAAAAATCAAAAGACCATTTTATTTTCCTTCTCAACATTTCCAAATTGAGTCTCTAAATTCACCCAAACTTAAATTCATTAGTATTCGAGAATGGTTTGGCGACTAAGTTTTTAAAGTTTTAAAAACAGAAAGGATTAAATTCAAAATATTTACTTAGGATTTAATAAATCCATTCTGCAAAGGACGAACTGCCAAAGAGCTTCTCACATTCAGGGATACGTGACACTTGAATTTAAAATAGTTCGACTGTGAATTTACCAGAAAAACTACTTCCTGAAGTCAAACTTAATATTAGCAGCCAAGCAGTGGCAATTTCTTGCCGAAACCAAAAACAGTGGGAAGTCGGGCTCCTCGGGCTCAAAGGACCTGAAATGCGGGATGACTTGACACCAGAAATTAATATAAGTTGGTGTCAAAAATAAGGACTCGCCGGAACGATTGCATTCCGCAGAACGACAGGGCCGTGCTGAGGATCGGTACCGTGCCGTACCAAGGGATTTTCCCTATAAAGTTTAGATTAAGAAAGGTAAAAAAGAAAATTAAAATGTGCCCGTAAAGGCCGTAAAAATTGCTTTAAAAAAGGAATGGCCCCGCCTCAGAAGCGTCCCAGTGCCGTCTGCTGCCGGGCTGTCTCCTGCGCCTCTTTGGCACTGAGTGCCAGCGAACTTTAAAAAGATTACCCGCCGGGTTATCGGTTGGCGTGCATCTAGGACGCTTAAAAATGTGATGCATCAAATTTGAAATTATTTCCCCGGTCGTGCCTTTTGTAATTGGAATCGATTACGGACCTGAGCACCCGCCGCGAGGGTGCACATAAACTTCCTTAAGAAAAATTCAGTTTCTGCCCGATTATGATCGCTAAAAAGTTAGGCAAAGTGTCGGTGGGCATGAAACGAAAAACTTCAAAATTGCCAAAATCTCGGCTGGAAAAATATTTAAAAATTCTCCTGTTTTGAAAAATCTTTTTTGAATTGATGAGGTATAAGATAAAATATGGTCTGGGTCTGGCTAAAAAGTCATTTTATAAAAACCATATGTACCTAGGTCTTAAAATGAAGCCAACGATGAACAAAAGCAAAGTTATCCTTTGAATTTCCGTCGGCAAGACGAAAGTCTATGAATATAGAGACGAATTTTTAGAAATTAACAGTTTTCATGGCTTAAAATAAACATTTTGACGTACTCGCACAATTTTGCCTGATAATTTAATAAATTTGACATATAATTTAATAAAAAGCAATTCTAAAAGGTTTCTGCAATAATAAAGATTATGTAATGTATTATGTAAATATATAATGTATGTATAATCTCGTGTTACAGATAAAAACCGAAACAAATATATTTCTTTAACTTTTGAAAAAATCGTGGAGTGCTATAGATATCATCATATTTGATTGGAGGCGAATTTTATACTATACTATATACAAATTAATTGAAATTCTTAATTACGAATTATATTACCTTAAAAATAATTTCTATTCATACAACAGAACTAATTATTCCATTGCAGAACTAAATGCATGTGAACTTATGAGTCCATTTTGAAAGATTAACTCAAATCGTATTTTTGCAAACCATGCAATATTCGAAAGAAGAAGATATGACATTTTAATTGAGATGTTTTTACAAACAATTTTTTTTTATTCTCTCATCAGTTTAATATTACTATACTATAACTACTATAATTTTAATGTTTTACTTAGATAATTTATTAACAATTCTTTTATACCTATACCACTTGTTATATAAACGTACCTAAATTTTAATATTATTTGCAAAAAAAAGTCAGTTTTGAGATTATTATCGCGAAGAAAGTTTGGCAAATTAGGTGCTGGGCACAACATAAAAAACTTAAAAATTTTTAAGACCTTGGCGGAGCGAAAATTCGCCTAATTTGTAAATCTTTCGAACTGATAAGATAAGATAACATGTGGTCTCCATCCGGCCCGGCCAGAGCCAATTTAAAGAACTTAGGTTCTGAGATGAAGCCAATCAGGTGGGCGGTGCGGGCACAAGGAATTCCATTAGCCAAATAACTTAAAACATCACTAAAACAAACGTGTAATCCTCTTAATTTACGTCGGCCAGACGAAAGATCCCAGGGGATAAGGAGGAATTAAGTAGGTGAGTGATACTATCTCAATGACAAGGTACTTTCCGACTTCTTTTTGTCTCTGTGCCCGCGCCGAAGGTACCCGGGCCCGCTTTCTGCTCCAGATCGCTAAGTGAACCCTCTGCTGAGTGACGTGTTGTGGCCACCTTTAATTTCGTCGAGCATAACACGGGCCTGTGGTTGTGGTAGAGTAAAAAGCCCAGCATTAGCCCCGTCAGGCTGGTTTTTGAAAAAGGTATTAAACGAATTATTAATTCTGACGGGATTATCTTTAATTGACAGTTAATTGAGTGCTATAAGGCGGATTAGGCCCTCTGATGTGTTTATCTCCTGCCCTGGTCCCGACTAATTTACATTGATCGGTACAAAAATGCTTGCTGATTATCTCTCTGGCGCGCAGGAAATTATTTCGGACAAATCTATTGACTGCGGCAATGTTCGACCGCAAATTGGATTACAATCTTATTACAATTAGAGATGCTTGAGAGTGCAAAATTAGTAACAATCATTGGATAATTTGATAAATAATGATCAATATTTGTGTGGAATGAAGAAAAGGAGGGAAATTATTTCTTACATGAAACCAAATTATCAACGATAGTCATAAATTAGAAGTTGTGTCATGTACCTATGCTTCAAAAAGGCTTTTTTTTTCTGTTTGAGTTTTAACCTGAAATCAACTTGCGATATTTTCCTGCTTGTTTAAAATGCTATATTTTTTTTCTTGCTCGGAAGTATCACGAATAAAAAAGTTTTCTTCATTAATGTTATTTTTCTCCTGATGAAGACTGCAATTTCAAATTTATTATGCATAGAACAATATAGGTAATATAAGTTTTATACCAATTTAAATTGCCAAACATTTACACTGGTTAACAACATTTTGTTTCCAAAAAAGTGAACTATAATTTGAATAGAATATGTTTGTCTTTGTTTTGATGTAAATCCGAGAATGAAGATATTTTATCACGTGAAATTATCAAGAAAAATAAGCTAAACCTGGAAAATTGCATATTTAAAATATTGAATGAATAACTAATTTATACAAAAATCCTTTTATAAAAACAGAAACATTAAGGCTAATCTTCAGGGTTTCAGTTTCCATTTCAGAAATATTGTAAATTGTATACAAATTCTAAGACAAACCCCATACATTATATACCGAAGATTCTCTTAACCCTCAAAGGCGTTTTTGGTATGGGGTATCTTTTTTTAGTTTTCATATACCTACATATTCATTTTATCTATCATTTGGCTTTTCGATTAAAAAACGTAAATTCAGTTTAGGTATGAGAGCCCGAAATATGCACGAATGAAAATTGATCGCTTATATTGTAATGAGTAAAGAGAGATTTTCAGTGTCTTTAAGACAGCTTTAGAGTCGAGTTTAGCTATTTTATAATTTAAATATTAAACAATCTATGTACTTCAAAAGTATAAGTATTTTGGACTCAAATTCTTCTTTAAAATTCTTTACAAAATTCAAATATAATATTCATGTGAATGCATACATTTTTAAATATGCAATGTTATAATTAAAAGCAATCATTAAAATCAAAAAGAAATTAAATTGTAAAAGTTTTTGTCAGTATGACCCATGAAAGTCAAAAAGTGACAATGTTTAAATCGTTTTAACACTTCTAAATAAGTTAATAAATTCTCCTTGAGGTAATCGCAATGTAAGGGCCGAGAAGTCGAGAACAAGAAAATTGCTTAAAACTGAAGAATCCTTTTCATGTAATCATGTGGTGCATTGCACAATTGCATTTGTAGGTACGTGAAGCTAACAAGGGACTCCAAGAATTTCGTAAGTACGGGAAATTATACTCCGAAGTCGTCATGCAAATATCCGCAGCGGAATGGCCTTAACCCACAAGCGGTCTGGGGGTGGTGGATATCTTCTAGCCGGAGGAAATGAAAATCAACTTTTACCAGAAGTAGAACACCCCTTCGTCCACTCGTGTTGCTATTTTATTTTCTTCACGTTTAGCCGACGATTTATTACCACAAAGGGCAGCTAATAAACCCTGGGTTAAGGTAGAAAAAATGGTTGCACAGTGGCAGGACAGGTGAGGCGTTCGAAATGGACTTTTAACGTACTCACTGCGGCCCTGTTCGCAAAGCGAAATGCTCCAAGCAGGGGTAATTGCAATTGGGCCGCGGCAAAACCGCAGGTTTAATTAATAGAGGAAAATTTATATGAGACAGTTTGTGGGGGTGCATACGGCCGATATGTTTTAAGCAAAGCCGTGTCATTGCCGAGAACAGCTTTATTCACTGAGTGGCAATTTCCATTGGTGAAATTTTCTTAAAGGCCTAATTGTAATTAAATGAAAATTAATCATGTCACGCGCCGCCGTAACCTGTAAAAGGTGGATTCAAGGAAATTACTACTTCTTATGTGGTTTGGGGAATTAGTGCGCTTTATCTGAGCACCTCAATCTGAGAGGTTAGCTGGGGTAGCTCATAAATCCTGCCGTTGTAACCGGACTCACTTTAAAGGGTTTTGCTTACTTAAGGACATGGGGTGCACTTAAGCCAGGGCATCTTTTCAATTCAAGCCATTTGTCTTGGGACTTGGAACTTGGAACAGACACACCTCGCCAAAGCGAGCCCCAATGTCCGTCTCACAAAGAGGCCAGTAATTGATTTATTGGCCGTAATAACTCAATAATGCGTTCGAAGTATGATTTAATTTAAAATCTATTTAATAGGAGCGCATTAAATTGGGCAAATCTGTATGCCAGTGTCTTAACTACCTCAATTATGATAATTGTAAAATTGTTTATCTTTTGCCCGCTGGTCATCTACCGAAACGGAAGCCTTCTCGAGGAGCCCATTAGTGCGGGGAAATTCAATTTACACTTTTTCAGACAAGAGCGAAATGGGGAATAAATACACGTCAGCTAATCAGCCGGAGCCAGCGTCTTGGGCCGCGTCTTAAGAGCCCAAGCGCGTCTCAAACCCCAGATCCGAGCGGAGATAAATCCCTGACCTGATTGACAGGTTGAATGTCTTGTTTTGCTCGAGACGAATTGATCCGTCCGCATTAGAAGCGTCGGAGTTTCTCGGCTTACATTAGCCGGTCGCCTAGGAGGACATTTGATCCGCCACAGCCGCGCATTATTCTCAGATTTCTGACTGCATTTAATTACATTAATTTGAGTACTCGATAATTTTCTGCGTTAATCGATTCGCTAATTGATTAGCGGTTTGCAATCGGTACGATTGGATCACCAAACCAAGAAATGCGGATGTCGCCTTTTTGCTTAATTTATTACAAGTGGGATTATGCTTTAGCATAACTCGAAATTGCGAAGGAAAACTGGAATTCTAGCGGCGACTATCACTTACATATACATATATCATAAATAATTAAAAAAAAACTGTTTTCTTACATAGTCACACGTAACTCGTATTAATTTGTTTTTATAACAAAATTTCGGCCGACAAAATAGAAACATTCCAACTTTATTTTTCGAAACTATATACCCATATCATTTTTTATTCAATAGTAGCTAACTCGTAACCGGCCTTATCCGGGCACTTACTAATCTATGTGTTTAAAAAAAATGAATGTTTGTTTCACACTAAAGATTAGGGAGATAATTTTTACATTTCGATTGTCGATAACGATTAGGTACCAAGAAATTTAGATTTTTTGATCGCTCGATAGCGATTATCAAGTATAGGTAATTTTTGTTTTTCGGCCAACTATTCACCAACTAAAAGAAAACTAAAACTTTCTTGTCATCCAGCAATCGAAAAATAAAAATTATTTCGTAATCGTAATCGATCAATCGACACAAAAATTACTTGATAGTCGTTATTTTGCAATTTATATTTTTTTACCATAATTACAGTCCCGCTTTATTTGGGTTACCAATGTAGCTTTCAAAATTCCATCCATTCAAAATACATATTTCCATGAGAATGTCGTTGCTCAATGCAAAATTATTGATAACTTAATATTGAGTATTGTATTAGTAAATAATATACCTAGATATTGTTTTCAACTTCCATTTCATTTGATAATATAAAATACCCATACAACAAAGCGTAAATAGATAAAACCAAAATGTCAAAATAATCGCAACAATGTACTATGTAACTACATATATTTTTTGCTTAGTCATATTTCATATCTCAGAACAATGAAAAATTCACTTGAACGCTTTCACTTCTGACCCATGCACTATGGTTAAATTATCATTGATGACCTTTCAGTGACTCATAGCTCGATTAGTTATTTTCAATTATTTATTTGAAGTTAATGTTATCAGGAAATTTGCTAATTTGGAAAGTGATGATTAATACAAATCTATATGTAAATAAATAATTGATTGTGACGCCTTTTCGAAGTGCAGCTGATGCAATTTTAGTTTTAATCGGTATTTATAGATTAAGCAGTTATACCACTTACGTATAGTAAACATAGGTCTAAGAAGTATGGTTTCTGTTAATTTTTTAAACATATTTCGTGCGCTATAAGTCACTAAATGAAGAGATAACGTAACGATTTGATAAAACATAGGTTATTGTTAGGCTAATAAATACAACAACTTTCCTATAAATCCTAGCGTTTTTTTTCGGAAAAGTTCTGAAAGTCATTGATGAAAATCAAAATGCCAAAGCCGTTAAAAAGCAAATAATACCAAGTAGAATTTACAGTTTTATTACCATGAAGGTGAAATAAAAATTAATTTTCAATTTTATTTTTAAGAAATACGTTAATTGGCTTTTCTCTTTCCTTTTCATTTTAAACTAGTTGACGCATAACCGATGTTGCCCAGGCACCATTACCCTACTAGATAATAAAGATAAAGTTCAATAAAAATATGACGTTGCGGCACTTCAAATTTACTATCGAAGCTGACAATTTTGATACAGCGGATCCCCTTTATTTACATAATAAATTACCTAATATGAAAATACCCTGAAAATTTTAAGAGGGTTTTTTTAGTTTTCTAAGAAACAAACAATTTTTATAAATTAATAAAATAAAAACTGTATTCGATTCAAAAACGAATTATTTTTTCCTTTAGAAAAGCATTCTCTTGAAATGTTCCACTTTTAATATTGATTGAACGTTGAACGTAAATTATATAAACATTTCAGACCCTTACCCCCACCCCTCCTTTTTTCAATTGCGATGCATAGCCTATGCCACTCAGAAAGTTATGGGCAACATGCCTGTTAAATATCATTTCAATTAGATAAACTGCTTCTGTGTAACTTAGGTACCATTATCACTGGCGATCAAAATTTCGTAAATTTTAACAAAAGTAAACAATTATTTTTTATAAATAATGTCACTCCTGCTAACCTCCTCTTAATGTCTGTAAAGTGTAATTGAAATCGGTTCATCCGTTTCGAAGATTAGCCCGGACAGACAGACAGATATACAGACACAAAAAAAAGTAGGTACCTAGTGTATAGCACTCAAGAGGACATGTGCAATACACGTGTAAAATTTCATCTTAATCGGCTCAGTAGTTCCATAGATTACCTCGTTTTTCAAAATTTCTCTCTTTTGTATTATTAGTATAGATTTAAAATTTTTTGTTGTATAAAAAACGCTTTTAAATTGATCAGTAAACTGATAAAAGCCAGGAATTTAATAATAGATAAAGCCATCATCCAAATGTGGAATCAAATTGTAAAAAATTGAACAATAACTTCTCTATGCAGAGCAGTTCTAAATTTAATCATATGATTTGTATGTAAAAATTTAACTGCTCCAATACATACAAGATTTCGAATGCTGCTTTTTATAGATGATAAGGTTATCAAGAGGTTATCCGAACTGGTGAATCGAATTCCTATAAATAGTGGCTCCATCCTTTCAGAGGCATATGAGTTTGTTCGCATCTAAGAACGAGAGCACATCTTCATTAATTAAAATGTTAAAACGCGTTCTACTTCTTCTTTTCTATACGGCGTGTATTAGAGCCGATTGTGATTATAGTATTTATTTTTCCGATTTTCAAGGATTTCTCCTGGAACCTTTTTCTAATATTAACATTATTCGTAATGGGCGACAAACAGTAATTCCCGAAGGAGGTAGTGTTTCATTAATTTGTGAACCAGAATTTGAGTGGGAATTCACGGCCAGAGGCGGTAGAGGAAATGGTGAGAGATCTGAAGTGATCGGACCATCTTTGACTATTTTTTGTCGGCCAGAACAACTCACGACATTTATAATGAAGGACGGTGTTCGTTTAGTAAATAGTAATTTTTACCCAGAAAATAGCATAAAGTGCAAAAGTTCTGCTGGCTTCTATGCTGCTCAATTGGATCACTGTGACTACGGGGGAATGCGGCTAGGGGTCAACATAAAAAATATTCCTGTAGTGATTTTGGAACTATGTCACGATATCATTGAATACGAGCCAATCTTTATGCACTATATACTTGCGCAGCGTACTAGAGTTCTTGAAAATCAAATTGAATATAATCCTAGTAATGTAACAAATGCCGATTTAAGTGCGGGAGGAAAGTTGAACATAACGGAAGAAATTCTACCAGAAATAGTGCTGGACAACAACTTCACCGTTTTCTCTCCGGCTACAAAACATATACTGCCTGAATTAGATTACAAATACAATGAACTTAGTCTGAGTGTCCTGAACTCATCTCTTCAAATATTTTCTTCAAAATACGAGTTTAACACTTTAGTCTCCGTACCATGGTGGAATCCACTAAGAAAAGGGAATTGGAAAGCTTTCGAAAATATTCTATCCCACCAGTTAGCGAAAGGAAAAACGTATAGCATTTATACTGGCAAATCTCACAAAGCTACCTATCCAAAAGAATTTGTGTGCAATTGGGAGGATGAAATATTGACTTACAATTTCAATGGACGAAACAAGCACATCCCCCTCTTCATCTGGAATTATATAATACCCCGCAATGAGAACGACGATTCTAAAGAGTTCGTTTTGATAGCCATTAACTCACCATTTGTTGATTTCAGCAATTATAGTTCTCTAGTGATCTGCGAAGATATCTGCGATCAAATTGCCTGGCTTTCACCACTTCGGGGAACTAAAAAGACGTCCTCATTTGGATATATGTTTTGCTGCCACCCGAAGGACGTGTATAAAATTCTTGACGGATTCCCTTTGGGCGCGAAGTCTACTACGCCAAATAATCTTACTAGCGATTCGTCGGCATAAATTAACATATTTTAAGACTTGACAGAATTGCCATACACACTGTAATCGTTTGAAAAAAACTTAATCGATTTTTATTTTATTAAAACCGAATTACAAGATAATTAAAAGTATTTAATTTTATTTTACCTGTCACAGATGCGTGCCCCTTAATTCATTTATTCAATGCCGACACTTGCTTCAAAAGTTTTCATGAATCATCTCTTGAATATACTCGCACTTGTTCTCATTTGTAAATTGGTAGCCTCCGACTTTATGTCACGATTTAATAGGAAGAATTTTAGAAAATTGATGTAAATTTTTAACCCTACTAGGTACCTACCTACTTTCTTAAGGATAAGAATAGTAATAGTAAATTTTTTTTATTTTTTTTTGTGACTGAGCTTTAGGTATAAATGTATATAAATACATATGTTTAAATTTTTATTGCTACTGCTTCAAGATATATGGGGATCGAAAACCGATTTTTAATAGATGCCATTTTTTAATATTTTTAGATACTAATTAGTGTATTGCAGTATTCTAAAATTATAGCCAATTTTATTTACATTAGCAGATTCAGATACGTTACATTAAAAGCGTAATTTTTAATGTACAAATATAAAAAATTGTTTGTAGGTACCTATACATTGCCCATGTGTGAAATTCGTAGACAAAATATTTTTCTGGGAGGTTTTACTTTTCGTAAAGTAAAAAGTGCTAGAATATTGCTTTAAATTACATAATTTATTATCTAGAGCGTATATGATTACTAAAACGCATAATTTTTCGAAACGGATATTACTAAGAATGTAATTTGGTACCTATATAACGACACTATTGCTCCCGCAAAAATACTAATATTTGTTCACCATCGATCAAAATGTTAACGATCATTACAAACAAGTCGGAAAAGTGAGGCCCATTACACGAGAACGATATCAGACCCGCAAATCAACACACATGCGGGTGCACTAACGAGGTCATTTTAAATTTCTTTGCACTCTTCCGTAATTACGACATTACAGCGAAATGAATTTCACCTCTTAACTTGATGATGTTGAAACTTCCTCCAATTTCCTTTGGGCCGACTAGAAATCGCCTTGCCGGCACAAAGGACAGCAATAAAAAGAAATTGCTTTCCACTTAGAAGTTCATTTTCCCTGTTCTAAGGAAGACTTTTTGCCGCAGGGCCAGGGGTAAGTAGGCGTAAAAGCCGCCTGTTCTTTAAACCCGCTTATAGAAGAAAGCCCGCCACCCCCGACCCCAGCTCGTAAATGACTCGTTTGCATGTCAGCCAACAGTTCTAATGAGTGAGCCATCGAGTTGCGCTCGCCTTAATTGAAAGTGATTTAATGTGAGTTTATGTCGCTTTCTTCCCAGTCACAATTTCACACTGAGCCTATTGATTTTGCGCGTCCAAAGGACCGCACTAAAGAGATCTAAATTTTCAACCAGATCCCCGATGGACCAAAAGCTACCGTAAATTTCTGGAAGCCTGAATAAGTCTTTAAATATGGTTTACAATGTTTTATCTTTTAGTTGTTAAAAATAAAATTAATTCTTAAGTTTGCCTATGCTAAATCCATTTGCGATTGATTATGATAAAACATTTCGTACATTAGATGATATTGCATAATTTACAAAACATTCTATTTAAATCTACGAAATTTTCGTTATTTTAACCATAGTTTACCTAGTTCCGAAAATGGTTTACGTTGCTTTCGTAAAAATACATCGCAGCATTTACTTACTTACGAAAATATTCTATAAATTTTAAATAATTTTGTTAAATCTTAATCGTGAAAATTTTACGAAATATTTTTTTCTAAATGTAACATCGTATTGGAAAAGCTAATTTCAACTCTATTTCGTTGTAGGCGAATCGAACGATGCCGCCGACCTTCGTTGTTCCTCAGTGAACCACTTCAGAGGAGCTGACAATCAGCAGCTGTTCAGCAGCACCAAGAACCTCCCGAGCAACGCTTTCAGCCAGCTGCACGCGGAGAAGTTCAACCACGTCGCCTACTCAGCGCACTTCAAGGGCTCCGTGGACAGCGTTCCGTCTTCGTCGAACTCCGCTTCGTTGGTGACATCAGCGCCTATCAACTCCGCGAAATCCACGATCCCTCTGGAGGCTGCCTGCGCGGACCTGGAATACTCCAGCGTCACGAGCGTTCCCATGCAGGAGCCCTACCAGCGCGAGCCTCCGAATCCCAAATACTTCGTCGACTCCTCCAACTTCAACAGCAGCAGCCACGAGCTGAGCAGTCGCTGCGGCGAAGGTGATTCGGAGAAGTCGCTGAAGAACTGCAGCAACCACTTCTACGAGGACAACACGCACGACTTCGAGGACTCGATGTCGGCGAACGGTGACAGCGGCAAGGAGCTAACGCCGATGGGTCAGACGCCGCCCTCCGCCCTATCGGCGGGGCACAGCCAGCAGCTGCTGGCCGGCATGAAGCGGAAGCCCTTCGAGGACGCCGACGACCAGAGCGACCCGGCCAAGATCCGGAATGGCAACGGATCACCGGACGTCCACGTCAAGCAGGGCTACGAGTACATGAAGACATTCGAAGGCATACGCGCCAGGAACTTCGAGGAGATCCAGCAGCACCAGGGGGGCGTGGCCCAAAACAGCACCACCTCCTGCACAAGCGGGGGCTCCGTGGACCTGCACCCCGCCCACCAGCACCACCTCCACCACCACCTGCAGCAGCGGTCCGTGGAGGAGTACCGCGTCAGCGTCTTGGACCAGGACCGGCTCAACGACGCCGACAGCGGGGTCAACGGGAGCTGCACCTCCAGCGAAGACCTCAACCAAACCAACTCCAGCGAGCAGGGGGAGAAGATCACCTCGGGCAGTGATGACGAAGGCAATCAAGGTAAAAAATAACTTTTTTAAGAATAAATCACTATCAAATTAGCAACAGCTCAACTATTTTATTCTATGGTACCAAATTACGAACTTAAAATAGAACAAATTGTTTTAAAAGTAAAAAAAAGTCCGTACCAAAAACTAAAAGTTTTCAGAAAGCCAGGTTTCTGGGGAAAAAAATAGGGTAAGGATACACTGTTTTGAGATTCGTAATATACGCAAAAAAATTTTAACAAAATCGCCTATGAATCGCCTCCATATGGTTTTTGATATTATTTTCAAAAAGAGCTCAATACGAATGTTTTTTTTCTTTTTGTTCTTATTCCTTGTTCAGAAGACAAAACACTATCTATATTTTCCCACTATTCTTCAATTTTAACATTTTGGACGAAACATACGACGAAAACCACCAAGACTTAATTATAATTTAAGTTTTTATAAACATTTAATATCTCAAGGAGAATTCGAAATATTATATTAATTTTATGAATTTTATTCTCATTATTAGATTTGTAATAATGTATTAAATCAATTTTTCAGCACAAGATGACTCGTGTTCGAAAAAGAAACACCGTCGGAATCGCACAACCTTCACGACATATCAATTGCACGAGTTGGAGCGTGCTTTCGAAAAGTCACACTATCCCGACGTGTACTCGCGGGAGGAGTTAGCCATGAAAGTGAATTTGCCCGAAGTCAGAGTGCAGGTAAGCAGGCCGTTCGCCTTATCAGATTAGCATTAAATTACAATCAAAACTCAAATAAATAGCTGATTTAGATACACACATGGCTCAATGACAATCAATAAGTTTATTAAAATACCCCCGATACAGAAAACCCGGCGTCGCATGCAACGGGCAACCCCCAATCGAAACTCCATCGGTAACAAGCCCTCGGAAGGGATTGTATGGGGGATATGTGGAAACGAGTTCCTTCCCCGCGACCCTTTGTTTTTCGCTAGTCCTCGTAATAGGAACACTGAGCAAATACTGTTGCCAAAATAAACCAGTTAATATGAACGTGAATCGTCATATAGCAGAACGTAAATACGACATGTGAAATAAAGCCGTGTTATGGCAGTTCAATCGCAATCCCTTCGATGGGCCGTTCGTGCGCACCCACACTCGAGTAAGGGCTGTATTTGTGCCAATAATTCGGGAAAATATGCTATTACCAGGGTTTCAATAACGCCGAGTGGGGCAAGGAATCAAATGAACTAGGGCTCCATGATTACGTCCGTGGCCTTACCAGGCAGCATTAAAATAGAACTTTAAAAATATATTAAAATTTAAACACTTCAGAATCAATTCAGTCGGACCGAATCTGACCCAATAATGACCCTAACAAGAATCGCATTTCCCGCGGCTGTTTGTGGTGTTTAGTCAATAAAATGGATTTATCAACTCACGAAATTTAATATTATTTTTTTTTTATGAGAAAATAAGTCCCAGAGGGTGATTCTTTACGCCTCAAGAGCACCTCCGATATCGCGCTCTTTCCAGACTCGTCCGCGAATCCATCGCGTGGCTAGAACGGGCCCCAGCTATGAAAATGGAATAAATTTGTATCAATTTATATGCAAACTTAAATGATGCGCCACAACGTGATGTCGTTTCCTTTAAATCTATTTAGACGATGGAATCGGTATAAAAATGGAATATGGCAGTAAGTAACTTATTACAGAATGGCACATAATTCTTTGCGACTTTTCCTGCCACCACTTGAAGAGTAAAGGAGAAGGTTTACGAACTGTAAAAATCTAAATATCTACATACATTATATAGTCGAAACTGCCGAAAAACAATCGCATAATATGTACTTTCTAATTGTAAATCTCAGATTTCTTCTTCTAATCTTAAAGCTTCAGATCGCGAAATAAAGTATAAAACTATGTAGGTACTCAACTTTTACACATTATCAGTTTTTTTTAACTTCAAAACAAAGGTCCGTATAATTTCGGCTAAAATTCCAGTGAATATCTCGACCACTGGATTAATTAAGTAATTGGCCTGAGTATAATTGCTGATAAAGGGCGCCAATCTAGTGCTTAATAAATTGCGCGTAGTAATATCTTAATTATGCGTTATTGACAAAACAGTGAATTAACCCCTCAAACGTTATATCCACCTTCCTTCCGGAAGCTCATTAGGATATAGGTAGAGTACACTACCCACCAAAATAGCGTCCTCCTTCGCCGAAGAACGGCCAGGACCTGATCTAGCTGCTAAAAAGAATTAAAAGTACGCGAAAGGTATCGTTAAGGGCCCGGCACAAAGACGCTCGCCTCGGAGCCTTTTGCCTCGGTAATTTATTTCGTTTTGTCGTGATAATCATCAATAAGCAAACTCGAAGTCGAAAAAGGGAAATAAGCGCAAAATAGGGAGGTTTCTCCAAGGTTTTTCTCCTGGGTCCCTGGCGTCCCAGGAGCACTGTGAATTACATTTCACACAGTCGAAATTACGGCGGTGATTGTTAATCAGCTGCCGTAGTAAATTTCGTGGGAATTGAAAGCTCCTATGATTTTATGGATACTTTGGGACAATTTGGATGGCTGGATTTTAATATTTCGTGTCACCATTAACACGTAGCGGCGGTAATTTATGCGGCTGGCAATTGCTCAGAATCGTTCTGGAATATATTCCTTCGTCACAGTCTTGTAATTCGATTATTTGCTTTTCTCATTGCCAAAAGGAGGTGTCTGATGGGGATATCTCCGCCGGGGCGGCTAAATACCGAATTCAAATTAGAGAAATGATCGTTTTCGTCATTATTGTTATTGGCTCCCAGCAAGCGATATTCATAGGAGCAATATTTCACCTCTGCCCGGTGCTAAGGCAGGAACGAAGAGGGCGCGATATGAAAATAGACCTAAAGAAACGCTTTCATGTTGATTTTTACAATTTGATTTATATTTTTATTAAATAAGAAAAGTTAGGCGTCTAGAGAATTTAACTTTTTATTGTTAAGAGTACTAACAGACCATTCCACCGTTGGAAGTGGCACATTTGGTGACCGGTTGATTTTCTTCTCTAAAAATGTAACAAGGAAAAATCGATATGCAGAGATATCACCAAAATGTTAAGTGACTTAATATGAAATTATTGGGGCTGTCTCAGTAGTCCCGTCCGGGGGTGGATGTATCCATAGCCTTGCATGCACACTGCTACCCGAAGGATATTTCACTAGGTGGGGAGATATATTTCATACTTTGATATATTGGCAGGTTATACAAAACCATAATGAACATGTAACATGTTTTTCCCGTATGTGATTCATTTCATAAATAGCCGAAATATCGAATTTATGATAATTCAATGCAAGCGAATTTCGCTCTATTTTCTGTTTATTGTGTTTTTCCGTTCCAAAACAATTCGATTGGGTAATCTCCATCTAATCAATTCTGCTCGTAAATATTGGAATAGCTAACAGCAGCTAGTCAGGACGAGGAAGAGCCGTAAAAAATGTTATCGTTAATTTGGAGGGTATAACCCATACCTAAAATTTCGTTGCCTTGATGGTTATATATAACATTATTCAAGAAAGGTTGCTTTCAGAATTCAGAGAGAGGGGTATGATGTGTGTTTCACTAAAAGAAATTCTATAAAGTAGGTACAATCAGTAATAGCCAAACCCTTATTTGCCAATAAAAAAAAATATAGAGAATAAATATATATTTAATCTGGTTCACAACTTTTTGATTTAATTTGTGTTGAAACGAGATTTTAAATATTCGATCGCCTGACTTACAAAAAAAAAAAAAAAATTAAAGATGTGGGAATTGTGAATTGGACTTTTATTCTAAGTCAAAAACATGTGCTTTTGGTAATTGACACATTATGATCAAAATTTAGATTTTTTTTCTATTCTCACTGAAACTAATCAAAATTGAAGATAATGGTTGAATGCTCGTAACTTTTGGAAAATCATTTTGAATATGTAAAAACAGTTTATTGTACAGGCTGAGATTAATTTGCTATTAATTAATGGGTATATAGTAAAGTACTTAAAGTATATCTACATTTTGTGGATCTGTAAGTTTTAAATTGATGTAAAGGACCCATATTCCAATAACCAGGAATAGTTTACAAAAGTTTTTTGCTGGAAGAGAGACTCATTTCAATGTGCGACCAGGCCATATGACGGGCAGAATAATGCTCATAAGTTGTCAACCTCCTGCTCACTTTGTCAATTTTCTGCAAAAAAAGTGCACAGAATGCGAGCTGCAGAGCACACATCACTCGCCCCGAGAGGTCGGCCCTTGGTAGCGGGTGATGTGTGGGAGGCAATCATCGGGGATATTCGCCACAATCAAGCTCCTAAAGCACCCTATTACTTTGTGGCAACGAAAAGGGTTAATTTAGACGATGTCAACGGTGGTGAAGGGGCTAAAGATTGATTAAGTGCGCAAATTAGGGAGCCTCGCTAGACGAGCGTAAAGCTGGCAGCCCGAAAATTGCTTTTAATTACCCACCATTATGGCGAGCAATTTTTTTTTAATTACTCGCTCAATTAAATTGATTTTGCCCGACTCCATCTTTGTCTCTGGGATAAAGGAGCACAAGAAGATGGCGGATGTTCGCTCACAAAAAATTTAATGGATAACATTTCCGCGCCAAGACGGTCGATGCTTATCCGATAGATGAAACTTCCGGAGGATCCGATTTTGCTGAAGAGCGAAATCAAAACAAATTTCCAGCAAATCGAATTTCCGATGTTTAAAGGATTTCCTAGTCGCGCTTCGAACGGCATGTTGTTCGTTTTATAGTTCAAAACCGAAATTCGAAGATTATCGTCGCGACAGTAGCACCCACACAGTCCAAATTAAATCCCATTGAGAAAATCCTTGGAAAAGTACGAAAAACAGCAGGACTTTTAATTTGCTATATGCCAGTGCAGCGCTCTGCCTCCTCCCACAATAAAGTTTCAAGCTGAATCACGATATACATCGGCTGAAATGAAGCCGCATATAATTAAAATGATAAATCACCACTTCGCCTTGGCGAATTAAGCTGTGTGCGTGTCTTGCGTTAAAAAACAGAAATTTATGGCAATTTATAAATTAAGATTACTATCGAAAACATGCAATATAATGGAGGTGGAAGGCCCCAACATGGTCGCCAATGAGCGCACATTTGCCCATATTCAGGCGAACATGAGTGGAGCTCTGTGGGGTGGGGGCGGCGTTTCATTTTTTTTTCTTTTTTTTCAATAAGTAAATTTTTGATAGTGGTCCCACGGGGCTCCCATGGGCCTTCCCATTTATTTTCGGCACGCACAATTAGAGTTATGTTAACTAAGTCAACAGTGGCAGCGATAAATTATTCTAATGGAGCACAATGGGAGCGCTTTGTCTCAAGGGCTATAATGGAAATTCCTCCAGACACTTAAAAATTAGACAATAAATTGTTATTGCCACGAAATCCCAGCCAAAAAGGGGCAAATAGCTCGACAGATTTATTATTGGCGAAGTTTTGAAAGCTTAATTAGCGGGTTGAGTTGTACTTTTTTAGTATTGTTCAAGACTGTTAAGTGGGTCGGAAAATGCCAAAGGTTAAGATAAGTTTTTCTTTTAGATGTTATCAAAACACATTCTAGGTACAAAAAATAGGTTATTTGTTAACTACTTTACCGCCTTTTCGCTGTTATATAAGCTTTAAAATGTACGGAAGAATGATTTAATGTAAACAATTAGCAAAATATAATTTATATTTTAATTTAGTTGTATATTAGTATTAAGTATTATAAAGTCTCCTTTGGAGCAGATTACAAGAAGAAGGTTCTTTTTTTTAAACAACATACATATACTACAAAAGTATCTACCTCTATTTGGCAAACAAAAAATTGAAATTTTGTCACAATCGATATCAAAGTAAAGGGCAAACTTTCAGCTTTTAAATAATTTTTCAGGTTATTAAAATGAATCTGGCTTCAAAATATTATTGTCTGTCTGTCTGTATGTTACGATCAATACGAGATTTACCCAAGTTAACAATAGCCATTGGACAGACTTATTTAGACAAACACAGACATTTTTCATCCCGGAATGGAATTTATGGTTTGATTTGGCTTAATAAAATTGAAATTAAAAATTAAAATAAATGTTATTTATTTTACAAGACGAGTAAAATGTCGATGAACTAAAAGTTATTTTTAAAAATTAAGAATTTTTCTATTTGTTTTTAGAAGACAGTAAAACGATCGGAACATGAAAATTCACCATGTATTTTGTATTTTGCAATATTACCTAACCCTTGGATGAAAATTGTCTTGGCATCGAAATATTTTGAATTCATATAATTATTATGATAATAGTAAATTAGCTGCGGTATTAATCTTAAGTTCACGTGTTATTTATTTTCAATTGTCATTACATTCACGCATAATCAGAACTTAATGGAGTCATAAGAATCATAAATACTTGTGGACCAACAAGCAGATGCTGTTGAAAAATGAGGCATTAAAGTGAGCGTAACAACATTAATTTCACGTCTTGATAGCCCTATCAAAAGGAGAAGAATAACACCGTCACTAATAGATTTCTTCTCACTAGGAATTTCCCCCTTCACAGGCCTAATCCCTTTGACCATTTTTTCTGGCGGAGGATCAAGCAACATTCGGTCGGTTCTCACAAAACACACGAGGTGTCAAGAGGTTTTGTAAGCCCCCAGAAGAACGAGCGAACCTCTTTTTACACGGTCCGTGTCCGCTTCGAACGTGTTATACTACGTGCATCAAATGCATTAGGCAAACGTAATATTTTTTATCGTAGTCATTTTCCGATGATGATTTCTGTTTAATGGATGTTGCCGTCAAAGTGTTTACGAGCTCATGAAAAGTGAACTGTTGCGAAAAAGGTAGTAATCACATTTTGCTCAGCGTCAAATTACGGAAGAGTAAATAGTCCGCTTTTATTGTCTGCTTCATAAGAGTCAACAGTCTCGTCACGGAAAAGGTCGACGCAACTAATTTCATTTTCATGAAAAACAAAAGGGGGAGTTTCAACTACTTTTGAAAGCGGTCTGAAAGTCCTCAAAGCAAGGCAAACAAATAATGCAAAATATAATTCCCGAAATGAAATTATGAGCATTTTATGAGTTCCACCCCTCTGACGCTTTTTCTGAAACACATTTATAACATGCTTTTGGCCAGGGGACCGAAAAAGGGCGAAAGTGGTCGCTGAATGCTCAAGGGGCTGCGCGACGCCGCACATCCACTCCTCCTCCTCGCTTACTTTAAGGACTTTTGACTTTTTACAAAGTTATTTGGTGACAATAACGACATCAACATTACAATAACAGCGGAGCCGGGGAAACCACCCTTAAATGCCCTCTAATGACTTGTGCATCTGTTGCTCGACGCGGCGCGGGCGGGTCCCATGAATGCTTGACAGATTTCATGCTCTGGGGAAAATCAAAGTGAATTGCAACAAATTGAATACAAGTTAGCGCAATTCCCCGCAGAGTTCACGACTTGGCCTTATAACCACTTCAGCCAAACGTTTGCTACTCTCAGCGCGACATTTCCGATTGTATTATGGGTGACGCAAATTTCATAATTTCAACTATGTATATTCGAATTTCACCGTATTATAAGTATTATTTTGATTTTTGTACGGTTTTTACTACTAAATTTTATAACTTGCAAAAGAAAAGTTCAAACGTTTTTCTAAATCATAAACTAAACATTTTAGACTCAGATTTGTCGAATTGCAATCCAACAAAGTCTGAATTTTTAATTCAAACAAAGTTTAAATGTTATCGAACGAGCCCAACTGTTAAGTTCACGTAGGAAATAAGGAATTATTAATACCAAAACGATAAAAGTCAGTTGAAGAACGCATTAGAAATACTTTAAACAAAGGAAAAGACTGTAAAAATTATGTTATTATTTATGATATCCTAGCCCCCAAAAGCTTAAGTTCTGATAAAATTTTAATATTAAATATGTATTGTCATTGATAACACTTGTCATGGAAAACAATGAAACACATATTATTATGTACTATGTATATAGGTACTACATATATTATTCATGCATCAAATTAAGAATTAGGACACGATTAATAATATTTAGTCTTTGTTGAACTCAAAATTTGGAAATGATTGAGTTGAAAAATTGGACATACATATTTATGTTGAAAATTGGGACTAGCGAATTTGTTGAACAGAAAATTGACCAGTCAGTTTCGAAAATTGTTTTTATTGAAATTAAAAAAGTACATTTTTAACGGATGAGAAGCCAGCTAACTCACCGTGCACACTGGCGCTCCTTTCTTCTTATAGACCGCACGCTTCCTTAGTTCTTATGTACATTTACTTCTCGCAGGAGCCCTTCGTTGAGATGTTTCATATGTACCTAATATCTCCCAAGGAGCACCGCGTCGTCTCCCCAGTTGTTCACATAAAAACATCCACCATCCACCAAGCCGCAGACCACCCCTTGCGCTGCCATTTTCAATTTCGCTACAAATTGGTTATATTGTTACTCGCTACGTTAAGCAATTTCTGCCACAAAAAACGAATTTCTTGAGGATTTTCTGGTGGTAAAGTTTGCCTTCTTCTCATTTTTCCTCTTCATCCCCCAAGTCCCTTTTCTTCCAAGACCCAAGAAGGTTTTGTTTTCTTATTTTATTCGAAGGTGATGTTGGACGCTAAGTTATGTTGGTGTCATCCTCTAGAGGGTGGTTTCCTCTCCTCCTTTTATTTTTATAGAAAGCGAGTTAGTTCCCTATTTTCCTGCGAGGGCGGAGAACAAACTTTCCTCGAGGGAATATGCAATGCAATATATCAATCCTTCAAAGGTATTCGCATTCATGAGTATTTGATTTACGAGTAAATTGGAAAAGTAATGCCCTTAACTTGTGAGGTTTTCTACCATGAAATTTTCTTTTGAATTTACCAAAAGTTTGTCAGTTGTTCCTTCTTCCTCTACTGTACAGTTAAAGCAAGAAGGCAAATCTCTGTTTGCTTTTCAAATTTATTGAAGGGTCTGTAATTTGAAAAATATAGGCCAAGGGTATAGACGTTGACTGCCGGAAATATGCTTAATATTTTGGCTTTTGTCTTTAAAAAAAAAGAGCAGAAGTTAGCAGAAAAACGTATGCGGCAAAATGAATTTGATTTTTGAGCCTATCTTGATGACTTTCGGACGACTTCGATAAATGTTCATAAGCAGGTAGAACAAGAAATAAGTGTACCTAACTAATAAAAAAAATCACTTTTTTATATTTATAAGAAGCATTTTGACTATTTAAAAAATATGTTTTATTATGTTTGATTAGCTTTGTTTTATCTTGTCGCATTCTCATTGAGATAATTATATTGACTTCAAATTTTGAATGTAGTTTGTAAATGGTACCCACATATATCTAATTTAGTAGACATTGTTATATATTGCTTTTACACCACCAAATTAACCAAATCTTGATGTTTCTGCAATTAATTCAAAATCATATGTACAACCCAATGATTTTGCAACATCAATTACAAACTTATTCAATTTCGATAAATCAATGCTTCACAACAAAATTTCACTCACAATTACATTTTGATGCTTTTCCTGTTCAATAGACATAAAGTTTAGTAAGTTTAGCAAAAAGTGAATAAACATCGAATTCAAACTTTAATTACAAACGAAAGGAAGTCATTAAATTGATTCTTTCCTACTTTGTAAGCCAGGAGAATTGGAAGTAATCAAATATTTTCCCAAAATATTATTTGCGACGACAGTTTCCAATATCAAAAAATCCAAAATTATTTTGTTGATTTTAGAATAGATCTAAATTAATGATTGTTACCTCAAATCCATTTGCAAATCAATTGAAATTTAGCCACTTTTCTCACGTGAGCGAACTGAAGGATATTTAAAAGTAACCCTGGGAATGAATGCCCAGCTATTTCCCGGTTAATTCAATAATAATTTTCCTGGAAGTCTTGCTGTGAACGAGTCGTGCCGACAGCCCTTTATTCCATAATAACTAGTTACGCGATATTTTTAATGCAATTAAAGGCATGAAATCAATATGCCTTATTTGCTTAATTCGTTTCATAGAAGGCGCCATGCCGACCGATGTCATGAAAACCTTCAATTATAGCAAAAATTGATTTAATTCATTTGAAAGGGTTGAAAAATTAAATCTCAGCAGGGCCTTTGCCCTTTTTTATTTTATTCGTAATTACAACTTTTCACAGCACTATCACAGCGTGGCGTGGTGCGCTCGAATTCTGTTGCTAGTTCATATTACTCATTTATGAATGAACAAAATTAAAATCTCCCAATTTCGTAATTCAGGTAAAAGTTGCATATATTTACAATGGAATTAAAATCGACATTTTTCCATCTGAAAGTGTAAATAGTTTCTGATCGTTCCGCATCGTGACGCTGAATCTCCCCGAACTAATTTGATGCCATTTAAGCCTCATAAAATTAGTCCATTGGGAGTTTGGCGAACGCAAACTCGAAACATGTGCCGAGGATTACTTTCGCTCGAGTTTACCCCGCAAAAGAGCATCGCCAAATCTTAGCATATGCTCCCTGCCACTGCACCCCTTTTGGAAGACAACTTCAAAGTACTTAGTTCCCGAGGGCTGCAAAACGGGCGGCAAGGAGCGACGAAGTCCCTATGAAAATCCCATCCCTGTCGAGCAGGCTGGCTCTGTTCTAATTAATTTCAACACGGTTTTGACCTTCGATCGGTGTTTGGTAGAGGATCAAAGGTCCACGGAGACCCGAAATAATGCGATTCGCGCTATTCAGACCGCCCGAACTTGAGGAAGGCAATTGCAAGCGTCCTCAGCATGAATGGGCCTAAAGTCTGCTCTATAATTACAGGAATCGGTTTTAAGTGAAACCGAACACTTCTGTAACCCGACACCGCCGACCGCCAACATAATGAGCGGCAAGCTTTGCGAATTAAGGAAGCACATGGTTATCCCAAATCAAAAGGAGTCCTTTATCCAATTTAGGGAATGAGAACACATCAAAACTCATTCCAGATCACGAACTCGTTTTTCACTATATTCGCGGATTTTTTTTAGCGCTTCTTAATTGCGATTTGACTTTCCGTCTCTGAGGGGCTCGTCTGTTGGCGGAATATATGTTTAATATAATTTTTTAGTTCTAAGCTACCGGAGACCATTTCGAAATATGTATAAGGCATACGAAAAATTAAGGCAAATTGGGCTAATGGACGATAATTTTATTTCCATTCCCCAAACATTTCAAAGTCAAGTGCGTAAAAATTATTAGGTCTTAAAACAATGCAGAACCCTCTTTACGTCTACCATTACCATTAATTCAAGGGATTAATTACGGACAGAATAAAAAAAACAATAAACGTTGAATGTGTCTATAAAATTCAAGGAACCCCTCCCGGTGGCAAGGCGGTTATGAATGAGGTTGGACTTAATTAGGGTTCTTTTATTCGAAAATTAGCCGCGAATGTGAAGATATGTAAACAGTTAAATAGAAAGGGTACCTACAAGGAGCAGATGGTAAAGGGTTTCAAATTTTTGATGAGGAAGGCTCTTGTAAAAGCCTTTTTAAATCTCTCGACGTCTAAATGGATCAATTATTTATTGTAAGGGTGAACGTTCTTTGATTCTTTTCATAATAACTCGTAAAAGAGAGTAAGAATATTCCAAAACGCAAATGCTATATTTATATGGAAATTATTAAGGTATTACAATTTGATAAGATGTTTAAATCATACTGCATTGTGTTATAGCATTTTTAGCTAGAGTTTACTTTTCTCTTTCTGTCTTAATATAACAGGTTTTGCACAGAAACCAAAAACCAAAGGATCCAGATCAATTGATCATGAAAAATTAAAGATATATCATTGTCTTGAAATTATTACTCTAAAAAAACTACAGAATATGAGTTCGATTTTGGTTTTTTAAATATTACTAATTAAATTACAATAAAATATAAGTTTATTTATTTTATTTTATAAAATTTTTATTTTACTTTTGCAGCAGTAGAGCCTTACCTTCAAAAAAATAGTGTTGGATTACAGAATATGTTTTGTGTAGAATCAGAAAGTAAATATTTTCATTTATAAGTACTTAAATATTGTGTTATTACTTCAATTCGATATCCAAATTCGCACATTCTGTTGAAGAAAATTATTTGATTAAAATCATTCCTGCTGGTGACGTCCCTAAATTACCGTCAATTTTGTGACATTCAAAAATTACTTCCTAATCATCCAGAAACTCACTTTGGCACCCTTCCAATTCGTCACCCGTCGAAGCCCTTGATTACAGGGAAGCAGCGACACACGCATAAACAGAAGGCGAGGGGTGGGCGGGAAGCACTTGCTCTCCGCTAAACGGGGAGCAGCAAGTCAGCCGTAAACCAAAATTAATAGCGCAACAATCAAAGGCCACTTCCTCAATCCTCCGGGAAGGTTGCAAACTCCGGCAGCCCTCCGCAGCCCTAAGCAACGCTGGGATCTTCGGTGGCGGAGGCTGCGCCCTTTGTCGAGATGTTTGCCACCGATGTCTTGCACGTGTTCGGCGTTTAATTAACCTCCTAATAACTAGTTAAATCAGTTGTTAAAAATAAATAAACATGTCGCATGGCTGTAACATGACGACATACGCCCGCGGGGCTTGTCACTTTATTGCCAATGATCAAAATCGTGTGAAAATGTTGCAGCCGTGCTCTGTCTGGAAAAAATGTCCGACGGAGCTGGAGGCTGGATTTTTCACCCAGAAGGGAGTTTGAATTACGCATATCTGTTTTCAGCACATGCTCCATCGCAGCGAATTCTCCTTCTTTATAAAGATGCTGGATGAATGTGTGAACTCCAGGAGATTTTAGGGGACGAAGAAAATGGCGAATATATCACCTTCTCATATTCACCCATCTTCCTTTTTAGATTTTTTCTCTTTTAAATTTACGAACATTGCAAACATTTTAAAAGCAATAACTTAAATTTAGATGAAGGACATAACTCTATTTTTTGGCATCAGTAAAAATTGAGACTTTCTCTCCAAGTTTGCAATTACATTTTAAACTTTCATCTTTATGTACATATATCTACTTCAAAATTGCTTTAAGTAGTGGTTTTCTAACTTAATTCAGTCATGATATTTCAAAGTATTTACTGAATTTTGCAGGAAAAACATAACTTTATTACTTTGAGAACATACAGTCATACAGACGATATTTGATACCTATATTTGCTTAGTTAATTTTTCATGCGTAAAAAACACTAGGTACCTCTATTTTTGCAAATTTATAAGAAATATTGACTATTGTGTATCGATTTGAGGGAAACGTTGAATATATTACTTTTGGTAATCATTTAGATTACCAATTGTTAGTGTTTTCTTCGAAAGTGTCGATCTTTATTGCTCTAACCTATAATTTGAAATGAACACAAACAAAGTTAGATTTGTTGAGATAATCGGAATTCTTAAAGAGTTATCTTTGTTTACTCTATGTAAAACCCACCCACCAGACATACCAAGGTGCAAGAATGGCATTAAATAATTACAAGACAATTTATTGCTAGCCCAGAGACCACGCTTGCAAAAGCTCTCAGTCAATTAGGGCAAATTATGAAAATGGCATGCATGCGTCCGCCTCGAAGTCGCAAGTCTTAAGTATCAATTATCGTATAAACTGCCTTCCATTGAAGGTGATTACAGTCCTGGAGAAGGGCTGACGTGTTGCACATATGTCGACTCTAAATGGAAAGGAAGGCTGCCTGGCGCGGCCTGTTTAACTGATTTTCGCTACGGAGAAAGTTTCCCTGCCGGCGCGCCGAGCAACAATTAAATTAGCATTTTGCGTTTATTGCTCACACGTTAATTAGCCCCAATCAGATTAAGCTTTTTACACTCTTAGTCCGAAATTACAGGCAACCAGAACTTAAATCGCCTTGGTTCTGGCGCTACTGGCTCGCCCGCAAGGATAAATCCCGCAGCCTTTTTCTTATGTCATGAGGCTCGCGACTGCGACAAGCCACAGGTAAGCGTGCATGCAATCACGCGGGGGTGGGGGTGGGGGCGATAGCATAAATTTACTTTGAAAACGTACACGCGATACGGCGACACTAATTAATTTAATTATTTGGACTAATGTGCGCGCACAGAGATCGTATCTTAAGTATCGATTAAACAATAACTGCCAGCCATCATGTAAGTTGCTTTTCATATTATTTTTCTTATTTTTTATTTTTTGTCCTACCCGCGTGCACCTGTAGTAACAACAGACAGGACACAGACAGTGCAAACCAAGGCTCAGGTATCCTGCGCCTCGTTTGAAGGAACCAGGCGAGGGGAATTACCCAGGTAAATTGCAAACAACATATGCCCCGATTCCGCCGGCTTTACATGCGACAATTATTCATGCTGGTAATTGAAGTACGTCAGCGTGAACTGTTTTCATAAATGATAAATGAACCACTCATTGTTCGCTTGTCTTTCGTGTCTTACTCAACACATTTTGAAAGTAATTTCGAAGCGATTTCATAAATGCAGTTGGAAGCAAAATCGTAAGACGAAAACCATAAATAGACACATCACCGTCAAAATAATTCCGGACGATAGTCTCTTTCTTAATTAAGCTTATTTTTTTTTGGTTTCATAATTAGGTTAATTTTTTGCATATTTGTAATTAGCCTCTTCATGTTGCATAGTTAGGAAATTGAAAACAGTCATCGATTCATTCTATGTTATATTTGCGTAAACTTTCGCATTTCGAATTTGTTTAAAAAACTATAATTACAAAACACAAACTTGTATAGTTGTATATGTTTAATAAAAAGGAAAAATTGTATCGATTTATATCGATTTAGCTGAGCTCGTTATTTTGAATTTTTTTATTTATTTTATTTTACCTCTTCACCCGAATTATCTAAACACAATTAAATAAATGCACATAATATATGCCAATAGAAAGAAATTTTCATGAAAAATGGTTGAATTTGAAATATGTACGTACATGTTGATACAACTTCCATCCTGTATTTGAATATCAAATCTTGGATTTTGATTATTATATAGAACTTTCACTTCAAATGCTCGTAAAAGTTAGATTATGTCTACACTACATATATGCTTTTATGTCTTGGAAATCGCGGAAAAGTTGTATGTATGTATATATAGTAAATTTGCACGCCATAATAAAATAAAAAAAAATATTTGAGATATTCGGCATGGCAACATAATTAATATAAATATCATTTCCAATCTCATTGTAAAAATTTATACCCCTAACTTGGGATATTGTATCGGAGTGAAAACATCGCCATCAAGTTAATTAAAGCTCTAAAAGTAATAATTACGTTCCAAACCGTTGCGCCTCTCCAAGTTACAAGTTTGAAGAGGAAAATTAAAATTTTCTTTCTCCTCTAACGAGAAAATTAAATTTTCATTGGGAAATTGTTTCCTTTTCAATTTTTCAATTGAATTTTCGCGCTTGCCGGCGAACACAGCGAAAAAAGGCACCCACACAGCGAGGATTTCTGCGACGGCATGACACCTGCCGAGTCTAAGGTTTCCAAACACCAAGGAGGAACTAATTAGAAAACTTAAATATGCAAATGAATTTACTGCTAATTAGCTTTAATTCTTTCACAGCAAAGAAGTTCAGGGACGTCTTATGGGCGGAGGGATGGTCTGGCTGAAGAAAGTTCCTTCCTGCCGGGTCAGCATCTTGCTTTGCCCGTCGTTGTTTATGAAATTTACATCATAATTAATCCAACAAATTACGTGTAATTAATTTTGCCATTAAAACTCTTTTAGGCCCTGCTCGCTGCCTGTGTGCGTAACTTTCAGCTGCCTGTTGGGGGAAACTGAAAAGCTTAATTTTAATTATGCACCGGCTAATTGAATTTTATGCTTGATCTTATTTTCCGCTTTTTGTTGTTTCGGAGTCTGCGTTTGAGCCGGGGATGGATTGGCTGGAATCCAATGAAGCCGAATATGAAAACCCCTCAAACTTTCTTGGCTTGGGTATTGAAATCTTTTAATTATAAGCAAACAGCCAAATCTTGGGGCTTCGAAACTTGAAGACATAATTTTGAACTGGGGACGGGATTAGGTACCTACCCTATACGTGTAGAAGGAACCCCAGATGGGTTGACTGCGAACATCTCCCTTCGAAAGTTTCTTGCAAATTAGACTTTAGATGTTTATGACAGCTTAACGAATTGCAAATTGATTTCTGACACAAGGTAAATAAATTCTTAAATTCTCTTTGGTGAGCAAGGAGCACGGATTTACGTGCTGTGTGCCATGCTGAGCTCGCTCCCTTCGCCCAGCGAAGGCAATGCCATGACACTTCCGATTGAATTTTTAAATTGAAACACTTTGCATGAAGTCGTTCTCGAATTGTAAACGCCATCAACTAGCGGAGATGCAAATAAAAGTTATTCAATCACTTGCTTCATTCGAATGAATTAAAAGAAAGTGCTAGAAGTAAACATCAAATTTCAAAATTCTCCGAAATTTCCCACATTTCATTCGCTGAACGAGTCGAAAACTTTCCACAGCGTATCCCCATATTTCCCGAAAAACGTCCCTCGACCACTTATATCTGAACCACCCCTCGCACATTTTATAATCGATTAAACCCAAAGATGGCTTGAATGGTTTTCTCGTATTTTTCGCATTTTCATCCAACACCTTTCCGTCTCCTCTGGCCAAATTGGATGGAAGGGCGGAAAACTGGCAGCCGGATAAACATGTGCAAACAAAATCAATTCACCCGCAAAATACTTCATCAAAATCAAATTGTGTGCACATGTGAGCCTGAGTTGTGTTTTAATTGAATTTAGTTCGGAGTTTTCAATGAGGCGGAAAGTATTTAAAGGGGCTCCAACAGGAGTCTTCTTGCTCCCCACCTCAGAGGATGAAAACTGCGAGGCACATTTTGGTGTTGCTGCGATGATCAAATTAAGCGTTCTGTTTACAGAGTTTAATTATATTCGTAGTTGGAACAAAATCTATCAGGCTTTTATTTGGGGTTTATTTTGGTTATTTTGTTTTAGTGGCTTCGCTCTAAACGTTAAAATGTCTGAAAATCAACATCGAATTTTTACTATGATAATTCAGTCACTTTAATATAATAAATAACAGATTTTGTTGCAAGCAATGTTGCGTAAAATTAATTTATTGAATTACAAAATTACTTTATTCCGATTTGTCTATATTTAGAGAATGATTTGTAGCCAAATTCAAGCATAAACAAACAAATTGTAATGTCAACTCTTAGATGTTTATGACGCAAAATCATAGTAATTTACTATCAATCTATTAGGTAGGTACATCGAATATATGTACCTATGTAATGTACCTAAACACAGCATTTGAAAAACCAGTGAGTGGAACTTGTGCACGAAGAGTCCTTACAATATATACCTAAATATTATGTATATACATATTATGTACATATAATTCTATTGAAACCTAAAAATGAAAGAGTTATTTGTAAATTTTTATCTCTACTACTGAAGCGATCAGTATAAGATCTTGAGGACTTTTTACAATATGCCTAAGTTATGTAATTTCTAAATATCAAATTATGTAGCCAGGCTCAAAACATTATTAAAGAGTGCAATTAAAAAGCAGATTCTTCTAGGTACACAAATTGATTACTTCAATCCTTATTTTTTTAATTTTGTGATACAGACTTCAGAATTAAAGGGTTTCATTTCATACGTATGTATGTATATCTTGTGATAGTATAATTAAAAGGAAAAAAGGCATTAGGCATTAGTCATAAGCATTAGGCAAACAAATCAATACAGGAAAAAGTGCCATAGTATTTACACGAAATTAATTCAATCAAAAAGAGCCTTGGGCATTAGGCCTCGTGAAGGAGAGGTAATTACGACCAATCAAACTGAGCATCTAAGAAATAATAGGCTTACGGCGACAGAGGGTCATTAATCACTAAATTCATTACGACTGCCGGTAAAGTTCATAAATTTAGACATGCCATTTGCATTTTCCTCACCTCAATATTCTTGCGGTAGAAGTGACCCTGTAATCACGCGTCTACCAACCACCGTCCAAAAAGACGAAATGTTCTGAAGAATCGAATTAGGACACAATCAGTTGTTCAATTAATAGTTGTGGCAGAAAAAAGCGTCACTACGCACTCCTAGATGCGTTTATTCCTGTCACGAGACCTTATTCACTTACGTTGATTAACAAGCTCATGGCATGTAACAGCTCGATAAAATGTGGAGATTAAGTGAAATCGCCTGGATGTCTGTCTGATTGTTTTCAACTCATTAATAGCATATTAGGTATTCTAGTCTTGATAGGACTAGAACTCACTAAGTGCCCAAATTACCGTCATTAATAAAACGTTTAACCAAAATAAGGGGCTGAGCGCAAATAAAATGTATACTCGTACCTGCACAAATTAACGATTGCGAAAAAAGTTTAAACGGTTTTAATTGGGTTTAGTTCATAAAATTTCTTAAAATAAGGTTAAGGAAAAGTGGATTTTATCATATGTAGATTGTAGAACACAAATAAAAAAATAATCATCAAAAATGTGAAAAACGTTGAAAATAGTCATGAAAAGACGAAATGTCACCAGAAATGTTACATAACAACATAAATAAGGTAATTTTTCGCATTTTTGGTATCAAAATCCGGCTTACCAGTTGTAGTCTATTTTTAAGGAAATTCTAACTCAATTGTTCCTGACGGCTTTTGCCTAAAATATGGCATATACCTTTTTCGTGTTATTTGTTAACAAAACGCTCGATTTTACTTCTCTCAATTTTCATATCTCCCGATTTTTCAGTAGCATCTCCCAATTCATTTTGATATAAAGTTGGTCTTCCAAAAGTGCAAAAACCGAACTAAGAATTTTTACAACTCAATACCTCCTTCAACTACATTTTTTCAACCAGAAATGAAATTCAACTCAGAGAGAATTAATTTGACGGACAACGCGAAAAAACAGAATTGTTCTATCATTAAAATTGAAAATGTTCTATTTTCGTCACGTTCACTGGTATATTTCATTTTTTTATGAAATATAAAGTTGATTAATATCATCCAATAAGAACATACATATATGTACATATGTTAGCATACAAGAGGCATAAAATTATAAATATTCTACTTTTTATCGCTGAGGCTGTCTTTTAGTCCTAAAATTTATTAAAACCTCACAAAAATCAGTATGAGTGAGTTTTAAAACTATAGATCTCAAATTTACGCTACATTTTAAAAATTCAATATATGTATGTAGCAGATTAAAATAGCGAACTTTAAGCTAACCAATACTAAAAGGAAATTAATAAAAATGTTAGAATATCTTTGCTAGTAACAAAAAAAACTTCTTAAAGCAATAGCCGATCCAGTGATTTTAACTTCTTTCTGTACAATGATCCGGAGCACACGGCTTGGGATGTCCTGTCCACGTACATTACATAATTGCCCACGTGTCACACCTGCACAAAGCCCGGATATAAACTCAATTGAACATCTTTGGGTTTTCCCGGAACAAAAGGCCAAAAAAAACCGAAAGCCAAAGAATGTTCAAGTAAATCTTAGACAAGGAATGAGAACTGTTTTTGTAAAATCAAATTTTTGAATCTTTTCACAGCTAAGTGAAGTTTATAAGAGTAATCACATGAAATATTAGGTAACATTTTTTTATTTTTATTTCATACAAAATATTAATTTAGTTTTATTTATAGAAAGTTGTTTTCCACGTGTCTGAAAATTTTTGTATGGATTGATACTTGATTTTATTTTCTATAAGCACATACAGTAAATACCAATTATATTATTTTATTATTTTTTCGTTATGCTAAAAGAATAACAATTAGTTATTTAAAGCTACATATACATATGTATGTATATCTATGTATTTTGAACAGTTATAGTTTGAAACATAGGTATATTTCATCATTTCATCGTTTCCTCCATTTCATTCCATTTTAATTTACCTCATACTCATTACTATCCAATTTATAATTATTATTAAGTCGAAAACCATTAATTCCTTTATACAAAACTTGATACAAAACGGATGATTTTTTTGTTTCAAATTTCAAAACTACGTTATTTTTTATATTTATATTGGAAAAATTATTATTGATATACATATATTAAGATCATATTATTGCCCAGTGGACCACGCAAATCCGTATTTCCTTCCTAGTTGAAGGCCTATGAATTACGCATATGATAAAAAAATGGATAAATTTGCCTTCTGCTAGCTGAGAAATTTAAAAACGAAAAGTACAAATTATTAAAATAGAATTTACAAGCTGAGCCTCCCTGTCTGCGCGACTGATTCTTGTAATTTGTAATTTTATTGCTTTAAATGTTAGCTGAATCAAATTTGGAGTATTATTGATTTATCCTTCGATTTCAGGTGTGGTTTCAGAACAGACGCGCCAAGTGGAGGCGGCAGGAGAAGTCCGAGAGTTTGCGACTAGGCCTTACACATTTTTCGCAGCTGCCGCACCGATTGTCCTGCAACGGGGCGAGTCTGCCCGTGGACCCGTGGCTGTCGCCGCCGCTGCTCTCCGCGCTTCCAGGTAGTAAATTACTCAGGGAGGCGTGACATTTCGTTTATGACTAAATTAAGCTTTCATTTATAGGCTTCCTTTCGCACCCGCAGACGGTCTATCCAAGTTATTTAACGCCACCCCTTAGTTTGGCTCCCTCGAACCTGGCCATGGGCGGTCTGGCGATGGGCCACCCGAGCGGACCGCAAAGTCTGCGGATCTCCCCGCCGAATATGGCCACAATGCCGCCCCAGCTGAACCCGACCGGGATGCGGCTCTCGCCACCGCAATCATCAGGCCTACCGTCGGGCGGCGGGAATTTGGCCCCCCCGCAGAACCTTTCGATGTCCTCCCAGGCGCTCCAGTCACTTGCGGCTCGCCACTCGCCCTCGGCGCTCCACCCGCACCATCACCAGCCCACGCAACAACCCCAGCACCCCGTGCAGCCACCCCCTGGTCCTAGCGGTGTCCCACTCGCATCATCCCCCCACACCCACGCCCTGTCCCCGTCGCCCCAGAATTTGTCCAACTCCTCCCTCAACCCGAGCCCCAGCGGGATTAGCAAAATGGGCAAGATGGACGTCATCGACGTGGGCGACGGACACATCGCAACTTCCAGCGACAGCGCAGTCAACATGAGCGTCAACAACTCCGACATGCGTTCCAACTCCATCGCGAGTCTGCGGATCAAGGCCAAGGAGCACTTGGAGAGCATCAACAAGGGCCTCACGATAGTGTAATAATATCCAGTTGGGCCCCGCCGGGATTAGGCCTGAATTTAAGTTTTGGTCTCTAGACTTTAAGTACTCTATACGAACACTGTCAATTTGTAAGGAATCGTGTTGGGGTGCAAAAAAAGACGGGCGGGTCGTGGACCTTTCTGCGTCAATTTTCCATTTACTTCTAGACCTACTAAAATGTATACAAAAAATAAATAAAACATTGTAAATGTGATTCCGCTACCTTCGGAGATTGTCGCATCTTCGCATTACCTAACTAAGTAGTTCCACTTAAAGACTAACTTAACTTTATTTAGTACGTTTTGACTTAACCGCAAAGCCAGTACACATTATATTAAATAAATTCGTCCAATTGTAAATTGTAGTTTTTCATTTTTTCCTCAAACACATTTACCCACACTTTCTCATAAAATATAATGGAATTTATCTAAACCCTTTTGCTGCTACGTCACCAATAGTTTTACTACATAAATTAAAAAACTGACCAAAAGATTAATAGTTACTTTCAAGCAGATTACTCATCACAGCACAAAGAGGTAATTTAATTATTCAGCCAAGTCATATAGTCATAAACAAGATTCTAATAATTTTAGCCCGAATGTGTTCAAAAGCATTCGTAATTCAAAGTCAGTTAAGGTCATCATCGAGTTTCTCTGTTTGCTCTCTACAATTTCCGTTCATAAATTTCCAACAAAAAACTTTTTATCAAAATAACTTATACTATACTATACATAATTGCTATAATAACTTCTACTTCAAACGATTAAGAGGTTTAGTATATGATATAACTTTTTGGTTAGAATTTTTCTAGTTTTGATTTGGCAACATTTATTATTTAATATGTAAATAAGCATTTGAAGATACTCTACTAAATTACGTAGTGTAGTAATGAAATGAAATAACCACATAATTTGCAACAGCTTCATCTTCAAACTATAATTCCAAGTCTCTCCAGTTTTATTAGATAAATTCTACGAAAACAAGTATTATTTTAATAACCATTGGTTAATTACAAAGATACAACATATGTATTTATGATAGTCAAGATACCACACTCCACCAATATTACTTAAGGAACTTCATAAACACACTTTAATATGAGGTTAGGCCGAAGCTTTTACACTTAGTTCAAATTCCTACTACTATATTTTGCAAAGTCACATGTGACATATACATAATGTAGCTTTAATTACATATATTCCATGAAATTATTTAAGGGAGGAATTCGCAAGAACTGTTTTTGGACACTAAAGATCTAGCTTGCCGGTTCTGCGAACATTGGTTAGAAAAAAAATTAGAAACACATATTAACTAAGCGATGAAAATTAAATTAGTTAAAAATTGTGTACCTAATACCCTTTATAAACATACTGAAAGCAATAAAAACCTTTAAAATATGAACATTTTAAACCTACACCTATTACCATAAATATGTACATATGCTTGAGTTATTGACGTTCCTTCAGAATTTAATTTTGTTTGTGATTTGAGTTTGGTGATACAATATAATTTTTAGTATTTAGTAAACTTGCGGGTTCATTGTACAAATCTATTTGAACTAAAAAACTTTCTTTTACAGTACAAGACGAATTTTTATTTTTGCTCTATCATCGAAGGATTCCTGATTTACTAAAAAACATTGTAAAATTACTTATGTTAAAAACAAGATTTACAGATTACAATTTATATTTGAATATATGTAGGTATCTGCTTTGAAACTTGAAAGATACCCTGATTATTATAAATCAACTAAATGTAATAGTTCTTTAGTTTGGAAAGTTACAAAGTTACTTCAATGTATATTCTATTACTTGTACACTGCTTCTTCTTTACAAAGTATATACATATGTATCTTCGAGCCGATATCTTCATTCCATGAACTCTTCTGAAGTCGGTGGAAGAAAAAGAACCCAATTTCATTATTAGGTTACCTTATCACGACCACTTTCTGAGCACCCCCATTAGCCCATTCCCCAATATCCTCTGGCATTTCCAGCCTCCGGTACGCTAATAAACCTTCGTCCGTTCTACCATCGCCCTAAATCGATTAATGTGGAACACTTCGTCTGTAAATTTCTGATTGATTGGTTTGTGCAAACACTAATTACCATTTTATTGCTTTGGTACATTTCTCTCCAGCCTCCCAGTAAATCGGCCCTAAAGGACGAACCCTCGGATAGCCGTTTTCTACACTGAACTTTCGATGTTTAAATGGAACTTTGATGAATTGGAGGACACAGCGTTTACTCAATTTGGGTTAGTTGTGCAAAACAACGTCGAAAGAAGACGGGGATTGCCATCAATAGATCTAATTACTTTGCACCAACTTTGAGAGCTCTTTCTCGAGCAGATGAAACTTTTATTTTAGTGGTTTAAGAGACGTTGGTCATACCTTTATTTGTTTACTTTACATTGTCCTCCTCATTGTCTAATATCACAAATTTCAGAGAAGGTATAACAAATAATTATAAAAAATTAATTTCGTACGGATGTTTTTCTCTTTCACAAACGACGAAAATGAATCAAGTGACAGAGAAGCCCAGCAATTTTGACTATCACCTATCACATAAATAAAAATTAGGATCCGAATTTACGTGATTTTAAAATATATTCGTTTCGTTGTTCTCTATAGAACTAACTAAAGAAGTGAGTTATTGTTTTTAAGTGTTAATTTGATAATAATATTATTAACACTATTTATTCTACTGTACTACGATAAACAACTAGGTACTTTAGAAACACAATTTCCTATCTTCGTATTTATTTCACTATAAAATTAAAAAGTAAAAATGTATTATGGTCATATTATCTTTCAATTATGCACACAATTTTCTAAGTCCTCTTTCACGAACAAATTTTGGTGCAAAGATACATTTTAATGCATAATTTAAAATTAAACTCAATAAGAATATTAAATATACATATGTGTGTTCAATTTCATACTTTTTGTTTTCATTAAAGCATAAAACAAAATTGAACATAAAATCAATCGTTTTGCACAATGCCAAATTTTTAAAATGAACAGTATAAAACATCTTGAGACTAAACAAATTTTTAAATAGCCAGTTTTTAAGTACCAAATGAAAATATTAACGCCGAATTTAAATTCCATAAGATATTTCATATCAAATAACTTTTGGAAAAATCTCGCAAAATACTCACTTCAATGCCTAATATTTCCAATTTTGCACAAAATATACCTACATATAAATATAAATGTTCCACACTACATATTAAGATAAGTTAGTTTCAGTTACCAACCAAACTCTGAATATAAATTTAACTACATTTACATACATATATGTATATGTATACATACCTGCATAGCTGCGTTGCTTTCGGCCATGCAGAGTAGGTACGCCGAAAGACCAAATATCTACAATTATGCCTTAAAATTGATTACTTTCGTCATGTAACATGTTATACATATTTTAGCACCTTCCAATCGTTCATCCATATTTTTCGTCTTAGTTCACAAATTTTTTAGCAAAACGCGAAACTCTTATTCGAGTTTGAAGAGACACAGTATAAAATCGCAGCTGATTTTTATTTAACACTTTTGACATTTAACACAATGGATGCAACTACTTCGGCGTAGTCTGCACTGCATGGCAATTTGAGAAAGAAGTAAAGAGAAATAAAACCAAAATCCTAAACAAAAAAAAACTATAAAATATGAAATACGAAAATAAAGAAACGAAATAATCTAACTTTAAAGAATATGTGATAATAAAATTAGTCTTATCACAAAATCTTATAAAACAAAGCCCCCGGTGCGGCGGACGGTCCTGTCTGTCCGCAACTACTGAGCATATTTTGCTCCGGTTTTCACGATTTGGTAGATTGCTTCACGGGGAAGGTTCAGATATTATAATTTGCAAAGCAAGCTAGTAATATAAATCGAGAGATAGGATTCAAAATGACTTTTTCTTTTTTTCTTCAGAGTAATATAAAATGTTAATTAAATAAAAGAACTTTGTTTCAAGGAGTGAAACAAAGAAGACTTCTTATCGAAGGAAGAAGGGACTTCACCAAGAGACAGAAACGCAGAATTAATTACTCATAATTAGACTCGGTGAAATGTTTTGCCATATTGAGTCATAAAGCAGGCAATTTCGCCGATAAAATCGCCCCCGGGCGATTTGAATTTGCTTTCTTCACACGAAACGACAAAGCTCGGCACTTTCCCGAAAGCTCTGCGCTTGCGCCAGGCCATATCCAAGTACCGTTATCGAAGACACTGAGCTAGTTGGATAAAGCAACTTTAAGAATTTGAGTATCACTAGGCGTGGAGAGATGGCGCACAAGTCGGATTTTTCAAATTTAAATTCGCATTACGAATTTGAAATAACATTTAGCAAGAATTTTCTTCTCAATAATTTCAAATTCATCAAATCAGTGACTTAATCAGCAAGAGATGTAATTTATTAACTATTATAAGGTTTGAAGAAATCGGCTGCCGTTAGAACAAGTAACAACTTCTTCAAAATTATTTAATATTTATTACAAAACACAGTTGCTTTTAAAATTATATGAGATGAGATTAAGACCTGCAACCCTAAGTGTGTGAAGTAACTAATTTTTATATCTATAGTAAGCATATTCAAATTTTCATTGAATTATTTCTCCAAAATGTGACCAATTTGTATGAAAAGAAGTATTAAAACTATGCTAATAAGTCTGCAACAAATGTTATGTTAGTCGAAAGAATAGAAATTCATATTATTAAGAAACTAAACTACTAAGTAAAACTAAAAATATGCAAAGTATTCGTTTAGAAAAGGAAATCACAAGAAATCAAGTCGGAAAAGCATCGAACTATTTTTAATACATTTTCCTCGAGAAAACAATTTATAACTAATTGAAACAAATATACTCGTCGTGTGTTTATTTTATTTTAGGGCAAGCGCATCTGAGTTGGGTGCTTAATCAAAAATAGCCAACACTGAAATGCAATTAGTAATCGTTTGGCATGAGAAATTCGCGATATGCATACCAGAGGTGCTAAATCATTCGCGGAATTCCACCTCAGAGGCAATCAGAGCCGCGAAGATGATGAGGTGAGGTGAGATCTTGCGGGTCTTCGCCGGAGAGGATGCCCGACATCTCGCCTTTAGATCTTCACTTCTAATTCGGGCAGCGCGATTGTTACGGCTGCGTTTATATTTACATTTTTTCAGCGCTCTCCTGAACCAAAAGAACTGAATTTGTGTTGACCCCCACCTGGGTTTGACTCCACTGTACTTGTTCACATGTGAGTGCAGTGACGTCACATCATTGATAAAAGTGAACTAAAAATACTTAGGAAGATGCATTTTTTCTTGACACGAGCACAATTTCTGTTTTTAGATTTTTACCATAAAAGGCGATTTGGTAGGCGAAGTGGTTGAAGTACATGCACATCCATAAGCATGCATGTATGTATGCATGTGTATTTCAATAATGAAATTGAGCTCTTCTATCATGTTTTTAATTTTTTTTAATAAAAATTAAATTTGTTCAGCTTTTACATTATAACATTAAGGACTCCTCTTTTAACGTAAGTACATAATGCGATTCATGAATATTTGTCTTATGTTTGCGTTTCCGTCTATCTGTGCGTCATGGACATTTGTCTCGAAAACAACGTGGCGGAGGAACATATGTATACAAGGGCGCATATTTCGACAGTCAAAGATTATGAAATATTTATTTTTAAAAATTTTTTTAGGGGTATGTTGGGCATCCTAAGAAAAAACAAATTAATTCTTTGCATCGTGTGAGATATACTGTTTGGAAGAAATACTTTCAACAATTCCAATAATATTTGTTCATTCGCCAAAAACCAACAGCTCAATTTCGATATTATTTATGGGAGTAATAGTAGTAGTACTAAGTAGTATCGAATCATAGAACAAGAAAACTGTCGCTTCTTTCATCAGTCTCATAGTTACTAAATAATAGAAAATGCCTTTATCTTATTAATAAAACCAACTTTTTAATAAAACGGCTCTTGCGATCGTCTGCTTGAATATTATTAAAATATAATAATAATGGGTCATGTGACATATTTCGTCCATTTTACGTAACGCAACATCTTTTAGAATATTTTTTTTACTCATACCTCATACAATAACTTACAACATAGGAGTTGGTCACATACTTTTTTTTAAAAATATAACAACTCTTTCGTATTGTGCTTAGATGAAAACAAGACATAGCTGAACTTATTTTGCGAATTATCAGAACCATTTAGAAGTCCTAAATGTTTTATTTTATTGGATAAACCAAAATTTAGAAACCAAACAAGATTTATGCTTATCCTTTTATTGAATATAATTTGTAGGTTTCTGTACGACCGGTGTCCGCGTCCGTCTGGATAGAAGGGTAAATAATCAAATTTGGTTGATCCTGTGCGGTTGTTTATTGCCAGTAATTCGCACGACTGTCACATGAAAGGAAAATCCAATAAAGGGCAGAGCCTCGATCGGGACAGGGCATAATCGGACCCCGTTCACGACGAATGTCCATTTGCCGGCCCTATAGCGGTCGCGGTCCTATGCATTTCGAGGGTTCATTTGCCCCTCGCGGCCCTAGTCCTAGGTCCGAAACAACGAAGGCTGCCAAAGATACAATTTGTTTGCTTAAGGACGTATGTCCCAGCGTTTGCGACAAACAGAGAGGGCGGCACGTGCAGGGCATCGCGACGGAGCCGGGGAATAGCTTTATTAAGTTTTGATTTGTACTTGATTTAGGAATTTCGTCAATTATTCTGATATTTTCATTAAGTGACTGAGCACACTCGCCTCGGGGATTCTGCAAGTGACCGACTCCGAGGATAATGTCCTTGGGCTGGATGACTAAGGACCCGCTCTAGCACTCTTGGAAAACATATGTATAAGAAAAAGTTAGCATGCTCAATGTTCGAATCTGCAATTATGCACTTACTGTTTGATTAGGAGCTAGACTCGAGCAACCCGCGATAATTAGCCACAATCAATTCACCCCTTAATGCGGAAATCAACTAGCAGACCCGGACGAGGGTGGGGGTGGTGCACAAGCTCCGGTAGCAAAGTGTATTCACATGGAAACAAAACTCCCCTGTCTCCGCGGCGAGGGTTTTCTGGCGTGAGAGTTTACACCCCCGTCACATAGCCATGAAAACGTTTTCCTTTTATCGGGTGGGCAAAGCTGTTAACAAACCTGCAGGATACGGCGGAGGTTAGCTCAATAAAATATATTGAATTCTTTCAAATTCTTCTGTTTGTGTTCGGCGGCAATATATAAACCAAGGACTCTGTTTGCTTGGTAAATACTGCTCCGATTAATTTAGGGGGAAGCGAAAGGATCGAACCGGCGAAATCAAGTTAAAGCGATAGTTTATTGAGCTCTGATGTCAGTATAACTTTATTAATTTCCTTATAACTTTAATTTAAAATAATTGTAAGTCAAGTCTTTATTTTAATGTTTATCTGTGTGTCGCAAAAACCCTAAATTCCACTAGTCCTCAATATAAACTTCACATAATTAAAGCATTTATAAGACCTTAATGTATATAGTTATTTTTTAGGCAAACCAAATTAGGCACTAAGATGATTTGACACTTTCATTATCTATCGTTTAGGAAAATATTGTTTTTGAAGTACATTACATAAAAGTAAATAAGTATTGCATTTTACATTTACCTAACATGTTAATTTAGTATTACTATGTTATTAATACCTATGTATATTGTTTTTAAAATTGAACTACTGATTTTTATATATATACCTACAGACATGAACAAAAAGGTCTTTATATCAGTTCAAAATAATTTATTAATAACAAACTAGTCTATTAAGTCCTAAATCCGTGACATGCCTCAAGATGGAAAATCTCCTGTTTGGCTCATCTCAAACGCTACCCAGAGCAATTGAAATTTTCATTGGGAATTCCAGAATCACTCAACAAATTTTCCCAATTTTCCAAAAAATTGCATCCAAAATAAGTTTTGAGGCCTCCCTCTAGCGTAGGGCCAGGCTTAGATCGAGCGTAAGTGCAACAGTCCAAATACGGTACGCTCCGACCGATCTATTTTTACACTATCGATGCTTTTCGGGGTGTATATAAAGAGATTAAGACGGCCGGCGTTCTGACTCAGTTTCGATCTTTTCAGATTTTGTGCGGTTATCACACGCGGGAGTGCTCTAAAACAGTTTCGAGATGTGTGACGACGATGTTGCTGCTTTGGTTGTTGACAATGGTGCGTGCCTTAAGTTTAAAAACCCTCTGTTTTTTGAAATTATTTAAGTTTTATAACTAAGTTACTCCTTTCAATTCAAATTTTCTATCGTTGGAATGTTATGTTTAATCTCAGAAAAGTGGAATCCTATGTTTAATTAAAAAATCACTTATTTTCTTGTTACGAACAATTATGAAATAAAATAATTCAAATATGTGATTAATGAAATATGTGGTTGATAAAAACGAGAATACTACTAAATTTATATGAAGAAACAAAACAATTCAATTCCGCATCATATTTTCAGTTTAAAAATGTCCAAGAAATATGAAAATTTTCTAAACAATTTATGAATTTATGAATCTGCATATTAAGCTATAAATCTGAAACTTACATACATCTAATTATATATTCGAACATTTATATGAAACAAAAATTATATTCAAGATATTATGTACCTACATAAATAAGTGTATCTATAGTTTTTACTGCTATATTAAAATTCACTTTAACTTATATAAAATTTGTTTAGTATTTAAGCATTTTGAATGCATTCCAATGGAAAACCGTCCTAATAAAATAAGTATTGAAATCAATCACAAACATCCTTTTAGTTCAAATACGTAGGTACTACAATGTGCATATTTCACATTTGAAATATGAATATCTAACAAATTGAAATCAGCAGCCATAAGTCTACTCTTATGAGTCGATTTATATCATTTGAGGAGCGTCGGAACAAAAACCGATAAATCCCTTTTTTTTGGGAAATTGTAAAAATATAGCCAAGCTCATGGAAAACAACCAATTGAGATCATTAAAAAAAAAAAAGTGAAAATGGGATTTATCGGTTTTTGTTCCGACGCTCCTCATTTTGTGTAGGCTTCCAGACGAGTGTAGGCATAGGAAGGAATAAATACCAACCAGATTATTTTATTCATTAAAATTACAACTTCAATATTCTGAGGTTTTTTTAAAAAGAAAACAAAAAGAAAAAAATTGATAACTTCTATTTATTTTTTCGATCTCAACAAGGTATTTCCAATGCGTATTTCGATGTACACCATAAAACATACATTCGACACATATGTATATATGTACCTATATATTATTTTAATTGCCCAATTATTCATTTGAACATAATTTGCAAACAGTTTTTGAAGTAGTAACACAACTTATTTTTCAGGCACTTTGATCAATAATATTTTTTTTAAGAAATTTATTACTATGTAGGTATAGAACATTAGGTACAATTGTCGAAAAAAGTTTGAAATAGGTACATCTTATTTCCATAGTATAACTTAACGATCAAATTCATCAATTTTAAAATGTAAGAGAGGAAATCCATTCAGTATAATTCACATGTAAAGTTTAAAGTGGCAATTTAAAAGAAATATATTTAGTAAATTTTTGCAAATTCCTAAGCAGTTTTCCTGACAGTTTTAACAGTTCCTTTGTTATTTCAAATTAATTTAACTTAAAGTGAATGAGTATTATGCTCGTTGTTAATAGTAAAAAAATATTGTAAGAGATATTCTTACATTTTAACGGTTTCCACATCCACATTTAAATCTGGCTCTGAATAGGCATAATAAATATTAAAATAATGGTAACGACAAGAACGTATTAAAATTTTGCATATAATTATGTACCTTTCCATATGCCTTGAATTTTTGAAAGAGATGGAGAAACTTCAAACATTACCCAAATAAAGGATATCGTAAGAATTGTGTTTGCATATACGAATTAAAACGTTCCAATGTTTTGAAAGATTCTTTTGAGGTTGGTATATTTATGCTGATTTATTTATATTTCTAGGGTCTGGCATGTGCAAAGCTGGATTTGCTGGGGACGACGCCCCACGAGCAGTTTTCCCTTCGATCGTAGGTAGACCTCGTCACCAAGGAGTGATGGTTGGTATGGGCCAAAAGGACTCTTACGTCGGCGATGAAGCCCAGAGCAAAAGAGGTATCCTCACTCTGAAATATCCCATCGAGCACGGCATCATCACGAACTGGGACGACATGGAAAAGATCTGGCATCACACCTTCTACAATGAGCTTCGTGTAGCCCCAGAGGAGCACCCGGTCCTCCTAACCGAAGCTCCCCTGAACCCCAAGGCGAATCGCGAAAAGATGACCCAAATTATGTTCGAAACGTTCAACTCACCTGCGATGTATGTCGCCATTCAGGCCGTCCTCTCGCTTTATGCTTCTGGTCGAACGACTGGCATCGTCCTGGACTCTGGGGACGGAGTCTCCCACACCGTTCCCATTTATGAGGGCTACGCCCTGCCCCACGCAATTCTTCGTCTGGACTTGGCTGGGCGTGATTTAACCGACTATCTTATGAAAATTTTGACCGAACGTGGCTACTCCTTCACGACAACTGCTGAAAGGGAAATCGTCCGTGATATCAAGGAAAAACTGTGCTATGTCGCCCTGGACTTTGAGCAGGAAATGGCTACTGCTGCTGCATCCACATCTTTGGAAAAGAGCTACGAATTGCCCGATGGTCAGGTGATCACGATCGGCAACGAGCGATTCCGGTGTCCGGAGGCCCTTTTCCAACCATCCTTCTTGGGTATGGAGTCCTGCGGCATCCACGAAACAGTCTACAACTCCATTATGAAATGCGATGTCGACATCAGGAAAGATTTGTACGCGAACACTGTAATGTCTGGTGGCACTACGATGTACCCAGGTATTGCTGATCGCATGCAAAAGGAAATCACCGCCCTCGCCCCATCAACCATCAAAATCAAGATCATCGCACCACCAGAAAGGAAATACTCTGTTTGGATCGGTAACTATAATTTTCAAATCTCCTTTTCATTTAATTGGTTACTATCTTTCCGTCCTCAGGTGGTTCTATTCTTGCTTCACTTTCTACCTTCCAACAAATGTGGATTTCAAAGGAAGAATACGACGAATCTGGCCCAGGAATTGTGCATCGCAAATGCTTCTAAGCACTCGAATCGAAAGACCCAACTTCCACATCAAAATCACTGCTCTTTTTTGCCAACGCACTTGTTGTCGTTATTTGAACATTTTTCCAAGGATTATTCCTTAATTTGTAAATTATTCCAACCTTTCTCTTTAATTTAACTTTTATTGTAGTTTTAAAGCGATGTCACATTTTAAATATTTTAGTTGTTAATTTAAATATTACTTTAGTAAAAAATTATAAACATAAATATTTTATTTGCATTTTAACTTTTATGTTGTACCTGTAAATCTCTGTTGATCAACCAGCTGATGATTGACATTTTTATATCACCAAGTATATTAATTCAAGAACTCCAACTTTTCTTATTTATAGAATCTAATTAACCGAGGTATCGTTTTCAATCGTTCTCGACTTATTTAATATAAACGGGTTCTGAAATAGCTTTAACACCCATTATTAAAACAAGCATGAGCTAAGAATTAATTTTTGTTCCGCCATATATATCAATATGAAAAATTTGTATATTTAAATTTCGTTTGAGTCCTTAGAATATAAGAACTCTTTTTGCAATGAATAGGTACTCAATTATTTTTCTAACATTATGAATTTAAACTGACAAATTTATAAAATCAAGGTTATGAGACAATGAATGATCAAAAATATATTAAAATAATCGGTTAATTAATCTCATATTAAAATATACATGTCCACCTTAAATTATATTATTCCCCTGAAATCTTTTAATCTCCAAATCACATAAATTCCTTGAAAAGGCTAGGAAGGCATGTCAAAGATAAATAAGAATTATTAACACTATTTCATCAGAGATCTGTTTGTTCTATACGTAAATTAAGTACGATGTCATAATTTATGTATGACTCCAATTTATTCAGTGTCATAATTTACAGCACCACGGTGTGACGATAACAAGTAAAATTATTTAATTTACCGCGCGAAATTGTTTATCAATGACATGTTCACATAACCAGCACATGCGAAAACAGGACTCTTAATAAAAGCAGCCGGTTTAGCGGGTCTGTCAAAATCATGAGCATAAATCACATATGGCGCAAATTAGCACTTGATGCCAACTCGTTCCTCATGAGAATTTCATTCATTAGTTCGGGAAATTTTGGCATAGATCCACCGGCGCGCGGCGCGGCGGTGCGTAGCTTACCTCTGCTGATGCAATTAAAAATGAATTAAGCAGGCGATTTGTGCAATGCGCCCCTTGCCGCGAGCTGCGACGCCTCATTACATGCTTGAGATTGCTCTATGGGTCTAAGTCTAAATCGCTAGTCAGACCCTCCCCGCCTCCTGCCCGCAAGACGTTTCAATGTTTGCTTGGGAGGAAGCTCCCGACTGGTGTGCAATTTGTAACAAATTATCTCGTCAGCACTCAGTTTGGACTTAATTAAAATTCTCAAAATCCTTTGAAGTATCTCAGGCCTAACTGATTCAATTCCTCAGATGCTGATTTAACTCCCGACATGTCTGACATGTGTTTACACACTCCCTCTTCGGTGAATTTCACCAAAATAGACTGCAATTGCTGCTGGGTGGTGTATTTCTATTTCTAGCAAAAGTGTCTCAGTAGGATGATTCAGCTCATTATTTTGAATAATAATTGCACCTGAGATTTATTTCAAAGGTACTACATATTTTGGAGTGTGGGGTTTTTTATTTCCATATTTCACTTCTTATTCTTCAATTGGACCCTCAAGGCCTCAAGTAAGAAAGTCCATGCTTAGAAAGTGAAAAATATCATTTCAGTTAAGTTGTCAATAACAAATCTGAAGCTAAACAAACGTATGTAAAATTTTATTACCTTCTTTTTTGTTAGGTCACATTATTTTCCTTAAGAATAAATCCTATTATTGCAAAATTTGGTCTTTAAAAATACGCCTTTTAGACATTTTTAATTTTGTACATTTTTCAACTTAGTTTGATATTCGATCGTCTTCAATTAAAAACCTTTATCCCTTATATTGTAATCTCCACTTTTGTAAATTTTACAGAAATTGATAAACATTCATCCGAAAAGACATAGAGACAATTGATTTTTATCTTTAGGTACCTATATTGTAAATTAGTGTAAACCAAATTTCCAAAAAATCGGCAATCGGATCTCAACGTATGTAAATCTAAAAATACACAAAATAATTTGGACTCCAAAAATTTATTCTAACCATAACTTTTAAGGACAGAGTATTTCTAAGGTGTATGTATATAGCTCTAGCCATCCTTCCAAATCGGAATGTCGAATCTTATTTAGTTTAGTTTTACAGCCGATAAAAAAGGACATCTATCGTAAAAGAAGCAACTTCATTTTATTGAATAAATAATTTGTTTAACATTAAAACTAAAACAAGAACCATACGGAGTTCATTGTCCATAGTTCTTGCAAAGTTTTGAAAATATAGCGACTATTAAAGTGATTATTTTTTTCCCCAAATGCGCTAATTCTATTTGAAAATCTCCATTAAACTTGATATTAATTGAATATCATAATAAAAGTTTTCTCCCATGAGGTATTAACCTATTTTTCAGATAACAAAATAATGAAGTGGAAGTTCTTAACAAGAATTACAAGAAACTACGGATTATGTCATTAGAATTACATTTATAGGTGCAAACAAGGTGATAGTATTGATAAAGCACCGCTCGTCTAAGTGGCCAATTACATTAACATCCCTTGCACCTGCCGTAATTAAATCAATATTCAGAGGGTGAGCAGGAGAAATATTTAGACGTGGCAGAGTGGTTGCGACAATTTAATTAAAATCAAACATTATCGTGCGAAAGTTCACCTGTCTCGGTTCCCAGGTATAATTAAATTTACCTGCTTAGCGGCGATAACGCGGCTTTTCCTTGTTTACGGACGTTCTCAAGCCAAGACCAGAATTACGAACAGGCACAGAGAGCGCGGCTCTTTTCAGAGAAAAACGCTTTTCCGACGCCTGCCCCCCGAAACCTTCGCTAAGGACTGGAAGGGAAAATGAGCGAAAATTGCTGTCGGAAAAGTACCGGAAACTTTTATCAGTCTCTTAAAAAGTCGGGCGAATTTTTCATTTTGATTACAAAATAATCAGCAGGATCCAATCTGAAATTGATTTGAATCACTAAAACGCCGTCCTCGAGAGTTGCTGCCGACGAGAAGTGGCGGCCCGGGGAAGGGGCCGAGTTCGCTTGAGATAACTCAAAAGGAAATTCATTTAAAGCGAAGGCAGAGCTCACGAACTCAAAGGATATTCGTTGCGATCACTGTGTGCGTTATGTGCCCTGTATACAGCCACTTATTGCCTAAAAGGCCATTCAGCTGATTAAATCAGGCGAAATAATTGATCCTGGTCCATTGTCGCAGATTGTGATGTTGTTGAGATTAACGCAGGACACTCTGCGCGAGGGGTGGGAACGACGGCCATGTAGGAAGTCGCTTTCAATGGCTCGGAGTGCGAGGACCTCCGCTGGCAGTCGTCTTCTCTTCTTTCCTCCCCGAGAGGCTCCTTAAGGATATCGTTAAGATTGCAGCCGAGGCCCAATCGACCAAAAAGGAATTAATTCTGAGCCTAGAAAGGAATCAATTGGCTGCCGCTTGTCGGCGCACTCGGGATTTTTGTCACCATGCTGATTTCCTTGCTTTAAGGATTCACCGCAAGTTATGACCTCCGGTGCGGAAAATTTCATAAACGACATTCTTTATGAAACACAATAGGATTTTTCTGGCGATCTCTGTTTGCAAACACACCCAGAATATGTAAGCAGGATCAAAATTCCTTCATAGTTTCTGCATCATCTTCAGCAGCTGCCATTAGTAGGTAACTCATTTACTTCTCATGTCTTGTTTGAATTGAGCTCGCATTAAAAATAGGAAATAATTTTGCCTTTCAGCCTACCTAACGTTTTTAAATTTTATAATATTTTTATAATTTGTTCCAATATTTAGTTTAATTTACTTTTTTTGCAATTCAATATAAAAACCGGCCACCTGGTATTCAGCCTAGAATCGATAATTTTTAATAAGAAAGTGAATTCAAATGTACCAAATCAATTTTTTAATTATAATTATTTAATTGCAAGAAAAAGAACAAAAATAGTAATTTTCCTTTAAGACATTTTCAAAAACTGAGAATTTGAGTCAAAATTTGCTGTAACCATCATACAACAGCGAAACTAAGAGTACACGGAAAAGAATTGATGAAGTTATAGAAGGCACAATTCTTTGGCTAAAACAAATTTAAAAGAATTGATCAAATAGGAGTGATTATTTCTTACTATGACAACTCTATCATATTCTACTATTAGTTAATTAAGTATGTTCGTTTAAAACAAAATAATGCCGGTAAGATTTGCCAGACTATTTCACTAATATTATACAAAAACTGACCCCGGTCTTCGTGAGAAATCGAAGAAACTTCATAATGTTAAAATTGAAGGCTCGATCTTGCTTAGGGTGAATTATTACCCTTTATAAGCCCAGCGCCCGAAAACTCAATAAGAACGCAATTTATATTGCATTTAGACTATGAATGGACGGAGGAAGGCACAGACTTATTCGCCGCATTCGGTCTAACGTGCAAATATAATTTTTATCGAAAATCACTTAAAGCCAGCTAAGCGTAAGCAATATGAATTTAACGACCCGCCGGGTCCATTCACAGGAGACGGTGTTAAAGCGTTTTGTACCTTTTGCATTGAAAATTGGCCTCGCTTCCAGGATTTTCCCACATTCGCTCTTATGTCGAACATTAAGTGCAAATTTCATGCTTGACTTATGGTTTTTGCCGGGACTCTTTCCGACAGAAAGCAAACGTTGGGCTTAAGGGGAATTTTTTGAAGAGTTGTTTATGTCCTCAAATTAGTTTCCTTTATGGGCCCAACACTTTGGGTCAAAGTAGATGTGTGGTTTGATGGACCTCTGGTCTATTACCATTAGGCGAATAATGTCCTTCATTGTTGGAGTACTGAACCACTTCAATTCAGTCCAGTATTGTTGCTAAGGATTCGACTAGGTCCCTTTCGTTCTGGCCTCATCCAATATTTTGCATAGTCTGTTGCACTAAATTTGTCGCATTACTCCCAGTAAGTGTCAAGTCCTTGAATATGCTTTCATCTTCGAATGCAACCTAGTTCCCGACTATTCGAGCCTCTTTGTAGCTGCGGATTATCAGGTTTTAGTTGAGGATTCTTTTCCATTCGGTTAAGTAGACCGAATCCCCTGCGATAATATCGCCCTAATGAATCCTGATACTTTCCAAGTACTTCCAATTTTGCTCCATTGTCTTGAAATAGTTGTCAGCTTTTGTGATCTCTAATTGCTCAAGATTCAGAGCAGATTATGTTACATTAAGAATTTCAAGCCAGACCAGGCTGCAATCCGGCTTTTGTGAGCTGCTTGACATTTGCATACGAATGTGGAGAGGATGGAAGCATGTATGTTGCAATGTTTCAAGAGATTTTCTGAATGAGATAAATTGCCCCTATACATTTGAGCACGAAGGAAAGGAGTGTTTCTGGCTGATTTCCTTGAAAGTCAAGAAATAAAATAATTTTATTATATCTAATATTATTTGAAAACTTTCTTATATAAATATAATTTTGTATAAAGTTGTTAAACAGGTTATCTTTATATTTATGATACTCTGCGTATTATCGACAAAAACTTATAACATTGGGACTATCTTTCTTAACTTTTAAAATTCAGTGTGATATATATGTATATGTGTACCTACCGCAATACCCACTAAGAAAATTTTGTAGTGAAATTTAACTAGATAGGCTCTAATAATTTATTTTAATTATTTTCCAGTAATTTTATCTGGAAAGTTATTAAACTAAATTTCTACCACATTATCAAAACCTCTTATATTTTTAGTAGTTTCTACTGTAATTCTGGTGAAATTCACTGGATAATCTGGAAACTGTTTTGTGAGTCGCAATATTTACTTTAAGGATATTTAACCTTTAACTTAAATAGAATTCAAGGAATATTCATACACCGTTGCATATTCTAACTGCATGGCGCTGGAATTAGTTGAAAGAACGCCCCGTCATATTTAGTCAAATGACCTAATTTACTCTTTTTTCAACGCACCAGTTGCAGTAAAAAACTAACTACGAGTATAATAGATTTTGCTTCTATCAAAGTTCGTTATTTGGCGATTCAACGAAGTTTTTCGTTATCGGTCCATTATAGGAGTAAAATAGCTATAATTTTATTTGCGATGAAGTTCTATGTTAAAGAGGCACGCGATTAAAACGCATTATTCCATTATGCAATACGAGTATATAAAAAGTTCTTTTCGCGCAACCCTCTCTTGCAAATGTTGTTTTAATACAAACAAACTCAAATACGAAAAATTGAAAGGCTTTCTTCAGCTCCACCCGGAGCGCCCTCCACAAGGCCACTTAGCTTCTTAAGAGGGTGCAAGTAATACGCTAAGATGGGTTCGTACCCTTTACAACCCAGAAACCAGAAGTTACACTTTGTTTCTTCGAATGGGCTGCTCAGGGCACCAAAGTTGCCTATGCCGAGACACTCCTTCGCAAACGCGGGCTATGCATAAGTGATTCAGAAGCGTCGGTTTTTCAGCTAAATTCAAATCTCAGCCGCAATATCTTTTTATTTCCGCAACTATGCGGCTCTTCCCGGGAAAATCAGTTCGAGCGGAAAAGCATCCGGACTAAATTTATCAGACAATTAATCCCCTGCTGTGATGACCCTGCCGGCCCCAAGACGGAATGCCTAAGAAATAATTTTTTACCACCAAAATTGCTACATCTTGCAAGAATTTCTCCCTGGACTTTGAGATTAGAGGAGTCGAGCGAGAGTCTCCTTACTTTCAAAGGTAGCCGCAGGGCTAAATTGGCACGTATCTCGTTACATTTCAATTCCGCCAAGTTGTTCCGGACAAAGTGGCACTTTGTAGCAAATTGTTTGTGGTAAACGTTTTACCCGCCAATTAGTCGCATATCACCTTTCAGTAATCACTGGTTATGCGATATTTTCTGAATTTAGCATCAATTGCTTAGGCCAGTTCCTTGGCGGAAATTTTTCCTTTTCCTTTTGTGCAACACTAGCATAATTGTCACATCTTAAGCATTTTAAGAAAGCAATTCTTTTTCACAATAGCCAGATATTGAATATTATTGATGTGCGCACCGCACCGTTGAAATTTGGTAAGGGAAGGAATTTTTTTATATGCTTTCTTACATAGTCATTTTTACGAATATGTACTGTTAAAGATTGCATTTTTTTTTCTTATAACAACTCTGAAACCTCTCCTACGGATTTTCTATTCGCTTATTATTTATTTTTATTCATTTTCTTTTCTCTACAAGCCTTTGTTAAATAAAATCTGTCAAATATTTTCAGAACTCTGGAAGTATTTATGTTGAAGGTGCCACGAAGTCTAAACTTACCATTCGCACTTATAAAAATAGGCTTTTTTGAATAGCTTTTTGATAGTAAATTTTAGTTAAACTTCAAAAAAATCGGAACGACATAATTTTGGTATCGCTTATTTACATTTAACACCGAGTTTTAGAAATTGAGCAAATAGATAGGTATGTATTAAAATAATTTGTAATTGTTTGCGAATAAAGAATTACTTTTGAAGAGGTACATATACATATGTATGTATTAGGAAGAAAATTATAAATTTTATAAATGCAGTGTATCTCTACATGATCAGATGAGAATGAATGTATAGTAAAAGTAGATATCTATTAATTATGCACCACAACTCTTTGCTCTTAGACTTTCTGGGTTAAAACTGAACATACATAGGCACATATGACCTTTTAAATTTTGATGACTTTTTTGTAACGAGAAAAATAAGGAAAACTTAGTTATCTTGTAGGTGCATACTTAAAAAAAATAATTTTCATTCTGGAAGAAAAGTTAGCGACAATGCATTTATTTTATTCGTAGATACACAGCATTTTGTCTCTATATTTAGGTACTCCATATAAAACAAAATATACCTTATGCCAGTTCGTTATGTAAGAAATTAGCTTTAAAAATGCTACAACCGTACGTCCACTTTTGTGTTTTTTTGCATAAAGGCTATATCTACATGTTAAAATTTAAAGTTTCTAAATTGATATACATATGTTAAAAAGTAAACTTATATGACTTTTTAAAATAAAAGCACATCTAGAGGTTCGTCAATATTTTTCTCTAAAACTAAGAAAATGGATCTTTTCACTATGGTAAAATCAAGATTTTAAGACAAGTGCATTGAAGAAGCGACCATTTCCACCTGTACAAAAAAATTAAGCGCTGTAACACTCAAGAGAATAGCGATGAATGCTGCAAAATGAATAGAAAATCTCTTGTACAGCATTTAGCTCATCATCCTCGGTTGATTCATTGAGTCGGGCATGCTTCATTCCCTGAGCCATTCATCGTGATCCTCATCATTGGGCTTAGTTTAATCAAAGACTTAAAAATTATACCACCATTCAGCCACGGCAGAATTGAAGGACCTCTCATCCCTCAAAGACTTTTCGCAGCCAGATGAATGTGGGTGGCCGGGACGGGGGCATCGCGACGACCGCCGCCGGCGTCCCCCTGTCCTCCTGTCGTCGCTATCATCGGTGAAGTCCCTCCAAATGGATCGCGGGTTCATATCCCATAGCAGAACGATATTAAGTACCACACTAAATCTTTTCATTTGATTTTAATGCTCTCGAGTGTCCTTTACAAATCATTACTCAGGACGGAGCAGAATGCGCCTGTTTCATGCAGTTCATCCTACTTCAGATCCCGGCCCGCCGTCTTGCCCCCTCCAGCGCGCCGGGGACGCTACTTGATAGGTACTTTATAAATTTCATATATTTGTAACCCGCAGAGTCATTTCGTGGGGAAGTTTTTCATTATTTGCCCGCCAGCGTCCTTATGACTTTCTTATGAACTCGTTCGGGGAGGGGTTTTGGCAAGGTCCTTTCATTTTAACATTTTGGCACTGCAGCTATTAACGCGTGTTACCACTTCAGCAGAAAATTGAAAATCTCCTTTTAATAAAAATTTATGCAAACAGAGATTCGAATGACTTTATATTAAAACCCCATCTCTGCAGGACATTTCCTTTGCAATCAATTGGGGTAGTTAACATAAATATTCATCAATTTTTCATCATTTAGAAATATTTCTCGTATTTTGGAGTACATATACAGCACACTAATCAAGTGGTTTTGTAGCATCTAAATATGTATAAGCAAAAAGCAAATAAAACATGAATAAATATTTCATTTATTGCTTTAAAGTCAAATAAATATCTCCACCTTCAATACTTGAACTGGAACGAAACGACCAAGATCATCACAAACCTAAACCCAAATAAATGAAAAGTTGTCGGATAATGCTTAACTTTTTCGCTTAACGTCTTTTAGATCAGCCTTAATACAACAGATAAAAAAGTCGAACTCAAAGTTACTCAGATACAAAAATCATATGTTGACTTGTACAACCCAATACGCATATACCTAATTAATTTTAAATGAGATAAAACTACGCAATTAAATCAAATATTATTATTAGTGATATATGTAAATCAATACAAATTGTTAACACACGAATTTTACATTTTGAAAATTAAGTTGCTAATGTAACAACTCCTATCTTATGGCATTTTTAAAATGATCTATAATTTTTGCAGCAATATTCAATATTTGTCTTTCAATGGACCAATCATTCTTTAAAAAATTAACGACCATCGCATGTTTAAATGCGTATATATCAGTAATATACATATCTTAACGAATTTTGTATCGAACTATTTTTAAAATTGAATACCTATAATTTTTGTCTCAAAAACTGTGTTTTGTCATATTTTTATCCTTTAATGCAAATTAAACAGATTAAATAGACATACGATTGCATCAAACATACAGTGCTGTCTGAAATTATAGGACCAAACTTTACTTTTGCATATATGGTCTATTCCCAAGCCCATAACTTGTTGGTAAGGAGAAGAGGGATGGTGACAACTGGTATATATGAAATTGTTGTGTGTCCTTAATTATTTCATAAATTTTTTTTTAAATTCATGTACTAATTTTAACAAAAATCATAAAAAACTCAATACAATAGTGTTTAAAATTATAGGACCAATTCTCTCAGCACTTAATATGATGTCTTTGGCCTTTATATACAGGGTGTTTTGATTAGGTCTCAACAGGGGTATGCCAACCGATTCTAAATGGTCTCCTGATCAACGTTTCTTCGGACACCCCACCCCCTTAAAATCGGTCCTTGCCCCCAAAATCGCTATTGAAAATTTTGAGGGGGTCAACCTAGAAAATGCTTCATAAGTTCTTTCAGAGATATCCTAGAATACTGGTTGATAATGCATTAGAAAGCTGAGCCTTCAAGCTTTCAAACGATACCACCCGCGACCCAATCAATCAACAAACAAGCGAAGTAGACCCCGTCAAATTTCGAAAATGGCAATTTCAAAGCCCAAAATTTGACCTTGACCCTTCAATCTTCCGATTTTTTGCATGGGAAGATCGAAACTTTTCTGAGAAAAAGCTTCCCTGTCATATGGCCTTTCTCAAGAAAAAAACCGCACTGGAATCCGACGGCGCATCCCGAAGTTATTCGTCTTCGATTGTTCAGCCCTACGGAGCAGATGCTCGATGTGAGACTTTCCAATTGGACTTAATTGCGGATAGTGGGTTTTGATGTTGTAACAATTATTGTAACACGAATAACTTCGGAACGCGCCGTCGGATTCCAGTGCGGTTTTTTTCTTGAGAAAGGCCATATGACAGGGAAGCTTTTTCTCAGAAAAGTTTCGATCTTCCCATGCAAAAAATCGGAAGATTGAAGGGTCAAGTTCAAATTTTGGGCTTTGAAATTGCCATTTTCGAAATTTGACGGGGTCTACTTCGCTTGTTTGTTGATTGATTGGGTCGCGGGTGGTATCGTTTGAAAGCTTGAAGGCTCAGCTTTCTAATGCATTATCAACCAGTATTCTAGGATATCTCTGAAAGAACTTATGAAGCATTTTCTAGGTTGACCTCCTCAAAATTTTCAATAGCGATTTTGGGGGGGAAGGACCGATTTTAAGGGGGTGGGGTGTCCGAAGAAACGTTGAACAGGAGATCATTTAGAATCGATTGGCATACCCCTGTTCAGACATTAGCAAAACACCCTGTATATAAAGGCCAAAGACATCATATTAAGTGCTGAGAGAATTGGTCCTATAATTTTAAACACTATTGTATTGAGTTTTATACGATTTTTGTTAAAATTAGTACATGAATTTTAAAAAAAATGTATGAAATAATTAAGGACACACAACGATCTCATATATACCAGTTGTCACCATCCCTCTTCTCCTTACCAACAAGTTATGGGCTTGGGAATATACCACATATGCAAAATTAAAGTTTGGTCCTATAATTTCAGACAGCACTGTATTAAGATCGTGAACGTGTATTATAAACTGGGCGACTTACCTTTATATTTATTTATGAACAAGATTTAATCAAATTTTCATAAACGTGTATGAGAATTCAACCACCTGTACCTACCTGAAAAAATTTAATAATTTATAGAAAAGGTCTATTATAGCATATGTGTATATAAAAGTGTTGAAGAAAAATAGTGAAATATAGTAATAGGAAAAATAAATTTCTCATAAAAGTCTTCGAAAAATGTTAAATTTCGATGCTTTATCGAAAAAACAACACAACAAAATTGAATAAACTAAAAAGTTGCGATGAATATTTTGAACGATAAGTTTTTCATTGGTTAGAAACAAGAACAAGATCTACTCGATGAAAAAACTGAAAAGCGATCGGCAGTTTAAAAACTTAAGTTTTTTAAGTATACTAATGTTATACCAAAATAAACCTAATCGCACGGGTAATTTTATCACCATTTATTTCCAAAATATTCCACTTACCTTTTTAGAAGCCGAATAAGAAAGCTCCAGAAATCCTCTGCACTGGTCACAAGGCACGAACACAACAAGTTTATTTATCAAATTTAAACACACACAAATTTATTTACACCTTTATTTAATTGTTTGTTAATTTGTTTCTTTGGTTTTAATCTGCCTTTAGGAGAAGACACCACAAAATTGAATTACTTTTATTTTAATTTCAACACTTTGAACTCACTTCGTGCAAATCGCGAACACAACTGACAGCTCTGATCGTCTTCTTCTTCTTTCCTCTGAAATCGCCGGTTCGATGGGAGCGCCACGATTCGGTCTGGATTTTTTGGACAATTTTTTGAAATTTTCGGCGGCGCGGCGCGGCGCTCAGGTTTTTCTTAACGAATTTTCATCGAACAGAACTAATGTTATAAAAGGTGCTGGATTGGTTTCATATCAAATAGTTAAATTCAAATAAAAATAAAAGGCGCATTTATAAAGTAATCCATATATTCCATTTTCTATTTACAATTTTAAGTACACTGTACAGCAAATTTCTCATACTCATTAAGTACATATATAATAACAGAACAATTCTAAATTCTTTATTGTTCAAATTCTTACTCATTCTCTCATTATACGTACAATTTCTTAATTCATATAACTGACCAGCAAAATCACCTACTTGTAAATTGCTCTGTAAAGTACCTGTCCTTTGTGCAAAAATCAAATTAATTTTTGGGATCGTTTTGATTGCTGTCCTCAAAGGACTTAATTCAAATAGAAAAGTAAAGAAGACTACAACTGAATCATCGTTTTTTAGTAACGATCACCTCATTTTAAATTTTAAGTTATTTTTAACAAACGTAACACAGTTCTTGGTGATAGACGTGGATTCGTCGTTGCTACAGTCCGCTTTTTCTACTCGATGCCAACCAGCTGCAGATTTACATATGCCCTAAGTTTATTCCTCGGCCCTTGGCTGCGGGGGACTCTCACCGGGGCTCGTCTGAGGGCTCAGCTGCGAATGAACAGCCAGATTTTGGGGATAGCCCAAAATGCCTCCTAGATTATTCAGACCCATGTATTGCGTCAGCAGGGTCTGGAAATTCGGAATCCGATAGTGTGGTATCAAACTCTGCTGGATGAGTGCCGGGTTGAATTGAGGGTGCAGGGCGAAATTCGGAGGCCAAAATTCAGCCGGCAAAGAGGGCGGTGGTGTTGGTAAATTATGAGGCATTGGAAGAGGCAAATGAAAGTCCGGTAGACCTGAAAGAACAAAATTAATCAAGATTAGATTAAGGGATTGTTAATGAATATAAATACACATTATTTAAACAACAATAAAAGCATAAACTGTAAGCTAATCCCGACCAGGTTAACAAAATATTTATTAAAAGTACTGCTGAACTTTCCTCCCCAGAATTGGGTGCATGAAATTTTAAGTTCATACAACGAAGCGTTGAAAATTTATTTCATTATTATCAAGTAAACCTTGAGCTGCTTCAAGAGCAGTCATTAAGAATAAAATAATTAAGGAGTCATTAAAAATAAAAAAATTAATTCACTCTACAATATATATACATATGTATATAACAACGGAACCTATAGAATTTTGGTGCCGTAAAAACCATTTACTTTATCAAATTCGTTTTAATTCCTTTTAAGTAAGTAGTTTAAGTTATTGGATTTTTAACAAGGTAGGTAATCTAACTATAGGTAATATTATGAATTTTTTAATTAAAATTATATTTGAAATGATTTCCAAACAATAACATCACAGGAAGTAAAACAAATTACCTCTAACAGATAATGAATTAAATAGACCTCATTAACATAAATAGACAAAATGGACAAATTTGGACAAATTCGGACAAATTCTTGCAATTTATTCTCAATTGCCGAGCATTAATTGTCCAAACATAGTCACGACATAATTACTGCTTCAATTTGCTCTTTAAGCAAATGAGGTTACTGTGGTCCGTCAGCAACCCCCAAACTCACTTTGCGGTTAGACAAAGTGCCTCACTGAGAACGAACTAATTTCAGCATGCCCACGTTCATTACGCCAGACGCAGATATCTTGAGCAGATCGTGTTTACACAACCAGGAGAAATAATTTACAGGCGAGCGCATAATTAAATAACAATTAACAGGTGTCCGCGCATTAAATTGGTTCCCTTTCCGAAAGGAGGGAATTACTCAATGCCTAGTAGGAGCTTGTTCGGCGTCTGTTTATGTTTTCTGTAATTTAATCAAATTTCATGATAAGATGTTATCGATGGCTCCCCTCGATTATTATTTCGTGTGTAATGACTTTTAACGTTTATTAAGCATGGCGAGTCCGCCAGAGCCCTCACCTCGCTGCCGGGAGAGGCAATTAAACAGTGGTTTCGGGAGTTTTAATGGAATTGTAACGATCACTGAATGCAAATACGAACCTTGATCTGCTAGCATGTAGCCGCTCTTATCTTGATTCAGGAATTTTTCCCGTTTCCTCCATTTGGCCCGCCGATTTTGAAACCAGACCTGGAATTAATAAAGAGAATGCTTTTAATTATGTATTACGAATTCTGAATTATTGTAAAGGTGTAAAATGGAATTTTAATAAAGACACGCACTTTACCGTATTTATTTCACCTGAAACTTCATTACTCCCCCTGTATTCAATTCGATCTTTAAGAACTAATTTTATATTGCTTCAACTTTCAGAAAAATAATTTATTGTTTTGAGTTATACATGGAGTACTTTTGGCTAGTTAGTTGTGCTGTGATTTTTCCTTCAGCATAATCAAGTCAAATTATTATATATCATAATAAATATTTTTGATATTGGTGAAATTTTCTTTAAAGATTTGTAAAAACACTAAACCTGATCGGCTCAAACATTATCAATTCAATTCATTTAATAAACCTCCGTCTTAGAGATAATTAGACAAATCGAGTTATGTCACCAGTTATTACCTCTATTAAATTTATATGGCTCTTAAAAATCTATTCGTTCGAGATGCGGGCATTTAAGAGTATTGTGGTGACAAGCCTATTACTAATTGTATAGTTTATTTCAACACTATTTTTAACTCCACTGATTTGAGTTTACCGTGAAATTAATTCAAGAGTAAATGTTTACTAATGTAAGACTAATAGACTTGCAATTATTAGAACTAATAAAGTATAGAGTAATTTTCCTACTAAAAAGTTGGGACATTACCCCCAAATAAGAACGCTTACAATTTTGAAAATTTCTTAAAATGAGACTCAAATGCATTTTTATTTCAATTTCACCAGAGTTTTTTAATTTGAACTTTGAAAGTTCAACTCAAGCCATTAGTGCATGATGTAATTCTGGTATTCAAACCATCGCACATTTGTGGTTTCTAGGCTAATTTCGTCACATTTTTTCTGGTTTTCGTCCACTGTGCTCTTCTGCGAGCCCTTTCCAAAATCGTGATGATGCTAAAAAAAGCATAAAAAAATGAAAATCCCCGCGAAGCTTTCTAAATTCAACGATGCAGCTGTGCGGAGAGAAAGGCAAGGGCTGGGCTCTGCACGGCGAAGTCCTTCGACAATCGTACACACGACAGGAAAATGTAGTGCGCGTGTAATTTCATCCAATTTTCTCCGCTATTCACTCCAATTGAATCGGAATGAATTTAAAAACGATTCACTTAGCTGAATAAAACTCTTCTCTAGCGCAGAGCTAATTGACAATATGCCAATTATCTTGGCCAATTATCTCGAAGATTGCGCACAATTACAGTTCCTGTTCGTTGTGCATACATGCGTATGAAAGTGGGGCCCTAGCGCCGTGGCGGCGGCCGCTCCTGCCGTCTTGGCCCCGCTCGCCAGAAATATGCTCACATAGGATAATGCAACATAATTGCGCAAAATTATAAATTTTCGAGAGGGGAAGATGCCCACAAAATTTTGTAGTATCGGGACTCGACTCGGGAGGGATCGGGATGCGGATGTTCCCGGATAGGTCCTTTTCCAGGACTCCAGGACTCGGGAGTTCGACTTGCGCCTGGGTCTTATACAAAGCGGCGACGACGGGCAAATTAATGAACGGAAATCGTTCAGATGCTCGTCGAACAAGCCTAACGCTGTGTACGGGAATAACGCAATAATTATGAGCCTCTCGCCGGCACTTGGGTCCTTCCTGGCTGTCGTCAAATTAATTCCATTCCGAGTCGCTTGTTAGGCGGTCTCCGACCGGACGGGGGCGCGGGCGGTGCACTCCGCAAACAATTGAATTTCCATGTGTACGGTGGCACGTTCCAGGATGCCTTGTGTCCTTGTCGCTTCATGCAAAATGCGCATAGACGAGAGGACGAAGCCCCGGAGCCCCGGCGCTCCAGCTTTGCCTGAATGAATTTGAGAAATACATTTCCGATTGGCTACCATTGTCTGGTGCAATGCTTGGCCAATTGGGCGAATGTCTACGACCTGTTTTCGCCTTGCCCTTTGTTGGCTACAGCACCTGGCAGGTGTCCTGGGGAGAGTGCTCAAAATTCCCGCATTTAATTCGGGGATAATGTGAATTTTCGAGCGCAACTTAATCGTCCGCTCCAATTAGGCCCTATCTGCTGGCTCGCTAATTTCATCGCACGTTTTCCGGCCGTGACGCTTTCGAGGTCTCTCAATTAAAGTCACCCCCGATCTTCCTGCAGGAGCCGCACCAACCCTCGAAGAATAAGAGTTGAACGAAAGTCACAACATGGGTAGCAGGCCGCCACTTAATTCTCACGGAGTGCGATGGAAATTCTGAATTTGTCGTTTGAATTCTTAATGTTTGGGGTTGATATCAATTGTAAAAAACCATTCGCGTTTGAATTACAGCAATTACAAAGAAGTGGTGCAAAAGGAGCGCGAGCGTATCCCTGCTATGATTTTTTGATGATTCAATTCCTTTCCATCCAAAGTCATCCAAATTGCAGGGAGCCGCCGGCTTTGGTCGCATAGACGTAGGCAGCGTCTGGGGGCCTTTAGTGAATTAGGCAAACGCGCTAACACGAAAACAAAAAATCCATTTAACTTATAATAGAAAAATCAAAGAAACCAAGCGTCTATGCCTTTCGCGGTAATAGAGTCATGGGAATTTGTCACCACGGTGGCTGGTGTTGTTTAATGAAGCACAAAAATGTCCTTTATATTGTCTTCATACAAATTTAAGGGGGCTCCCTGGATTTGAGACGAAGAAAAAATAAAGGAGTGTAAATTTAGTCAATATAATACAGGAAAAACATTGTTCAATACTTTTTCATTATTACGAATCTCTAAAGTTATTGGAGTAGTAAATATTATTATCTACTTTACTTATTGGAGATGTGGCGACTTCAACCTTATATATCAATGCAGGCCTTTAATTTAATTCTTAATAATTATTTAAATAAGAAAAATTTTGTCATATAAGTAGATATGTACCTATTTAGGTTTTTAAAACGAACTAAGTATAAAATAAATTCTCCTAGCCCCATACAAATAGTCCTGAAAATTTTATTGTGAATTTGTAATAGCATATATGGCACATATGGCTGAAACATCTGCGTCATCTCGTTAATTTTTAATTTCTCAAAAGATCTCAAAGTTTTCAACTGGTCAACCCTAAGAAAAAGGCATAAAATATGAAAATCAAACTGATTTCTCGCACTTTCAATCGGAAGTAATTTTCTCAGTATGTTCATTAGCCTCAATTTTATCGGAAATGTATTATAAGGTAAAAAAAAAATGAGTGTTTGCTGTAAAAAGCTATAACCTTTTCCACAAATATCTCGTTTTCTATTGGGCTGACAAACATTTAAGTTATTACACAAATTGTAGATTTGATGGTGGTTGACGGTGTTTAAGTAGGCTATTTTCAAGATATAAAGAAAGAATTACAAGCAGTAAACAATGCAATCATATGTGACAAAAAATATATGTAAGTATATAATTTTCTTGTCGAAAATTTCATTGGACTAGTGTAATGCAGATTAGATCTTTTCTGGGAAGGAGGATTCTTTTCAACATCAAGCTCATCTTAATTAAAAACCTTAGTTTATACTTGTTTTGTTATGAAAAACAACAACGAAAATCAAAGAAGTAAACACTTTCATCATATCTGCCGACATGTCGACAGCTAATTTCTAATAATACCTCTGAAATTACCTTTTTAGAAAGGACTGATCAATTAAGAGGAATTAAGGGAGGAATTATACCTTTCCTCCCTCAGTGTTTTTTCCGCTAGTACCTAGATAACCTTTCTGACCTAATTGCCTTTGAAGATTCCCACCAGCAACAAACGGGTCTACGATCGCCGATCAACCACTCAATTTCGTGATTACGATTCAATTAAGGGAAATTTGGTGAGGGACGAATGCATCAAGGCAGAGCCGCGTAATAAAGATGTTCACGGCGCATTGTGTTGCCGTTGAGCGCGCATTAAAAGCGATTAATATCGCAGGGTTCCTGTATCCAGGTTCGAGGTCGCCGCCGCGGAGGGGTGTGCCAAGGAGCAAATGTCCGTGGCACAAAGCGCGGATCGGCCCTGCACACTCGCCCCTAAGCCGGGATCATGCGTTACCTTCACAATGCAGGTATTAAATGTTTTCTAAATTGCAACATGACCGTTTTTTGAGGGAACAAGCGTAATCCCATCGGGAGTATATAAAAAAAAATTAATTGGCGGCTCCGTTGTCGTCCTTGTCGTCCTCGAAACGCGGAACTCGTCGGAACGATGAAAATTTGAAGAGTATCAGCACAGGGTGGCTGTCACTACCCGAAAATTATGTATGCTAATGAATTTGTAATGTTTGCATTGTCATGTAAATGTTGTTGATGCTATATGCGGTACAATTAAGGCACTTACTGTGCACTAGTGCGCTCCCGGATGGCGCTAAGCCTCCTTTCTGCGGGGCGCAGCAAAGTGCATCCGTCACGATGCACCAGCAGAGGATAGAGTGGAGCAACGGAGGCGCCACAACTCCGCGAGCCATTGCACAATGAAATTTTAATCACTGCTGGCACAATGACAATTAGCAATAATTAGTACTACTCGGAATTATTCAGTCAGCGAGGACTCGTTCGCGGGACAGCGAGGACTATAAAATGTGAAATTGCTTAATTCGAATTTAAATGAGCTAATTTAGTCGACGGATATCCGGGCCATTGTGCGCCAGTTATTTCCACGGCAGTATGGTCGAGATAAACCTCCGCGCAATTATATTCCCGCTGAAAATCACATTATAACGAGCGCTAATTGGACGAAATTATTATTAATATTAAACACGCAATCCATTAAACGCTGAACTCTGAATATGTGATTAACACAACCATTAGCTATTTGAGCCAAATTTCGGTGAAAATCTTGGATAAAGTACCTACAAATCCGCATGTACCTTAAAATGACGAGTGTAATCACAATCAGACACTGGCGACTAGTTAATCCCCTGAAAGTTGAGAAATTTTGACTTGAGCCGATCTTTTTTTCGCTTGGATCAATGAACTCAATAAAAATTGAGTTGTCCTTTCTGTAATCCCTCCTCGACCATCGTATCGAAAGCACCCTTGTCGCCTTAATGTGCCTAGTATACAATCCCTTTTGCAGCTGAATGTGAATAGAAACTCTCAAGTGAGTCATGTCCAAACGCGTGTAATGTAGCAATTATTTTTGGATTTGGTGCACTCAGCTTCGAGATTTAACTGGTTTACAATATTACACAACCCCTCCGCCCTTACACATTCGCCCTTGAGCCCTTTGCACGGGCAGAATGTTTGCTATCGTTATTATATTTTTATTAGGTTTTATCAGGTAGCGGCGATACCCTCGCGACACGTCTGTTCCCCGACATGAAGAGGATAAGGGTGCAAGTATCCTCTAAAAAATAGCACAACTCAGGAAAGGATAAAGAGGCTCAGATATTTATCGCATCTTTCGGTCGAATTGGTAAAAATGATTCTTCAAGTGTGCTCAGTCAGTCAGTTCAGAGGTGTTGGAGATCTAAGTTTGAACCCCAGATGCAATCTCCTCGCCGGGAGTTTTATCTAATTCTAGCTAATTGAATCTTGTTCCCTTCTTTAACCTCTTCAGAAATGTTGATGATATCAAACTTTGTCAGAGGGCTGACTAAAAGAGGGCATATTATCAGAGTATTTTAGATAAAAATCTTAACAACTTTTAAAAAATGTTATTAAATTTGAATATTCGAGCAGTTAATGATACATTTTTTTTAATTGTGATACTTTAAATGAATTTTAGCATGATGTAATTCAAAAATAAAAAGAAACAAATACCTGTACTATGTAATATTAAAAAATGTATCAAAAGTTATGATTTGTAACATTTTTGACTTTATGTTAAATTGACCCGAAACAAGATTTAATTAATCGCAATACCAAACAAAAATACTCTATTCACAAATTAACAATTGGATCACTTCCTTTGTAATTTATGGTCAAAGTTTTTGAGAGCCAGTTTAAATATTTTAAAAAACCATTGTTTTATTAAGATTCAAATGAAAGTATTATATTTTTGCCCTGTGTAATATTTACTATTTACTTTACTTACTTGAACTCTAGCTTCACTAAGTTCCAATCTCATTGCTAGGTCTTCCCGAGTAAAAACGTCTGGATATTGTGTTTTCTCAAATGCTCTTTCTAACTGATGAAGTTGAAACGTTGTAAATGTTGTCCTAGATCTGTAATTGTGAATTTTATTCATTTTTATTTTGTGATTTATTTATTACGTTTTTTTTATATAACTTTCACTAGAATTTCGAAGAGTTATTTTAATAAAAGCTAAAAAGTGATATATATGTACCTATATGTATGTATTTACTTTTGTCTTAATTTTTTTAAATCCTTATTTGGACAAGTATCTGCTCAATACTCGATGAAAAATAAATTGTTATAATTATTTTCTCCTTCCACATTACCTTCTTACTTTTCTAGGCCTTTCCATATCATGCTGATCATGTCCATTACTCGCATTTCCCGATATTTCGTCATCGTTTTCACCATCCAGACCATTTTCAGTAAGGACGGGTGATTCCTCTCTTGGAGGAACCGACTCTTGCTCTGAAAAAAATAAAAAATATTTTTATGATGAATAAAAAAAACTGGCTCTCAATTTAATATGAAATACATATACTATTAATATATACATATTTGTAGCCGATAGTTTCTGTTTTTTATTTTCCAAAATAATACAACCGCAGCTGATAATTTCAGCTTTAAATAAAGTTAAACTCATCCCTCAAATCACTTAAACATTTCAATCTACAGAATCCCCGCCACCTTCCCCTTCCCCTTCAGTGGGTACAACCAGGGTAGTACAGTACTAGTTCGCCCATCCCATGATAATAGAATTATACAAAAAACAACGAAATGACGAAACGAAACAACAGAAAAACATGGCTGCAACATGAAGGAAAATTCCAATTAAATCAGCATTCATTCAATCGACTTATATTTTTATGAAACAGAAGCAAGGAAAGGACATTTCATCACTCAACTTTCTCTTCCAGTTGCAACTTCTCCATTTTAAAACGAACAAGTGAAATCTGGCTCTACGAAAAAATGTCGCATTTAGTAACGTCCATCCGAGTTTTTCCCATCTCATTTTAATCTGTTTTGAATTTCTCTCAGATCTCTTCATACGCTGAATCCAGAATCCGATTTTTTTGCTTTTTGCATGTTTTAATTCTTGCTCATTTGTAGAATACTGAAAAAAATCCGCACGAAATGATGGCAAGGAGATTATAGCTTATATTTGTTTTAAGAAGTTACGCCACTGTTCAAAAAAAGCTACAATAATTTAAATAATTTTTATAGCTAATTGAATCTTGTTACAAGTAATGGAAAATGGAAGTAAAAAACATTATTTCATGCTTTAAAGTATACAAAAAGAAATTTTTATAATTTGTCAATTTAAAATTTGTCTCGCAACCGCAAAATGTTCTTTTCCACTTTTTAAACCTCGATAAAAATATACTAGTAATCGTTTTTCAAAAACAAATTTGAGTGAAACCTTTCATATTTAAGGTTCGACACCTCGAAACGGAAAAACGAAACGCTTAAAGCATCATTCTGTTGCTCGTCCGTCTGTCCGTTAAGACTCATTTTCTCAGGACCAACTAGAGGAATCTAGTTGAAATTAATTAACAAATCTTAAAGCCTACAAGCATTAAAAATTCTAACTCAATGAAATGATACGACTTTCCAAGGCATTATTGACTTACAGACTGACTATCGTAAAATCAAAGATCTCATATGTACCACAAGTAAAGGAAATATCCAGAAATCATTGGTATCTACTTCTATGTGGAATTATTACGTGATGAAATGCAGGATTGGCGAACTTAAAATTGTATACATGTATACATCAAGTAAGATATGTTAATCTCTTAATTTCTGCGGTATAAAAAATGTTTCTACAAAATTCGTTACGTTATATCTTCTTAAAGTTTCTTTTTAAAAATGTCGCAACACTTTTCTGGCAATAAACTTCGTAAAAACATAGAAGTCTCTATAAATAACTTAAGAATTCTATTTTTACAATAGTTAAAAACTCACTCTAGGGACATGATAACTATTATTAAAGTGTCAAAAATGACATAAAGTAATAATTCTAAGGAATATATGTATATATGTATATATTTTTAATTAAAAAAACAATGACAGTGTACCTGTATGAACGCCACTTCCTCTTTGAGAGTTTTCATAAGACTCGGATAAAATTACTGGAGTAAATTTGGCACAGCTGTTATAGTATTTGGAATAAAGATTTTGCACTCGCATTCTCTCTGCACTACATCGTAACACTAGGTCTAGTTGTGGATAGGAAGGTTCTAAAACGAAAAACAAAAATATTTTCTTTTAACTAAGGAAAGAAATAGGTATATAACTTTTTCAGATGTAAATTAGTATAAAAATTATCAATCAAATCAAACAAATGAAATTAAATAGGCACTTAAGATGTAAACAATTAAGGAAATAAAATAATAGATATGGTGCAGGAGAAGCGCCCGGTATGGAAGAATAAAAAATTATTTTATACGTGTTAACAATTTTCTAAAAAAAGTTTTACGGCTTTAAATAAAAGTAAAATTTTCTCTCTAACGTTTAACTAGACGTGTTACAAGTAGCTATAAAGCAAGCTGAACCAAATTTCACCAACGTATCTCATTAAGTTCCCAAATAGCAATCAATTTAATTACAACATTACAGCCTTTGTGGCAGTGTACGGACGTTAGTACTGTAGGTATACACATCTATTTTAATTGTTTATTTAAAAGTTATAATTACATACATCGTTTACTATTGCTTTATTACATATTATTAATTAAAAACTTTTAACGAGCAGCTGAATGCAGTTTGTGTTGGCATACATAAATAACCATTGGTATTTAAATAAACATTTACTCAAAATTCACTCCTTTTAAAAAATATTCAAGCATTTCTGCATATTTCTTTTTTTTTAGAAAACTTGTATTACACAGTTTCGGGTGTTTTTAGTTTTACATTATTGAATAAAACTAGTAAAGGGTCCCATCCACCGGTGAATATTTGAAAAAAAGTGAATTTTGCGGAATATTTAGAAAAGTTTCTCATATCTTAATATAGTAAGTAAGTAAAGATTCCATATTTCATCCAGTTTACAATCTATTCGGTAATGAAATTAATGTGGTATTAAAATATGTTTGTATGTAAAAAAATATTAAGTAAAAATAAATTCAGTTCAATAAACTGCAGTGAATAGTGCAAAACACTCATTGCCCCCGTTCGGCACGGACTTGACTGCTTTTTTTTTGATTTAATTTGAACGGAGTTTAATTCTTTTCCAGTCACAACTGAATTAACTTAATTGGACTGATTTATTTTACTCATATTAATCGAAAACCCAAAATTTGGTTCAAGTTTGGTATACATATACCCATTAGTGTCAACATACAGTCTTTGCAAACTTTAAAGGCTTCAGTTATAGAGTAAAATAGGCGGAAGAGCGCATACAAAGGTAGTTTATTAAAGACAACCGCAATCTGTAGTTCTGATATTTACACACAGTTGACCAATCGGTCACCCTTAATATACCTCAAATCCGCACTGAACCGTTTTAGTAGGAAATTTTCGAAAATTGCAATGCGTGAATGGTTCGAGACAAATATGCACACCCCTCGCCAGGGTGAGGAATCATCTGTGCCGCGCAAATTAGCTTTAGTCAACAGCTTTGTAATGGGCATTGAGCGTTCTCTATATGCAGATTTCATTAACGTCCGATAGACATGAAATAATAACATGGACACCAAATAAACTGGATATAAATGCGTCCAGGAAATTGGAAATTTACAATGCATGTATAATGAATTAATGGCAATTGTCTCGTCTGTCACCCCTTCAAGCCCGGCTTGGACGCTCCATGCACCCGGGCGCAATGTCCAATAACTTCGTCAATTGGTGTATGTGTGTGTGTGCATGTGAGGACGAAAATTGCGTAAACTAAGGTGGGGTCAACAATTACCCGGCTTATCGCATTCATCCGATTTGCACTGGTGCTAGAGTTCCACGTCAGGGTAGCGCTTTAGTTTCTTACGGCTACAGTCACACGGGGATAGTTGCCATTCAATCCATGTAGCTGTGGGTCCTTTGTCGGCCGGGCACATTTGCCACAGTTCAAGAATCTTCAAATTTAATATTTCATAAATGATTTGGAGTCGTGCTGGGTTATTGTTGAAATATTTTGGTCGCATCTAATTTTAGGCTCATTACCTTTTGATTATAGTGGTAACGGGCACTCGACAGTTGGTTGTTAATATCATGTCGACAGTGTTCGCAGAAATATTAAAAGGGTTCGCCGCCAGAAAACCTCTTCGGGGCACATTTTGTATGAGTATCAAGTGGTGTGCAGGCTTTTGCACTTAAATTCGACTTATACAATATCTGAATACCTACTTAGTTCGTCAACACGGCATTCATTTTAAATTTGTATGCAATGAGGGTTGCAAGTGCAACAGACCTTTTTAATTAAAAATATTATTCATTCCATACTCAAACATATTCAATATTAAGTGAATTCTCAGAAAGTCCACAATTTCAGTAAATAATGTATTGTAATTTTTAATTTTGAAACTTTTTATTATTGTAAAAAAACCAACAAACTCTATGAAATTCTTCATCAACACTCTTCGCTGCATGTGGTACATTAATATGAATTTTTCTATTTTTCCAATCATAAACAAAGTGATTTATTTTTATGTTGATAAAATTGTGTGCAACGATGTTTTGTTTTGTTAAATAATTTTTTTAAAAACTTCTATAACGCAACAAACAAAATTATTCGTGTTACAATACATATTTAAAAAAATTCTTGTTACAGGAATCAACGAAAAGTAAGAATTAAAGGTTATTTTCGAAAAATAGTGCTTATTGAAGATTGCTTAGCGGCCCTTTTGAGTAGAGAAAAATTGTGGTTCAACATAAAAAATTTGAGAAAGACAAATTACAACAATAGGTTTTCTAAATAACTTTGCAACTATGAAAACAAATAGGTTAATTGGCATAGTGAAATGTAGCAAACGTGAATTTATTTGATTAACTAAATTTTTAAATCTAAACAATCGAAAGAATAACGCATAAGCCCGATATCTAAATTTTTTTAATTTTCTGTCTGCTCAGCCTGAAAGTCTACCTAAAGTACCTAAGAAATATAATCGAAGTGAAGGAGTTTAGGATTTATCTAAATTCTAATTCTGAACGAAGTCGAGAATAGCTGACTCACTTTGTCACCGAGTGGGTAAAATACCTACATATAAACTTGTAATGACCTTACGCTTCTGGAACTCTATTTTAATGTGCATGTTATTAAAAAGATACTTAAGTTCGTGCCCATTAAAATGTTCACCACACAAAAAACATGAGCAGTATAAGGTAATGCAAAAAATAAGCTTTAAAAAGAAAAGCAACCAGACGCGCTCAGAATTTCTGCGTATTATATACATCCGCCCTCATGATTCCAATCTCTTTTAAATTAGTAGTCATAATGCCAGGACATAAATGTGCACAGAAGATTTTTTTGGTTGAAAAATATCCGCCCATAGATCAATTCATACGATTTGTCGACGGATTAAATTTTTCTAACAAGGATTCAAATTCAAAGGACTCGCTGTAACGATAACAGGGACTTTATCTGCCGACCCACACTGATCTAATAAAAATAGATCAAAGTCCGAACATAGCTGGCACACGAAATCACCTTTTTTGTCCTGGTAGATGTTTTGATTGCTCTGAATGCCGAAAAACCCATTTTAATAACCAATTATCACATGAATTCGATTCAGACGAGACATGTGAAAGTACAAACGATTTTGCATCACTTGGAATGTGTTGCGGTTAGAATATAAAAGAATTTGTAAGAATGCCAATTAAGCTAAAATGAGGAAATCAAGTCAAGTTTTCTTATTGGTTTTTAAATTGTTGGTAAAATCATGGTTATCGACTATGTACCCCCATTTCTATTATATCCAAAACTTTTTATGGTATAATAGTATCTCACTTTGAATCTTTTGTTATGTCTGTAATGTTGATATTTCAAATCTTGATAATAGAAGAAAAATGGGATTTTTGGGAATACAATTTTAAATACCAAACAATTAAGAGCTTGTAATATTGTTGCTATATCTTTTTCAGTCACCTTCGCGTGGTACGAGATTTAAAGTATCATATTATATGTACATATATGTACAGCACACACATATAATTGGCGATCAATTTTTCCATATGAGTTAAAAGCTATATCGCAAAGAAAAGGCAATCACTTTTACCTACGTTGCAGAAGGGAGGAACCGATTTAAATGATATGAGTGTCATTTGATTCGGGGCAATCTCCTGAGTAGCATAGGCTGCCTAAATTTGCAGCGAAAAGTCCGCAATATTGTTAAACCTTAAAAGCTCAACAACACCTACAGGATTTTGATGTCGTTGTATTCCTGTGGTAACTTTTTGTTAAGCTAACTTTTAACTATTAGATACTAGATATTTTGACTTGTAAATTTAATTAACAGATATCTAGTACACATGTATCACTATATACATAGTTCTGGAATTAAGATAGATGAGAGAAAAGATATAATTTTATAATCCATCGAAAATGTACACAAAGAAATATCAAAAAGGCATAGAAATATAAACTAGCACGGAACGACTGTACTGTACTGCGGGTTTAAAATTTGTAATAATTGTGTTAAAACTCATTTTACTCGTTTGGCGACTATTTATGAATAATATCACTTCGATTATACCTATATGCAATAATTTTGGAAATGAAGTGCTCTATGTTGGACTTAAACAACACGAAATCTACCCGAAAGACATCGTTTTGTTTTTAGGTAAGTGGAGTTATGGAAATGAAACATATTTTTTATATTTAATGAAATCTCATTACAACGAGTTAAATTAACTTCAGCTAATTAAGAAAATCTTCATATTTTTCAATTCGCTAGTTGGTTTACATCCCGTAAAAGTGAATATCTGGAGTGGCATAGAGTTTATGCCAGGAATTTTAGAATTAAATTTTATAAAAGTGCTTGAATTGTCCGTGCGATTGTTTTCCATTTGCTTTCAATATTTTTGGAATTATCTTGCAAAAGTTATTATTATTGTTAATTTTTGAAATGCCCTTTTTATAATTACTATATACTTACGTCTGCACAGGCGGATCACTTCTAACTAACACAGCGATTCCGTGGTTAATTAATTAGTAATAACAAAAACAGTTGATTTTTCCTACTTAGATTTAATATTGGTTTGCATGAAAGGTTTATTTTTTTTTCGCTAATTTTTAATTTCCGATCGATCGATGTTTCGAACCATCATGGCGCATTCTCCAATTATCTACTAAATCTATTTTTTCTTTTCAAAATTCTAGTCTAGTCATCACTGACCAATTCTTTCAAACCCCGCAAATCCATTTGCCAATGATTATACAATATGATATTTTAAAGATTGCTTTAACTGCTTAAGTCAAATGGCTAACATGGAAATTGCTAGAAAAAGTGCTAAAATTTATCCAATTGTATTATCGATATTACTGGATTCCCCATGTATTTATACTCATAATGCGCACAGTGCCTAATTTAAAACTGATGGAGCAGATTTTTGGTACATACATATAGGTACATATGTATGTATATTGAGTCATGAGACCTCCTAATAGATTTTGCTGAAATTTTATTTTTAGGAACAAATATGAAAAGAGAGGAATAAACAAAACCAATACGTCACAATTTTCTCTAATTTAAAGATGTTTCCACTTGGATTTTTGCAAATAGTTCGAATATACAAAAATCCAAATTGCAGGAAAATTTTGTATTAGGTACTCGATTTACGATTCAAAAGAAAAATTGCTTGTTACGGGTATTAAGTCGGAAAATTTTTGCAAATTTTAGCTTAAGTAATTCGTGATCCAAAAATATAATATTCGAAATTTTAAAGTTAAATATTTTGGAAATTATCAAGCAAACAAAAAAAAATTAAAAATTAACGCTTTTGCAAGGTTTCATCAAAATCAACGGGGAGACCTCAAACTCAAACTGTTCCATTTAATTTTTAATTTAGATATAATTACACTTGTATATATAATGTATGTATATTTTATTTATTTATTTATTAATTTTTTTGTTCATTTCAATATTGTCATTTTACAAGGTGGATCCCTATTATATTCAGCGCTAAGATTTGTAATTCATTAATCTGATTATTATAATATACATATCTATACACATGACTAAGCCAGAAAATGTAAATTAAGTAGGTAACATTAAAAATTGGGAAACAACAAAGTTAAAACCCCGCACAAAGGCTTAAGTTAAGAATAAAGAAGCATTTAAGATTTCGATAAAATTTTTCAGGAAACTTCCATAAACTGAATAAATGTTTCCAAACAAATTATGGAAGACTATAATGAATTATTTTTTTTGTTTCATATCGGTAGTGTTGATGGGAGTTATTAAGTTTAAGAAAAAAACTGTTTAACTTAATTAGTTTGATTGATGGGTCCTGATCACTTACCGGTGCTTCTGCTTTGATTTCCTAAAATTTGATCAATGCTGTACACCGCCCTAGGCCGCGAAACAGGGTTATCCTGAGAAGGTCTCAATGAGACGGTCGGGGACTGTGCTGTATTTGGTGGCATCATTTCTCACTGGTTAAATTGTGCATATACAACAACTAACTATTAGTCACACTTTATATCAGCACGAGAAACAATTAATTCGCCACAATTAAAATATTTTTGTTAAATTTCGCGCGCTTGAGAGCGCTCACTTCCAAGCCATTAAAGGGCCATCAACATTGCCGGCAGGTCTGAGTTCGGCCACCTCGAAAAAATTGCCAAATAATTGAAATTTTGTGTAACACACCAAACACAGCAAAACGATATTGAACGGACAAATAACCACCACCGACTGCACGTTCAACAGTTCTGAGAGTTGCATTAAATACGAACCTAAGGGGTAGGCTCACCTCCGTACAATGGGTGTGCTCTTCGTACATAGATAAGGTAACTTTGGAACTAAGTCGTTGACATGACAACCACCCCACCCCGTACATAAAGCAGCATGCCTTTGGTGGTGTTGGTGCCGGCCATGCGTACAACTGCATCAGGGATCCGAAGAGGACTAAAAAGGGGTTGTTTTCTCCTGACTAACACATAGGGCTGGTCGGGACTGCGCATAAACGAACCAGGTAAGAGTGCCCAGGGCCCAGGGGTGTCGAGGGTAACAACACGTGGTTACAAGTAAATGCAAGACAATGAGTGTGGATTGCCTGTGGTCAAGTGCACTTATGTGATACCTGCCTTGGCTAAGTGAATTAAGATGAAATTTTGGTAATTATTGGCCAAATCGGCTATTTACTTTCTTGTTCGGAAATTCGGCTTTTGTACCTATTTTGTGGAAAACAATAGCCAGGTCATAACGTCCAACTGAAGGACTACTTTACTTAGTTATTGTTATCAGTGAACAAGAAGTCATTCTAGTTATTTTATTCGTTAATTTAAAAACCATTCAGATACTACACAATCTAGTACCGTAGATATACATATATGAATAAAACTACTTATTTACAATATTTGTTATCATTTTACTCTATATATATACCTATATCCTATATGTAAATACATATGTAATGGAATAAATTTAATTATTGCTCTTATTATAGACCCTATTCATTATGAAGCGTTAAAGTCCGAAAACTTGTTAAAATTATTACCTGAACTAACCAATTTATAAGTTTTAAAAATATTAACCTTTGAAAAACGAAGGAAAACGATTAAAGGTTCACTAGAGTGGGCAGATGCATATTAAAAAGCAGTAGAGTGCCCCATGTACTATTATATAATAATTTAATGTTTAACATTTTCAAAACGGCTATTGTTCTCGTTCTCATTAATATCATCTTACTGGGTTTTAATTTAGAAAATACCTACATATAGGTAGTCTAATATAGTAGGTACCTTACTTTTAAAATGTAGTCCTAGAGGATATGACAAAAGTAAAACGACATCCGTTTTCTTTTGGATGTTGCTTTTTGAGAAACCCCATAAAGCTAATTTGAGTGAGAAAATTATTACACTATTCTAAACGCTTTTACCAAAAACATGATCGTGATATCATATGTCGTATAAAACTGAACAAGAATGTATAAAAGAAAGCCTATGTGCTTTGAAATGTTTTTTTCATCAAAGCTATTAGTAGGTATACATACAACTTACACGTAGGTATAGCTAGTATGCTTAAAAAATTAAAAAAATTTCCGTAAACAAAATTTGCTAATTATTTTTGTGGAAGTAACAAGGAGGAACTTGTAAAAAAAAATTTGGAACACTGCTAAATTGAATATTACTTCGTTAAATTCATGTTTGCATTAAAATGACCATGCTAAAAGGAATAAAGTAAGCTACCCAAATTACAAATAAATCCGACCGCAGCCATGGATTAAACTGAAAGATTAAGTGAAGGAAACCACAAGCAGGTAGACCTCGGGAGATTTGCTTGCTTAGTAGCGTTGAAAAGCTTCCTTGGCGACATATTGAACTGTTTTCACTAATGAATTCCAGTCATTTTCAAATCCAGACACCTCAGCCGGCAGATTTAAGGAGGTACTTTCTGGTACTTAGACGCCTTTAGGGTAATTTTAAGACAAAAGTGATTTCATCGGCTTTCTTACCATTAGAAGGATTAAGTAATGAACTATTGCTCCGCTTGCCGAAGAGGAAATCACTTAATCTATGTTTTGTTCGGGTTTTCCAACAATAAACCGATTAGTAGTATGGTTATTCTTTCGACTATACATAGCTATGATTTCAGTTTTAGCATACTCTATTAAAATATACATGTTGTTTTATGGAAGATCACAAAATACGCAATAAAGTATTACCTACGATATAGGTACTTACATATATAAATACATAAAACTGCATAAACAAATGTATATACATACACTGTGATAAAATAAGAAGGTGATCAATCTAATTTCATAATCCTCAAGTGACTCCAGGTACCTATGTACAAATCTTCTGAAGTTTTAATGAAAAATATTTTAAGAATATCCTCTATTCTCCCAAAAAGGATTGAATATATGTAGGTATACCACTTTTAATAACTTATACCTTATTATATGCGTAGTAATTTAAGAAGTCAATGGTGACTCATAAAAATTTATTACTTTTAAGGTTCTTCATAATGATCCAAATTTTAACTTGTGATTATACCTGCTTCAATGCTGCAATGCAATCCTCAAAATCCTAAACGCTTGCAGGTGCAAGAAGTATGGAGAGAATGAACAGACCCTGCAATAAAAGATTTCACAGAAAAATAGTTTGTTTTTATCTTTAGCACGAGTATATTATAATTTAGGTTTTACTGAATTAATCAAATGTTTATTGCTTACTTTGATTACATTTTTTTTTTGTTATTTTATTCATTTGTTCTTTTTCTTTATTTTTTCGTTTGTTTATTGGTGGTTTGTTTGGACCAAAATGTATCATACACATATGATGATTTCTGATTATGCATTAAATGTTTCAATCAAATTCAAAATATTTTTACAACATATGTAAGTTTACAAAATTGTTCATCATAGTGAATCTATTGTTTCATTTTTTCATCAAATTCGAAATCGGCTGCTCCATAAACCCTTTTACAGGATATATTACGAGTATTGTAATTCTATAACGTTTTTCAATTTCTGTCCGCCATATCATACAAGTTTAGGTATTATAAAAATTACGTACGATCAATATTTTTCGAAATAACAAGGTCTATTTTTTCAGATTTTGAGCAATTAAAACATTAAACAGGCCTAACGAATGGTGAAGAAACGAATACATTTTGCAGGTCATGCCTTTTTGACTTTATATCTCAAAAACAATTATTCGTGCTTAAAATTTGTATACCTATGTACCTAGCATTTTTTATAGAGAATTTTCTTATAGACAATTTTTATAATGACTAAAATTTTTGTGAAACCAACCTTGAATAATTCGCTTAGTGGACAAGATCTTTATACTGCCTTTTCACACTTTGTTCGTAACAATGTATAGACATAAAAAAAAACATTTTCGATCATGGTCCCTGAGAAAACATTTTTCAAGAATACTTCATAAAAATTATCTTCCGATTTCTCCGATTTGGCGAATGTTTCTAATATTGCTAATTTGACGGGAATGTACATATAATTCACATTCCCGTCAAATTAGAAATTAATTCGAATCAAACCCAGAGCACATACCCCCAAGTAAATTCGGAAAATTCCAAAACCGTGCACACACTCGCCTCTTACCCCACCATATCACATCGTTCCCTCGAAGTCACACCGGGACAGCGAGCTCATGATAATGCGATGAAAAATTACCCACCCTCCCTCGGGAACTGGAGCCAGGGCCGTTCCGACGCCCACCGCCCGCTCTCCCGACCCGCAGTGTTTACCATATTTATTCCGATAGCACCACCGCGCCGAGGAGCTCACCAGGACCCGGTGAGTGCAAAAAGGCAGGGCGCATCCTTTGAGCCCACTGCCAGCTCTCGGTGATTACCTGAACCTGTGGAAAGTAGAAGCAATAAAATCGAATTCGTCCTTTTTGTTGGGACAATCATTCCTAATATATCAAATTTTCGTTTGAGCGTGCTGCTTCAATGAAAACAAAGGGCCAGAGATCTTCTTATGTACAAGAAGGCGCCTTCTCCTCCATGTGCAGCTATGCGGAGCCTCAGGGCCGGGACAGGACCCGGGAGGCCGCCCTCTCACGCCCCGCGCCGGGAGCACGGGACGACCACAGTCTCGTTGCGGCGTCGGTGACCTATCCGGGAAGTGCCTATGTATTCGCCCAATGGGAGCCCGGCATCCCGGCGCATGTCCCGGCGCGGACGGGGGACGTCGGCCCAGCGCTACTTCTTTTGCTAGCGAGACGTCAAGTGAATTACACCCAGACAAGCAATCAACTTGGGTTGACTCAATTTGGGATTTTACACTTCCATTAAAAGGGTTTTGCTATTATTTGATAAGGGCGCTCGTGGGTCCTTTGTGGTCAGAAAAATTACTATAATCGTGTTTGTTCGCTGCGATTTTTTCCTATTGAGCCATTTCAAATTTTATTTGGTAATAATTTATAAAATGTTTGTTAAAATATTCAATTTTCCCTTCTGTTTTGAAAATTCAGTCCAAATTAAATGATTTCGTACTAGAACTGAATGATGCACAATCCCATTAATAAATAGATAGAGAAATATGTATTTGTCCCAATTTAAATAAATATATGAGAATTAGCAATAGTTTTACTTTTTTCAATAAATCTTCTAATTGTGATATTATATTAATTCGCTCAATTACTTTGCCTTACATACAATTTTGTATCAAACAGTATATGTAGGTCTGGAAATAAATCATTTTCAATCGTTGTGAATAATTGCGGTATTCAACACTTTTAAGAAGATAATTCGATTAAAATTAACTGAATTCTAATGACTATCTTTTAATAAATTAACTAAAACTATACATTACGTCTAAAAACATATTATTATGATTAGACAATTTATTTCAGCACATTCAACCATAGGCTAATACTTACTTAACTAACAGCAAGAGAAAAAAATTCAACAGAATTTAACAACGTTTAAGTGATTGAATTGATAGTACCTACAACTGCTCTAATAAAGTCAGTTATATAATAAATAAGAAAGAATCCGTACAATAAGTAAAATTTTAGCCTAACTGGAATCGAAAAAATGTTTTATAAGATAAACTTAATTTATTAGATATTAAATGCCGAATATAGTATGTCTATGTTTTAATGGAGATTAAACTTAAACCAAAAACTATAGGACTCAAAAACTTGAGTAATTCAAAAGTACATATATGTATATGTATTGTGTAAGTATTTTAATTTCTAGAATTTGAAACTGTTAACAATTTACCGTAAAACTTGAACGGAAGATAATATAGACTATGCAAAAATGTTTCTTTATCTAAATTGTTATTTAATAATAAAAAAAAAGGATTCGATTTATACATTTTTATGACAATACTTTAAAAAATATACTTATTCAATAAAAAATTAAAGTACTTTACGACGAACCCATCCTTTCCCATCCTGCATCCTCCAGTTTTTATAATTAAGCTATGTACTTTTGTTAGTTTAGCTTAAGCCACATATTGTAGCTTGTATTGTATTAGGCGAGCTAAATAAATACGGAAAATAGTCTACATTAGACTACCAATGTAATACCTATACTGTTAGTATCTATTAACTTTATTTAGACGTAATTTTCCAAAAGGAATTTTCTGTATTATCCTGGAATATGGCATATAAAAGAAGATTTCTATTGTCCGGATTGACAAGCATCCGTAAATACGCAAATACCCACAGCAAATCGAGCGTTCGGTTTTCGGGTTTCCACCAAAAAAGTGCACAAAAGAGGAAAACAGTGTCAAAATGCCACTAAGTAGCCTAAATCAGTTTTAATAACAAGAATCATCATTGAGGCGCGTCGATAGGCGTGACCGCATTCACACATATCCCGCAGGAGCTCTATCACCTTTGCATGCAAGTGAGCAGCTCCAGCCCATTGACCAGGTCCCGGGTTACACAAAATTCGGGCTCTGCTAATCCGCTCCTGAATGCGGCGAAAAGCGGCTGAAGCCGAGACCAGGACATTTGAATAAAAGCGAAGTGCCTCAAGGTGCACCGACGGCCACATTAACCTTGTTTGCAAATTCTTTTGTGGACGATTTCGCAGAAATATGGCCTGCGCCAGGGTCCCAGGGGATTATGCGACCAGCAGCGCCCACTTTGGGAGTCAGTTTCCATCCGATTTTCATCATATTGTAAAAAGTTCTCCAAGGACTAAGAAGGAGCGCCCCGCCGACGTGCCGGGGCCCTCTGTGTACCCGGACCGCAGCCACATGCGAGCACTTCCGATCAGATAATATCCTTATGTGGAATTAATATTCCGAGGAAATTTTCGCAAATCGTCCTTCTGCTAGAAGTTTGTGGCTGTTTGCAACTTGATTTCGGTTTCATAAAACTGTTATTAAGCCCCGAGGACCCTCTGGACGGGATATTGATAAATAAGTTGGATTTATACTGTTTGCAGACTGCAAATAAAACATTTCTTGCAGACATGGAATGAGTTTATATTGTATTAAACTGCCATTAAATGGGACGCCTTAGGGACGGATTAGCAAGGAAGCGTAATCTTTGCGGCAATTACTCGACTGTTTGCCGAACTTTTTATTCTTTATATTGTATTAATTAAGACTCGTATCAAGACGAAGGAATAGCTCTGGTATGGTAACCAAATTCCTTACATAGCGGAACAAAACAATCAAACGATTCCAAATGTACAATGTGAGAAACTGCGTAAACCCATATTTCTGAAATTAAATTCATTTATTCAGAAATGCAAAACGAGCACCTTTGTAAATTCCAGCAAATAAAGGGGCTACGAGTCTTCGGAGTCAATTTCATAATTATCTCTTAAACATTTGAAGTGGAGCATTCATCCACAAGAGATATTGTCTGCATTACGAAATGAAATGAATTTAAATGGCGACACGTGCTGACGTTCCGCCCTCTTTCAGCTGAAGCCTGGCAATTTAGCAATAGGACGAAATAAACTTTCAATTTCATGCTCACTTTGGTAAAACTCTGCACAAGAGCGCGTTTATTGGCTTATGGAGTTCATTTGGAATTTGACAATTGTATTAACTTAATCCCTGGAATTTATGACCCTTCGACAGTGGAGCAAAGTGCTAATGAAATCAAATGAGGAGTATTTTCATCGAAGTAGAAAATTATTTACTTTTGATTTTTAGAGGGATGTAGTTCATATAATACAAATCAATTGCAAGTATTGCTTAGAATTTCACCATGCTCCTAATTAAAGTCTATTCATTGTCGGCTAATTATTTATGACTGCCAAATAACTTTTTCACTAATTTCGGAATTTTCTGGATGTCCGAAACATCTGGAAAGATTTAGTGACTTCAGAAAAATTTGCACAATAACTTTAACTATTCGACATTGCATAGAGACTGTTACAACATTTTAAGACCTCTTAATACATGACTGACACTTTTTAATATAATAATTTAATCTGAAAAAATAAATGTTATATGTACATATAAGTATAGAAGAAATGCTGACAACTCAATTAATTATAAAATTTACTGTTTCTTTTTGAAATTACAAATTTAAAAGTTGTGGATTTAAATTAAAAATTGCTCCAAAGATGTTCATATTTGAAGTAATGTTTGAACCTATTAAAATAATCCAGAAAACATTTTAGATTCATAACTAATTATTTTAGGTCACAAGTTCAGTAACATCTATGAATTTAATATATAGAAAAATTTGATGTCATCGGCTTTAGTTTCATTACATTTTGAATTACTGCTGACATCCCCATGTCTAAGTCAAAGAGATTTTCCTTTTGGAAGACAATGCGGCAGTTCACACAGCAGGAATTTCGAAGCAACCTTTGGTACAGACGGGCTTCGAAGAAATTAATCACCCATCCCCTCGATTACTAACTAAAAGGATATGGCATTGAAAAATAAATTTGTTTGCAATTTTTATCTTGAATTTTAATAAAATAGACTCAGAACTTTCTTGCTTCATTCAAAATATTGTTATTTATTTTATTTATTTAAATTTATAAGCAACAAATAAACTTCTTCCTCAGTAGAGCCGCGCCAATAAAATAAATTATCTTCATGAAAATTGGTGCATTAATTCCCAAGAAGTTTTTTTATAAGTAGGTACAAATTTCCTCCTCTTATTTTGAGGTCGGTTAAAAATATATAAAAGAGCAATTCTATGAATACATTTTTATCGGAATTCAAATCGTGTTATAAATATATAGAAACTTGCTTATAGTTATTTATGTACATATGTAAGTATGACGTTTACCCCTGATCTCATAACAGCCGTACTTGCCTTTCAGCTTGTATAACAATGAAAAAGTTCGTTATTTCTGCTAAAGTTTAAAAAATAAAAAAAATAATCCTTCGGTTATCTTAAATATCCTTGCCAAAGCTTCCCATGCATCCAGGGGAGTCGGAAAAATAATGAGGCCTCATCGCATAACGACTTAATGGACTCCATAAATTTCCCATATCGTATTTTTCACTTCCAGTTAAGAATATTATAAAAGTCTCATTTTTCATCCGTGGACCGAATTGCAATTAAATTTCGCAGTGGGATGTCTATCTGCCGGTGATGTACGAACAAGGCATATTGTTAGCGTATAACCAACAAAAGAAATTTTCAGCTCCACAGAGGAAGATTGGATTTAATAAAAGGGGGTATCATGTCACAAACTGGCTCCGAATTGGGGTAATTATATTGTTATATAATGAGATCACTTAGGGGTTAATTTTGTCTTGTGGAACAAGAATCAAGTCTTCTTGGATTGCTGCTGTTGACTGGCTGCCATGCGGGCGATGCATTGTGCTCGTGACTCAAAACTAGCTTTTGAGCACTTGTGAAACATATTTAAAGTGCATTTGCATGCACCCACATGCATGTGTTTTGGCTTAATTTTTTATTTATTTATTTTTTCGCCGATTTTTTTCCGATATACCTATATGTATGTACATTAAAATAGACCTTTAGCGAATCGATCCTGCATTAAGCACAAATTGCTTGGGAGTAATGCAAACATGCTTTATAACCACCATGGAGCTACCCTTTTAGGCCCAGGGCTCCGCAAGACACTTCCATTAAATCATAAAATCTCAATTGTTCCTTGCTCCCAGCAGCCTCCGGCATTGTGTGCAGGATTTTATGAAATTTCAGAAATGGAGATTTGCACTTGTTTTCTGAATGAAACTGCTTTCTGGAGGCTTTCTTTCAATCTATGCAGCAAATGTCAAGTATTCGTTCGATTTAATGCACTTCCGCCGACTTAATATGCCCTTAATCGGTTTGCGATAATCATTCTTCTTTATTTCTGTGACCCTTGTAGCCATTTAATGTTCTCCTCGAGCACCCTTTTTCCTTAATGCCACTCCAAACAAGGGCTCCTCGTGGAAGTGTAAATAAAATGTATTTCGGGAAGGTAGGGCATTTTCTACAATAAATCTCAAAAGCAAATGCCCGCCATAAGCCCAGCAATTATGCTAAAGCCACAAGAAGATTGGATAGCTTTTTGATGTCTGTAACAAGATAGAGCTCAGTATGCCTTAAATGTTAATATGTATGTATACCTTATGTTACAAAACATAATAGTACAGGCGGTTCAAAATGAAACAAGGACTAATTTCACTTTGCTTTAAGATTCTAAAGCGAAAACAGCATCATCTTTCAATGAAAGAGGAATAAGGTTTCTATGGAATATGTGGATAGATGTACTCGTATTTTTTGTTAAGTCTTAAAAACGGTGTACAAACGTATATAAAATACATTCGAATTTATAAGAATGGGACCGAAATTCATATTTCTTCTTCATGTATCGCACCTTCATTAAAATAACGATTCAACTCAAAATGCGCAAATTTTCAGAAGAATCCTGTAATCTTCTTGTGATCCACTTGTGGGCCAATAGCCCCAATTCCAAAAATGATTTACTCCTCCTATTCATTTTCTATGCAAGCTATTTTTCTGCCTACAGTTGTGATCAATCTTACTTTTTAGATCTTCTTATTTTAGTGGTTTTCTAGTTGCAAGGAAAATAGCGTTTTTTAATGAATATGATATTTGCACAACAATTTGTAGATATGGCTATAATATTTATTTTATTACAACTGCATCATACAAAATTAAAAAAGATCGAGATGATTTTGAACTGGATTGTTTTATTTATTGGGCAAAACAACATTTCAGTTAGTTTATAAATTATCTTCTTAGCACCTACTTAATCAAAGAAATAAGTAGAATTAATATTGGTTTTTCAAAATACCTTTTGTTTAGATTTTTACATGTGAGAAAACATGTGCATATATACCATGTATATTTATGCACACGTGTATAAGTTCCATAAGTTGGTAAATTTAGGTGCCGCGTTTTCCCATATCTGGTGTTTTCCTGTATATCAATTTTCATGGCATTATCTTAAATCTTTCACTTTATTTCAGTCAACTACTCGTAGGTATTACCCTTATAACATATCGATTACAGTTTTCTTAAAATTATGAAAAACCTACATAATGTGCGAAATACGTCACGGTTAAATAATGACAATGAAAGTAAAACAGATTAGTCGGTGTAAAGCGATTAAATTCATTAATTAATTCTTTTCCCTCCCCATTAGCTAGTTTTCAATTCATCAATCCTAAGCTCACAGCACATTGTTATTTTCTATAGAATTGCTTGATGGCTATTGAAATAGAAAGCGAACGATGTCAGAGGTTGGTATTATTTGAAAATTGCCTTTCGGGATTGGCTTGTTGCGTGATTCTCTTACTAAATTGAATCAACTTGACTTTAGCACACATTGACAAGTTCACAACCTTTCCAGAGTTGCACAACAGCGCAGGATCTCATAAGTAGACCTGGCCTTTTGTTGGAGCAGGCAGACCCACTGATTTTATTACTAAAATGCGAGATGGAATAAATTCAATATTGAGACACTGAGGACATGTCTTCAATGGACTGGAAGACGTGTACCCAAAGGATTAACTCAGGTTCCTCATATCCCAGGAGGGGCTCATCGCTAGCGCTTTTCTGAGTTTGCGACCTCCTGTATTCAATCAGGGTGCCCGAATTTATTTGACGTAGTGCTGGGAAGTCCTCCCCAGAAGTTTATTTGATTGAAATTTTTTTAATATATTTTGAAATGAAACCTTTTGGGTGGATTTACGTTATCTCAGTAAGTCCGAAATGGGTGCTGAGTATGGTCTTAACTGTTGGCGAGGGTGGATTGAAGATTATAGAGACAAACACCGAAAATGACCTCGCACTAAATGTATGAAGACATAGTTTGAACCGTCATTTATATATATATTTACATATACATATGTAGGTATAATAACTTGTGAGATAAGTACATAACAAGTACCATAAATTCAACATTTTGAGGTTCGGCTTTCATTAATTACATGAAGAATATTCCCAAATATAGTCGCCAAGTCCAAACCAGGGGTCGTAAATGCTACATGTTTTATTTTAAAACTCATTGTTTAATCAAATAAATATCCTAGCTATATCAGTTGAAATATCCAGGATTTTTCAAATTTTTGTCCTGATTTAGGAGATTTTCAGTGACTTTCTACTATACACTTCTACAATATTTATTGATGATGATGATCACTGATATACATAAGTGCCTACCATTTTTTATACAAAAAGAAAGCAGATGTCCTTTTAAATTGTTATAACTCTGTCGTTTATTGACATATTGAGATAATGCATGTAATAATTTGAATTTGTGGAATCGATTAGAATGATTTGAAAGGAGGTAAGTACATGACACGCTATACATCTTTCGTATAAATAAACCGTCTTAGTTTTCATGAAGATTTAAATTTAGACGAATTAAGGAAAAAGTACAATATTTTATTTGTACATAGGTATGTATGTAAAGTCGCATTATATCCTCCCATTCGCGATACTCATGACCGAATTGAAAAGTGTGGCAATTTTTATTATTCGCGACCCTTCCAGAAAACCATTCTGCACCTAAATGCGTTCTTTTAATTACGATGGGCCATGGCGTTGATCACACTGCAAAAAAGCATCGCGGGGTTTGTCTCATTGCCGATTTTATGGCGCCTAAGTGCAGCATAAGTGAAAAGCCGGCAGCAAATATATCAAAGGGTTGTGTGCAGCTGTTCTAGAAAAAGTTCATAAACGTCCAACACAAGAGCAACCGTAGCTGCAAATTTCACAATTTTCCGTTACAATTTGGCAATTTCGAGAAAATCATTTTTCATTTAGCATCGCCAATACGGCGGGTGCGGAGCGTGTTTCAGACGAAAACTTTAATTAAGCGAAATTTGCCTCAATTCTTCCACTTTTGCCGGAGGATTGGAGAGTTGCTCATTTCATTCGAGATGAGATCCGCCAAAATGAAAAAAAGGAAACACAAAAAAAACCGGCGAAAATACCGAAAAAAAATATAAACTCAAACGTACACCCGCGCACCAGCCGCGTATGAAACTACACACGAGTGCAGGCGGATGCGGCGTGGTGTGCATTTGAAGGTTGTTCAAAAATTTCATTAAAATGGTTTCATTGTTGTTCGACGAACCCAAAAAAAGGACCCTCGGCGCTGTCTGATTTGTTGGGCATATAGCACCATAAACCGTAAATGAATGCATTTTCTCGCGAATGTGAGCTTTCCAACTTGAAGTGTATATGAAATTTTGAAAGCCCGTGGAAGGGGCGAGCGGCCGGCTGCATGCAGTTTTAGTCATGAACTCAAGTACAATGAAATTAAAACTTCGCCGAGTCAAACTCGCCGACGAGGGTACCCGGCGAGTGGTATAATGAACTTCACGATCTGCAAGTAATGCCCCGCCGCGCCGCCCTGGTGTTAGCCAGCGCCAATCGGGCTAATCTTATAGATAAAATGGCCGCCTTCGAAATATAAAAAAAAACTGTGAAAAAGTATTTTTTATAAAATACAGATCACGATTTCAAAAGTCAATTCTCTACTACCTTTTGTCAACGAGATAACGAATCATACCTTATCTACCTAACCAAAAACCAATTGAATTGATTCTTAAGATTGTAAAATAATAAATATTCCAAATTAACTACAACTTACAACATTACAATTGGCAACACTTCCTACAGAGTACAATGCAAATAGACATTTCAACATGTTAATATACATACATGGCTTGGAAAGAAATAACTATTTTTAAAACAATCATATATACATATGTATACCTACATAGTTGAAAATCATGTACTATCGACAAATCAACATATAAGATAAACAGGGAACGTATGTACATAAATATTGATCATAGTAAGGAACGCAGTAGATTAAATGCGAAACCAACGAACATCACCAATTAGGTCATGGTATGTCTCGGTTCTAATGTCTGCAGGCCAAGAAGCAAACATCTCGATTTATATAATAGAAAGTTGCCATTTTGTCAATTGAGAACGAATGAGAGGCACATAAAAGGTTTTAAGAATAATAGGATCACGAAAGTCCATAGAGTTCCTCTTAATAAATTCCAACAATCTAAATGCTTTAGAAAACACCCTATCAGTATAAAACTGGACCAATTTTACATTCAAAAATCACAGCAAGATCAATACTGTAGACATTGAAATGAAGGAAGTGCAAAAGATCAGATGAAGGTCACGCTAATAGAAGTTTAAAACTAATTACATAATTCGGATGTTGTTACGATTTTATTTACTTATAAGTATGTAGGTACATGAATTGCATTAGTCTATGTCTGAAGATGATTTTTAAACGTTGGAAAGTAAATTTTCTTCCTATTTAAATGTGACTCATTTACTTTTGAAAAAAAAGTAATCTGAGTAATGTTTCAACGAAAGGCATGTATGTATATACTAAATATGTACATTAATTACCCTAAACTCAGGATATATCCAGCTTATGTAGCAATGTTTTCAATAAAGAAAAAAATGTATATAAAATTATTAGCGCGAATATAAAGATCTAAGAACCAATTTTATTTAAAAAAATTCTGTAAGTTACTAACTACTCGTATTTACTATCCAAAAACTTTGAAAAAATTAACACTATGGTCTATTTCTTTAGCCCATTACTGACAGTGCATGTTGCAATATTTAGTGAACTAGGTACTCACTGTGAATTTAATTGATTTTGTTAGTTAGATATTACATACGCATACATACATATATATATATTATTTAACATATTGCATAGAAGTCATGTAAAATCTTCAGCTTACATTGGCGGAAATCGCACGTTAAATTCAATGTCTTTACACATTTTTGATAACATGATAGATACCAAGTGTTTGGAAACGTATTAAATGAGCAATCATGGATTAACTGGTGACCGTTTGTTTTTTATACCATGGAAAAATTCATTAACAGAAAGTGCCAAGATTATTGACTGAATGTTAAATTGAAAACCTCCCGAAATTATTTTCGAATTCCATCTGAGGACCGGTTGTACACAAAGCAAGGCCCATTGATCTGACGTCAGGAAATCGCTATTTGTTTCCAGTATTAAAAGCCCTGACGTGCACAAAAGCAATAATATAAAAAAAAAATCCTCTCAATTTGCTATTCTCCTTTCAACCTGTCCTCAATTGTTCAATTTTCGCCAATATTAACTTCCCCCGGCGCTGCTACCAGCCTCTCCTCGACTCCATCGGGTTCATTCAAAACAAATTGCACCGAAATCCTCTTCCTCTGCCGAATAAAGAAGAGGAGAGAAATTCACTTCTTGTTTAAACCAAACTTGAAAAAGCGAACTTTATTGAATTTGGCTCTGTTTACATTGGCTGAACCCACGAATTTCGTACAATACAGCGGGAGCCGGATTGCCGGGTGCTCCGGAACACAGATAGCATCCAGTGAGGCCCTAGCCCTAGCCGCCCGGGCACCCATACAGAGAAGCTTTAATGAAATTCTACTCCAGTGTCGTATTTTATTAAAAATTTACTAAAGTCAAACCTCCATTGGTTTCAGGTTCTTAATGCTTGGGCGAAACCTGGTGGCGTTCGCTTGAAGCCTCTTTGTTGGATTTTTCCAACTCCAACGCGAAGCCCGAGGTATCAAGAGACCCAGACCCAGACCCCGACCCATCCCCGCCTGACCCTCCGCTAAGCAGAGCAGCCCAAGTGAACAGAACCTTTAAGGGTCGTGCGCCGAGGTTAGCGCGCGGTGGAAGGGCGAAGGGCAACCTCTGCGGCAGGTCGGGGTGTGAAAGTCGCAGCCCTCCAGTAGTAGAAAACCACAGAGAGGAGTTTTCCTCGAGGGTAGTTTCAGTTTGTACCAACTCAACTCGGTCGGCAGCGATGTAAAAACATTTCGGATAATTTTTTCCCCTGCGAAATAATTAATTTTATTCCAGTAAAGTGTTGACACAGCCTTTATATTAAAATACCAGCTCCAATTGAGGGCTGGGACGGAACCACTCGCACTCGCCCGCTCCCGCCCCCGCACCAATGTGCCCCCCACCCCCACACGCCCTTCACCAAGGGCCGCGCGAGAAATTCAGTGCAAATTTTTCTCTACTTGTTTTAATTGCACTTGTTGGGTGGAGATTAAGGGCTGAGTGAGTGGGTGGCTGGAGACATTCGGGTAAGTTGGAGAAATTAGAGAAAATTTCATTGTGGTGCAACGCTGGGAAATGGCTCTCAAGAGCAGGTGGATAGCGGCGGGGGGACCGGGGAAGAGGGAGGACACGTTGATGACAATGTTATCTAATTGTGCATGCCTCGTACTTTGTTCTCAGATCCACGCTCCAGCAGTAATAGAAATATGATAACAATTAATGAAAAAGAAAATGATATGAAATTGCCATAATTAAGTAAAATATTTCCCATAATTAGCAATACGCAAAGGCATACCCCAGATGGAAGGAAAAATGGTCCGCCCGACAGCAAAATGCAGATAATGACAAAATTTTCGAGGTGGAAAACATTTAGTTGAGGAGGACTGTTTGATGGTGGACAATTAGAGGCAAAAGTACATTTAATCGTTTCCTGTAACAATTACAATTCGGTTAAAAGCGTTTAAATAACGTGAAGGATACTAAGCGAATACTTAAATTACTCCTGAAGACTATGTCGTTTACGTCCATAGTCCTGGTGAAGGTAGGCACAGCTAGATTTGGACCTTCCATTCGTTCTGCAAGTACCTCCTACAGTCCTACTATGGAACAATTTTTTAATGCCTTTCAGACTTTTAATTGCAACAAAAAAATAATTTGTTAAAACTCTCATTTTGGCCAACTTTATATACTTTTTTCTTGAGAGCAGAGGCAGAGAAGCTGCCCTTGTTCGGATATTATGGAAAATTAAATAAATTAAAAAGTACAGAAAATGTCTTTCTGAATTTTTTGCAATGTTTCGTAAAGTGAGAAAACTTAGACAAAACTATGGGTTTTGACATTTGGAAAGGTTTTATAAAATTAACATCAAAACTAATCTATATTCCTAATTTCAGAAATTTCTGAATTTTGAAACTCTAATTTGTTTAATAGATGCGTATATTTAAATATAAATAAAATAGGATAGAACCCTTAAAGTAAACATAAAATTTAGTGGTTAATCGATTAAGTTACTTACTTTGAGGCATAAGAACTGAAAATTTTTACTGCATTTATTGAAAGTAGAAAAACCATTCTGAAAACTACATAAATATGACCCTTATTTCCTAAAACACAGCGGACTCGAAAGCAGTTTAAGAATCTTTTAGAACATCGTCAGTATTTTTGATGTTTGTTTTCACAAGTCCAGGGATGAATATGTTAAGGGATGTTTACCCCTTTAACAAGAAAGTCAGTAAATAATTCCATATTGATTTTCAAGTATATTGCCATATTGGGAACTAATATCAGCAAGCATTGACAAATACTAGTCAGAATCGCGCTTGATGTAGTTTCTTTCTTTGAAAAGACTATGAAAGCTTATCGCCATCCTTATTATCTAAGCTATAAAAAAAATTATGAAGTATTCACATGTTTTGCAAAATATAAAATCGCTTACAAAAAAAAATCATGTAGAAAAACAAATTTATTATATTTAATACATTTTCCAGTCTAGCTACCATATCTTCTATGCAAATACAAAATTTCATAAGAATTAGAAGAGATCTCCAAATTTCACTTTTTTATTATGAATAATAAATACGTATAGGAAAATATGAATAATATACGTTAATAGTAGTTAACATTTTACACACTGCTAAGGAAAATTCCTAAAATGTTCCCCATTTAGCCTGCCAATATCACGTTGTTGTTGAAAGGTGCGTCTTTCATCCTGTTTTCCATCAATGCCTACTCCAATTTGCTCTATGAATTTAGCACCTCGAAAACCATATCGCTATTGAATGTTAAAATCTGAAATTATACATATCCATATGCATACATTAAATTTTACCTCGTAGTACAATGCTCGTCTTTTCTGAGCAATATTTGGATCAAAATCCCACACCGTCTCCTCATGAGTGATTGGTTCACCAGCGACATTATTTTGTAAGAGTTCTCTTATCGTTTGGACAACTCCACAATTTACAGGACAAAATAACTTGAGAATAAGTACCAAAAGCTAAAAACATTCAAAGAAATGAGTTTTAACAGTATTTTAATACCTAATATTAGCATCGGCGTCATTATTCGTCTATTCATGAATATATTTATAAAACAATTTTTTCTGCTTTGTCCTTAATTATTCCTGTCTCCAAATGCACCTAAACATACATACTACGATATTTTTGCCAGAGAATTCTACATTATCGCATAGTGATCTAAGACTACATTCTACGAAAAATACCTCGAGGTTTGAATCGATTTCAAATTTTGCATACTATAGTTGTATTATGCAATAACAACTAAAAGACTAGTATTTTGGTTTCATCCTCCCATCATTATAAATACATGTACTTGAAAATTGTGGAGATAATTCAAATTAACGTTTTAAGCATGTGTCTGAGATGTCTGAGTTTTTAGCTCTTTACATACATAAGAGTCAAACGAAAAAACAAATAAATGAAACGAAACTTGTGCTCAGCAGGTGAAATTAACTTTTCTGTTCTCGATTTCAAATATGTATTTACAATACGTAAATACATAATTGAAATCGAGAAAAAATCGAAATCGCAAAAAACCGGCAATGACATACTTGCTCTGACTAGTTAATAACACTTATGCAATGTTTAGTATTTTTGCGTTTCTCTTACAGAATTATAAATGACATAGCAATTAATGTCTCAGAAGTAAGTAAAAACTTAATGATTATGCCAAAGATTAAAACACAAAGTTATCACACACATATTCCTCTATTTCTGCATATCTGAATAACAAAACCTCTTGCATCACAAAACCAATAAACATTCAATGTTTTAACCTCTTGCATCACACCTTTTGGAAGCACATCTTCGAATTTCACTTTCTTTGAATTTTGTTTGGTTAAGTTAGAGCATTAAGCTACGATTTTTAATAAAGAAATATATCGTAGTTAAGATCATACCGTGAAATGCGCTAATCTTATGAATTTCATCTTGCTTTTTGATTTCTGCTACATGCAGACATCTGCACCATTTCGCAGGTAAAATGACCGTTCTCCTTTAGTTTTGGTTTTAAACTGATGCCCCGAGCTCAGCTTAAAAGACCGAGATATGTAAGAGAAGTAAAATTTTAAGCAGGCTTACGATTGCATTCACTCTTTCAAAAAGCAGCAAGACGTAACGTAACGTTCACCTTAACGTCGACTGCTTTTTCTTCATTAAATTTTTTTTTTGTAAACTCTTAACGGGCGGATAGTACTTATGTGTAAGTATAAATGATATAAGCAACAAGGTTTTTAAACTTAACTCATGGAAGTACTTTCATACATTTGTTATCATTAAACATGATCAACTTGTAAGAAAAGTTTCTTAAATGCTAATGGCTAAATGCTATTTTAGAGAGAAGTACGTAAGCTTGAACGAACCAATTTTATTTACAGCATACCATTACTATATCACTTGGTTTTGCTTGACCTTGTTATATTTTACCTAACAACTCTTTAGCAAAACTGATCTTTTTTAACAACAATAATAATTTGCCACCGACAGTATTAATGAAAGTTGTATTCCTTTTATATTACGTGCGAGATTTCTACAATTTTAATAATATCACTATAAAACAAGACTACTATGATATGTGATATGTGATATAATTATAAATTGACTAATTGTTTTTATTTGGTTTTTCAATTCAGTTTCAAATCAATTCAATCTTTATAAGTGTACAAGCCAAGTTCGATCGACATCGAAAACGATTAAAATATTTGAGGAATATCGCGGGCTAAGTAATTTTTACAAAAATGCTCATCTTTTGTCCGAAATTTGTAGACAAAGTTTGCTCAAAATCGATTAAGAAATATTTATAGATGGCGGTATTTTTGGTATAGAATCCAAAATATGCATTCATTTTTCACGTCATGAGAATATCTGCAATAAGTAGAATTTGGTAATAGCTACCTAAAAACAAGCGAATTACGTGAGTGTTAAACATAATTACGAAATTTGTCTCAACTTATGTACTTCGAGAGCAAATCCTCATATTCTTTTATAATATCAAAAATAGCTAGGGTTTATCCATGACCATGACGAACCTTCCAGTAAGCTCAGCATGATAACGAAATCTTAAGTAATAAGCCCCGGTGAAATTCCCATCCCAGAAGACTTTCACTTTTACCGGAGGCATGAGACACATGCGATAACCAGTTACTCGCACTTGGCCAGGTGTCGGTAAGTAGGGAGGCCGTCATAGATGCGATCACCTCGAAATATCCCACAACTCCTCAGTACTACTTTAGTTGTGAGGAAGTTACGGTTGTGAACCCTCTTTTAACGTTAACCGGAGTTGTATAATCGAACAGTTGGTGTTCTTCATAATTCCGAACTAATTAACTAATCCATCTTTGATCACGAGCAGCGCCGACTTTAAGACGCCGTCACCATGCAGCCAAGAAGACTAATTTCTGTAAGTTTGTCGCACAATTTCGTTCTAGTTTTCCATTGGCAACTTTACCGATTTCTTCTGAAGACTTTCGAAGCAATAACTCTGTGTCGTAGTAATTGTGTGCATTTACACTTTTGTTGTTCAAGGCAATGCAATCGTTGTCTGAAAAATTATGTGATTGTTTGAAGAGCTACTTAAATTTTGGGGTCAGGTTGAAATATGTATACATATATACATACATAGTTTTAATGTTTTGTAGTTCAAAATTTCTTTATCAAATTTGGGTCTGTCTGTATTTCTAATTTCATTTTTAAAATGTCACTTATGACTTTATTTAAACGTTATATAAATGTTGGTTTCATATCTATAATTAAATGCATTTTGTTATAATATTTTTTTAAGCTAAATTTGCTATGTACCTACTTTATCTGCAAAGCATAAGAAATTGCACAATAAAACTGTTAAATATCTTAACAACTTTTTCCTCTATTTAAACGGCAAAGTCGAATATTTGTGATGTATATGTAGACGGAAAGTTTCATAAAGCACTTTTTAAAAAGAATTGAGTAAATTTATAAATGCAACACATTTCTGTAAACATCATAATTTTCAACGATTTGACGCTATTATTATTAACGTTAAAAAGTACCCTAATATTAATATATTTAAATTGACATTACTGAAGAAATATTTTTAGAACGTATCTTTCAGATAGACCACAACAAAAAAAATTAGCAATCATTAAAAGAAATTACCTACGATGACCACGAACCCATAACACCATGAAACCTCAAGCAATATTTAACTTTAACAACTTACAAAACATATGTAATTTTTCTTAACTGAACACTACTCAGTACGTTTAGTTTTTGTACTCATCAATATGAATATTCAAACTAAAACAATAGCACGACTAGTTTCATCGGAGAGTTGAATAAGATTTAATTAAATTAAAGAAAGCTAATTTTGCTTTGTTTTCTTATTCATATATTAATATACAAAAAGGAACATTAAATATTTACGTCATTTCTGTTATAATGCCATATACATATGTATGCACATTTAAGTAATTAGATTCATATAACTATTCCAGTGTGTGAAAATATTTACAGAAGTAAATACGACGGAACTCATTAGTTTTATTTATCTATATATGCAAATATTAATTTTTGTCTGATTAATTCGTCCATAACATTGTTTTGTAAATAAAATGAAACCTGAATGCAGTGGTCTATAGAGTTTGTATTTATATAGCAAGTAAATTCCACGCAAATTAAGCCAATTGCTGCCTTTAATTTACCTTGCTGAAAATTTTGAAATAAACACATTATTTGCATTTTATAGGTGTGCCTCCTTGTGGTAACCTTAATTTGTTTCGCCAAAGCAACTGTGCAGCCGAGAGCTCCTAACTTCCAATATTTTGAAAGGTAGTACTCAATTTAAATTACTAACTCAGCATATCCAAACATTTTAATTTTCATTTTCTGCAGACCAAAATACCGATATCCATACTATGACGAGAATGGCAAAGGAAAGCTTTTATACGGATACGGAGGGCCAGAGCTCTATCAATACAAATCTTACACACCTTTAGAAGGCATTCATTAAAGCAACAGTTTTGGGAGTTTTGCTAATTTTATTTCATAATATTTATAACTATGTATAAAACTATGTATATGATTACTCATCAGACGTTATATTTGTAAGGTCAATAAAGTGTTATGTTACAAAAAACCCTATTCTTTATGCACAAAATAACTCACGAAAGGTAATAAAATAATAATTAAGTAATATATGTATGTAATACGGAACAATAGTGGCTAACAAACAGCCTCAAAGAGAAGTAAATTAATTGAATGGTCAGTTTAAATAAACAATACAAATGCAATACAAATAAAATACCTACATAAAAAAAATAGATATAATCTAATAAGCTAGCGTATTAATATTATCGCAAAGAAAACTGTTTCGATAAAAATAAATTTAAAATGCTTAGATAATAGAGTAGAGAATGCAAATGACGCAAATTTATTGATGTGTTCATGTGTAGTAGTTGTGATATTTGTGCAGGACGAATTTATCATCTAGGGGAAAAAAGAGGCATGTCATATAAAGGCGCGAAATTTCTAAATAATTCGCATAACACAGAGCTCGTTTTTGAATTCTATATCTTCTATTATACAATTATTTTAATATTTTATTAAATTACTAATACTTTTTTTTTTTTTTATATTTTCTAATTTAAATTAATTTAAATATGCGTTACCTAGAAACTAGAGTTAGCCGTCAAGCGGGCACTTCCTCACCTTTGTTTACCTTGTTTTAATAACTTACATTATTGTAAGTATCATATTCTTTTCCTTAAATTATTGTCCAAACAAAAACGGATGTCGCCTAAATTAATTGTTCAATCTCACAAGTATGTACATACGCAAGGATCAAGACGCACGCGGCGATAACAAGAACACGAAATCTTCGCACCGGCAAAGCCTGAACGGAAAATCTAGCGCCCCGGTCCATAGGGACCGCCATGGCGTTTAACTTTAAAAACAAAACTTGCTTACCATTTCATGAATTTTTGGTGCTATAAATACCACTACCGCTAAATCGTAATGTTACGAAATGGCGAATTACGACGATAAATTAACTGAAAACTCGTAGAACTTCCGGAGGTCTTTTCACCGCACTCCAGCAACAAAAACGTCAAAAATTCGAACTAAAAGCAGTATGGCACTACTAAATTAAATTTGTTGCGAGCAACAAGGTTGCATGTCATTTGACTTGTCAAAAGTTGTCATCCCATCCAGTCCACAAGCAGTCCAAACACCCGAGAAGATTTAAAGGTTATAGTTGTTATTTAGCGGAATTTTTAAATTGCGAAGTTTCTAACGAGGTCTATTAAAATAGCATCAATTAAAAATGTCCAGGAAGGAAGCCTTGTCGCAGTTCATCAACCAAATCCATGGCAGGCCAGTTGTGGTCAAGCTTAACAGCGGGGTGGATTACAGAGGTTTGTAAACAAAGTGAAAAAATGAAATATTTAACCGAAAAAGCTCATCTAAACAAGTTTATGTTATTTGCAGGAGTTCTCGCCTGCCTGGACGGCTACATGAATATCGCCCTGGATCAAACGGAGGAGTACGTGAACGGACAGCTCAAGAACAAATACGGCGACGCCTTCATCCGAGGCAACAATGTTTTGTACATCTCAACGCAGAAGCGAAGAATATAATTTTGTTTAAATTAACCCATGTGTAGTTATTTTTAATTCAATTTCATCTACCCTCGAGCTTTTATGAAACAAATTATGTCGGATTTTCAATAATTCTTTTACTGCTGGATTCAACGCACTGGAATTGCTAAAGTGCTCTGCTTAGATATTTCCACATTTTTGGGTTTCTCTCATATAACGAAAAATAAAACAAAATTCATTCCAATTCCTTAATTAATATCAAGCTATGGTAAGTGTAGTGCAAAATTACTATCTAGAGTTTGTACTCCTTACTTTTATTCAATTACTATGCCAACATTAATTTCTTAATTAATTTTATTCCCCAGATTCTGGAATAAGAATAATAATGAACTGAAATAAATAAAACGCATACATTTATTAAATTATTATAAGTTAAATTTCGCTTTATTTTCAACTCGAAAGTTACAAGATTGGCTCCTGTTGTTTATCCGTAGAAATATTTTAACGGTACCTTGTTTTGAAGAAAAAAATAAAAAGAGGCCGTTTTCAAAACACGTGCGACTCGAAAGCGCTAGGTGCAGAAGAACCAGGAGAAATGCAACCTTGAACAGGATCACTCAAGCAAGAAGAAAATAATCATGGATCGATCCCCAAGACTCGGAAGCCTAAAGCCACTCTAGCTCTAGGAGAGGCTCCTCCGTCTCACCTCATCCTCTGGTGGGGAGCTCTCGTCAGCCAGCCGAGCACTTGCTGGATCCAGCTGGACCAGGGATGCAGCAGCCGGTCAGGAGATTCGAATTTGCATACGAACTCTCTCCCCCCCGCGGCAGGGAGCTGAGCGGCCAGTGTATAAATAGATATAGTAGTAGTAGTAGTCTTCTGAATTCTAAATAATGCTTTTGTAATAAATTAGAAGAACCAGAATAAGATGACAAGCAAGAAAGCAATAATTTCATAATACATTTTTAAGGATCAAAACAAAAATCCTCTCTGAATGCAACCTAAAAAAATTAATTTAAATTTTTTGACTAGTGTAATTCGATTTATTAGAAAAGTAATAACAAACATATTTACAACACTACTACGATACTACCAACAATTTTAATGGTGATGGTCCCACGAATCATGATCGTGGATTTCATGCACGTGATCGTGGTAATGTCCATGGTCGTGAATTTCATGTGCATGGTCATGAACCTCGGCTATGTGTTCGTGGTAATGTCCATGATCCACGTGCACCTCGGGGATATGTTCCTGGTGGTAGTGTCCATGATAGAGGCCTTTCCCCAGAGCCTCAACCAAGTGCTCTCCCTTATGTCCGTAGTGATGCTCAAAATGGGGATGCCACGCATCGCCGAAGTGCGGGTCAAATTCAATGATTTTAACATCCTCATGCGTGGGATTGCCTAATAGCACATTCTTGAAGTAACCCACTACCGCTTTTGCCTTCTGGACTTTGCTGGCAATGGGATGCAGGAGTGATTCTTTCGAAATTGCAAGATCGGGCAAATTTTTGAAGTATTTAAAATTGAGTAAATCCACATTTGAGAGATCTATTGTCGCACTACATTGTGAAAATAGAACCACAAACACGAAAAACACACACTAAAATATTAAATATAAGTTAGAAGATGATAGTCGATAAATTTCTACAAACGTACCAGATGTGAAAAAGACTTCATTGCGAATTAAAAAGACAATAACCAGCAGCCGCACGGCTTCAAATAAGCAATTCAGCCGCAATCAAATACATTTTAAAGGGATTCGCCAGTAAGCAAATCCCCCCGCATTGCACCCTTCATTAGAATTCGAGTCATGTGTTTAAATTCATTTGAAAGAAAGTAAAATTTACTGTGTTGAAGTAACGAAGTGGCTGCCTACCAGCCGCATTTATTTTTATTTTGAAATGTTTTATGTAACTCTTTTCGTAGCACGATTGCTCTTGAATACATAATTTTACGATGCGGAAAGACCGGGAAATAGTATGTTCCTGTTTTTAATTCGAAAATGTGTTCACATACATTTTATATCTCTCAACATTAGGTTGTACTTTGTCTATAATATTAATTTAATATGATTTGATTAAATAAAAAATACCATTATTTATTCCTTCGCACATCATAACTAATAAAAAACAAATGTCATGACCTAAATTCTTATTTTTCAAGCTTATCTTTCTTAATAACTCAATAAAAACAATTAGCGAGCCAGATGTTGATGTTAATATTCTGCAGACAAGCGTTTTGTAATGTTTGGCACTCCATACCCTCCTAGAAACGTGACATTCCATCAATTAACTACAAATGCAATGAACTAATTAACTAAAAGCTGCAGCTTAATTTTATATCAAGCACCCAGAGTAAAATCCTGAAACCCTCGTCGTCCTGACCACCACTACTGTTTTAAAAACCGAATGAGTTCCGTTCAAACTTTAAAAACATATTTTCTTAAAATTGAAATTTTGATTATTGCTGCAACAGAAATCAATAGAACATATTCGAAAATTTTGATTTTAATATTTAATTCTACTTCACATCGCTGAATTGGATGCTATAGGCACTTCAACTGTGATTCAGCTTACTGTATAGACTCGATTTCCAGAACAAAGCTCAATATTAATTAACTACTTAATTCTCATGCATAACTTAGGTTCCTGATATCAAAGTTTTAATTAATTTTCCTTAAAAAATATCTATATAATATATCAAGTAGTAACGAATTTATAGACAAATTTAAGAAAGGTCCTAAATCTCAAATTAGTGCACTGATAATTGTTAATGGGGTATTAATTTCTTTTTCAGCAAAATATTTAAAATATTTTAAAAAAATTATTTCTGCCGAAATTAGTAACTCAGAAATCATGTCTGAATTATCCACCGCTATATTTTCCACACTCAGAATTCTACTTAAAGCAAAAATATTAAATTTGTTAAAATTGTATAAAGCGGATTCGTATATTCTAGCAGATTATCAAACATATAAGTTGTAATAGAAGAAATAATCACAATACATATGAACAAAATTCTATTCGAAAATGTTTGTATTTCCAGTAGCGAATGTTTTAATTTGGTGTCTTTCCGAAATTATGTACGTTTTCCTCTTAAATAAATACAAAGAAAATTGATTAAAATGTGAACATTATAGTTCCCTTGCTGTGTAGTTATGAAGCTTAGAGCTTAAAGGGTTTGCACTGAACCTCGGAAGAGTAATCTATGACTTGTTACTCAGCCCACGCCATGAGTTCTTTCATTGCTGGATCCATTTCATCCTCTTCTGCAATTTCAAATTTATTATACAACAGTTTTTTTCATTTAATTAATAATCAAACTTACGAGGTTTCTTCTCTTTTGCCTTCTGTTTAGCTTTTTCTGGTATTTCATCTGCGGGCACTTCTGGTAACTCAGCACTTGGTCCTCCCACACCAAGCAATTCTTTGTCTAATTCCTCTTGTTCAAGTTCTTCTAATTCCTTCTCTAATTCATCATCATCCATGTCTTGTCCTGAAATCAAAATTGCCGTTTAATATAACAGTTTTACTTATTGAATTATTATTCAATTACCAAAGGCCACTGGATTTGAAATAGCATCTGAAATTTCACGAGCAACATCTTGTTGCTCCGCAATGTCATCCATCATGTCGTGTACTTGATCAACGTCCCTAAAATATAAAAATATACAAATATTAATATAGTGTAATTCGAATTGTATATACTTTGAGACTGCTAAAACTGCATACAAGGGAATTGTAGCCTGCAGTGCAAAAATGTTAACTAAAACAGTTTTCCACTACGCCCTAATTAGAGATTTAAAAAGGCAACAAAAGCAATAAAGAAATATGTAGAGAACAATTTTAGATAACGCAGCCATATTTTGATGTATAAATTTTTATATTCATCTTCGGCAGAACATTTTTTTTACGGTTTTATACTCACAGCCGAATAAATTTTGAATAGTAGAGGAAATATTTATGATTTAGTTTTCTCAACTATGTACTTCCATTACAATAAAGTGGTTATAAAGCGAGCTCTACATATGTCATGTGATACTGTTTTTATGCAAATGGTCAAAATGTGATCTAAGTTGCCGAAATCAACTAATAAAACAGTAGCTGCCTTTTCTTTTATTATATTCTACAGAACAAGGTCTACAAAAAACAGAGATAATACCTTGGGAGACTTGGGAGTTTTCTTAGCGGAATTATTTGATTGATTTTAATAATAATGCTGAAAGAATTTAATCCAAAGAACCCAGATTTCCATCGTGAGTCATTTACGTTCAGAGATAATTAATGCTTTAAAAGTTTGTGACGTAGCATAACAATGATTCGAAGTGTAGGCAGTAAAACGAAATATCTCTTAACATGATCACGCCAGATTATACTAAATTGCATCAAGCAACGTATCAAATTCTTAAAGATCAGATTGCTTTAAGCCAATGGCTAGTGAACATTTTTATCTTTGTTGTTAATACGGTTTTGGGGAGATATCGCGCCGCAGCCTACGAAAGTATTTAAAAATGGGACACTTACATATTCTGATGAGCTGACTTAAGGGCTTTGGCGGCTTCTCTCATCGTATTAAGGACCGAAGTGTTCGTGTTGGCGCCCTCCAAAGCCTCCCTTTGCATCTCAATTGTCGAGAGGGTGCCATCAATTTGCTGCAGCTGCTTCTCGTACCTCTTTTTCCGCTTGAGGGCTTGGATTGCGGCTGGGATGTGGAATACACAAAAGGGCGCTTAGAAGACCAGCCGACCAGACCATAGATGAACTCACCTCGCTTATTTTTGGTGCCATGTTTCCTAGCCAGTTCCAGTTCCGACGTAATTTTGGTCTCGAGGAACTCTTGCTTTTTTATGAGCATGTTTTCCGTTTCGCGGAGTTTTTGTATAGCCTCCCCGGGGGTCGGGGCTTCGTCTTTTTTACCCCCAAACATTTTACTAAAGAAACTCATTTTGTACAGAAATTTCTTTCGTTTTATTCACCCTATTAATGCGATAGTCTGAAAAAACGGACCAAAATCTTCGTAATGACGAGAATTTTGACACTATGCGTCATTCTTCTTATAAAACTTCCTCGTTTGACAGTTCAACAAGAAATAGTGGGCAATTTTTCGTAGAAATTCCTTTTTAGTAGGATTGACTTTGTTTATATGAAGTTTATAAATTTAATTATCTTAAGCACCATTTAATTATGCACTTCATTTCAATTAATTTCTTATCTATTAAAGGAACGATCATTTAATTTACATGCAGTTTTTAAAAAGTCAAACAACTCCGGTAGCATAGTAGAAAAATTTGCTGGAAAGTCCTTCACTGGGAAATATGAAAAAAGTCCCAAATTCCATTTCGAACTGTCAAAAGAAATGGCTGTGGCGTGTTGTGGTTTTCTTTATATATTGTAAAAGCTGATAAAAACTATTAAAAATGGCAAACAGGACAGTAAAAGAAGCCAAAAATATACACGGAACTAATCCACAGTACTTGATAGAGAAAATCATAAGATCTCGTATCTACGACTCGAAATACTGGAAGGAGCAGTGCTTTGCCCTTACAGCGGAGCTCCTGGTGGACAAAGCCATGGAGTTGCGCTACGTAGGCGGTGTTTTCGGAGGGAATATCAAGCCAACACAGTTCCTCTGTTTAACTCTCAAAATGCTGCAAATCCAGCCCGAAAAAGATATCGTTGTCGAGTTCATTAAAAACGAAGAGTTCAAGTACGTCCGAGCCCTGGGCGCCTTTTACTTGCGGCTCACGGGAACTTCGCTGGACTGCTACAAGTATCTGGAGCCGCTCTACAACGACAACAGAAAACTCCGGCGGCAGAATAGACTGGGTCATTTCGAAATTGTGTACATGGACGATTTTATTGACGAACTGCTCCGAAACGATCGAGTCTGCGACATCATCCTGCCGAGGGTCCAAAAGCGAGCTGTTCTCGAGGAAAACAACGAACTGGAGCCAAAGGTCTCTGCGCTGGATGAAGATCTCGATGAAGACATGCCCAGCGAGGACGAGAATTTGGAAAAATTGGAAGAAGAAATGTCGAAGAAGAAGCACAAGAAACCGATTAGGGAAAGGTCGAGGTCGAGGGATCGTGAGAAGCGGCATGAAAAGAAGCGGGTGGGCGAACACGAAGAGTTCGAAAGAGATAGAGAGCGCGAGAGACTGCGAAAAGAACGAGAACGAGAAAGGGAACGGGAGAAGGAGCGCGAAAGAGAGAAGGAACGCGACCGAGAGCGGGAAAGGGAGCGCGAGATGAGGGAGAGAGAGCGTAAGAGGTATGATCGAGACTATAAAAGTGATCGATATTCTGATCGACATACAGACGATCGATATTCAGACTATGAGAAGGACAGGAGGCGGGACAAGGATAGGGAAAGAGACAGGAAAAGATATTGAGTACTTTTTTATTAATAAAATATCAGTGAAAATTGTTGTTTTTTGATAACTACATTCGATCTCCTTTTTTATTTATTTCATAACATCCTTATAATATTTTACTTTCAAAAATTAATTAATTTCAGACTCAGTTGAGGCTTCTCAGTGTTTCCGATTCGACCTCTTACTAAATTAATAATAAATGTTGGGTTCCACCATGTGGTTTTTGAACGATTTCATATTCCTACCTGCATCTATCACCCATAAATTTCGCACATAAGATCTTTTTAAATCGCTATGTTTATGGGAGATAGGACTTCTGCTAATAATAATAATTATAATCACCGATAAATATTTAGAAAAAGGGACGCTGGCAAAGTATTTGATTTGCCATATATCAATAATATTAATCATAGAATATTCCATTTATAAAAAACAGAACCCTTATACGATCACTCACGCGTTTGTTTGCCTACTGCTATAATCTCGAATGTCTTAAAACAATTCTACATATTCCTATTTACTGAAAATATTTAATGCATTTTTTAACTATGTATGTAGTATGTATATAATAATATATGTATATGTAATTAATCCCCGAAACTACTAAAAAAAATTCTAAACAAAAAAGCAATTTAATAGTAGTCTCCCTAAAACTTACAAGGAAAATATAGTGATGATTGTAGACATTTTAATATGTATCATATTTTTAACTTACAAAACCTTTAGGTGGGTTTGCTAACTTTCTAAGATCTAAACACCGTTATTTATATACCGATTTACAGTAGACCCAACATTGATTGTTGTAGGACACCATACATATTTTTAATTAAATATATTCGCGTTTTATTATTCATTTCATCTTTTGTTGAGAATGATAATAAGTAGGTTTTTCTTAATTACACATTATTGTTCTCTTTCAGTAATTATAAAGAGTTTTCCTTGAAATCGGTCATATTTTATAAAAAAAAAAAAAAAAATTTCCCAATGAAGTGCTTTTTTTGTTAAATTTTCACTGACATAAATGTTGTATGAACGACATCGTTTCAAGTTCTCTGGAAATTCTGCTCTATCTTTTTGCAAATGCTAATAATAATTTTACCCTCCCGTACTAAACACCACGGAAGATAGTAAATGAATAAATAATAATTTTACATTCAAAATAAACAGTCTTCGCAGGCTGACTATAGAGCTTGAGACAGCTGCAAAGCCACCAGTTCGTCAGCTGACGAATGACGTACTTAGTGACTAAAAAGTAAACACTATGAACTAGAATCCGAATTCACTTGCAGCCTAGCTGACGACTTGCTAGCTCTGTTAGTATGAATTTAATGAGCTGATTGGCAAGCTGCCTTTCGCCTCTTTCCTTTGTTTACGATCTCCAAAGCGCAAAGTCACACGGGCCAGAGTACTTTTGCAAAGTTGTGACAAAAAACGTGAAACTTCTTTCAGGAATCTCTGTCCGCAATGGAACATGAAAGTGAGGCAGCTCTTGTCCCCGAGGAAAATACACGACATCGAAGAATTCTGGTTTTAGAGCCAGCCGTGTTCCTTCTGTTTTTTGCAATCAACTTATCTGGTAAGCACAAGAAAATAGTTTAAGTGATTGATTCCGATAAGTAACTATTGTTCCAGGAGCTGTTTTCCAGAACCAAGTAATTTACCAGGCATGCAAATCGGTCTTTCACTACGACGAGCTTCAGTGCTCTAGGCTGGGGAATCCAAACCCAAGCCCCGAAACCGAAGTGAGTACTTTGTATAAATAATTAGAATGCAATTTAAAACCACATTTAGTAAGATTTATGTGAAATAAGTTACTAATATGTATATGAACTTCCTAATATCCATTATTAATCTGAACTATGTCTAACATTAACATACTTACCTTTTACGCACTATTATTTATGTCTCAGTAGTGTTGCTTTTTTATGGCTCAAAACTCTATGATAACATCATTTGTAAGTACAAAGGCAACGCATATAGAACTCCGTGCTTTTAATAAAAAAGCTGATCGTGATTAGCCAGCCCACTTATCGCTGGTACAGCATTTCTAATATTTCAATTATCACAACGTTTGACACAGTTAATGGGTCTTATCTGTTAATAAACAATTATATGCTAATACATGTATGTCTGTAGACATTTCCAAAAGAATTGGAGTAATCGCAAATGATTTATTTTGTTCTTTGTTTGAAGTAAATGTACTTAGGAGACGATGTGTACTCTCGTTTGAATGCCTTGCAATAATTTCTAAAAAATTCTGGTCGTAGATAAGAATAACGTTTTTTTATATTTCCGCATTCATTAACCACAAAATATGTATATTTAGTTTAGACTTAATTCGAATTTATTGATTCAATTAGTATGAGATGTCTATCTGGCTGTAATAATAGAATGATTAATTTGTATAGTGAGATTTTATTATTTTAGGAATTCTAAAATATTTTCAGGCTATTGAGACTGAAGTTCAACCATATGTTGCAAATATTTTAATGACACGTTCCTTACTCGAAAGTATTGTCCCCGCCATTGGGAGTCTTTTCATTGGGCCTTGGTCAGATAAATTCGGCAGGAAACCTGTGATATTAGCTTCGCTTATAGGTGATTAAATATTCTATTAAAATGTATCTTTTCTTAAACTTCCTTCTCCAGGTTATTGTTCTATTTACGTTTTATCGGCAATTATATCCTTTGTGTCCACAAGTTTCAGTATTAGTCCCTGGCTCTATGTTCTTGCAATTATCCCGGTTTCGATATGCGGTGGAAATTGCTCTCTAATAACCGGGGTTTTGTGTTACATAACCGACGTCGCTGCTGCGAAAGAACGGGCCTACAGGTAAACGTATATTTAATAAAAAAATATTTTAAATAATATTCTCTTAATGCACAGAATGGTTTTAATTGAAGCAGCTATTTATATTGGCCTTATGGCTGGATCACTTTTAAGTAGCTACATACTGTCACTAACGAATTGTTTTACAGTCTTCGTAACGTCGGCAGTACTTGTTTTAATAGGTATTTTGTACACCGTTTTTTTCATTGAAGAAAGCTTAAGTATTGAGCAAATGGATAGAGGAGTAAGTTTAGAACTTAATTTGTAATTTTGTAATTTATAAAATTTTTAACTTTCCAGTCCAGAATTCGAGGTCTATTTAGATGGGAATTAGTCAAAGACATGCTGAAGACTTGTTTGGAGAAACGGCCAAACTATGACAGAATGATAATTTGGTTAACTATGTTAACTTTAGGAATATCCATTTTCACTATGGGTCCGTAAATGATTTTAATCATTTTATTTTCATATCCTAAATCCTCAATTTTTCAAGACAGAAGGGAATGCAACAGTATTTTACTTATTTGTAAGAGAAAAGTTTGAATGGACAATTAGAGACTATACTTTCTATGATGCAGCGAGCATATTGGTGCAAATGTTTGGAAATGTTATAGTTGTATATGTTCTTCAAAAGGTTAAATTAACAAGATTTCTCAGCTCAATTTTAAATATAACTTTGCCTAGGTTTTAAAATTATCGATTGTATCAATTGCCCTAGTGGCTTTTGGGAGCTGCGTTATCGATTCTGCAATAAAAGCAACTGCTATTTACTCCTGGCACTTGTATTTGGCTATCGCAGCAAGTTTATTAAAAGCTGTAGGTGGACCGATGTGCAGAGCAATTCTTTCACATGTCGTCTCTGGAAGCGATGTTGGTAAGAGCATAAAATAAACACATTTGTCGTAATTCTAGCAAAATAAACTTTTAGGGAAAATTTTTTCACTAACGACATCAATTGAATCTCTGTCGCCGTTGGGTTCAGCTCCGCTTTATACATTCGTATATAGCTCAACTCTAACGACGTACCCGGGAGCATTTAATTTTATATCTGTTGGGACCTTCTTCACCTGCTATCTGTTTGTAGCGTACGTATAACAAATTAAGGTCATATTAATAAATAGTTCCTAAGAATTTTGATTTCCTTTTTACAGGATTGTTTTCGGAATCCAAAAATCTTATCCCAGTTCAACTTACGGAGCTATAGGGACGTAGCTGAATTATTGTTTCAGAAAAGTTTATCATAAGGTGCTGGATATACTTGTTTTTTTTATTGTTACTTTATATATAAATTTGAAATATATTTTAAAAATTGTGATGACTAATGAATATTATTTAAAAAATAATTTCATCTTTGCATGGTAGTAGCATCAACTCATACTCTATGTTAAAGGTCTATAATTGGTTTTTCTTAGACTTTTAATGCGAAAACTCAAACTTCAAATTTCTTTAAGAAATATCTAAAATACATACTTCGAAATTGATGCTCATCTTGGCATTTTTGAAAACCTTTCCTTTTTCTTATTCTTTACAAGGATAGATTTAGAATGCAGACATAATTAAAAAGACGGGAATCTGAACATCTTGAGACCACCAAGTTAAATTTTTATATGTACAAAATAAAGCATCACATTTTACAGCTAATTTCGGATAAGGGAAAAAACTTATGGTACTGTTTAATTTTACTACAAAACTTGTAAAATAACCCAGGTTCAACGGGGCGGGATTTCTATATTTTACTTAAAAATTTTTATTTAATAAATAAAACTTTTAAAATACTAAATTTAAATTATTAAAATTGCGCTTTATTTAGTTACTTTTCCTTTTTTAACTTAATTTCCATGGACATTTCCCCGAAACCAATTTGCAGTGGAATATCTTATCTCATCATAAGAAATTGCAATAAAAGCAATTTCTTTCATCTACACTTCCTTTCATTTCCGCGATCACAAAACGCACAAGTACAAAACGAGCTTATCCTTGTTTGATAAGCACACTTTTCGGAAAGGTTCTCTTGCAAATCTTATTTGGTAAATATTGAAAGATAAAGAATTTATGATCGTTCCCTGAAATTTATTCCCCGCCGGCATTCAAAATAAATTCGCAGTACGATTTTAGGTACCCTAAAACATCGCGTCAGTTTCGTTAACAATTAAGTTTTTAGTATTTTTTTTATATTACACATCGCTGGGAACCCCTCTTGAAGTTTAACAATTAGATATTTCACTTGAGTCACCGCAGTATATTCGTAACTTTTGGTGGTTATAACGTGATTTTGAATTGCGCAGATTAATGGAAAAAATAAGTGAGCGCGAACCTTTGCTGCCGCGGAATGATTCACTGGCGGTTAACAACAATAGACCCCGGAGGTCTTTTCCAATTCTCGAACCGACTGTTCTTGTTCTTTTATTTGCACTAGAAATGTCTGGTACCTATGCGTTTTTTGTAAAAGATGCTTTAAAAACTTCTAAATGAAAGTTGTATTTTATAGAAACAGTGTACAAGAACCAAGTTGTGTTCCAAGTTTGTACTGTCGTTTATCAGTTTTCCCAGGAAACGTGCGCTTTGTTGGGAACAGCGAACGCAACGGATGCTTCGAAAGTAAGTGAAATAAATATGAGACTTGTTTGTTTAATATTTCGTGCTATTTATTTTAAAATAACCAAATTTTTAAAACACAAAAGGATTTGTTCTTCGTAGTAGTAGAAGGGAAATCTTAATACATATATATAAATTCATTTGGATTGTTTAAAATTTAAATTTACTTTATCCAGTGATTAAATTTTCTAGATAATTGAAGCCCTGGTCCAACCTTACGCTGCCAATATTTTTATGATACAAATTCTTCTAGAAAATATCGTACCTGCTTTAGGGGTACTCTTAATTGGTCCTTGGTCGGATAAATTCGGAAGAAAGCCTGTAATAATAGCAGCTTATTTGGGTACTTTAAAGATTTTTATAAAAAAAAAATATCAAATCGGTGTTATATTCCCAGGTTTCACAATTAAGTACATTTCATTCGCTTTAATATGCTTTCTATCAAAAACATACATGATCAATCCCTGGTTCTACGTAATTGGAGTAATACCAGAAATCCTCCTTGGAGGCAATAGTTCTTTTTCTATAGGGTGCATTAGTTACATTCGAGATATTTCAACGCAGCAAGAACGGGCATTTCGGTTAGTGAGTGCGTATACAGTAGTCATCAAAAAGAATTGTATATTTTTTTCCAGGATAATGGTTTATGAGGGATGCCTTTACGCTGGCTTGGTAATTGGGTCGCTTTCCAGTAGCTATGTCTTACAGGCTACGAATTCTGCTACTGTGCTTGCGATAACTGGAAGCATAGTATTATTTTTGCTTATTTACCTTGCCATCTTTCTGAACGAACGCATGGAAATAAGTCCAGAAGTCCAGTCAGAGGTAAAAAATAGTGGTTATTAATTGATTACAATGATTTCATACTGTAATTTCAGTCAAAGATAAGGCAGCTCTTCCAATTCTCTCACGTCGTCGATTGTATGAAAACTTGTGTAAAAAGGCGCCCTAACTGTGATAGGTCAATTTTATTGCTAACACTAGCTACTCTTGGACTTCATGATTTTGTATTAAGTACTGTGCATCTACTACTCTGAAGTTATAACCGAATTTTATACGAATTGTATTTGTTTTTAACTATAAAAGTTAAACGATACATTTTGTATTTAATTCAATAATAGCGTTCTAGTTCTAGTATACATACAAATTTTTCATTTTTACAGGAGGATCTGGTACAGTCTTTTATCTTTTCATTCGTGAGAAATTTGCATGGACTGTGAGGCAGTTCACAACTTATCAAGCGGTCGCTATTAGTGTACAGGTCATCTCAACTACCTTAGCAGTTATTCTCTTACGAAAAGTAATATTTCTAATGTTATTTTATTTCCTTTACATGTACAAATATTACTTATGACATAGATGATGAAACTCAGAGCCTCGTCCCTTGTATTGGCTGCTTGCGCCAGCTCTTTGCTAGATGTTGTGGTTAAAGCAGCTGCTTCAAAACCTTGGCATTTATACTTAGCTATTGGCGTAGGCATGATTAAGGGAATGGTATCACCAATGAGCTTTGCCCTTTTGACTCTAGTTGTTCCCTCGAATGAAACAGGTTTTTTAAATTTCATATTTAGCGTTATTAAATAAAGCAATAAACACCACTTTTTCTGTAGGGAAAGTATTTTCATTGGTTAATGCATTACAAGCTTTTTTACCAATTGGATCAGCGCCACTCTACACTTTTGTTTACAAGAAAACTTTAAATTTCTATCCAGGAACAGTCCACTTTATAAGTGTGGGTGTCTACTATATTTGCTTCATTTTAATATCGTATGTATAATATAAATATTTTTTTTGTATATATAAAGAATTTTTTCTTTGCAGATGTGTCTCAACAATCGAACGTGTTTTGGTAAATTATTAAATACGAAAACATAAGTGGGTACAGTAGTACAATCAATCTGAATCTGATCTTCGAAATCACCTAATTTCATCACAAAAAGAAAATGTTATTCAAACCTTATTTTTATTATTGTTAAGTTCCTAATCAACGTAACGACGAAAATAAAATAACTTGTAAATATATGTAACCAGAATAAAAGGTGTTAGTTGAGTAATGTCGAAAAATTATTTTTTCGACGATGTATTGGAAAGTAGAATAATGCTGGTATCGACCACGGGTCACTTTGTTTCAAAAAGGCGCGCTATGGCGAGAAATGTGTGTGCAATTAAATCAATGCTGAGATTGTACTTTTTCAAATTAACAGAATAAAAAAAGATTTTATATTTAAAAACGTTAAAATCCAGCCTATGGACAGTGATGTGTAAAAGAATAATTCAGAAGTAGAGAATGTAACTAAATTATAAACTCAAATTTTATTTCACGCAATTCAAGTACATAGGAGGCAAAACTTACAGTTTTTAATAAAGAAAAGAATCATGATTTCAGTTTATTTTTTTAAATTCCTGATAAATAACTAAAACAGCTATAAACAGTAAAAGCAATTTACTTTAAGTCTTTTTTAGCTTACCCAACTAACTATCGAAAGATATTTGCCGTTTTACTTTCAAAGAGTTCGCATCATAAATACTGGAAATATGTTTCTTAGTACTAGAGCTAACTTTATCGTTGTAAGGACTCAAATTGCTTTGATCCTTTCCGGTAAAATTTTTCTGAGCCGAACGGCGCAATTCACCATCAATATTCTCCCGTAGTGCAATACCATGCAAATTGCTCTTCGATGAGCTACTTTGCAAACTAGGAATTGTCAATTTTATTCCAGTTCCAGTTTTGCTCTCTTGAGACATCTGACTTAGGAACTCTGTACTTTGCGAATTTTGAGTTATATTAACACTACCGAAAGACTGACTAAGATTGAACGAATCCATCGAATTCTCTGAAAAGAACGTAGTATTGGAACACTTCCGTTTCAATGCCGCTTTACGGTCCTCATAGTCCGCGGGAGCAATGTAACCAGCAAGCTTCGGGTACGCCTTTTCTTGCTCCAGCTTTGCTCTTTCCTGCAGATAAATTTCATCAGCAGTCTTTCCCTGTATCACCCAAAAAACGCATTTTTTTGCCAGTCTAAAATTGAAAAAATCACTGTTAACGACTTCTTGGATTATGAATGGATGTTTTTACCTTAATAAAGTATCACTTGTGCTGCCAGACTTATTGAAGATTTCCAAGAATAATCGTTTCACAACGCGAGCAAGTACTGATGCATACTGTTTGAAGCTCTGATGTTTTACTCCAATCTGTTTGCCTTGTAAAGCCTGAGAAACGGCCCATAGCAATTTCTATATATTATATTAAATTAGTAAACGTATGCGATCTTATTCTTATAGAATTTACCTTCTTGTGACTCTCTGAAAGCTGACTAGAACAAACCGTATCAGAACTATTCCGAAACAGTGATTTTCCTGTGATCGTACCATTAGCAATGTTCGCGCTAGATCCAACACAGAAACTCTGACTTTTTAATTTTAAAGATCTCGGAGTCAGCTCTTCGTATGCAGAAATGGAATTTAACCGCAATATTTTTCTGCTATTCTCTACAGTATCACTGTCAAGGCGTCGCCTTTTACCAGCATTACTTATCAGGTTTGAAGGTGACTCTAATTGTTGAGAAGTGCTCGGCTTTTCAGGTGAAAACAGAGCACGTTTTGACTTCTCAACACGATTTGCAATTTCAGGTTTTATAATCGGTTTGATAACAACCTTTGCTGCCTCCTTTTGAGGGCTTTGGAAGAGGGCACGCTTCGACGTTTCCCTGGACGGTGCAGGATTTGCATGGACGGGCCGAGACAATAATCTTTTCTTCGCTGAAGATGTTGGTGTTTTTCGAGCTATTAAAAATTATGTAAGTTTTAAAAAGATGGAAATATATCTTAATATTTTACTTCTGGATTATACATATGTTTAAGATTACTGACAATTTTATCAATTCAAATAAACTTACTTAATTTGCGCTCTCCAAGAGTTCGTCTTTTAGGTGTAATAATTTTCTGCTTTCTATTTGCCGATTTCCTAATTGAAAGATTATTCTACTAGTAAGTATATATTTATGTATGCTAAAAAATAAGTTCATACTTATTATGTAACAAAATTTGTTTGTTTCCAAGTATATTCTGAGTTACTCTTTGTGAGTTACATTGCAAATTAGCAGATGAAAATATTGCTCTTCTCCGGGCTAAATGACTCAATCGATTCCCCGGAGATTGTGTAAGCATTCTAAAATAATATTCAATATTAGTGTTATACTTTTTATTACTATTCCATAATTACTTAATCCGTGCATTGCGCTTTTTTGCACTTGATGGCGAACATTGAAAAGAAGAACCAGTTTCTGCACCCACATACCTCTCCACAACTGAGAGACTTAGATACTCAATTTTTTCCGTATATGTTGATGAATTGTAACTGAAATAAAAGAATGTTCCATTATATATTTAATTTAAAAAACAAAAAACCAAAAAATATTTTACCACAATCCATGATGACGAACATTCAGAATATTAGGCCATTTCATATCCTGCACCTCTTCGAAAGAATGCGACGGTTTGAAGAGACCTTTAGAATCTATTTTTGACTCCGCAGATTTGTCATCGAAGTCATTATAAAATTTCAATATGTTTTCTTTATTATTCTCAACTGATTTGAACATGTCGATCTGCATAATTGTTACTGATGGAGGAGGTGGTACACCAGCAAGACAGTTTCGAATTCGTCGCAACAACTCCTTATCTTTTCTCAGTGAATCATACGCGGGCATAGATTCGTCGATTGAATCATTCATTTGATCCTGAAAAAAGGTAGGAGCTGGATCAGCAGTCGTCGAGATATCTTCATCGTCGTCATCAAACAAATCAGGCGAACATTCATTAGCGTACTTGCATATTTCGTTGTTCTGCCCATCTCCAAAGCTGAATGTGGCAGTTTCAGGTTTGCTACCTAAATTAACATCACTTTCTTTTATTGGAGTTGTCTTAGAAGTATTGCCTACAGTGCCGTTGAAAGAAATTCTAGCTGATGTACCACTTTCCACAATTTTATTGGACATTTTCATATCAACAGCATTACAGCTGTTTTCTGTGATTATCTCAAAAATTACTGTGCCGTCTTTAGGCACTTTGCTAAACAATTTCTCTGAAGATGGCAATTGAATTTTTACTTCTGAACTGCCTAATTGTGTTGCACACACGGCTTTTGTTTTCATTGGTAAATGTATTGCCGGTGCGCCACTAATCTCAGGACTATCATCAGAAAAACCTGCAAATTCCGATTCCTGACTTGATGCTATTGCTGCATCTTTTTTAACGCTGTCCTCCACAACCCCAAGGGGTGGCTTTAACATTTCTTGCAGTTTTGGAAAGGCTTCATTAAAACTTCGGTACTCATTTCCGTTTTCTTCAACAGAAGACAACTGTTATCAAATTCATGTAATTAGTAAGATAAGTAAAAAGAGGAATCGAAATGACTCACCCCGCTGCTGGAAGAAAGTTCAGATTCGTAGCTGTTGTTGACTTTTATTTGATTTCCTTTCATAATAAGCGTCCGCAACTTTCTTTTTTCAAATAAAATATACTCTGTAGTATTTTTTTTAAATGAAAAAATCTTGTCAGTGTAGTTTTCTTAATTGGGAAATTGTGGCATCCCAATATTATACAACGTCTACCCAATTGATTTCCTTAGAAAAGATATATAATATGTTAAACTTACAATTAGTCGACGTATTCTTAAGTATACATATGTACTTTATGACTCCAAAAATACCAAAAGAAATTATATTTCTCATTTTTTTCCGGTATATTCTACAAGATTGAAATTCAGAATAAATGATTAAAATTAGGAATAATGCTCGCAAACAAATGCACTTTTTTGCAATTTAAAATAATTCTATCTGCCTATGTATTTGAAATTTAAATCACATTTTCCTCAAAATGGATTTTTCGGCAGTTGTTGTTTTTTATTATTTTGAATAATAATAATTGTTCGCGCATTTGTAATTCAAAAATTTTACGGATCCGCACTCTACAAAAATTATAGTAACTAAAAGCCAGCTACACTAGCAACAAATATCTAAGGAATTTTTTTATCCAAATTTCGTAAAAATATTCACAAATGTTTTTTGCCGGCTAATTATAGTATCTTTTCAGTTCAATCAGGATTTTGAATTTACAACCAGCTAGTTCGATTTTTGTTTTTGTATTTGATTTTGATAATTTAATAAACTAAACTAGATGTAAGAATCAGATTTATTTTGTTATTCAAGAGAAATTAACTCTTCTAATCTAGTTCCGCAATAAGAACCCATTTTCGTAATAATCCACCCGCTTTAAGAATTTTTCCCAATATCAGATCAAGATGAACTCTCAAATTTTGCTAGAGATGCTTTATGTATAGAATGTATACAAAGGACTTTTTTCCGACACTAACCGGTTTAAGAATTAGTTCTTGTTTTCAGTTCGACCGACAACAGAATTTGGATACTAATTATTATCTATTCGCCTGTTAAGAACGATATGTCCAAAATAACAATCAGTAATCGCAGTATCGCAGAACAAACCTCAAACCGCAATCGAGGACACTAGAGAAAGATTAAAACATCCTCATACGAGTTATATTTATAGATTTCTCCCAATTCGCGGATTTAAATGCCTCAAGTTTAAGTTCTTTGGTATTTTATTTCCAGATTTAAAGAACGTTTGCCATCAAAATTGCTACTTCTAACTTTTCTACTATACTAATTCTTACTTGGATAGTTGCAATTTTTCTTATATGGGCTTATATTTTGTCGCAATCCTTAAATTTGACGATTTATGCCTTTAATTTATCAAACCGTAGTTAATTCCTAGGTCGGTTAGAAATACTTTTCAAAAAGGCAAATAGACCTTCGAATTCGCGACATAGAAGCACATAAAAAAATTACTGATGGAATGGACGTCATCAATTTACCAGCTGAGTTCTATAAGTTCAAAGAAGCTTACCTGCAGATGTTTCCCTCTTTTTGATTGGCAAACTCCGGGTCAACTCAATGCAAACTTATCAAAATCAGTATTTATTAGACAGCGGACAACCTCAATTTCACTCGGTTTGGTCAGAATTATTAAAAATTCCCTGGGAAAGCCTAATTACGAGCTCCAAGGCACATTTTGATCAAAGTTACCTGACCAAAGGAATTCAATGGAAGCGCGCGTAAACATATGGCAGCTGAATGACGTTAGAACGTACTAGTCGATGCATTAAAATTTTTACGAAGGCCTTTCACCAATATTGTACTAGAGTCTTGGTACGTTTATGCAGAAACTAGAATGCAATTTTCTTGCATTGCTCAAATCCAATTTAAACTTTCTGAATTTAGATGTTTTAAATACAAAGTTAGTTTAAAAGCCTTTGATAAATATAATATGGATAATTTTAATTTATGTTCGTCAATAAAAAATGGATAAGATCGAATCCTCTAATTAAGGACTTTCCTTGTGCGCGCAATACATAGGTAGTTTTAAGAGACTCATGGATTTTTAAGCCAAATAGATATAAATATGTGTTATTAAACATTACACCACATTTGAATAACAAATCTAAACCCGTGGAAATATTCATTATAAAAATTTATTTGAACGGTTACCGAAATTAATAATTCTCGTTTTTTTCCCGATCAACTTGTGTGGCACACCCTCTTCCGTTTGAGTATTCCTCTTACCGAAAACTGTCAGTTGTTTGACAAGTGTTTTGAAAAATTCGAATTATGATAAACAAAGCAGGAAAATGTTAATCCAATATCAATTTATGGAGAAACTTTTAATGATTATAAATGTGTATTTGGTCTATTGCCAATATGTGCGATTATTTACCACACACCGCCAGAGAATTAGGGGGCCTCAATTGTTTGAAGAAAATGAAAGAGAAATGCACGGTCTTTACACGAAGATGTTACAAATAATAGATGAACAGGACAATGAACAATTTCGGAAAGCAGCATGCATAGGAATACATCACTTTAAAATCCTTCTGAATTTGTTAAAATCACCATTAAAAAAAGATTCTCCACGGATGTCTATTGAAACTGAATGCCGGCTCCTACTAACTCTAGTGTAAGGCTAATTTTGGTAAAGAAATAACGTTGTTAAGTACGATTCTCAGGTACCTTTCACAGGGCCAATCGTGGCAAACTCTGGCTTGGGGATTCCGGATGGGGGTCTCCACAGTTCGAGAAATAATCCTCGAAACCTGCCAGGTTATTTGGGAAGAGCTGCATTCAATGTACTTAGCGAAACTCGACGGTGAAGAATGGAGAAGCATTTCTATAGATTTTTATAACAAGACAGGTTTGCCCCATTGCGTGGGATCTGTTGATGGGAAGTGCATAAAGATCAAATGTCCACCCAGTGCGGGCTCATCTTACAGTAGATTCAAGAGATGCGACATAATCCTCATCGCCGCTAGCGATAGTGATCATCGGTTTACTACTGCAGATATCGCTGCCTTCGGTGAGACAATGGATGTCAACAAATTCGATAGTCGAATTCTCAACGGAAACATTGATTTACCGGAAAGTAAAGAGTTGCCGAATTCTACCGTGGATTTTCCCTACTATTTTGTCGCAGGGAGCACCTTCCCGCTTCGAAAACATATTATGCGACCATATCCAGGACGAATGATATCGAGCGATAAAAAAAAATTTAATGAAAAACTGTTAGATGCCGGTCGCAGCATAGAGAACACTTTCGGAGTTATGACCTCAAGGTGGAAGGTTCTTTTGAATTCGCTCAATTGCTTTCCCAAGAATGCTGAAGTTATTGTAAGAGCTGTTATTGTCCTACATAATTTTGCTAAAATGCATGATAGCGCCTACTGTCCTCACAATTATGTTGACCACTTTGATGAAGGTAAACTGGTAGAAGGATTATGGCGAAAAGAAGGTAGCAATTTACCCCAAAGTAAGTTGTTTATAGGATTTAACGCACCTCGAACTGCATTTGCCCAAAGGGATATCTTAAGAAACTATATAAATAAAAGTTGATGAATTTGATAGAAACATTTATTAAATTATATTCCTTGTGTTAAAGAATTCTCCTCTCGCTGCTTCCTTATTTCCTCATGAACAATATTAGTTACCCTAACTTGTAAAGAGCTAAAACGCTCAAAATCTAAATTATTGGCTTCAACTAAGAGAGCCATACTATTGAAAAAGGCAGTAACCGGCGTAACTCCATCAATTATTTTCTTAGCAGATTGCAACAGCTTGCTCATTTGTTCATGTGTTTTACTAAGTGAAACATGTTCACTGGCCCTCTTGCGCCTTTGCTGTTTCCTTGCTTCCGGAACAGGATTAGGGGTGTTTGATGGTCCAGGAACGGGCTCATCACAAGGTACATTCTCGTTATTATTATTCTGATTGCCATCAAGCTTTTCTTCAAACAACAAATTCCCTTCGTCATCTATTTCCAGTTTTGTAGAAAATTCTTTTAAAAATGAAGCCGCTGATTCCTCCTGCACTTCTTCGGTTTGGGGATAATTTTCGGCTGTGGTTGTATTTAGTAAAAAGAGCATGATATCGTAATGTTTCCATTTCTTCTTCGCTTTAGGTGTCTTTATTTCTGAGCGTGCGCCCATAGCTTTTCGTTCTCGATAAAATCTGTCGCGCAGCGTTTTCCACCGTTTTTGCACTTCTACCCCTTCAACATCAAATTAATTCATAAATAAAATTCATGTATTGGAGAATCTACTAAAGAATTACTTGTTAAGCCAACCTCTTTAGCTATTCGTGTCCATGCCTCCTCCCTTAACTCAGTCCTTTTTGCAAATTTATGTGATTTATCGTATAGTAGTGGATTAATTTTTACCAATTCAACAAGTTTTTTTTCCATTTCTAATAAACGCAGTCGTTTGAATACACCACTTGGCAGCAAAAGCAGTATCCAACGCTAATTGACAACAGCAAAACCAGCAGCGCTGCTGTCAGCGGGATTTTGCTGCTCTCTTTATGTGTTGCCAGAAGTTGGAAACAGACTGCAATTTGCTGAGCAGCAAAAGAAAATAGCAAAACAAAATGAGATATTCTACTTCAAAATTTCTAATCTTTTATAGACATTTTGTTTAAAAAACAATTTTTTTCCCCGTTCTTCCATGATATTCTTATAATGCAAAAGTAGTTTTCTTGGTGCTCAAAATGAGATTATGTATATCGAAATCTAATTTTTAAACTCACACACGTGTGTAAAATAAATCTAGAATGGTTCAAACGATTTGTAACCGAGCATTGATAAAATATTTTTAAAAGTTTTTATTTAAACAATTTTTAATCATTGGCAAACATTTCACATCTTCTGAAAAAAAGCAAATTGAACAAACTTCCTTCCAAATTGAAAAATATACAATATGTATGTATATCAATTAAAGCTTAATTTTAAAAGTCAGAATAAAATATCATTTCACTATATCTATAAAAATTGGCCGTAAAAGATATAAGGCAACAGAAAATTTTGAAAATTATTCAGATTAGACTTCACTTAAAAATTAAAATTGCTCAGATCATGCTTTCGTATTTGTTTGATAATTTCGATTAGGCTTCTAATGATTGATGTGTAGCTCGATGATAGATTAAAAACTTAGGCAACATTATATCATACCCATGGAATCAAATACTCGATGATTGATCCAATTTGGCGACTACCAAATTAGCACTCAAGGATTTTTGAAGCCACTTCAAATTTGAATACACTATCGAAATTTGGAAATCCAGTGACTAAATTTTCTATTCCATGGGGTGTCCACAAATAAAGAAGTTATACATATTGGGTTTTAAGGCCGCTGAATGAAAATTTACTATAAAAGTGGACAGTCCACAAATATGGAAAACAAAACGTCTCAAATCTTGTATTTCAATGAAAATAAATATGTTCATACATTCAGCTCTGAACGTTTTGCCTCAACCATAAATAATTTAGGATGACAAATCCAATATCTAAGTTTAAGTTACCACTCAGAACTTTCTCTTTTCAAAAAATACGGTTTAAATTCGAATCATATGAAGCAGAGGAAATTCAAAACGAAAATTCTTAATACTATTCTGGAATAAAATGAAAATTGTTTTCATTGCAATAGCTCTTTGAAACTCTAAAATTGGTATTTAATTGTTGAGAACTTAATTAAAGGCTGCCAGAATTTCAAAAAAATAATTAACTGGCCGATTATCGTAGTATGGTTCCTGAATATTTAAACTTTTGATATGGACTTTAAAAAATCGTTTATACATATGCGCAAGCCAAACCAATAAATTAGTGCAAAAATACGGATCTATAGTTGTTTGCTCGATTAAAATATTATTAGCTTTAATATCGTCAACAAAAGCAATATCAAATCGATTTTAATAGAAATTTCGTTTTCAATGCAGCTGAATTAATCAATGGTAGTTTGTTTAAAAGAGTTCCTGATGAAATGCAAACACTTACCAGTTCTCATCAAATTAATTAAATTAAAGGTGAATACAATATGAATGAAAAATATGTAGTTAATTTCAAAATGAGTATTTTATTCAAGTTTTACATAGCATTGTACAATGTTTTACGTTATACTTTTTTATATTGAGAAGTCTTTTAAATATTTTTATTCAAGCTGATTATAGATATTAACGCATTTGAAATTTTTAATGTCAATGTAAGTAGATGGATATGAAGCTATCTAAAACTAAAGTAAAAGTAAAAATGAAAAACTCAAAAAACTAAAAAGCAAAAATAGTAGGGTAATAAAAGACTGTTTCTTTATTATACCATATTTATTTTCTCAAAGATCTTTTCTCCATGTTGCTTTTGTTAATTTTTGCTTATATTCTTTTTTCTTCTCACATATATCTATGTTTTTATTTTTTGTATATTTTTTAAAATGTTCTTTTTCAAAAAACTTTGTCTTCTTTTCAAATTTTCTTTTGTTTTGTTCTTTTTCCTTTTCCATTATCTTTTAACTTCTTTTGTATTGTCTTTTTTCTTTTGTTTATTTTTTCATCCTACTGGCTGTTCAAAAAACATTATTGATTTTGTGTTGTTGTTGTTTTATTTCCACCTCTTCGTAATGTTTTTTATATGCTTTTTCTCTTATGTTTTTAAGACTTTTTTCATTCATTTTTTTTTTCTTTTTCTTTTTCTAAGAAGACAAATAATGTTTTTTGAAATTCTTAATTTATAATCAATCTGAAACAATAATTGCTTGATTAAAAAATATATTTTGATTTTAAAGAGCATGCAAGTTATTTTATTTTTATATATCAATGGGAAGCGATAAGGGATATTGTGTCAAGGCAACGGATAAATAAAACTTCGTCCTAAATCCAACAGCCTTAATGAAAAGCACAAACCAGAGCCTGAAATTTCCTTCAATAAGGAATTGAGGTGATTAAAATACTTCTGCTTCCTCACCATCAGCTGAAATTAAGATGAAATTCTAAACACTGGCTTTAGTCTTACGTTAAGGATGTTGGATGTTTATATAAAGTTTTTTTTTATTACTTTAGTTCTTTGTAAAAATAAGCGTATTCGGAAATTTTATCTGCGTTTCAACTGCAGTAAAAAGAATTTCTAGATACTGTAATTATACTGCAGATAATATCCCCGATAGAACCAGCAATGAGTTCAAATAGATTGTAATGGCTATGAACGCAATAAAAATAGCGGTAGAAGCAGATCAATGGGCTGTCTCAAAAACGAGGGCAGAAACTTTTACAGCTGTTGAAGCTAAACTTTGTGGCGATTTTTGTTGTTTTTACCGCTGTTGCTGTATGATTTTGAAGTGTAATCGCGCTAAACTAGTTTTGGCGTTTATTTTTTATTGCAGGAAAATATTATTTGAAACTCAACTATAACAAACCAAAAAATTCGAAACAAATCAACTTAGTTAAACGAGGCATTTTTGTTTGTCATTTGTCTTTTAAATATGTATATTTTTATTTCAGATTTGTTTTCATATGTAGTCACCTTCTGCTGTTAATAACAAACAAATCACATGTTAGCAAATGACATTTATCTCGCATTGGCTAAGAATTTAATATCACATAAAAAAAATTTAATAAGCTTGTTCAGTAGAATGAAAATCAACGTAAGGTGCATGTTTTGAGGGTCATGCATAAATTACGTAACGTGTTTGAAATAGGGGAGGGGTCGTTAAATTTGTTACGTTTTGTTACGATAATTAAGGGACTGATACACATTACGTAAAGAAAAAAATAAAATAAAAATTTCTGCACATTCAAATGTAGAAATTAACAAGTTGTGAAGTGGTCCGGCGCACGCATATAGTGATAGGGCAAAGTGGTCTGAATTTCCAAATATTCCCATTGAGTTTTATGACCGACGACATAAACGTGGAAAAAATTTCGCCAATCCATGTATTTCTCGAAGAGGAATATTGGTGGCGGTTCCGTGATGTTCTGGACTTCTGGGTGCATTTTCTGCATCTGGATGCTTGGATATAAAATTTACTTGATCGCGGATGAATAGTAGAGATTATATCCAAGTACTTGAGAACAGTGTATTGCTATTTCTGGCAGCACATCCTGAAAAAAACTGGACTTTCCAGCATGATAATGCTAAAATTCACACTAGCCGTGAAACAATGGGTTGGATGGAGACAAATTCTAATAAGGTGATAGATTGGCCGGCGTGTTCACCTAACCTGAACTCCATTGAAAACATTTGGGAAATTCTTATTAGATGGGAATACGCTGAAAATCGCCAGTATTAAAGTTTTGGGGGAATTGATAACTGTTTGATGAATGGCAGAAACTCGATTCTTAGTTCTTAAGTAAATTGATCGATCCGTTATAAAAACGGATGTTTGATTTAATAAAATCCTTATTAAGTATTAAGTTTTTGTTAATTTTAAATTTATGTAGTTTGAATAAAAACTTCATTTTGTTCAAAACTTTATCTGGGTTATAAATATGAAACGTACAAAATTACTCAAATTTACTATTTGTTTTTGTTACAGCTTGCTATTTAGAAGGGAGAGGATAAAAAAAAAACGTTAAAAGTCCATTACGTAATTCATGGGCAACACCTTGTCTAACGATTTGACTGCCACGTCACCAAAATATAAGTGGGACCTATATAGTTAAAAGTACGAATAAAGGTACAATAAAATATAAAACTTAGTTTTGCTTTCCAAACGCCAACATTTCAAAATATGTAATTGAAACGAAAAATATACTGGATCCAACAAGATAATCTAAGATCTCGTTAGAATCAATTTTGAAGCCGATATGACGAACCTATAGCTTCCATCGTTGCAAAATTGTATAAAACATTAGAGAATAAATAAATTCGTTTTGGAAAAATAGCGTATAAAGGGAAATCAACTGCGATTGACTAATTGTAAGACAACAAATTACTACTAAAGATATGTATGTATTCATTACAAAAGCGGGCATGAGCTCACTAACCTACATTAGCTAATGTACCGCAGTAAATCGGGTTTTCTTTAATGAGAGCTCAAGCCTACACCATATGAGCATTTCTTAAAAACTTTTACTAACTCATATTCGTTCTTGCTTGCTTTTTAGTAAATACATTGCTTAACATAGAAGACTATTAAATAAAAAGTAGAATACAAAACTGAAATATTCTGAACACTGAAATGAAAATGGGGAATATACCGTTAAATTAGGTGACGCTGATTGAAAATGTGAAGGTAGAGAAACAGGAGGTTCAAATACCATCAAATTTTATGACTTCTATTAAAAGGTTACATCTGTGTAAATTGGAGAGGTTCACTTATTCTTTAAATTATTTATTTTTTTAGGCATCTTTAAGATACATTGTTTATTTATCCATTTGTTTTCTTGTATTTAGCAAGTTTTCTCTTTTTATTATTATGACATGATCGGAGATACTAATTTCTTAGCCAGACATAAAAAACGATCGCCTAAAATTCTTACCGACTTATATTATTTTTATACTTGTTCAATTTTTAATATTTTCGACCCATTTTCTTGTAAAGTTTAATCCAAAAAATAACTGCTCTTAAAAAGAGATCTTTTTCGAGCAAGTTCCACAAGTATGCTGCAACCGGTTCCAGGAAGAACAATCCCAAAAACCGGCTCAGGTTTGCAAATGACCTTCAGTCCTCCAGCCTTCTCCTGAAAATTTCCGGACGGATTACAAGACTGCTTTGAGGCACATTGTGTGATATCCCGTGGCTCGAAGCCTCAATGCAAACTCACAGTTATCTAAGATTTTTGTGCGCAGAAAATGCATAAAATCTCAACATCAATGTTAAACCCCAACTAAAGTCAACCAAGTGTTAACAAACCTTTCAAATTGTTTTTCACTACATCCCGTGACAGTATGTTCTAGTTTCTTGTTTCTGTGCTTTGATAAGTACGGTTATCGAAGATCCCGATATTATCGCAGCCAAATATATGAATTGTATGGGGATGGAGATTAAATGCATGCGATCATCTTACCTTAACGTAAATTTATAAATACGTATCAGTATGGTGCGTAATAATTTGCTCTTCCGCGGTAACCCCGGCTGAAAATGAAAAGATACGCCTCTTTAATTGAAATTCGGTTTTGAGCGAAAATGTTTTAATGTAAACCTTGCAATAAGCTAACACTTGGATAGATATTACATTTTAAACAAAGGAGTCGCACTGTTGCTCTACCTAAACGCAGCAAAAATTTATCTATAAACTAACAAATGAGGGAGCATAATTTCATACTCACATTGGCCTGCGGCTGCCCCGGTAGCTCGTGTGGCAGCACGCTCGCGATATTCTTGCTACTCTTCCTCTGTAGCCGCGAGGGAACCGATTCGTGGTGGAAATACCCGGCCGATTAGTTCTTTTGGCCATCACCTAAATTTCAATATTTAGTTATATAAATTTCGCAAAATTTTTTTGAATAAACCTCACCTTTATTTGACGGCCTTTAAATAAAGTTTCGTTCATCGCCAACGCGGTGTCTACAAATTCCTTTGACCCGAATTCAATATAGGCAAATCCTTTGGGATGTCCATCGGCTTTGTTACACAATATTGTTACTCTATTGATTGTTCCGCAGCCATGAAAGTGAGCTTCGAGCTCTTCTGCCGACGCCCCATAGTCCACATTGCCGACGTAGACAGAACGGCTATCGATTTCTTGCTTTTCTTCAAGCGAAAGCGGAATAGGCGTTATGCCGGCTGTAGTTCCAAGAGTCATTTGTTTGTCCACCTCAGTTTGCATTTGCTTGATTTTTTCGGCTTCTTCTTCCATTTCTTTTACACGGGCCTTGATAGCTTCCAGTTCTGGGTCTATCTGCATGTTGGCCTCGTCCTGAAATTATTTATTTCACATTATTTTTGCAATTTTCCAACTAATTTGATGAAAATTAAACACTTACTTCGTTTAAAAGCTCCGACTCGCCATTAGCGTCGAAGTTATCCAAAAGCTGGTCTTCGTTCAAAGTAATTTCTTCATCTGCCATTGCTTCCCCTTCAAGAGTTTTCCGCGTCGGTGCTTTGGCAAAATAAAACAGAAAAAAAACCCACGCGCAAAATGGACGACCGGAAAATGCCAACGAAGACTTGCGGATTTAGACGATTATTTCACTAATAAAAATAACTTTATGATATTGTTCGGACCCTATTCAATAAATTCAGTGCTTTATCACTTCTCGTATTGTTCATATAACTTAAATGGATGTTCTTTGATTTAAACCGGCAACTTTAAAACTCAAGAATTATACCACTAGAAAACAACGAAACGATAGAAATTGCCAACTGACACCAGCTTATCGCCACTTCTTTGAACTTCCCCTCTCCTTCGCAAATAACTCTCTTACATGTTACAAAGTTACAGCTTCCAAAGAACAACCACTTAAAACATTTACTAATTGTAAAATACCAAGTAGTAATAATGAGTGAATTAAACTAACAAATATTTAACTATGTTAATACAGAAAAAAATCAAATATTCTTCATTTTTTTGTATTTCTTGCGTACTAGTAACATTTTAAACACAGAGATGGTGGTTTTATGTAAAACAAGAAGAAGAGTACTGTGTTAACTTTTTTTTTCACATAACCTCAAATTTGTCAAAAATATAAATGGCTAGAGCACTTGCAAAAAAAACGATTCTTTTAGGTCAATGTGTGCCCTGTGTAAAACAGAATGCCTCAAAGATTCGCATAAGGAAAATGGAATTGGATACCAATTTATTAATGGTAAATTTAAAATCCGGCCCTAACCTCTCAAGTTTTAGGATAATGAAGTGGCTTCGATGAGCTAAAAAAAGTAAATTGAAAAGTATTTTTAATCTAAAATTCACTGAGCTAATTATTTCTCAAACACGCGAAAAGGGTTTTTCACTTAAAGCAGATTTAAACCTTCTATTCCGAATTATCTGAACAAAAATGTCTCGTCGTCCCGAACTTTTAAGGATTTATCGTCGGCGGATTTCTAGTTCCACGGAAGGAAGAGCGTTACAAGAAATTGAGATTTCACACTTATATAATGCCGGGTGGGGATGAGCGGAATTAAAAAATATTATTTCAAAAAAATGAGCTAATCCGGGAAAGTTGATGTCAGTATGAGATAAAAATAAAATAGTTTTTCTGTGCTTGTGCCCTCTTAAAAAAGAACTGCATACTTTTACAATAGATGAGATGAGTAGAATATTTTATTTTATTAATACTACATGGACAATGGAACAATTAAGAAATGTTTAACAAATATTCAAAATTGTAAGTTTTTAACGAACTGCATTCATCTAACAAAATTTTATTTTTTTTTACTATGATTAAAAATTTATCATACTTAATTTGCGTTGCATCAATTTTATGATTTTACAGAAACAAATTGCAGTTGTGAAACGAAAAAAAATTGCATGGAATTATAACGAACTGTGTATACTGCGTGTTCAGTCGCGTTGGGTTATCCTAGTGAGCGATATAATTTTAGAAGGAATATTTGATTTTTTCGTATTATGTACAAAGTTCAACTCCGAGCTGTTCGTATGTTTAATAACGAATAACATTTGTTTTGTTTTCAGTATTTTAAAAAAGATTCATTCGTATTCGCTCATGACCCCCAAAAGAAATGCAAAACCGGAGATATCGTCCTGGTAAAGGAGCTGCCGCAACGTCTTACCAGGTTGATTACACATTCTGTGGAAGAGATTGTTTATCCATTGGGCGATGTTACTGATCCTATAACTGGCAAAAAGGTTGTCGTTGGAAAGTACAGAGACGAAATTGAGGAGGCCAACAAGATGTTCGGAAAATCTGAGAAAGGGTTTGATTACGCCAAAGCACCACCAAGAGGAAAATTGGAGGGTACCAGAGATTTTACACATGGTGAAACATTTATCAAATACCATGAAGATGGATCAAATAATCCTTTCGCTGTGTAATATATATGTAAAAATACGGAAACAGAAATATTAGGTTAACTGTTTTAGAACGTTTTATTTTAAAATCTTCGGCGCTGGTTGTATACAAAAGTATTTGACAATTATGGCTAAAACAATTATAATTGCAACGCACTTGTGTATATCACTCTCCGCTTAAAGTAGTTACGTGTAGGTAAGTGAAATTTACAGCTCATTTACAATCAAATTATGCTTTTAATATTACTCTAAGCCGAGGAACTCTCTCTCGAGTGCCGCCCCCATCATATTCCAGTCGCCGTCGTCGTCTTCATCAATGGGGTCTGCACTTCCTTCAGATCCAGAGCCCATATCTAAGTCCGAGGGCAAGTCTTCGCCTAAATGTTTATATTTCAATTAAATAATATTTGACAGGAGTCTATTAAACCTCTTCTGAATTTTTCACTGGGTATGTCGTCATCGTCATTTTCTTCGCCGCCGTTTTCTTCTTTTTCTTCATTTTCTTCCTCCACCTTAAAAGATTCTTCCCCTGAATCTTTAGAAAAAAACTGTCTTTGTCGTTCTTCCTTCTCCTCTTGACGCTTTCTTTTCCGCAAACTTTTTTCTATTGGTGGATTTTCTAAAAGGAATTCATTAGTGGCGAACCGCCAAATAAAGGAAGTTTAGAAAATGATACCAATATTAACATGTTCCTCTTCACTAGAAGAGTCTGATTCAAAGAACTGGTCAAACTCCTCATTCATTTCATCCAAATCTGCATTTGAAAAACTGAGCAATGGATTTATGGTGTCTACGAATTTCAGCTCAGGTTTAGAAGGTACGGTGTCTGGTTTTTCATTGTAGTTCACAACATGCTCTGGACTGTGGCAGTGAGGCGGTGGTTGTCGCATTTTGCTGGGCTTATTTGGATCAAGTGGAAAAAGCTGTTCGCTTACTTGCTCCCATCGCTCCGCACAGCACCACAACCAGTCAGGAGTGACTATGTGAATGTCTTTCCTTTTTCTTGCCGCATTTACTTTAAAGGTACCAGCAGTAGCTGCAACCAAATGAGTCGTATCGTCTGAGATGTGCTGGTAAACGTTCGCTCCTAAACTTCGAGCTATTAGATATGCTCTGCTCTGATCCAATTTCATTTGGGTCGGTACTAACCCTGAGAAAACCAGGTTACATCCCCGAAGTACTTCTGCTCTAATCTTCGGTATAAGAACCTTTAAATCGGGAATTTCCTTGGTTTCATCGTATACTTCATAGAAAGAGCTGTGAATTCTTTTGAGAATTGTTTCCAAGTAGAGGAGGTAGTCGTCTATATCATCTATCTCTATCATGCCATTTTCGTCAATTTTTTCTTTGGGATCTGGTATAATTGCAATCTCTTTTGTATCTTCGGTTTTGCTATTTTCTTCCTCCTTTTCTTGAGGTTCAGACTCTTCTTTATCCTCTTTATTCTCTTTGGGATCTTCCTGCTCCTCAATTTCTTCCGTCTCTTCCTTGGTTATAGTCGCATCTTCTGGTTCTTCAGGTTTGCTGTCCGCCAAGTCTTCACTGTCTGACGATTTATCTTCTGAATTCTTACTTTCCTCTGAGGCTGGATTCTGGAAATCTGTCAAAATATATTACTTAAATTGTAGCCAACGAATCCAACGTTTCTTTGCCAATTAAATTTCCAATCGACTGAAAACTAATCCATTAAATAGAGTGTGGAACATTAACTCATTACGTAGCCAAATCATAAATTTTGGGGTTTTAAACTTTACCACTCTGTTGATACACTTCTCCATTTTAAATTCAATAGTTGTAAGTTGAATATTTTTTTTTTCATTGAGAATTCTTAAACCCTCATCTGCTCTAGGAGGAATTAATTTTATGGTTCCCTTTTCTTTTAGCGTAGGATTATATTATAATCTTTAAACTTTTGTAGATGTGTCGATGTACATAATCTCGCCAGTAAATGTTGGAACAGAAATTTTTTTGCTGGCTACTTGTATCGATACCAAGGTAGATTAAAGAACGAATAATATAATAGTTGGATCACCATCACACGTTGTCAAACTTTGAAAGTTATTATTTCTGTTTAATTACTATCAATGTATTACGGACTGATTTTATAGCGTACTGTGGATCTATACTTTAAGGAATTGGTGACCAACATTTTAAAAAATACTGAGCCTATCTGCCAGTATTAGTTTGGTTGATTTTCGCGAAGGAATTTATTAATTTAGTAAACTTTTCATTCAAAGTTATTGATGATAATTTATCTACAATTGCATACAATGTAGTTTAATGTAGGACCCCACCTCACCTAAAGTGATTTAGTGGTACTTATGAACCTGTGTAGACTAGAGGATCTATGCTTTTATCTCGTTATCTAGTTTAATTCTCTATACGCACCTTTAAAATCGATACCTTTGCCATCAAGTTCATGCTTCGACAGCTCAGGTGGAGCATTTATATCGCCTGTATGCTGAAAAAAGTGGTACGGCTTCACCTGAATCAAATTTGAAGCCATATTCCAAACGTCCTCTCTGTCATCTATAATGCAAACCATTGCGTCTCCACAGGGAAAGAGTGCCCTAAAATTTCATAGAGTTGATTCAGGATTGGTCTACACATTAAATACTTACTTTAAATTATCTGTTTTGCTAGTTACGTTGAAACATTCATCACGGGAGAGAATTCGATGCGAAAAGAATTTTCCGTCTGGGTCCAAAAATTGTGCTATCATGTGGGCGTAATTACGTGCTCCAAACGTGCATATGTGAAGCTCATAAAACTGGGACATAAGATTCAGGAAATTTATCGTGCCCGGCCTAAGCCTTGTGTGGTACCATGGGGAGTGCGCGCCGTATAACTGAAAGTGATAAATGCCTTTGATGTTGTTCGGCACATTATCGTTTGTTGTGTGGATTAATGTCTGATCTAAGTCTACAAGAAGGACTAGCTTTCGGTCTTCTAGAAGGCGTTTTGTGTCCGCTTGGCCCAACTGCTGTGCCAGCTTCTGGGTGACTTTGAGCTCGGGAACCGAGTGGACCATAGGCACTGAGGCTTCGGACGATGTTCCCTAGAATAATTTATATGAAAAATATGAATATGTTAAATAGAAGACTTTTACATTTTCGTTTTGTCGCAAATCAGCACCACAATCGGCGCACATATCCTTGATAACCGTCCCGTGGATGCATTCCGAGAGTTCGAGCAATGCAGCCCTAAAAATTCAAATTTTTTACACTTTAAGCACTTCACACGAGTGATTGTAAACAAACCCCTTCTTAACAGTGGCGCCATCTTTATACAGACGCTTTTTGACAACACCGCTTTTGGTGCATTTTAATCGTTTCACTTCTTTATCTCCATGATCCGCGGTTATGTAAAGTAAAATAACTTGAGAGTTGCTAACTGGGAAACCTTCTCGCACTCGCCATTTCACAATTTCTATATTGGAATCCTGCGGAGCACTAATCACAATGTTTTGATCTGCCATCTTTGCATCCTACACTGAACTTTTTCAATGGCAATTTCAGGGATGAAGAACCTTTTTTAGTTCTTTTTATAATTATTTTATCAAATTAAAGTATTTTTAAATGTGATAATCGATTAATTTTTTGCTATATTATAGCAAAATCAAATATTAGTCTAACTAAAATTATCCAAATTCAATTAAATTAAATAAAAAAGAATTTTAAATTCATTTGACATTTCATGCTAATTCATCTGATATGGAAGCACTGCGCATTGATTTGTTTAGAAGTTCAAAAAAATATCATTTGAAGTTGTGTTTTTGCTCAAACAAGTTCTTACTGCGATGGAGACACTAAAATTCCAGAAAGATGTTCGAGATAATTGCGAGGAAATGCGGAACGCATTCAGCGATATTTATAAATGGGAAAAAGAAATGAAGGAGCAGGAAAAGGGCCTTGCCGAGGCGAAAAATGAGGTTAGAGAAGGAAGTTTCAAGAACAAAATCAATTTGCTAATTTTTGGTTTCTAGAAGGTACCCCCAGTTCGAAGCTCTGTCCAAGAGGATGGGAAAAAAGCAAAGGTCGTGAACAAGCAGCAAGGTAAGTCTTCCTCTACCGTTCTTTGTGAGTTCCGCGCTGTATTTAAGCACAAATGGGTCTGATCTGTGTCAGTTCTCGACACCTCTCTCACCAGAATTAATCCCAGAACTGAGTTCAAATCTGGCAGAAAGCTGGTTTGAAATCAGTCTCAACATTTTAAATATATCTTCGTGAAAAAGATTTCCAAGTATACTAAGGTCGTATTCTTAAAAACACCCTCTAAATGAGGTTCCGTTTGGTCCATTTTTTACAGCCAACATGAGAGCACGTCTACTAAAAAGACAAAGTAACATTTCCCCAGGATAAAATATTGTATATACATATTTTAAAAGCATAAAAACTACTTCCCGAAGCTCAGTGTTTTTTGTAGAATTCCACAATATGTTTTCTTAATGTTAATAAGACTGTGAAACGCTTAGCATTAAAAATTGAGCTCTGTGAATTATTCTTCTACGCTTCGACTGAAACCTAAATAGAATATAAAAAGGAAAAAATACTCAAAGTAGATTGTAATTTCTTTTGTTGTCTTCATTTTTTATGACTCCAATAATTACAGCCGTTCAGTTATCCACATGGTTAATTTATTATTATTATTTATTTAGGCTTATCACCAACTGAAAATACCCCAAAAAAAGTTCGAGTTGATGAAAGTGAAAAGCTTAAGAAACAAGCAGATGAATGCAAAGAAAAGGGTAACTTTTACGTAAAATCAGCAGCATATGAGAGTGCCATACATCTCTACACGGATGCTATAAACATTATTAACACTGATCCGATTTACTACACAAACAGGGCTCTGTGCTATCTGAAACTAGAGAAGTATGTGGATTTATGCGAATTAGAATTTAATTAGATCGAATTTGTTTATCACATAGATATGCAGACTGCATTCAAGACTGCAATAGGGCGCTGCGCATCAGTTCAACTGCAGTTAAGGCGTTCTACAGACGAATGCAGGCTTATGAAAGCATGGGAGAGAATAAAAAAGCCTTAGAAGATTGCCAGAGTGTCTTAAACATTGAACCCCAAAATGTGGAAGCAAAGCGAAGCTTAGAAAGAATACAGAAGAGGATCAAAGAAAGAGGTAAAGTATTTTTTAAATCAGCGTTAAAATTTTATATAAAGCAATTTGATTTTAAAGAAAAAGCAATGAAGGAAAACAATCACGCTCTTCACAAGCAACCCACATTCATTCAGTTAAAAAGAAACATGAAAATAATAACTCCAGTAAATAAACCTGCTCATTTGCGCTCTAAGGTAAGTAAAGAAGTAAAACTTTGTATCATAAATTCATTTCATTAAACTTTTTAGAAGTCATTAAAGAGAATACCGATCCAAGAAACATTTGGTGACGATAAGGAGAGTAAAAATTATGAAAATTCTACCATTGCATCAAGCGCCAATGCCCCGATATCCGATGAAATCATTGATAAGCTTTTCAACAGCAATGAATATGCCAATTATAAACAAGTCTACAAAAAGAAACCTCCAGCTGTTGTAGATGAAAAGGAATCATCAAATAAAATGAAAACAATACCTGTAGAAGAAAAGATATCTCCCAGACAAAAAATAATATCTGTAGAAGAAAAGGTAGCACCCAGCCAAAAGAAATTATTAACAGAAGAAAAGGTATCTCCCAAACAATCCGTAGAAGAAAAGATGTGTCCTAGACAAAATGCAATACCCGCAGAAGAAAAGGTTAAACCATATTCGTACTAAGAAAATTAGGTACATTAAATTATTTTCTTGCAGGTAAATCTACCTTTACCTGGACCACCCCAAACTACGGGTCAGTTTTACGCAACATGGAAAGAGCTCTCGAAAGAAAATAGATATCTTTATTTAAAGGTAAATTAGAATGAAAATAAGCGAGTAAAATAGCTTAAGATATTTAATAACTTTTGGTATTTTAGAGTATTGAGCCTGCTGGAATTAACAAAATTTTGGGAGCTGGTCTAGATTCGGAAACGTTATCAGATGTAATTTTCACTTTGAGTGAATTTTATATTAGAGATCAACTGAATGTTAATAAGATTCTATGGGAGCTTAGTAACCACCACGAAGTTATAATATTGTCGCTGTTGCTTTCTTCAGATGATAAATCGGGTAAGAAATAATTATCAACATCTTTAACGTTTTATGTTACTACCTTTGATTTTCAGCGTTAAACAAACTGCTTGAATATATGAAAGAAAGAAAGGATCGCGAGGAAGACATTGTTGCAATCAAAACTAAATTTAATTTGCTGTAAATTAATATGGGAAATATTTTTTAAAAATGCAATATGGTTTTGTCTTTGTTTTATTTTCTTGAACTACCAAGTAGGATTAAATGAGTACTTTCAATACGGCTTATATTATTTTAAGGTTTTTGCAACAGAACAAAGGTTTCTGTAAAAGCTTGTAAGTTATTTTGTCTTGAATGTAGTAAGTACATCCTAGATAATTTAAATTCACGGGTGATTTAATTTAAATACACGTTTTTTCGAGAGCAAAACCTAAATTTATTTCCAGTAATCACGGCCGAAAAATAAGTAGTTTTCTTCGTAAAATAATGTAATACTAAGCGACAAGTGTTAGATGATTGTTACTTCCTTATGACCTCCTCATACTTAGCATGGTATTAATCTCCCAAATAATGATCCTGGTGCGATCAATAATCTCCCTGAGCTGCTTATTCTTCAGCATGACTGTGTCGATAAGGTCTCTGTTCTCCTGTAGAGCCTTCTTGTACTCCTCCGTCTGGGCAGATTCAGAGCGGTGGTCCGGCTCATCCTTGTACGGAATTAAGCTCTCCACATGCGTAAATTCCATGCCTTGAATAAAGTCTTCATAAAACGTGCTAAGTATCAGTGGGGTATTTGATATAATTACCTTGGGAGCACCCATCGCTGCTCTTCTCGTATATGATTCTCAGTCTTTTGAATAACAAACGGATGGTTCGGAAGTGTTCCTGGACCTTCTTTTCCGTATTGTTTTCCCTGTTCGGTTGGATTGTCTTCAGAGACAGGAAGATCTCTTGAAACCGGGACGTTATATCCTGCACAGTCTCCTGTCCGAGCCGAGTCAGGCTCACAGTGTTTATTTCCTTTTGTGCTTGGGGAATTTGCTGAGTGGTCGACATCATTCCGGGGGGTTGTTGCTGCTGAGGCAATGCTTGCTGCATCATCGGATTGTTGGGTGTCGGAGTTGACGGGGTCTGCAGGGTCAGCTGTGGAGCTTGCTGTTGCTGCATTTGTTGCTGTTGCATCTGCTGTTGTTGTTGCTGCAATTGCTGTTGTTGAAGTTGCTGTTGCTGTTGCAATTGTTGCTGCTGGATTTGCTGTTGCGCCAGGGTCTGCTGACTTGGAGACTGCTGAACGTGTGAGGGACTTTGTATTCCACCAGCACCATGGCCCATATTTTGGCCGGCTATGCCAAGGCCAGGATTTTGCATTTGCGCTTGCTGCTGGGTGAGCATCCCGCCCTGGTTGTAGCCCATCATTCCCATGGGATTTTGAACCATGTTCATGTTCACTAATTGATTACCGAAGTTGTTTCGGTGCCCGCCGACGGGACTACTGTACCCGCTAGGATATTGTCCCGACATTGAGAGATTGTCACTTGCTTTATTTATGGTTTGAAAATTAGTTTAGGTTAATTAGTGGAGGAGTAAAAAGCGACCGACTGCGGGGCATCCATGCAAAAAGTAAACAAGACGAGTACTTGGAAGTGACGGTACGGCCCAGCTGAATTCTTCTTCTTTAGTTATTGTAAAGGAATACGTCCAGGGATAAATACCAAAACCAAAACGTGTAGTTGGCTTGGCTTATCACTGATAGAAAATGCATGGAATGTGGTTAATTTCTAATAAGTCAAGTCTTTAGTTTCTAGGGAGGAATATTTTAGGGAGAAAAGCATTATTTGCATTAATTCGCGATCCCCCAAATTATCAGATTTCAATCGCACAAGTATTATTCTATTGCTTTTCGTAAATCTATTTTTAACTATTGTTATTTATTTTTATCCATGCCTCTTTGAAACGTTGGGTCGTTTTTACCGGAAACAGTTCAACGTCATCTCTTTTATTTAACGGACATAATTTTGGCTAAGTTTGAGAGCCATAGGTCCAGTGTTCGTCAGCAGCCGGGCCGACCGAAGTCAAAGATTATCCACAATAAGATGCGACACTCGTGACGTATTCGCTAAAATTTTAGTGACCTTGCCACCGCCACCCAAGCGAAAATTGAGAATTTTGCGAGAAGTAGATAGTAATAAGAAGCTCATGTCAAAGGAAGGGATAAAAAACTTCTCTGAGAGAATCAGGCCCACTTTGTACGCGCCCGCTGGAGCCACACACAATCGACATGGTTCAGACGAAAAGCAAAAACAAAATCGGCGTATCCGTATTTAAGGGCCTCTGTGTGCTACCTGCCTCTTCCCCTCTTTTAATTCTGACATTCCTATATAAGAACATTGCGAGCGGAGGCCACTAACACCATGGCCCCAGCAGCCGGCACCGCATACATATGACTTGGTTCAGTCGTAAAACTCCATATAAAAAAAGTGGTCACATTTATTTTCTATAGCGTAAGCGCTGTAAGTGAGCAGTGGCTTGTTGCCTACTTTTGCCTCGTTCGCTCTTATGAGAATTTACCTAAGGAGTGGTAGGCAGTAGTGCTTTGCTGCCTTATCTAAGGCGAAATTTTATTTTCCCCAAGTTTTCGGAAATGCATATGGGATAGTGGTTTGGCTTAGTATAGGAGTGTCGCATCTTATTGTGGATAATCTTTGACCGAAGTGCACCGGGAAGTTTTTGGGTACGCAAAAGAAATGAAACGTCAAATGCTTTTTAATTGTCTAAACGTGGACCCCTCTTCCAACGGTCGCATGTTTCCGTGGAATCGGTGGGGCATCTTGAGCGTAGCGGGCGCGCTCCAAGAAGCTAGCTTTACTAATAAATCGAAACCTTGGGGCAACCGCCGAAGTGGGGGGAAGTCTGTCTATAGGCAGATCGGTCAGGAAGTGGAAGAAGCTCGAGCGCTCGTTTTCGGCAGTTCCTAATTAAACGTCCGTTCAGGTGGTCGGGTGTGAGTCGAGCGAATAAAGAAGAGGTCTGGTCGTGATATAACAGCAAACAACGGCGAACCCAGAAGGATTCGATATAAATCCGGCGGCGAATAGAGTTGATTTTTAAATTGTTAAGACCAAACTTTAGAGAGCTGGGCATTAACAGCGGACTGCGGTGTATCCAGAACAAAGTTCCTCACAGTTTGGAATTTGACCTGGAGAAGAAGCTTCAAGGCCGAAAAGAAAGTTTTGAAAGGAGAAAGTCTTCGGCTGCGTGTTTACTCAGTAGTTGAGTAGCCCTCGCACCGCTAAGCGAATTTCGAGTATTATATTTTTTTCGGGAGAAAGTGCGCGACCGTCTTCAATTGTCGGCGAAGAGGAGCGCCTCCGTTGGGCGAAGCTTGTTACCTAACAGTTGGATAGTTGTCCAGCCAATTTGAATTTCAAAGGCGATCGGTGCACGCACTAAAAGAATTTTAATGAGAACAATGTGGCCTGACAATGTGGGCATACTTGCCATAGAGCTGATATTCCCCTCGCAGTACGTCGACCAGACTGAGCTGGAAAAATTCGATGGGGTATCGGCAGGGAAGTATACGGTGGGCCTCGGCCAGGGCAGGATGGGATTCTGCTCCGACAGGGAGGACATCAATTCCCTTTGCCTTACAGTTGTCAGCAGACTGATGGACCGCCACCAGATTAAGCCCAGTCAAATTGGTCGTCTGGAGGTCGGCACGGAAACGATAATCGACAAATCAAAGAGCGTGAAAACTGTGCTGATGCAATTGTTTGAGCCAGAAGGTGTCACAGATTTGGAGGGAATTGATACTACAAATGCGTGCTATGGGGGGACTGCAGCCCTCTTCAACGCTGTCAACTGGGTCGAGTCATCCAGCTGGGATGGGCGGCACGCCCTTGTCGTATGCGGGGATATTGCTGTCTATGCGCAGGGAGCAGCCAGGCCTACTGGAGGAGCAGGAGCCGTAGCAATGCTTGTCGGACCTAATGCACCACTCGTCCTGGACCGAGGCTTAAGATCAACTTACATGAAACATGCCTACGACTTCTATAAGCCGAATTTAAGTTCAGAGTATCCAACTGTGGACGGTAAATTATCTATCCAGTGCTATTTGAGCGCACTAGACCACTGCTATCAGTTGTACAGAAAGAAATTTGAAAGCAAGTACCCGGACAGCACGAAGGTCGGATTAGATGCTCTAGACGCAATTGTATTTCACACGCCGTTCTGTAAGCTTGTCCAAAAATCGCTAGCCAGAATAGGTTTAAACGACTTTCTACTTGCTAGTGAGGAAAAGCGCGCTATCCGGTACCCCGGTCTGGAACAATTCAATAACTTGAAACTTGAGGACACTTACTTCGACAGAGACGTGGAAAAGGCGTTCATGACAACATTCAACAATGTGTTCGAACAAAAGACGAAAAGATCACTGTTCCTAGCGAATCAAGTGGGCAACATGTACACCCCATCGGTGTATTCTGGCTTGGTCTCCCTTTTGGTGAATGAGGATATTTCAAATCTCGTCGGAAAAAGGATAGCCCTTTTCTCTTATGGCTCTGGGCTGGCAGCCTCTATGTACTCAATCTCAATAGCAAGGGAAATTAACAAAGTAGAAAAGCTTGTTTCTAGTCTTTCATACGTTAAGCCTCTCCTGGCCAAGCGTCTGGAGGTGCCACCAAATGAATTTTCTAAATTGATGGATGTCAGAGAGAAGAATAACCATTCAGCACCCTATGAGCCCACAGGCAGCATCGATGTACTTTTCCCCGGGACGTACTATCTCAAAGCCGTAGATGAAATGCACCGGAGGACGTACGAACGAATGCCTGTGGGAAACAGCGATCACCTCTAGTCGCAACTTAGAATTTTTTATTAGCATTTATACAAGCAACCCTGAAACCGCAATTTATTTGCGTAACAAGGCGATTAAGGGCACAATCGGAAAGCAATGCCAAATAGAAAGCAAACCAGTATAAATTACGTTATTATTTTTAGGAAAAATCAGATAGGCGAATGAGATCTAGGGCTATTTACGAATTATTATTATTGTAAAGTACATGTACTCTCGCGGCACCGGTGAACAAGGGTATCAATGCATTTTGCTTGCACGGTCGGGCTATTTACTTATTGGATAAAAAGAAACAGCGTAGCTTTGTTAATTCTTTAGTTTTGCTTCTGTAAAATTTTAATAAAGTCGTCAGAAAACGACAAGACCAAGTTACATTTGCATTTTTCTTATATTTGTAATTGTTCGCAGCTTTCAATTAATGAATTGTGTGGTAAATTGCAAAAAATGAAATCTTGAGAACATCTATATTTTTTTCAGATTACACTATGAAAATTCGATCAGCAAGCAGATATCGTAGTGGGAAAGATTTTCGTATTTGATAATTGAGTTTCTGCTGCAAAAATTAAAGTCTCTTACACAAGGTACACATATTCAAGGTAGTTAGAAAATTTGGTGGTGGTGTTTGAAGCTGCCCCAACTACCATAACGCAAAAATATTTGTACATTTTTAGAGGTCTTCAAAGGTTCAAACCTTCCCGTGCGTGAGGCTTACCTTTTAATTATTTTAACCACTTCTCTAGGTATTCTTTTTTCTTGTGATCTTTTGCAATAAATGTTTGTGTTTGTTAGTAAACGTTTTGTTAAATAATGGAAATATTATGGACATGCTCACCTAAAAACAATGCCTAGGAAATGCATTATTCTAATTGCTTGCAAAAATTCTTAGCGGTTTGGTTTATGAGGTTCTTTAATTTCCTCTACTGCAGGTCTGCTCAGTGCTTAATTGTGCGAAAGGTTAATTAAAAATGCATAACTTAGAATAAGTGGAGCCTCCACATTACCTTTAATTTAATAATTTAAACAGAATTTAGCAACCAGAAATACTGCATTCGTTTTGTATAGTTGGATTTCTTCTTTGGTTTATTATTCTCGCAAGACTGAATATTATTTTCTTAAAATTTGACCTTCCTTTAGTCTTGTTTTATTTTTAATTAGTGTTTTTAGGAGGTGGTACGTTTCTTTACTGTTTTTTCTTAAGTGCAAATCAACAACACGCCGACGTAAACATTTTTTTGTAGACAAACAATAAATACTTTGAGTACAGTTTTTTCCGTAGATGTAATATTGGAAACGAAAGTTCATTTTAATACATAGTTTTCTAACAGTAGGGTAATCAATTTGGGCTGGCTTAATTCTTTAATTAAACTTATAAAACGAAATTTCATTTGAAAAATTAGGGGGATTGAATTTGAACATATAAAAAAAGAGAACCTTGCTCAGAAAACCATTTATTGTTATATTTCGATGTTATTGTAACAATATAAATGAAATTTATGACTGGTCTGAAAAATTTACTCATGCCTTTTCAGCAGACTTTTGTAAATATTAATTTGATTTCTCTGATTCCTGGGCAAATGGTAAAGTTTCAAACTGGGTCTTTGGCACCGAAGTTTACATATTATAATATTTAAAACTGCACTTCAAAATAAAACAAGTATTCTGCACATTTGCCATATGAGAGTTGAACGTTTTGAGATATAGAAGTAATCCGAAGATGTTTTTATTTTTTAAGAATTGATTGCCTAAGTGTTGCAAAATAAGAATCATGCATTTTAAACAGGGATATACCTGTTAATTAATTAATTAATATCTTCATTAAATTATTTTATTAACTATCACTAAAAAATATTTAGGGAAATAAACAAAAACAAATAGCGAATATAGGTAAAGTTCATTTCTTAAAGCGTCAGCCATTAAAAGCAAGTAAAACGAGAATTAACTCCTTTTTTTTTCTCTAGGGTTCAAAGGTTTTAATAGACATTAACGACAAATATTTTACACGCATCTTAAATGCCGAAAAACGTCACGTGAACCAGTAGCTTTCTTTTGGGAAAAAACTTGGCCAACAAGTTGTTTTATTATTGACGTCAGAGCAAAAAAAAATTTGTGAATGCACAAGAAAGAATATATTAATAAAGAATTTGTTTAATTAACCCAAAACCAGAATATTGTAGGACTTACAAAAGCAGAAAACAAATCAATATCTGAACTTTTTTCTTAATTTTTTCTTTATAAGAATTGTCTTGAAATGCAATGGTGCAATAATTAGTCGATTTTAAAAATAGATTAATTTGGATAAACAAATTTTCCTTGAACATGTAATTATTTTTGTTTACTAGACCCATCGTAAAAGATTTATTGATTTTTAGGATTTTCATCATTTAATTGGAAGCGATTGCTTTTATATACATTATAAACCAAAATTTAAATTAAAACAATTAGCTAAATGCGCTGATGCTTCTCTCCGTGTTTACGTAAATTATAAAAGCTTCAAAGGTTTAAGCGAAGGTGACTGAGTAACCAGTGCAGATGTTCTCGAAAATTCCATTATTTATTTGTGCAAAACATTTGCAGCAGAAATATTGTGACTCATATGAATATACATACATAAGTGTAAATTATGTTTTCTTAAAGTTAGCAAGCAAACATCTATTGCAAATAATGGACAAATGTGCATAATTACGGCCCAAAATCAATTATGAAAAATTATCTGATTTTAGATTTATAAAAATTGCATTATCGCAATTTAGCTCTACGAAAAACCGATTTAAACTCATAAATATGTTTTCAGCTTATTGATTAATTATATTTTCAAACTTTTAAGGAAGGGGCTACATTTACATGTAATATAATATTATGCGAGGTCTCTTCAATTAAAGGGACCTTTATAAAAATGGGTGTATAACATAATGTATGTACTTAGAAATTTTCAAAGCCGTTTATTTCGAATATGTTTGTAACATGTACAATCAGGCTGTATTGAGGTTTCTGAAGACTGTGCTGACAAAACCGTTGTTTAAGTATTTTTTTTGTTTTCATATCCTCTTTTTACGAATGACAAAGTATGTTGCACTATGAATTAATTTTTAATGATTGTAGTTCCAAATAACTGAATAATCAAATATCAAAAGTTTTAAGATCGTCATATTTGCAACGAATTTCGTTATTTCCAAAATAACGAAAAATTAAAATTTTAAACATTATAAGAATGCAGAAACATTAATAGAAGCATTTAAAGTAGTCTGAACTGCAGAATTATATGCATGTAAAAGAAAACTACGAGTAAACGAAAACCACTACACATTATTTTACTTTTTATGCTACAAGAATGTCTTCCGCCTACCTAACTAAAGTACAAGGGTTACAACAGTTCAGCATTTATGTAACAACAAAAGTTAGATAATTCACGTGAGCCAAGAGCTGCAAAAGAATATAGTCGAAAAGTCGTTATTGACGTCAAGAGAACGAGTAGAAAAAAAACTTGGAAGAAAACAGGTCAAGAAAAAAAATCATGTTTATTTAAATGAATTTGTTTAATTTCTGCAAAACATGTATGTAGAAGCAACTTCCTACAGAGCCGTGAATTTGTAAAATCTTACACCTGTAAGTAAAGGAAAATAATTAAAATGGTCAAGGACAAACAAAGTCTTATCGGACCTGTGGGGTTGATTCGGGTCCTGAATGTGTTGCTTGCTTTAACTTTCCAGGTGGAGGTGTTGCTCCCGAATAATTCCTGAAATAGTACATAGTTTATTTTTCGTGAGATTCCATCAGTGATTAATTCGGGAAAGTGATCTTACCTTGACCTCGTAGCCCCGCCTGCTTGTAAGACCAATTTCTTTTAGAATCTTTTCAACCGCGTACGGCGCTCCGTCTGTTCGGCGGCTCACAAAAGCGATCGCGTAAGAGTGAGCATCACCCGCGACCGGAGTTATAGGTCGAGCCCAAATCTAAATGAGAAAAACATTTTCTACTTAAGCAATTCAAAACATGCTGATGCGCATCTTTATGTTTACATAGAAAATTTTCAGTCGAAAATATCTTTTTCATCCAAACAAAGCGTATTGGGTATGGTATGAGGTGTGCAAAGTTATTTGCGCATGTAGCTTTTTGTTTTGAATTTCTAAAATGCCAAACAATTGCAATTGTCTTAATTTGTTTTAATCCTAATCACTTACCTCAATGTTATCTTTGAAGTACACTCGTCGACCTTGAATGCCTAAGCGATCCTGATTTACGGCAATTACTTCCCTAAAAAAAAATTTCATTTTTACATTCAATTGGATCAAATCGAAAACTCTTTATATGTACCTATTTTGAAGAATTTCCTTAATTTCTGGACGAATGGTTGCTAAATCAGCAGACATTAAGAGTGGTGCAGCCAACACAGCCCAAATTGCCATTTGAGATTCACTTTGATCAAAACTTAGTCCAAAGTTTCCAAGAACAAGCTAAGTAAATTTAATAAGACCTTATTTTTGATATAATGAAATATTTATTTACCATGTCCGGATCATTCCAGTGTCCAGGGCCTCCATGTGGTTGAATGCGGTCTTGATTTCCAGCAAAGTAATCGGTAATTGATCTTATAGACTCCCAAGAATCGTCAATATCTCCCCAATTGCGCCATAAATTACAGTGTTCTTTAAGTGCTTCGTAATTAGGCTAATTTTGGAAAATTCAATAAATAAACATAAGTAACAAAATACTTAAAGTATATGTATATGCAGGGCATGTCCATAGAACTGATCTTTCGGAACTATATGAGCAAATGCATCGCAATAACATGATTTTTTTCATCTAGGTGTTTAGGTAAGTTTTTGTTTATTACGAAATATGAAATTTTTAAAGCTTTCAAATCAGTAGAGTTAGTCCGTACTCCCCTTTTTCTTTTATTGTGTAATATAAGCTATAAAATCTCAATTTTTTATACCGATACAATAACTAATTATACATCCTCGAAGGACTACGTAAATAATGAGTAAGTTGTATTGTCTTATCTTATCTTTTATCGTGTTTAAGATATTTTCGCGATAGTTCGACACGCATTAGTAAGAGTGCAGCTTAAATGACTGAAAATATTAACACCAAAAAAATTAATGTGTATTTTCGATAATTAAACATGAAATCTCGTCCAATTAATTTGAAGACTCTAAGACCTAAGATAAGGTCATAGTTCATAAAAAATTACCTTAACGATTTTAAGTCCTTTATATCTCTAGAACTAATAATTACCATTTTGCCTTGCCATTCTTGGTAAACAGGCCAGCTGCATGAATACACCATTGGACGTCCAGTTTTGTTCAACAGTCTACCAAATTCGGGGTATCCTTTGTCCATGTCGTTGATATCCGCATAACAGCCGTCAAGTTTCACATAGTCAACTTCCCAATCAGCGAATGATTGGGCATCAATTTCCATATGGTTAATAACACCTGGATAACCAGCGCATGTATGCGTGCCATAATCCTCGTATAATCCAAACTTAAGTCCTTTCGAGTGAATCTACATCCCGAAGAGTAAGTAGACGGTATACGTAGTACTTAGACTAGATTTTAATTCAAAACTTACATAATCGGAAACAGCTTTCATTCCGTTGGGGAAACGTTTTCTGTCGGGCACAAGTCGTTCACTCTTGTCTCTTTTCATTTCCATCCAACAGTCATCGATGATCACATATTCATACCCAGCAGCCGCATATCCTTCCGACACCATCAGGTCCGCGGTTCTCTTAAATAATTTCTCACTAATATCGCACGTTATGTTCGCAGCTTATCGACTGATAAGTTATAATATATCACCTGATGCATTCGTCGGGATAATTTTCGCAATCCGTGATGCATCGAAACCGCTGCCAGTGCATCCATCCCATAGGTGGAGTCAAGGCCAAGCCGTTGTCCAAGGCACCGACCTCCAAAAGGACACTGCAAAGCAGTGCAAATCCTGTCCAAAGCACTTTCATTTTCATCTAAATACTTTCCTAAACGCAACACGGTACTGTATTTTGTCGTCCAACTCCCGATAAGTAATAAAACAATAAAATTGCGCGGACACCTTTAATAAAGGCTTTCTTAAGTGCTTAATCAAAGCCAGTGTATCATTGACCTGCTTAAGTTACTTTAAGTTTAGCGATAGTTATCTTACTTTAAATCAGTTTGGCGCTTCATTTAAATTAAAACACTGCTGGGCGCTTGGATATCTTTTTTTCAAAATTCAAGTGCGGTATCAGTGAATGAGGGCTTTGCGTGTCTCTTTCAATTGATAAAATTTTCCCAAGAGCTTGTGTAAATCGCAAAAGATTAATTTTATTGTTGTTTTTAAAATAGACAATTAGGTCGATCAGTGCACAATCAAAAATTTTGATTGCTATTTGAGATATACGACATTATGTTCATATGTACATATATGTATCTGATACTCTAGTTCAATTACGATACTGGCTGATAGTTTTTAGAATTCTTGCAAAAAAAGTAACCATTTACGAGTATGTATATCAAAAAGAAGCCAAGTCTTATGTATAAAATATGTATATAATCTTGTATTTACATATGTACATATGCTTCAATTGTAGATCTTTTGCAACTCTTTTGAATTCCACACGTTTTTCACTCTTCCCTTTTAAATGTGTTGCATATTTTTTACTAAAAATAGAATTAGGCGAGGATCCTTGAACTCGAAAGTGCATATCAATTCAAGGCTTTTGTGCGATAACTGTTTTGTCAATTGAAGGCATATCAGCAAGGCTGTCTAAAGAAATCACCTTAATTTATTTTTGTAGTTAATATTTACATAAGTTTGCCTTTACCTAATTATCGAAAAATGATCCTTGGGCTTTTATCCTAAAAAAAAATTATTGGCACACGTTCTGAAACTCTCAAGAATTTCGAATAGCCTCTCTTGTGAGTGTTTGCAAAATGGAGCACTCTCTATATTCTCCATTTTGAAATTATGAGTTTTTAAATTCGAACTCAGTTTTTTTACCAAAAAGTATCGACTTTTTTTAAAAAGAAAAATCGAGGGGCTTTTGTAATTGTCATTGATACTTTAAAATCCTTAGGGATCAATTTTCACTTAAACCTAAGGTAATCAGTCTCACCATTTTCACAGTTGACGAAAAGTTTAAGGCAAATTAAAATAACATACGACTCATACGAGAGAATTCAAAGTTTGATTTTAACTACTTATTTGAATTATGCAATTCATGTGTGATGAAGGTGACCTTTTAAGGATTCTGAAATATCAACCATAACTATGTGTGTACATCTTCACAGTGATCCTTCTGTTAAAAAAAATCTTTATTTAAAAAAATTCAAAATGCAAAAGTGAAACATACTAACTGCTTAAAATATGTCCCTCTGTCTATGTAATTAATCTTTAGTAACCAACTTTCAATCAATTTTTCTAATTGCAATTCCATTTTGTAAATAGGACATACTTCTTCTAATTCTTCTTTTCTGCTCTTAGGATTTTGTGTCTATCCTGAGATTTAATGCACATGAAAAATTATGAATTAATCTGTCCACGCCACTTTTTCAAGAGAAAGTCTATTTTGTTATTTATGTGTGAAGTAAAATGGAGAATGGATAGGAAAAAAAATAAATAGAGCTTTCTACCCTCCTCATGATTCCTCAAAAACCAGTCTTATTAAATTATAATATAATATATTTCTCTCCCTCAAAGCCCAAATTTAAAAAAATCTAAAACAAGCATTTGTAAAATGTTAACCGTGCTAATCCAATATATGTAATTAATTTGAAAACTTCATTCACATGAAGTGAAAGTTACGAGGAATTATTTTTTTCGCTTGAATCTGACCAAAGAATAGACCCCATAGAATTTTCAGCAATGTTAAGGATTTTTCCGACACCTATTTGGCTTTAATAATTGAGTAAGTACCTGCAAAAGAAAATAGATTGGAGAAAGATGAAAGGCAATAAGTAATGATCTTGGAATGTTTTTTGTTTTAATATTTACACGAAAGGCTTTGTACACAATTTTCGTTTAAAATCATAATAATTTGTTTCACATAATTATTATTGTTCTTCCACATGAACTTTAACAACCTAATATTTCCAATATGCTCATTATATGATAGTACCGAACTAACATGAACTACAGCTTTTTACATCCTAGGCAAATTGTGCAATCTGAGCAAGTTGGACATATTAGCTATAACTATAAACTAAATGAGTCGTAACAACATCCATTGGAAAATTTACGTTGGCCAATAAAGTACATTCTCTGTGGATATACTACTTTATAATAAGTTGAATTTGAATTTCTCAGTTTAGCTGAATGCGTTTATTTACAAAAAAAGAAGGAATTGTAAATCTTATGTAACAAACCGAACACTTAATTTGTGTCTTAAATTAATTAAACAACGTGAAATACTGCAACATTTTTAATAAAATTTAACAGAAAGCCTTCAGCACTTTAGGACGTTTCAATTTTTCTGTATATAAGAACTAAACTAGTTGGTCAAAACATAATTAGCAAGAACAAAACATGACTAAGCTACACAATAGATGTAGAATGATAAAATGACCATTGAATTTTTCTTATGATAAAAGTTAAGTGTGGTTACAACTTAAGCCTTCGATTCGACCATGTCGATGTTGATCTTATAGTAGACATAGGGATAATACTCTGTCTGTCCAAATCCCAAGTTAATTTCCATATTTGGCTAAAAAAATTAAAAATAAATTAGACCATACTCAAATTTATATTTTTATTAATTTCAACTTACATCTGCATGAGAAGAAGTTGAAGAAGAAGCGGACCCGTCCAGGTGACCATAAAGTTGATTAAGAACATCTCGAAGCCGCTTTATGCTCTTCTTATTTGGGTGTATCAAAATAGCTTGGAAATTGACTGGTAGGCCGTATCTGTGGTGGAATTTAAATTACTTTGCTGATTTAGGAATTTAAAAAGTTTATACCTTAGCACAGATTCAACAAATACCCTTAAGGCTTTAACATGAATCCAAGCACAGAAACATTCACTGAAGTTAACTTTAAGCCACCGGACCAGCGGGCCCTATAACATTTTAGAATATGATAAAAAAACATGCAAATTAAATAAGTTTAATTAAGATTACTTACAAATTGTTTCTTCTTGTCAGTCACCAGTTTGGTGATCTCATTTTTCCCAGCCGCCAATTCCTCTTCGTTGTATACAAAATCTCTTACAAGGAACTTCTTTTCTCGGGCATGCAATTTAAATTCGTCAACAACCTTTTTGAATAAAGTCACATTAAATAGCACATGCTCGGGGTCTTGGAAAATCAAGGTTGATGAGCGTGGTACGACCATGTCCGTAAGTTTCTCGTACCCATTGAGCCAATCATGTGCCAAGTTCCTAGATAAATACATAAATTGAATAAGTTAATTTCAGACTAAGAAAATTAACTTACTTTGGCACAACGACTAGTAAAGTAGTTAAATACTCCGAATCAAGAATGAAATGCTCCTTTTTCACTAAGTCGACTAAGCTGCGACTCTGCAAACTTCCCCTAAGGCAAACAGATTTTAAAAATTTGTGCAGCTTACAAAATAATCTTCTTACGTCTGCTTCTTTTCTAAATTGTGCAGTGTTCCTTTCAAACTGTTGTAGGCATTTGACTTCGTCTTCAGATCCAACTCTATTTGAGTAACTTGTTTGGAAATAATATCAGCAATATTCCTCAGGGACTGCTTAATTGGATATTTTGCCATGTCCCACTGAAAACGAGTGATGTACGATGGAAGATCAGCTATAATTGTTAAAAAATAGTTCCATAAATAATACTTTTTGAATTCTTTGAAAATTGTAATTTTTCTACGAGTCAAGCAAAACTTGCACTAAATTTAATAAGGAAAAAGTAACAGAAGCGCAGCATCAAATACAACTATGCGATTCTATTATATAAACTTTGTAAATTTATTAACTATTCAACTTTGAATTCAGTGAAGCTATTGAACCGCAATGAGATGTTTAATAAGCACTAGCATTCATTAATTTAAAGTGGTAAATAAAAATATGACTTTGATTAGAATAGATACTATTGGAAGATTTTTATAGTCATCTAGTGAAAACTGTCCATATTACTTAATATGATTCAAATAAAACTTAACATGAATTTAAAATACTTCAATGAACATTATAAAAAAAACATAAAAAAAAGTTGTAAACAATGAATATAGGAATATGTATCGATGAATCTACTTTAACTTCAAGAATGTTGTGAAATGAGTACAATAAAAATAGGTAAGCGCTTCTATTCTTTCTGCTTCATTATTTATTAAATAAAAGCGGCCGATAAAAAAATATAATATATTATTTCATCGAAATCTGTACGATCTTAAAATCAACCTGCATATAACATATGAAGTAGACTATTAAAACATTTGCATTTATATATAGAAAAAACAATTGATACTAATAAGTTAAAATTACATATCTACTCTTTTGATGCAGAAAAATTAAAGTTAAAATAAATTTACAATAACTTAAGTCGTCTCCCTCTGTCTTTCTCTCTTTTTACAAAAATGCTTTTGAACGAATTTATATTATATCCAATAATCATTGTGCTTTAAGGTCTAATCAAAATCCCTGTACTATTTGTAACTAACTTTGTTGCGTGCATACATTATTATTAAAAATGAATTGAAACAAATTGTCAACTATCATAAAAACTGTCCGCTCATAAGTAAAACTGAACATACGAAAAACTAATGCGTTGCTATACACAGTCTGATCCTGTATTTAAATTATACTAGCATTACGGCTGTATCATAAGGTTTTGTTGGGGTCATCGACATCTTCCATGAGAAGATCTCAAACTCATTTTATCCATTTATACCAAAACTCTTTTTAAATACCCACACTAGCTCAGTAAATATAACATTCCCAAATTATTACAAAGAAAACTCAATGAATTGGATTTTAATAAACATATTTACGCACCTAGTGGTGTTTTATATAGGATGTGTTAAAAGTTGACATTGGTATCATGCCAGTGTTCTGAGATATTGAAAGTCAAGCTATCAAAGCATTTATAATTAAAATCACCCTTGAATATCTCGCAACCTTGGTGGAATGCCGAATTTTAACACATATTTAAAATACAATAACGGAAGGTTCATACCAAAATCCATCTCACTGGGAATTGTTGGAAAAACGTAACCTAATATTACTGGAATATTGGGGATACCAAATTATGGAAAAATAATAAAATCATATTTATTTCTTATTTGGGTATAAAAGATATTTGCAAAAAAAGCAATGTACACGCACAAATTAATTTTGTAAATAAACCCTAAATAATCGATATTTATCTAAATCTAAATGATATGTAGTCCTGCTGAAAATGTGTACACAGATATTCCCATGCAATTTGGTTATTTACTATTTATTCATTATAAACTAACAAGCTCTATTAAAACTTGAATTAGAATAATTAAAAATAAAGTGCAACGGAAAGTAAGAAAAACGAAAATTACAATACTTTGTACAAAAATATAACAAAATAAGATTATCTTAAATAAATCGCTTACAATATTACCGAAGAGTCGGTACTTGACGTTACCAACATCAAACCTCAACAGAGAACAATGTGAGGAGACACCAAAGAATTGCTTGCATATTGTAGAAAAGCAGGTGACAAAATTCAAATTAATATTTATCCATATTAACATAATACAAATAACACCCGACAAATCAAATAAAAATTACATTTGAATTAAATTAAAAACAAAATTAAAAAAGTGAACAAAATTTCAAAGTACACTGTTTGCCATCAATAAAATTAATCTAAACCAGGATCTAACCTGGACTAAGAGGCATTGATGGAGGCTCGCCGACTCCATCCCCATTTAGATCAACATCGGGACTTGACCTGCCTTGACTACTGCCACAACAACTACTCACTGGAGACGACCTTTGTGTTGCGTTAACTGCACCAATCATATTTATTTGACTCGATGAACGACTTCTACTATATTCACACACAAATTTATTTGTTTCGTTATTAAAAATAGCTTCAGTGCGAGCGACACATTTGATTACGGTCCTGGAGGCAAATCCTCCTTGAAATATTTTTAAAAATAAATTTTGTTTTAAATATTAGGTTTGTTCACTAAACATGACCCTTTTGAAAAAAAAATGATTTATTAACAGTTTATTTCAAACAATTTGCTTGAAATGTAAATGAAGGCATATGTATGTAAGCGTCACTAGAAAACGATTTCCTTTTTGAAAAGTGGTCATAAACTTTGTTTATTTATAACAATTTCCCATTTCATAAAATTACAAAATGAAAGACAAAATCCGACTCAAAATGCCAGAAAACAAATAGCAAGCCATCTTTACTTCAAAATAATTTCCTTTTGAATTTTATAATTCCGATGGGTTGTATGAGAAATTAATTAATGAGAAATTAAAAAATGAATACGAAAGTACATAGTATGTATACACTAAATTTCAAAATTTGACGATTGCAAACTGATGATCAAGGAAGCAAAATGTTGATAAATTTTTTTAACAAATCCAAATTGCTCAATCGTTCACAGCTCTTTAGGTCATGATTATTAGTAGTTAAAAACCAGAGGTAGAAAAATAAAACTGCAGTAAAATATGAGTTTATGTAAAACCTTCCGCTCTGCCCTCGTGTAAATTTGTTGTTCTACTTGCATCTTAGCTTTTTTTTAAAAAGTCCCGACCTCTCATTGCCAATAAAATATTTAAATATACCCAATTAAGGAAGCCAATGCAAAATCTTCACATTTGTTGAAAACATATTTCAAGAGGAATTGCTCAAATTAATCTAGCCTTAATACCTGCTTTTGCTTTTATTAGAGCTTCTGTGCCTTGGTAACCACCAATCAAATGTGCCACTACATTCATCACTTAGACTTTCACTATTGCAAACACACGATGTATTTAGCTCTTGATCAGAACCAGTGGAATTTGAAAGACTCCTTTGATATGGAGAACATGTATCCCGGCCATTTGGTAAACTTGCTGATTGAGTTGTCATATCCGAGGGAATATTTTCATCTGGCGGTCCCGGACCTTCTTGAAAATGTTGAATTATTCCAACTTATTTATAAATCGGTTCTTTCTGACAAGTTGAACTATTTTTAAATAATGTTTTCCTCTTATATTGAATGACATTATAAGTGATATGTTTAAACCAGATAAAAGTAATATAAATTAAAGTAAAAAATAAGATAACGATAACCAAAGGGATGAGTTAAGCGTTAAAAAGCTTAGACAGGTTTCGCAGGTAATAGGTATTACTAAAAACAAATATGCACACAACATGCCTAAAATTAAAGGATTATTACACTAATCGACTCGACCTACTTTTTTAAACAATATTCTGTTTAGATTTTTCAGATTGTATTGACTCTTTTCCTGTATTCCCGGAAAACACTCTGAATGCAATATTTAAAACTGCTCCTAGTTTCTGCCAATTGATGAACTTATCAAAAATTTCAAGACAATATAATAATAACGACATAAAAGACAACACTCAAAGCCGCAATTAAAATAACAATGTAGCAAATAAATAAAACGTTTAATAATTTAGTTTATTATACCACAATGGAAAATTATTAATTGAAAAATATGTAAAGATTTAATAGATTTAAAAACTAATTTTTCATCTCATTAGGAGGTAATAAGAATTTATGGTACACTAAAAACCTCGGAAACCAAAGATTTCTTCATTTTAATGTTTAAAGGTTTAGGCCTTAGAGCCACAATATGGATGAAGAGAGAAATAAGAGACAAAACTAAGAATAAAAAGCTTTTAATCCGCAAAAAAGCAGATTAATGAGTGCTGGTGATTGAAACAAATTAAAATTATAACAACGAATAGTAATAAAAGAATCAGTTACAGTAAAATGAAACAAAAAATAATACAGAAAGATTGAATGATTGTGTCTCATTATTAATTTTCAATCTCTTATTTAACATATTTACTGTATATTAAATCGTCTCTGAAAATATAAACATTATTAATAAAAAGCGAAAATTTAGCTTTAGTTTTTAAATCTGTTATATAGAGTATGCACAATTTTTCCACTTATGTCTTTATAAAGCTAAAAAATTGGTGTGTAAATTCTATAATGCATTATAAATAATTCACATTAATTTCACCACTTACAACATTTTAGTAAAATAGTATGTAATCAAGTAGGCGTTGAATACGTTGCTTTACAATAACATAGTTGCAGCTCTCATTCCCTCTACGTTCTTTTCTTAATATACAACAATTAAAACTTGAACTGATTAAGAATTTTAATTTTAATGTCAATGTTAAAATAAAAAGGGAAGTCTAATGTATTGAATTTTTTATAAAAACATATAATAATAAATAATCTTTTTTGTTAGTTTGAAATCATTCGAAAACTGTGCATACTTTTAAATATTAAATAAGTCTAGGAAATAGCTAGCAGCATTCCAATCTACTCAAAATATGAAGTGGAACTTTTGCACAATACATCTTAATAAATTTTATTCCAAACGAAAAATGTCTTTATGTTCGTTGGATTGGTATTTCATTGTTTTGCTAGAAAATAATAAAAACTGATCACTTACTGTTATTTGCAAGCAAATTTTCATGGAGTTTATCACGCTGATCTTCTAATACTTCGCCCAGATAAGCAGCGACCTTTCGCGTTACTTGATCAACATAGTTATCAAGTTTTCCTAAGTCATCGGACAATCCAACAAGTTGATCCAGTGTACCAACCTGTAATTAAACGAACGATATAATTATTAATTGGTTTAAACTTATTTTAAAATATTCAATCTACCTTTAAATCCGGAATATGGAATTTATAGTTAACGCACAAATTATTTTGCTTGTGCGTAACATTATTCATTGTCTCCCAGGTTTGTTGACATGTCTTATCTCCTGGAGCAGAAATTAACCAATACTCAGACATTACTACAGGTGGTTTGACTAAAATCAATAATATTTGGAATTTAATTTCGCTTCACTTTAATTAATTAATCAATTTAAAATATGGATTGAAATCTAAAAGGTAAAAATATACACTTTAAGTGAATATTTCTACCAATTATAATCGCTGCGCACGTCTCAATCTTTCTCGAACAACGAATTTGATAAATTTTATGTCATTATTTATTTTATTTTATTATACATAAGAAATCATTCAATCCAGAATCGACAGATAAGAGGCCTTAAGAAAGCAAGTAACTTAAAAATTACGATATTTTTCTATGACAAAGCTCGTACTAAAAATTACTCTAATCTCAAGACCGGGTCGATAGTGTGCTTTTAAAATTAGTCAGCAGTTAACAGATTTTTTATATATGTTTGATGAGGCCCCTTCTTTACTAAAACTGAAGTAGTTTGGGAATTTATTTTATATTCTACTCAATCAGGACATCAAAACATTAGCTATCTCTTATCTTTTAAAAATTTTCCCTTATGATAGTTTGATGCATGGTAAAAAATTAACTTAGCTTAGCTTATAATTAGACGCAAGTATATTTATTATTTGGCCGATTTTATTTGCGGAATGAATTTATTTGATTGAAAAATTGACCTCCCAATTAAATATTTGTAGTAGGATCAATAGGTGCGCATACTCAACTTTTCGTTTTCTATTTTTAAGCAATTTAAGTAAAGTAATATTTATTGCGAATAAGCGCCTAACTTTATAAGAATCTAACAATAGAATATTGAACACTTTTGAGCTCCTATTCAAATTACCAAATTCCTTTCCATACAGCTGACTTTATGTGAATCATATTAGAAAAAAAAAGATGATTTCAACCATTTTTTTATTACAAAATATAAAACAAGCATTCTTGATATAAATAAAGTAAACAATAATACGATGGATAATATTTAATGCTTTCTGTGCAGTCTCCCACAAGCCCCAGTAAATTGATAGGGCATATACCTAGTATATACTTTATTAAGCCAAACAATGCTAATATATTACAATACTTTACGAAATTCTTACGATATATTAATTACACTTTAGTAAACTGAAATTTTCTTCTTGAATAATTTGCTTCTAACTCAGTAAATGCTGGTGTCCAAAAACTGCAAAGAAGTCTAGTTTTCTGGAATATTGCAAACTGCCTCCATTTCGCGTTTTACACACGACACTTCACAGGCGAATGTTGTTTAAACAATTTATTTCATCGTCGTCTTGTTCATTGTGCACTGGATATTGGATTAAATCTGAAAGATGTTTCATTAAATCCTCACGTTTTAAAATCCTTCTGTTATACCCGATTAATTAGCCGCTACTCTTAAAAACAACGAGTTCTTTATTGAGACGAACGCACCCGATTCCGTGCAGGCCAAGCTTTTAGTTTATCCTAGTTTGTGAGAATCATCTATATTTAGAAGCCCCATTTGATATAGTGCCGGCAAGCCCAGATACTACCGAGTTGGCCCAAATGAATCATTCACTAATAAATAATGAATTAATGGCCTCACGTATCGCACAACTTCTAAAACTTGAGCTCTGTCTGCTCTACGCCGGGTGGAGGAGTTCTATAAAGTCCAATATTTTGTTTACAATCCTTGACCTTCAAAACATGGATAAACTTCTTGAAGAATATTTTTAGGATCTCCAATTTTATTTCATTTATTTTCCCCAGTTAACTGATTTTAGAGATGTACTGGTTTTATTTTTAGCTTAAGCTGCAATCAATGGAACTGGTTAAGTTAGGAATTCGATTCAAAAGGCAGGCTGATAGTTTGATCAATTCAGGATTATTCGCAAACCTTTTCTGGATCAAAATAAATCTTGCTTATTTATGAGAATTTTTCGATTTGACAGATCAAATCACTGACGTTTCAGGTTGTCAGCTGTTTTCTTGACAGTCACATGACAGATGAATCTAGTATGAAAAATTTGCCAATTATTTGCTGTATTTTAATACATTTCATTATTGGATTAAAAATATTACGAGAAATTGAAGATTTAGGAAATCGCCTGCAATTTGCACTCTTTCCCAAGGGTGTAGTTCTAATTCTCTTGAAGATTCAAGGTCTACAAGAATCGCCAAAACACCGCCACATCCATATCAAATACCTTTTACCCTAGATAATGAGTCCAAACAAGACTAGTCACAAGCCACAAGATTAAGCAGTCAAAGGATAGTCCATTTAAGAACAAATTATGAAAAATTTGCTTGACGTATCACTTGGCACTTGATTCCTTAGGATATTCAGAAGATCTGCATCTCACTCCAACAACTTACTTAAGGTGAAATTTAAGAATCACAATATACTGTTACTGATAAACTTTAGAGCTTCTTAAAATTTCCTACGGGAAAAGGACAAGCAAGGCAAATTCTCTGCTCAAAATCAATCACCACCCTCCAACACAAGAAGATGAATTCACGTGATGCGATTGTGCGCCCTACTGTCAAATAAATGGAGAGATTTGACAGTTTCCATCTTTAAGGTTGTGGCACAAACTATTTCCAGCCCCAGTTAGTTCATTTTGTTTGCCTCCAGCGCCACCGGGGCGAACAAGTGTTAAAAACGTAAAGTTGAGCTTATCAAAAATCATATGACTGTTTACTTACCACCGCGTTTGAACGCGTGAATCTTCATTTTCGAACGTTGGAAGAGAGCTTTCGAATTCTGCGAGAGGTTTGGCGGCCGATAAACAAAAAGTTCCCAAATTGAAATCCATTGGCTACTGAGGAAACACCTGCGTAATTGCAAAATTCGCGGACATGGCGCTGTCACCGGCCGAATCTGGTAAATTTATTGTCAAAAGGGCAAAGCATGTTGCGGTGTGTCCCGCCGGCATCAAGAATCTCAAAAATGCCGTGATTGAAGCACTAAAAGACAAAATAATTGACGCCGCGAACTTCTCGCAAAACGATTACCATCCCAAAAGCACCGACAAATGGGCCGTCGAATGGATTTTCGTCTTGGACTGCCTGAATTTTTGCTTCTGGTCCCCAGGTAGGTATCCTTTTGTATCCGTAACTCTGGGTTCAATTAAAAATAAAAGGAAATATTTTTAATTTACAGAGACAATTTTGAAGGTAGTTCAATATTTGGAAACCCTAAAAAATATTAAATAACTTTTTTATAATTTTCATGCACCGCTGTCTTTATACATCTAAAACTAGTAAAAGTTTAGAATGTAAATTGTAATCAATCGAAAATCTAAACAAAATTACAGTGGTCAGGCATTGTCTAAAAGTGTGGCATTTTCTTTTGTTTCGGTCATGAATTAGCAGGGGTTTACTTGAAAGTATTTGTCTAAAGAAACAAAATAGTCGGAGTTTGTAATTATAATCTCTATTTAAGTCTTTACCTCACAACTTTGATTGTTTCAGGAAAAAAATCTTGGAAAGTGGATGGAAGGGGAGGCTACTTTGCTCTGTGTAACGCAATAAACCGGGCTATGCGTGAAGGGCACGAAATCACAGATGCAAATTTTTACGCCAACATAACCAGGGAACAACTTGAAGACATCCTCCGACCAGATGCGGGTTGTACGGCGGTACCACTTCTGGAGGAGCGCCTCAGTCACCTGCATCAAGTTGGCCAGAAGCTCATCAAGGAATACGAAGGAAAGTTCGAGAACTGCGTGAAGAAATGTAACAATTCCGCAGAAAAACTGCTGCAACTAGTTGTAACAGAGTTTCCCAGCTTCAAGGACGAGGGGGAATACGCTGGGCAGAGAGTCTCTTTCTACAAAAGGGCCCAGATCCTTATAGGAGATTTGTGGGCATGTTTCAGGGGCAAAGGTCTCGGCTATTTCGAGGATATTGAGAAAATTACAATGTTTGCAGACTACCGCGTCCCGCAAGTCCTGGTCCACTTCAAGGCGTTGCAATATTCACCAGATCTCTGGAAGACCCTCCAAAATAACACGATTATGCCAAACGGCGATGAGAGAGAAGTTGAAATACGAGGGGCTTCCATTTACATTGTGGAAGAATTGAAAAAAGCCGTTCGGAAAGAAATTGAGAACAATAACTTGTTGGGTATACTCCCAGAGAATATCAATTCTATCCTCCTCGACCACTTTTTATGGGACTATAGGAGAAGGTTTTCCCCTAAATTGCGCCATATTCCATTCCACAGAGTTATTTGCATTTATTATTAATAAATCTTGCTAATACTTACATTTTTTATTAAATTTTATGATGGTTCTCTTCAATTTTCTTTTTCCTTCCCAAATTTTTTTGTATTTTAAGGAAAATTTTTACCAGGTATTTCAGCCATAAGAAGCGAATCGCTTTATCTTTTATGATTTCGAAGACATGGTGCTAAGGATCAGTTTTGACTCATTTCACATATTTTAGGAGACGCAAATAAAGGTGACACAGTAACGGTGATGAGGAAATGAAAATAAAATAAATTATAAGTTAAAAAACCTTTATTGTTTTATAGCTTAATTGGCTGAGGTCGTTCAGCACGTTTAGCAATGCTTTCTTCATATCGTTTTTTCGCTTCAGCTCCAGACACATTGCCCCTTCGAGCGAATCGCTGGTTTCGCAAGAACTTCGCGTCCATCTAAAATCAAAAGAAAAATGCACCATAATTAAAAAGAGTTATAGAGGTATCCTTAAATTTCTAACTGTGGATGTGAAGTACCTTCTTTTTTTAGTATCACACAACAATAAATTTACTATCAAGTCTATCTTGATCCTGTGGGAATATCAAATATTTTCTGAAGGTAAAACGGCGGTGTCAATTGTGGGCGCGTAAGATATCTGACTAATTATGTGATTTAATGGAACTCAAATGTTCTACTTAGTTTCGAATTAAAACCATTCATTAATTGATCGCATCTTTAAGTTATACACAATCCAGCGCCCACGATTTTAAAACCATAATTATTGAACAAGTAAATGTAAAATCTGAATAAATTTACTAAAACCTTTTTTCATGTTTTCTAACATATAATTAAGTAGGTTGATATACCACATTATGGCACGAAATATGTACATAGTACAAAATAATTTAAAAATTATTTTATACCCTAACGAATATAAAATCGTTTTACTTAAATAAAACATTTTCTTTAATAATTATATTCCAAAAAATTTTAACTTGTGTTTCATCATCGGCAGAGATGACTAAAAAACTTTGACCTTAAAAAAGCACAGTTGGGGACTAGAATTTCAAAGGTCTATTTATTACAAAGTAAAACTTATGAAGAAATAGGTATTATATCGACCAAGGATTTCTCATATGGTAGAAGAAAAATTAGATTGTGAGGGTATTAGTTAGTGGATCGTAGACCCATTGAAAATGCTGCACTGATTTTGCACAAGATTAATAAGATGGTATCTTTTCAGATTTAATATTTGAGCTCTTAAGATTGAAGTAACCACAGTTCTTCCGAGCAATCCTTTAAACTTAGGCGCCTAAAATGAAATTATGTACACACAATAAACAAACATACGAGTGGTCTTTTTCCTAGTCGGTTGATACCTCAGCTTTTCGAGTTTACTGCAGAGTAGGTAATATTTAAATTTATCTACGTATTGAAGAAGAGCCACGGCAATATAAACCAAGGTTATGGCTCTGGAGGCTCGTTATACTGGTGCCCCTTTCACATGCACAGGGAAGGGTGGTTAATTCAATGTTGAGAAATTCACGTATCACTTTTTTTTTTTAAATGAAAATACTTACGCCTAGAGTTGATTCGTGCCTGTGGCGCCTTGGCCTCTTGATACCATTTCTGTGGGCCTTACGGTTTTGGTTGTGATTTGTATGATTCTTGGACTTGGCCATTGTTTACCTTAAAACAAAATGTATAATTTGTTAGAATCGAAACTAATTTTAAGTGATCGTAATAAAGCATAATATATCTTACAATTCTCCGACAAATTTCAGTAAAAATTATGCCTGAAAATTATGATGTTTCTTGATTTTTACCTACCTCTAAAATCTTGTCAGTTTCCTTTTGACAGTCTACCGGAAAAGAGACCTGACAGCTGTCATAGCTAAATCAGTTGAAAACTTTTTCGAGACTCGAATATTTATTGGTTTAAAATTAAGGTCCATTACCCAATTAAAAATCTACACATTTTGATTAACTTCGGATTGAAGAACTATAATTTCATTATTGAACGGTTAAAAAATTGAATTAAATGGGTATTTTGTTGAAATTTAACACCATTGTACAGAAATTTTGCTTCTAATCTTCTATTCCATGGTGAGCTGTTTACACTCCACATAATGAATTTCATTGACATGAGCACATTTTACTTTGTAGCGTTACGAAATGACAACGGAATTGGCGGGAAGAATTGTGTATACAAATCTTAAATGAATAAAACATAATTTACCTAAACAGTGGTTAACATAACAAAAAGATATGAATTTGAATTGTGTAATTTGTGCAGAATTGTTTTCTCAATCTGATGAAGTGTATGTGACACAATGTGGGCATATGTTTCACTATCCTTGCCTGCGACAATGGCTCGAACGGTAATTTGTTCAAGCACTCGAAAATTAAATTCTTGAACAAAGAAAATGAACCGATTTTCAGCTCAAAAACATGCCCACAGTGCCGGCAGAAATGCTACGACAAGAACGTCCATAGGATTTATTTTAATATAGCTAACTTGGACATGAGCCGCATCGATGTGGGGACCCTCCAGGAGAAGTTGGAAAATGTCGAGCTAAAAAATAAAATTTCCGAGCAGGAGCTCGAAAAAGCCCGCGAAGAAATTCAGGAGCTGAAGAGCATCCAGAAAAAGACAATGTATGCGTCACATTCTCTAATTATTCGTTCTAAGAATATATTTTTCTTAAAGGAAGACTATTTCCGCTCTGGAGAAAAAGGTAGAACAGAAGAATTTCCTGATCCTTTCTTTTAATGAACAGGTACTGCTTCCTACGTAATATAAATATAGCCGAAAAGCATCTTCAGTTCACTTTTTATTCATAGATGAACATCCTCAAGTCTGAAAACAAACTCATGGACCAACTTAGAAAAGAAAACACAGACCTTAAGAGCCAAATAGAACTGATGAGCTCCATGAACGCAATCCTCAATTCAACCGCTTCTGCAGTGGAGAAAATGCTTCAGGAAGATAACAATAACAAAACTCTTTGTGTGTGGGTAGCGGCATTAAAAAGGTAAAATTTACATTCTTCAAAATTTATACCAAAACTCCTGCTAGTTGTGTGGTTTTAACGTTCAAATGAGTATAGGTAATTCAAAATCAGCGTAAAAAAAAAAATTGAGTACATACCAATTTTCATGACAATTCCATGAAATTTTCTTGAGTACTCTCTTTTGAATAAATAGCAATATAAATTCACATCGTATCGTAAATCAAATCGTATCGTACTCCACGATACGCGCCCTGATTTTTGGCAAACATTTAATTTCTGAAGAACCGCTAGCCTCCTATTAGATTTACGTTTTGGTAGTACACAATTTTTGTTGAATCTTAATCTTAAATGTAATTTTTAATTACATAAGTTTTCGGTATACAGCACCAATAGGAGAGTCATGTGAGCTGTGCTTCCCACGGTTCACTTAATAGGGCTTTTTGGCAATAAAATATATTTATTCTTCAAAGCTCATGAAAGGTTGTGCTTTTATTTTTTTCAAAAAAATAAAAGAGGTAAATTTTAGGTTATCTTATTGCATTACACAACAGTGTATGTCGTCAGTGAGTACTTTAAATTGGGGATTCTACCCTTTGGGTTTTATTTTTCGAGATTAAGATTTGAAAAATTTTCCTTTTGGAGATTGCGATCTTTGAGATTTGATAATTTTGCAGGGAACTTAGAATAAGCGATAGCAAGAAAACGGATATGCGAAATGCCTTAAAAGTGGTTCAGCATGATTTGCGAAAGGAGCGCGAGGCTAAAACGTAAGAGAACTGGTTTTGATTCAACGTTTTTTTTTCACTTAGCGTTTATCATTTATTCTAGAAAATTAGAGGAAAGGATCGTCCAATTAGAAAGCGAGAATTATAGTCTAAGTGAACAAGTAAGTGCTACCCTATTTATTTTCTAACTATGTAGTTGTTTTGTACCCAGGGTTCCTCTAATATATAGTAGAAAAAATAATTAAACTAATTTTGTATTGACAGTCTACCCTCAAAACATGTTCCGAACCCAGTTCGAAGCTTTTTTATTTTTAATTGAAACGGATTACATATGTCTGCATTTGAATAATTACATATGTTTTATGTATTTAGTTTTTGAACAAGTGAATTTATTTATTTACTGTAGGTAAAAACCTTTGAACAACAAAAAGAGAATCCAAAAACAGCGAGGAGTGCTGAAGATTTGGTCCAAAACAACCCACTACAACAACAAACTAACAATATCCGATTATTGGCCAGCTCAAATACCCCGTCGCCTTCACTCGTATGTGTACTTTTTAAATTAAGTTATATTTATTTTTTTATTGCACTTTCAAATTTCAGTACCCCGCGGCTATTTTCCTGTTAAAATATTTTATGGGGAATATTCATAATTTTATTAATAATTATACATACACATATTACACTATTAATTCATTTAAGGGGGGATTTCTGGTGTGAAGAATATTTTGGATACCTGAGGGACCGTAATTTTATACTTAATATCGCGTAAAATCTAGGGCAGATATGGTGAAAAGGTTTGCATAGGATATTTTTAGAGGCTTTAAAATATCGAAAAATTCAAATATATTTATATATACACATGTATATAATATTTTCTTGAAGCTCACAAACTAGAAATCCTCCTTAATTAAAACATAAAGTTTCACTTCTACACCTTGTTTTATAATGTACCTTTTTTTTGGTGAAATTTTAGTCGGAAAAAGTTAGGAAAATAGAAGAGTCCAACTCCCCCTATTTAAATGTAAAGCGAAGTTCCGTCGGCCTGGCGCCCTTACTTAAGCTGGGCAACAAATATCGAAAGGCGGAGATAGACGAAGACGGCGCATGCATGTTGTCGAAGTCTTCTAGTGATTTAAGCGATAAGGTAACGTTCATTATAATTTTATTACTTTAGTAATACAATAATAATTCTCTTCTTTCCAGTATTCAATTTTTAAAAGACCTCGCCTGCAAGTACAAAACAACACTGCGACTAGTTCAAATTTGGTTTTTAACGGCATGGGAGGCTCAGATAACGGAGAGGATTTTGCTTTCTCTTCACTCAGGCTAGATAAAGCTGATAAATTGAAGTCCATTAGTAATAGACTAAAAAATGGCAAACTTAAAAAAATTCCTTCTGTCGGCGGAGCCCGGATAGATAAATATTTAGAAAGGGACTAGAATGTATTAGTGTTGATTATATTAATTTGTAAATATGTGCCACTCGAAGCTTGGAGAATAGCATTAAAACCAACCGTACCGACATTTATGTATGAGGGAGAAAAGAGAATAAAGTTTATATGTACCTGATGAAAAAAAAGTAAAGTAAGAAAAACTAACAAAATTGAATGTAAAAAGTCTTAGCCAATTCTCACACCGGTCATTTGATTGTTGATGGTACGGTTAGTGTTAATTTATACGTTTCTAAGATATAAATAAATATTGAAATTATGTATATGAATTTCCGAGATACGTTTTCTTTTTTTTCCATTTGTTAAATAGTGCATAATTAGCTAGCTTTAAAACGGCAAAAACCGTGCCGTGTGTGGCCGGCTTATAACTCGGATTATTGAGTGTTTCAGCTCTCAAGAACTCTTTTAGACTTGGATCGAGTATTAGAATTCAAACGCTCGAGTACTTGTGAGAAAAACTATCCAAGTACTTGAGTAACGAAGACGCATTCTAAACTAAAACAATTTCAATTATTAAATTGAGACAGGTTTAGTTTGTGTATATGTATATACAAAGTGATCTTATTCTAATTATACTCGAATAATTCAATTCTTCCGCTCTAAAATTATCGAGTACTTCTGATTTGAGTACTGGAATAATTCTTCTTTTTTGTATGTACTCGAAAGTTCTAAAGTCTAGAACCCTTTTCTCGAGTAATACAGCTTAGAAATTCTCAGGTAGTAATATTTATTAAAAAGAATAATAAAAATAAATAAATAGAAAAAGCCATATTTGGCCCTTTTTAAAACATTATTAAAAAATAATTTAGTTTCACAGGAGCTTAAAATTAAATTAAATTAAATAAATTGAATACAAGTTTAAGCTTTAACTGTAAAGTGTATTTTACCGGCACTGTTTACTGAAATTTCTTGGAAAAGTTTGTTTATCATGAACTAATGTCAATAATATTTTCACAATCCGTATTTTTTAACAATTTCCAAATATAGTAAATATGTATAGTGCTTATTTCACTTTATGAATATTTACTAACCGTTAAAGTAATTTATTTAGAGTGATGGAAATTCAACAAACACATCATTGATTCGTGAAAACTGTTTTACCTACTCAAGCGACTGAAGTAAAGTAACTACTTTGCACTAAGTTAGTAAGCTACTTCAAACAAAAACATTATTTTTAATTTGCTTGAATCGGCTGACATCAAAAAACGATATGAGTTCTAATTGTGTTATTTGCATAGAACTATTTGCTCAGTCTGATGTAGTGTGTGTGACACAATGCGGGCATATATTTCACTATCCCTGCTTGCAGGAATGGCTCCGACGGTAATTTGTTCAAGCACTTGAAAATTCAATTGTCTAACAAAGGAAATGAACCAATTTTCAGCTCGCCAACGTGTCCACATTGCCGGAAACAATGCTGGCAAAAGGATATCCATAGAATTTATTTTAATAGCATCGATGTGGGCACCCTCAAAAAGAAATTAGAAAATGTCGAGCAGATAAATAAAATCTCCGAGAAAAAGCTCGAAAAAGCCCACGAAGAAATTCAGGAGCTGAGGAACACTATTTCCGATCTGAAGAAAAATGTACCACAGTTTAATGAACAGGTACCTACTGCTTCCTACGTAATATAAATATAGCCGAAAAGCATCTTCAGTCCACTTTTTATTTATAGATTAACATCCTAAAAACTCAAAACACAGACCTTAAGAGCCAAATAGCGGCATTGAAAAGGTAAAATTTACATTCTTCAAAATTTGTACCAAAACTCCTGCTAGGGAATTTTTATTTAATTGTATGGTTTTAACGTTTTTATTTTTGGAGTTTTATATTTGAAATATTTTACTTTTGGAGATTGCGATCCTTGAGATTTGATAATTTTGCAGGGAGCTTAGTATAAGCGAAAGGAAGAAAACCAAAATGCAAGATGATTTACGAAAGGCTAAAACGTAAGAGAACTGGTTTTGATTGAACGTTTTCTTTTTACTTAACGATTATCATTTATTCTAGAAAATTAGAGAAACGGATTGTCCAATTGGAAAGCGAGAATTATAGGCTTATTGAACAAGTAAGTGCTACCCTATTTATTTTCTAACTATGTAGTTGTTTTGTACCCAGGGTTCCTCTAATATATAGTAGAAAAAATTATTTAATTAATTTTTTATTGACAGTCTACCCTCAAAACATGTTCCGAACCCAGTTCGAAGCTTTTTTATTTTTAATTGAAACCGATTTCATATGTCTGCATTTGAATAATTACATATGTTTTATGTATTTAGTTTTTGAACAAGTGAATTATTTATTTATTATAGAGTGAAGAACAAAAAGAGAATCGACAAACAGCGAGACTACAACAACAAACTAACAATATCCGATTATTGGCCAGCACAAATACCCCGTCGCCTTCACTCGTATGTGTACTTTTTAAATTAAGTTATATTATTTATTTTTTTATTGCATTTTCAAATTTCAATAACCCGCAGCTATTTACCTGTTAAAATATTTTATGGGGAATATTCATAATTTTACTAATAATTATACATACACATATTACACTATTAATTCATTTAAGGGGGGATTTCTAGTGTGAAGAATATTTTGGATACCTGATTTCGAGAATTTTGTCTATGCAAAGGAAAGCAATAGTAATAATAATTAAGAGATTTTTTGCGTCTTTTATTTAACATAAAAAAACCTAACATAAGGGGATTGCAGGGAGCTTGTGAGTACCACCCGCCTGATCAAAGCCCAACAAATTGTCCACTGTTTTTGTTTTTGAGGGGCTGTAATTTTATACTTAATATCGCGAAAAATCTAGGGCAGATATGGTGAAAAGGTTTGCATAGGATATTTTTAGACTTTAAAATATCAAATAATGCAAATATATTTATATATACACATGTACATATATAATATTTTCTTGAAGCTCACAAACTAGAAAGAAATCCTCCTTAATTAAAACATAAAGCTTCACTTCTACACCTTGTTTTGTATGTTCCTTTTTTTCGGTGAAATTTTAGATGAAGTCTTCTAGTGGCTCAAGCGATAAGGAGACGTTCATTAAATTTTATTACTTTAGTAATACAAAAATAATTCTCTTCTTTCCAGTATTCAATTTTACAAAACAACACTGCGACATATATTGATTTAACAAGAGGACCAGATAACGAACAAGTTATTATTATTGATTAAAAAATGGTAAATAAATATTGAAATTATGTATGTACATATATGAATTCAGTTTCGCTTATTTAAATTTCTTTGTAGAAGGTGAAGTTTAATCGGTCAGAGCACATAGAATGAAAAATGTCAAGCATACACCTGAACTGAAAGGGATAAATATACTACAGTATTTTTACATGAATATTTTCGACCTCTATTGATACTTTTTAATTTAATGTTTAACTTTGCCTTTTGAAAATTTTATATTTTGGATATCTGACATCGGCGAAGTATGTAATGCATTTTGAGAAAATCTTTTGAATAAAAGGATGCAACTTAATGATTTTCTTCAATCAAATTAAAACTCATTATTTTAAACTTCTATAATGAAAAAAAGCTTTGAAAAAAATATATAAAACAAAATATGTACTCAAAAATAAAATACATATATGTCATGACATTTTTCCTAAAGAACTCTTGGAAAAGTCAAAATTCAATGCATTTATTAAATTAATAACAATCGTCTTCCATTATAACATTCAATACATATAAAATGATAAAATTCATAATTTCATTTCAATGAAAAATCTATCGCTGTCCAGTATTGTTTCGCTGCCAGCCCATCGGCGGCTTGATTTGATCCTTCTGCGTCATATTTGAAAGAAAGTTGCCACTCCTTTGGTTTGGTCGTACATTGGCTTGCGGATACGACACCATCGGAGGATTGTTGGCATTTTTATTTCCACCGCCCCGCATCACGCTGTTCGAAGTCATGGCTGGGACGTTGCTCAATAGTTGCCTTTGGTTGAATTCATTCATGTACGATTGATTTGAACCTCGATTCCTTGAAGCGGGCGTCTCGTTTGCATTAAAAGCTCTGTTACTCTGATTTTGATAGTAATTAAACCGATTACTTTGAGGGTTACTGGTCACTGAATAATCTAATCTTGATTGATTTTGATTAGGATTCATGGGATTCATGAAAGATGACCCTTGGCGGAATGTTTCCTGCGTAGTATTCATGTTGGAGAGGTTTTGCATTGAATTTATGTTACTTCCCCAACCTTGGCTAACTGTAGAGTTTCGATTTAAACTGGAAATGTTAAAAGAAGTGTTGAATTGCCTCAACTGATTGAAGTTATCAGATAAAGGAATTGACGATTGTTGCAATCTGTTTTGAATATTTGGGTTAAAACTAGTCGATGGAATACTGCCTCTATTGGTATTCGCCACATGAGGAATTTGCTTGTTAGAATAAAATGATTGTGATTGTTGGGATTTTTTTTCCCCTTGTTTTGTAGGTTCTCCTTCAGTATTCGGCTTAAGAAAGTCAAGCAATGTTTCTGAAAGGCTTTTTTCCTGTTGTTCGGTTAAAAAATCTGATTTTTTATTAGCAACTGTCTCGCGTCGTTTTTTTTCTATAAGAGTATATACAACGACAAGCTGTTCTAATTGCTCTGATGAGAAATCTGTTTTGCCTTGTGCAGCGAGGGCTGCTGCCAATTTTGAGGCAATTTCTTCTTTATCCAAGCAATGTTTCTTGGAAGGTTGTTCAGATGACCCAGTTGGTCTAGCAGGACGCTTTTGTACATTTGGTACTTTTACTTCCTTTGGTGGCTCTAGCACTTTCGGCCTACTGCTGAGAATTTTATTCGCCGTTTCCAAAAGAGAGCTGAGGTCTCGTATAGCTTGCTTTACAGCTCTCAATTTATTTCCGACAATCATTCCAGCAATTACTTGCCCTTTTAATTTCTCGGCTACAGTTTCCAAAAAGACACAGTTTTCGGGTGTTATCAAATTCTCATCGGATGAATTAGGCTTAACCTATGAAAGAGAAAAATAAATAATTTACTTATTATGTATAAATTTCACCTATAAATAACCTGCATCAGAAAAAGCTTATTTTAAAGAATGGTTACACGGATCAGACTATTCGGCTTTTTTTTTTTTTACGCGCCACATTACAATTTACTTATTTATTTAGGTGAGCTTAGTACAGAAATTTACATTTCCTAGTACACATTAGCTGTCCGTGATACGGAGAGGGCAGTATTCGAGAATACTGCGTACTATTGCCATGAATAATAGGACAGGCGTGGACAGGTTTCGGAAGCTAGCAGAAGAGCGTAAAATAAATCCTGCCATCCTATCTTTGTTCCAATCTTAATTCAAAATACAATAATCGTTCTCCGAATATAATACCATTACTTGATTTTACTGCTTTTGGGCTAGAATATCGCGAGTACTACAGGTGATTAACAAAACAAAGTAAAACCATGGAAAAATCAAGGCGGGAAATACTTAGAACGGCTTTAAATTTGTACGTCAAATTCCTCACACATGATCAATCTTATGTTTGTACGCGTGTTTGTACGGCAAAAACCGTCCCGTGTGTGGCCGGCTTATAACTCGGATTATTGAGTGTTTCAGCTCTCAAGAACTCTTTTAGACTTAGATCGAGTATTAGAATTCAAACGCACGAGTACTTGTGAGAAAAACTATCCAAGTACTGGAGTAACGGAGACGCATTCTAAACTAAAAAACAATCTCAATTATTAAATTGAGACAGGTTTAGTTTGTGCATATGTATATACAAAGTGATCTTATTCTAATTATACTCAAATACTTTCAATTCTTCCAATCTCAAATTATCTAGTACTTCTGATTTGAGTACTGGAATAATTTTTCTTTTTTTATGTACTTGAGTGTTCTAAAGTCTAGAACCCTTTTCTCGAGTAATAGAGCTTAGAAATTCCCAAGTAGTAATATTTATTAAAAACAATAATAAAAATAAATCAATAGAAAAAGCCACATTTTGGTCATTTTTGAAACATTATTAAAAAAATAATGTAGTTTGACAGGATTTTAAAATTAAATGAAATTGAATACAAGTTTAAGCTTTAAATGTAAACTGTAATTTTACCAGCACTACTTAATGAAATTTCTTGGAAAAGTTTGTTTATCATGAACTAATGTCAATAATATTTTTACAATCCGTATTTTTTAACAATTTCCAAATATAGTAAATATGTATATTGCTTATTTCACTTTATGAATATTTACTAACCGTTTAAGTAATTTATTTAGAGTGATGGAAAATCAACAAATACATCATTGATTCGTGAAAACTGTTTTACCTATTCAAGCAATTGAAGTAAGAAGGGCTACTTTGCACGAAAACCTCACTTCTAATTTCAATTGTTTGAATCGGGGAAAATTTTCAGAAACCAATAGAGTGCAATAGAGTGTACCAGAGCGCAACAGTGCGTAATTACCGCGGTAACTAAATAAATGGGCCAATCGTAAGTTTATACATATTCAATAATCAATAGCTAAAAGGCACCATTCGAGGAAAATAGCTTTTGATAAATTATTGTTCTTGATATCAATTTGTTTAAATAATTTTTTGTACAACTTTGTTTTTACCGCTATATTAGTTTAACCTACGAGTACAAATATTAAATTATTTGTATTGTCTGCATTGAAAAATGACTCTCTCAATTGTTATAATTAGAATCATTTTGTTAAATACATAGGTAAACAAAAATATACATCGAACAATCCACTCCACACCAAATAACACAATTAATTTTAATTTAAATAAATATTTATTACGAGGATTTTTAACGACACAGGACTATTACACACTTACGAAAAAAAACAACGTGTTCAATCAAAAAAAGTTTTCAAGCAATAGTCCTATCTAAAAAACTAATTATTATTCAGCGGTGTTTAAAAAAACTACGCATCCCATCTTTATTTTTAGGGGAAGTGGGTACGCCTTATTTACACATTGTATGTTAAACTGTGTAATTTCAGCAAATACCCAATTAACATAATTCGTGTCGTGCCATATTTACGAAAACATTTCGCAAATAAAAGTTCTCTCTCTATTCAAAAATACATATTTACATGCAACTCTTCAACGAAAGTGAACATTCCGACTGAAATCGCATTAAGGGGACTTAGCACCTCTAGAATAAAAAAAAAAACTGCCTTTCTTAAAAATGGTGTGAAAAAAAAAACGGAAAGAGATGGCTTAATGAAACTTTGTGAGGATATATTTTATTCAAAAATGTACATAAACAAATTTTTTTCAGTGTCTATTCGCTGTTGTAGCTTTTCCACGAAAATCGATGAAAAATCACGGTGGGCACGATCACAGCCCTCAGAAATGACCTAAAACAGAATGGTCAATACTTACTCGATTTATAGCAGATTTTACACACAAAAAAAGCGATTTTTAAAATTTCGTGTTTGTTCGGTCGCCATTTTGTCATTTTGGGATGGAAATTATTTATTCTAGTTCATCCTGTGGAGAATTTGATAACAAGTAAGACCCATAGTAGCCACAAGTGAGCTACAAACATTGAAGCTGCCCGCAATCCTGAGTTTTGTTCGACGAATTAAACGTCTGCATCTACATCTACAAGACCCATTTTGAAAATCTGTTTTAGGTCATTTCTGAGGGCTGTGATCGTGCCCACCGTGATTTTTCGTCGATTTTCGTGGAAAAGCTACAACAGCAAATATACACCGAAAAAAAATCGGAAAAAAATTTGTTTATGTACATTTTTGAATAAGATATATCCTCACAAAGCTTCATTAAGCTATCTCTTTCCGTTTTTTTTTGACACCATTTTTAAGAAAGGCAGTTTTTTTTATTCTGGAGGTGCTAAGTCACCTTAATAGAATACGGAGTCGGAGCGGATGTTCGTCATTTTTCTTTAACGTAACAACTTATAGCTGCATTACAATGCAAATTTCGAATAAGAATCTTAGAATTAAATTCAGTACTATGTTGGCACGTCATTGAAGATAAGCAGACGTAAAAACCAAAATCAGTTAGTCTTGCATTATGTTATATGTATAAACCTGAAAATTTACTGTGAAAATAGTCAGTATGAATACCGTTTCTCTTCACATAATCCGTAATTTGTAGTAACATATTAATTCACACATATTTATAGCTAACACATATGAAATTACATCACAAACACAGATCAATTAAAACCACTTTCTTAGATATTGAAAAAATAACTCTTAGTTTCACACTGTTTTCTATTTTTCAGAGATTTTATAATTCTTTTAAGAGAAAACAACACTACCGAGTTTGGTTTTATGGTTACGCCATAGAACCTTTAATAAATTAATAAATTCGAAAGATTGTCTTTTTTAAGATTATACAGAAGTAAAGATGACACACTACTTTTAGCAAACGAATTGAGTTTTGACTGAAGTAGTGGATCAATACAATATTAAATATTCATAGTAATAATCTAATATAAAATTTTATCAATTACCTTTTCAAGGGTTAAAGCTTTTGACAAAAGATCGTTAACCTTCGGACCCAGACTCCCAAGCTGATCTTCTAATGCTGTTAGCAATCGCAATACTGGAACCATATTATACGTTTCACGTTCTAAATCGCGTCCACTTTGATCAGCTACATCCTCTGCAGTTTCCATTTTCGTGATGTCTTCTTCACTTTTACCTTCATCAATAAGTTCAGAAGGTAACTCCATCGAATAATTCCCAAAATCATTTTGCTTTCTTGCTAGTTCCAAATCTTCCTTTTCAAGTAAATCGCTTTTGTCATTGATCGGATCAACACAATGGACACCAACATGATATTTAATATCAGAAAGGTTGTCGTTGTGATGTGGCAACCCAAGGCGTTCCCTCAAGTTTTTACGAATTTCCTCGACCGCATTCTCATACATCTGCTGAACTCGACGTGAAAAGAAGCGCACCCATCCCGGTTGAAAGTTGTATGTAGATGGTTCGATTCCCACTGAGTAATTACACATCATTTTTAGAAATGTTGTTATATAAAAGCTTCACATTGAAAGGAATATTTATAATTCCTTCTTTCATAAAATATTATAGCTAAAATAAAGAGTTACAATAAACATAGCTTACATAAAAAATGACAAATGTATTTGGCTTTGGTCACAGTCTTAAATCTATTGCCCGACTATAGCTCATGAATACATAAGATATATTTATGCCTTACTTGAGTTAGAATGTCCAATATACTTGTAGGTTTCCTGATTACTTCGTTACCAGATTACTTGTGTCTTCGCGAGAGTTCTCTATATATTGTAAAATCACATAACTAGGCGGGTAACACGTAAAAAAAAAATACTATTTGAGCAATAACTAATACATATTATTATTTAATACATACAACGTTGAAAATTCAAATATCAGTGGACAAACGAAAACGATATTTGGATTTTAATTATAATTGAATGGCAACATGTTTTTTATTTTTTATTGGTATTAATTTCTTCATTTTAATAAATTATATTGAATACTACGAGAATTTTGTATAGGTTGTAATTTTAGTGGAACTCAACATATTAACTCGGCGTCATTAGGGTTTGGTCAAAATTATCCGGCTTGTTTCTAATTTTCAATATTTCTTGAAGAAACGCACGCGACGTCTCAGTACTTTCCAGTAGCTGACGTCGACATTTGCTTCTATATTACTATTTTGCTTTCTATTTCCGTAACCCCTGTATACGAGGGTTGTCTGAAAAATTTCCGACCTAAGAAACATAAAAGACATTTTTTCATCAAATTTATTTTTATTTCTCTTTATGTTCAGGTCGGAAACTTTTCAGACAACTCTCGTAATAAAGCTATTTGATGGCACTTATTAATGACTTCTTCAAAATCCATTAAAATATCATTCGTCCGTGTACCATTGTTTTACCTTAATGACGCCGGGTTAATGGATATGCAATTAACTTATAATTAAGGTTTTTCTGTTTGTGTTTCAAACCAGCAAATTATTTCAAATCAGCTGGTTTCTATAAACATTCGCGTTTTACACGCTAACCTTAAAATCCTCAACATCAAAATATAAAAATAATAAGAGGTTTCACCAAATGCCAGAGGCTTGTTGGTTTGAAATTCTATCAATATGTTTCATTTAGATTTCATTTTAAAAATATTATTATTATAACACTATTACTATGTAATGTACGATAGGTTAAATATATATTCAAAAACATTTTAATTTATAAGCTAAGTACATAAATAATTACTCTTTATCCTTTGTTGTAATGTTTTGAGTTATCCTTTAAATTCGGAAGCACAATATCCCCATTTAAAACACGGAGGCAGCTGTGGTGGCGAAGAGCAACGTGGTAGAAGGTACGGCAAAATGACAGCCGCAGCGTATCTCAAACTGCTGAGAACGTATGATATGGGTAAATCACTCCTCCCAACTATAGGTTGCAACCCCAGAACATTTTCGAGATAGATTTGTTGGTATAATGTTCTGAAATTCATCCACATTACAACTGGCATAGTCGAAGTTGAAAACGCATTTGTTATCAGTTCGTTTTTTTCCTTGCTTGGAGATATTGTACATTAGGAATCATGAAAGGCTCCTAAATGCCATTAGATTTTTCAATAAGAAAACGTAATAAGATATCTTAACCAGACAAAAACTCGCTTATCCTAAAATAAAACTATATTCCTATATCACAAATAAAATATCGGGGTTCCTCTCCGATAAACTTTACCAACTGTTTAGTGTAAGGTTCGTAACACATTTTCGTTTTATACTTATTCGATGTTGTATGTATTTTTATAACGTATTAAAAAATTTTTCTAATATACATATGTATTCAATTTTTACAGGCAAAACTAAGATTATTTGTATTGTGATTAAAAATATATATATGTATGTACATTATTAAATTTATATACTTTATCAACTAACGAAATCTGTTATTACGGTAGTAAAAAATTTCGTTGGTCGTTTTATAATGAATTCAAATCATTCTTATCAGCACTAAGGCTTCGCGCATTTGCGATGAGTTCACCAAGAAAACACAATAGCACTGTATTCCGAGGTACGTTAAAAATAATCCAAACGATTTGATAATTTTAAAGATTTGTTGTTAAAATATTAACGAGGAAAACGTCAAAAAAACTTGGACTTAATTTAATCAGAGTGTTTGAAGGCTTAATACTTTTTCTTGGGAATTATATAAAAAGTCGTAGCAGAAATGAGTTCACTCGTCTTTTAATTATTTATAATAGTTGAGAAAATAAACTAAATTACATCTAAAATAGTTGATTAACATATTTGTATCTTTATTTGATAAATATTGAGCGATCGGAAAAGTTATGACGCATTTTCCTAAGTATGACGATTGCTCATTTTTGAAAGTGCTAGATTAATTTAATTTGTTATGCTATTATTATAAGTCACTTAACATCTGATAGTTCGGGCCTTATTTTTAAGAAGAAATGATTACTTATTTTCGGATAAGACCAAAATTTGCGTTTTAGCTATATTTTATTTTTGTTCGTAAAGGGAAGACGTGCACCAAACTTGTGAAAAATTGTTTAAAATTTATGAAGATAACTCTGGAAGTGTTCCATCACGATAATGCAGTCCCCACACAAGTTTGATCACCCGCAAAAAAAAAAAAACAAAAAAAAAGTTGTTACCACACCCACCCACATTTGTCTGACCTGACCAAAACTATCCTTGCGTGGTATGATTTTCAATTCAGATGAGACTGTAAATCAGCATCGCACATTGTTAAGGTTTTCACCAATAAAGACAGGTTCTTCTAAAAATTAAGACCCTTACTAAAAGACGGCAAAAAGTGTTCGAACAAAATATCATTGACTGATATTTGCACTTTGTATAAAAATAAAAATACGCTTTAAAACATGGGTCACGACTTTTCCGAACACCCAATTATTTTTGACTTCATATACAAGTTTTATAAGTATCCTATGAATTATGTACACTTGAAATAAAGACATATGAATTTGACTTGACTTGATAAAAATATGAAATGAGTTGTCCGGAAAATTCGTGCCAATTTTTGGTATCATTAAAAATGGGTACGAACTTTCCGGACAACCCAATATTTAAATATTAACAACTTTTTGAAACACTGAGGCTTTAAAACTTAATATAAAATTTGTTGAAAATATGAATTAATTGTTCACTTTTTGATATTTGCATTAATATATTTATGTATGTTATTGAAATACGTTGTAGAAACTCACATTTCTAAGAAGTAAAAACAAATTGGAAATCAACTTACCATTTCTCAGCGATTTGCTCTTTCGAACCCAGTACTTTTGCCACTCATCATCGTACATAGGGTGTTTTTCTGGATCTTTTTTGTATTCATCGTAGTCCTTATCGAGATCTTTCACAGCATGATCAAACATACGCCTAAAAATTCAAATATAGTTAGCAAGATTATTTGAATAAACAGAAAAATTTATAAAGAGTATTCATACATATAAGTATCCCATTCACTGGACGAACCGAATGAGGATTTTCGCGGAGAACTCTTTCTATAATGATGAGATGATCTTGTAGGCGATCGACCGTATGGTGTACGTCGTTTTGAATGCGGCAAAGTTGTGTTTTGTAAGAACTTTTCCACTAATCTTTTGTGTTGTTCAACATCTAACGCCGGTGGGCTTCCTTGCCGTTGTCTTTTGTGTGCCGAATCGTATCTTGGATCAAATGTTATATTCCGTTTTGTACCTGCTTCTGGCGTTTTGTAGTTGTCTTAATTAAATAAATGTAATTATAACTATTAAATAATTTTTCTTTAAAAATTTACTTTTAGAGATATATTCTTCTAGCATCTTGTTATCAATCACATTTGTGAATGAAGGTCCGGTGCGTTCTGAAGCGTGTCGAAGACGAAATACTTTGGACATGACTCGATCTCTGTTTGGACGGTATTCATCATCTAAGCACTCATAAGGTAAATCCAGGCCGTGATACTTTTCAATTGAAATGGCAAGTTTTTCGCAAATTTGTGTCATAGCTGGTACGTACTTGATATTATTCTTGTATTTATAAAATGGCCGCATGGCGGTAGGAAAATGCCGAAACTAGAAAATTACATTATTCATTAATTATTTGAATTCTTTGTTAACCCTTAGAGACTTACCAAAAATTTTGTTCTATGCAGCAGTCCTTTTAAATGTAATTGCATTCCATGACCATCTAATTCAATCTCACATAGGCAACACTCATACCTTGGCATATCATCGTATACTTTATGGATAATTTTGACAACATATTCAATCCCAATTAATCCTTCAACTTCTTCATTTTTTTTATAATTATAATCTCTATTTGCAAACTTTGGACTATCACGATGTTCTAGTGGATTAATCGGAGCAGGAATATGCTCGCTTTGATTTAAACCAAAAATAGGTTGTTGCATTGGTGACTGAATTGGCGGCAAGACAGATCCTGCTGGGTGCATCATGTTAAAAGGTTGCACTGCTTGCGGAGGACGAAATTGAGGCCTTGACATAATTCTTTCTTGATTTTGTATAACAGTAATTTTTTTGTTTGATTGAGCCAAAATAGCCGCCGGATTTACGAGTTTCCTCGACTCTTCAACTGGAACATCAGTGTCGGTCTCTTTCTCTTTCTCTTCATTCGAAATAGCAAGTATATTCCTTAGATCTTTATCTTTATCACTATCACGACTACTGGATTCTTCAATTTCCCTTTCAGGAGAATCTTCAATGCAAATAACACTTGGAGTTCCTGGTGGAATACTTGCAGGTTGTGATGGGTTCTTATTTTTAATTTTACTTTCTAAAGTAGGTTTGTCATGAGTAAGAGTCGGATGAAACAATTTGTCGACATGGGAGAGATTTGCCAAGTGAGCCCGGCTCATCAAATGATCGACTAAAGCAGTGTATGTAAGAATGCTAGTTGCATTACACAGGTTACATGTTATTACACTTGCCGTTTCATGAACCAAAGGTGCCCACTTTTCATTGAAGAGATATTCCACTTTTTTTATATCTTCTAAAGATAAGTCGGGCAATTGAATTCGGAATTCCTATAAATAATCAATTATGTTTTAATTGAATTTTTTTAAAAATAATTGATAAGAACATTTGATAAAAATAAACCCAGATAGATTAAGTTTGAGTTCTCTTTTGGGACTGACATTTGTTTATTATTATTTATTTTTATTTATATTATATATATATATAAACTTACCGGTTCTTCCAGTTTTTTCTTTTTTGCAGGTACGTGGTCTGAAATAAGTAAAAATAATTAATAAATGTTATAAAGGTTCATCAAAATATTAATATACCATTCTTATCCTTAGTAGGAGCGAGGTTTGGATGAAAAAGTTTCTCAACTGCGTTTATAGATGTTGAATGCCTTAAAGACTCGTTGTGCTGCCGTAAGTTATCGAAATCTTTCAAGATATATGTACCACAAAGCAAGCATTTAAATGCTCCATCGGGAAGTTTTTTAAACATTGGTCTCCATTGAAATCCAGCATAGCGGAACTCTATCACCATTAAATCTTTTAATTCGAAATTTTTCATAATATCTTTTAAATGCTTTCCACTCTTCACCAATTCTTTCTGTGTTGATATGCTTGCTGGATTTATAACTAAATTTGATGGTTTATCAGAATTATCATTTGAGGTATCTTTCTTTGTGTGATCCGCTGTGTTTAGAAATGATTCAATATCTCTTTCAATATCCTTCTGTGCAACCATTCCAAGAGCCAGGGGATTAACATTCAGAGTATTGATGTTTTCATTTGCAGACTTGGAAGTACCAGCTTCGGAGCTCGTGCTTTTTTTATTTAGAAGATTAATTCTGGGTCCTTGTTTAGTTTCTGTTGATTGCTGAGGACTGGAAACAGTATCTGTCAATTCTTGATTACTCTCCTCGAAGTCCTGAATGGCTTTATTCATTGTGTTAGTATTATTCGCAACGTTTTGTTGTGTTTGATTATTTTCGGTTATAGGTTTGGGCGCAGTACCAGGTTTTTGATTGTTTTGTTTCACGGCAGTGTCGTCGGAATTTTGGTTGCTTAGCTTTGCAGGCTTGAGTGCAATGCCTTGTTGATTGTTTTCATTGGTGGACGTTGATACAGTACTAGCATTTTGGTCGCCTGTTGTGGCAAGCTTCGGTGTAATTCCAGGTTTTGGATTGTTTTGACTTGCTGGGTTTGATACAGTACGATCATTTTGGTTTTCGTCATTTGCAGGCTTCGACGCAGTTACAGATTTTGGATTGATTTGACTTTCATGCTTCGGCGCAGTACCAGGATTTGCTGGTTTTGGATTGTTTTGATTTTCAGCCTTCACTGTAGTATCTGAGGTTTGGTTGCTCGGATTTGCAAGTTTTGGTGCAGTATTAAGTTTTTGGGTAATTTGATTTGCAGGTTTTGCTGCTGTTGCTTGTTGTTTGTTTTTATCTTGAGCAGATTTTAAAGGAACGTTTGTCTGTTGTTTGTTATTTGCATTTGCAGGATTTGTAGGACCTATAATTATAAAGAAAAAAAAATAGTTTAAAATCCCTTGGTACACACGCACGCATACCACGCCTAACAAAATGCTCGAAAAATGAATGTTAAATGTGGCCTACCAGCTTACAATCCTGTTAATAGAACAGGCCTCATTAAGCTCATAACCCAGAACACCAAAAGCTTTGCCGCCGAACAACCACACAGCGTCAGGAGATACTGTGGTAAGAAGAAATTCAAGGGGGCGTAAATCATTTCGAAAACGTAGGAATATGAATTTTTGGCCTTTAGTATATTAACACGTTCGCGACCGGTGACGTGAATTAACGTCTTTTCACGTTCCATTCCTGGTTGTCACTGACGTGAATTCACGTCCTGCAAAATTTGTTTCTGAATGCTGCAACATTAGGCGCTTTCGATGATAACCGCTATCTCAGTGGAACAAGTGAGATTATTTTAAACAACATATAATTGTAACATTGATATTTTAAACAAAATTTGATTATTTATATTTATCCTTGCTTTAACGATACAAGTTTGCGGCAACCAACTTCAGAATTTCATTATTTTTGCCGGTATTCAGTATTAGAAACGGACAAAATTTGCCGATCGTGAATGTGTTGTTTTTTGTCAGTTTTTGTTTACAATAGTGCAACTTTAAAGGTTAATAAGACAAAAGATGTATAACAAAAATCTGTGTAAATGTGTTTAAATAAATGGTTATTAGTAGTGTTTATTAAGTATTATTATTAAAAATGTTGAGAGTTCTTTGGAGCTAATTGGAATTGGAAGCTATTGAGAATGAAAATAAATGACTTTGGCCTTATCTGTAGATCAGCCCACATATTTCCCTACGATGAATATTTTATGAATTTGGGTGATAAAATTTCTTGTGGGATTATCGCAAAATTGCAAAAAAATTGCTGTTGATTTGAAATTATTCTCTCAACAGAGTTCCTAAGTTTGGATTGTGTTGTGATAAAATAAAAATCATACCTGCGCCACCGGTAGCTGCTCTGAATGGATTGATGTTGGGATGCCGAATTGCTGTTACGCTCAGTTCCATTTTGCGTATGTGCTTTCTTCCCAAAATATGCTGTCGGATGCTGGCTATTTTTGATATTACAGCGGTTTCACACAATACACATTTTAATGATTCGGTCTTATCGCCAGCAGCCACAAACATTTTCTTCCACTGAGCAACCGGAGTTGCTTTACACTCGGTACGCAGTAGCTGAAGGAATGTCATTTTTCCCAATGCTTCTTTCCATACTCCAAGCTTTTCGTTATCCTTATTTCATTATATTATTAATTCTCATATTATGTGAATGAAATATTAAACTTACCATTTTTGACGACGTAATTTATGCTCTTAAGTTCAACTTGTTCTATCACAGCACAGCTAAAGTATTTTCGTCTTTTTAGGCTTATTTTTGAAGCAAGTGTCGTCCACAGCTCCGACTCCGACTCTCAATAACATTTATCAAGTCAATATATAAAAAATGGCGACTCTTGTGTTGTGAATATCTCAGAAAAATTCCAGCAGATGTCTCAGCATTCGACTAAAATAAAATTCAACTTTTATCCTTAAAAATGCCCTGCAATTTAAAACTAGTTAATTAATTAGTGATATGATTGATTTATATATGTTTTGTTCATATTTTTTCTACAATATTGTTTTTCTTGTCTTCTCTTTGGTAAAAAACCCATAGGAAAACATTTTTTTATAAGAACTTCTAACTGAGCCGCTGAGTTTTTACACTTATGCATCTACATCACTGTTGCCAATTGCAGCCATATAAATGAAGATTGTTTTTCGGCATTGCATTTTGGCAGATCGAGTCTTTGCGTTTTGAAAATAGGATATTAATTCATGTATATCACCATTGTGCAAGATAAAAGCAAGAAAATATTTGGGTGAGTTAAAAATATAATTTTGTATTTGTTGGAGGGAGAACTTGCCTAGAGAGAAAAATTTGTGCAAACATGTTGACAATTTAGTACACGGGCTGTAAACCTGTGGCTTGGCGTTGTGTTACAAATCATTTTAATGCAGGACCGTTTTAAATTCAAGGTATAGTGGATTGTAGAATGAGTGCCAGAGAATTCGATGAGGAAATAGCACGAACAAAGGTAAATAAATTAATGCTGATTGATTACTTTCTGTTAAACAAATGAAATAAGCTTCGAGTTGTTCAACAGTGGCGTTGCCTTCATTTTATTATCAGTATGGTTTCGGGTATTGCTTTTATCCTGGACTGCGTAGGTTAAGATAAGCATCTCTCCTTCCTCTAACTACCCTTTTAGCACATAAATTGGAGTGTGCTTTTAAAATCCTGTAGACTAATGTGGACCACCTCATCAGATATTTCATAACACAAAAACCCTCGTATTCTGCTCAGGCCACTTTTCTTGATTTTTTTGAAAGCATTGTGAGCCCCTTTTCATTTGCCACAATTTTAAAACGTCTAGTTTGATTCAGGCATTAGCACTTAAATACTTTAACTAAATACTCTCTCTTCCACCCCATCCGCGCGCATATGTATTATGAATTTGGTCATGGATTTCCTTTCGTGCATGTTTAAAGAAAACATATTCTCCAACAAACGACTATAATGCCAAAAACTATTGGCATTGTCTATTCTGTGGTAGTCTTAAATTTGTAAAAATATAAAAAAGAGGTAATTGCTATTAAATTTGTCAAAATATGCTACAGTAAACCCTTTTTTATACAAGAATTATTTTTCATTCAAAATGTTAAACTGGGTTTATATCGAGGTTAGGGCGAAATTTTCCCACTATTCAGTATTAATATTTCCGCCGTTTTTATATAAAAGATTTCATGTGGGGCTCGCAAGAACTTAATAATTGTTACTTTAATTTTATAATGAATTTATATTTGAATAATTTTTTGTTCCTTTTATTACAAATCACAGGACGAAATAGACGCGGAACGGCATTTTTTAGGTACAACTGTTCGGCTTTCAGATGGAACTGAAGGTTTAGTTTTCTCCAGAGGACCAAAAAACGAATCAAATTATTTTCTTTATAATTGCCATCTGTGTGCCGTTCCCAATTTACCTGGAGAAAGGTGTTTACAAACCCATATAGCCGGTAGGAAACATCAGTCTAAGTTGCAACAACAAGTTATTGACGCCGTAACATTCCGTGCTTCGTTGATTCAGAAGACAAAAAGTATTTGATTGAATGACATTAAATCTAAGTATGTTTATGTTCTCTATTTTGCAGTTCAAATGAATATTGCACCCGGGGAGCCCGTACCACCCGGGTTTGAAAATGAAGTAAAACCTTTGCCAGAAATTAAGCCATTTATTGATAACTATAAAGAGGGAGCGCTAATTGGAATAGAATATGCTATTGAGCTCGTTTCAAAGGAGGAAAGGGAAGCCACTTATCTATGTATCCTTTGCGACAAAAGAGGTGACCCTAGAACTATATTTGCACATTGGACGAGCTTTAATCATCGTTTAAAGTATTTGGTAATTTTTTTTTATTCCTTACGTATAATTTATAATATAAATAGCTTGGCTTTGCGGATATGGATTCAATTTACAATAAAATGAAATTAAAAAATTTCTAAAAATCGCGTAATTAGGTCTACGACTTTTTGTGAGCTCTTAAAACTTTCAAAATTATTTGCATGTCTGCAAATGGCGAATGTTGTTTAATAAGTTCATTTAACTTATTGTCTATAAAAAAAAAAAGGAGAAATATTCTGAAATAGTGTGTTTGAATATACAAACGGAGTACTTACCGAAAATTAAATACACATTTTTTTGTTATCCTTTCGTTTTTATGGTTTGATTTATTAACTCAAGTTTCTCAGTATGGGAAGAATAAGTTTCTTTCAAATTGATAATTTTGTCGGAGCTCTCTGCTGAGCAAATAAGAGGAAAGATGCGTGTCGGAACATATTACTTAAAATTCAATCTTTATTTTTGTAATCATTTAAGTTTTAAGTATTATTAATATTATTGGGAATGGCGGCATAGGGCTGGGTATTCGCAGAACACGTGCTCTGCTGTCTCTCTTCGAGGCAGAACCGACATATGTATATCATCGTCTGTGAGACCTATCTTTTTAAGTTTTGAGTAAGTTTCATCTTTGAAACGTATCTTGAGGACATCTTGTGGCCAAAGAAATTATTTTCTGTTCCTGACATGTAAAAACTCTTCTTTCCCATATTCGCGTAATATCTAAGGAATGATGATGACGTGTCGAAAGATTAATCTCACGGGAGACTACACTTAGAATACTATCTAAGTGCAAACGTATTACACACTATTAGTTTTATATGCACTCAATTTCTTTAATAGTGGGGACGTTTCGCTGTTGGCTGGCTTCTAAGTCCAGTAAGCAAGCATTAAACCAAAGTGCAGTAAAGTTCAGTAATTTTATGATGGAGTGATTTAAGTTGGGAAAGTGTAGAATATTCGTGATGTTGATCTTTTGCGTAGAACATCATTTTTTTACTTGCTGGTTTTTATAATATAGTGATGTGCTTACGAGTATTTCGTAAATTTAACTTTTGTAAGAGTATACACTTTTGTATACTTCAACAAATGTTGGCGAATAATTTTTTTATTTATATTTTAATATGTATTTTGATATTAATAAATGTCTGTTATTTTTACTCAGGAAAAGCATTTTCCAGCTGTTATAAAGGAACTCGTTCCCTATAGATATAATCCAGAAGCACGAAATGTAATGCCTCGAATTGTGCAAATGATAACTGAAGCAATAGAGGATCACCATGGGCGTTTAAGTCCAACAGTTTGTGAAAATTCGGAATTTAAAAGAAATCGAAATAAAGTTTTACAAGAAATAATTGCCGATCGACATTTTGATGAGAAAATTGGTCCTAACTTTTTAAATGTAATCGACAGAAGAATCATTGATGACCTTATTAAGAACAGTATGTCTTCGAATAATAAAATAAATTTTATAATATTTTGTTTTATTTTTTCCAAGGTAAAGGTTCAATTGCAATTAATATTGATTCACAAAAAAAACGTGATCCGTCGCCGCCGCAAGTAAAAGCCCCAAAGCGTATAAAATCGGAAAGTCTTTTAAGTGCTCGTAAAGCACGTGATAGTTTAGATTCCATATCTAGTGATTCTGATACTGAGTTTTCAACCGTTGTTTCACGTAATCGTCGTTCGAAAACCCCAAGTGAAGACCGGTATTCGAAGAGGAAACGGAAAGCGGAATCTGCTACGTCTAATGTTCGAATCAATCCAAGAGTGCAACGGTCACCACCGTTTGATGAGTAAAATAATTGCTTTAATATTATTTTCATTATTATTAAATAATTCATTTATCCCAGGTATCGCGCATCTAAGGAAAAAAAACTTACATTGCCCACACCCAAGGAGTTATCAAAGCAGGCTTCGGAAATATCGCAGGAAAGATATAAATGGGAAAAGTACAGGTAAGTTGAGAGAATTACTTTATATTATTTAAAAAAAAGCCAGATTGGCTTATGAATTGCATGTATTCGTTATGTGAGAAACTGGTGAGTTTCATGAAAGTGAATTTAAAATCTGTGAGAACTAAGTGATTAGGACCACAGCTAGTCTGTAATCAATTTGCGTAAATTGACAAAAACGAAATCGTTGAAACTTTAGTTAGAGCAAGCAAATTTCAGTTCGATTACGGCCTATTTAAAATATAATGTGATATGTATTTTCAAGACGGAATAAAAAATTTAGTTTTAGTATTTAGTTAATGCTGTTTACTTTAATGGTGGACTAGGCTGTATTTAAAAATTTTATGACCAAATGACGTGAACCTAAATAGTGCCATGGGTTGATCCGATGTCTTTAAGTACAACAAGTATGCTTGAGTTGAGATAGAGCTACCATCATTTTGTTTTTGTATAAAACATATGCACTTTATGTATAAGTAAGTTGCGAAATTTTAGGGTATGCGGTTGGACATTTTTTTTCCGATTCAAAAGAACTTGAATTGGGTGTAATTCTCTCTTGCCCACCCTATATAAATTGTAATAAAGACCAGTTTTATAAAAAGTGTTTTGTGAAGCGATACGAAAGCTAAACGCACAATAAATTTTGGTGCTTCTGTTTAATGAATATATGAAGTCTGCAGCTAGTTAATATTATTAACTGTGAAGTAAGTAAACATTACAGTGCGGTAAATTTATTTTTAATACATTTATAATTAGGTTATTTTCAGGAGAAACAAATTTACAATTTAAATATTTATATATGGCAGAAGTAGAATTAAAGTAAATAAATTCTCACAATTTTTAGATGTCTGGTGGAAATTGCCATTAAAGACCTCGAAAAGGTCCTCCAAGAGCATGAAAAAAATCCTGAGAAGCACCCATTGTATCCAGATGAATGGAAAAAGTTTTGGAATCGGCGTTACAAGGAACTCCAAGCAGGTAAATATACACAAATTTATTTAATTTGGAAATGATTCTCTAACCTAAAATGGAAAATAAAGAGAATGAACCATTTTAGAGCACCGTCCCACTTTTATTGGAGTTTTAGTATTAAAAATGTATTAAAACGTTTTTGGTCATTGTTACCAAAATGTTTTAAGTTTCCGCGGTTTATGTTTTTGGTTAAAAGTGGTCCATGAGTGATTTCGTGATATTTAATATTGCAAAGTGTATGAAACGATAAGCTTTCAAATTGAATTGTTATTTTAGCTATTCTTACTGAGAGTTGTTTTTATTTTTACTGTTATTCAGAAAAAAAGGATCCAAACAAACATGATTTCAAACCAGAATGGATTGTATTTTGGACGAAACGTATGAAGGAGTTACATGACGAACAGGTGGCATTGAAAAAAATTGAAATAAAGAATAAATTGGGATTACCTGAAGATGGTGAAGAAAAAACTGATCAATTGAAGCAACAGTATAAAATCAAACCACCTGTGGTTAAAACAGAAAAGCTAACAGTGATTGACATTAGTGATGATGAGTCCCTTACATCACATCCTCCTAAACCCAAGAAAACTGTTCGTTCAAAAAGTCGTTCTCTTAGTCCTTTTAGTGACGATGACACGGAAAAGAGGGCAAAGAAGTATTACACGGGTAGTTCTCGGGAATCTCGAGACAGATATGCACAGGAGTATTATCGTCATACAAGTAGGGACTACGGAAGAGGGTTTTATGGGTCGGCAGTCCCTCACTTTGGCTACAGGACGTTGGATCCTTATAACTATCCACAATATGAACCACCAAAAAAAGAAGAAGAGGAAGAGGCGGAAGAAGGGCCTTTAACGGTTGTAGCTGTATTACGTCTTTTGACCGCACTTGAAGATCATTTAGGGAGCCTTGGCCCCAAAGTGGTGGACTTGCTTGCAAAGGCACTCGCTTTAGAGAAGGTAATTTTTCAATTCTTGATATTTCCATTTGTTATTGTGATACTTAATGGGAAAATTGCAAAATGATTTTTCTTTGAAAGTATTGCTTAATTTTGGGCCCCTACCCTGCGAAAATTGATCGATGATCCGCAAGACCGGTGGTACGTTTACTTCCACTCTTAGCATTACGCCAATGATAGAATATTTAAAAGTTTAACCTTCATTTTCTCAAAATAAATATTTAGGCAAAAGTTATAAAGGAAAAATTGTTTTTCACTGTACTTGTCAAAATTAACTGACGAATGAAAGTCCTATCTGCAGGTTTAAAGAGCGATTAAGTTTATCCGTCTGATAGCTATTTTAAATCTAGCCAAGTTAATTGCAACGAATAAATTTATGTGACGTTTGAAAAATTGGCCCTAAAAAGATTATACAAAAATTGAATAATTTATTTTTAAAACCTCTGCTCTGAAAGTTAAATATAGGTACATTTTCGCAGGATAGGCCTCTTAAAAGAAAAATTAAACTAAATTCGAAATTCAAGCGTATACCCGTGACACATTAAATGAAATTAGGAATTTCGAACGTATTCAATTTCAGAATTATTCGCCCAATAGTTCTGTATTCCGAGTAAAATGAAATCGAAAAAGCTTGTAAAGTTCCTTTTGAGATGAAATTCCTTAATAAAAATTTTGAAATATGTTATAAATTAATCCATTTCAGTTACCTTGGATTTCAATTCGTTTTTTCATAAAAAACTTCGAAATATTTCGATTGGATTTTCTAATCGAATTATTTAATCACTTTAAATGAAAAAATTAATTGAAGACAAAGGTTACTGAAATTATTTTATGAAAATTTTAGGCATTTTATAAGGAATCTCAACTGAAAAGAAGCTTTAGAAACTCTTTTCGATTTAATTTAATTCAGAATATAGAGCATGGGTTAATATTGCTTTGAAACTCAAGTCAAATTTATGTCGAAGTCTATGTTTGATGGAATATTCGCCTGAATTTTTTTTAAGAAACTCGAAAGCTAATACGATTTATGTAAAAAAATTGAGAATACATACATAACATTCTGAATTCCATTTACATTCTGTCCAGAGTATTATACCTAATTTCTTCTTATGTAATATGTGTTATATATAATTATGCAATTATTTATCAATATTTAAAAAATAACAGGTGAAGGCTAATTCTGCGGATGAAATGCTGTTAAATGAAGACAATTGTGTATTTTTTGAAACTGCAAAGGAGAAGCTTAAAGGACAGCTTATAGCAGATGTTCTTGATTCTCACAAAATCAAAGCTGTGAAAAAAGCTATACGAAATATAGCTGCTTTAATACACCAAGTTAATGAAGCAGCAGCGGAAAAAATAAAAGTCGTGCAGAAGAATGAAGATGATCCTAAGGATACAAAAAAGCCTCAGACAGGTGGCAAACAATTACCTTTTGATCGGCAATTAATAGCTTCTAAACTCGCGGCAGCTTTAGTTATGGAAGAGCGTACTGATATATCAAAAGAAAATATGGACCGATTAATACATGCTTTTATCTTAATGGTTAAAGTATCAAAAGAAAAAGGGGAAGCTGTTTATGTTAGGGATATGCTATTGGAATTAGGCATTATAACAGAGGAATACGTCGAAGATGAAGTCGATGAGGAGCTGCTAAAGAAAGATGTAGAAAGCATGTTCGAAATGAACGACGAACCTGAGGAGCCGCCAGCGCCGACTACTACTGGTTCCTCTTTAGAAAGTCTTACTGATTCAGATTTGCAAACATTATTACAAAATTTTAAACACTTATCAAGTGATGAACAGCATCATTTAATTGCACATTTGAAAAAGCTTGAATCAACGGATCCCGTTCGAGTTGAAAAACTACGAAAATTTGTTGATATTCAAAATCTTAAAGAGGACACAGAGTTGGAAATACCAACATCTAAAGTATCAACAACAAACGACTATTTATATGGAAAGAGGATTGAATCCCGTCACGCTGTCTTAAGTAAGGAAGAACCCTCACACAACTCGCACAAATTAGTAGATTCAGATGATGATGATTACAACTTTGAAGAAGTTGTGAAAATTGCCTCGAATAATGTAAAAGGTGGTAAATATGAAGAGGAGACTAATCGAGCAGATTTTTCATCTAGGGATCGCGATGAAGAAATTTCAAATATGTCACGAGCTAGCAGTGCATCCGGTGCTAATTTAAGTTCGATATCAGATACGCAAAATTTGATTGCAAATTTAATGGGATCTCTACAAAAGAATAATGCAAACTATATTAATCCTAACAATCCAAATACAATTGATACAACACCTAATGTAAAGAAGATACCAAGTATGGTAACCAGTATCAGTGATACTAAAAATGCTTCTACTACCAACAGTCTTAACAATCTTAGTAATTTTACAAATCCTAACTTTGCGATGCAATTTTTCCAACAAGCAAGTCAACAATTGAACGATACGCAGTCCTTCTCCCAACAACAACAACACCAGCCACAACAACAATCTAGGAATGTTAGTTTCAGAACGAACATGCCGAATTCGAATTTTAATTCTCAACTTCAGCAGGGAAACAATTTTGGTAGCTGTAATCCTTTTGGAAACTTCTCAGCTCAGCAAAAATCATCTCAAAATTTTCAACAAACACATCAAATTCTCCAGGATTTTATAATGCAGCAACAGCAGCAGCCCAATTTTCGTTCGCAAAATTACCCACCGGGTCCTAATTTTTAGAAATCTCAAACTAAAAATATTGTTTGTTTTTTAACAACCATAAAAATGACATAAAATCTGCTTTGCTGGGAAATAAATACTGATAATTATCGTTTTCAGAAATACAATCGGAAGGATTTCATTTTAAAACTTTTCCTTTATCGAACTTTACAGCATCACGGTTGGTATTTCTTAACCAGGTGAGAAACTTTGTTCAATAGTATTTACAATACTACATACTTTATTGTCAATATCGAATTAAATTGATCATCATTTTCACGTTCACGCAATTTTTATAATTTCGTAAACAAAATCAAAATCCCAAAAAAAGCAATATTTCCTTCGACATTATAATGTTCATATTAGGTAAGCAATTTCTAAAATGAAGTTAAACTGCGGATCACAACTCTTAAGCCTATCCGTGATTGAAAAGGTTTGTTATTCAGTATAAAATTTATATTGTAGGTCAGTAAGTGACACCCAAAATACGGACACTGGATGGGAAAAAGTGCAAATAGAAAATACATTTGTTTTCAAAATTTGATGTAATTTTACAAGATGCCTACGTTGAGACGATCTTGTTATTATGACTCATTTTAATATTAAAGTTATTAAAACTCAATCTTAAAAATAACGATTTTGAATTATTGATTTTTAATTCGATTTTCAGTTTTTAAACATTTTTATTTTCATTAATATTTATGAAGCAAACAAAATAAATGTCATTAAACTAAACCATTGTTTCAAAATTAAAAAGCGTATCCTAATTTATTCCCCATAAATTGAAATGCGTATTGTTTTTCAAAATGAACAAGCTTTTAAACATCATTTAGTTACATATATGATTGTAGATTTATGGAAGATAGGTAAACTAGGGTAGATAAGAGGCAACTAATTTTAGATTAATTGAAATTTAAAGTGGGTTAAATTTGATTGAATAGGCATAAAAGTACAACTCTCAACCATGCGTCGTTTGCGTTCTGGAACTTATTAATTCGATTCATACTGTGCAAAGTAAAATTCTGAACAATAAAGTGCTAATATAATATGTTTTTCCAAGTTCTAAACCTACTTCACACCTGAGTAAACTTGTTTATTAAACTACTCGGGGTCAACTTATTGCTGATTGCTATTTTTCTTAAATTTATATAGAAAAATTATTCACATATCAATATATTAAAAAAATATATAGTTTTAATAAAAAATGTATACATATAATAAAACAGAATTTGCGATGTGTTTCGTAATATAATAATTTATCGATAGGACTTCAATTAATTTCTCCCTCCAGTTATGCACTACATATTTTATTTGATGCGTTCTCCAAGCATGCTATCGTGAAAATGCAATAAAAGGATGCAATAACGGCCAAGACTACAAGGAAGTTGCGAAATGATTCATCAATTCAAACTTTATATAAAGAATTTCAATACTCATTACCACCGATAATCTAAGATAGTTGTTTTTTGCGCAAGGCTTGGGTTACATTTGACTCGTCTCTTTTATTTACCATATAACAACTCTATTGTTATTTCAAATTAAAATATGTCATGCTGAACAGAGGGACTTTGTCATGGTTGAGGCTCTGCAGTAGAAACAACTAGGTCATTTAAAGTCAACTCGATAGTGTGATTAAGAACAATTGTATGTATAATGATAATAATTAAATTAACCCCTGTAGCCTCATATTTCATAACTAACTGAAAATTAAACTGCTTTTTGAGATACCTTGCCAGTTTACTTTGAGCGCCACTTATTTCATATTTACTTTAAAACCCTTAGGTAAATGTAATAGGAAAATTTGTGAACGTAAAAATATAATATGAGTAGGACCCAAATTATACTTTATTTACAAAAAAATTCCATTGATATTAAAAGACGTAAAGCTTGATTAAATTATCGGATGCCTAATTAAATAAACAATGTTTACAACAACATTTACAAGAACAACACACGGAACGGTACAAAGAAATCACGTTTTGCATATAATATGCGTTGGCCATCACAAACGAGAAATCTTGCTAATTTACATGTACATATATATTTTTTATTTTGCATATCTTATTGCATTACTTAATTCTTGTCTGCTCTGATAACCGCAGTTTTATTTTACGTGATCTTTTATAAAGGTAAAATTCGAGTGAAAGTAATTAATTGATCCCACCCACAGCACATTTTAGCGAAGCTCTAGTGGTCATGAATATGTTAAATTTGATAATGTGAATTTAAAAAAAACATGAATTAAAAATTCATTCATTCATATTTCCATATTACTAGAAAATATTTTTGTAAATTTTTGTTACCAAGTGATGTGAACAATATTTTAAATTTGATTAGGTGATAAAATCACGAAATGGAAAATAACTAACAGATGAAGATAGTGCAGTCCATGCGACGGACTTCTTGTTTTCCAAGATTTTTGAAGAAAACAAAACGTTCAATACGAGCAAGCTTCCGATAGGCGATAATCTACCTTTTTGTCTTAAGGCGCGTTGCTCTTTGATAATAGCAAATCTGATTGTCGACTCTTAGTTGCTGTATGCTAGAAGATCAACGTAATTTATTTCTCTTAACTTACATTATATTAAGTATAAAGTGATAACAATGGCTTTACAAACCTACTTAGTATCTCCAGCGATAATATAGGCAAAGCTGAGAGATGTAGAGCCACCAGTTAAGATTCTTTAGCCAGACAGACAGCATTTCTAGATTTACTGAGTGCATTTATTTTTGTCCACAAGTAGTGCGTAAGATCATCTGCTAGAGTTTTCTATCAAACGAACGAGAGGTAAAAACATTAAAAAGTGCTCTTTGTTTAATTAAAAATATACTTTTTATTTCAAAAATAATAATGATAAATAAAAACGAAATATATTTACAAAAATAACAAGAGCAACTAATAAAAAACCGCGAACATTGGCGTTCTTCAGTCTCTACTGTATAATAAACTTTTTTTAATTAGTTTATGTGAATCCGAAGCATGTATTAAATCGTTGTGACTTAAATTTATAGGAAGACAGAATAGCAGAAAAAAATGAAGGAACAAGAATGAAGTGGTTGAGTATAAAAAGACATATAATTTCCTAGGGCTAAATGTTCAGTTATCGAACTACATATATGGGTGATGATAAGATTATTACTATATTATAATATTTTTTTTTTTAAGATTACATTATAAAGTTTTCTATATGAGTTGTGTATTGCGGAAGTTGAAGTTATTTTGAATTGATATCTCCCCTTTCATATGTCTATTGAATTAGCGCGGAGTGAAAGTATTGACCTCGGCAATCATTTTATGATTGAAAGACTACAGAAGGTTCTAGAAGATGTTTAATACAATACAAAAGAATATAAGTAATTATTTTTATAAAGTGGTACTGGTAATAAACAATTTAAATATCTATTCAAATTAACGAACATTTAAACATACAATAACATTTTTAGAAGTTAAAATATGTAATATTTCATACGTAGAAGAATCATATACCCTGTGAATGAATGACGGAATATTATTCACCTAAAAGGATTGGACACGATCTAGCAATGTTTTCGTCTGGGATTCTATCATGCTTGAAGCTTATCATAATATTAAAATGCGTAAGGCAGTGTTTTAAAAATGCCGTGCCGAGGTGGACTTTTGAACTGAACAGTGTTAGGAATTGATAATTTCAAGATCATTTAGTAATAGTATCACAATAACGGGGACATATAACAATGCGTGGAGACCAAAGAGATTAATTATTCAAATTTTCATAACGACAATTTTTTGATTTCTTGTCTGATACGTAAGGTTTTTTCCCCAATATAAAGTAGAATGGCGCTACTTTAGAAATATGATTTTGTTCATTCCATCATTTAATTTCGTCTAAATATGGTAAATGCAAAACAAAGAAAATAGTACCCAGGTTATTCCGTATCCTACAAATTTAATTAAAGATGCAGCACGCCATTTTTGCCAGCTTTATATTTTGTCCATATTGTGGGTAAAAATCATTAGTTAAAAAGAAATGATAAATTGCTACAGTGTCCACATTTACCTTTCCACTTAAATAAAAAATACTAGTTTCGACTAAAAAATTAATTATTATTAATAAATCAAAGTTAAACTTAGAGCTGCAGTAGTTTTCTAATCAAATATAATATTCACAACAAATTCTTAATTATTGAAAAAACCATTGTTCTCATAGTTTAATTGCCCTCGATTATTATTTACATTATTCACAAGACCGATAATGAATAATGATTGTCGCTTCCTAATCGAACCCACTTATTTAATTGTTCCTAAAACTCCATCGATAATGTTTAAGTTATGCAACAATCTTTTTAAATACCAAGATTACTACTCTTATTCTTTTAACTTGAATATTTCTTGATATTATTATTTATTATTTGCGAACTTTAGCCTTCTGATAATTAAGCTCTTAAGAAAGGTTGTTATTTTAGTCTAGCTTTTTATCTTTTTGTTATTTATTTTTCTATAAGTAGTCGGGAATTCACATAATTTCTCGAATTTGGCTATATAAACAGATTCTGAGTTTTGTATTAAATCCTGATTTGTATAATTTTAATAAAATTTGTTTAATCTAAAAAACTTTGGTGATAACAATTTTTAATTATAAGACAAAAGTATGATAGCTGAAAGGATACAAAATTTATGTTTGCACTTGCAAAATATAATGATGAATTTACATAAAATTAATGATACAATTTATGATTTGATGTGTGCAAAGTGCAAGTCCAATTTCATCTTTAATGTAATTATTATTTATTGAGGCTTTCGTTTTATACATACATATTAGAATGAGGTTTCGTTGTTGAAATAAGAATAAAGCAAAGATATAGATTAATAATGAAATTATATATTTTCATAAGATAGATTATGTTGTGATGTAATGATGAAAACTTGTGTATTTTATCAATGAATTATTAGATTTGCAATATTTGATCGTAGGTATCTCGCAGAGACACGGGCTTATCAAACAGTTCTCTTTCTTATCCTTATCATGATTCTTCTGTCTCAAGACTTATTGTCTACTTCTGAGCCACCAATCCTAGATAAGTATAATTTAAACACGAGCTCATTAAATTAAAGGATTGGCTGTAAAGGTATCAAGGTTGATTTCCTAAGCAAATATATATTTTTATTTTTTCAAAAATGCGTAATCCTATTTAAGTATTTTTTGATGATTGCATATTGTTTTGTGTAATTTTTATAGCTCAGAAATTCAAAATGGGAGTACTTGTTGCTGTTGTTGGTGCTGGAACTGCTGGGCTTTGTGCTGCTAAACATTTGTTACAAAATGGCATGGAACCGACCGTTTTTGAACAATCTAAAGAAATCGGTGGCACTTGGGTATACACAGATCAAATTGGAAAAGATGAATTTGGAATCGATGTACACACCAGCATGTACAAAGGACTACAGTAAGTTGAAAACAAATGAAAATGTAAATGTAGTGTAATGTAGTATATAGGAGGGAATTAACTAACTTAGGATATTACATCACCGGTACCTTATTTTCCGTGCCCGAATGTTAGTAAATTACATTGTTTATAGCAATTATTTCAGCAATGCACTGGTTTTTTCGTCGTCAAGTAATTGTGATTTTGTCGATCTTTTAGAGGTCTTAAAAATAAACTCCCGAGTTTCGACTTTGAGCCTCTTCTCTTCATTAATAGTATATACGATAAAAATTACTTTTATTGGGCTTTTGGTGTTTAAGTGACTTTAATTCTTTTAAAGTAGGCGAACCCTAAAATTTTTATTAATTATGAGAATCTGATTTAGAAAATATACATAGTAGATTTAAATTAAATGTATTAATCATTAAATATTATATCAGTGTTTCACCTGGATTGTGTATACAGTCAATAATTCGTTTTGCGTGACTTTCATTTTAATAAGCATCTTTTGTTATCTCCTTGTGGAACTTATCTTCTCATCTGATATGTACTGTCTAGGAATTCTATTTGTTTTGGCGGAGTGTTATCAATTTCATGCATTTAACTATCAGGCTTTATGTAAATTTATATATTTTAGTACAAATCTTCCAAAAGAAGTTATGGGTTATCCGGATTTCCCAATTCCTGATCAAGAAAAATCCTACATCCCGTCAGAAGATATGCTGAGGTTTTTGAATCTGTATGCGGAAGAGTTTAAAGTAAAAGAAAGAATCCTATTTCAACACTATGTAATACGAATCAGGCCAAGGGGAACTCAGTCTCAGTGGGAGGTAAATGAATAAAATTACATTTATTTATTTTTATAATTATATGAATCATACTCTATTTGTTTTGCGTAGATCATTGTAAAGGATCTTCCTAATGATAGAGTAAAAACTTACATATTTGATTATGTAATGGTTTGCAATGGGCATTATCACACCCCACATATTCCAACTTATCCAGGTCAAGATATCTTTAAGGGACGAATAATTCACAGCCATGATTATAGATGTCCCCAAGCTTTTAAAGGTATGTAAATATGACAATAATAATAATAATTAAATTAGCAAATAAATTGAAAAGATTCAAATATTAATTACTTTTAATTTGCAGATGAAACTGTTTTAGTAGTGGGAGCTGGACCTAGTGGGATGGATTTAGCTCTAGAGATATCTAAGCACGCTAAAAGAGTTACGTTAAGCCATCATATGACTGAAAAACCGAGAACCTCTTTTCCACCGAATGTAAACCAAAAGCCTGATATTTTTAAAATAACCGAAAATGGAGTACTTTTTGCTGACGACACACAGCAGGATTATTCATTAATTTTCTATTGTACTGGCTACAAATACTCTTTCCCTTTTCTTAGCGTAGATTGCGGATTGCACGTTGAAGACAATTTTGTTCGTCCGCTATTTAAACACTGTATAAATATTAATAATCCTACAATGGCTCTTATTGGCTTACCATTTTATGTCTGTGCTTCTCAAATGATGGATCTACAGGTTCGATTTGTTATGAGATATTTTTCAGGGCAGAAAAAATTACCCTCAGCAGATGAAATGTTAAAGGATACAGAAAAAGAAATGGAAGAGAGGTGGAAAAAAGGATATAAGAGGCGTCAAGCACATATGATGGGACCCGATCAGGTAATTTATATACATATGCAATTATAAAGGGAAACGTGGAATATTAATTTTACTTCAATATATCCAGGAAAAATACTATCGTGATCTATCGGAAACTGCAGGAATTGAAAACTTGAAGCCGGTTATGACGAAATTGCATAATGAAAGCAGTAAGCGTTTCTTGGATGATCTCGTTAACTTTCGCAAAGATGTCTTTAGAATTGTTGATGATGAAACTTTTATACAAATCAAATAAGTTTTTAATGTTATACGACAGCAAAGCACTTTTTTTTCGTAATGCAATTTTAAATTACCCTTTATCTGCAAAATCTGTTAGAAATCGTGAGAAACTAATTTTATTTTTATGATCATGTGAATAATTTTTATACAATGTCGTATAATCCATGTATCAAAACTGTAATTCCAATTTTTATTTTATTCTCAGATAATTAAAGAGAGGGGTTGTTTTCAATTTGACTGTTTTTATGCCACTTGAGGACATCAAGAACCTAAATATAACATTTTAACTCTATAGGGATGTCTTTAAAAAAGAAAATTAGTCCTAATTTTCAACGATGATTAACCGATTCGAAATCTGGAATTAGAATTTTTGGCGAAGGTGTTTAAGTGGGCGCCATAATTTTTTAAAGGCTTAATACAAAATAAAAAACGATGAATTACGATTAGATTTGACTGCAAGTGGTTTTAGCTTTACATATTTTTTAAGTTTAGCGGTCAATTGCTACCAACATTTGAAGAATAAATCACCAACAACGTAACGTCAGCTTGACAAGATAATGAGGTTGTGTCATTCTTGACGTAAATTAGTAATGAACTTGCCCAATAATCGAGCCGGATAAGCAGATTTTTACGTAGTTACATTAAACGCCTGATAATTGTGCTTACGGCACAAACGCGTAAAAATGTTCTCGTTCGGAATATCTAACAAATGGCAATATTTGAAAAGAAAGTAGAGCGTAAAGTTACTTTAGATGACACACAACAAATTAGTTGCGTTGTAGAAACAGCGCAGAAAGTTAATGATCATACGGTAAGAAATTTTGAGTAGGAAATTTGCTTTATGTCTCATTTAATTACTATTATCCAGGAATATGTACTAAGAATTCAACGAGGACCATCTAAAGAAAACTGCTGGAGGATTTTACGTCGCTACAATGACTTCGCCGAACTCAACAAAAAGTTGCAAATTTCAGGGATATCGTTGCCTATGCCTGGAAAAAAAGTTATTGGTAACATGCGTCCAGATTTTATAGCTGAAAGGCGACAAGCTCTCCAGAAGTATATAAACGCAGTCCTAATGAATCCCATATTAGCTTCGTCATTACCCACCAAGAAGTTTGTCGATCCAGACAGTTACTCATCGCCCTTCCATGGTAAGTTTGTTTGTCTAGAGATAAGCTAAATAAACACTAAACTTAAAACTAAGATAAAAATGCAAAAGTCGATATTTTAAGACATCCAAACGTTCAAATTTTAGTACATATATGTTTTCTACGGTCTACCAAAGCAAGAACTTAAATATCGAATTTATTGAATTTAATCTAACAATAAGGCCAGCAAGCAGCATATTTGAAAAATTATTATTGCAATCTACCCAAATAAGTTTTCAAGAAATTTGGTTGCAACATTTTTATCTGCCAGGCTAGAGATAAGACTGCTTATTTTGAAAGCTATTTATAAGACACCTATCGACATTTCAACTACTAAGACCTCACATGCTTATAATAAAACGAGCCAGTTTTGTAATGAACAAATAAAATATATTAACTGCTCATATCAGTTACTCAATAAAAATGTTTTGTTGGCACTTAATACAAAAGTCTGTCACACTTCTACAGCACTCTACAGGTAGGGAGTTAAAAATAAAATAATATGTATGGTATAACTTATAAGCAAATGAAGTTAGTTTGAAGGAGATGCTTCAAGATAATAAGGGATATACTTTCCATGAGGAGCAAATTTATACCGGAATTTCGAACAAATTATCTTATATTACGGAAATTGAAGTTACAGTCACAGACAGACTTAAGAAATAAAAATTAAAAATGTTATGAGGTCAAAGAATAAGAGAACCAATAAAAATGGAACAAAGATGAAAACCAGCGCATTTTCTTCGCACGTTAATAGAATGCGACCTTAGAACATAAAAGCTACACACATAAGCATACATATGTACATACAAATATGGTACCAAAAGCATACTAAAGTTGCCAAAAGCCTATCTACATTGGTTTTTTAGCTTATAATAGGAAGGAAATTCCACGAACAGTTAGTTTAAAAACAGATTGCCCAAAAATGTGTGGACGCATTCAGGAATAAGGAGTAAGTGCTAAGGTGAAAATATTTTAAGCTTATTTATTATCTCTGATGAATTTTGTTTGAAATAGGGTGCAGGCACCACACACACAAAAATCGTAAAATTCTCTGCAATCGTGTTCAGCACTTGTTACTTTCTACTTATTTCAATACAAACTACCAAAAACACATAATTGTATTCGGCTGACTTTTGTTACTATGTCATTACTTTATGCCTTGTACTTTAAACAGATCAGGCCCTTCAAAATGCGTCCCTATGTCTGCGAACTGAGGGACTATATGTACTTGGGCAATCGTTGGGCGCCATTGGTTGGAGGCTTAGAAAACACTACTTCAAAGTTTTACCGAAATCACCGGGACAATCAGGAAGCAAACATCTTGTTAAATCGGGATCCCAGTCCCATCAAAGCAAACTTTCGAATAATGGTAACATATCTACTGAAAGTAGTAACACTTCAAATGAGTTTGTTTTGACATGGATTGAATATGGACCCGATAAATTTATTGATGACAAGGAGATCACGGGTATTTTTAAAAGTTTGGCTGCAATACAGCATCCTTACATAGAACCAGTACAGTACATTGCGACAAATGAAAGTGGTGCTCTTGTAATTAGGAAGTAATTCCACTTAAAAATTAATTCACTTTTTGGGTTTTAATCGAGTTTTTGTTTAGATTTTATAAGAATGGTAGTCTAAAAGATATTCTGTGCATGTCAACGCCAAAGAACCCTTTTCTTAGTAAGTATGGAAACCCAAAAGGTCGGACGGCTCTCTCACTAAAACAGGTTGCAAGTTACGGCCGGCAAATATTGGAGGCTTTAAGGTTCCTGCATTCGAAAGGGATGCCGTTTGGTAATATTTTTCAAAAAATACTGGGGTTTTTTTATTTTTCATACGCTCGACATTTAAAGGTCATCTTCACTCCGGAAATGTCGTGATTGTAGACGATGTTGTCCGCCTATTGGATATTGAAAATTTTGTATTAGGTGTGCCAGCATTTTACAGGCCATTTTTTGTGCAGCATAGTAAGATACACACGGCTGAGACTATTGATGTCTACTGCTTTGGACACGTTTTATTCGAAATGAGTATGGGCTACCCTATGCAAGAATCCGTGGCTCGTCAAATAACAGATTGTCCTGAAGATTTGAGTATGTTTCGAAATATTTGTTTGTAATAAAAAGGAATATTAATGATTTTGCAATTTTTAGAAAATTTATTAGAGTCGATACTGTCTAAAGACGCTTGTAGAGCTGGTTTGCCAACGTTGGATCAACTTGCTGAACATAGATTTTTTGCGGCACATTCTAGTCCTCAGGAAGGTCAAGGATTAAACGAAGCGCTAAATAAAGCTCATTTTAAACTATCGACAAATGCCAAAGAACAAATAAAAGTTGCGGTTCAAAAGAATGAAACGAGACTACGAGACGAACAAAAATCTGTAAAATGGTGTTTCAGTTTAAAACGAGAGATATTCTAATTGTAATAATTTTAGGTTAAAAATCAAAAGCGGCTGGTCAGAGTGCAAGAATTGATGAGCTCTGAGGAGGAAAAGCGGAAATTCAAGCAAAAAGCAGTGAGTATTACATCATTTTTGCTTTTTTTTATTTGTTATGATATTTTTTAAAACCGTATTTGAGGGGTTACATCTTTAACTCAAGATAAATGAGGTGAATTTCAACATTTTCTTTTTAACAACTAGTTCTATAGTTAAAAAATTTATTTAAGAAGGCAATTACAAAGCTTCAATTATGTACAAGATTTTTTTTAAGTGTACAACGTTTTGTTAAATATTTGAAAAAGATGTGGGTAACCTCTTAAGTAAATTAGAATACATATTTTGGGCCAGTTTTAAAATATTTGTAAATTTTCTTTTTAAACAGAAACTGGAACACAAGCAATCTAAGCTGAAGCAGCAGAATTCACTGCAAATGCAGAATGGTCCTGCTCCACCAACTTCACCACTAAATAGGTCGGAGAGCGTATTAAGTGTTAATGCTTCCCACGAAACAATTCCAACTTTACCAATGTCATCCAACAATAGCTGTAAGTAAATGAGCAAAATTTTCATTAAGAAAATAACTAAAAAATTATGTATTAGCTTCTCCATTGCCACCACTTCAGTTTCCAGCAACTCTTCCAGGGTCGTCAGGAATTTCTGTATCTACAGACGAACCAGATGAAAGCAGGTCTGCACTCCTTGAGTCTATTTGCAGATTTAATCGGGGTTCACTGCGGAAAGTACGATCCAACGACTGAAATCCGCATTACTTCAGAACATAAAAATAAAAATTTAACAGAATTTGGACCAAATTACAAATCGTGTTTAGTGCGTATGAATGTGCAGCTAGAATCACTTCTAAATAATGAAAGTGACAAAACTAAAATCACCACACAATTTTCTACAACTACTAATTCGATAATGATATATAATTATGTATTCCTGATTATAGTAATCAAGCACGCCAGGAAGTTGTGTTTAAGAAAATATGTATTAAAATACGCATTCCAATTATCCTTTAGCGCGGATTAGTTGGATTTTAAGGGCACTATACACGCAATTTGAATAACCAGTAATCTGTAGTAAATGTCGTATGTATTTTGTGTCGTAATATTTGTTCTTAGAAAGAAACGTTTAAATGTAAAACTTTAAGTCTGTTGGACAAAAGTCTGAACACTATGAAAATATTCATCATTAAAAGAAGTCATACGCACGGCTTTTTACTCTTTGTAACTTGTTATTTTGTTCTTATGTTGCTCGTTTTGTATTTTTGTAATATTTCAATGTAATTTTAATTTTGCCTAATGACACTAAACATTTTTAGAAAACTGTATTGGAAATGATGCCAATAAAACCTGAATAGAATCAGTCTAAATGTTGCAAAAATCTTGTTTTCTTTATTAATCGAAATAAGTGTTGAGTTCATAAAATGCGGGAATACAAGGAGAAAAATTGCTTGAGTTACAAAAAACAATGCTACTTGAAGTCCTTGTTTTTTCCACATTTGATACGAATAAAAAGCTATTTAATTTTGCTACTGATGATTTTATCTTTGTTGAAATAAATCAAAAGGCTTGTTATGGCAGGATATAAAATACTAGATACCACTTGTGTTTGAAATTAACGCAGATTAGAATATTTAACAATTTGCAAGATTTAACAAAAAAAAATCGAGCTTCTTCAATTAAGAGGTTTATTCTTAAACCATCTTCGGACTATTGATAGATATGTATATTTTAAAGTTTTATTTACCTAGTTATATTATATGAATAAGTTTTTATTCATTGACTAAATAAACCAATTGTAGAGTTTCGAGAGATAGAAGCTCCACTCCAAGATATACCTCTGTCGAAAAGGTTGGTCATATATACTAATGGTAAACTAGGACTAGAAAGTAAAAATATCCTGTAACTCGATGAGTTAGGCAATGATTTCGTAGCCTCCCGGACAAATGTATTACATTAGTTAGGTCTATTATATAGTGAAGCTGCATGGAATAGTCTAGTGAAGCAGCCATTTAGGATATTTTCGTCTGAACATAAAAAGAATATTCCAAACATTTTTGTAACGAATTGGCATCAAGAACACATCACTAATTGCAGATAACAAAGTGGTTATTTGAATACACTCATGGAAAAAAGCAAGCTAAGTATGATTAATCATTGATTTATTAATTGTCACTGCAGTTCCTTCTTTTTTATTCTTCTTTAGTTTCTTATTACTTATATTTTGTAGAAAGACGTAAATATAAATATATCAAACATGATGTCCAAAAGGCGAATAAGCGCTCTTTCAAAGGTAATTAATATACCATTCGATAATCTTTTTCAGTGTCCCAGTGTTTTATTATTATCAGTAGCCAGAAGTAATTGGGCTGTTGGCTTCATATTGTTTTATCATCTTGACGAAGAAACTTTGTTTTCTAATTAGAAAATCTATTCTTAATAACAAATTTTTACTGCTCGAAGAAATCAAAAAATAATAATTACAGACTTAAATTATGAGTTAATTCACAAACATTTACAACAAAAAATGGGAAGAATGACACGAAAACCTTCCTTGGTGAAATAATTTTTTCCTAAATTCTTAATTATCCATACCTATTCTGCACTACGAATTATAACAACTTTGTTGGCTTGCGCTTGCATAATCTATTGAAAATAAATATTATTTTTCAAAATATTTCACTTACCTTGACTTTTGGATATTCACATATTCATTCATATTCTGCTTCTAAGTTTTCATGGAAGAAAAGGTAAACAAATTTTGGTTGCGTGGATGGGTAGATAAAAAAGCAGACACGCGAAAAGTTTTATAATTTTTCCTTAAATTATTTAATTTGCACAGTTTTTAAAGTTCTACATACAAATATCTAGTTCGTATATTGATTAAACAACTCTACAAGCATTCAAAATCCCACAAAACGTATTTACAGTGAAAAGAGAATGTTCGTTCCCATAGTATCTTAAAATTAGTTTTCATTTAGTCAATAAATACCAGTTAATAACAGAAATGTTTGTATGCCAGGCATCCAATATGAGTAGGGTCGCCCTGCAGCGCACTAGCGGGGATAAGAGGGTAAGTCTGTGGACTTTGGTTCCCAAAAAATTTGGCTCAGTTGTTTAAAACATGCAGCCCGTGGTTCGTTACATGCCCACCTATCGGCTGGAATCGAAAAACCCCTTTAACCGAGAATATGCGGAGAAAACTATCAAGGATATTATGAGTCAAGTCCTCAACAACTTCGTTTTTACCTCAAAAAAAGCACAGTCCCTCTGCAAAAATATAAGTGAAGAAATAAAATATCGAATGAAAATTAGAAGTTTCGACAGGTATTTTGCTGGTATAAAAAAATCACTCATTTAGCAGAGATGTTCAATTTCTAAGGTATAAGTACGTGTGTGTTGTGACCATTGGAGAAAAGTTCATGCAAGGATTTAATTTGCGGACAACGTATCTGTGGGACGCCCAGAAGGACGGGTTCGTTTCCCATGTTCTCGACACTCCCAATTTCTTCGCAATTGCAACTTTATATTACATTTACTACGACTGAGGTAAGAGAACGATGTCCTAAAACTAAACTTTGATTATTGTGATTTCTTTACATGTTCAATAAAAATTAGTGGCTATTTTATTTTTTCGGGAACTTACAAGTGACATGAATTCTTTGTCTTAAATTATTAAATATTAGAAAACTATAATAAATAGTAATAATTTCGAAATTATGATTAATTAAAATTGTTTCTTTTTCGGAGTATTTCTTGTATTTATTAGAGGAATAGAGGACACATGCTTTAAATTATGAATTTAATTCGCACATAAAAGTTATCAACAAATAGTATTTCTTTATTTATATGTAAAAAAACTTAAAGATATGTATGTCTTTAATTAGTAATAAAATGACCATGTGTATTTTAAAAAAAGGAGTTGTTTTGTCTTGTATTCTCTAAATTTTCTGAAATTTTTTCAATTACATATTTATAAAAATAAGATAAGTTTTCTTTCTTGCAATCAATTTATTTTATTAAAAGGTTTTTTGACTAAAACTACATATGTATATGTATAGATTTTATTATGTAATGTAATTATGTATAAAGTATTTATTTCAAATATATTTGTTTATAGGCTGTCCCATAAGTAATATTTTACTGGGCTACCATTGCACATTGTATTTACAAATATCCACTTAATGGAGATTTCAGGAAGATGCAACACTTTCTAGTTCTTTCTTTAAAAAAACAATTATTGCTATTTTTATGCTAACGGGGATGATTCTAATTTTATCTATCTCGAAAATTATGAGACTTTTACTAGAGTATTTTTTTTGTCTGGTAGGTCTTCAATATTAGCTTAAGCTTGTCGTGGTTACAAGATATCCTATATACAAAAGTTATATCTAAAGTGTTCTTAAATATTTAAATAAGATGCTCCTTTTAAGGAAAGAACTGGCCGGCCTGGTCAGAAAAAGAGTTTTTTGGTTGGTATTTACGATAAGATTGCTTTTTCTCATTTATCTTTAAATATTAGGTGCGCCTTTGTGCTGGTGCGAATACATTTTTGTAGTACTACATAATATTATATGTAAATATAAGTTCTTTTTACCAGGCTAAACAGACAGAACCAAAAACAAATTCTCTGTGTAATCGCAATGTACATATGTACTATGTAGGTATGTAAGTCATTTCAAATGTTGCAGGTAGATAACGTAGGTTTCAGTTAAACCGGCAATTCGCAGTTTACGTCAAAGTGTTAATTAATCTAAAATCTAAAGCAGAGCATAACAACAAGAGTTGCTAACATTGGATGAACTGCAGTTATTCTTTGTAAGTATATGTAAATAAAATATGTATATTTATTATTATTTAAATTTAAATATCTTATTTACTTTAGTTTTGATTCTAAATTCATAAGTGTAAAAAGTTTTAAATTGTATTTCTTCTAGTCATTTAGGAAAAAATTTCATTTGGTCGTCTTTTTTTGGAATTTTAACATAAAATATCACCAAGTTGTTTTCTTAAAGGTATATAATTATTATTAACTTTATTTTAATATGTAAAAATGGATGGGGATCGTTGGGCAAAAATATTCAATGCGCTGTGCGAAAATAAATCTTTAAAAATATTCCGAAATGCCACATTTCCCAAGTATTATAATATGTACATACATATGTATGTATATGTAATTCATGAAACATTTTCTATGACATAGAATTAATTCAATTTATCTCACAAAATAGCTTAAAATAATAAATAACGTACAAGTTTATTATTTTAAAGAGTTATTTTTTTTTTTTTTGCAAGATAATAGGTAGGTACACAGATCGAAGGTAAAAACCGCATTATTTTAAACTTTTTCGAATGCAAGGCCTATCAGAACTTTACGAGTTCCGAGTAGTAGATTAGATGATTTCCGATTAAAAATTTTAACAACATTATTCTTGTAGGTATGTATGTATATTTAACACTAATCTTTAGCAAAAGCAGCCACAACAAATTAGATTATTTTGACTCAAAAAAGTCAACACTTTTTTGGAAGTAGTAAAGGACTTAGTACTCTCATGAGAAAAACAAACTAAGTAACGTACACATGTAGGTATCGCGCCAAAGAAGGCTCATTATAAGAGGAGCAAAGACCCAAAAAGTTCGCTCCTATCTGTGCATGCAATTTGTGCATATTTGCAGAGAAATTAACACGGCTCTTATTGCATAATATGTTATTTTCGTTAACTGAAATTCATTCATGAGACAATAATTTTGAGTAACGTATAGCAACTGAAACTGCGAAACACAGCGGAGGAGGCACTTGAAAAGAAAATCGTTTCCGCTAAATACACCTGACGCTGCAAGCGGGGAGGCATTTAATTCAGCTCTATCGCATATAAAAAAATGCTAATCGAACAGGTGGAAAAGGTACGGGGCGGCGGCGCCCCACTCAATAAAATTCACTTTGCTCAAGCAACTCGCTCGTTGTTGGTGTGGTCACAAAAGTTGGCGTGCTGGCGAAGATGGAGTGACCAAGTTTAGCTTTCGGAATCATCAATAAAGTAGTAAAGTGCGTCTCGTCGACACAGAAAGAATGTGGACGGTCCGCGCCCGTGTCTGGTGAAAAAAACGTTTAGAGTCGAGTCGGCTGTGTTTCTGGTGCTAGTGTTTTAGAAGCTTTTCAATTGACTTCTTAAGAAAGTGAAGCAGTTCCGACCGTTAATTCGTTTTTGGTTAAACGAAAGCATTCACTACTTTCCCCGCCATCAATCCTCCAAGGTTAGAAAAGATTTACTTCGGTATAGTTATTACTCAAAGAAATATCAATTAAGCGTTTTAAAACAGTGAAAAATATCTGTGGTTAATTGACCTACATAGTTGGAAAATTTATGTGGAACGCCATAAAAGATAGGCTTGTGTGTCTGTCTATCATATAAGCGATTGGGCGTCCTTTTGCGAAAAGTTGGAAGTTGGAATGAAGGCCACAAATCAGAATGTAAACAGGTTTTTACGATCACATCATGATCGCAACGCAAACCATTCAATTGTCGTGATTCTTGACGTGGAATTCCCCAGTGCCTGATGTCGGAATTCCGTCCCAAAACCTCTGATTCATTTAATTAAACCGGTTTTCGTTTGAGTTGCGCGCCATAGACTTTAATTCTTGTTTATGCTCCGAACTTTTACTTGAATACCAGTCCTATGGAAAATGAAATCGCAAGCTGACGATGATGACGACGACGACGACGACGACGCTAAATCCAAGCGCAAACGCGGTTTTGCCTAACAATATTGAGATTTCAAGTTAATGAAGAAGTGAAAAGAGGCTGTGCAGGGGATTGTTGTTATGCTTCGCTTATTTACTTCACTTTCGTCTTAGAGTCCAAACAAACTCTAAGGTCACAGTACGCTGACTGAAGAAAACATTGGGCACGCTCACAGAAACCGAGATACTGCAAAATTGCAATTTATATTGAGGTACATGGTGAAAGTGAAATTTCAGATGCTCATTTGCTGCAACCGTTAAGTTACCTATTTCAATAGTAACCGCAAAGCCGGCTTAACCGCTTCTTACGTTACAGACTAAAATTTTTTAAGGTGTAACTAAAGCACACGTTAGTTTAAAAGTAACTGACTTTGATCAGTGTCAAAAAACTGGAAGTCTATATTATTAGTAACCTTGAAAATGCTCGTTATTTTGAAAAACCGAAACCGGAAAACAAAACAAAAAACGTTTTTCGTCTTTGATTACAAAAATCATTCGTTCAGTAATTGCAAATAGTAGTGCAATTAATTGCTTACGACGGATTTTTTAAGACGCCAACTGCGAGCATGTTTAGATCATGTGCAGCGATTTAATAATTTAAGGTTACAGAATTTAATTAACCACAACAAACTTGAATCTATTAATAAAATTCCATAGATAGCTTAAATCGCAGTACGAGGAGAAGAAAATGTTAAAAGATTTTTATATAATTTTGCAGTTTCAAGTATAATATTTCAACAGTTTTGTAGAATTTAACTTCTTCAAGGATACCGTCGCATACATACATATGTTAGTATTATGACGGTTAGTTTTTCTTTTAATTTAAAATTATTCTTACTGAAAAAAATATTAAAATTTGTTAAAGAACAGTTTTACTACATAAATTTTCCAACAGCTAAAACAAAAATAGTATAATTATATCGTATATAATTTTCCTAATTTGTTCTTGATATGAGATAAATAAAAACAAGGAATTAAATTATTCTTTCCCTTTTTAAATAGGTTAAGTCATGTTATTTGTTGGTACCAAGAAATGTTGGAATATAATTTCTCGTCAAATATTCTCTTTCAATTTAATTATAGCCTTCAGAGAATGGGCGCGAATAACTCGACTAGATCTTTTGATGCGAAATATAGAAGCTTTATGAATAGCTGAAAAATAATGCCTCAATGACTAGAAATAATTCACTTTTCACATGTAATGAGATGTTTTCCAAGAAAACTGCAGCTATAATACTTAATTAATGCGAATTTACACAAAACACAACTCACATAGTTCCTAGAAGATAAGACTTGCAGGTCAGTCATAATACTCAGTTTTTGATCGACTAACACTACAATGTTTTTTTAATTGCTTTTTTAATAGAGTTTAAATTAATACGCCTCGTGGCTTGAAATACCCATTGTTACTTAGATGACAAATTTAATGTATTATTATATTTATTTTGCAAATAGCAATTAATAATTTTAGCATGTGACCTGATAGCTTTTTTTCTCAGACTTTCATTTGAGTTAACGCGTTGCTTTAATTCTTTATAAATTTTCAAAAATTAGCCAAATATACAATGAAGCTGTCGAACCCAAAATAAAAATACGTTTTACAAAAAGGAGCTAAGAATGGTTTGGTAATAAGAAAAGTTATAAATTGCTATACAACATATACGCTTGCACCAGCTTGCTTCTTGATTCGAGACAATTGCGAGAGGCAAGCAAGGAACCTTTAAATATAAGTAATTTAAAACATAAATGTTCCTTTTCTATATTTTTAAACGCTTTTTATTTAACTTGGGTTATATAGGTCAAATCTTGCAATACAAAATTTGTAGGTATACATACTTCCATCTTACCAAAAGTTATAAAACTTTGCACAATATGGATGAAGTGTTAAGGCGTTTCCTAAATTTTTTTTTTATTTAAACTTATTTATATTTTTATTTGCTTAATATAATCATATGCAGATAAAATTCTAAACAAATATTTGAACTATTGGTGTTTACATACATATGTACATATTACGACAGCTCAGTCGAGTCCAAGAAGTGCACATTTGAGGCTCTGATTACAACTTAAATTAAGTATGCAATGATCCGCAGGCAAGGCATTTTTTTTATAAAGAAAAGTAAGGCATCGTATATAGCACACATGTAGGTATATACTGCTATTCGAGTCTAAAAACGACTTATTGGCAAATTCTAGAAAAGAGCCCCAGGCTGAACTCTTTGCAATTTTTCAAACCACGTATATAAAGACGAAAGTAGAATATGGAAGTGAAATATAAATTGCAGAAATAAAATGTAGCGATCTGCATATAAACATGAACAATCATTATCGAAATTTGCATATAATTAATTTGGTGCTTAAACGCGGGGAATCACATCATTGCTGCGGCTTTTAGTATTGACTATTGGCAAGTTTTAAGACGAGATCAAAAAACAGCACCGTTTCTTATTCCAATCACGTTGCCACTTCGGTGAAGTAAAGTAACAAAACGAGGCATACTAATCGTGAAGCAAGAAAAACTGAAAAAATGCAACAACCTCTTACATCATATATAATTGTGCCAAGTAAACTTGAAATAATCGAAAGTAACCCTTTTTATCTCAAGTTCATCGTGCTTAATAATTAAAATATTTATTTTATTATGTTTTAATTTAATTAAAAAACTTATATAGGAAGTGTAATACATAAAAAGTATATTCTTGGCTAAAAATACATCTATTATATATATGTATAATACATATAATTAATATAATACAATAATAATCTAGAATTATTATAAAAAAAATGCATTTTTCGAACAGGCATTTTTATTTTTTTCTGAAACGAGCTTTATAATTAATTACGTATGAAATTTTTGAGGATTTTGCAATTTTCAAATGTTATTTTAAAAATTTTAACCATTAATAGAATACAAGCTAAAGTAAGAAAGTGTTTCAAAATTCTATGGAGAAATATATAATTCGCACTTTTTCTATTTGGTATTTGGTTATTCCCAAAAAAGTAAAGAACTAACTTTTTTGGGAATAACCAAACACCTGTCACATTAAGCAGATTAACATAAAACCAAAACGATAAAGAAATATCTCGAGTCATATAACATAACACACAACTACATAGGTATTTTAAATATTTTGAATTTATTTTATACATACATACACTGCTTGATTCTTTAATTAAATAAACTTAAGTACCATGAGTTTACTTTTGCCTTAACGAAATAAATCACCATAGTCTTAGTTTTATTAATGGGTATGAATTTTATCGTTTTTATTTAGTTTGTTTTGAATTTTTATCAGCAGACACCAAATTAAATAGCCTGTAAAAACCCATTGCTCGTGCCAAGTCAATCAGCACTTCCTCACCGGCTCTTTTTTGGGAATTAACGTTAGATAATATTTATCTCTCCAAGAATGAATATTTTTTTTATTCTTAGCTTGTTCCCATTTAAAATACAATTAGTAGAATTAGCAATTTGTCTTTTTTTTTTGCTATCAGTAATAAGAATTAGAAATCAAACCAATCAATCTACGTGTTTATCTTTTGTCTCGTGCTTATCGCCGTACACGTGAAGAGTGTATTCAAGAGTGCAATAAACTATTTTTGTAGTCCTACAATTAAACATGCATTCATAGATCCATAAAGTGTGTAATTTCCCCGTATCATTAGATAACTTTCACTAGATTTTACTTGATTTCCTTGTCTACTCTAGATAATAAAATAATTTGGGTATTTCCAGCCAGGTTCATGCCGAGTGATTCATGAAATTGCCGAGAGTCACTGAATAGTGGAGCAATTCCCATTTTGCATTGTTCAAATTCGCACATTGTCTGAGTAGCAACGCCTTATCTTTATCTGAGGAATATAAACTTTAAAGAATGCTTGCGCTAAGTTGTCGGAGTCATACATAAGATTTTACATTTACCTTCGGTTGACTTCCGACAAAAACGTATTTCTTCCCGCACTTGAAGGTCAATTAGTTGCACTATGCGTCAGAGATCCGATTTTTTTTTCGTTTTTACTTAATCAGTGCTTACTCTGTATGTGATAACTCATTTTTTTCTTGTAAATTTGTAAAGAAAAGTTATAAATAATTTGTTGGCGTTGCGCACAAACAATTGGTAAATTGAATTTTTTGTATTTTTGTTTTATATTGATTATTGAAGTAAGGAAATGAAATATTTATACAAAAGGTAAAATATTCTTTAGTAACAATTATATATTTACTTTTATTGAATGTAATTGCAAAATTTTTTTAAATCAATAAACCGTTTTCTTAACCAGTGAATAAATATACCTATTATTTAATTCACTCGTAAACAAAATTGTTTCCTCTTTTGTTTTGTTTCATGAGCACGTATTCAGCATTTAAAGCGCTGATAAAAAATGAACGTGTCTAAAACGATTTAAGATTGACGAGTAAGTCCTTGTGGTCACTTAAACTTTTGGACATTTATTTTTTAATCTTTAATTTGGTTTTGAAAAAATTAGGGGCACTCATTGATATACAAAATGAGTACCTACTTCATATTGTATTGTATCTGAAGAAGGTACTCAGATTCAATAAATACGAGCCGCTTTAGAAGAAATATGTAATATATTTCAGTTCCTTAAAATGTGGTGAGTTATTCGATACGTGAAAATATTGTTGAAATTTTAAATACAGATAGATATACTGTAAAAATAGGTTAACGATATTTTTTGAGATGTATTAAAGCCCAGTCTTCTTAGGGTTCCGTTAAACCGTAAGCGAAGAAGTCGATGAATACGAAAATAAAGCTGCAAACAAACATAATAAATTCGTGAATAGTGATAAAAATAAATGAATAATGATAATTATAGTTGTGATATGAACAAATTGGTAACAAGAAAGTGTGTGTGTTGTTATTTGAACAAAACAAAATAGTTTTATACCATTTGCATTTATTAGTTTTCTGCCCGAAACTGCGTCTGCATGGACTTCGAAATAATAGAAATATAATAGAGGTAAAATACTGGATAAAAGGAAGCCCCATATAGATTTTCATCCCTTATTTTACCCCTTTAGGGGGTGATTTTTCATAATGTTAAAACGCGTCGTTTTAAATTTCCAACCAAACGGCCAAATACTATATTTCATGGTTTCAACTACAAAAATAATGGAAATTCTATACAAACTTTCATTCCATGTTTTACCCCCTAACGTTAAACGTCACGCTGTTATGTAGTAAAACAGACCGGACGTTTAACGCGTTAAGGAATGAAGTTTCAAAAATCCTTAAATACATACACCTTCTTTAATATTTAACCTAAAGGCCAAATACCAATTTTCATGGATTTAAAATGACGGATTTTCATAAAAAATTAATAAGGTAATTACGTAAAACTCTTTCTTAGTGGGTGCTTATGTTACAAAAGAAACCTGCTTACCAAATTTCATGTAATTAGCTTCAGTGATTTCGGCTGGGCGTTGATGAATCAGTTAATCGTTACTCACTCAGTCAGTCATTCAGGAAATGTTCTTTTACATGTATAGATCATATGTATGTTATGTATATCAATGTAGTCCTGATTTTACATTTATTTTTCACAATTTTCGTTACCTATATCTGCGATTTTATCGTGGAATTTCAAAACACGAAAGAGCTTCTGTTTCCTATCAAACTAAATATACATATCTTAGATATTAAAAAATTGAACTTCGTTACGTTAATTCGTTTTGTTATAAAAATATGGCGAAATTTGAAATATAATTCTCAAAAGTTATATTATCTACATATTTTCGTATTTCGTCTCTTATTGTATTTTTATGGTTCGGATAAGGGAAACTCATACAGCTATTTCTGAGTATTTTAGCGTGCATAACAAAAAAATCATAATAAGTATCTGTGGATCTATTGGGAGAATATAGTTCAATGCAAATTTTTTGTTTTCGATTTCGATATGCCTGTTTAAAACAAACAAACTCATATGAGACTTCCTCAATCGCTTCAAAAATAAATATGCGAGATTAAATACACAAAACTTATAACGCAAAACAGGAAAATTCCAATGTCTTCCTCTCAGAAACCAAGTTCACAAACTGTAATGTTTTAATTATTAGGCCATAATGAGCCCATTCAATCAATAAATCAATAATGTCATAAATTAATGTTTTATTGTTGTGTCCTGGGGTCCTGGCAACTGTCTTTTAAGCACATTAAAATTAAATGTTTGTGTATCAGATGCTCCGTCAACCGCAGGATTGGAATTTGCACGGCTTAACTTAATTTTTTCTTTAAATTCAACTGCATTTAAAATATGAACCTTAAATTAAAAAAGTTTCATTCAAGACAGTTGTATAGTTATAATAAAAAAATAGATAAAGCATCTTACACTAGTACTAGACTCTCCCATGAAATATCCCGCTAATCATTTCATCAATTTCAATTTTTTATAGAATAAACAGTCGAAAACTTAACTGACTACGATAAATATGTAGACAAAACAGCGACGTGAATAACTTTTCATCATGATACGGGAACTATAACGGTTTGTTTGCTTTATTCATTCATTCATTACGACGCGTTTATTAATGGAATACCTACACAAATATAAATTTTAATCAATCATGGTAACTTACAATTTTTTTTCTCCTGAATAAACTAAGCCGCAAGGGTATCTATCATTAATTTTCATTATATTTAGTAAAAGATATTAAAATCTGTTCACGTTAACTTTTGTCGGTTATAATTCTTCAAATTGAGAACACAAAAATGCAAAAATAGTCCGAACACTAACAATGAGTCATATACAAAAAAATTCGGCAACCTTAATTGAATAATCAATAGCCGTCTTATGCATAATTAACTCTGTGTGAAAGATAAACTCGGTCTTGCAGCGAGGAAAGTGTTACGGGTCAATAAACCTTTGGTAGTAACATGGTGTGCCACATTTACCGAATATTTTGTATAAATATGGGCACGATTTGGTGAAAAGGACTCGTGATTCGTTTATTTAACTGCTATTTACTTACCTATATCATTCACGCTAATTGAGGTCGAAATCGGAATTTCAGGTTAATGATTAAAGGAAGAAATTTTTCTTGTTTAGATTTATTTAGCAGATACTTAAGTTAAGTTGATTATGTACTTTCATTAGATACATATATACGGAAGGTGAAGAATGAAGGTTTAATTCCTCATAATTACGGTTATTGAGAATTTATTGCTGCTATTAACACAGATAGCTTCAATATGCACTAATCATCATCATGTTGATTTATTCCGATCTATGAAGTCGTCACATTGTAATAAATATAACTTTACTGCGTCATACAAATATATAAATATAACATGAGATCAAAATTCACCTACAAAATAATAAAACTGAGTGAGTTAAAAGTATTGAATAAATTGGCGGAATGTACATATATGCATATGTATAGTATGTTTCAGTAGAATTTTCATTACGATGATAGAACTCGTAGAATGAAAAGTTCGTTAACAAACATTCTAATTGATTCGAAAAGTGGAACAATTTTTCCTTAATTTAATCTCTTTGTTGTCCTATCAATTTATGGGACATGTTTATTTTTAGTTCTATAGTTATAAATGTTACTTCATATTTAATTAATTTTGTCAATATCATTCCTATAGCTCAAACATGATTTTACGGAGTAGAATCATCCTGTTAATCGTGACAGTGCTAAACATTTGGCAACTCACAGAAACGTACCCCTCGGGTGCTCCAGAATCAGTATGCGAAACGATGCTACCCTTTCATGGAGGTGGAATCCCTCCGATGTCGTCTCCATCACCCTTCCGAGTGGAGCCTTCCACTTCCGTCATAGGGCAAGGAGAACCGCTGCGAGTTGAAATTTTAGGAACACCGTCAGCATTAACTTTTGGTGGTTTTATGTTGCAAGCACGAAGCTTAGACCCTCCTTATCAAGTGGTAAATTTGCATATTGATTGCATTCCCAACAGAATCTTTAGAGGTATATTTAATTTCAGGTTGGCCAATTCGCTCCACATGCACTAGGGCTTTCAAAACATATGAACTGCAACGGCCCACAAACTTCAATTACGCACAGCAGCTCGAGCCCCAAGCCAGGAATCACTTTGGAGTGGCAGGCTCCTGTAGATTTTCTTGGCAGAATAATTTTCAAGTGAGTCTGATAAAAATGAGTTGTGAATGGTTAAAACTTTACTCATTATTACTCATCATTACTTGGAATGATTTTGATTTTATGAGTATGCCCGTGTAAAACTTACTAATGGTGAAGCACCAGTTTCATTATTGGTAATATAATTAATTCAATTTTTACCAAATTACCTATAATGGAACTGTGATGGAAATAATTGTCTGAAAGTCTTGTAGTTATAAATTAACTTACGTACTTCCTTTTCAGTGCAACAATAGCTCAACAATACGATAAATTCTGGGTTGGTGTACCATCTAACGAGGTGAACGTAGTCAGGAGGGAAGCAGCACCTCCCCCAGGAATATCTACAACTCGAACTCCCCTTACATCTACAGTGCCAGTGTTTATACCAGAGCGAATTCCAAAAGTGATACAAAGATTTATTTTATTACATTGTGTATTAAATTAAAATAAAAATTATTCCACAGGTGGCGGAAATCGATCCCTTTTATGATGGGTGTGGATTAGATAAAACCTGCTTCGGTTTCCCTGATGGTTGTGTTCCAAGTAAAAGTTGCAGATCTGTATCGGCTGTGTCGGTTAAAGGAGATAGATATCAGTTCGAAATTAAGTCGGGATACAGTGAGTATAGTAAAAGCATACTGTCGTACGATAATTAATGAAAATCTTAAAAATTTGTATAGATCAACCTGCCTACGTCGCGATAGGACTGTCGGAAGATGATAAAATGGGTGACGATTCTGTTATGGAATGTATTCCAGAAAATGGCAGAATAGCTCTTCATTTATCTTGGACAACACCAAGACCGAATCTGGGAACAACAAGGGATGACGTTGTAAGTTTTAAAGTTGTTGAATCTTTAAACAAATGAAATTAATTTAATAATTTAAGCCCCAAAATATCGCCCGTCTGCTATCATCATCATACATCAATGGAACTATTTACTGTAAAATTGAAAGGGAACCAAACACTTCTATGAAAGGAAAAAATTTCGATTTAGTTAATAACAAGTATTATCTGCTGTTAGCGGCTGGTGGTTCATTAAAAGGTAATTTTATGATTTATTCTTTTTATTGCGGTTTCATATTTCTTGATTTTAGAAAGAGGCGTTGGCTACCACAATCTCGGTCGGTTACAATCGGGCAAAGCTTTAAATTTAGCGGTTGTAGAATCTATCGCTGGAGCTTCCACGCTGCTTCTTCGGCTCCATGGTGCTTTTATGATCGCAGCATGGATTGGAACTACCTCAATTGGAATAATTCTTGCGAGATATTTCAAGCAGACATGGGTGGGAAGCCAGTTGTGTGGAAAAGATCAGTGGTTTGCTGTAAGTTATTTGGTTCAAACATTTCCAGAATTTATGCACATTGGTTTGGCAAAATCGTCTAGTTTTCCCCAAAATCTGAAAAACAAACTAAAATTGGAAAACGTTTGAATATTAAATATTTCTTTTCTTGACGAAAATAATTAACTGTGTCTAAAATAATAAACACGACATTATTGCTGTCATTTTAAGCAATATAGAGTTTTGAATATAACGAATGTAAATTATTATTGTGGAGCATTGAAAACGTATTTAGTATTCGACTGAACCAACGCAATTCAAACATAATTACTATTAAACATACTCGAATCTTTAATAAAATAATAAGAATAAATTCTTTTAGTGGCACAGAATTTGCATGGTAACAACTTGGTCGTTGACAATGGCTGCATTCGTGATCATATTTGTGGAAATTGGAACGTGGAGCAGTGAAAGAAATCCACATGCCATTCTTGGAGTTGTAACAACAGTTATATGCTTCCTTCAGCCAATCGGAGCCCTGTTTCGTCCAGCCCCAAATGCGAAGAACCGCCCTATATTTAACTGGGTGCATTGGCTGGGAGGAAATCTCGCGCATATTTTAGCCAGTAGGAAAACTTTTTCACCATTGAAGAGAAGCAATGGATTTGAATTTTTCTTCTTTTTTCAGTTGTCACTATCTTCTTTGCTGTTAAACTAACTAAAGCTGAACTTCCAGACTGGATGGATTGGATCTTGGTAGCTTTCGTTGCCTTCCATGTTCTCGTACACCTGATATTTTCGGTAATTTTAAACTTCATATATTTTTATTTATTGATTTTTTACATATTTTTCTGCACATTAATTTTGATTTGGAGAAAAGTTAAATTCGCATTTTATATGGCCGTCCACATAAAAGATGTTAGGTCGTCATGCTACGCAAAAAATATTAAAGCTACAGATTTTTAAGATTTCCAAAATTCTGTGTTTATTAAGGCAGAGCAGGAACCTTTAAAGATTATTATCCTATTTCTAATGTATGACGACATTAACTTTTTCTCCTACTGTGTCTCAGGCTCAGCATTGCACTTGTAAATACCTTTTAAAATTCTTTTCCTATACTAATCAATAGGATATTTATTAGAGCAGTGATTGCACTAAGAAATTAATTAGGTATTTTTATGGGCTCAGATATCCGGATGCGTTTCTGATAGGCGTTCGGCGCAACGTGTGAACTCATTTCCAATGGGTGATATGACCGGGGACAGAAATAACACCGGTTGGAAGGTGGACCGAAAACAGGATGCTTCGGTAAGTAAAATCTTGCGTATTTAAAATTCGGCATAAACTAATATTATTATTTTTATACATTTTAGTTTGCCGGCATAAGAAAAAGTCTGCTCGCGGTCTATATTGTGATTGCCTTCCTATTTGTGGTGGCTTTTATTGTTATCATTGTTCTTGCGCCCATTGAGGAGTCTGTACAAAATATCAAAGCAAAGATAATGGACAAGAGCTAAACTTCATCTTATCCAGGAACAAAAAACTTTGACACAAGTGATAAGTGAAAATGTGTTCTTGTGCTGTCGTGCTATGATATCTTAAAAGTAACACACAAATCGACTTAATACTTCCCGTGCTAAAAACATTTTTTAACGTTACCCTCGATAGCTGCAGTACTGCAAATATTTATATTAATGAATAGATGTAAGTTATTTATTAGAAATAAATAAATGTTTTTAGCAAACAATTAACAATCATTTTATATGCGTCGTACCACTTGTTTTACCCTTATTTCATGTATTTTCGTCGACGCCTATTTGCTCAGTTCCACGAAAACCGTTGAACCGATATTAATAGACAAATTATCATTGGATGGGTAAATTTTATGAACTAACGAATTGCATACAATGCACGAATTTGGGTCATTTGGTTACCGAATCGTAGGCATACGCAAAAGAAGGTTGAAATCGTTTTACTATAAACTCTCAACCCGATTTAGTAACATTGGGTTAACGATAGTCAGAATTTTTCTTCAGATCTAATAAATTAATTTTAAATGCCGGACGATTAGGAGAAAGAATAAATATTTGAAATAATTATGAGTAATGAGAAATATTTGAAATATTCTGAAAAGACTAGAGCAAGCAGAAGTTCAATGATTATGGAATAAATAAAGAAATAAAAAATGTTGTTAACCTTAACATTCTCATTTCTTTACTGTTTTGACTTGAATGCCGTTTAACTGCGTCCAATATTATTATCATTGTACAAAATAAAAGTGATTATTATATTAGCATGTAAAATTAAAATTTATTGAAATTATTAATCATTATACATATGAAAAGAATTTTTAGCTTATTATAAAAATCGGCAACAGTAATTACATTCCATTGTAGGCAGGGCCACCGCCTCCTTCGGGCACAACCCAATTAATATTTTGTGAGGGATCTTTGATATCACAGGTCTTGCAGTGGATACAATTTTGTGCGTTAATTTGAAGCTTCATATTGCCGCCTTCATCATTTGGCACAAACTCATAAACGCCAGCTGGACAAAATCTTGATTCCGGACCCTGGTATATTTCATAGTTGTGCTTCACTGGAACTGTATCATCCATCAAAGTTAAATGAGCTGGTTGATCGGCTTCATGATTTGTGCCTGTTAACGCAACGGATGAAAGCAGATCGAATGTAATTTTCCCATCTGGTTTCGGGTATTCGATAGGGTTGCAGTCTTTTGCTGGTTTTAATTTTGTATTATCGGCTCCACCGTGAGATAACGTCCATGGCTCAATTCCCCCCATGAATATGGAGAATCCACTCAACACCATACCCGTGTAAAGTCCATTGTGAAAACTTGGTCGGACATTTCGAACCTTGTAAAGATCCTTCCACACAAAAGACTCCTTAATTCTGCAATTATTAAGTTAATATAGATTTCATTTTATAAAAGAATAAATTTACCTATCTGGATAGGTTTTTGGTGTATATCCTTTAGTTTCCTGAGTTTCTTCACTAAAAATGCTATCCAAAGCACTTTCAGCTGCTAGCATTCCTGAAGTTTTAAGAATAATTTAAGAATATCACAACATGAAATCCATGAATTTCATACCGCTTTTCATTGCATAGTGGGTTCCTTTAATTCGAGGTACATTCAAAAATCCTGCACTGCATCCTACCAAACAGCCTCCAGGAAATATTAGCTTCGGAATGGACTGGAAGCCACCTTCGTTTAGCGCTCTAGCTCCGTATGCTATTCTGGTGCCATTTTCAAAAATTGGTTTTACTTTAGGATGTGTTTTGAATCTTTGGAACTCTTGGAAAGGACTAAGCCAAGGATTACTATAATCGAGCCCGATAACAAACCCTACTGCGATAAGAGGTGAACTTTCATTTAAATGATATAGAAAAGAACCGCCATAAGTCTTTGGATCTAAAGGCCAACCAATCGAGTGCTCCACTAACCCAGGACTATAAACATATTACGTTAAAAATGTGATTACAATTGTTTGATATTCATTTAATTAACCTGTGTTTTTCCGGATCAATTTCCCAGATTTCTTTTAATCCGATTCCATAACTTTGTGGTTCATTACTCTCGTTCAGTCCAAATTTCTTCATTACTTGTTTCGATAAGTGGCCTCGACAACCTTCAGCAAATATTGTTGTTTTAGCATGAAGTTCCATTCCTCTGGCGAAATTATCTTTTGCAGATCCGTCCTTAGCAATTCCAACATCATTTGTAGCAACACCCTTTACACTGCCATCTGCGTGAAATAAGATCTCGGATGCGGCACATCCGGGATATATTTCCACGCCTAGAGCTTCCGCCTGTTCGCCCAACCATTGGACAACATGTCCCAACCGAACAATGTAATTACCACGATTGTCCATGGGCCATCCAGGGAAAATAGGGATACCAATTTTACCAGTTTGCGTTAATAAAGAAAATTTATCGTGTTTAACTGGAGTATTCAGAGGAGCGCCTTTCTCCTTCCAATCTGGTATCAATTCGTTTATGGAAACAGGATCGATAACTGCACCCGACAGAATATGACCTCCAATCTCAGAGGCTTTTTCAACTAAACAAACTCGAATTTCCTGCCAAAAATAGTATGTACTTCTTTCACACGCTTTTTGGTGTATAGTTTAATGCATTCAATACTTTTTCGGCTTCAGCGGCTAATTGCTTAGCTCTAATTGCAGCAGACAACCCAGCGGGACCACCACCTACTATCACTATATCAACTTCGTCAACAAACCTCTCCATTTCCACCCCTTTAAATAAATAGAATTTTGTTGAATATGTTTAATTCTTTTTTAAGTGAATTTCGATTTACCTTTCCACCTTTCATCGTTTTCTCGAGGGAAGACTGTGTAATGAGTTGTAATTTTGGGGTATTTAGCCGCATCCGAATATAAACGTACATTTTTTATTACGTTTGCAACTGTGAAAATAAATTTTGTACCCAACTAAAATTTTGTAGAAGTATTCATAGAGATTTGCTGGGAATCGATTGGATGATGAAACGGCAAGGATTAAGATCATGCTAGGGAAATATGTGAGAAAATGAGGAATAGATGAATTGGTATAATTGCTATAAAGATAAAGCGGCGATAAAATTTAACAATCAACCAGTTTTATTCGTCTAATCTCCTTTCGTAACTTCCAAACACAATTTAATAATAGCTTCAAAAACTATCGGAAACATTACATTCAATTATTTTTAAAAATTAAACGAAATATGGACTTCAAAATTTAGCACCTTGGTTGTCAAGGATAACATACTATTGAGACAAAAATTTAACAATCAAACAATAGTTACACTGTATATAGTAATTGAACTTCAACCAAGGCTGAGTTGCCACTGAAACCAACCAACCATAATTACTCTGAAAATTTTATTGTGTGACCTTACTTTTCCGTCATTTTTATCTAAGAAATCAGAAACAAATTGCCGAACACATTATACAAATGTATTTTCTAAGGTCAAGTGCTTTTTTTTAATATTTTAAAATCTATTTAAATTAAAGATCATTATCACTAATTGATCTTCTAACTAAACTAGGTTTAAAAATCATTAATTTTCGCTTCTGCTTATTTTTATCTTATTTTATGTATTTATCCTATTGTACAGTCAGGGCGTTTGTCTATTGGCTAAATAAATAAATAAATAAATAAACTAGATTAATCAAAACTATATTTATATATACATATGATATGAAACCATAGCATGAGGAAGATTTCGTAAAAAAATTTAACACATCTGGAAGATCTTTACCTATCCCTTTTATTATTGTAAGGGTGTAGTTTACATCGTTGTAGAATTTTGAAGGAATTGAAACCGTAACTCGAATAATTATTTAATATCATAAATGTAGTCCACGTCGCAAGCTATAACTATGCTAAGATTCATTCATTGCACATTCAAATAGGCAAAGGGACCAAAGTTTCGGAAGGTATTGTTATGACCTCTAAGTCGGTGGTAATGTTTATTTTGATAAGCGATTCTGTTTCGATGTTCGTATAATTTAAATAGGGAAAAAGATTGTTGCATGGCTAGAGTTTGAAATATATATGTGTTATAAAAATGAGCACGTAAATAATAATAATTAAAAACGAAGTTCCAAGATTCTCGGAGTGGAAATATCCCAGTTAATATGTAATTGCCAAGTAATTGACTGTGGTGTGGCTCCTACAAAAGCCTTTTTAAAATACTAAATTACATATAAAGAAGCGTTGGAATTTTGTTTAAAAAACGATCTGATTCAGTCCGGCCCACTTTTTGGCGGACGTCTCAAACTCCTCCAATTAACAAGACAAGATTACACAACCGAAATCATCAAAGCAACAGGCTTGATATGATAAGCTCGTCAAATTGACGAAGGGCACTTGCTAGAAGACGATAACATTACATAATGAATGGAATTAGATGATTTAAAACAAATTATTAGAACAAATAGGGATCATGGCAGTAAGCTGGAACTAAGGAGGACTTTTATAGAAATAGTTGGAACCTTACCTCTAGTGGGAAGAAAGATTCTAAACATATTTGCTTAAATGCCGAACTGAAACTGCTCCTTGCACAGAAAAATACTTTGGACTTTAATCTCTTATGGCATAAACACAAATATTTCCACAAAAAAGAAACCAAAACTTTAGAGCCAAATAGCTAAAATATAACAAAATGATAGAGAAAACTCAACTAAACACAATTAACTTGAAATTTTAAGCCAATTTCACTTACTGCCTCAGTAAAAATAAAACCAAACGGCAGACACAACAAAAAAGACAGAAGTGGCCGTGGCAAGGCAAACAACGAAACCAGTGACAGTTCTTTTCTTGCATTTCCCCACGAGGAAAAGGCAGAAAAGAGAAGGGAAGTGACATGACTATGAGCACCGGATAAACTGCAGTACCGTCGTGTTTAAACTATTCAGAGCCCAGATGGCGTTGATCGATTCTATGAATTTTGTGCTCTCATCCCTCCAACAGGCCGTTTTTAACGTACTTATACGTTGTAGAATTTAGTTGGTTAGTAATTTTTAGTGATTATTTTTCTAATCGATCAGTTTATTTATACACTCATACGGTAAAATATTTAAATACTATATTTATATAATATTTTTCAAATTTTTCAAAATCTGCGATCGTCGGTTTCTAGACCCAATATACCACTTTTAAAAATATCGTCAAGGTTTTGAAAATATGCATTGACTGTATTTTTGCTGATAAAAACTTTGGTTAATTAGTATAAAATAGGAACCAAAAGCAATACAGGTGAAGTTAATCTTTATAAAGACACAACCAACTTAACTCGAAAAGTTATAAAATCATATGTTAAATAAGAGGACTTATATCACTTCCAGAAATAACCACTTAATTTAATATGTTTAGGGGCTTCTTTTTTTGTAATGATTTGCATGAAAAAAAATATGTTATTAGATATAAAAGCTCAATGTTATTTAAAAGGTTTCAGTTTTATTCAATAAATTTTACATATTAAAACAGTTTTCTTTTAATACACACGAATATGAACAACATTACGCGACAACTAAATATAAATAATTAAAGCACATTGAGTATTTATGTAATAGTTTAAAATATACAAAGTTCACTTTTCCCATTGCATCATTCGTCTTTGGTTGGAATAGTAGACCGTACGAAATTAATGACTAGAACAACATTAAAAAAATCTAATACAAGAAAAACAATAAGTCGTTCGTGGGGTGCACTACTAATTTTTGTACATATCGCAGAGTACTTTTTCCATTGGTGTATTTCCGATGGTTCTCTGAAAGTATATTGACTCGATTCGATGGGAATTGACAGTGCGCAGCAGTGGAAGCATCAGAAGCAGTCGTCCAAAGCGTGCTATTTGAGCTGGGAATTGAGCGCGAGTATGCTGCGACAACATGACCTAGAACGCGTATCTGGCTTATAGTATTTTCATCAAAATTAACTATAAATATGTTTATCTTACATGAGCTTGATCTTGTAAATTTTCTATTTGGGCTGGATCTTTTAAGCCCCTTGTTTCTGGTCGGAAGAGAACAATGGCTTTGAGACAAGCAAACTCGGCGGGATCAACTAAAACAGCTTTGAATTTGCAAAGAGTGTCATATAGTGTACGAACATCTGCTGCGACCTACAAAATTCGAAATAAATTACAAAATAATTTAACCTTCAAAAAATCATTTTACCTCATTTTTGGGCACACAGTTGTTATTGATATTATTGCAATGTTCAGTCACTGAAAAAAGTGCACAGCTCGCAGGATCTAATGGCATGCACCACTGTATTGCATTTAAAAGGAATAACTCTGCCCATGACTCCTCCAGTAGTATTACCTTTAAAAGACAAAGCATTAAATAAACATTTAGATATTTGCATTTCACTAATCTTACAAAAACCGTCTTATTTTGAACAAAAAGATCGTTGAGTTTTAGATATTAATGGCTTTAAAATTTATTATGAATACTTACGATGTTTGCCTTAGAAGCACACTCTTATCAAACTAAAATTTTTCCAAAATTTGTAAATAAAAATTATTAAATCTTCTCAGACCAATTTGCACATATGTATGTAGTTTGCAAAAATATAGTACATCGATTTTTCGTAAAAATGAGGCGGTTTTTGTATTTTTTGGAAATTTTAGAAACTTACTTGATCACGAAACGCCAAACTAGCAAAACTAGGTAAATTCTTTGCCCACTTCACAGCCATGAATAGTAAGCGAGCGCTGGTTTCATAAACAGTCTCCTGAGGATGCCCATAAATAGAGTTAGACATAAAATGAGGAACCGATAGCGGGTTAACAGTGCTGCGCTCGGGCTCTTCGTCATTGGTGACATCAATAGAGTCATCTAAGAAACGATTCGTCATTTTTATTATTCTATTTTCGATTGTAATACTGCGATTCTTCTAAAAAAAAAAACATTCTCCCCCTCTCTTATAATATCAAATAGCCTAGAAAAGGTTCAATCATTTTATTCAAATTTTATTGCCCGACAGGGCTGTGGTAATGCTGAAAAACCGTTTGTAAACAGCAATTCATATTTCTGATTCGAAATCCAGAAAAGCTTTTCGCTGATTGAATTTTTATTTTTCATTTTAAATTTCGGAATCATTGAATTACCCGAGGGGAGTGCTGAGACAACCGATTTTTTTCAGTCCCATGGGGAAATTCAGATGGCTGACTTTTTTAGAGCGCATGGATCACCATACATTGCACACTGTGTATACTTTCAAGGTTTCTGGGTGATTATTCAAATGAAATGTAAATAAATTCATTCAAAAATCAATGTTGCTAATTTAATTAGTTAATGTTTCTGAAATCTGCGTCTTAAGAAATTTAAAAAGAATTCCTTCGAAAACATATTACGAATAGCATCTTTATATGTATGCACAGGGGTATGCTTAATCGATTCTACATACATACATTAACATTACATACGTACATGGTCTCCTGATCCAGCGGTCTCCGGGAGTCTCTAAACAAACTTTGAACTTGAGACCATGTAAAATCGTTTGGCATACCCTCCCTTGCACCTGCATATTTTGTGAGTTTACAATTTGTAATGTAGAAAACAAGACCGCGGAATAGTGTCCAGTAAATAATATCTGTATTTAAAAAATCGAAGAAATTAAAATTCTTAAAATAACATGCAAAATTTGGGGCGTAGCTTATTTATTCATTGATCGTTTTATACCTGCGTAATTAAATCGTTATTTTAAAAACAATCACGGCACGGAACACTAAATGCGCAAATCCGACTTGCACTTGCCGATTATTTTTCAAAGCACAAATTTATTTTATAGTGAACTTACTTACCATCGTTGTCATTAGCAGGTATTGGACTTGCAGACCCGATGGAAGAAATGCTTCCTTGGTTCGCCTTTGGATCAATTCCATTTACTACAATGCATATAGTAGAGTTATCGCAATACAGAAAACTCCGAAACATACCTGAATTTTGTTCATTATTGACGGGGGAAGTGGGTGGCAATGAGGCATTACTTGAATTCGCGGAAGTAGACACTGTCTTAATGCCCAACTCATTTTGGTTATTGCTGGAATGCAACGTGTTGTTATTAAATGCAAAAGTCGAAGTGTGGTGAGACAGGTTCGATGTCAGCTGCATTGAGGTTGCAATCTGACTGTGATGGAGCAGTCCACTCGATGGGAGAGTATTAAGGGCTATAAAGAATTCACTTAATGTATTTAAATGTTCATCAACAAAAAATTATATCTTACAAGGCGGTGACAGAATGCCAGGACCATATCTAGACGGAGACAGGAGCACAGGAGGTCTTAAGTAGAATTTGAAAAGCTACAAAATTATATACCAGAAGGAGGTGTGCTGCACTTACCCAAAAACGCCGACGGCCACAGCGGCCTCTCGCAGGGCACGTCCATGTTCCATATCCCGCAGAGCTTCTGGTCGAATGGTGGCTGTGTTTCTGGGCTGTCGCTCATTCTGTACGGCTGCAAAAATAAAGTCCTTCGAATGAGAAAATAGCCAAGAGCTAAATATGTAATAACTAAAAGATACAACGCCTTTGGTTGCCCTGTTAATGATTATTTTTTCCTATTTGCGAGCACGTGGCAACATGCAGATGAGTTTCGTTCCCTGTTTAATTCTTTTGAAGTATGCAAAAGTGCGTAAATCTAGCAGTAAATGCGTGAAAATATTTAATTGGCGCGTGCACCTATGGTTTCCGCTCAGTTTATCTCATTATAGGCATAAAAAGGGTTTAGGTTTAGACAATTCAAATAGATTTAGCTCATTAAGAGGCTTATTTTTAACCGATGACAAAAACTTCCACTGGAACAGACATTTGGGCTGTTTTTTATTTAAATATAAACTTAAATTCTAAATAAAATGCGTAAATACTAATTACCGGTATTTTTTTTCGAGAATTAGGCATACAAGAGGAAATCTTCTTTCTCTTGAATTGTTCTACTAGATTTTTTTAAATTAAAGGAAGAATTGGATGAGAGACATTAATCTCACTGTGTTGTCTGAAAGGCGGCATATTTTGGTTTTGTAGACGATATCGTGAAATCTTCTACAAAATCTATAGATTAAAAATACCATTTTAATTTCTCTATAAATATTTAAAGTTTTTTCTTACAGTTCCCTACGAAAAAGGTCAATCCTTATAGGGATGTCTTCGGTGTCTGTCTGTCTGTGTCACTAATTGTATTTGTCAGATTATTCTTTACAAGCTGTTTTTGCTTTAATTTTTGGTATGTTAAGAAAAATATTCTAATTTTAATCTTTTTAAGTTCCAAAATTCAAAATTCTTGTTATACATAAATGATTTACCTTAATCTAGAAAATATTGCAAAAAAATAAAGCGATTTGCAATCCAAGTTCTTGGAACAAATCAATTGGTAATGAAACTGCGGAAAAATCTCAATTGGTCACTATATTTTTAGGTGTGCAGAAGATAAAAAACATTTTATAATTTTAACTATATACATAATATTAGTTTCCTTGTTTAGGAAGAATTATAAGGTTTATGTATTGATGTATTAAAAGCTAGTCAGCAAAGAGAATATATTTTTTGTCATGATATTCTAACCAAAAAGCAGACATAATTGATGGAAGTTCATCCAAACGAAAACTTATCGTGCTGTGCAAACATACGCATAGCTATACATACAGTTACCAGAGAAAGGGCATATGTAAATTATGCTTGTGAACAATTGACGTGGAGTGGATAATTAACACCAGATTTACCTCTCTGTGGTGAGTCACGTGTCATTTGGGTGAGGCCAACGTTATCGCTTTCGCCCCCTTTTACTAACAATAATGTGCTACTGGAGCGAGATCTTCTTCGACAAAGTTCAGGGTAAGTGTACACAACGCCGCAACAAAATAAAGGGTAGTCTCCGTGCCCGTGTTCATTTGCAGCAAAATGAATCGTTTACGTTTTATCGTCGATAATTGAGCACAAAAGGTGTAATTTCAAACGGGTTTTTAACCTGTCATGCATAAACAATAACAAATCGGATAGAAATATATTTAAAGGTTTGCCAAAACTCTGGAGAAACCGTCTCCGCAATTTTCCCGAGTGATCTTTATTCTATGTTTAAGTTCTTTTCTTCGGCTAAAAAGGGATGCTGGAATAGGGCGGTTCACTCAAGTAGCAAAAATAACGTAGAGGAATGAGTGCACAACGCCTCCCCCGTCACCACAGTCTAGTTTCCATTGGTAAAGCTATATTTGATGAGGCGAACTTTTATACGTCTTGATGGAAAAGTTTTTCCATTTCGCTTTAAATTCGTTGAATCCAAGATTTCTTTGGAATGAATTCGTTGTTCTTGAAGTGTAAGCGAGAATTTCAATATAAGGAGATTGTGTTCTAACGTTAAGTAGGGAAATGATAATACTTACTGCAATGGTGCCTGAAAAGAAGTCCAAACTTTCTCGTTTGTCGCCATACGCAAACATCAATAGATGGTAAAAGTTTACTGCGTAAACACTGTTTTGCTTGAAGGAAGTAGCTGCTATCATACGAGGTATATCTCAGGGAACCAATCGAAAATAGCAAATTATATAAAATTATATGGCTAGCGACACACATCTTCAATATTGCTACCCTTTTTTGTATGAAGTTATGGCAGGATAAAATTGGTTAAATTCATTATTTTCTATCTGTTGCCTTTCTTAATGAAAATTTCTTAAGATGGTCTTTTTATTTATCTGTGTATAAACTTAGAAAATTGAAAGTAACAATAATTATGTCCTAACTAACTGATTCTTTACCGCCGGGCTATAAAATCGCTGAAGCTATAAACATGTAATTTGGTCAGTGCAATAGCATCCATTTTTAATAGAGTACATATGTGTAGACAATCAGTAGTTATCGATATTAAGTACTATAAGGTAAACGTTATTACAAAAATAAAAAATAAAACGAATACAATATTTTAAAAGGATAAATATTTTAAATACGAATGTGTTACCTAAACACATTATGTATTCAAATTTGTTTTTTAAGTTTCGAAATTCAAATAAACAATAAATGTTTCCTACACTTTTTTCATAAAACTATATTATATATGTACCTACATGTATTATTATATACAACCGGGTATTCAATGTTGGTAACAATTTTACATACTATCCTCTGGATAAAGTGGCAGTTAAAAGTAATTAAACATCATCGCCATGATGCTTGTTGGTTTTGAGAATCCCTCTTGTAGAATTTGGGGTCATTATATTGTTTTTTTAAAGTAATTGCAATAAAGCGAAAATTAATGGTGATTTTGCTAATTTAAGCTTCATTTTTTATTGCTCCTAATTGAAAATACTACAATTCTAAGAATAAATTCTTGTTTTTGAGGACAATCGCCACTGTTGATTTATGCTTTCAAAAATTATATTATCAACATAAATTATAAAAATAGTTTCATGGACGTTAATTTGTATATTTTTCTCTGTACATATACAACTTTATTATATTTAATTCAAATAGTAAAATATCAAAATATTCACGCGGTATTAAGAAATGATAAATTTCCAATTATACATCCCACTAATATAAATTTACAATATGTAAAAAAAACTGTATCCCTGGACGAAAATCACAGGATATTTTATAGCTATACCTATTTTAGCTTTGTTGTATTCACTTTTCTTATAATCCAAATTTAATAAAATATCAGCAAATTTGTTATTTTTATAAACACAGTGTCGATTCCTCTTAATTACTTTTAATGCTTTAATAGGAAGTTTGATAGGGAAACTCAACATTAAACCACAAATCGAATGTTTGGGGTATACCATCTATCGAAAAATATTTGAATTTAAAGCAAATAAAAAAGAAAATTGGGCAAAATACATACAATGAAAGTCAAAGGCATCTTCGGAAAATATTAAACTATTAATAGGTTAATGTATTTGAGTTTATCTTAACCATTGTAAAAAATTAAAATACTAAAAAGAATTATTAATTGGTTCGAAAAACCTCAAGAAGATTTTGTAGATGAGGTTCAGCAGTTTTTGAAAGTCAATATCTTTTTGGATATTATTTTAAATCCAATAGACAATGTCGCTATTCATGAATACGTACCTATTTGTTCTTTTGGAAAAAGTATATTCTGCTTAGGCCACCATACAGCCATGACTTCTTTACACGTTAAAATTGTATCGGTTTGACTAAAAGAAAAATTTAGAAAAGCTAGAGTAAGCATTGCTATCTAAAAAGTCAGAAGTCTAAAAATTTTGCCCATATCATCCCCGAATATTATATGTATATATGTATGTATGTATATTTACTCGATTATATCAAACTAAATATTCGAGATTTCATTAATTTCAGACATTTTGAAAAATTATAATGTATAAATACATATCATCTAAATTCTAATAATTTTAATTATTTTCGAAAGAACAAAATTTGAAATTCTACATATTTTTCTAATAAACCTAATTGCAGATAGTTTGAATTTATTTTTTGCAATATACATAGCCCGGATAGTTACAATTAGCTTATTATTATCAAATTGATGTATGTTTACTTACTTTTGACTGCCACTGCATTTTATGTCTGTTAAGGAACAACCCAGAGGTTTTTTCAGTACATATTACGGAATGGTTTCAACTTTTTATTTTACTATTATTAAGCTTCAGACTATGGCATAAAAATTATAAAAATTTCACTTACCATCTTTATTCATTCCCATCTGCAGGCATTTCTTCAACCTGCAGGCTTGACATTGATTTCTATGAGCTTTATCGACAATGCACCGGCCTGTCCCCGCCTGACATCTGCAAAAACAAATGGGTAAGAAAAAATAATTAATTCAAACCTAGAAGAAGTAGGTACAGAAAGTTGCAGTGAAAATCATAACATTTGTGCAGAGGAAACATTCAAGTAGGACTCATTGTTCTCATTCATGAAATTCGATTCAAAGGAGAACAGCGAACATTCAATTTGCCCTTAATGCGGATCATCCTTTCCACGGAGCATGGCAGAATCTCTCCACACTTGATATTTAATCGAATAACGATTGGAATTATGTCGAGCGAAGTTAATTCCACCATGGCACCGTCAGGAATTTGGTGGTGAGCCCAGCCCGAAAGAGAACGTCAAGAATACACACGCCCCAAAAATATTCCAGGAGTACTACCACACAACGGAGCAAGTTAGATGCTGGATGCTGCGAAATGGGAAATCACTTTATCTAACACAAAGGCACATAAGGTCACGTACTCGACAGGATTCTGGCGAATGCTCAATCACGGAGGGTGTTTGAAAATGGGTGTTGGAGCTGGAGAATCTTCCACTCCTTTTTCATTCGCTTGTATCTACTCGACTGACGTGATTCACTAAATTTAATGCGGTCACATTTGGCCAAGTATATCCCACTTAAATCCTTATCGATCCTTAGGGACACGCAGATAAAGCGATGTGACATTTCTAGGCCCTTAACATTCCGATATTACGTTATGGTTCGCACAGAATTTGCTGATATGAATTTTCTTGGGAGTTTGGGATTTTTTTCCGATTTCGCCAATAGCAATCTTCCATCGTACCTAAATTCCCTCATTAGTTGCCAAGTGTTTGTTTGCTTTATTAAAGCTATTTCTAATAATTTAAAGTTTTCCTATATCACTGGTCTAAAAAATGTTTATACCCTACACATCCTATAAAGCAAATTTTGCACAATTTGCAAACTGAATCCTAAAGTGTAAAAAGCCATGTTTTGGGCATTTTTTAAAATATTTAAAAAAAAACGGTTTGAATAACTTGAAACGTAAATAAAAGATGTGATCCTTTAATCTACATTATATAATATCAGCTATTAGGAAATTTTATTAAAATTAAAACTTTATTAAAAGTTCAATATTATGTATTTTATATATATGTATAATTTTATGTAGGTTACGTAATGTAACCAAGTTATAAGCTAGAGTCTGAATGTTCTAGTGTTGTTTTCAGCCTGTAAGTCTCATAAAATTTTAGGCTTCATTCAAAATTTCTGAAGGGAAGCATTCCCTAAAAATGTCCAAAATCCTTTTTTACTTTTCAACCCTATCTCTCAAAAATGTGACGTGATGGACCAATTTTGTTTATTTTTCTAACAACCTTTTTGCACATTTAATCACTTGATAATTCGTAAGAACTATCTAATATTTAATTACATATAGAAATAATTTAAAAAAATTAAATAAGTAGGTATTATAGTTGACATTCACCACAAAGTTTATTTTTTCATGAGTTTCTAAGCTATAGTCCTGAAACGAAAAATTCTCAACATGCACTTAAAATAATCGCGGACACTTAATAATGAAAAGTATTATGAAATTAATAAATAACCGTAATAAAATACAAATCCTCCACTAAGCACAGACTAAAAGGATGGATGTAATAAGTTTAATAAATCAAATAGAACCACATTTGCGGCAAGGTACTAGAAAGAAAAGAATTTTTCCAAGTAGCCAAAAGTCAATTTTAAATTCAAGATTCAGATACATCTGATGCTACTAAAAGTAAATGACTTGCCGGCAGTCCCCTCTTCAGTCCGTAATGAAATTCAGATTTTTATCCTTCTTCATATCAGAGGGCTTTAAATAATTGTTTGATATTGTACACTTGTATAAGGCCCTTAATCCTTCCTCCCCAAGGAGTCTGGACCAAGGGGTGATCCACCCTCCCCTTGGCAGTCTGTGTACAGCGTCTGAATTTGCATGACACAATTACTAAAATTGAATTTGCTCCATTTGGAGGGATTTACAAACCTGTAAATTAGTTTCCGTCTAACACTTCTTTTGAAGAACCCCGAGCATCCGTTGCAAGCGAGGATTCCGTAGTGCTTTCCAGAGCTCGTGTCTCCGCAAACGACGCAAATGAGGCCGAGATTTTGTCCTTTTCGATTTGTACAAGAAATCATGCCGCCATCACCTGTGCTCGTCGGCAAATTGTGGTGGCTCCACGGCACCATCCGATTTTGGGGCGAAAAGCATGATACCGGAGAGTTTCGCGGATCTGGAAGGTCCAAAGTAAAAGATTAGTGATGTAATGTATGCATCAACAAGTCAGGGGAACAAAAAAAAAAACTAGAAATTATTTCGCCGTTAGGCCCTAAATTCTCCCCCTGGGACTATTGTTTGCCCATCACACCCTAATTTCGGCTGGTGATATTTTGATGCACTTAAGCCCACCGAGGGGACCAAATGCCATTTTACGGGAGGGATTATAATCATATGGTCCGGTTTATGCATGCGGACAACCATATCAATGCATTAATAACTGCATATTTAACTTAATTCGGTTTAATTTAATTTCACAAATTGATTTTGGTACTTACAGACGGGTCGAATCTGATTTGTTTGCACGTCCCGGCAATTCGTGCGACGATAATGACAACATTAAGTGCCGCACTCAGCTAATACGACTTAACCCCACTGCAGTTTTGCTTGAATGCGTCAAGGTCCGAATTGTGCACCCCGAATTTTCCACTTCAGAAATTGCGAATAAAAACAAAATTACCGTCCTACCATAAATAAATTCTTACAAATTATCGACATCGAATTAGTTATATAAGTGGTATACTTAATGAATTGTTTCAAAGTTTGCAAGATGCCTGAAATACTGTCGTTCTTCTAGTCTCTTTCCCAATACAATAAGGTAACTAATTTTAATAAGCTTAAAAATATCGATAGATACGTGATAATAACGTAAAGTACATATACATATAAATAAATATATATAGGTATATATTTATTAATGATTATCTTACCCGGAGCTAGTAACTAAAATAGGTGCAGTGATTCTTGAGATTACCGAACCGAAGCCATACACGAAATACGTATGCATGTATAGTTTGGTATTTATATACATAGGTATAATACCAAAGAAAGTATAACCACTTTTGAAATGACGGCCTTCATATTCCTAGATTAGGATTCACGCTTTCATTTAGGCCACGCTATACAAAATTCTATGATGATGATCAAAACTAGCCAAAATATGAAAAAGTACGACATTTTAAAGCGAAAAAAAGCGTATGGAAAGTATTTCAAAGCTCAAAGAATAGTTGTTTTGACATAACAGAAACTATGGGCCCTATTGCGAATATCGTCATTTCTGTGACTAAGAGTCGATTATAAGAATCGAAAAGAGCTTTAAAAAGCCCTTTTTCGGTAAAAATTCCTAAATAAAATTTAAAAATTCTCATAAATTCATTTCAGTAACCTTTGACTTCAATTAATTTTTTGTTCAAAGTAGCTAAAAAAAGTCGACCGAGAGTCCAAATAATTCGACTGGATTTTGTTAATCGAATGATTTCGACACTTTGAAAAAAAAAATTAATTGAAGTCAGAGGTTACTGAAATGAATTTATGAGAATTTTAAAACTTTATCAAGGAATTTTTACCGAAAAAGGGCTTTTTAAAGCTCTTTTCGATTCGTTCGATCGAATCTAGTCGCAGAACTGACGATATTCGCAATGGGGCCCTATATTGGCATGCAAAATATGTATACATCATATTTCGGTTTTAGGCCAAACATGATTACACCTTTTGTCTTTCTTAGTTTCAATAACAGGCATATTTGAAATTAGAGTGTGCGAAATCTTTAATGGTCCATTTTTCTAAGAATGTTATAAAATTAAGCAACTTGGTAATTGGTTCGTTAAATTTCTAAATTATAACTATCTAACTACCAATCGTTTTTACATTGAAAATATAAATATTTACACAAAAAAGCTTAATCAACAATAATCTATATCTTTCATAAAAAACTGGAAAACTATGTACATAACAAACACACCTGCTTGCAATACTATAATAATACAACAAATTTAGCAAGTCACTATTAAAACATGAGCTCTGCATAATCCACTCAAAATAACCCTTAAAACAGCACATACAAATGGATGTTTTAAAAAATGAAGAAAATCTAAATACGCACATTTTATGTGCCCACACTTGGTAGTAGTCGATTAACATATTTTTTTATATTTTCGGACAATTTATTTGGCAAATCTCCGACGGACTTGCATGGAATACTAATGCTGCGGACCCCACCAGTTTTTTTATTCACCATAATCGCGTAAAGGATGCCTTCAAAGTAAAGCAAGTGAGGGGTATCTATTTTAAATTGCAAAAATATTATGTGCTAACGCTCTTCCCTGCGTGCCATATTTAAACGAAATATTCTTCCTAGAGTAATTGAATTATTAAGGTGTATATTGAAAATTGAAGTATGTATTCAATTCAATAGTAGCAAAACGATATTTCAATTTACAAATATTAAAAAGTTAATTCTATCTTTTTGAGATAAATATGATATTTATAATAACAATTTTTGTGAATATGTTTTAAAAACTACAAAGTACCTACAAACAACAAACTTGAACAGAAATTTGCTTGCCCCGACTAAAACGAATTTGACAAATTCTTTCTTTTAGTTCACTTGAAAGTTAACGGTATCATATACACATTGCAAAAATTCAGTATGAATATTTTTGGGAGGCCAGTCGGGCGCAATTCTCATCCGAACTCCAATTGTTCGAAAAGCACCGATCTTAAGTGTTTGAAACAGCAAAACGCCAACGTTGTCAAAGCTTTGTTTTTTTCGAACAATTCGCACACACTTTTTCACATATTTAAATTTGGTATACCTACACCTAATCAAATGCGTTCACGGTTTGAGTTTAAAACGAGAGTTATTAAAAAAAAATCTAATTTTTCTTCCAAGTCTCTTTTCTTAACATTGAACTTAAACTGTTTTAAGCTGAAATTTGTAATGATAAAATCTACAACATTTTGTTGATTGCAACGCTTTTTTACTTCTTATACTTAGATAATTTTACCCATGCTTCTAAAGACATAAGTACATATATGAGTACATACATATATGATAATCAAACACATTGATCCAGAATCGAATTTCGTTAAATTCTTTTGTTTGCCAAAAATGATATAGCTATTGTTTTCTTCGAACAAAATATGCTTTCATTTAGTTAGCTTCTTTGGAGAAGGTAAAAATTTTGCCAAGCCTCAATTCAATCGTTGTTCAGCCCAGTTGTGATCTGATGTTTATTGATTTTTGGTGCTTTTATTTGTGTTTTGATCTGAAACAAATTTTGCTTTCAATTTGTTTAAGTCTAATCGTATTCAATTGTTCTCAATTTTAACAATCGCTTAACATTGCGCATTTGTGACCTTTTCTTATATTTTGTTGCAATTGTTTAAACTCCAGAAAACAAAGTTAAGACTGAAGTCTAAAGTAGATAAATCTTATACAATAGCTTGCGGAGGTAAAAATATTTTAAGATTTAATCATTCCTTTTATGAATAAATTGAAAAGTAAAATTTATTATGAGAATTAGTTACAAAACGCATAATGCTTTATAGTTAGAGATACGTTAGAATATTTATTATTTTAGTAATACTAGGTATTTATAGTATTGCAGATAAATAATTTTTTTTCCTTAAATTAAAATCGTCATTGTGATTATCCGTTTTGAACCTGCCAATTAAAAGGTGATATAGATAAAATCGTGGAATCTGTAAAATAAGAACAAACAAACAAACAGTTTTTTGCGTTGAAATAAACATAACTTGGTCGGCTATATCTCCTCAACGCTCAACTATTTAACTCAAGTTAGTTGTATTATTTTTAAAAATACTGTCAGTATTATGTGCTCTATTCTAGATTTTTTCAGATTTTTCAGAAATTGCGTTCTGGGTGATGATATCTTGGTCGACACAAGTCTAATCGAAAACTGCCACTTTGGAGTCAAATATTTCAAAAACGGGGCATAATTTTGAAAAGCGGTTTAAATTGAAAAATAATAGGTAACAATGATAGCCTTGTGAATATTGTTTTTCAATGAAATCGAAAGCGCAGATATATATGTTTAAGTGCGAAATGTTAGGAAGTACCTATCTCTAGACTCTCAATTAAAAAAGGATACTCGCAATGTGCCCCGATAAGTAAATAATTTACAAATAAAGATCGAAAATGTTGTTTCCTTTACCTTAATTATACTTTGAAGCACCAAAGGGATTATAATTTTTAGTTGAGTTCATCTTTTAATAATATTCTCAAAGTCAGCAAGAACATTGGGAATGGTTTTAAAATTATACATCATGTAGAGAATTTTTGTTATCACATTAGTTCAACTACGCACATTAAACTCTGCTTGGGTTCTTAGGCCTATTTCTACGTTACTGCAGTAAGTCCAATTATGGATAAAAAATTCAGTCGCACAAATTACTGCACTTTAATAATATAACATACTAGAAACTCTAGTGTTTAAAAGTTTACGTATACGTTCGACAAAAAGGACCTTATCGAAAAAAATCCAAACTGTTGTATTCGAAAAGTTAAATTTAGTAATTGAAATGGTTTCAAAATTCTGTAGTTAAATATTACATAACTAAAAACATCAAAAGAGTGTTTTTTTATTGGCTCGTAATATGGACAGATGTACGGAGACATATTGGACGCACATGGTTGTAGAACAGGAAAAACAATTCTGTTGCAAGGAACCCACCTGAAATATCCGAAATCATTGTAGAAGTCGCATCCGAATTCATTCTAAACTTTCAGTCTTACGGCGGCGAAATCGTCACTAGTCGGCTTCACCATTCACGTTAAGTTTCACAGCAAGAGGTAAAAAACTAATTTAAGAAACGGATAAATGGACATCACTTCACAACAGGGGCGTTACTATTTATTTGACCTAAGTCTGGAGTTGTGTCTCGAATCCAGAACTAACCACAAATGATCAATTAGTAAATACAGGGCAATCCGGAGCCGCTGTGATTTGAAAAACACTTCATCTCACTAGTTCAATGTTCAAATGGCGATTTGGCGTTAAAGCAGCGCCAGCGACCGGAGCAGAGGCACCAGCGCCAGAAAATCCAGAGCCTAGAATCTTAAGAACCCAGCGCACCCAGTCAGGACCTCTGCAGGAAGGCACGGGAGCACTGTCACCGCACCACTGAGTGCGCCCCTGCTCCGCCGCCCTGCACTATGATTCGTTCTACTTGACTTGAAGCTTTGCGTTTTTACTTTTTGCTCTAAGCCGCAGCCTCCAATAAACACCCATCAGAACGTGAAACACGAGATGAGAGATGATCGTAAAAATTTACACCGCTTTTGTATTGTTTATGTACACTCCAACCAATACAGGGACGTCCACCACACTGTTAAAATACCCCTATATTTGATAAAATTTCACTAATTTCATACATGTAATTTTTTTATAGTTCAAGTGTAATTTCGAAAATGTTATTTTACTACCCACATAAAATAAATTTTATGTTTTATACGATTTTCAAATATTCCTAACATTGAGTTTACCAGTGTACGTGCAGGTCATATTTATTTAACATTTCCAAATGGAACACATGAACTCTGATACCCCCGCTCAGTCAAGAACACTTGATTTTAGGGATTTCCAAGGCTCCGCCCTCCGGGGCGTGGCCAAGCGCTGTGCAGTTTATTTTTAGTTACGTCAAATAGGGTTTGACCTTTTACGCTTGTTCACGAGGGTATTTGGGATGATGGCCGTTGCTGTGTTGTGCTTGTTGGCACCACCGCCGCATCGCTTCTGGGGGGCAGGGCAGGGCGCGCAATGGTGGGCTTTAAAACCTCCCGCCCGCTCTTCCCGTCATTGACTTTCTGCGTCCGTTGCTATTCATTCACGAGTTAATGAAGACGATCCGCATTTAATCTGTAGCCATTAATTTAAAGCAGAGGCTGGATTTGCACCCAGCCAGAGAACGTCAGGCGAGCGACAAAGGTTACATTAAAGCTCTGAAGCTTTTCTTCATTTTATAAGTTTAGGAGACACAACGACGATGTTTTGGGGGTAATGAATACATTGTATCCTTTTAAGTTATCTTCATGGTAATCACGTGGATCCATAATTTGTTCTTGTTTTTGGTTTTCCATAGTAATTGTTTTCAAGCAATATCTCATTTTAAAGAAGTATGTATATGCCTTTTTAATCATACTATTGGAAAAGGTATATTACATTACATATTTTATTTCGAGAACTATATTCATAATGGTAATTTGTAAATATTGTAAATGTATTCACATATACATATATATATTAAAATTGTAAAATTAAATATTATTTGCTTAACTTGAACTAATTCAATAACAAACAATTTAAATTTTTATGGAAAACTCAGCTAGAAACTTGTTCATTCCCGTTTTGAATCTGAAGCTTATAGTCTTACAAATTGTATGTAATAATAGAAATGTTTTCTCCTATTGTTGACAATACTTCCAACAAACATTTTTACTGAAAACTGATAGAAAACGTAGTAAATGAAAAAGACGTAGGTAGTCATAAAAGAATCAAAGAGAAGATTTACTACTTATAAATTACACAAGACTTTGAAAGAAATTGCCTTCCTGAAAAGTGAAAATACATAATTTCATGGTACTTATTATATGTATCGTGTTCGTGTTCGTCTTCTTATAATCAAATTATGTACATTACTTTGCTTTCTTTTTTTGGTTTAAGGTAAATTATACTGAAAACCAAATTATCCTTTTGCCGACATTTCGAGTTTAGTATAGACACTTTCAAACAATTAAAATATCGACATATGGTATCAAAGGAGTAAAGTTTTAACAAGAATAAACCCATAAATAAAAACAAATTTTGTATGTAGTATCCATAATCAATAAAACTAAATTTTAAAATGATCGTGATAAAAATTAAAAAATCCTTATACATACATAAGTATGTAGTAAAATTTATAAGTATATAATTGACGTTATTTTATATTAGACTTGAAGCCTCCCAGTCCTGTGACTTATAAAATAAAAATGCAGTCTATTTATAATTTTTGTCGGTAAAATAGATAGGTAAACTTTTGCTACTAATTATAAGTGCAACTTATCATAACTTAAAGCTTTCCAGTAAATTAATTTCTTTATTTTCTTAAGAAAGTAACCATCAAAATTATTCTAGGTACAAGGGTAGATAAAACCAAGACGATGTTTATCACTTCATCGATCCGTGGGAGCTGTTGTTTGCCTAAAATAATAACCAACTAATTCGGTAAAACCACTTGCAAAAGTTTCTGGCTTATCGTTGTATGATACAAAAACGGCGCTCCTTACACACCCTCACAGCATCTTCCCTGTAACGCTGGGACATGCCCTTGTTCGCTTACACGATAAAGATTTTATAACAGATGATGCACCAATCGGATTACTCTATGACATCCGTGACTGAGTCAAGTGTTCCTTTGTTCCTGTGTGGGTGTATGTCTCCCAATGGTGCGGGACTCGGGAGTTCGCATCGATTCGAATCCCTTTTAAGGAAATATGTATGTATCACATTTGGGAGCTCCCTGTGATGTTTGAGTTGCATTTGTGTGTATGTTCGGTAGAAGAGGAATTAACTTAGCTTCCGCGGTATTTTGTCTTCTATAAAATCGATATATGTATATTTAAGATACTAACAGGGTCTTTCCGATATTAGAAAGCACGAATAAAGGCGAGGCTGCGACAATAAAGTTTACTTTTGCCATTTTGCGTAAAGGAGATACCCACAGAAAATTGAATTCTTTATACATATGTACATACATATATTCGGTTGTAGCATAAGGGAGCTATTTTAATTTCAGGACGAATAAAGTAAGCAAATTCAAGAAATATAGTTTTATATACATTATTAGATATTTTTAAAACTGAATTTCTTAAAACCTACCCACATTTCACATTGGCATTCAAATTCCTAAACAAATAAATTACAAATCCGACATTCCTTGCTTAGGGTACCAAAATTTCTTAAGATCTAATAAATGCTGATTTTACAATTCTAACATAACTCACAGATTTTAGTATATGTACATACATAGTATACATATTTTATAAAAAAATTTTTTGAGATATGTATTTCTTCAACGTACAAACGAAAGCAAAATTCAAATTTTGTTTAATGCATAATAATGTTAAACAAATGCGTAATTTATTTCAAACATTAAAGCTTTACCATGTATTATGTGTATAAAAGGGTGAGGCACACATTTGTTGTAATACTTTTTGAAATTATTCTTATAAATTAAATATACGTTTCATATGAAGCATTTACATATGTTGAAAACATGGTTCACATGTTCTAGACTTCCAATGTTATTATTTGTTGCATATAAATTTATGAAAAACCATTTCTCATTCAATATTTCGCACAGGTACAACTGCATGTATATCTATGTAAATAAATAGATATTGATATGTTGCCAAATGTCGAAAACACACCTTATTGAATTTATCTTACGTCAAAATGATTTCATGCTTTAATTGTTTGAAATTATTGAGCAATACCGAACAGTTTGCAAACAAATCTTAATTGACACGTGCTGAGTGTCAAAATCATTTGATGAGCTCTATGCTGCTCAGCTACCGAATAAAATGACCCCGCCCTTCTGTTTCTTGCAGTTGTGACTCCCTTTGTTAAGAAGGCCCGCTTCCAACAACCTTTGAAATTACGAAATCAATTTGAGAACCAATGTCCGCAAAATATTCTCTTTGTTCAACTTTTATGCAAGAACAATGGATTTCTGGTTTAATATACTTATTCGTAAATTGAGAAAAAACAAAAACCTACATATGTACGTATGTATATGTATATTGTAACACTTTTAATATGTAGCTTGAAGGGTGAAATTCTAAAATTATGAAGCCCCCAACGAATTGGGTTTCAAGCAGTTAACCCGAATCTGCAAAATAATACAAGTATTTTTATGAGGTATGTACCTTTTTAGTTTAGTGGAAACGGCCCTTTAAGTTTTAAATTTACGTCTGCATTGATTTCCCTCCTCTGCCGAACGTAGAGAAGGCTTCAGAAGATTAAAAGTTCCCGAAACATTGAAGTGGTCCTAAAACTTTTCACAGTATACTCGATATATACAATATGTATGTACATATTTGAAATAACGAAAGAATGTAATACATATCTTAATTAAATATTTGTTTTCTTAACTAACGCAAATTTCAATTGGTACTAATTAGTTGTAGGCGTAAATGTGTTTTTTTGTTGATCAGATTTCGCAGCAAATTTTGTATTGCTGCAAAACTTTTTAGGTTTGTGAAAAGAGCAAATTGCATTGACTTATTCCCACAATGTATCAAAAACTAGATCCAATAATTTTTTCAGTTCACAACTTGAAGTTTGGATGGTCAAAAATCATTGCAATTTGATGGAGTTTTTCCAATTTTAAAACCTTTCCTATTAGGGAGCAGTTTAAAAAATTCAATGCAATGCGAAATTCGAGATCCAGATCAGATCATCAAAAAAACACAGCTATTTACAATCTCCTTTTTTAATATCAGCTTGATAAAGATTTTGAAAGTAAATATTCGAGATATTGTGAGACTGCAGAAATGAAAAATAAAAATTGTCTAGTCTATAATATTTACAAGCAGAAAATTTCAACAATCCAAATGAAATTTGTGCACATGGGCGGACGACGAATAATTTTGACTACTGTATGATATGAATACATAAATTGTTTTTAAAGACTTCATTCAACTTGTGCCAAAACTCTACAACGAATTTACATAAAAATGGAGCTGACATCTCAATTCTCCTAATATTAAAATTGCAAGTAGGTAATCTTCGTGTTAAAATGATAGCATGATTCTTGTTATTAAAAGTAGCAGTTCCATCGGATTACCCGCTTTCGGAAAACAGCAAAATTCATGGGTGGGTGGGCATATTCTTCACTTTAGACCTCAAATAAATAGGTCTACAAATTTTAATCAAAGCCCTCAATCTAAGCAAAAATCCCTTATTTTGTTTGGCTTTGCCGATTCAACAATCATTTTTCCATTTCTAAGAATTAGCATTACCTTCCATGCAAGCTTTAATCGGTTGATTTAGAATTTATTTTAGATGTTTAGCTTTACAAATATTAATACCCAAAATACTTATTTGGAAAAACGAGGATAGTCCTCCTTTCCACAAGCCAGATATTTACTAAAAAATTTTACTAGGTTAAAATAAAACTGAGAGACATTTTTGCGGCATCCTTGGCTTGGTTGCTTGCAAATAAATTAAAATGAACTTTTCTAGCTCACCTTTTATGGTATGTATGTACTTCATCCTGCTGAATAGTTGCTTTTTGTCAAGCAATAGCAACTCGCTCGCACTTAAAACTAGAAACTTAGAAAACTTGCTACTCTTTGAAGAACCATTTTGTGAGGTTGCTCAGCTCAAACACACAACGGATTTTCAACGTCAACTTCATCACAAAATTGGGCCTTCGACCCTCTTCGACCGAACACAAGATGGTCTGCACCAACTTGAAAAACTTGTCGACTGAACGCAGTCATGGCGCTGTCATCAATCTGTCAAGGACTGCGGGGCGTAAATGCCATAAGGAACACAGCTAAAATTGTAATTTTAAGCCGTAATTTCTCACATCTAAGTGAAAGTATAACGAGAAAGGAACCCTTTTTGGAATTTACTAGCTATTTTGAATGTAGCGGCAAAACGAACAATTTAACCTATAATGCGGTACAAATAAACAAATGTAGGACATACTCGAGCGGCTCGAACGACGAGCAGAATGTCTCGAATGTCCCAAAGAGGACCCTGCCCCAGTTGATGCAGTTCCCAGAGTTGGTGTGGCCCTCAATTCTAAAATCTATCAAGAACTGGATCCTGGTCAATTTCATAATCAGACCTTACTTTGACAATGAATTCAACTTGCCCGACTTTGTCATGGGGAGCAAGCAGGCCCTTCAGGTAAATTTTTAAGCGGTGATTGAAGTCCTTTCGAAATACGAACTTAACATTTGCAGGTCGTGTCAACCAAACTCTCAGAAGGGGATTTAACCTCGCTCTCGGGTCTCGTTGCGTCCGAAACAATCAACGAAATTAAAAGCGTCCTCACAAAAATGTCTGTGGCGCAAAGGACTGAGCTGAGGGTGATTAAGGACGACATTTACTTCAGTTTCCCATATCAGGTAATATCCTTACAACTTTGGCGTAAGTTTGTTATATCGTCAACGAATCTAATCGAGATGAAGTGGTCAGAAATCTCGCACCGCGTGATTTATGCACATTCAATCTGTTCTTTTTTCGAAAAAGCATCAGGTGAAAATTATCTAAAAACTAGTTTCGCAGTCATCAAAATTATAGATCATAAAATTGTATATAAGAAAGGTTCCTACACTTTTTTTTGCACAAGTAATCGGCCTTATTTATTTTAAAGCTAGATAGTGTATAATAAAATGCAAACGCATTAATAAAACCACTTTTACAGGTTGGAGTTATGTTTGATGAATCCAATGAAAAGGTTCAAAAACGTTGGGTAGAAATTACAATGGTTTTTCACGTCCTTCGAGGCATTAAGGAATTGCAAGAGAAGGGAACAGTGCCACCAGTTAATATGGGGCAAGTAGAAAAAATAAATAAACTGTGACACAATCTGAGAATATCTTTACCTGTATTCTAGGATGCTTCCAGAGTACCGGAACAGAATATCAATTTGCAACTACCGTTTCATCAAGGAATTCACACAGGGTAGTGAGTCGGATTGGACTATAAATGTTATCAACCACTTCAAACCGTCGGATTTCATTGATGAATAAATTTAAGTTCAAATGGCTGAAGGACGAAGAAATAACAACTTTTTACATTGAGATGCAGATTTAATAGTAAAGAAGTTTCTCCATCGTATGAAAAATAAATAAATATTTTACACTGATTTAATTCTCAAACTGTTTCCTTGGCATTCCTCCGTTTTAGAGTCGGTTTTTCTGTTTCCAGCTACTATTTTTAAATATGAATGATTTACAATTATACTTAAAATTTGTAAAAATACCAACAAAAGTCAAAATATTCACAATATCTAGAACAGTTTTAGTACACACTGAAGAAGTTTTGATTGGAGATTTTTTCACATTGATAAACATGCAGATTTAGTAGAAATCTCTCCATCGTATGAAAAATGAATTACACTGATTTGTTCATAAAACCAATTCCTTGGCAATCTATTATCGCGGAACCATCATTTCTGTTTTCAGTTATGCTAAATTTAGCCTGCAAAGAAAAATTTAGAACCATATCAGCAAATGTTTAGAATACTTTTTAGATAAGGGTGTAGTATTCGGTTTTTGTTGAAATAAAAATAGTGCAATTTGTGAGCAATTTTTAGTAGCTTATGCTTCGAGATATGCATCTGTTTAAAAACCGATTTTTGTAAACTGCGTTTTAAGGTTGTGTGCGAATAGTGACTAAATCCTGACTAAAACTAATTATTTCTGGCATACGGTCTTAATGCTATTCGCACACACCACTGTCTAAGTTGATGTTTTGGTGAGATCTTTCTGGCAAAGATTTTTTGCCTCTTTGAAATAAGAAACGCAAAAAATTGCCTTTTATGCTCAGGAACAATATTCAAACAGATGTTTAAATTGACATACACAATATTTTTGTTAGAAGTTTGAGAAATATTTCTTTTTACTCGACTAATATGAATCCAACCAGAAAATAAAAGGGAGGAAAAATTGCTCAGAAATATGAAAAATTAACAAAATCAGAAACTTACACCCTTTCTAGATATCTACCTGAGTCATTAGTTGCACGACGTGGATAGCAGTTCTAGTATGCAATGTTATTTTAGTGGTTTTAATTCGACTAATACCATTAGCCAAAGCCATGTAAATTATAAGCTGGTCCTGCACAAAGTTGTCTACACACGCCCTTTGTCGAACACATTCAGAAACTTCCGCAGCTGCCTTCTTGCCGGTTTCTTGAGCTCTTTCTTGCCTATTTCCTAAAGCAGAACCACCGATGATACAACCAGTTGAAGTCTCGCATCCAAGACTGCACAAAATAATAAAAATTAGGAACAAAACACAATACATAAAATTAACTAGATTACATTATGCCAGAGCAGTTGGAAGTGGCTACATCTGGACTCTCCTTATAGACCTCTATTTCAACTGGAGAATAAAAAGCATTCAAGCAAGATTTTGCTCCTTCAGAAATCTCATAGGCAAGCTAATTAATGCTTATGTCAATAGTATTCAAATAGCAGGGGTAACAATAAGAACTGCTACTTACTTTCATTGGCAAAATTCCAGCAACGAAACTCCATCCGAAGAATTTTTTAATCTCTCCAAATTCCGTAAGGGTGCAAGGATGAATTTGTCTCACTGGCGTAATGTGCACTTCACAATGACCACCTCCTTTAGGGAAGTATCCTCTTTTAAACAAATTAAAATCAAAAGAGGGACCAAACTTTTCAAGATTTGGACGAAATATTTCTGTCAGAAAGTCTACCTATAAAAAATTAGTCTTATTAATAAAACCAAATATTTATATACAAAACAAAATCTTAAGTGAGATAATCGTGACTGGTATAGATAGTCGATCAAAATTTTAATTACATAAAGCAATATAGATTCTGAAAAAAGTGAGTTCCGTGATATTAATCGAATTCACGGCCGCTATCTCTCTACCTCCATTACTCCATTAAACGATGTCCCATACTCAAACTTTGAAATTCCCTGCATTGCTGAAATTATAATATTTACCTGTGGAGCCATAGATGCATTGGTTCCTCCTTTGAGATCAAGAACAGTTGAGGAGTTACTAAAATGTGCTACTGGAAGCGATACTTGAAGCAGCAATGCAATACTCCTACGAAGGAAGTATATATGTATATTATGCAAAATAATGGCTACTCAGTGTTTTTCTCACCCCGCGGTTTCGGTGTCAGCAAAATATTTTCCGCCTTGAATAGGGCCGGGTTGGAATTCAAGCGCAGTTGATCCAAAGGCAGCCCCTTTCACTTTACCCCTTGTCATATCCCTCAAAAGTTCCACACCTAAATTTGAAGAATTAGTTCTTCAGAAAGCCAGTGAATTTTCAATTCAGATATTAGTAGTGGGTACTATCAAGATTACATTGCCCAAAAGATTTTGCATTTCTACAAAATGGCAGTCATTTTACAAGATGGCCACTTTAAACACATTGCCCGCAACCTTCTAAACCTGGATTCGGATCTGATTGTGAAAAAACACAGCTATTATGGACAACCACATCTTATACATTACTATTTGTGGCCTTCAGTCCGTTCAAATGAGCGGAATAATTCAATATTTTCGAAACTGAGAAAGTGAATAAATTAATTTTCACATACTATAAGGGGAGGTGAAAACTATTTTTTTTCCTACATAGAATGAAATATTGCTAAAAGATCTGCATGCGAGGTTGTAACAAACAGGGAAAGACGGACACGGGCTAACAATAAGGACTTTGTTTAAGTTATTTGACTGCGAAATCCTAAAAAAAAAATCAAATTATTGTGGAGGAACCCAACGTGAAAGGAAAAAATAATAATATATACATTGACTGTAACATAGACCGAAAATGAGCCTAATAATGCCCTGTCCTTTGTATCTCAATAAAAAAAAATGTGACTACTTGGTACAAACAAATGCATAGATAATGCACAGGGATTTTACTTTTTTGGTGGAGTTTTGTTACAGCCTCACTCCTAATTTTAATTAGGCGAAGAAGAATATAAATTAATAACGAAAAAATCATACCCTTTAAGTGTTGTGCTGATAAACCCGGCTTTTGTCTTCCTGCCCGGATGTTAAAAATCCGCACTGGTGTCCTGAGAATGCAGCTCAAACTCAGAGCAATTCTTAGAATTTGTCCACCCTAAGGAAAAGAAGTTTAGTTTTAGAAACTCCATGCTTTTGCTAAGTTTATCCTTAACTTACCCCTTCTAAAACACTTCCGTCTATTTCCATTGTAACTGAAACTGGTTAAAGACTTTTCCTTTCAACTCGACGAACTTCTCTCTCCGGAAAGCCACCTTCACTGAAGAACCTCGGCACAAGGACTATGTGCGAAAATTTGTTTACAAAGATGAAAAAGGGTGAAAAACAAAACTTACCCGCGCACTGTTTTATGTGCACTGAATGTGTGTCATCAGAACTTGCACCTAACTATCGTTGGCGTGGTGAGTGCACCTGGGAATTCCAGCGAAAGAGCTCCAAAATAGCAGGAGCCAGGAGCACGCCCCTTTTCGCCCAGGATAGTCGACCACCGTGTAAAGAGTTATGACGTCACACACTGCACTTAGATCCACTAGCAGTGCGGTGCACAAGTCGGGAGAATGCAAACAGATGCAGCGCACCGCGAGTAGTTTTGTAAATATACCTCAACTTGATAGTTCCAGCTGACTTTGCCATCTGTCACTTGCTAACATGATATTTTAAATAGTCAAGTAATTAAAAAACGTCGGCGACACATTTTTAAAATGACTCTATTCGAAGGTGGACATGTTTATAATAATTGTAAATTTATCAAAAGCCCTTATCGCTTGCAGCCGGATTTCTGTTGGAAGAGAATTTAAATTTCAGATACTGAACTCTGCAAAATAAACGACATTGACATATGTCAATGTCATTCTCCATGTGTTCCTGTAGGAGTGCGAGTGATTAAAATTAGCTGCAGATGCAGTTGGTTTGTTGTTAAACGTTTTAAAGTAGGCTTTTATTCACTAAAATGTCCAACACACCTTTTAAGACCTTAAATCTAGCACCATGGATATTGAAACAAATCAACCAACTTGGTAAGAAATGTAATAAAAATTTAATAATTTTTAAATACAGCTATTTTTAGGTCTGAAGCAGCCAACTGAAATTCAGAAGAATTGTATCGGTAAGATCCTCGATGGTCGAGATTGCATTGGAACTGCTAAAACCGGATCTGGAAAGACGTTTGCCTTTGCTCTGCCGATTCTTCAGAAACTGAGTGAAGAGCCCGTCAGTTACTTTGCCCTAATTTTAACTCCTACTCATGAACTAGCCTATCAGGTACTTGAATATCAAGAATAGCGTCCTAATTCTCAAAGATCTCTGAACAATTTTTAGTGGCCGGCCAACCACTTGGAGTGCGGGTGTGCGTTGTTGCTGGAGGAACAGACCAAATGATCGAGAGCCAGAATTTACAAAAGCGGCCCCACATTGTTATAGCCCTGCCTGGCCGTTTGGCTAGTCATTTAACAGGATGTGATACTTTTTCGTTCGACACTCTGAAGTTCCTTGTTGTCGATGAAGCGGACAGGTAAGCATTATTTTCTGATTCAGATGCAAACAGTAAGTTTTAGAGCTCTTTAATTAATGTGCAACAAAGTATGTTTAAATAAATGTTCTTAGCGGTCCATACTTCGAATTGAAAAAAAAAACCAAATTCTATAAGGTCACTTTGTTGTCCTAGTAATTTTCTAAAATGTTGCTATTTTTTAAGAATGCTAAATGGAGATTTCGATGAAGACCTTGCAGTAATCCAAAGCTGTCTTCCCAAAGACCGCCAAACTTTACTATTTTCTGCGACAATGAAAGGAGATTTGAAAAACACGAGCATATTTCCAATATCGGATAATGTGAGTTATCCTTAAATATAACAAATATTATATTAATGCATTTTACCAAAGGTATTTGAATGGTGCGAAGAAGCTGAAATAGCAACCGTGGAAACTCTAGATCAGAGGTATATTCTTTGTGCAGACTACGACAGAGATATGGTTTTAATTGAGGCTGTTCGAAAATATCGAGAGGAAAATGAAGACGCAAACATAATGATTTTCACAAATACAAAAAAGTACGGAATATATTTAAATTATTATTATCCATATTTTAAAAAGCGAAATTTTAGATATTGTAAACTTCTCTCCTTAACTCTTAATTCTATTGGATTTGAAAATGTGTGCTTACATGGCTTTATGCGGAATAGGGAAAGAGTTATGGCTTTAAATAAATTCAAGTCAAAACACATCAAAATCCTTATTGCAACCGATGTTGCTGCGAGGGGATTGGATATTCCTAGTGTACAGCTTGTTATTAATCACCGATTGCCAAGAAGCCCCAAGGAATATATTCACAGGTAAATTGCTCATATTTTCAAAATATTTTTGCTTATATTATAAGCGTAGAGTTGGAAGAACAGCTCGAGCCGGACGGAAAGGATTAGCTATCTCAATATTCCGTTTCCCAAGAGATTTGGAGTTCCTTGCAGAAATCGAGGCCGCAATAAATACAAAACTTACGGAGCATCTAATTGATCGTAATTATAGAACACAACATATCGAACTTATTTGTATTTTATTTGTTTCATAGAACGCATGGTCGAACGTATTTTTATGCAAGTTAATGTAACGCGCAGAGAATCTGAATTATTGTTGGATGATAAAGATTTCGACGAACGTACTCGCAATTATCGACGAAAAAAGTGGATTTTGCAAGGCCTGGATCCAGATGAAATGGAAGAAAAGTAAGTCAAATTATTAAGAATGTTTTAATTGAAATAATAAAATAAAATATCGTTGAAAGGTTTAAACAAGATCAAGAAAAGAAGTTCAAGGAAAGGCGTCGTGCTCGTAAGCAAAGAGAACGTGAAAAGGAAAAGGAAGAGAATGTTTTACTGAAAGACGAGCGCTTTAAAGGAATTGAACCAGCGAAAAAACCCCCTTTCAAAATATTCAAGTCAACTCAAGAAAAGCAGAAAACATTATAAAAAGATGCACTGGATGAAAAGAAAAAATTTAAGAGGGAACAATGAAGTAAAGGTGTCAAAATTGTTTTATTAATAATAAATAAAGCTATTTCCACATTTTATATAAAAGTACTTTACACTTAAGTTACGGTAGAATTTCTAAAATATAAAGCTAAATATTCAGCGGTATCGTCATACGTCGAATATGTTCAGTTCGACGTATAGGGGCTATAATTAATCCAGTGCAATCGTTACCAAAGCATCCTCGGGATATACCTCCAATAAAACCTTCGCTCCATCATTAAACGGATAAGCGATGCTGCCATCAATTACTAGACCTACAAAAGTAATGGAAAAATTGTTTATATCTATATTTATACATATACCGAACCTTAAGTTTTATCTAGGAACCGTTGACTATTCTGAATCTGGACTTGTAATTTGTTTTTTTTTCATTCTGATTGTAACTCTTTAAATAAATGCAGGAATTGTGCTCTGTTAATCTTTTAATACCTAGTGTTCTATAAAAACCAGTGGCGAGAACGGAAAATGCTTTTGAAATGTCTTGAGACTTCAAAATTATATGTAAGTTTTTAACAAATTTGGGGCAGCATCTTTATTTCCTAGGCCCCTCCAGTTTCATATGAGCTTCCAAACATTTTGTTTGCTGATTACAAGATTACGTCTTCGAGGTATAAAAAAAATAGTTAATACTTGCTAAGAATTTAGTTAATAGGCGATTTGTAAAAGAGAAATATTTAATAAACAAACATTTTGTAAAAAGGAAACCCATCTAAAACAGGAGAGGCCCAGGAAATAAGAATGTTCCCCAATTTGGGCTAACCCAAAGCCATTAAATCCTTTATAATATTATTTTCTTTCAGAACACCAAGATTAATGATCTCAGAATACAAGTGGTGGCTTTCTTTGTATTCAAGTTATTAATGAGCTATACTTCAATGTTCTACGACGATATAAGCTGGAATTATTCTTTAGCTGGTATTGCATAAATTTTACTAAAAAAGTGCCTATTGTTCCTATTACTGGTCTTTAATTTGTAATGCAGGAAGTCATCAAGCTAACCAAGTTGGCATCGATTTAGCAACGCCTAGATTTACATCTCAATTCAATTACTTTTCAATTTTCCTAATTTTATGTTTAGCATTTTCACCATATTGGCAGTCATAGTTCCTGTAAGTAAGTTAATCTGCCATTTCATTCAAAAGCTTATAATTGATAATTTTACTTTCTAGACATATAAATTTCAAATCTATCTGCTTCCTGATATTTGGAATGTGTACACGGTGACTTCTCATTTTCAAAATATTTGGGAATTGAGTTATGATATTTTCAATTGTCATCACATAGCGCTGTGGCTTGCAATTTATTTTTATTATTTATTATTATTATTATTATTATTATATAGCGCTGTGGTTTGCAATTTATTTTTATATATTATATAAAATTATAATTTCTATTAAAACAAAATGTGGCACGAGGGTCGTGCCACATTTTGTTTTTAATAGAAATTATAATTTTATATAATAATCTTAACTACGTGCCGATACGTGCGGGCGTTACAATTTTCGATATAAACAAACATTTTCGTATTATTAACAACATTTTAAAACCCGAAACCGGAGTTGACGATGCACATTGTGGATTTTCGGAAGGAGATGATTTTAAATAAATGTTCCTCCTTTTAGATCTTGGGTAAAATAATTTTTAGTGTAAAATTAAATTATATTCATTAAATATTTTACTTACTTGCATCAATGCATTTGGACTTTACATAAAGTTTTTTTACAAAATTCCTTGAAGGAAATCCTTTTGGAATGGGCCAAACTCCTACACAGATTTGCTCTCTTATCGAGTAACACAAACGAGAATCATCTGACAAAATGTTTAAAATTTGGTTTTTTATTCATTTATTATTATTTTTGAATCATACCTGGTGGAAATAGTAAATTCTGATTATATTGCTCTGCTACATGATCTGGATTGGCATCAGCTAAGCTTTGTTGTTTTCCTCCCAAAATCTTTAAGAGATCCTCGACATGTTGAGTAGATAATCGATTTATGCTGCACATTTAATAATTTTTTCATTATAAATTTGAGACTATATAATCTACCTGTGATGCCACGATGTAGAGCCAGTTCCAGTGCTAACACATAAGCCTGAGCACTTAGTTTTATTAACTGTATCAAGATCATCAACCATCAATTGTAGAAGGGACACTCGAGCAGATAAGGTCTCTCCTATAAAAACCTTGGAAAACATAAATACACTACACACAAAGATTCTACACAATGGGAACATACTTCATTAAGAGCTAAGTACGGTAGTACTCTTTTCATCACCGCCTTGTATTTCTTGGAATATTTTTCGCTCAACATTTCCGGAGCGGTTTGTTCCTGCTCCATGCGAGAAATTGTATGTCCATGAAGATCGATTGACTCTGGCGTTTTCCCGTTGTTAGTGAGCAAACTCGTTCTAATTCGCGTGCGGTGCATCCACCGAAAATTACCCTAAAGTAATTTTTATAAATAAAGTTGTTCTTCTTACATCAATTAAATCATACAGAAACAATTCTTTGAACGGCATCATCAGGATTTTCTGAATATTCTTTAGGCAACATTAAACGTCCTTCGGACCGCGCTGGATCTGAATTGAACCCCACAATTGGTATTCTATGCTGATTAGAAGCAACTAAAGGACTTGCTCTACCCGCGGTCAACAAAAATGTCCCATCTCCGCCAACTGGAACGAGCAAATTAGCCCACCTAAGAATGTCCTTACTCGGGGACGTTCTAAATTCAACTCTAAAACATTCATTGCAATAAATATTAAAAACAAGAAGATTAATATACCTGTTTGTGATCCTTATCTCAACGCCAACCTTTTTGAAACTTGTCGCTATCTTTTTTTCAAATTCTTTCTGTATGTAATGGGAATGTAGGAGGGCATCATAATCCGTACCTCGATTTCTAATAAACTCTTCCAGCTGGTTGTCGCTGAGGTGGGGATATTTTTGCTTCTCTGATTCATACCTTGACAACTTTGTTACAAGTAAGGCTCTCTTTAATTCAAAATTCTCTATAGGCTTATGTTCGAATCCATATTTCCTCAACAAAGTAACACCTGTGAAGTTTGTATATTTTATAAAAATCAGAAATGTTTTTCAAACACTGCTACAAATCCAATAAATACATATTCATTGAATTTGTAGCAGTGTTAAACTTTTGCGCACAACTGTATTAAGTTGCGTTTTATTTTAATTGAACTTCAGTAGATTAATCCAGGATCTGTCATATTTTTTTTAGATTTTTTTAACTACGTTTATTTGTTAATTTTCTCTAAGAGATAAATAAATGCAACTCATCCGAAATTGTTCCACAGTTTATGTGAATAAATAATTATATTCTATAGTGGTATGGTGTAATACGTGAAGCCTACAAAAAATTTCAACAATTTTTATATTAAGCTACATTAATTTTACTGTTGATCGATTTATTTAAATTTTCCTACAGTTTTTCTTACAGTTTTAACTGATTTTAATAAGCCAGATATCGTTCGATGCTTCTTAATATTCCGGCGTCATAAGCTAAATATCATCACCTTAAATCCAATATTTAAATTTAAAATAAATTTATGACTTTTGGTACGTAACGATGAGCACATTCCAAAACTACAGTCAAAACCGTTTACGTTAAAGGGGATATTCCTTTTATTTATTTATTTTATAATACCCGTCGTTATAAACGTCTTTGACCGTATATAATTTATCTACATTGTATGTATTTAATATAAAAATAAAAAAATATCCAAATCAATACACATATCCGCATAATAAAAAGAGAGAAAGTACGGGAATTTCCCTTGTTCCAATGCTTAAGTACCTAGTCTAGTTTTTAAAAAGTGACTTATTGCAATTTATTGGTTAAATCTTGGTTTTGTTCTTTAGCGCTATTTTTATGTTGAGCACTTTATTGCTGTGGCTCAGATATAAATATCCTGCACACATGCTATATTTTAATTAAGCTCCTTCGGGATAACAGCTCCACGAAGCCCTTACTTGTCCCTAGATACTACCATTCGGCCTATTTATATCCCTAATTTAGCTGAATAAATTCTCTTGTTTACTGTTTTTATTATGTTTGTTTTTGTTGTTATTTTGAATGCTCAATGCGCACTTTAACTACGTCCAATGCACCTCTTATTTACTCATAATTTTTTGACTGATAAGAAATAATTCGCGTTAAATTAAGAAGAGCCTAAGCCTATTATTTTTTGTGCTTCTAAATCGAAGGCACTTTCAATACTCGACCAAATGAAATAGTGCTTGAAAAATTGTTTCTTCTACCGCAGTCTCAATTAAACGATAATCAAACTTGACACACTTCTGATTTGCCATAAATTCATAACTTTCCCATGTAACACGAGATTTATATAAAATTATCAAACCTTATCGCCACCCAGGAGGTTATTTAAAGAAATTCTGATAAGGATTCAATCAGCGAAGATTTCCACTCTTGAATTTTCACATAACTACTTTGAATGGGATTTAATGCGGGCGGAGAACCACCTGTTTCGGAGATTTTAATTTCTACGCACTCAGTACCTTTAATTGATTGGAATAGTTTCGATTTAAACATTAGGAAGATGTGCAACTAACGAAAAATCTACATCAACCCACTTCTCTGTTGCGTTGCGATCACTCAACTCAAGACTAGAGGTTAGGGGGATGTCTCTCTGTTTGTCAATCAAGTTTGCTGTAAACGCGCGCAACACGGCACTTTTGCACCCGACTGTACGAAGAACTGCAAATTTCCTACCGCTTCAATCTTCCGTGGGTCGGGGAAGGGGTGATTTTATTGCCTATACAGAATCCTTCTGATTTCCCTTGTTGACAGGGACATTTATATCCTACTTAGAAATATTTATTTATAATCTAGTTTGCTTTTAAAAGTTGTTCAATTTAAAGAAGGCTGAAAAACACTTCCATAGTCAATTTAATTTGGTCGACTGAACCGCCTAGCTGCTGTGATAATTAAAGCTTATAAACCGCATTTTCTGATTTTAAAATTTCACTAGTAGGATATTCAATCCGTGCGATAGGGACACATTTGAGTAACGAGCGGTACAAGGTAAGATTAGAAGATTCAAATAGTATATTCTTTAGAATAGTTAATGCTAGAAAGTCCTGAGCAAAAGCAGTTGCATTTACATAAACTAATTCGGTGAAAAACTAATTTATGTATATAAATTATTGCTTCGTAAAAAACGGTCCCCGGATACGTATATAAAGTTCATTCAAAATTTTGCTCAATTTCTCAACAACATTGCATTTTGATCCCAAAACTATTTTAGTTTAGTTTGTTTAAATAATAGTCTCTTTAGCTTAAAGAACATCAAAGAAACAATAAAAAGGATTTAACATATATTTATAAGCTACTTTTAATTCACATATAGTTTCACAATGACGGATTAATAATACATTTACAAATCTAGTTCTATCGAGTTTTTGAGAGTGCTGATAAATAATAAAGTTTTGAATATCATGTTCATGTGGATAAATTACCGTAACTAGTTTTGTTTGGACTATGATTCCACATTACATGGACACATTTTATTTTACCACTGTACGCAAATAAAATTGGATAACGGCAATATTTATTGATTCATTTAAATTTACATGTATATACATATGTATATTCCACAAATGAAGTAAAATTTGCAATAGCATTTTCCTTCCCTATAATTCACACTTGGAATTTTAACCAAGTCATATGCACTTGAACCGGCGTTTTGCCTAAACATTCGATAATATTGTAGTGACGATGTAAAACGATTATTTCTTATTTAACCTAATAGAAATTTTGAGCAAATATTGATCTTTTCTTAATTTGATACTGCCTATTTCCTTTTTTTTTGTTATATAATCATATATGACTCCGTAAATCCTTCCTTTCCATTAGAGAAAATTATTATCAGTTATCCGTTTTAAATTATTTTTTAATATCTTTTTAAATAGCAACACTGAATAATTATAAAATTGGTTTTATTTTATCGCACGATTTAACACAGTTTTTTAAACAAATCACTTCTTGCCATAGCAACATTTTTTACCATAACCACCATAACCATGTCCCCTGTGACCGTGGCCATGACCGTATCCTCCATGGTGACCACCATATCCCCCTTTTCCATACCCTCCGCCGTATCCACCTCCGTAGCCACCTCCGTAGCCGCCTCCATAACCGCCTCCAAAACCTCCCCCGTAGCCGCCTCCGAAACCGCCTCCATATCCTCCACCATATCCTCCCCCGTAGCCGCCTCCATACCCACTGCGAGCCGTTCTTTCAGCCTCATTTTCATGTCCTTGTTGCTCCGCTACCTCCAGAAGGTCCTTTGCGTTGTTAACCTCCACTGCAGGCGTGGGTGGCTCAGGATCACTCGATGGGTAGGCTTGAGCAAGCGTGACCACAATTCCCAGTAAAATCCATAACCGCAAGTTTGCCATTTCAAATTTTTGTTAGGCTCTCAAACCTAAGAAGTAAACGTTTGTTGCAGATTTCGAATTCTGAACGTCTGCTTTGGTGGCAGAGAGTAGAAGTGATGCTTTTATATCTTGGGGTTGGGAAGGTGTGTCTGAAATGAACTCAAACACCATTAACTCTTTATTGCTCATAACATTTGGTTTTTACCCTTACTCAATATGGTGGTTGTTTTTGCAGTCAAACCAATTATCAATTGCTATTACTTCATCGAAGATCATGGTCGTTCATATATTTGTGATTTTTTTCTCATTCAAGTTTTTCAATTACTCAGCGAAACCATCTAGTGAAAAGCAAATAAAATTAAGCGGATCTACATGGGAACTAATATCTGAGGTACCTAAGTCTTCGTTTAATGAGCACTTATTAGTTTTTTAAGAAATTTAACATGACGTGATTAATTTAAGTTGTTCTTAACGGTGCACAACGTATCCAAACAAACATAACAAATTAAAGTTTAATTTTTTTCATACTGGTTCGTGCTTTGGGACCAGTTCTATAGCCACTAATGGGTAATTAATAAAATACAAATAAACAAGAAAGCACTGGTAGTTCCTACTATAAAATTATTAAATTTTAAAATATAGGTATCATTATTGAATAAATTTGTAATTCTTTTTCAAGACCTAAATTGAAAAAAAAACTATTCCTACGGTTAATTCCTTTTTCGTTTGAGTCTTAAGACAGTGGCACCTGCCAAATGAAGAAATCAATTAAGTTTAGGCTATATCCTGGGTAGCTGAACTGACTACATATAAAATTCCTGTAGATATGCTATGTATGTCGACCATATACATACATACATATATTTAGTATTTGCATCGCTACATACAAAATTTATTTATTCTGTACTGCACAGTTTAAATACGCATATTGAGTTCTCTTTTCATATCCATGCATATCAAAAACAAGTACATAATTAAAAAAAGAACAACTTTTCTGTATATAAAAATGCCATTGTCGTTAAGCATTGTTTATCTGCATGAGGGAATAGGGCAATTATTTTTAATGATATAGTATTTATTATAATAACATAATTATAGGTATCATTGAACCATAGAAAATTTATTAACCACGCATTTGATGTTAAGAAAAATCCCCGCATTTTTCAGTAGAACTTTTAAATTCGTCACCAATCGAGCAGATGTGAGAATGATCTTAAAATTTTTGCGTATACAATGTAATCGGTGAAAAGATCGTGATTTTTGTTTGTTTTACCAACAATTTTCACACGTGTTTATTAACGTTTTTTCAATTTAATAGATTTTTTAGATAACTGAAAGTTATCAATGAGTGGTGCTGCGTTGTTTGGAAAGTTTGGATAACCCGGATATTTGAAAGGCACCTAAAAAGTGTCCAATGTTTAATACTATTGACGGGTATCCCCAGACCGGATTTTCTTTCTCTTAGAGATAAAAGTTTTAAATCTATGTTTGTTTTAGACATAAAAAGCAGTAGCAGTAATAAATATGTCTTTCTCTACATTGTGTTTAAGTGGTAAATTAGCAATTTTAGTAATGTACCATTAATATCAAACACATATTCATAAAAATTTAAATTTATTTTATTATCTTTTAAGTATACATTTATGTCCTTCAGTCAAATCTATTGATTTTATATAATGGTTTGACTAAAACTTAAGATCTTCTAGATCTATTTACGATATTAACGTTTCACATAGTATCATCTTTCCGTTCTCTGTAGATTTGAAATGAGTAGATCAACCATAAAATCCTCCAACACCGCCTAGACCGCCAAAGCCACCAGCCCCAAATCCACCAAATTTCTTTTTATATCTGACTTGAAATTGCTGTTTATATTTTATTGCACCACCACCGAAACCAAATCCACCTCCGCCAAAACCACCTCCACCAAAACCACCTCCTCCGAAACCTCCGGGGCCGAATCCGGCAACTCGTGATAAACGCCTGCCTTCGTTTTCATGTCCTTGTTCCGATGTCGAAAAAAGCTGCTTCCTTTGCAATTCAGGATCTGGCACTTTTTCGTCAACTTTATCTAAAACTGATTCAGTTGTAATTATAAATATAACAAAACAACTTGCACTGAACAATAAAAAATTCATTTTGGATAAACTAAATTTCTTATGTAGCTCTTTTCTCTTCAATATTTTACAGGAGCAATCGGTAACACGTATATTCTTTTGAAACAATTAGAGAAACCTGAACTCGGTGGCATCTCTATCACCCTTTTAAGCTAAATGTGAAGATGGAACAGAAAATATTTTTGGGACTTACCCAAAATTGTGTAACCGGGAAAAAAGGAAAGTGCAAATCAGAAGACTCACAGAAACAGATGAAAAAGGTAAATATTGTATTTGCTAGCTCAGTGGGTATTTCAATTCTTCAAAGTCTTTGAACCTTGTTGATCGGTTGTGTTACGGCATGCGTCTGGCAAACATTAAGGGAGTACTTTTGACCTTCACATAATTTGTAGGTGCTTACCAATTTTTACGATTTCTTTCTAAGAGGTTACATAAGGAGCTTTGTAGAGATTAAGATAATATTTAATTAAAAACTAATATCAATACTTAAGCTTTGGACTTTCTTGAATACATCCTAAAAATTTAAAATACAAAATAAGGCATAAGATTTAAGTTTGTTTTTAATTCAAGGTGTGAGTTTGTGAACTTAAAGATCACAACTGTAGAGTCCAATAGTAACTTAAGTCTGATAATGACAAAGTATGTATGGGGACAAAAAGAATGTTCGGTATCTTTATTCAGCGAGTTAATTTATTTGATAACTTTTGTTTTAAAAAAAATGTGAATCGTTATTCCTAATTTTTAATAATTGATTGATAATATTATAAGTAAGATTTGGTTTTTTCTTCAAATATTTATTGTTGTTTAATCTTGTACACGTCTAACTTTACTATTAGCATTATTTTCTTGTTCATAAGGTGAGCCTTATGTAAACTATTAATTTTCATATTTCAATGTTTTAAGTAAACAAAAATTATTTGCATACGTTATTTTCGTAATAATATTTCAGAATTTTTCAATGCGTTTTACTAATTTTTTTTAGTGTTCAATGATTTCTTTGTAGCCAAAAAAAACGAATTTGTTTGGCCTGGAGATTCTTTAAATACATTAACATAAGTATAATAATATAGAATATTGGAGGATTAAGCAAAATCTATAAAATAGCCAACATCACCTTCGCAATTTCAGTATTATTGTATGTATGTAATCAACATTCCTTCATAGTTTAAAAAATATAAAAAGGTGGCAAAATGTAAACCTGGTTATGAGTAAAAGGTACCTACATGAAAATCTTTATTAAGTTATTTAGAAATGGAAGCATACATATATTTTAAGACTTCTACTCATTCTTGAATGAACGTCCAAATTAGATGCTTGAACGAGAATGTTTTTTAAGTATAAAATTAGAAATCTTTAATTACATTTGAAAAAGTAGCTTTGAAACATTTTGAATAAAGGAAAAGGGATTATTAAAATAAAATGTACTTGGAAGGTAAACCTCTGGGTTCTATTTGCACCCTGTGTGAATTCCCTTTAAAGAAGCCATAAATAAATATATATAAGAGAAATTTCTCTTATTTTCCGAATCAAGGGGTGCTTTGTAAGCAAGAAAACTGCTGAGGGAGCACCAAAGCGCGGCGAATTGATGCAGGAGGGAGATTTGTGGCGAAAATTGAATCAGTTGTTCAACTCAAATAGTCCGTGGTAGGTGGCCGCTTTAGATGACAGTTTGACAGTATAGTGCCCAGCCAGAAATTCTTAATTTAAATCGGCTTCCGCTGATACAAGTGGTGTGATTGCTAATAGTAGAAAATGTGCTAATGAGAAATAGGTATAGAATTCCTCTAAGAGTGTTTTAAAATCGAAGATACTGTAGTGCAAAATTTGTTTGGCAAAGTGCAATGGAAATTGATTTTCCGATAGTTGACAGTGGTGTCTCTACTTGAGCCAGATTTGGAAGGGAGGAACCACCAAGGGATGAGGCGCTACCGTTGCGACTAGAAAGGTTAAAGATTAACGCAAACCCTTAGATAGATAACGCATTTAAATGACTTTCCTTTGGGAAATTTTCGCAATCTGGAGCTAGGATCGGTGGTCAAAGAGAGGAAAAGTAGTTCAAGGCTCTCCTGCTTCCACGCAGTTACGATACGAAAACGAACACACGCTCGTTTGGTCGCATCGTCGTCACCCAGAGCCAGCCAAAAGTTTATTACACGGCATCACGGCATATACACAAAATTCACAGCCCTCGCCAGCCAGTGACAATACACATGGCCAGTTTAAGGTTCTCAGTGACTAAAAATAAGTTTTCGTGCGGTGTCTGCCCGAGCATTCCATCCTGCACCACCTCATTATCGCTATATCAGTGTTTTGTTTCGCTTTCCCACAATATTCCAACCGAAAAGGAGAACTTGTAAAGTTGCCACCGAATTTTTTTTCCGATCAAATTTGATAATCGAAAGTTGAACTGTTCGACTTTAAAAGGTGGACTGCAAATACCATATCTATCAGTGGATTAATGCGGATCAACCGTCCCAAACCCAACCAACCATCTGGAACAACAAAAAAGAGTAACATATGAAAGGCGAAAAGTGTCCACTTCCGCTGAATATGCACTTTTCCCACTTTTTCTATTTTTAAATAAATCGTTTGGATAATAAAAAAAGAAATGCTACATTTTCGTATCTTTTTCATAAGACATCTCAAAACTGCGCTCTTATCTTCTTGACAAATTTTTAACACAAAAACTCTTCAACAATAAGTGTTTAAATACAGTTCTCGAGTTTTTGCATCAACTTTTCTAAAAGTGATAAATGTTTTGTAAACAGTTTTTTATTAAATTGTTACATATAGGGATCAAAATTACATGTCCTATGTTCTTAATAATATATATAAAGTAATTAAAACACCCTTAAATACTTAGGCAGATTGTTTTCCCTAAAATAAATAAAAAAATATCATAGCTCTTTAAATCTTTAAAAGAAACATTTTAGTTGCGACCGTAAGATTTATAAATTTAAAAAAACAATGTGAAATGAATATGTCCGTAAATTATATGCGGATTTTTGAATAAACAAAACTATCGATATGAAAACGTTAATCCTCGATTTTATTGAACATTGTACAATTCGAAACGTTATCATTTACATATTTGAACTAAACAAAATTTTTCTGTAGCATAGAAATTCGAATAAAATTTAATCTGTGTGCTGCACATTTGCCCCATTTTTATATAAATTTAGTCGGCAGGACATTTATTTTCTATTTTTTGTATAAAAAAAAGGGTTTCATCGGAATGGGGACAAGAAACAAAGTGTTATTGAACATTTTTAATTAAACACAAAAAGTCGCTGAATTGCACATAGTGAGATTGCATTTTTCATCTCTTCTTATAACAACTTGCTATTGCAAGTTCAAGTTCAAACACATCATTTTTAATATTTTTTCAAGTATGTTTTCTTTTGCTTCAATAAGAAATAACAAATCTATTTGAAACTATAGATTTAAAAAAAAAATGAAAATTACAAGAGAATTGTAATGATCCTTGAACAAAAGTAAGTAAATGAACGGCGAAGTTAAAAATTTCAGCGCCTGAAAACGTATTTGGAATATAAATCGTAAAAGTAAATTGTTACTTGCATTGTTTTTGACAATGTTATTGAAAAGCATCTGTACTTTATGAGGCGGTGGTGGTATTGATCTACAAAATTTTGAAGTATTATGATACTACTTTTTGTGATTTTAGCTTTGAATTGCCAAAGATTAGGTTCGTTTTCCGGGCTAACAAATATTGCCCTTTGTGTTCCTTCTCATTCGATACCAGAAAAGTTTCTTGTAAAAATTCGCTTTATATATGTATTTCCAGGCACATTAAAATACAAGATTGTTAATAATTGGAAAAAGTATTTTTTTATTATTTGGTTGTAAATGACTGAAAATAAAAATAAAAATGTTTTGAAGAAATACTCGAGACTTGGTCATTAAATTTTTCCATGGAAAGAACTTAATTTTTAAATTAAATGAGGGTGACGTATGATAGATACTAGCGTTTAAATTACATCTCTTTACATAACTTTTGCAGCAGTAGGTAATTAATTATTTTTTTTTATTAATATATTATTAAAACCCCATATTTACAATTAAAACTCATATTATGTGGGCTAATTTAAGAGGTGTTACACGCAAGGGGCAATTTAAAATTCCCGACCTACTCATGTTTACTATTTTAAGAAGAATAATAAATGTATCTAAATATATGCAGGACTCCCTTGGTGGTTGCTTTTATGTGTTTAGAGCTTTCGGCACACTAAGTAATATCTGTTTATGCGAGAACCAATTAATCTCCAACAATTTGAGCTAATGGTGCATTTATTGTACTCTTAATTTGATTTTAGTGCTGAAGGATTTAGATTAAATAAATGATGACCGCTACAGTGATGGCTGCAGACTCAAATTGGGATCCAGGTGAGTGCATAAATATTTTTATGTTATTTCTACTTTGATTTTTCTTTCATCTTTCCTATGGTTCAACTATAATTGTTACGTTCAATTCAATTTCATTAAAGTCGCTAAATTTTTAAATATGTAGATATTGTGATATAATTTAATGCTGCAAGCCCAATTGGCTGCGAGTTCAAGAAATTTAATACATATTTGATCTATTTTCATCGCGGAGTTATGTTAACAGAATAATCAATTAATGAAAAGATGAGTAGAACACGCAAAAGTTAACAACCACATAATAAATTTGGCCCTTTGCCGACTATGCCGACCCATATGTGAAAGGCATGATTTCGTTTCATAAATTATTCCTCAGACACTTGATATTTTCTTAGGTATTTGGTAAATCAGCAATTCTCTTCCGAAGAAGGAAAATTGTTATGCATACAAATACATAGAGCACACATATTTAATGTTTGGGTAAATAAATAAAGAAAATGGAGCGACCGGCTGTTGATAATAAATGCTACGGTGGGAGGAAGACTTGTCAGCAGTTAATCGGATTTAAGTTTGAAACTTCTACTGTGCAAAATATTATTATTGTTTTGAAGATAAAATTTCATTCTTATGAAGCATCGAATTTCCGAATTCCGGTTGATAGATTCAGAACGTATTCGGGCGCGAATCACATTTTTTACTGCAATAATATATGTATTTAAAGTTTCTTTAATAAATGAAGGAGAAATATAAGTGTTACTGACATCTATCATATGAAGGTATGCTTTTTCGTTACGTAGCTATTCGACTAACTTTTCGCGATAAAGATAAATTTATTCCTCCTATTTTCTACTAACTCATTCTGAATAGACTTTGGCAACGAATATATTTTCTTGCACATTAGTTTGTTAGAATCATATTTTAGTTTACTTAGTTGGTGCAAAATGTTACTTTTATTGTATTGTATTTTCTAGCTCTTTCAAAACTCGTTACATCCCTTCAGGAAGCGGAAAGTTTATCAACCGAACAAGAAATAGACTTTCTTAAAAATCTCCTTGAATCAAAGGAACTAAACGCATTAGTTAATGTACATAGCAAGGTAGCTAAAGTTTGTAAAGATGATCGTCTTGCACCATTGTTATCTTCATCAATGCAGGTAGGACATATTTATTGAAATTAAGACTGAACTATAACTTCTATTGTTTTTCCATAGGTACTGTGGGAAGTCCTTGAACAGTTAGCACCACGTTGTCACATATCTCCGTTATGTAAAGAAGCATTTTATTTACTCCACCACCCGCATTTACAGGTTTTTATAGAATTAATAGAATTTCATTGTTTAATTTAATTGTCATATTAATTTTTATCTAGAGTCTGCTTTGTGCTCATGATGCAATTGCACAAAAGGACTTCTATCCTCATCTTCCTGATATTCCCATGGAAATGGACGAAGACGAAGATACGATAAAAATTGTTACACTAGTTAAGAGTAATGAACCATTGGTAAGTGTAAAACTCATCAAAATTTTAAAGCTTCTTATTGATTTCTTTAAGTCATCAAAACGCACCTATGCTGGTCAAATTTGTCAATTCTGGCAATTGTCCGTTGCTCTTGCTTTTCTATATTTAGCTTAATCAATGCTTTCAAAGTTTTGCGTCAAAAGTGAATTTTTGTCCCGTGTAAACCGTGTGCGCTTAGATAGATCATTTTTAGAAGACTTTGAACTTTTTTAATTTTGGTTTAATTCATCACTTGAAAGTCTTGGTAAAGCTAAGTCGATTTTGGCATCGTTTCATCTCAATTCACATATCCACCATCTCATTTCACAGAATATCTAACATGATGTAAACCTCCTATGTTTTCAAAATTTATAAAAGAAATTTATTTCATTGAATTACTTGCTGCTACTATGACTATAAAAGACAGGAGCACAAAGTGCGGAACCAATAGTAGTAAGTAGTTACATTCGTTGTACAGCAAGGTCAAACTGCCAACGTTTTACTAAGTGTTTATTGAGCAGTCGCTCTAGCGAACTAAATGTTCTTTTCTGTTGATTGACAAATTAGTGTTTCATTTAAAACAATTAGATATAGTATGATATATGTAAATGGTGTAAATGTTATGTGTAATTTTGGTTCATTTAAATGTGTCTCTAAAGAAATGTTCATGTGCCTTTTCTTTCCGGATCAGATTTAATAAGCAAAGTATTTCACATTTTCAGGGTGCTACTATTAAGACAGATGAAGAAACAGGGAAAATTGTTATAGCTAGGATAATGCATGGCGGAGCTGCTGACCGATCTGGCTTAATCCATGTTGGAGACGAAGTTATAGAAGTTAATGGAATTAATGTCGAAGGGAAAACACCTGGGGATGTTCTTGCAATTTTGGTAAGTTTTAGTTTATGAGATAAATTTTTTACGTACATTTTGAAAATAAATGAAATATTTTACCAAAATATTTATATAAATTTAGTTCAGGTTTCATGACATGTGCTTCTCTTTAAGTGTAACGAAAAATAGAAAAATACATAAGGTAGGCTCAAACAGTATTTACTGAAATAGCGCCTAAATAATTTATTTCAAGTCCTGCGAAACAAACTTTAGGAAACTCCTTCATAATAGATCATTTTTGTTTTTTTCTTGGCTGAAACTCTGTTGAAGACTTTTGAGATCTACACATGTTTGAAGAATCATTTGCTTTCAAATATGTTAGAGTTCATAATATGCGTTAATTAATGATCTCAGCTTTATCCCATCTAACAGTCACTTTTATCTTCTCTAAGCGCTCCTGAGCAATGGTCGTTATCTATAACTAAAAGTATTGAGCAGAATTAACAGAGCGCCTAAAGAAGAGACACAAATTTTCTGGGTATAAAAGGTTAAACATATGCATATTTTTAATATAAAAGTTCTAACGGTTATTGACCTTGTAATCTGAAATAGTAAAAATGACTTATAAATAAATACGATTAAGATTATTTTTCTAATTTGTGAATAATGCATAATTTAGTAAATTATTTATAATTTTTTTTCATTCTAGCAAAACTCTGAAGGTACGATAACATTCGCACTTGTTCCATCAGACGGAAAAACTGGTCAGCGTGAAAGTAAAGTGAGAGTAAGGGCACATTTTGATTATAGCCCCGAAAATGATCCTTATATACCTTGTAAAGAAGCTGGACTTGCATTTCGAAGGGGGGATATTCTTCATATAGTTTCACAGGTAGTCTAACTGTTTGTTTAATAACCTTTTACTCACATGCAATTTTTTCCTTTTTAGGATGATGCATACTGGTGGCAAGCACGTAAAGAGTCTGAAAGAACTGCCAGAGCTGGATTAATTCCTAGCAGGGCGCTTCAAGAACGGAGGATAATTCATGAACGAACGCAAAAAGAATCGAACACCGATTCCAAAAGTATGTGACACTCATTTGGATGTTTTTCCATTATCACCTTCTACTAACATTCTTTTTAATGATTTTCATTTCATATATCAAAAATTGCATGTACACCTCCTTGTTAAAATCGCTGCTGTCTTTCATTTACCTGATTATTGGCTACCAAAATTCGTTTGCTCTAACATTAAATATGCACACAATCATCGAATCGAAATTGTGCTCTTCGTCATGCTAGAAGGTTCTTGTGCGTCCATTTGCACGACCCCACCTGGTTCCCCTCTCTTAAATAGCAATAGTAAAACATCATCATGTCGCGGACCAAAAACTAAAAAGATCATGTACGATCTAGCTGAAAATGATGATTTTGATCGTGAGATGATCGCTACTTATGAGGAAGTTGCGAAGCTTTATCCGCGGCCAGGTGTGTATCGTCCGATGGTTCTTATTGGTGCCCCAGGCGTTGGTCGCAATGAGCTCAAAAGAAGGCTGGCTGCACGTGATCCTGAGAAGTTTCGTAGTCCCGTCCCTTGTAATTACTATTAATTTTTAATCAAATTTATTAAAGCTAATTAAATTCAATTTTAGATACCACTAGACCTATGCGAACTGGTGAAGTTCCTGGTCGTGAGTACATTTTTGTATCTCGCGATAAAATGGAAGCAGATATAGCTGCTGGTAAATTTATTGAATACGGGGAATATAAAGGGCATCTCTATGGGACTTCTGGGGAAAGTGTCAAGTCAATTGTTAATGCTGGCTGTGTATGCATTTTGAGTCCACATTATCAAGCAATCAAAGCCCTCCGAACAGCACAATTGAAGCCATTTATTATACACATAAAACCGCCAAACTTTGATGTACTTAAGGAAACAAGAACAGCTGCTCGAGCAAAATCTACTTTTGATGAAACTAATTCAAGAGGCTTTACGGTAAGTGAAAACGGATTGATTTAATATTTTACTAGATATTAGTTACCTATTTTTATAGGATGAAGAATTCCATGATATGATCAAATCAGCGGAGCGAATTGATTTTCTTTATGGTCATTTTTTCGATGAGGAGATTATAAATGATGATTTAGCAACTGTATTTGAGAAACTTGTAAATTGCGCTCAACGTGCTGAGACAGAACCACTCTGGGCTCCAGCGTCGTGGGTGCAATGAAGAAACGTCACTTGTCGAAAAAGTTACAATAAAAGCTACAAACGATGGAAAAAGTCTAAATATAAAACAACTATGGAACAACTTCTAATAACTAACAAACTGAAATTGATAATCCTCCATAAAATGCTTTTCCTCTATTTTATTAAGTGGAAAGATTCCTCCCTCATTACTTTATTACTTAGCGTATTGTTCCAAGGCTGATCGCCATCTACCCTAAGTTAATTTGTTTATTGTTGCCCGATTACTAGCGGGAATTTAATTTTGTTACAAAAATTCTTAAAATGAATTTTATTGTAAATATACAATACAATTTTTTTCATTTAACAATAATATTCTTTTCTTATTTATTGTACATTTATTTTAACTTCCTTTTTCTGTGTTACTTTAAATCAGTGATAAAAAAGGCAGCACTACGCTGAATTGTTAAAAAGGTACTGAGCGGATATTCGCGACACCTAGGTTTTCATTACTATTTGTACTCAGCGAAAATTGCGACCACCGAACTCGTAAGTCAAACAGTCTGTTTTAACTAAATTCTTAAACGAAAAACATTGTACGGCCGTGGTTTGTCCGTTGTCGCATATTTTGCTCGGCTATCTATATTTACAATTTTCACTTTTTATGAGAAAGAATACAACAGTTTCGGAAAAATTATATAAATATGTACTCTCACTACCTTTTCTACGAAATGTTATTCGTAATATTCTGCGCAGTTTGCTTGACGTCTTATTGTTCTAGTTTATATTTCCTCTTAATTTTTTCAATTTATTTAGTAAAAATTACCAAATAGATCTTCTTATGGCGTAAACTTTAAAGTAAAAAGATTCATAAATAAATATTTTTTGATCGTACGTGTAATATTATCAAAACATGCTTTAACCCTCGCCTTATAATATTTAAAAAAATCCAAGTTACACAAATTAAATAAAATTAAACAATAATTGCTGTTAAAATTAGCAATTCTGAGCTTTATATTTTCACCCCTAAAAACCCCTAGATATAATTTATTTACCTATTAAATTAAACAACTTGGCTTTATGTTTTTATACACAGCATTCTCAATAGATTTAAATCGAATTCTCCCATAACCATTAAAAAATTGAATTATAAAGATGTATGGAATTAGGCTCCCTTCATTATCATGCATAAATTTAAATCTTAACCCTGAAACATAGTAAACTTACAGACATTTCTAAACAGAAAAATACAATAAAGATCTAGGCAAGGAAAAGGAAATTATTTGTTGGTTATGATAATGTCCAGTAATTATAAGATGTAGTGGGTGGTCAGTATTTGAGAATTAATACTTATCTTCATTGATTGGATTAAGTTTTTTACAGTAACTATCAACATCTTCATTCCAATCAAATAGTGGAAATGTTAAAACATTAAATAAGATGCACCAGATTACACAACAATTTAAAACAAACTCAAAAATAATATAAAACATGAATTTTATTACAAAACATACAAGACAATAAATGTTGCTAAACTCAAATATATTTCCAAGTGCAAAGCAGAGCTTTTCAATGTTACACATAATGACAAATTTTCTTTTTTCCAGTTGTTTCTTTTGTAACAGGGATGAGGATTCTTGCAGATTATAATTTGGTTTATTTCAGAAACATTTTTAACTTCAAAATACCATTTAGTCCTCAAAAACTGAGTAAATAAAAAACATACCTCATGAATTTCTTAAAACGAAAATCTTAAGCCGTTTTTAAAGAATTTATATTTGAAATCAAAGAAATATTGTGCCGATTCGTTATGGATTACCAGAATTCTACATTTCTATTTAATATCTATTTGCAGATTCGATTTCAGATAGCCCTTTTGTTTAGTTATTTTTTTTAGCCTTGTGATCATAAAAAGTAACAAATTTCTTTGATTTTTAAGAAAATTTTTTCAATGAATCAAACATGTATGTGGTAAAAATTTTTATTAAACATCTTTCACTGTGACATACGAGTACATTTCCAGGAAATATTTTTAATCAGCATTTTTATTTTCATCATCCAAAGATTAAAAAGTTTTTTGAAAAGGTGTTATATATGTATATCAAATTATTCATTACTTTACTAAATGGAATGGTATTACAATAATGAAAGAATCACTCAACAGTCACCGATTTCGCCAAATTTCTAGGACAGTCCACATCACAGCCACGTAGTACGGCAATGTGAAATGATAGAAGTTGCATTGGGATCACCGTGAGCACACCCTGGAGGCAGTCAACAGTTTTTGGAATCTCCAGGACTCGAGATGCAAATGACTTTGTCTCCTCGTCGCCCTCTTCGCAAAGGAGGATGGGTTTGCAGTCCCGAGCTGTGACCTGTTGCAGGGCATTCATGCATTTTATGTAAACGGGGTCACGGACTACGATCATGAGAACAGGCATCGAATCATCCACGAGAGCAAGTGGTCCGTGCTTTAATTCCCCGGCCATTATCCCCTCACTGTGCATGTAAGTTAATTCTTTTAATTTGAGAGCTCCTTCCAGGCACGTTGCGAAGTTGTATCCTCTGCCCATTATTAAGAGGGATTTGTGCTGGTAGAGGTCCTTGGCAAGGTCCGACACCTTCTCGTCTAGGGTGAGAACTTTCCGAATCTGTTTGTCCAAATCAAACAGTCCTTGGATTATCTCCTGCCGCCTTTGCTGAAGGGATATTCGGTCTTCACTCATAACTAAACCGAACATAACTAAAGATATGAATTGCGAGGTGTATGCTTTTGTTGATGCAACACCAATTTCAGGACCAGCATTAATATGCACTCCGCAGTGAGATTCACGACAAATTGAGCTACCTACGGTGTTCGTAATTCCAACGATAAGAGCTCCTCGCTGTTTGCAGTATCGAAGGGCCATGAGGGTGTCGGCCGTTTCGCCAGACTGAGATATAAAGAAGACGACATCGTCTCTAAAAATTGGAGTGTTTCTATCCAAAAAATCTGAAGATAATTCAACCATAACAGGCAACTCTGTTAGCTCTTCTAGCAACTGTCTGGTTGCTACAGCGCTGTGGTATGATGTCCCGCAACCTACTAGCATTAAACGACGGCACCTTTTGATCTCTGGAATATACTCCTTAATACCTCCAAGAGTGACTGTCTTATTTTCAAAATTAACCCGACCTCGCATAGTGTTAATAACAGACTCTGGCTGCTCAAATATTTCCTTTTGCATGAAATACTCATAGTTGCCTTTCATGATCTGCTGGATTTCCATTTTAAGGGTTGTTATTTCACGGGCATGCGGATCATCAAGGCACTTTTTCAATCTATGTATATTAAGAGCACCATCTTTCACAGCTGCAACATCGTCGTCCTCAAGATATATTACCCTATTCGTATGTTCGATTATCGCTGATGCATCTGATGCGAAAAAATACTCAACCTCCTTATCCTCGAGGGGCATAAACTCTGAGGTGGTTTCAGTTCGTGGCATTACGACAACATCACGACCATGAGGACGATGTTCTTTTCCATATAAAATTGGTATATGATCAGTCGCAAGGCGTGTTTTTGTTTTAATACCAACTAAAAGTGGTGAGCCACGTCTAGCTGCAACACATTCTCCAGGAAAATGTTTTGATTTAAATACAAGAGCAAATGCTCCTTCCAATTGTTGAATAACTTGCCCAACCAGCTCCCGAAATGAGTACTGAGGATGCTGAAGATAGAGATGATGTATCAATTTCGCAATGACTTCAGTATCCGTATCAGACTCAAAATCATATCCGCGCTTCTCCAAAAATATTTTAACATCTTTATAATTAGTTATAATTCCATTGTGGACAACAACAAAGGAGTGATTATTGTCTGAACGTTGGGGATGGGAATTCGTTTCAGATGGTACACCATGTGTCGCCCACCGTGTATGAGCGATTCCCACGTGAACGTCAACAGGTTGTTCATTTTCAACACTAGCAAATTTTTCGGATATAGCATCCTCCAGGATTTTTACCTTTCCAGAACGTCTCACTAACACCATATCCTTTGAATCGTGCGAATCAATTGCCACTCCAGTCGAATCGTATCCACGATACTCCAGACGCTTTAAGCCATTCACGAGCAAATCAAGAATTTCTCGCCGTGTTTTCGGTGTTAAATAATTAAGATATGCAAAAATGCCGCACATTGTTTTTCTTGAATTGAAACTCTAATATTTTAGATATTGGTAAATAGTCTCTCAGCACTTCATCGGTTTGCATGCAAAATTGACCACAAGAGCTAAGAAGAACTAATAATCTCTAAAATATTCAATAGAATCACTTTTTATTACAGAGCAGATAATGCTAGACAATAATAAATTTACTTTTGGAGAAATCAAAAAATACAATAGTAGCAATGGAGACTGTATAGACCGAAAGTTCCGTCAGCGGCAAATATTTAGACAACACTGAGATAAATTTTGCGTACACAAGAGGCAAAAATCGATTATTTTAAAGCCGACCAGACCATACACACTCATGCCTAAACGACTTCTCCCTCAAGACTATGAAGAAACTGAAGAAAACGTATCAACTAAAAGTATCCTCAAACTAGTTATTATTTTTCGTTTAACTTGGAATTTAGCGGAAATTTATCAAGCTTAAAAAAAAATACTTGCTTCAATTTTTATGGGGGGTTTGCTCCATACGAGATTGTATTGCATCATCATGTATAGATATGTGGACTACCCCGTGGATGTGTGCATGGTCTGTATAATAACCAACCTTATCTAAATTTAGAACTTCAGGCCGGATACTAAAGATAATCTTTACGCGGAAGGGATTTGAGTGCGGAGGAGGAAGTGGATATAAAACGTCCACTACTCAAGATCTTACGAAGCGATGAAGACATCGAGATAAACAAAACTTTATTATGAGGGGTGTGTCAGTTCTGAGCGGCCTTTAGGAAATTGGAATTTTTATTATTTGTATACCTACGTCTACATGATTGCCTTTTAATATTTTGCCTTTTTAACTATACTGTGCACTTAATATTATAAAAAATCGGTTATGTATTGTTTTTAAAATTACTAAATACATACAAACAATAGATGAAACTATGCACTATTTTTATTATTACTAAGTAAATTCTGAAAAAGATGAAACAGCTAATTTGTAAGTAGACGGATAAAGTAATCGATTATAAAACTATTTAATCTATTTATAACGTACTTTAATAATATCGATCTACCAAAGTAAATTATTATAAAACTATACAAGGTTTGTTTTTTAAAACACACACCTTTTTTGTGATATTTTGAATATTGTAAAAGTCATATAGGTATTGAGCTTGGTTCCTGGTTCTCGTGAGTGAATTTCGAAGGAATTATAAAAAAAAGGCAATTGTGTACTACAAACAATTATCACATGTAAGTCTTCTACTTAATCCGGTTATACTTTCCACCTTTAGAATTTTTAAGTATTTCATTTTAGTTTTGGCTTAACACCGCCGAACTTATTAAGGCGGATTTAATAAAATTTAGGTATTACCGGCTTCCGTCGAAAATGCGTATCTTATGAATTATAATTAAAATTGTCTAATTTTTAAGAAAACAATTTATGATTCACTAACTTTAAATCTCAATGCGACCCATTTAACAACAAATGCCCCTTCAAGTATAACTACAAGATCGAAATGTTTTTTCAAAGTAGGAAATAGAATAACATTTTTACCCATCAAAAATTCTTTCCAAAAATTCAATTCCTAAAATATCCTTATTCAATTCAGCTTATCAGGACAAATAGCTGAATCAGTTGGGTGCAGAAACTGAATTTTTGAAAGCAGTCTGTCTAAATTAATTAAATATAAAAAAGGCATAATTTATTAATATACCGCAAATATTTATTTTGCTTGGAAGCCTAGTATATTTATTTAATTGTCCTTAATTACTTGTGGCTTAAAATCTTGTTCTGCGGCTTTAGCAAAAGATTCAGCGTAAAGTGGCAGTCTCTGAGTCATTCGGAACCCCCAAAAGTCCTTGACTTGTCGACACATATTTAAATCGATTTCAGCTATCAATAATCCATCGGATGTACGCGAAAGACTCTGGAAATGTAAAATGGTTAAAATATTTTTGTAATAATTTTGACAAAAACTCTCTTACATGAGTTCTAGACCCATCAGGAGCGGCGATATAACTTGATCCATAGAAAGGACCAAAATCTTTATGAGGCGGCTTACCATCTCCAGAATAAAAGTCGTTTGGAAACACTTCAGTACCAACTCGGTTTATAGCCACTGTAAAATAGCTGTTAGCAATTGCTGCATTCCTCGCCTCAATGCCCCAAAGAGGTTCACTCAATGCCCCGACTGTAGCTGAGGGATTGAAAACGATTTCGGCACCATTTAAACCGAACATCATCCAATTTTGTGGATGGTGTCTCCCATAGCAGATATTGATTGCAATCTTCCCAAACTGGGTCTCAAAGACGGGATGGCCCGTGTTCCCTTCGTAATAATACGTGGACTCATTGAAGTCTCCCACTCGCGGTATGTGATTCTTTCGATGCTTCCCCATAAAATTACCTGTGTTCGATATGAACACCGCCGTGTTCCAGATAGTTTCCCCATGGTCAGAGTCTCGTTCCAAAATGGGGGATATTATCACCATGTTATTTTCTTTAGCTAAGTCTTGAAGAAGTTTCGTTGTGGGGCCTGTTTTTGCATCTTCAGCGAATTCACACCATGGAAACTTCTCACGGGTACAAAAAGCAAACGGCATAGCTAATTTCAAATATAGAATATATAAAAAAAATTTCTGTAACCAAGTTTTATAACAGAGCATCCTACTCCAAGCTTCCTGCAAGCATAAAATATTAACGCCTGCCGCCGCTGCTGCCTTTATTATATTGGTGATTTTCTTAAATATTGCATCTCTCTGATTGTCGATTGGATCAGTGGTTGGAAGAACGATTGAATTCTGAACCGCAGCTATCCGAACATTTCGTGGCTTTCGGAGCTCCTCTTCCTGCGCCGAGAACTTGTACGCTTTAAGTTCAAAATCATGAGCAGCAGCCATGTCTTTTGCATTTTGGGGAATCCATAAGATTTCACTGCAAATGTATAAGTAAATTAGAAACAAAATAAATTAAAAAAAAAATGAATGTTTTTACTCTTCGGAACGTCCCAGAAGAATGCGCTTTACTTCACTTAAATCACTCGCTGGAATGTATTTTTCAAGGCATTCCTCTAAACTTTTGAAATTGAAAGCGGCCATAGTGCAAAAAACTCTAAAAATACATTGCTTCATCAATATCGTATAGTTTAAAATATTCGCAATATTTTTCGTATTTTTGAAAATTCGCTGATAAAAAAAACTTGGTAAGTGAGACTTAACGAGAAGCACACCGATTGTTACTTTCCTGAAAATTTTATTTATCTAATTTGGAATGTAAAGTTAATCTTCCATTGTCTTTGAGATTATAATTTGGGACATACAGGTGATTATGAAGAAAGGTAATTATAAGATAAGTGTTCCAATTTTAATATTAACGAATACTTCAAATTTAGACGTTCTGAATTCTTAGTTTTGCTATTTCGCCTTCGTATGAAAATGTAGATAAAAAATGCAAATATTGTAAATTTCATATGATTGTATTTAAAAAGTGTCGATACGTTTTTTAATCTATGAACTAGTCGGATGGTCTGGAATTTGCCCTTCCTAAAAATTTCTTGTGTTTTGTTTTACTTGACTTGACCACCTGCTAAAAAAACAAATCTGTATATTTTTTTATAAAAGGTAAATTAATCTACATATATGGTAAATTTAATAGAAATGAAATTATTACTGAATTGTAAAGTATATCTGCAACCAAAATATGACATATTTATAAAATCATAAATCTTGTTGCATTCTTTCGAACTACAAATAACCGGTTTTCTTTTCTATTCCGACATTTTTTCTTACTAATATTTATTTGTGTTTGTCAACAATTGATTACTACTAGATTGATAATTTATTATTATGTCAGGAATAAGAACTACCGAGGGGAGATAAAAAAAATAGCTACTCACTTGTATCTGAACAGAATTTTCTAGTCTACCTATTTATGCAATTAAATTATCTTTGGATTACTTCACTAAAATGCTATCTAACCTGTTGCCTGAAATAGCAAAACATTCTCACTAGCACAAAACAAAATTATATGAATTTTTACATGCATGTAATCTGCGCATGCCCCACTAACTTTCGACGTCAAAATGCAGTAAACTTATAAGTCTTATCTAAAGCAGCTTTATTTCTGAATAAATAGTAACATATTTTTGACGTTGAAATATACAACACGTAATACCAGGTTTTACAATTGTTTTACTTTCATCACTAAATTTCACCTTGCGTTATTCAGGAGCAGAACGTCAATGGACCATGGAAACTGCGGGCGAATCTTAAACGCGGACTGTTTTCTACTGAGGAATGTGGTCCCAAAAGCTCCTCGATCAACTGCTGCTCGACTTGAGGTAATTGAGAAACGACAACAGTGAACATATCGTTATCAGGGAGAACTCTGGAGTCAACAAGAACTGTTCATATTGTTATCATTTTATTGCATTATTATTTTTAAAGACTGATTATGCGAGTTTAAATCATTATCATAAAGTGAAATTGCTTTTTGAATAACCTTTGATAATATGAAAAAGGAATGTTATCTTATTACATTTTTATGTAAGTTCATTTTCATCAAAAAACATATTTTAAGACGTTAATAACAAGTATCAAAAGTTATATTTTTCAGAATTCTGTAACAAGGTGAAAAATTTACAATTTACGTTTAGCACTTTAATACGCTTTAAGAAACGACTCAACTGAATCTCTTTCTAGGGTCTATAGTATTTTTAGCAGTCTGAAAAAGTAAATTTCACTAAAATCTATCCATAAAATTAAAGTCATAGCTTCATTCACCTAAGTATGTTGATATAAATATTAAATATAAATTACCGTTACAAGATTTCGACTCCGATCTTCAAAAAAAATTATTTATTGCTCAAAATTATATAAAGACAATCGGTGATAATCTTTTATCCTTATAGGTATTTAGGATACTATGCTTTACTTAAAAAACACTGAAAAAAATTCATCCCTACCAGTAAAACCAATTGCATTTTATTACGCGGTTTACTCGTAACAGCAAACTGAAATGTGTGAAAAATTGTAATTGAAAATATGTATTCTAAATCGGCATAAATGAAATATGTAACTTTATTGGAATAATACGTTATAATACTTTTTCTTAACTACCATAATTTTTCATTGAAGGCAATTTGTTTAAAGATGTAGTCCTGCTTAGCAGTACTAACTAGAGATTTCTTTGATTTCATCGCATCCTGTACTTTTTCTCTGACTTCATTAGCTTTAATATCGTTCCTTATATAAAACAAGCGAACAAGCTGATCTTCACTAAGAGATGGATAATTTCCAAGAAGAGTATGAAGATCCAAAACTAGCATTTCAATGTCGCAAACAAGTAAATTCGATAAAGTTTGAATTATATCTATTGGTGAATCGTTCATAGATAAATTCGGTGCGATTTTCTCAAAAAACCATTTTATCTGACGAGCCTCTTTATTTATTTTTTTCGTAATCACTTCGCATTCATTTCGAGGTTTCGATAATCTTTTAGATAGCATCGCTTTAATATAACGCCTTGCAACCATTCGCTGGGCTTCATTAATAACTAATTCAAAATTGTTAGGACGAAGATGATTGTAGTCAAGGAAATAGTCTTCTAATGTAACACAGATTGTTTCGACGGGAACAGTACTTGATAGCCACTTTACAGTGAATAGATCGTTGAAATGTCCTTCTAAGTCCAAGAAAGCCTCTTCAAGCAAATAAGAGGCTGCCTCTTCGCGAAGAGTTTGAAATGTTTTGGTCATGCGTTCAAAGTCTTCATAGTGCTCAATTCTTGATTTAGGCCAGTAGAGCTGCTTCATTTGCTGAGCCAACTCGATCATTTGCTGTGAGTTATTAACAATCGTAATAATGTGATGAGTAAAATACTTGATTTGATCTCGGTTTTTAAAGTGCCTATCTTTTATTTCAGCTGCTCCGAGTCTATACTTTTGACCAAAATTTTCTACCTGCTGAATGCTCAAAACCAATGCATTAAAAGTCAACTCTGAGTGTATGGTGTTCGTAACTTGAAGATGTTGATCAATCATTTGGAAAATAATCACTGGAGCTGAAGTTTGATAGTATTGGTCCTCCTGATCTGGAGGGGATTCATTTAACCAATCTTGTTTTTCAGTCTCTAGGGCTTTAGTCATCCATTCTTGATAATTGGTCTCCATATTTTTAAGATATTCTGATTCAAGTGACTTTAATAACTCTGGGCGAATCAGTTGCCCAACAATCGAAGAAATATCCACACGTAGATCGGGATGGCCCATTAATTCGCCTCCTGGATAGGTGTTCATAACCCACGACAGTAAAGAAACATATTCATTTCCTTCAAGACCACTTTGAGCGATGTCCTCCAACTGTTAATTGTAATAAAATCCTTAAAACACTTATATTGATCCACTATATTTACGCTTTTAAAGAAGTTGATAAATAATAGTTAAAAGAAGAAAAGTTTAAGTTTCAATCTTAAGAACTTAAAGAGCTATTTCAGAAACTTATCGTGTGTTTGGGGCTATTTACTGCATGGTTTGTACATCTGAATTAAATTAATTTCTGTGTTCCTTCCAAACATTTACTTTTGGCAAAAATAATATGCTAAAGTGTAATTTTTCTCATAGGAGCAACGTAATACAACAACTTACAAACTTGAAACAATTTCAGAAATATGGTGAAGTGAAAAATTCTATTTTATTTATTGGGAGTGGAGTCATTAATGTATAAGAATTCAGAAGTTTCATAAGACCATGCATTCATATTTATCACGAATAAAAAAAGAATCGGCATATTGAAAATAAAAATACTCACATAATTTGAAAGAGCCTTGTGATACATTTTAACATACTCCTCAAAAATATTATAATGGGGTGGAAAGCAGGGCACGCAGAGTGACTTGACCACACGAAGATCCTCAAGGATAAATTGTCTAGTAATTTCAAGATTTCTAACTAGCCACAGCTTATTGTCCGGTCGCTCTTCCAATTTAGAGCCCTCGATTTTTACCATCACAGCGTCGTTGAGCACCTTCATGGCCATCTGCCTCCACTGCTTCGGACGGCCCGGTGGCAGGAATCCAGTAATTTTCTGCTGCTGCAGGGCGAATTGGTCGCTCTTCTCCTCCCTTTCGATGATCCGCAGAGCTGTTACAATCACCGTGGGCTCCTTCCGCACAGTGTTCAAGGTCCTGCTCAAAACAAGCTTAATCTTTCTCTCTAAAGCCTGGGACACAGTTTCAACTTTCTCAAAGTGCCGCTTTAGAGCAATCTTATCGGTGGCATATTGTTTGGGCTGTTTATGGAGCTCGTAGAGGAGGTCATCCCTGGAATTTTCAAGATCTGCCAAGCACTGGTGGGCGTGTAAAAGCTTGTCTTCTTCAATCAACTGCATCGTTTTAGCCACGCTCGACTGTACGTTGAAGATGTGCTTCAAGTTTTCCATGGCTGTTGCGTACTGAGAATGTTTTGTGTTTTCCTCCCGCACCTCCTCCAAGGCATCGTATAACTCTGGAACGTGGCTAAGGGCGTTATTAACATCTTTCATCCTTACGACAATATCCTTGATTTCAACTAGACACGTTTCTAACTGCTTGAGACCTACTCTCACTCCGTCGAGCTGATTTTGCATTCCAGTTTTTAGCAGGGCTTCAACAGAGGCCTTTTTTCGGCCGACCCTATGCCTATACTGTTCAATCTTTTCTAGTTGTCCTGGCCGCTGTAGCATATTTTTAACATCCTTGATGGCAGCCAAGCGTGCCTCTTCTTCAAGACTTTGCAGCTCCATCTTCTACAGTAAAGAAAACAACGTCCAAAATTTACAAAACAAACTACTTATATCGCTCAGAACAGATGTAAAATGTCAGCTGTGTCAAATCATTTATAGAGAATGACAGTTACTCGCAGGCTACGTTCGTTTGTGTAAGCAGAACCTAATTCGACCCTGGATCGATGGTAATTTTCCCTCAAATGTGTAGAACACTGGTGAAAATATCCAAAGTTAAAAAACCGCCAAAAATGACGGCAAACAGCTGTTAACTGATTAACCGAACAGAACCCCAGCCGTCCAGTCAAAAAAAGTAGCTTCACTTAACGGTTGTTTCCGAGCTCGTGAGACGTTATTCAGGGAATTTGTTTGGTTTGGAACGTTTGTTGGCAGTTAAAGAGTTCGGTTTCATTTAATTGTTCAAGTGCAACTAAAAAAGTAATCCAACATTAACATGTTTCACCTTGCTCAAGAACCCGTAGGCAAGGAAATGAGTTCCTGGTTTTATAAATTAATAGATGTTATTACAAACGAGACACTCCGGGATATGACCGAAAAAAAAATCATTAATTCCTTTAAATCTTCGGAGCAGTGTGAAATTAAAACGATGAAATATATTTTCACGAGAAAAACTTCATTAAAGTAAGTAATGAACATTTTGCATAAAAGTATAACCTTAAAATTATAATTCCTTTTTTTTTTTTTAAAGGAAGACCTTTTCCAATGTACTTCGTGAAAGGAAAAGCAAAATCGAATGTTGCCACGATGATGCTAAGCATCTAAGAGAAAAAGGAAATTTAATATTAGGCAGAACCAAAAATTTTATTTTATGTTCAGAATTTTATACTAACGCCATTTTTGCGGCTTGTGGAAATTTGGAGGAGACTGCTCTTGCTCATGCTAATCGGGCGTATGTCTTGATGCAGCTGGGAAAATTTAAAGTAAGTGTTATTAGTTGATTTCGATTCTTGATTTCTCCAAACCAAAATTACTTATACTCTCAAAAAGTCTGTGGTCAGCACCTGACAACGAACGATCAATTTACTACCGAATATTTTGTTTTAGCACAATAATCTATTAGTTGCGCTTAACATAATAAAGTTCCTAGGACTTAGAGTTTGTTATGACTCAAGTCAAGAGTTATTTTTTATTCAAGGAACTTTGCGAAGTTTTGTAGCGGCATTGCGCCTGGACTTATCTAATTTTTTCGATAAGGTTTAAATTTAGTTAATTGAACAAAATCATAAAATTTAAAGTTTGTGATTCAAACAATTTCAGATTTCTAAAGATCTGGATATGACTTGAAAAGGGTCGGAAGAAAATAATAAAATTATTTCCTATGTTGTACAATTTCGTTTATATTTCCACCGCCGCAACCGAAACTTATCTGAAACCTAACAGTAAATTGAATTCGGTTTTCTTATTAAAAAAAGCTGATTCGTATTCAAAAGTTATTTCATTTTTAAAACGTAAAAATAAATCAAAATAATTCAAAATTGACAACTTTTACAACTAGCTGTAGAACTCTAATTTTACTCCTATTAGCAATACTTTAAATGCAGTCTAATATGCTGTAATTTTATTTTTTCCTTTTCACCTCTTTAAACGACTGCAACATATTTTGTAAAAATTACACAACATACATATAACATCTTTTTAGGAAGCCTATGATGACTGTGAATGCTGTTTAACTGGAAATTATCCCCAAGCAAAAATAAGTAAGATCATTCTCCGACAGGCCGATTGCGCCACACATCTGCGCGATACTGAAAAAATAAATCGCTGTCTCGACAAGTTCCAAAATAGAAATGTGAGTGATTTAACGCCTGCAGAGCTTACAGTGATTCTTAAGTTAAAAGAAAAACTTGATAATGCGAAGGATGCAACTAAACCCGTGTTGCCCAAAAACTTTAAGGAGAAAAAGCAAACTATGTAAGAACTAAAACATTTATTGTAAATTTAAATAACATTTTTTTTTCGCAAGATGCGTTGTACCGCAGAAAGGAAGACATATGATTGCAGGAGAACCCATAAAAAAGAACGAAATAATCATGAACGAGGAAGCCTTTGCTTTCGTTCCACTTTTTCACGAAAATAAAAGTTCTTTTGATATCCAGTATATCTGCCAAGGATGTGGGGAAACTGATATCGTTCCCTTCCCGTGCTATGACTGTAGAAATGTTTCTTATTGCTCCATAAAATGCAGGCAAGATCATGCTATCATTCATAAATTTGAATGTAAGGGACACAGTAAGAGTATTTTCTCGGCAATTGGTGCATCGTATCTGGCCCTTCGTATGTTGCTTGAGGGTTTCCCTGAAATGCTTCAACATCTTAGCAAACTTCCCCAGTCTCCCGAACAAATTTGGGATGAAATTTTGGCGTTTTCGGACAAAAGTCATAATAAATATGGCGAAATTATTCGACTTTCAACTAATTTTAATAAGATGAATGTGGACGATTATTTACATTATGCGGCTGCGGCGTCATTTCTAACAGTGTACTTACAAGAGTATTCTACATTTTTTGGTAATATTAAAAGTGAGATAAGTTACCACAACTACACAAATTGGGAATTAGTTGTCTCTAGCCTTTTATTGAGGCATATTGCACAAGTGGTGAATAACGCCCATTTGGTTACCGGATACTCAAATACTTTAGGGCCAATACGAAAAAATGAAGATATTCCCGAAAAAGGATTTCTTCATAAGTTGGAGCACAAACTGATATTCAGTGCGATTTACCCTCGCGTCAGCTTATATAATCATTCCTGTGAGCCAAGCTTTTCGAATAGGTTCAACAAAACTGTCTTGACTATTATAGCCGAGAAAGATATTCGGGAAGGAGATGAAATTTTTAACTGCTACGGTGTTCATTTTAAGCAGGCGGCAAAGGAAGAAAGAAGATATATTTTAAAAAAACAATATCAGTTTCGCTGCGATTGTAAGCATTGCAAGGGGGACGACGAAGCGTTTGTACGATTTATTTTTTCCTAAATTGAATACATATTTTAATTGTTTATTCTTGTTAGATAAAATATCACACTTACCGCTGCACAAACGCGGATTGCCAAAGATGGTTCTATCTGGGGAATTCGACGATTGTATCCATCATGAAAATGTTCGAGGAGAAAGTTGACTATAAGTGTCCTCATTGCAAACACGAGGTTTACTCACAATGGCTGGATCTCTTTATGGGTTTAGTATTTGACAAAAAACACTTTGCGGATGCCTACAATACCTATAAGACTGCTCATTTATATCTAAAAGGTCCGCACGATATTAAAGAGGACATGTGCTGGGTAATGTTGCGCGAATGGACAAGTATGTTAATGTAACATATCTTATTTTTATATTAATTACTAATAACATTCTTTATTAGGTTTCTATAGTACGAGCACCGTCAACCTATACCTACTACACGTGACCAACGACCTGTTGCTTTTAATTGAGGAAAGATATGGTATTCACAGTCATGAGTTTGTAGAGGTTTCAGCGCGTTACTTGGATTTGCTCGCTCTTAGAGCATCTATACCTGCTGCCACTAATGCGAAACCAATACCAAAATACGATTTGGGAAAAATTCAAAGCTCTTTTGAAATATTACCAGATAATGTGCAAAAAAAATTCAAAAATTATTTTAACAAGTACATTTCTAATTAATGCGATTCTTACAGGTATTTTTTCAATTTGAAGCAATTTTTTTTTATTGAGCAATGAAGTTATTTATTTGTTTTGTTAAATGTTAGTTGAAAGAGGAGTGAGATAATGGACTACAAGCGGTACGTTTCGAAAATAAAAGATTTATTCATAAATTTGTTTTGTTTGTGGGAGGGAATTCGTGACCTAAATCGCATTAAAGCAAACTACAGAGTTCTACTTTCGAAGCATAAACTAAAATAAAATAATGTGAGTAGGAGTACAATATTGTAATAAAATATAATATACAGGGTGTTTTGCTAAGGTCTGAAAGGGGTATGCCAATCGATTCTACATGGTCTCATCAACGTTTCTTCGGAGAGGAAGATGATTTTTTTTACACATTCCTTGACTATCTTTCACCTTTTAATTGCAAGGTTGAAGACGGGTAATGACAATGACTATTTCAATTTAAGGAAGAAGGACTTTTATTGTACGTTGTAATATTTTTCTACGTCATCTTTTTAGTTCGCTTTCTACGTAGTTATTTAGTACAATATGCAAATAAGAAAAGGATTATTGTATCTGATTAATTGGTACTTTCACATGAGCGCTCACCTTTGGAAATGCGAAAGAACTTTTATGATTCCGTATAAGGTTTAAAAAAATCAACCTTCAACTTTAAACTGGCGCTCATTAATTTTACCAATTCAGAGAAATCGTTGCTACATTAAAATTAATTATTGTGCTATTATGGCCATTGTTTAGGACCTTCCGAAAGATATTTGCTATTTATTCAAATAAATAATTGTTTTTTATTCCCACATCCCGTTCAGTCGAAAATATTAATTTCAACTGCAACCAACTTCAATGTAGCTTTTGCCCATCCATATAAAAAACTGCTCAATGTCAGATGGGATCGTCATCATCTTACGTTTAATTGCGTCGCGTGGATGTGTATGTGGTTTGACTGTGAAGGCGGAGTGGAAAATTTTGTTGACTTTACTTCGTGGAGTCGTTCGCTCCATTTTAGTTAAAAGCAACCGTACAATTAAATGTAGATACCCTGAAATTGTAGTATTCACAAGTGCCGCGTCTTACAGTGCAAAACGTGTATTTGGAAGGAGTACGTGCAAGAAAAACTGGCCCCAATGTGGGGCCAAAGTTGCGTCGGATATTCTCGTATAACTTTCGAACAGTTTTCTTTTGGTTTACTTTTGTTAGAGCGCCAGTGGGAGCTTCAACTTTGCTTGAAGCCCACAGTGCCTAATTGATGGGAGAATTATGAACCAGGAGCCCCAAAATATAACTCTAACGGAGATCAGTTATTTGGTGAATAACTTGACCAAAAAGAACTTTGCCCAGAATTGCCGTCTGTTGGCACAGGTGAGTGTGTGTGGGTTTGTATAAAACTTTATCCAATGTGCCATGAGGTGTTTTGGACTAGAACCTTTCACTGCGCTAGTACAAATTGAGTTTTCAGTAAAAAAGGTTGAGTCGTTTACAGCTGTTGTGTGCGAAGGTTTAGTGGACGCCATGATGGACGAAGAGATATTTTCTTGGACTCCGTAGGTTTGTTCGAAGTAAAAACTATTCACTATGAGTGAAAATACGGAGGGATAATTTTCCGGGAGATTTTTAAGTTATTAGGCTACAAATAAAGTTGAAAAAATGCGAAGATATGGTGACATTTTGCGATTTTTGACATTTTTCGTGTCAGTGCGAGATTTTGTGTGCAATTTTTTGGTTTAAGGTAAAATTCAGTTTCCCAAAGTTTCTGAGCAGTAGGAACACATTGTTTTACGTAGGTTCTCTGCCAGAATATCACATAAGAAATTTCAGGAAATTGGATATTGGATGAAACACTTCTTCATGTCTGCTTTCGGTAAAAAGCTAGTCATATCCCTGGCGTTGGCTCAACAGCTAGCGCAAACTACGGCTTTTATAAAAGTTTTCGAACCTGTATTTAGGTAGGTAAAAAATTTTAAGGGAAAAAGAGCCTAATAGCGATAATTGCATATTTAAAAAACACTTCAATACCACACGGAATGCGCTGTATGTATGTATACATACATAACATAACTCAAGAGAAATTTGCGAAAAAAGGCAACTTAATAAACATTTATAAAATGAATTTATGGAGTAAAATGCACGAAAATAATGGAGAAACTTGGAACAAAATTTGCTGCTGAAAAAGGTTTCCATATGGCAACAGGATTTTATGCACTGACTGCGCTTTGCCTGTAAATTCGCCCACGCTTAATTTATTCGTTATGTCCAGAAATGCGTAAAACATTGATTTAGTATACAAGAATTGCTCAAACAATTTACTTTATCCATCAATTTTTATGAAAATAACTTGAAAAGGTTTCTAAAGTGATCTAGCAACAGATTTAGCTTAACGTATTTATAGGCTGTATAAAAACAAGGCCAGTTCCAAAGCCCTTGTTTTTAACCGACTTCAAAAAGAAATTAAAAAATTAATAATAATCAGTTTGGTCTTCGTGCTGACTTCAAAGATTTAGTAAGATTTTGGATGTAATATCGTAAGTACTACACGCTAGACATTCAGTTCGAACCTTTACAAAGCAATATGATTTATGCAAGATGATGAGTTCTCTTATTGTTTCCATTTGTGTTTCATTCCTATGCGCACAATCAACAAACATCGGAAATTTCGTGAAACAATTGTAATAAAAAAAAGGACAATATTCAGAATTAAGTACGAAAGTAAAGAAAAAGTAAAAATTATTCGTTAAATCAAGAGAGGGGAGGGCTTTTTTCAAGTTTCTGTTAAGTAAGGAATTATAATTCTTCCAAGTAAAAAGACATCTAATATGTTAATGAAAAGTTTACTAAATAAGAAAAATCATTACCTCTCGCAATTAAGGATGAAATTTTAGATTATTATTTTAACACAAGCTAATTTAATGTTGAGCTGTAAAATCTGTTAGAAATACTTCTCCTTTGCAACTGAAATAGAAATAGAGCAAGGCAAAGGTCGTTGGAAAAAGTTAATTTTCAATTTTTAATTATGTATTTACATAGTTTGGAATTGTTTTCTTAGTAAATTAATTAATTATTAAGCGTATTTGTAATTTCAAATTATTTTTAGTACGTTGAAGATTTCGGCTTAGAAGCGGATCGTCATTATCTGCGTTGTTTATTCTCTGCAATTGATTTTACGGATCCGACAGCTACACCACTGCACTGTAAACTACTTAGATCCGAGCTAAACGGTCAGCTGAATAAGCCATCGCTCATATCGAACTTATGTTTTGCTGTGGAAAACTGTTTTAATAATCAAAAGGTAAGTTAACTAAAATCATGCAAGTGCGACAAAATAATTTGCAAATTTTTGTAGACCTTAAAGCCTTCACCGATTATCATAACACAAATTTGCAAAGCAATTGGAAGCTCAAGACTTCTAGAAGTCGTGATTGCATTGGCATTAACCAATTCAAGTGTTGAATTCATCAAATACGCAACTGATCATCTAAACAGGTGTTTACCTGCACTTATTGAATCTTATACTGAAAACGAATCAAATTCAGAACGAAGTCTTAACGATATTTCACCGGATCTCTTGCAACTGATATTGTCACATATTTGTAATAACCAATACGTTAGTTTCGGTCTTGCATCAGAGATATTTAAAAAATTTATAAAAAAATTACGTGAAGAATTTCCAAGGAATCGAGTTCCATTGATACTGTTGCCATATCTTTACAACGATACTGAAGAAATTGACGTTAACATTCTGCTGGAGGGTGTAAACGAATTTTTTGCAACAAATTCAAGTATTATGGACACATCTTGGGCGAATTTGGTTATGGAAATTGGATATACCTTTACATCGTCCGTTGAAGAATGCAAAAATCATTTGATGAAAGTATGTAGTCGCGAAATACAAGCTCAGGATGTGGCTAAAATTGTTGGTCTCATGTGCCGGACGCATACGAACTTATCGGACTGTAATGTTAATCTGCCCGGGCCTGCAAACTTTTGGCCAGTTCAAGCAGGAATCGATGCAGGAAGTACTGATAAAAAGGATTTAGTTAAAGGAGCAACCGATAGTACGGCGACATGGAAGCCAGATGTTTTTGTGCAATCTTTAAAGGAAGTGATGCCCACTATAAATTGGAAGGAAGTTTGTATGGGCCTCGACCATCCAGAGTTTGTGATCAAAGAGAGGACTGGTTTAAATCTACTGCTAACCGTTTTTCGACTGGGAGCACAGTCAAGTGGTGTGGGCTCGAGTTTTCCTGCTGAATGTTTATACCGCCATTGGAGTAACATTGATGGACAATTTTCCCTGATATCTATGATGCTGAAGAATCCAGATTTATTTTCGTTTGCCGATTACATTTATACGCCAGTCCCTGTGGAGTTGCTTAAAACTCCACCGGAAACGGATAACAAGGAAATAGCTGCATGGAAATCTATGCACTTAGTTGAAGTTTTGCTGTATATTGCAGAAAATGGATATTTTGCGCAGGTTCACGAAATATTTAAATTTCCAGCTCAGCATTGCCCTGACGTTTTGTTTATGGCACTTTTGCAAATCAGCCCCCCATTGACAGTATTGCGACAAGAGCTCTTTTCAAATCTTATACCGACTTTTCTAGGAAACCACCCTAATTCTGGGGTCATTCTACATCATGCTTGGAATTCTACAAATTTTAATCATACCTTGCGACCTATTATCATGCACTCAATGTCTGAATGGTATCTACGCGGAGAAAATGATCAATCCAAATTATCCAGGATTTTGGATGTGGCACAGGATTTAAAAGCATTATCAAACCTACTAAATGCTCGATCTTTTATGTTCGTGATTGATTTGGCCTGTTTAGCATCCAGAAGAGAATATCTGAAGCTTGAAAAGTGGCTGAGTGACAAAATTCGCGAACATGGAGAACCATTTGTTCAAGCGATTGTGAAATTTTTACAACGCAGATGCCCGCAAATAACTGGAGCAAAAATTCCTGATGATCAAATACCTAAGGCAGCACAACTACCGCATGAAACTCTAACAACAATGCTAACTTGTCTCCAAGCCTGTGTGGGAAATGTTCAACAAGAGCTCGGGGATATGATTATTCAAATGACGACAAATTGTAACATTATTGTTCACAAGGCCAGACAACCGCCTCCGCCAGGAGTTCTAAGAACTCATAGAGGATTAGAGGCTACCCCGTTTAGTACCAATTTGAATGCACAACAAATGTTTGGACCCGGGGTTGATACTATGTCTGCTTTAAACACGAACATGGCTGGATTAAATTTAGGGGGACCAAATAGTGGTTTTAATTTCGGCAACGTCCTTGGCAACTTAGTTTCAACACCTGCATCTCCGTCTAGGTTGCTTAGTGCGCCTTCTAATAGTCCATTCCCGATTATGTCGATACAAGCGGCTCCCCCAAATGTTAATAGCTTGGCGAGGATTCAACCGACCCCACCAACAGGTGATAAAGTTCATATGCCGTCTACACCGGTTATACCAGACTTAGCCCAAACTGTGTCTAAAGAAGTGGAGGATGAGGCGAACGGATATTTTCAGCGGATTTATAATCATCCACCGCATCAAACGCTGTCAATAGATGAAGTTTTGGATATGTTACAGCGATTTAAAGATTCAAATATCCGCAGAGAACAAGAAGTATATCAATGTATGTTGCGTAACTTATTTGAAGAATATCGATTTTTCCCTCAATACCCTGACAAGGAATTGCAAATCACTGCACAGTTATTTGGAGGTATAATAGAAAGGAATCTAGTACCGACTTGTGTTGCATTAGGACTTGCTTTGAGATGCGTTCTCGATGCTCTTCGTAAACCAGAAGGGTCAAAAATGTATTACTTTGGTATAACTGCTTTGGATCGTTTCAAAACAAGATTGCATCAATATAACAAATATTGTGAATATGTGAGGTCTATTCAACATTTCCAAGATTTTCCACCTCACTTGATTCAATACGTGGAGTACGGGTACCAAAGTTTGGAGCCACCAAACAAACCACAGGGGTCAGTTCTACCGCCATCAATGACGCATATTATGCCACCACCGCAGCCACCTGGACAACAGCCTCAACCTGATAGTCAGCTATATCGCAGTAGTTCTGTGACTGGTAACATCATAACTACGCCCACTCAGACTTCAAAAACGGCTATTGCAGCTCAGCCCCTTCATCCATCTCGTGTAGTCAAATCGATTGCTACTGCAACCAACATTGACACTCTACTGGTTGCTAACGCTGACCGAGAGGAAAAAATCACTATTCCTCCAGACTCAGTTCAGGATAAGACTGCATTCATTTTCAACAATTTGAGCCAACTTAATTTGCCACAAAAATGTGAGGAAATAAAGGAAATTATGACTAAGGATTATTGGCCGTGGTTATCTCAATACTTGGTATTAAAGCGGGCTTCAATTGAATTAAACTTCCACTCGTTGTATTCTAATTTCCTTGATGCTCTTAAAATCGCAGACATAATTCGCATGGTGACGAAAGAAACTTTTCGAAATATCAAAGTACTTTTGCGTTCGGATAAAGGTATAGCCAATTTTTCAGACCGGAGCTTGTTGAAGAATTTAGGTCATTGGCTTGGAATGATGACGCTAGCTCGAAATCGACCAATTCTTCAAATTGACCTGGATTTAAAATCACTCCTCGTTGAGGCTTATCTTAAGGGCCAACAGGAGCTACTTTATGTAGTCCCGTTTGTTGCAAAAGTCTTGGAATCATGTGCAAAGAGTAAAGTGTTTAAACCACCAAATCCTTGGACAATGGCAATCATGAATGTCTTGGCTGAACTTCACCAAGAACCAGATCTTAAATTAAATTTAAAGTTTGAGATTGAAGTTCTTTGCAAAACCTTAAGTATTGATATAACCGAACTAAAACCTGCCGTTTATTTGAAGGATCCAGATAGGCATTTGAATTTGGAATGCCAATTGTCACAGCCTAACATTAACAAGCAAAAGGAGGTAACTCCCTTAGCCGACGAGCAAGCTATTTCGATGAATACGAACACAGTTGCGAATCCCTCGCCAAGTGCAAGCAGTGAAAGTGCTGGTCAAATAGTCATCAACCCCCCGGAGCCACGATTTGGATATGTTGATATCAATATAGCTAATTATTCCATAATTGCTCAACATGTTGTCTTATCTCCAAGCATCACAATTCTTCATGCCAATCCAACTTTGAAGCATATTGTCCTAAGTGCTATAGAGCGGACAATCACAGAATGGTTGCAGCCAGTTGTCGATCGTAGCGTTCGAATTGGTGTCACAACATGTGAGCAAATTATCAGAAAAGATTTCGCATTAGATCCAGACGAAACTCGAATTCGAACGGCTGCACATTACATGGCAAGAAACTTAGCCGCAGGAATGGCAATGATTACATGCAAAGATCAGTTGACGCAAACTCTTTCTGCGAATATAAAAAAGGCTTTTCTATCTTCTTTAACACCTCCACATCAGTATCAAGATGCTGATGCGGCTGCATTACAATTAGCAGCAGATAATGCCGAATTGGCTTGTTGCTTTATTCAAAAAACTGCGGCAGAAAAAGCAATTCCAGAAATTGATCGACGCCTAGCTACAGATTATGAAATGAGGAAATTAGCTAGGGAAGAAGGAAGGTAAGTAGAAAATTTAATGCCTAATCAATTTTATTTTTAACATTATTTTAAAAATTTTAAAGACGGTATTGTGACTCTGATGCCTTGTCATACCAAGCTGAAAGAATGCCTGAACAAGTGCGTCTCAAAGTTGGCGGAATTCCAAGTACACAATTTGCTGTGTACGAAGAATTCGCAAGGAATATACCTGGATTTAAATTACTCACAGAAATGGATGCGGCACTTTTCCTACCGAAGGCAAACATCCCAGTAAGTTTTGTGATTGTGTAATTTAAAAAAGCTTAAGCCAGTTTACAATTCGATTTTGGGACCATTACCGCCTCATATCCACATGATTATTCGTTTGGTAGTACTTTTCAGTAGAGTGATACTTCTAAGGTTTATAAATTCAAGAATAATTTTGCAGGTTTGATTTCGATAGAATAACACCACACATTTGATTGATACTTATAACGCAATGTAATTGAGTCGAAACATTTTATTATAGTTAATACTTTTGATATTACGTTTGACTAATTCGTCTTTAATTCTAAAAAATTTCCGATCGAACCAAGATTTTTTTATGTTTAGTGGCCTCGGGTGATATATCAAATGAAAGATATTTTAAAATCGCTATATTAGAACTGATTGTCCACATAAGTAGCGAAAACTTTCTTGGTGTGGAACCCCATGTGCGTGAGTCTCATTGGGGATTGGTAGATTTGTTTTCTATTTTGCTGATTCTCTTTTCGATGTGGGAATTTTAACATTAAGAGATGATTAACACATAGCTTTTTATTTCAGGAGCCAATCCAAACATTTGGAACGGATGAATTGGGCATAATGTACGCAGAACTGGCTAATAAGATGGAGGCATTCTTAAACAGTACAGTTAATATATCAGCTCTTCAGCCGCAAGCTACCAAAATGCATGCGCTGCTAAATACTCTTATGGCAGTGCGTCGTCACCGTGATAATGATAATGCGATTAATCTTTTAACACGTGTGGTAGAAGGATTGATTGAGGGTTTAGTAAACATGCCCGAACACGTTGAACAGATGAAACTCTACCGAGAAATTCATTTAAGAATTTTAAATCTACTGCACAATGCATTTGGGGCAACTTCAACAGAAAGGGCGATAACAAAATGCATTTTCGAATGCCGCGAAGAAGTCCGCTACAATATGGAAGCGATAAAACTTCTGATTACATCTCATTTTATAAATATGCAACAATTCGATCTGCTTCTCAGTCAAGCAATGGATAACGGAAATAATTATCTTGCGGTTTCGTTTGGAATGCAACTTGTACAACATTTTTTGATTGACGAACGTGCAAATGGACACGTTACCGAACACGAATTTTATAATGCTGTTGACTTACTTGCACGACTTGCCGCACATCATCGAGGTCCAGAAGGTCTTGCTCATTTAATTGAGCTGCTGAGATTGAACCATGATCCGAACTCCTTTGTTATGGAACGAACTCCAACTGGTCCGACGCAATACATCCATTCAGGACTCCATCATGTCAGAGTGAGCTAACTGGGCATAAATAGAGCTAAGGTATGCTTATAATATTTTTTTTTTAATTTTCAGTCAAACGAATGCGACGACCCACCTGGTCTTCAAGAGAAAACTGAGTTCCTGTTAAAGGACTGGGTCCAGACATATTACAACCAGTTAAATGGGAGGGATTCTGTGAAGACCTTCGGCATGTTTGTAAACAAAATGAATTTGTATGGAATTTTAAAAACCGATGATCTCATAACAAGATTTTTCCGACAAGCAACACAATTTTGCATCGATTTCGTCTACAGGAGTCTTAATGATCTAGGAACAAATCAATCCCACGCCAAGTCGAAGATATTTCATTGGATTGATGCCTTTGTACGGTTGATAGCCCTGTTGGTTCGGCATTCAGGCGATGCAGGGAATCCAAATACAAAGATCAATTTATTGAATAAAGTCCTCGGGATTGTCTTGGGAGTGCTTCTGCAAGATCAAGATATGCATGGTACGTCTTTCCAACAGCTTGGGTATCATCGTTTCTTCATCATGCTATTCCTGGAACTGAGCTCTTCAGATCCTGTGCTTGAGAATTTAATGCTTAATGTAGTGACTGCTTTTTGTCACACGTACCATCTTCTGAATCCTTCAATTGCCCCAGGATTTTGCTATTCATGGTTGGAGCTCATATCACATCGCGTTTTTCTGGGTCGTATTCTAGCTCAAATACCCCAGCAAAAGGGATGGTCTATGTACTCTCAACTGTTGATGGATCTGTTTAAATACTTGGCACCATTCTTGCGAAATGCGGAATTAGCAAAACCTGTCCAACTTTTGTATAAGGGCACTCTTCGAGTTCTTTTGGTTCTACTTCATGATTTCCCGGAGTTTTTGTGTGACTATCATTTTGGATTCTGCGATGTCATTCCGCCAAATTGTATTCAAATGCGAAATATAATTTTGGCTGCATTTCCAAGAAACATGAGACTACCTGATCCATTTACTCCTAATCTCAAAGTGGATATGCTCCCGGAGACCGCAACTGCTCCAAGGATTTACACCAATTATGTCTTAAATATTCAGCCGTTAAGCTTCAAAAAGGACTTGGATTCATACTTAAAGGCTAGAGCTCCTGTAACATTTCTCTCAGAGCTTAGAAGTCATTTACAAGTTTCGAACGAGCCCGGATCTCGCTATAACATACAGCTAATGAATGCACTTGTTTTGTACGTTGGAACCCAAGCTATTACACATATAAGGTAAATAAAAGTTAAATTTTAGCATAGTTGCGTTAGGTCTAAGGATCTTTTTCTTTTACAGAAGCAAAAATTTGGTTCCAAACATGACAACGATTGTACACAGTGCTCACATGGATATATTCCAGAATCTCGCTGTTGATTTAGATAACGAAGGACGTTATCTATTTTTGAATGCGATTGCAAATCAACTGAGGTATCCGAACAGCCACACACACTACTTCAGTTGCGCTGTATTATATCTATTTGTGGAGGCGAATTCGGAAGCCATTCAGGAGCAAATAACTCGAGTTCTTCTCGAGCGGCTCATTGTAAATCGGCCACATCCTTGGGGGCTTCTAATCACTTTCATAGAGTTGATTAAGAATCCAATCTATAAATTTTGGGAGCATGATTTTGTCCATTGTGCTCCTGAAATTGAAAAGTTTGTTCTTTGTGATAATTTTATGAAAGATTATATTAAGCGATGTTTCATTGCAGGCTTTTCGAATCGGTCGCGAGATCTTGTATGGTAAAAGCAAACCACCAGCAACAAATCGCCGCCAATGTTGAAGCAGAGCTGCAAGAATGTAACTAACGCGAGGCGAACTATTTGGATTTATAAGATGGTGACTACTTTATAAATTTTAGAAAAGCTACATTTAACTGATGAGCCAAGGAGGTTTTATTGAAAAATATCGAATCTTGACTACTTATGTTTTTAAACCAATTTATGAACTTGGAACTGTTGGTGATAAAACATTCTTCCGGATATTCTTTGCGTTGGTAGCAAGAATAATTCATTTGAATTTATTTTAAGAGGATAAAAGGAATGCAAGGAGCTATTATTTTCCCCGACTACATTATTTTGAATTAAAATTGGACATTGTTTTGTGGTTCAACTTTATTATTATGTGAGCTTTGTAAGAAGAAAAGCAGAATGGCGTTTAAGATTAAATGATATATTAACGAGAAAAGTGTTTCTTAACGACTTGTGCGTGACTATAAGCTCCTTATTTGAATGAAAATTAGCGATCGCACTGATGGAAATTGGATTAAACTTCTGAAGTTGTATTCGGTATTTTTATGTTCATTGAAATCCATGTAAATATCATTTTAAAATCAATTTCTTAGTCTTAAAAATTCACTATACATTTTGTTAGGAATTGAACGAATTTTAGAAGCCGTTTAAGTTCCCTGTATAATGAAAACGTTATTTGAATAATAATTATAGAAGTACTTGTAAACAAATATATAACACTATGCATTTTCGAAATCTATCTTTCATTCATTTCATTTAAAATAACAAAGTTTATTGCAAATTCTTCTATGTCTTCTACAATCATCATCAAAGAAGAATGACAATTTGGAACCTGTGATTTTATTGTTTGCAATAACGGAATGAAAGTGGTGGAAGGGAGGAAGTTTGTCTACTCGAGGTATTTACATCAATTATTACGTAAAATAATCATCTTTCAATTGTGTTTGCTAAATTTTAAAATGTTGACTTATTAAGGCGGCATGACCTTTTTTAGAAGGCCAACCAGCAATTTGGTTTTTTTTCTCTAAGAGGTCACTTGTGAATTATAGGCAAAATTTCCTTGGGGTTTGAAGAATTAAAAATTTAAAACTAATGCAATCAATAAAGATTTAAGCTGAATAAAAAAAAGAACACCAGTAAAATAAATTGCCTGAGTGTAAAAATGTATTTTTAATATGAAATATGTACATAATAAATATATAATTTATAATCTCATAATTCTCTATTAATATGTATACAAAATTTTATCAAAATTGCTAAGCTTCATTCTTGGTTCAAAGATCCAATTTTAATTTGTAGATAAGATTCTTCATTTATTGTCCTCTGATTAAAATTAATAAAGAATGAAATAACATATTAGAATATTTTGCATTGCACTGTAGGTATTTATTTAATCGGAGCAATGCAAAAAGTGCTTATGTAATTTTAGCTGGAAAGCGCCAATCCGGAACCCCACGTCATCCAGATCGGAAGTTATACTTATGCATAATTTGAGCAAACGTTGCGAAATATTTTTATGATCGTAATTTTCCCACTCGTACCTTTTCATAAATACAATTAGAAATCTCTAGCTGTTTTCTTCTCTCTTTATGGAAATCAGGCTAAGCTCACAGAAGGCAGAACCTTCCGAGATGGCTAGTATTTTTCTCGTGATTGCTTATCTGTGACGCACAAGCCATGAGTCATGATCATTTTAGGTTCACAAAGCCACAGAGAAAAGCTTCTCGAGTCGTCTGCACCGCAGAAAAGTGAAATGCAAGCACTTGATAATTAGTACCTTGCTGTCTTCAGACATCGGCACTTAGTCTAGTGCTCCTCCTTTTTAAAAATGCATCGAAAACCGATCTATCCGGAACAAAGCGCCCAGGGCCCGTACGTGGAGAATCCGCCTGTGCCACCTCCTTCGTACGAAGCTGCCATGGGACAACATCCAGCTCCACCAGGACCACAACCTTTCGTTTTGCCCCCGATCCAACCGACATCAGGTAATTAATAACGAATCACTACCACCTGGTATAGTGAATTTAAAAATACTTTAATATATTTTCCTTATCACAGTCATAATCCTGCCCACACCCGAATTAGGTTCAAAACCAGCCAGAGTTACGTGTCCACAGTGCCAGAACAACGTTATCACAAGAGTTGAATACGTTCCAGGAACGACAACACATATATTCGCTATTCTACTTCTTCTATTTGGGTATGATTTTTCCAGTTTTCGATCATATAAGCATATTTTAACCTTGCTGATTTCAGATGTTTCCCGTGCGCCTGCCTCCCCTATTGCATCGATAGTTGCCAAAATGCCAATCATTATTGTCCAATATGTGGAACCTTTATTGGAGTACACAAAGGAGAGTAAGACCAGGACGGAAACATTGTTTTCGCGGCTAATGAGCTATTCACCGTGAAATCGTGATATTGCTTAGTGATAAGATTGTTAACGTTCTGCAAATACTATATATAAAAATCATGTGAGAAAACGTATGCTGATTATGAGCTCTGTAATGTGCACAGTGTTTGTTTAAGTTAATTCCATGAGGCGGTTTTTAACGAGTAACAATATTATGCTGATAGTCATTTAATTAATTATAATTTTTTTAGTGCTTTTTTAAGAAATGAGTAAGTGAACTTTAGAATACAACGCAAGAAGACTTCAATTTATTACGATTATAGCTCTAAGAACCTAATTATACTATTTTTTAATCCTGGAGGCTCCGGTAATTTATGGGATATGTTATTATACTTATTATCATGATAAGAAACATATACATATGTAGATAGACAAAGCGAACTGAGCTCTATAGAAAGGGTTACATAAACTATATTTTTTAAATAAAAAATAATTAAAATTATTTAAAATTTTTAAGTACATAGTTTTATTTCCTATACCTACCTCCAACGCTGGCAGTAAATTTAATAAAACAAGGTTAGTATGACTTCTAGAAGATAAGATTCTTGTTTTCTGCAATAATATGAAAAATATTCTAGAACAATAGTAGTTCCTTTTTTCATTCATTGTGTCATAGTGCTTTTAAAAAGAAAGTATATTTATATACAGAATTACGAGTAACTAAGGCAGATTTGTTTTATACTAAAAGATTCTTCATGCAGAATGGTTAAAAAAACGTACGCCCCATTTTTTGATTTGACGCAAATTTTTCAAAATAAGTTCACTTTAACAGTTTGATATTTCTTACATGTAAGTCATCTCAAATATGCAGTTGAGGCTGTCTTCCATAGATAGATTTAATTATGAAAAGACCGGCAAATATTTGACTAAAAATAGTAAATAATATAGTAAGTGCTATGGAATAAAAAGCTTAAAAATTGTATTTTGGATCTTCTCTTCTTTATTATCAAACAAGTGTATAAGCGGTTTCAATGTTACAAAGACTAAACAAAAATACCAAATTTAGCAATAAACATCCTCTGGTTGGTTATCAAAATATATTTTAGTACATCTTCTTGTACGACTCCTGGGCCTTCGTTTCCTTCTTCGCTTCGGAGACTGCGAGGGAATTTCGTCGTTATTCAAAAGATGTCGTGCCATATGCCGCGCTGGGGATTCCATTCTGCGCACAGCGCGCCCGCCAGTGCTTTCTTCGTAATCTTCTCCCTTAAAGTTTTTGATGAATCTGGTCACTATTTCCAAGAGTCCAGTAAGCTCGAACATGAAGTATAAGGAAGTCAGCGCCATCAACATTCTAACTAGGTAGAAGAACTCTTCTTGGAACCAGATCGAAAGAGATGGGATTGCGCTGTACTGGCCCAGGGAGGCGCACATGCTGGCGACGGCCCTTAAAAGTGGTACCCAGACTTGTCTTAGGACGAGATCGGTGAAGTACAAGCTAAAGGCGACCTCCAAAATGAGGCACAACAACTTCGGTGGCCTCCTTAAGGCTGACGGCCAAAAAGGACGAACTATCCCCAGGATGCAGAGCACCGAAAACGTAAAAATTACCGAAGCGTTGTTCGGCTGCAGCCCGGGAAATTTTGAATATTTTAATTCGATAATGCTAATTTTGTTTAGGTGCAAATACATTCCAAGACCAACTGTTAGTGCAGATTGCAAATATTTGAAAATAATTTCCTTACTATTGTTAACTTCTCCCATTATGGATTTTAAATGAAAATATTTGGTGGAAAATTTATATTGTGTACATATGTAACTGAATTTCGACTATTTTGAACTTTTCAACTAATAATTTTATGACACTTCGCTTCCTGGTTACTGAGTTATTAGGGATGCAAAGTACATTATGTATGTACATACTTTTTCATTTTATCGCAAATAAAAGGTTACTATAATATATAATATGTTATAGGTGAGGTGCCCTTCTAGGTCAGTCGGGTAAAAATATGTTGTGAAATGATAATTCTTTGAGGATTCTAAAATATTTATCAACTTGGTATTTCGTCTTATGCAAATATACAAATTTTAATCAAGGGCTTAATTACCCTTTGGCAATAATTATAATAATATCCATAAAATGTTTCTGCAGATTACAAATCCGCAAACATGCATCGGCTCTTGTTTTTGAGGAAAATATGGTTAATGCGCACTAAATCGATTGGTTGATAAATATTCATATCTGAGCTCGGTAAATAATTCTAATTGTTGCATAAATAACAATGTCATAACACTAGAAATTGTACAGGAAAATCTATAAAGCAATTAAAAGAAAAAAAAAATTAAAATTCTAACGACGTACGTCAAGAAATTGTAATTTCTTGTAAATTTTGCTGTTATTGTAGAGGTTGATGATGTAACAGAAATAAAACTCTGCCTGCCGCATAATCATTTTTAGTTCGAAAGAAAAATAAGCTCAAAACTTTAGAAATATATGTGTGCATAGTTATGGGTTGTTTAACTTAATGATGTCAAACGTACCGGCTTGAATTATTTAAATTAAATTGAATAATCGGCAATAAAAAAAAGAAGCTATTAACTACCAACAAAAACATTTATTGTGATGCACTTATGTAATAACAATTTGATGTGGTTTGTTCAATCGTAGAAAATATTAAACATATTAATTAAAAGGAAAGTCTCGTCTATAAAGATATAATATGTTTCATGGTAATAGTCGTATACAATAAACGTCCTGAAAAATGGGGTATGGAAAAACAATGATATGCTACTTGAACCCTTTTTGCGTGAGTCGAACTCGCACTTGACCGCTTTTCTCAGTATGTTTCAACATGTTATTTAACTCTAAAACTTGTTTCTTATCTGTTATAATTTATTCTTATTTGAAAGGCTCGATTCAAGCCTTGATTCGAGAACTGTGACGGTGTACCAGTTTGGCTTAACTCACACAAGGTAACAAATCGCATGAAATAGTAACAAACATGAACTATCTTTTTACAGGTCAACCCAGGAAAATATAAGTGAAGCGTACTTTTTGAACGGAATGTATATTGGTAGGCGCGTTGTGCGCTGATTAAAAGCAAACGGCATATAAACTTTATATGGTTAAATGCCACGCCATCTACCCTAGAAAAATATAAGTGGAAAGCATAAAAAGCGCTGCAGCTTTCATGCGGTGAAGCTCTCGTGCCGAGCATGTGAACGTGTAGAACATAATGTGCACGGTGAGCCACAGCCCAACATATCGATTGACCCATTTTCGACGGGGAAGCGAGGGGAGGGATGCTGGCGGAAGGGTTCGTATTTAAATGAAACGGGGGTGTTTATGTACAGGAGCGTGCCGTGTGCCGCACATAAGAGGAAAAACGGGACATTGTCGCTGTTTCTCTGACAAATGACCGACTCTCGCTCGCTCCCCATGGCCCGCAGATCGACTCCAGCAGGACAGATACTGCAAAGGGGCTGCATAAAATTCGCAGAGCGTTGGTGACCTGATTTTAGCTGCCAACAAATCTAAACCACGAGGTATTTCCGTAAAATCTTCCTAGTTCCCCAGTATTTAATCGAAATGGCATCTATCTGACCTAGTTTATGTAAAACAATTTTCTTCTCCAGGAAAATGGCTTAAGCTTTTTCTTAACATGTTTTGCATTTCGATTTACTATGGATATTTTTCAAATTGCCTATAAATAGATTATGACACACTTTAGATTAGACGTTTTGGTTTAATTATACTATGACTGATTTTTAAAAAAAAACTAAACTATTTTCGAATTGACATCATTTCCTTCCGTCATTTTAATATAAAACCTCCAAAACGGTCAATTTTGCGATCGTTTTGATTAAAGTTAGTTATTAACATAATCCTGTCTATTTTTTAGACTAGCTTTCTGCCCGTGTCCGCGTGGATTTCGAAATTTGTAAAAAGAAATGGAATTCCGTTATTTTAAAAGCAGGAAACTTATTAGGTCTGTTCCATGACAAAACCCAGGGCGACCCAGGTCGCCCCAGGGTGCACTGAAAGCGTTCCATGAGAATTTTGACAGCAAACCTGGGGCGCCCCAGGGCGCCCTGGTTTTTTTGCTCGCTGTTCCATGACTATTTGACAGCAAACCCAGGGCGACCTGGGGCGCCCCAACTAGCCCTGGGTTTTATGCTGGGGCGAAAGAGAGCTGTTAAGTTTGAAATTGAACGAACAGACACAGCGGCAACTTTGCGAATCGACGACGAGCGGATGAAGCCTGATGTTAAAACACTTCACTAATTGCCACAAAAAACACTTTAATTTCTTTAAAAACACTTCACTTCGACTAAACTCTGCGCAAAGTCACAAACGCAACTGACAACCACTCTTGTTCTTCTTTTTCGCTCTGAAGTTGTTCCATGAGAAACTAAAACCCAGGGCGCCCTGGGTCGCCCTGGGTTTTTTTGACAGTACTTGGTGCGCCCTGGGTCGCCCTGGGTCGCCCCAGGTTTTTTTTAACGACTTTCTCGTGGAACAGACCTATTAATTGGTATTAAGACTATTGGTTTGAGCGTTTTTCACAGTTATATGAAAAACAACCCTTAACCAATACCAATTTTCCATGGTATCTTGACCGACATAAACCGAAAATGAATGAAAGTTTACTATTTCACCAAAATCTCTGAGACCTTTAATTCAATTCATGCCGTCTTTTTTCTGGTCCCTCTTTTATATATTAATTATAGCATTAGTTCGGATTATGCTTACCTACCAAACTGTACGATATTTTATGAAGTGGTATATTTTATTGTTCATTCTTTAAAATAATGTTGTTTTAAAATTAACATTTTTACCCACAATAAAATTATCTAATATAATATCAATTAATTTTGGAAAGGAGAGTTTGCAAAAGCTAAGATAATTAACAGATTCACCACTTAGATTCTGAACAATGGCAAGCAAAAATTAATTATTAAAAAAACCTGAATGTTTATTGGCGGCGTTATTGACTTTTAAATAAAAAAATATCATTTCTATAACTTCTTATTAAGTATTTACTTTTCAATTAATTATGTGTTAATAAGTAATTTTCTGAATATTATGAAAGAGATTAATCTTCGGACATATGCGACTTCATTGTGTATGCTAAAGATCCTTGAATAAGAATTTCTTTTATCACTCTGAAAATTCTTAAGAAACCTCCGGAATGCAACATATCTACCTACATTTTACTTTTCATCGCATAAATTCATTGTTAGGCAGGCAGTCAGAAAAGTTTCAAGTTTGTGAAAGTTTTCGCAGCATTCAGTGAAAGAAAGAAATGCGACGTATTATATATTGCAGCCCTTAAAAATAAATCTCCTATTTTTCTTATTTGTAAGCCTTCGAGATTACTTTTGAACAGGAAGGAGAAAAAGGGGAGCTCTGCCACTCATGAAGGATGGAAACATGAAAAATGTTAAGGATTTTAGAGCCGAAAAAGGTAAATTGAGCTCCGTTAGCAGAGTTCTACGTTTGGACTTCGATTAATTGTAATTTTAAATGAAGAATTCAAACGATCAAATCAATCAGTCAAACCAATCGATTAATGAAAATATAAATATGCATATTATTTGAAGTACCTGAAAAGTTACTTTCATCCGTATAATATATGACCGTGGTTCATTTTTCTGATGACATGATTGATAGTTGTTATGCTGTTATATTATTATAGTTATTAGAGATCAATTAAGAATCATTGAATGCAAGCACGCTGTGAGTCACTTCAAATGTTTTCTGAGTCAATGAAACTATTTCTGATGGCTTTTTTATCTTTTGAGGGTGTAAAATATGACTGATTGTGAGCCGAAAATTGTTATCTTGAACATATCGCAAAATTCGCAAATCATTTAAGATTAACAAGTGTTAAATGTACTAAAAAATTAATTTGAACACAACAATAAAAAAACACATACATATTATTAAAATTTACTACGTCTTTACAAATAAATACCTCCATGATGTACTGAATTTATTGAAGATGAAAGCAATTTCTATGAGTATAAACGCATTTAATTAACTATTTGGTTTTATTAGCCATTTTAAATGCTAAGTTGATGAATCTAGTAACGACTTCAATTATTATTAATTACATTCAATCATTGTAATTTAATAATAAAAAATAATCAATAAATTCCTTTACTCACGTTTGGATTTCAAAAGAAAACAATAAAATATCAGTAGGTACCTACATATACTTTTCTTTTACCACAGTAATAGGAAAATTTTCATACATACATATGTGTTTTTACTTCCTTAAGGCTTAGAACCGTAACCGCTTTCGGCCGAGGGTAAACAATTTTCTATTTCACCTTGTTTCCTTCTGTCTTTTTTGTTTGCTTTGTGCTTTTTGATATTTGTATTACATTAACATACTATCTGTTAGTCGAATGGTTTATATACATATTATATAAAAAAAAAGGTTTACTAGGGTTTTTGGAATGTCTTTTAAGTAAATTGGAAAGTAAAATTATCCAACAAAAAGTTGAAAATCACCTGCCTCGATCCGAAGTAAAGAGTACCAACTTACAGTTACGACATTAGAGCAACTTTGGCATTTTCTGAACTTTTCTTAGGTAGAAATTGCTGTTAGTAATTACAGTTTGAACAAAGGCCAAAGCCCATGATTGCGGGCTTAGAGGCGATAAATAAGAAGTCATTTGGGAGGCCTATTCAGGCCGAAGACCCTTCTAACGGTGCCTGACCCACTGAACTAGTTCGCGGCGAGGTTTTCTAGAGAAATCTTGGATGGGCCAAAAATTAATTGGCAGCCCTGCAAACGAAGAGAATGGCGCTGCCTGTCGTCGGAGAAGTTACGCAACACTGGAGAATTCCACCGCCGAACCGAGCCGCCGCAGCGCTGCCGACAAAAGCGACGAAAAACGGTCAAAGAAAATCCCGAGCCCGTCCGTGGCCCATGTGCACATACATCATTTTGGTCAAAGGGGCGGCACGAGGCCGAGGGGGAGGAAGATTGCCGCACGTGCAGTTGACCTACTTTTGACGCAATAGAGCCATCCTCTACACAAACGCACGCGGCCGTTATTTGTTTTTTTTATTTTCTTTTTTTCCTTTTTTTTCCCTACTCAGCACGCACACAGGGGGCGCCCTTGGCACCCCGAACCGTTGGCGATGCGGCTAGAGAACGGCCAACTCTCTAATCGTGGCCCCTTCCAACGGACCTTTTTTCGGATGAATTTTTCATACCCAAAAGCGTGCCTGCTCTGCTCCCAATTCATTTTTCGTTGAGATAACGCACGACAGTCGCTTTTTTGAGGCGGTGTGCTCGAAAATTTTCGTTAGAATTTATTACGTAGAATGGGGCGGCGTGTTTTGTGTGAGTGGGCATTAAAACATGGCTGACTGTCGACGTCGGCGCTATGGCAGTTTCTATGGTTTCAGTAGCGTACAGGTCTTGTAGAAAAGTTTTACTGCAATGGCGAAAAATCGAAAATCAATGGACCAAACCATGGCTGCCTGTAGTTCTGGGAATTTCATTTCATTTCCGCATTTACAGCCGTAATTATAATAAAAACCGCTACCAAATCAACCCTTTGATGATGCGGAGGGAGTAACTTAACAATGAACGGTGCTTTGTGCGAATGGCTGAAAGCGCATCGGTCGCACGGGTCCAGAACTTTGGCACGGTATTTCTACTCCACTTCAACGGTTCTCGGCGGCGCGGACTGCAATCGACAGTGTAAACACCGCAGCTGTTTGCCATTTCCATTCGCATTCCTATTTTATAACCACTTTATTTTACGCATATTTTTGAGCTGCTGCTTATCGCCATCAATATGCGTGCCACATTGATCAAGATTCGAGAGAAGCCGAGCGAATGAAAAACCCCCCTACACATCGTAACGCAGCACAAACACATTTAACTCATTGTAGCTTTAATGCAACATAATAATTTTATCTTGTAGCGTTTAGAGGCATAAAAATGTTTCATACTAAAAAAATCGATTCCTTGGCTTTATTTGCTTGTAGCAGTGTAAGTACATATGTAGATGAATCGTTGAAGTCAGTAACTTTTTAATAGTTCATTTCATTCCTCTAGCTAGGAACTCTGAGGTATATATATAATTTCGTAATTAATGTAATTATACTGTAACAATCTCGTGTCATTGTGGGGGAAGCAGAAAAAATAAGTGATAGTGTGAGCAAAGTGCAGAGTAAAGTCACGAAGGCGAAAGTTATTAGCTCTTCACAGTAAGTATTTTGTTCATTATGTTATTTTCCGTAAAATAACATGTTTAGTTGTAGCTGTTTTTAGAAAAAATAATTCACATGCCATGTACATATACATATTTATGTACATAACACGAATAGACTATGGGCTATGGCCTTAGTACATTTTTCTTTTTTAATTGGCAAAAAATCTCATCTCAAGTTTTTCTACCAGTAAGAGAAAAACTATTAGTAGAACAACAAATAACATTGTATGTATATATCAAATTCTGTTATGTTATATACATAATCAACTAGAAGGACAAAGGTACATTTTAAAACTAAAATACATATTTTTTCCCTACTACATAGTTTTAGAATCGTTTGAAAATTACCGCTTATTGTTACCACTTCCATCGACTCGACGTCTTAATTTTCTACATTTATCTGATGTGAGGTTTAAAGATTTATCATCAAGTCAAGGGGCTTTCCCTGCAAAATTTGTGGATTTAAGCTTCCATAATATTTTTCCAAATATGTATTTAATTAGAATAAAATGCGAGAATCTCTGACGCGATTTCCCGTACCAACACTACGAAATTAAATTTGAAAATGTTCTACAAGAAGCTAGTGCCCTGGGCTGTGGAGAGAAAACTCAACAAACTAATTAGAAAAATGAGAAAAGAAAATAGGGAAAAATGACAATTGACCTAGTTGGGGCCGTGCATTTCTTGCCCTGTTTCCTAGTCCTGCCTGTGGCGGATTTGCATGCAGCTTCGTGCCACTGTTTTCCCAGAAACTGAAGATAGACGAAAACTTGTCTTTGAAAATATGAAGGCTTCTATTATTCACGAAACATATAAACCTAGAAAAATAATACGAAAGATATGCTCATGCAGACAGGATATTATTTTTGTTTTTATATAGTGCAAAATGAACCATTTCTTAAAACTCTTTTTTTTTAAATAGATTCGGAAACATTGATTTTTAATAATGTGAAGACACTAATTTCATTTCTATTTCTTTAGAACGACTTTAATGATTCAAAGTGCCAACATAAATTTAAAATATAAAATATTTCTTCTCCAAAGTCGATTTTTGGATTACAAAAGATACTACCTGGACATCATCAGGTATTTTTGTAACATAGGGAAAAATCCTACAGAAATAAAACGCTTAAACATAAGGTGAGACCAGTAGTTTTTTGTCAGAATGCTCTGTTATATTCAAGAAATACGTTTCATTGAACACTTTATAATTATAACTAAAACAAAAATATAGGCTAAAACAACCCTTCCCCCTTTATCCACAAACTTGTTGGTCAAACATTTTGGAAATATGGGGAATTTGGGTAAAGAAAGAGAATTTGGTAAAGATTACAAAAAAGAAGGGGTCAAGTTCGAATGTAAATGGGTTGTTGTGAATTACAAAAAAACTCTATATTAATTTGTAGTGATGGACATTTCGGTTGTCAATTTGTCAGCATTGTGCAGAACCCCCGACTTGAATTGGATTTGAGTTTTTCAATATTTTAATTAGGTAGATCTACTTTAGACCCGATGGGGATTCCCTAATGGCCGAGAAAAAGAAGACTGCGATCCAAAGCCAAATTTTCTTGCCAGTTCTCTCGCAGCGACAGTCACGTGTTCGTGCCGCATTCCATTATTCGAAATTAGTTTTTCCAGTTCTTTAGTTGGCAATTCGTATCAACTTGTTCATATCGCCTCGACAATCGCAGCGCTCTCTCATGTGCTCGGGTTCCATAGTTCGTTGTGACCCAGTTTCGTTGGGCACCACACGAAACAGCCCAGCGATAAAGCAGCGCATGAGGGGCGGCGGGGCGCATAAAGGGCGCCCTGTATACAGGGTGCTGCGGCGGGCTGGGGGATGACCGCATCGGGTCCTGCGCGCGCACTTAATCGATACGTCGATACCTCGCCCCGACCGTCTCCCTATCCGCTGGGGCTATATGAACATGACTCTAGCCACAGGATTCCACGAAGCTTTCGCGGGAGCTTCGGCTTCTACGGGATTTTCCTCTTTCTATTATTTATTGCACAAACAGGGAATCTTATAAATTTATTGGGCGTTGATGGAAAAAGATACCTGCCGGCTCTCCGCCAAATGCACGCCGAACATTTTTCAGGGCAAAACTTTGCAGGGAAGCAAGAAATTCGGCTCTGCTAATGAAATTACCTCAGCTATCGGATTTAGCCCCATTGCCTGTGACCTTCATGCTGCGTCCGCTGAGAAGTTTCGTACCCGAAGGCGCTCCTGGCTATTTTTTTCGAGTATAATTTATCGAAGACCTCACTGAATAAAAAATCAGTAACCCATGTATAACACAAATATTTATTAAAAATCTAGATTTTATTTATATACAGTTGTATTCATTATATAATTGTAATTTATAGTATCCACAAAGGGCACAGCACAAAAATCTTGAAAATCAACCAGGCCCTTAAAATGATATCAACCGTTGCACGTGCTCTGAGCAAAAGATAATCCAACAAGATTTTGACAAAAAACGTTAAGGCTTTAAATTATTAGATAAGATTACAAATTTTCTATTTTTCTCTTCATAAAGTTTAACTACATATAACTACTAGAATAAATATACTAATTATCTAGAAAAGTACTCGTAGGGTTAAAACTTAGAAATGGCCATTTTAATATATTACATAAATGGTTTCATTAGACTATAGTACAGTTTTTTAATTTCCTTTTGTTTTACTATTTCGCTTTTATTTAGCTACGAGCAAAATTCCATAACAGTCTTTGTTTGAATTAGGTCTAAATGTCTGCCAAAGTCAGGTATACAAATTTTCTCGGATACGACCTCCTTTCCGACATAATTAACTCAAAAAACTTTCTTGTCTCATTAAGATTTTTACGCAAGAAGTTTCGTGTCAATTGATTCAGCAGTTCCTAAAAAAAAAAAATCATTAAACTACGTTTATTGGCTATTGACATGTACGTATATAATATAATTTGCATTGCAAAAACTCAACTACAAATATACAGAAAACGGTCAAAGTTGAAGCCAGGCTCCTTTATTTCGAAATAATCGGCTTCAAACCTCACTTTAAGTTCAAGAAAACTTAACGTTTATTTTACAGAGGAAATCCTCAAGTCCTTAAAAGGTGAACTTTCATTTAAAATCCAATTATGTTGTATACTTTTTTATTTCTTATCATTTTGCAAATATCAAACACATCGATCAAATCATTTTTATCTTTAACCGAAATGTGTATACATATGCTATAGTGATCACTGAAATAATGCTAAGAGAATTCCAAAATTTAGGTAGATTAATCCAATTAGATAGATTTAGGTGCTATGCAAATAACAACTTTTATTTTGTTTTGTATTATTGAAACACTCTACTGTATATGTATGTACAGTTCGATTTTATTCAGACCGACGTAAATTATATAATTTATTATCTGAGTCCCTATAATTATTTTGTGCATTCAGTCGCATAAAGAGTTAAATTTTACTTTATGCAGAGTGAGAGATTTGTTATTGTTAGAAGGGCACTGGAGCCAGCATTTTTATTATTTTTCTCTTATTACTTTTATGCAAACATTTCGTTTTGTGTGTTAAGCCCTCTAATTGTGACTGTTAAACCACAAGTAGGTATTATTTTTAAGTCGTGCGAACAACGAACTCCGCCTTTGATAGGTCCAGTAAGTGCTAACAACGGACCTTTTTATGATATTCGGTAAACAAGAGGCCTACTTAAGTCGGAATTTTAATTAAAGTCCCTCTGGGAAGTGTTCCACTTCAGTGCATGTTTTTAATTCGTTTCTCCTCGGAGTGAGGTGTCAGTTTTCTTATTTTAAGGTGGTTAGCCGGAAAAGCGATGACATCACAAATGGAAACAGCCAGTGAATTAGGAATTTCTTCCCGCGCTTAAGCCAGTCAATGACTCTCATGGGTCAGTAAATTATTACACTTCGACTCCTATCAGTTAGAAGGACTGAAATTTTAGATCGATTTATTTAGATTATTTTAATTTGTCTAATAGTAGGTACTCAAGAAAAATTGGTTTCAGAACTTAAAAAATTTCGAAGTGAACTTTACTTGATTAAGTGCTTGAACGACATACAGAAAGGATCGGGTTAAGGCGAGAGACTTTCAGTGCCAGAGTCTAAGTAGAACAAATTACATTTTTTCTTAGCCGCTTGGCACTTATTTTTGATTTTGGCTGGCACTTTCTGGTTGAGATGTCGCTCACGTCCCTAAGAAATGTAAGTCCATTTTCTCCTTTTTTAATGCTCTTTTTATTGGCGCTGGTTCGAACTCGCTGGTCCATGTCTGCTTATCGATCGAAACGATTCAAACTAAGAAACGAAAGAGAAAATGTTTCTACTTTAAATTTGAATAGGCGGTCAATTCTTAAAAACAGCTTTCTTCGCTTGTATTGAATATTTGTTTTAACTTTAAAAACTGTTCAAGATGTTGCGCATTTTTTCAAATGAAGAAATTTTAAAAATATATCGTATGTGTGGTACATGCATATTCCACACTGGCAAATAAAGCTTATTAACACGCATTGGAATACAAATCCTCTAAATCTAGTTTTAAAATACTTGTAACACAACTATTCTTTTGACTACGCAATGGTCAAATAACTCTTATATTAAGGGTTTGAAGAAATCAAAAAAAAGCCCGCCAGTTTATATATAAACCAGTGTGCATTAGTTATATGTAATATGTATTTAAATTAAAATGAAGTAAGGAGTAAGAAGTACATAGAGACGTTAGAATCCTTCTAAAAATTATAGCGATATATATGTACACACATATTGTTACAATTGAAATATGATATGAGTACGAATTTGTACTTTTGTTGACAATAACAACAGAACAAAAATACAAACATTTATCTCAATTATTCAAGTTACTATGACCAAAATTCGTAGTTTGGTAAAAAATCATGATTCAGGTACCCCTGGGGATGATTTACTTTTCGGCTTCCGCTTGACACTAGTTTTTGGAATACCAACTATATTATGTAGTACATATATTTTCATGTGCATTACATAAATAATAGATATGTACTTTCGGACAAAAATGTCGTTATATTGACTTAACTTAAATGAAACCTCAAGCATTGTTTTTCCTATATTTCCTTGATCTCGTATATAATAACCTTGAATGACTTTGAAATGAGTTATTTGAGTTATTTCAAAAATTTAAATCTAAGCTCAAATTGTACTTTAGCGGATTCACAAATATTTCTAAAAATGGTTGTTCTTTTTAGATGACGCTTTTCCTAAATAAGTACATAAGTATGTACATATGTCAGAGGTAGGAAATTGCAGACGTTTAATTTTATTTTTGCGACAGACAGACTGAATTTATCTGAATAAGAAAGTGTCTCAAATCACCGTACTTTGGAAGAATTGCAATATTGTTAATTGGTCTGGCGAACTATTTGCAATTTGTGGGTCATACAATTGGATGATTATTGGGATTGTGTTCCCGTTCTTTATAGGTCATTTTATTAAAGCATTCTCAAAAGTACCACAATCCAGATGTTTTTGTAAAATATTTAACGAAGCCAATTTTTTTTTTTTTTTTTGCTTGGTTTCGCATTCGTACATAACATTTTGCGATCTCAAAATAGGCCAAGACGGCGGCGGCGTGTGAACTTTTCACTGTAAAAGCACATGGGGTTACAGTCATAAAATGTTATGAAAGCTCGTGGAAAATTTATGTTTAAGGCACGAAGACATACTCAAGGTAATGGCCATGCGCACCAGCGAATTCGATCCGTGGAAGATTAGCTGAAATACCTCAGCTCCCCAAGAGCACCACCAGATTCCATGATAGTCTAAAATGTATGTGGAGGTATGGTTTTGAATTGAGGCGGTATCGTTCGGGCTCCTCGCGGGTTCTAGTCTAACACCACGGAGGGCACCCCTTTAATCTTTGGTCTAAGTCTAACTTTTTCTCTAGATATATGTTTTATGTGGCAAGAAGAAGGCACTAGTGTTGAAAACGAAGCCAAGCTGTATGTGGCCTCAACGCTCGAAAGCCCTCTGTTGGGGCTGACGTGCGTTGAACAGAATTCAGTTTTGCCGTTTGTTAAAATAAAATTATCATGAAAAGCTTTCGGGACTGCAGTGTCTGTTTGGTTGTCGTCAGTTTATGGCGGTTGAAGTAAAGTTGGCTTCAGTGCAGGCCTGATTCTCACTTGGGCCTGGTGTGCTTAAAGTGGATTTAGCTGCTATGTGGCATTTGTTGGCTGAAGTGATCCAGAACTACACTAAAAATAAACAGTAAAAATAAATTTACAAATCGCTAACATATTCGATTTGATATTTATGCACAAGATATTGGTTGTGAAGTTAAACACAATTGTAGTGGACATTGTGATAAAGTGCTACAAAGAGAAAGAAAAACGCATGCCTTATTAACTGACCTACTTTTAATAGTGAACGCTGCGAGAACAAAAGTATGTTTAAAAGAGGAACGTTTAATCATCACTCAAAGTGATTCGTATTGCCTTCTGTCACTAAACAAAGGGAATGTGAGTGGAAACAAGTCGTGATTTTTTCATAAATAATTGATTAATTTCTCTAATTCTAATTTTATTCATATTTATTACGCCCAAAAGCGATTCAAAAAAAAACCCCTCAAACCTTATGGTACCTAATAAGTGAAAGGTTGAATAGATTCGCTACTTGTGTCGTGACACAGATTAATTTAAAGGCAGAATTTTTGTGAAGCACGTTCATCATGTGATATCATCGCGTTTTCTTCTCATTAGGTTCCATTTGGCGTCACACCTCAAACGATGGCTTGCACAAAAACTCTGCGATATTACTGGCAGCGCATTGTCTCGCTTTAATTTATAGCTGTTTGCAGTAGTTAATTATGAGTCTTCTGTCTCGCTCCCGCAGTTTAGACATTTGAAAACTGCCTACAAATGGCAATTAAATCTCAAGGTTTTCTACTTCGAATTGCTACATCAGCTGCTAAAAAACGTGTTTTCTCCTTCATTTGTGCTTTGCTATTTGTTCGTTTTAATGCTGGTTAAAAATAAATAAATAAAATTTAAAGTAAAAAAAAAAAATAAACAGCGGGAACGACAGCCCAAAGCAAAATGAAAAAAATATTAAATAAATGAAATTTCAACAGTTGACCAATACACTATGACCTATATTTTTGTTGATGTAATTTTTCGGTCAGCGGCATGTATTTTATTTCGGTTTTCAGGTAATTTTGTAATATATGTTTTCGAGCGAAAGTAAGAGAGATCTTGATACACAACTGCCTTCAGTGTGCTGGAATTTCGTAGAGGTTGTATGAACAGTTGTACTTTGGAGGTCGACCCCTCCATTTATCTACTTTTATCTACTTATATTAGGTTTTATGTATGCTTTTTTGGTTTGAGATTCATGTGTATATAAATTGAACTTATTTGGCGAATTGTTCTTTGCTTTACATTTGTATATGTATATAGATATATGTTATCGATTTAGAAAAGTTACGTTTATATTAAACTTGAATAGTTTTTTCGAAAACTTACACATAAACATTTCTGAAACAAACAAAAAGATTGAAAGAATACTTCACCATCACTTTAAATACACGCCTATGATATTCAAGTTTTCAAGATATCGCTTTATAAATTGTTATGCACTTTTCTACAAGCTTAGAAATATAATAAGAAGGGTGGGAGAATGAATGTTAAATTCAATACATAGAGCTATGCAACTCAACCTTGAATTAATCTCAAAGCAGCATAAATAATCGACATGATTGCATTTATTACGCTTTCATTACAGTTACGTTAACCATCATACAATTATCAGGTTTACCTAACAGACTAAGTGCATACATATGTATTGGTTACAGATTAATTCAGCAATAAAAAAGTGTGAACCTATAATCACAGAATCAATCAAATGATTTTAATTTAATTCATTCGGTAATTTTTAAGAAAATTACAAAAACAAGATGTGAAATGCACTTTTATTTTAACCTTATTACACTCACTTTGTAAAAATGAATTCAGAAGTTTTTGGGGCCGCCAAAGTACAATGGGATCAAATCAACTCGATTTCTATTTTGTAACAACAAACGTATTAAACTAATACATAATATGAAGAAAATTTACAAGTTTATGAGATCGCAGTGGAGAGGCTTTTCTTGGAGTATGTACATAGGTACTTCAGCATGCAATCATTTCAAGCATTGTGATGTATTCTTTTTATCCCATGCCATTTTTAATTTCGAGATGACAGTGTTTTATTATGAGAACACAATTTTAAAGATTACGTGCACATTTTTAGCTATGTATTGTAAAGATTTTAATCAGCGCTTGCGGTCATGTAATTCACTATAAATATATGTTTACACTACAATCTAGAAAAAGTTCTCCAGAACGACATCGTTAAGAAATCGAGTAAAAACCCTAATACATTTTTAGTAAGATTTCACGAGTTTGTAGCTTAATTCATTTTATGTAACACGGTTTAAGTAAGATTTTACCAACGGTTAAAATTCTGGCAGATTTTTAGCATTTTCAAATTGACGACTAGAAAATGTTTTTGTTTTTTTTTTACTGGAAATTCATAAACATTTCCTCCTGGTTTTTACTACATATTGCCTCCGTTAATTATCATGAATAATTACGCAAATGTGTTTACATAATGTACATACAATAGTCATTGAAAGATTCTAGTTATAAGGATCATTAGATGCACGTTAGTGCATTTTAATGCTTTAGCCTTGTCTCAGGAAATCTTATATAATCACAATAGGTGGAATTCTGTTTATACTTATTTTTACTTTTATTACGCATGCATTCTTTCATTCATTGTTTTCATGACATACACTTAACACTTCTATCATGTATAGGTTTAAAAGCACGAAACATCAAGATCAGAAATTTTTGTAATGTTTTAGTTTTTCATTTTGGCAGTCAGAAATTTTGGTTACATCTCAATCCTTCAAATACATATTTCAAAAATACCGCATTCATCTCTATGCTCTGTTGTTCATTTAAGCATTTCAAAGTAACATATAAAAAAACCGGCCAAGTGCGAGTCGGGCTCTCACACCAAAGGTTCCGTACCATCGTACAAGATTTAACGCTATGTACTTTTTAAATACTTTCGTAAAAGAAACAAGAGAGGTGCTATAACAATATGTAAAGATTTTTAAAGTAATTGTCTAACTTCATTACGTCCGTCAATACAGGTATTTATTTAGGTTATTTGACAGTCATACATTATTTCTTACTTATTATTTTTGAACAAATATGTTTTCCTTGCTCATTCAAATTTTACCTAACAAACAAATTAGCACGTAGTACTAGTAGCAGCGACGAGCGAGCTGTTACCTAGCAAGCGCCGCCCGTTTGTTAAAATCGAGCAAAATACGCCGAAAAATCATGTTTCTTTAGGGTCCCGTTAGCACCCTTTGGAAACGAAACCCTAAAAACCAGAAGATCGTTAAGAATGAACTTAAAAATGTCGAACGTTTGCATAAATCAACGAGCTTTTAAAAATACGTTATGTATGCCTATGTTTCGATCCGAGGAGTATTTTTGTTCTGAAAATACATGTTATATGCAAAAAAGAAAAGTAAAATGGGTTAAAAATAAAAAAAATGTTTGGACGCCACTGACTGAAAGCTTCGTGCCCGTTTGAAAACCAGAATAATTTCATGTACTTATGTAGATATATTTCACCATTTCGGCCTCTTCGATTTTTAGATGGCACAGTAATGACTTGAGGTGCTTGTGGAAGGTGCATGCGGTTGCTGTTTATCACTCCCCCGAAGGTGAAATCACATTATGGATCTGCATCGGTCTGTACGCCGAGAGCAATAGCAACTGCATGCCTGCACAGTGGTCCGCAAATCACAAAACTCGGTAAGCGAAGAGCATATAAAATAATAATAAAAAAAAAAACCAGTAGAGCATGTCAATTGCGCAACAAATGTCAATCGCGATGATGTCATCTCAAGCCTGCGCAGAGCTTTCTTGACGATAGCCCGTTGGAATGAATGCTGAATTCTTGACTAATGAGAGAATTGCGAGGTTTTTGCTATTTTTTTTCTGAGCGAAAAAGCGATTTTCTCTACATCGTTTTTGGCTTTCCTTTTTCAGTTTTGTTCGGTAGAGCGGTAGTTCCCTGGCCTACATGCCGCACTGTAGTTCAATCCATAGAATAGTTATAAATAATGTAAAAATAACCGTCCGGTGTTATGTTATCATAATCATCGTTAAGGAGCGTTTTCCAATCGATTTACAGTGGAACGTTGAAGTAAAGCTTTTCACTAGTTTCTCCTGTTGGGGAGCGGTGTGCTAAGCTTCAGCATGGAATGCAGCATAGTGAGGAGTGGAGAAAGATGAGAATCTCATCGTAAAATTAGGTGGGGTCGTGGAGCTTAATTCTTGACAAATATCGATTTTGATCACTTTTTTTTTATTTGTAATCCCGAAGATTAATTCATATTTTTGTATTGTGTTTGGAAAAATATATTGCCTAAAATTCATAACGCGTCAACTAAAACTCAAAACACACTTTTGAGCACAGTTATGAAACGTAATGGGCTAAAAAAAGCGATTAGCGGAAAGCTTTCTGACAAAACTTTTAAAGAGGAGAGACACCGCACACCACACGTGCTTTCCACCACGCGCCATTTTTCCTTCTCCGCTTCTTGTAGTGTTTGATTTTCCCGCGCATTGGAAGGGGTTGAGTGGAGCGCACCGAAACTAAAAATTACGTCACGTGAGTGAAAATCTGTCCACCCTCCCTGCGTGGAAATGGGCGCTTGAAATTGGAAATTGGAGAGGGGACGTCGCTGCGTGGTGTGCCTGCGCAATTGAAAAGTTTTGTCGCTTGGATTTCCTCTGCGATTTTCTCTACGTTGAACGTCGACAGCGTGCGAATGTGTGGCGTTTGTGAAAGGGTGACATGAGAGAGGAGAGAAGCTGTGGACTGTTGGGGCTTTTTTCTTCCACTTCCCCTCCCATAAGTTGAGCTTTTCCTTCTCTTCCATGGGTTCGGTGATTATTTTAGTTCCTGGGTTCATTCGCTTTTCACTGCTTCTGGTGGTCGGTTGAGCGTCGTTGAGTTTCGTGATGGGGTCTTTTTTTTTCTTTTTTTATTACTACTTAATTTAACCACAGTGGGGAGGGAAAAAGGGTTTTGAAAAGTGGATGTGAAAATTGTGAATACATCTTTTCTCTTTGTTCCGCCTAACTTTCGGTGTTCTATATTCTATTTCTAAATAATTAGAAATGTCTCCTCTAATGGTATATTAACGGTTTTATAAAAAGTGCGGTTACAGTACAGGTGACGGACGGGTGCTTCTCCTTTGAGGCTATATTTACAGCTCGGTGAGATCACAATAAAATTAATCCCATGTATTCGAATGTATGGGATCGCAAAGGCCCGTATATATAAATTTTTTTAAATCGATGGAAAATTCCAATAAGAAGATAATTCGATTACGCAACGGCACATATGTACATTCCCTCCCACTTGCGATTTGATTTTCTTGAAACTAGTTTCGTTCGCGCGACCTAATTTCCCACTTCCGTATGATGTATGTGTGTACACATATCTCATGATAGTGTGTGTAACCGTTCAACTATCCGCCATTTTGAAAAAAAAAAAAAATTTTTTTTTTCTTTCGTTCACTTTCATAGAAAATATATTTTCAAGAGGAAAATTGCCACTTGCGAGGTGCTTTTTGGTAAGTTGAGACTTGTACGGAAAGACGTTCCTGAAGAATAAAGAAAAAAAAAAACATAAGCTTTAATAATAACGAAAAAATTAAGGCCCTGTTTTCAGTGCGGATTTAAATCGAGTATCAGTTTTCGATGATGAGTGGCGCGCCTTTTTATAGTTGCATATTTGTCCGTTTTTCTTTTATGGGGTGAAACGGGGAGGAAAAAAATCGACTTATTCAGTGCCAGATGACATCATTTCGGACACGTAAGATGTTATGTATTATACGGCCAAAGCTCACATGTGTGCAGTGTAATTCAGCGAGTGTATATGTATACAAACGTTTTGGTAAAGTTTCTTTTTTCTTGTGTTTTTCTTAGAAAACGTTCTTCCAATTTGCTGCAAGTTTATGTGGGAGCGAGACGGAGGCTTACTGTTTTTATTAATCTAGTCAGTCTTTTTCTCTCTCCTATAGAAATTGCGGATGTACAACGGCAACAGTGTATTTATTGCAGAAAAATATGTAGAAAGAATTTCCAAGGCCTTTTTTTAAGCCAGCCAAGGGGACGCGCATGTGTTTTCTAGTTTCTACACTATCTGAGCTTACAGGCTAATTTATTATTTTCGCTTTTTAGTCATTTAAAAAAAAAATACATAAAGGCAGTGAATAGTAAAAATGTTACATAGCTTGTTGGAGGTCACCGGAAAATTGAACTTTCCGCTTAATTAACCGGGGACAACTTCCACTATGCATTCAAGCTGTAGCAATTTTTCCAAATTACTGCTAGAAAATATCTCATCTTTTCGGTTCCGTTCGTTCGCCGCCAGCCGCAGTCGCGGCGCTGCGTTCCAGTCCAATTCGACTTCGGCAGTGCTGCTCGAGTGTCCGCGCGCGCGACACGTGTTGGAAGTTTGCTTGGAATAAATGCGCAATTTACTGCAGGAGTGTGTGCCATATTCCATAAAGGACGGGGGTACACAAGGATGGCGATTATATGCCCACATTTACATATATACTAAACTTTTGTAAATAGGTATTTTTGAAAGCGGGCAAAGCTGCTGTTTAATCATACCCGTTCCGAAAGTAGGGGACTGTATTATCGTACCACCACACTGCACCGCCTGTATCTAGGACAAGGTTCGAAAGCGAAAGTGATACATAGGTCCGTGGAGGTTTAGCTTTAGTTCTCTACAAAAATCTATTATTTTGCTGTGGAGTGTGCTCCGCATGTATTCCGCGGTGCGGTGCGGCAGCTTGCGCACTTCGGACGATACGAGCACCGGGGGTCGCGGCGACAAACTACCTGGCCGGTCAATTTTTTATGTTCTACACTTTTCTAAGCAATCTCAAGAAATGTCAACAGTTCGTGTTAGTTGGAATTATATTTTTCCGCTGAATGGTATAATTCTTATTTTTGCTCCCTCCGTCCCTCACCGCTTCCTGCAACAACGCTTTTGTTTCGCCGCGGCGACCGGTGAGCCCTGGCATTAGTTCTCAACTTCCCCGAGCTCACGATAATTTTAATTTTAATTGATGCTTAGTCACCTTGATTTGCAACACTTTCAAGTAGTGGCTGTAGGAATAATTTGCAGAAAATTATTTCACAGAACAGATTTTTTTTTTCCGCAATTTTCTATTATGTAACAAATAATTTCAAGTCTTTTTCATTTGAGCTTAAAGAATAAAAACAGCAGTTATTAGAGATTTCCTTTCCCATACTTCCCTTGCATCTTAAATTTATGCTCAACAAAACGCTTTTACAAATAACAGTACACTTAAGAATTTGAAATCAATTGACTACGGACAAAGTAAAGAAATCTAGTATAATATCAAATTAATTAAAAGAGATGTAAAAATTGACAAAATAGAACCAGGCGACAACGGAAATTTAGTATCAAACTGAATTTAAAAATAAAAGAAAATGTTTGAATTTAGCCAAAGGTAAGAGTTTCCGCAATAAAGATAATACAGTTAGAATTTTAACGCAAAAATATTTTGCCTTTTTATACTAAGTCAGCGGTATTAGTAAAAATAGAACAACTAATAACAACAAATTGTGTTTTTAAAAAAAAAATCATACTTTAAAACTGATTACGAAGTTTTATTTTGTATTAAAAAATAATTTATTTTGTATTAAAAAATAAAGTAGTGATTATTTCTTTAAAAGATTAAAATTAAATTTCATTTAATATCATTTTCGGTCCCAAAAAAAAGGAAAAATTATTTATGTAGGTACTGAATCAATTTAATTCATAGCTGTATTATGAAATGATGATGTGGACTTTTGAAAATGTTAAACAGAAATATATATTTAGAAAGTACTTAATGATGTTGGCTTGATTTGTGGTAATTGTAGAGGAAATCAGAAAATTGAACAATTATGCATATGCATGTTTTACAAAATCAACGAGTTCAAAATACATTTCGGCGCTACTGAAAAGTATTGGACAGCCTCATTATGCCTTCATATGCATGCAAGACACGTCAAAACGCCGGCGGACACGATTCCTGAAAAGCGTTGGCATTGGGCACGCATTAACGTTCTTTTAATAGTTTCTAATTTGTTTTTGTTTAATATCGGCAAATAAGTAAATTTGTAGTTTTTAATTCGGGTTAAAATGACTCCTCATCAAACCACTACAGTTTTAAAATAAGGTATTTAATAGCGTATACTTAGAATTAAATAAAAATTATGTTCTAAATACTCGAAGGGTTTAGTTTTTTTAACTAATAAAACTTCTATCCATTTACAGAGAAACGTAGAAACTAAACAGAGCTTCCGAAAAGTGCCTGTTAAGAAACACAACTTCAAATGTTTCAAAGAAAAGGAAAAGTTAGCATGAATTGAAGATTTTATGGAAGATACAAAAATGTATCACAAAAATTCACTGGTATGGTGGAAAACGAAGGCGTTAGAAGTGTTGCTAATAAACTTCAAAGAATGAATCCCACTCAAGCTTTTTACGTTGAATCATTAGTAAATGAAGTTTTGAATAGAGGATTTTTAAAAATGTTAACAGAAAATTCAGATATTTACGAAATTCCAACTGAAGCTCCTACATCTTTTTCCATTGTGCCCAGGACTGAATTTACGCAGGGAAATGTTGAAACGTTATAAAAACGTAATAAAAGAAATCAAAATTCATTGGAAGAGCAAACAGGTCCTTTGAGGGAAGCTATTTAAAGCTAACGACTTTTGATCTTTTTTTTAAATAAAAGTAATACATTTATGAGTTTTTGAATTCTTTGAGCCCGAATGTTCCCTTTTAAGTTCATATATGCGTATACATTGCTTTGTAGGATTCTGGAGCGATATACGACAAAGATGGACCTTTGTACGAAAGGCTAAGTCGTCATGCGAACACTCGTCGCTATGAAATTTAATATTTAATACCTTCAAAATCTTCTACCGACTCTTTTTGATTTTTCACACAAAGGAATTGGAAAAAATATGGAATGCGGATTATTGAGCTTCTTTATAGAAACTAAAGAGACAAACTGACAATGCCTATATTTTTTTTTTTAAATCTTTAGCACTTTTAGTACTTTACTATAGAGTGTCATTTACTAAAGGTAAGTGCATGAGCAATTATTTTGACTTACAGCTTTAAATTTTTTAAATTACATGTAATTACTTATTGATTTTATTGCTGTTTAATACCTTAATCTATAGTAACTCTATCTTTGGCTGAAATTCTTCTTGATTACCGAAGTCGTTATAATGCGGCTTGCTTAAGTAATGTTTTCAGAGTTTTTAATTTGTTGTTTTTTAGCTATATTATGTATTTATTATTATTCAATGAGAAAAAGATTTTTACGAAATTTCATTACCAAAAATGGTTCGGGATATAGAGGGAAGTACATATAACAAAGAGAATAAGTTCTTTTTATTAGAATCAGTTAATTAGTTTTCAAGTCATTATGGTGGAAAGTTGAAAAAAGTAATTTTCCAGGAAACGTATTTAAAAAGCAAACAAAAATCGCAGAATTATTCGCAGTTCCCCATAAACAGATTTTCACCTGAAATCGCTGCGTACGAGAATGCTGGAGTTAATTCGTAATTTTTATTTGAAAAAATAAAGTTTTCCAAGAAATAAACTGCGAACCAAAAAGTTGAGGTTTTACCGAAAAGGAAAAAATCGATTTTCATATTGTTGAAAATTTTATAAAGCAAACGTATACCTATGTAAAGTCTAAAAATAATTGGTCAATTATTTTTTGAGTTATCATTTATGCAGATTGAAAATAGTGTCGTTTTGAGAAAAAGGCGCTTAAAGATTTTGACCATCTCAGCGAGTGTTTCGACAGAGCGTTATCTTTAGTGCAAATATAACAATGGAAAGAGTCCGAATTTCGTTCTGAAACTTTGAAATGGTTTACCAACGAACGATTTTTAAGTAAAATAAAAAATAAATTCGAAGTGAAGGTGGGGCTATGTGATTAAATGGATTCTTCATAACACCTACCCTCCATTTCCCCAACGAACTTTTGCTGCCACCCAATTTTTAAAATTTTTAAAAGGTACGCAAAGTCACCGTTAAAAGCCCCAAACAATTAGAACTTTTGTGTCGCTTAGCTGCTTTTGAATTGTGTCAATCAATTTACGGATTGGGAAATCCTCGCGACTCCAATTTTCTATAAAACTGAGTCACCGCAAAAGCTCTTTGGAGAACTTTGTTAAAGAAAAAAAAAACAAAGAAAACCCCGCGTCCGAGCGCGTTGCTGCACGACATCAGCAACAGCCCAGCGGGGATTCGAATGATGAGCGCGCGGCGCGGAGCGGCGGATGCGATGAGACGTGAATCAGCACTTGCTCGCTCCTCCGGACTCTGCTCAGGGAAGCGTTGCCAACTTTGACACTGGTCCTGTGCCTGGTCGCTTTCTGCACGCCCTGTGTCCACTCGCTTGAGTGTGTTTCGGCTTTCGGCCGGCTGAGAATTTCCCTCGAAATTTTTGCATAGCAACAAAAGCACACCAGCGCGGCTCGGAACTGAAAAACGACAGCGAAAAGCAGAACAAAATATGTTAGTGTTGCCATACGCACACACAGGCGGTAAATAGGCGTGTGTATATAAGGTAAAGGTTTCTGTATATAACGCGATTACTTCACAGTGGCCGAGAGCTGCACGATCGATGGCGAGGTGTAAATATGTGCGCCGCTTGCTTGTATTTAGGCCAAAGATGGGGGGTACGCACCAACACAGGCGCTATCTGTGAAAGTGGGTTTCTTGGTTTTTCAACTTTTTTGTTTCGTTTTTCCGTTTTACGGAACGAATTCTGCTGCTCCCCGAACCGTTCGCAGCATAAAAAAAGCTGCGATGGTATGTGTTCGTGCATTTGTTCCACTCTCCGCGCTCCTCCGCGGCACTGCACAACCGACCACCAGTACCAGAGCGGCCCACGGGCGAGCCATCGGCGGTCTGTGTGCCGTGCCTCGACCCGCGCGACGGCGGCGGGTGCTGGATTTTTTCGGTGGCTCTGGCAAGCTGCGAAGAATTGCGCAAGATCCCGCGCTGGTGGATTCGGTCTAAATTAGAACTTTTTGGGAGGCAGGGGCGGCGGCCGTGGAAATTTTATCGGCCAGAAAGCAGGGGGTGAACTGTCGCCGGTGCTGCCGCCTGTCGCCACGATGCGCGCTCACTTCTTCGTGCTCGGGAATCCCTCCGATGGGTAAAAAGTAGGTCAAGAGTTTTTTCTCTGCCGAGGGGAACGCCGCGGTGGATGACGCGCCTTTGCGATGTCCTTGAAGATTCGTTATTTTTTCTAAAATAATTCCATTCGCTCCGTTCGAGGTGCCAAACTAAAGTAGTTCGAAGACAGATGGGGATGATATTGCGCCTTTTGTGGTAAGTAAAAGCATTCTATCATTATTTTGAATAGTTTCGATATGTCGCGGAGTAATATTAAAGGAAATAATTAAAAGCATTATAGGGTTGCCAGGTCATGAAACTAAAATGGTTGGTATTTAGAGATGGCAGCAATTTTAAAATAGATTAATTACGCCGCAATAATATCGCTGTTAAATCGGAAGAAATAATCGATTAATCGACCACTGAAGTATAGTGGTGTGGTGTGGGAGTAGGGTTACCACACGAGAAAATGAAAAGTCCTGACAAAAAAAAACCTAACTAACTTTAAAAAGTCTACATCTTCTAAGTTATTGAAGTAACATTTTGTTATTCTTTCTTTCGGTTACGTATGTTGCCTGGTTACGTCCAAGTATACCGACTAATGATGTCAGTTATAAACTACAATTAAAAGTGGAGGTGAAATTAATAATTAAGTTCAACAACGTAAACTACGAGTATATTATATTCGAATCGAATTTTAGTTTTATTTTGATTCCAATGATTGCGCTGAAGACATACGAGACGAGAGCAAATAAGTATCTTTATTCCCAAGACGCTAATCAATTTTTACAAACTCTATTTAAAGAACAAAATATTAGGTCATATCATAATTAATACTGTACTGAATTGTTTATTGATCTTTGGGTAAATTGTTCAACAGTTAAAAATAGATATCCAATAAAAATCCATGTCTTTCGCAATATTCTTATTTTCATTCATTTTTATTTTAACAAACTATCAAAATCCAAATGTTGCACTGACCTCAACCTCGCCAACATTTTTACTACAAAAACAAGTTTTCTTTTACCTTTAAGCTAAACATGCAAAATAACTAAATATAGATTCTTATTGATGGGTTAAGTATTTATGTATTAAATTCGTGGGATATCAAGATACATATTGAAATATGCATATTAATTAAAAATTTGATTTAATTGCATAAATTACAATTTACTGGAAACAGTACGGAAATAATATTATTTGCAAATTACCCAATGTATCAAAAATAGATCGAAAATCTAGGATTAAATTAAAATTACGATAAAGTGCCACCCATCATGCACGACGTTTGAAGCAACTATGGCAACTACCTAAAATAAAACGACAATCCAGGGATGGTGGAACTTGTTGCCAATAAGGACGATGATCGATCTTTGCACTGTAACATAACGACCTCCATAACTAAACCCAGTCACTAGAGCATTTCCCAAATAAGAAGGGATGCTCAAGTACACGCCCACATTTTTTTCTGAAGAAAGACCAACTACGAACAATTGCCTTCGGAAACCAACGCATAATGGAATGATGTCGTTGTGAAATGAGATTCCATTGGATAGTTAAGAAAAAATAAATATAATATATTGAATTTGCTTTTCTTTAAAACATTCCTAAAAGTATTTGCTTATCTTCATCGAAGTAACACTAAAACTTCATTTTTTGCGACATTACCTAAGAGTATGTGTGAAGAGTGCAATAAACTTAAGTTATTCAAAGTAATTCCCTCTATTACTTTAATAACCCGCAATTGCATTGACAACACAACACATATTTGTAGCGAAAGAAAAACAGATAAAATAGGCTTTAATATAGTACCATGAACATTAACCTATACTTAATTTTCATGAAATTATCTCGTTACTAGCTTTAATGAGTTTGTCTACAGATTATAGATGTCTGATAAAAGGAGGTAACACAAACTTCTACGAATAAGTTGCGTAAATTGATAAGGTTAAAAATAAAAAATTTTAGTTTGAGATAAAATATATTTTTCAAGAAATAGGTTTGCATAGAAAAGAATCTTTGTGTTCTCAGGGTTTGTTAAGTTTATTTTAGATTCGCATATATGTACATACGTATGTAGGTATATTTTGAAAAAACCTGATTTTATATTTTTGGCAATGCAATAGTACGGACTCAAAATGACAAAATTGCCCTCTAAATGCTAAATTTCATTTGAATCCAACAAAAATATCGAATTCTGATTGTTAAATTATATTTTTGTTACTCTTGCAGTCTTTACTAACTAAATGTATTTCAGCCCTCAGGGCATTGCGGATCAAATCTGAAGATTGGAAGTTCGATTCCTGACTATGTCTAATCCACACGAAAGCCAAGGATCTTTTTCGACAGTCATTTTGTTTTTCAGATCTGTTTTAGACAATTTGGAAGAATTGTAAGTTTAAAATTATTTATGTAACAATCCATTGATTGTGATTTTGCTTAAGAGTTATGACAAATGTAGATAAACTGAACCAAAAATGAGTAGTCTGGAACTCGGAACGGTTACTAAATTAGTAAATAAATAAATTTAATTTTATTTTAAAATAGATTACTATAAATCCTTTTCCATTGTTTCTGTTGTTCCTGGATCGCTAGTATATGCATAGATCTTTTCGGGATTCCTTTGTTCATGAATTTTAGAATTTTACATTAAGTTGTTTTCGGTTTTGTATTATATTTATATACATATATACATATGTATGTATTAAGTTCAGTTCAGACTAGTGTCCTATCTGAAAATAGATTCCATTAAATTAAAAATAATTCGTTAGGTATGAAACATCGGGGTTAGCATGAAGTTAAACAATTAAAACATTTAAGGGAAGTATAGTATTTACGACTTTCTTACTATTTCAGCGCCGGATGAAACAAAGAAAATGGAAAGCGGCTACTGCCTGAAAATGGTAGCCAAAAAGTAGTTCACAATTTTGGTAAATTATCCGAATTGCCATCAAGATAATCAAGAAACGCTAGGCATAATTAGGTCTTCAACGAAAACACGCTCGGAGCGTAAATGTATAGTTGCTGAAGCACTTTTTGGCACGCAAAAGAAAGTTTTTTCCCCAATAAATAGGTTGCCTTATTTTATCCGCAGTGACCCCATTTTTCACCGAGTAGTGCATTTCATCTTTTCGATGGGCCGTGAACACGTTTAAAATTTCTCTAAGAAAAAAAAAGCAGAACCATTGACCTAGAGAAGAAGCCCATGACCGTCTTTGGTCGAACTAAGTGAAAAATGGTGGCCCATTGTTTCCTGAGCATTGACTAGCCAGCCTCAAGTAAAGTCGCTAAAACCAGCAGCCGCAGAAGCTGAGAAAAAGTAAAAATGGCACTAGCACAAAGGCACAGGTAGAACTTAATGATCGTCAGTTGATTAATTACTTCCTGTAATTTAATCGGGAATAAAAGCGACTCTGGCCGAACCCAGGGCTCCATGGATTTTGTGCTGGTGCCGCTGGAGCGTAAAAACGTGCGCAGGTCATCAGCAAAAGCTCGCTGATGTTTTTGATAGGATTAGATAAATTATGGAGTAGAAAACCAAAACGGTGGCTTTTCTAGCAAATAGTATTATATATATTTTTTTTGTTGCTAATGCTAGAACAAACTTTTCTCTGACTATCAAGAATCAGAAAATGTTTGGGTACAACCAGGCCAAGCGCGCTCCGCGGCCGTAATTAACGCCTGCAAATGTGTTTATTGATTGCGTTAATTGCTTTGGTTTTATGTAAGCCCCAACTTGAGCCCCACTCGTCCGGGGAGCGCCACAACTTCTAGTTGTCGTCGGTGGGGCCGCGGCGGCGGAATCATGGAAGCTGAGAGGGTCAACGAGTTTTAGCTGATTACTTGGATTCTTTGTGGCGACGGCGACGACGGCGACGTTCCCCGAGCCCTGGTGTGTCATGATAGACTCTTGGCTCGCGTGACTCCGGGAGATTTCACAACGCCTCACAAAATGTGGATAATTTCCGCGGCCCGCGAACCATATGTCAGCATTCAGCAAGTTGATAGAAGTCGCCGAGTGTTCAGCTGAACCCGCGGATGCGATTCGAGAGTCGACATCAAAAGTGCGCTATGACATCATCCCCAACAGCCATCTAATTGTTTGCAGCCGCACAATTAAGATTCGGAAGATTAATTTAATTCCGCAAATATGCAAATGCCCCAAAATTTCTTTACTCATTATTACTAATCTAAGTCTAGTCTAGGAATGCAAGCATTTTGCAAACGCAAACAATGCGCATAAAACGTTTTGTCATACTTTATCTTTTATTTTTTAGCAATATTTTTGGCTGTTGCTAATAATGCTAATTCTAGTTTCTTGTACTGAGGAATTATACTCCTTTTTGTAGCAATTGCATTGGTCAACGCAAATTTTTTCCCCAAAAGAACTAACAAGTCGTTTCTATAGAATTTTGTCCGCTGATAATGAAATCATAAATGAAAATGCTCAATACTCAATTAACTCTCAATTTCAAGAAAAATTACTAAGAAATAGCGGATCGATTCAGGAGCTTATTAAGTTGCTAAGTAAAATAAATATTAAGGTAATACAAAAACACAAAAAGGTTTAAACGGTTTTGAAGCATTCAGTGGGTTTGATTTTGAATGAATTTAAGCATTTTCCGGGTTCACCTCCTCCAAATTTTCAATTCCTATTTTAGGGTTGAAGGACCGATATTAAGGAGGTCTCGGAACCAACGTTGATCAGACCATGTAGAATCGATTGACTTACCCCCTGTTAATTGGGAACCAGACTTTAAAAGCAACAACCTTAAAAATGCAATAACCACAAAATTGATTCGTATACATATTTTGATTTAATTACGAATTTGTCTAACATAAGTAAAATATTTTGTTAATATCTTTACATATACATATATGTATATATGCAACTTTGCATTCATCTCAAGCCATGAACATTGTCAACTTTCCTTGACTTGCGGTTCAAGCACAATTTAAGCATATTAAACAGTGGGAATCAAAATTTATGCTCTCATAAGGTTTTATGGAAGAGGCTTGCTACATGGGTTGATTATTGGGTAACTGAATTTTTCCTATCTACATATTTACATACTCTACACTATCGTTTACAAAATCTAAAAAATCTTTTAAGAAATTCATCATACTTCTGTCATGATTTTTGTGTCACAGATTCTTCACAGAAATATCATTACAGTCCTCAACTACATCATGCGATTTTCTATGAAAATTATGCTAGTGTGAACTTACGCAAACAAGTTGAAATAAAAATAGACAAAAGTTTTGTGCATATGTAAAATTACTTCACCAAAACTGTTTTGAATTATTGTTATAATTTAGGTAAGTAGGAGTGCAAATTTAATGCCAATTTAATTTGGCTTTGAGATTTTCACAAAACACACATAAATTTTTTCGTATAAAGAGTTATAAAACTAAAATCTTGAACGGAAGCCGACCTTTGAGCTTTGGATATCAACGTTAAGTGGGGAAAATACAATGAATAAAAAGCATAACAGTAACAAAACGTCGGGTCAAAACAACCTGACCGATTTTCGCATTGCGAAAACTTATTGCATCCATCTGGGTCTGTGTCCGCGAAGGAAAGCAAAAATAAAAAATAAATAGTTTTACGCGGTCGAGGTGATGATGAATAACAAATTGCGAGAAACGCAGCCAGTCACCAGCGCTAAAGTTATCGCATTGAGTAAGAGCCGCTTACGCAAGCGCAAAGTGGCACAGAAAGAACCAGTGGACGCCAACTTCCCAGAACGTGCATCTTAAGAAAGTTCTGCTTCGTAACAAACCAGAACCAAGAAGCCCCAGGTAAAAATAAACAAAATCGCCGCAACATGCCTATGACGTAGTCATCTACCTCTGGTTTTGGGGTGATCGGCGATCGCCGAGACTTTTTTGCGGGAAATTAAGGTACTCAAATGATCTGACTGGAAGTATCGGACCAAATATAAATTCAACTTGGCGTTTTTTTATTCGGCGTTATGTTCAAGATGTTTGAGAAAGCGCGGTTTGAATTCCAGCCGCAGATGTACATAGAAAATCTAGTTTCGTATATAAATGTACATAGTTCCAGGGTCCGGGTTTTTACAACTTAAATCTAAATTGGTTCCTGATTTTTAGTCCAATTCAAATATTTTTTGGAGATTTTACAGATCTTCAGTACCTCAGAAAATCATTTCGTGTGATCAATATTATGGCGTTTTTATATTTTTAAAACTCAAATGTCCAGAACTAATTTTATAAAAGGGTACAATTTCTATAAAAGAAATCATAGCAATATACAATATCAACATTATGTTAAAAAATGTACATAACATATTTGCTCTTTATTTTTAATTTTATTCTAAAAATATACAAACCTCAACAAATAGTAAATTGGCAACAACGGAGAAAAAATATGATCATGTCAAGAATATGTTCGTCTATGGTATATGATTAACATAATAAATGATAGACATTTTGGTACTTATTGCTCGACGTGGGATGATAAGGGTTATGACTATCCACAATTTTTATATATGTAAATAAAAAACAACGTTTAATCTGATTATCAAGCAAAACAATATAAAGAACATTTTCTGAGAACGTTTAAGTTTTTTTTTTATGAAATGGTCCAAAGTTCTCTATATTTTGTAAGCATTCTTCATTAATCTATTCAACAATGGAAAAAAAATCAAGTAAAACAAAACTCAAAACTCAATTAATGTAATCAATCAATTTTAGTGTTTCTATTTTGTTGCAGTTATTGAAATAAAAATTTTAATTCTAAGAATTTTTATTTACAAATTCAACAAAATAAGAACTCCTAGGTAAAAAACATTCAATATACTACAGTTTTTATTTCTTCTGTAAAAAAATAGCCTCAATTTTTTTTTGCCTTCGCGATGAATGCTCCAGTGTTTAAAATGTTATGATAATAGCTCTAAAAATTTACTTTACAGCTGAATTCAATGGCACTTTCTTTCACTTAAGAAAAAATGTTATTAGTCTAATCATTTCCGTTTTGGTCTAGTTCCCAAGTCAGGTATTCCAATTTTATCTTTTTCGTTGGGGATTTCATTATATCAATATCTCAAATTTTCATTATTTCAATACATTATTTCAAATGTTGTTCATCACCAATTTCAGAAAAAAAATACAGTGTATCTCTATGAGTATAAAATAATAAAAAGGAGGAAGAATAAGTTTATTTATTTCTTTACCACGTAATTTCCTATCATTAACCATTGTCATACTAATTTTTTAAACAAATAGTTTATAGTAATGAGTTTTATTGTGGGTTGGAATTGAAGTAGGATGTCGTGATATTAAAATTAATTTTCCATTCTTCTTCGTATTGAAAAGATCTCCAAACTATCTTTGAGCACTAGTTTAGCTACCAAAGATTCTAGTGAATTACCTTGATTTGTGATAATTAATAAAATTTCTGAGAATTCTATCATCAATGATCATTTGCGGACATTACGACTACTATCTCATTGCAGGCTGATTATCGCCATGGGTTTGGAAACCTAAACTAACTTCTTTGTTAGGTAAGCACAGGACTGTATTTACTTGAGATGCATCAGCTTTCAGTAAAGAAATGGACCAGCAAAATAATGAGCTCGCATATATATTAAGATTAAACAGCAGTTTGGCTACGGCTTTACTATTTCTATTGATTGGACGACAAACGTAAATGCTGACGACTGTAGGAGAAGACCTGCCGAGGCAGAAAATGTTCCGGCAATCGAATCGAAGACTCGAGGACAAATTATTTCTAGGCGATGATGGCACCACTTTGCGCACTTGATGCCTCTGGCACGGGAGGGCGTGGGAGGAATATTACGTGATGAATTGACTTTTTTGTGCCTCTTCTATTCAGACTTAGTATATTACTTTTGTGACCATTGTGTCGATATGCTTCACATTATGCCCAAGTTTGTAAAAGTTGTAATATGGTATTCGTAAAGCAAAACGAATAGAAATTATTCGATAGTTTGCAAATAAACAGGTTATCGTAAAAACCAATTTTATTTGAAGTAGCAGTTATAACATAACACAACATCCTGTAAAAACGTCTTTCCAAAACTATAAAGTGGTCTTAACAACATTATTGCGTGATTCTTTTCTGTAATTCTATACTTTTTTATCACCCCACAGTCGATATACCTAAGTTACACCTTAATTAACGTACAAATTTTAATTGGAAGAAATAAATTCAGAAAAACCCAAACTTAAAAAGGTACTTGAGAAGTGTTTAATTTAATAATACATAGTTACATACTAGTTGTTATACGATGCACGGATGCAGATGTGTAATTGTTAACTTTTATAATATGAAATTTCACTTCGTAATATATACTTTTGTAATAATGTAATAAATACACAAATTTTTAATTATATTGATACAAATATGGGAATATTATGATTTGGTATATTATCAAACGAACTTTAAAATCTGTGTTTTAGACACATGAATGAAAGCAAAATTTAAATTTTTTTATACATTTTACGATTATGATTAAAAACTTAAAAATATATTTATACTTTAAAGGATGTAAATCCATAAACTACCAAATGTTTAATGGTTCACCAAAAACAATTTGATTAAACGATTTATGCTACCTTGAGAATATACATATTTCTCATTTCAATCAGCCGTTGGTTCCTACCTCCTTAAAAACGGAAATCTATTAATTGAAAAGGTTTCCAGGTTGTCACTGGTAACCTTGGACTATGAAAAAATATCTCCAAACATCGAAAAAAAAGGGTACCTCTACTTTCCAGCTTGAAGATAAACATGAAACGAAACGTTTGGTGGATTTCGGCTTGAACTTTTGCAGGTATGCCCACGACCGGATTAACTACAAAAGCAGAAATTCTATTGGTTTCAAATACGCACAAAAGTGAAACTGGTTTAATCAAAGTTGCAGAATTCGAGATTGTGTCTCTCAATGGCTGGATACCTTTCATCTTTAATTTTTCAGCTAGATGCTAACTATAAACTGAAGTGGATTCGACTAGCACCTGGGTGACCTCAAGTAAGCCCATTTTTGGATGATTGATTGTTCCATTTGAATGTAGGTATAACTTACATCTGAATACCTGTATTTGGTCTTAGCTCGCCCTCCTTGCGAATTTCTAAGGTAGACTTCGCTTTGGGTTTTTCTGATTCGAATTAATGCATTGAATTATGATTCGGTTTCTATGCTACGCACCACTCGATTTTTCGGCACACGAGATTCATGATATTATAACATATTTAGAACATATTATATTATTACAGAAAAGATTTACTAAACTTACTTTAATATTTTACTTTAGAACAGAAAAATAATACATATTGTTTTTTATTCTAGAGCGTAATTAAACGAGGGTAATTATTGTTATGATGATTTGCATACTTGTGACTTAAATTTAGCTATTTATGGTTAAATAGGGTCCACATACGTAAGTACGTAAAATAATTAGTATAATAAAGGTTGCAAATTATTTTATTTTATAATATCCAAAGGTAGTAATGTAACAGTTACAAAATTCGTTTTAATACTTATTATTAGTTAGTTGTGAAATACAAACCAGCTTTTAACCAGTGATGTAATAGGGGCGTTTTTATCCAAACCGCAATTGGACTCAGCGGTTTAATTAGAATTTTATTGAAGTCAGAGTTGACAACGGAGTCAGACTCAAAGGTTGGATTCACGTAAAATTTTAACATGCTCGTACATAAACAGGGAGTTTTTCTATGATTATACATACTTACAAAATATAACAGTCATGAACATCGAGTTTTTTAAATTCAAAGATTTATAATAATAATAAATTATAGAGAACCAGTAGATGGTACCTCACTAAATAATTTAATAGGGCTCAACCGCCTCCGTAAAATGAATAATAACAAAGTTACGGAGTGATTTTAAAAACATGCATAAAATCATTTGAGTACATATAGCTATTTCAAAAGATCCTAAAATGCCCTGTAGTCAGGTTTTTCGAAGCATATACAAGAGAAATCTAATATCTTTGTTTTTTTTGCATGGCATGTTTGTCCTGAAGTTAGCCTTTTACTAAAAGTGAAATGGGTTTTAAAAGTGCTCGATGGATGAAGTATACATACATACATACATATGTAGATATATGTTTGAGGTTGAACTCTCAAAAGTTACTTATGGTAATATAATTGGATAGTTCGAGAAGGGATGTGTACACGAACACCGTAAATATGCAAAGGGCTCATGGAAGATTCACATGCCACACAAGAGAGCCTTTGACCTAAATTCCCATTATAAAATTGCTCGAATCTCCGCATGTAGTCAGAAAGTAGGTCGTACAAACAGTTTGGTTTCGTAAACCTATTGAGCGAATTTCAAACTTGCAATAGCATCACTTTATTTATAACAACTTGAAACAAAAGGACATTGCACTTTTTATAATTTAAAATGTTAGCTCTTCTAACTGGAAGGAAAAAGTTTATTCAAAACCTTGGTAAAACTCCTCTCCATTAGGAAAATACTCACTATGGGTTAAATTATAGAAGTGAACTTTTGTCGAACAATGGAATATTGCTTTAAGTTATTCTGACACACAGTAATTTTTAGCGCTGGTAAAAACGAGGGCTGAAAAATAAAAGGAATGAAGGGTAGATGTATGCTGGTTTCCTTCACCAACAATTTGCGAATGTCGAAAAGTGGGTCAGCCTCCCTATGTGCATAACCTTGTTTCTCCCCATCGCACAAGTCCTCCAGAAAATGTGGGTCAGTAGCTCAATCAATAAATCCTCTGCAAAGTCCACACCCTACCTTCCTCGTAATTAGTTATTCCTGGAGTATTCCACTAGTGTTCTTGACCAAAGAATAGGAAAATTTCCGGTATAAGCAAGAAAAATCCTCCACCACAAACTCTGAATGATTAAAATGCACGAAAGGGGGATGAAAAGATGAAAAGTTAATAGGAAGAATAGAATAAAATAATCGAAGTGTATAAAACAAGAGGGCATTTTATGGGTCACAGGATTTAAGTGGGATTATAGCCAACGGCATCTGGCAAACCATTCCATACCATCCAAACACATTTTATTGGATGACAGAAAACTTTTTCCCTTTTAAGCCCTTTTACAAGTATCTCAAGAAGCTTTCCCAAACGATTCCAAGCTAAGGAGTCATTAAAATCACACTTGAGTGTTGTGATATTTGGCCTATCTGAAACAAAGAAGAATTTGTTTTATGGGTTGCAGGAAGGAATGTAGCTTTATATGTATACTACATACTTACTTTTCTAATTCGATCAATAATTTTCACAGTCTCTAAATTTTATAGGTACTAGTATATAGCATGAGCGTATCCGCACCATAATATGTAAGTGTAGAATTTAATGAAACTTATACTTTTCTACTGTCCCCTGGCCGTTATTTTAATTTTGTTGTAAAGTAAGACTGCAAAAATTATAATTCATATTGTAGAAGGCTGTTTGTGTTATTATAGAAAGAATTTATTTTGTTTTTAATTGCTAAAAGCACTCTTTTGGAACAATAAAGTAAGTACTGAAATAGTAATTAAAACATAGATTTAAGTACTTATGTATATTATCACTTTATTACTTAAAAGCGCTGATAAAAAATTCAGTTAATAAAGAAAGTAAACCATTTTATAGTAGAATTGTTGGTGGTTGTCAGTTTCTTAAAGCTTAATTTCACAGTCTCGATTTCTCCTAAAATATTTTATGAAGTATCTGCTTCTTTAAAAACGAATATAATCACCTTGTTGTCTATAAAAGTGTGAAATCATATTTAAAGACAAAAATCATGTAATTTAAATTCACCTCTGAAGGAATCACAGTAGTCTTTAAACCTTTTCAAGTTTTTTATTATTTTTTATTTTTTTAACCACAATAGTTTTACTATTGCACTATAGTTTACAGTTCTTCGTGAGCCTTATAATATAAATTATTAGACTAACCTTTACCCCTTTAGTATAACACTAAAAACACCAAGAAATTTCGTAATAAATGCGGTTGAATCTTTAAGATAAATGAGCTAAAATGAAACAAGCATCACAATGGTGAGTATGCCAGTTATCAGTAGAGAATAACTCTATAGCTTTGAGAGTTGCGCAACACTTCCTATCTGGTAAGAGTAGAATTTTCGTTCTAATTCTGGCACGACCAAAATCTTCTATTTTAAAAAAAAGTTGCTGTAATATAAATTAAATATGAAACAGTAATAAAAATTTAAAAATGCGCAAATAACTATTGACATCTGATATGAATAGCTTTCTGCTGCCCAAAGATGATAAGAACCAAATAGCATTCGTCTAGATTGCAAATTCTTGGTGCCTTCACAGCGCCGTAATCAGCAAATTTTATCTGAGACTAGGCACTTGTTATTTGCTCTAGTCACGTATTAATTTTATCTCAAACCAAAGATTCTCTGTATGCTGGTTACCATGGCGACTTGATAAAGTCGGTTCTTCAAATTACAGTCTTCATTTGCATTTAGAACCCACCTGAACATTTTCTAGATTAGTTATTGTCTGGAAGCTGATTTTTACCAAAATATGTAAACTTTAAATTTAACCCCGCTTTTTTGATGTTTTTTAGTGTAAAAAATATTTATTGTTTCAAATTTAAAAAAAGGTGTTTACCCACCCAAAAGTACAAATGCTTTAAAGGTTTTAAAAGTTTTCGAGTCCACATCTAACAAAATGTAGTTTAGAAAAAAAAAACCGTTTGTTTTTTTACCAAAAATTGAAAAGACGGAATTTAAAAACTATAGATGTTATGTGAGCGTTAACGTAAATCATACAATGTAAATTATATTAAACTTGAGCATACTTGTAGAAAATTTAGAACACAAAAATTACGGAAACTAATTATAGGATCATGAACAATTGTATTGATTGTAAATACTACAAAAGAAGGCTCAGTAAAGTTAAAATGCAAAAAATATGTATATTATATGTGACTTTCCCGAATTTTTTAACATTAACCTTAACATTTCAAAAGCTGATTTATTTTTCTTTTGCAACAGTACTAATTACATACATTTTTTTTAGTCCGGTTTTTTGTTGGTTCAATTTTACAATTTATCTAAAGTTTCAAAGGAATGAATCACAAAGATCTGCTTTAACGCCTCCTTTTTAAAAACGCCGACAAAAGCAGAGACAAACACCGAAAAATTGTGAAAGCCGTTGTCAAGCCGAAAAAAAGCTTTTTCAAAAGTCCACACTCATAGTGGAGAATAAATTTTTAAATTGCATTATATTATGTAAGACAAAACAGCTTGACGAAAATTATATATTTGAAAAATATCTTCGAATAAATTAATTAGAAATTCGTCTCCATACTTATGCGTACTTGAATATTGTGTATAAGATTGCTTGATAAATTTAAGTGCAATTCAGCTATTTAAAGTCGTTTTTTGCTTTAATACATATTACATTTTATTTCACGAATTTGCGTACAGTTGTAAAAAGTTGTAGATAACAATACTTAATTATAATAAAATGAATAAAAATGAGGTTGTACATTATAACAAAATTTATTTAAATGAATCTATTTTTTACGCAAGCTGCCATAAATTGCGGCCCCTTGTCTTGCTAGCTTATCCGCTTTTTCGTTACCTTCAATTCCATCGTGTCCTTTAACATAATTCTGTAATTATAAGCATTAATTGTATTCATAACAATATCAATGCGATCTACCCATTTGATTTTGATACTCTTATCACTAAGCAATTTATCTAGCTCCATAAAATCAACTTTATTCTTAACTGGCTCTCCAGATTTAAGCAGCCAATTTTTACGCTTCCACGAACTAATCCACTTTGTAATAGAGTTAATTAAAAACTGTGAATCCGTGCTGATGCACAATTTCGGAATCCCATTCTCTTTAGCTAATTTTATGGCATAAGAGGACGCTTGAATTTCACCACAATTATTTGTTGCTCGACCACTGACAGGTTTTGCTGTGTTACTACATCCAGAGAGATTTTTATATAAGTATAAAAATATTAATTAATAATAAATTTTTTAAACTTACAGAGGGTGATTTTCAGAAAAATATACGCCGAAGCCTGCTATAGCTGATTTTTGTCCATTGCCAATGCAGGAGCCATCTGTGTAGACAATAACATAGTCTTCGGAATCAACTGGAAAATCATACCTCCCAAATTTTTTTATTCCAACAGGTTTCCAAATGATCGAGTCATATTTCGGCCGTTTACTGGTCCCAGCTGTGGGCAGAGGCTTTCTTTTTGGAATTCTTTTTGTACCATCGCCAATACTTTCACCTGCTGCTATCTAAGAACTGAGTTGGTTTACCATCTCTAATTTATTTCTTCATTATTTAAAGGTGGGTAATTTAACTAAGACTGAGCTAGAATCAATGCACATTTCTTCAAAGTGACGACAATTTCACGTTGTATCGCTCTTAAGGATTCCAATCACAAGCGCTTAAAAATTAGTTAAGTTTAGAAGAAATCCCAACAAGAGAAAGTCTAATTCTGATGTTACGTTCGCTAGCAAACGGAAGGTTCTTTAAGAACTGAAAGTTTTTGGAAAAATTTCAGCTGTGTGGCTTGGCAATATTATGTCATAAGCGTACAAAATTCGAGCAACTTAAAGATCATTACATCCAGGTAAATAAGAAAAATATCATTTTTATTTAAAGCAAAAAACAAAAAACACGTATAATTTCAAAAACATGAATCAATGTATTCATAGCATCACATACATTTCAGTCAACAGAAAATAAATATTTCATTACTTTAAATTAACACAGCAAAATTATACACTATTATTAAATTCATACATAATGTATAAAGGAAAGGAAACGACAAAAAATAATAATTTAAATAAAATTAATTTCATTAAAAAAGCATAAACGAAAAATATCCATTTCTGATTAATAAAATTAATTCTACGTATTAATCTCGAAAAGGCAGCGAGTTTCCCTGCGGAATCATATCAATAATTACTGTGGTTTCATTTAATTTTCCAAGTTGAGCTCGGAAAACTACTTCATTTATTAACCTTTCACATAATATCTTTTGTACCACATTTCTTTCATTAATCTTTCTTAATTTTGCACCTAACGCAAAACCAATAGCGTCAAATTCGTCGTCTTTTTCGTAGATAATTTTATATTCACGCAAGAAAGCTTCCGCATTTTCATCTTCAGCTTTTCTTTTGATCCCCCGTGTCTCTTGAATATTTTCTTCTAAATCCCGCGAGGTGCTAGTTTCGCCAAAATTTTCTGATGGTGCATTTTGTGCGTCCAGGAAGTGAGAATAAAACTCATTATCCTATATAAAAATGTTGTTTAGTATTATTTGCATGTCACCATTTCTTGTTATATTTTTATATTTCCAGAAAAAATAGGAATTTTCTTAATTTCAGTGGAGGTTTTATACATAAGACTTTTCAGCGGCCTATTACGGGATGTTAACACTTTAGTTATAAGTGATAGTCAATTATTTATTTATTATCATTTTATTTACTTAGGCTGTGTGCGATTTCAAGTCTGTTCCTTTGTTCTTTATGCAAATCCAAACCCCTGCTCCGATTGTAATTAAAATTTGCATACAAACTATTAAAACACAAACAAATTTTTGTCTGTCCGTGTGTCTTTCGAACATTTGAAGTATGAAATTGAAACACTTGGTTTCTTTAAGTTATCAAATATATTACGTCTTAATAGTGGGATTTCTTGATCTATCGTAAATTCAAGGAAGTGAAAATATCATAGAACACAAACATCTTTACAGTCAGATTTTTTGATTCTCGATTATTTTTGTTTATATTCTATGTGGAAAGATGAATCGAATTTATTTTTTTGAACACAAAAATTCAATCATGAGTAAAGGTTCGAAATTACTTAAAAAATTGCTAATTAAGCACACCATTCAAATTAATTAACTGAACTTGCTGAAATTCAGAATACACGAAATACGATAGCAAAGTTATAGAATTTCTTTATCGTTTTTAAATGTTTGCTTAAACTTTAGAATTTTCCATTTTGATTACTTGTCGTGAATTGTGCCCTATGATCCGAGTGAAGACTACTCGATTTTTAAGAACAGCCAAGAGCAGAATTTTGCGCTCAGCCCTAATTATAATTCCCTGCGGATATTTTGCTACAAAACATACCAATAAGCTTTCATCATATTCATCATCTTCAGGCCAGTCGCCACTTGGTAAATTCTCCTCGGAAGGACCCTCATCTTCTTTTATTTTCTTGGTGCTGAAATGTCTAAAAGTTGTCCCGGTTTTAGACGAAATAAAATGCTCTGCTTCCATTAGCGTTTTAAACTTTTTAAACACAGGGTTCGGGAATTTCGTCACCTGTGCAGAACACTCTTCCCTAAATGGTAAAAATTAGAATAATAAGATTTGAAGAATATTTTTGTTTTGATTTACCAAGTTTGGAAGACTCCTATTTTCCGGCCTTTCGCTACAGCATAAAAATTCATTTTATGATTAAATTGCACCTTGAGACTCCTTGAAAACAGTAAGCATCTACCATACATTTAATAAATTTTTTATATGGGTGAAATTTTATGTTCCAAAATAAGCATGCAAATCCTCAAAGTAGCGGTATCCAACTGTAAAGAGTTGACATTTATCGAGAATTGTTTGAATTTTCTTCTTACTTTCTAATTTGTGAGTGGCAATTTGAGGAATAAATGTGTAAAGCTGTCAAAATAAAGACTATCCACATAAATTCTCGTCAGTTGTCTATGTCAATAACTGCAGCTGTTTGTCAGTTTTGTCAAGGAGAAAAATCAAATTTCAGACAGTGATTTTTGTGGTTTCCGCCACGGTAAATATAAGTTAATTAAGGTAATTCATTGCTTACTTACTCCTTTTTAATTTCAGTTTAAAAAAATGGACCACTCTTCAGCAGTTAACAAAAACGTTCTTGCGGATTTTAACCCAAGTGTGCCACCGCCGGTTCAAAGTTGCAAGAGCTCTGTGTATCCACTGCGACCGCCAGCTGAATACAGCCCCTATGGGCAAATTCCCTACTCATCGTACGCCTACCCACAGCCTTATCCGTATCACCAACAAGGACTCCCGCAATATATGCCGAGTCTCCCCGCCCCGTTGCCTCCGCCATTGGGACAACCGCCTCCGATTCCGCATTCAGTTCCTCCACCGCACGTTGTGCCCGAATCAATTCAGCCGGTTCACTCGAAATGCCCCTACATTCCACCCCACGATTCGACTGCTTACAGCTGCGCTCCGCCCGCGTCCTATTATAATTACATGTACCCCCCAGTTAATATCTACAACACTCCTCCAGCGCGACCAGCGTACGTCTACCCTCCTCCGCCAATTGAGGCTCCTAGACACAGAGTCCCATTACCGCCATCCCGTATAGAAAAGACTCCCCAGCCACCGGCATCGCGAAGTACTGCTTTGATCCAAATTGAACTAGACAAAAATCCCAGGAGCTCGCAGTATTCCCGAAGCGGAAGTTCTAGTCACAATCAGAGTGATATTGGGAAAAGGGCATCATCAGTGCCGCATCTCAACCAGAAATCATACAAGTCCGAACGAACTATGACTACGCACTCCGTGGCACCATCCAGTCGCATACGGAGCCAATCGCAGGACAATGGTAGGAACCCGAAATTGTCTCGATCTCAAGCCAAAATGGAAAGCGAACGGGAACGTTTGCTCAAAACTTGGAGAAGTCAATACTGCGAGACTTCAGAGGACATTAATCGGAAATTGGCTGAGCTGGCCAATAGCGAGGAAAAAGAAGTTTGGATAAGATCATCACCAGCGGAGCTCTATTACATCCGGACAAATGTTACCGAAATCGAGTCAACTCCACGCCTGGACGCGCTTTGTCAGCTTTTTGAGGAGGAGATTGTTATGAGGGCTGAGAAAATCAGAGCCAAACAAAAACCCTACAATCCACCCCTGAGAGCTAGAAAAAAGCGACTATGCAGGCATAAATGTGAGGATTTTTTTTATATTATTTTCATTTAATATTAGTCGACGCAATGTGGTGGGAAAAGTACCGCATTTTAGTTTACCCTAAATAAGAAATAAGAATATTTCAGAATTTATGTATGATTTTTCAACAAAGTTCTCCAAACGGAGAAGGGATTCAATATTAAAGATCCAATTTTCTTCTTTTACAGCCGAGAAATGTTCATCTTCGGATTCGGATTCTTCTGAGGAGGACTTTGAACCTGAAGAAGATTGTTCCATGGAAGAATTATCCAAGAAAATTCAGCACCCCTACAGACTTCATCCAGACCTTTGGCATAATGAGGCCGGGGAAATGAACGACGGGCCTTTATGCAGGTGCTCTGCTAAATCCCGACGAAGTGGAATTCGACATGGCATTTATCCGGGAGAGAAAGGCTTTCCTGTATGCAAACAAAACTCAAACAATGCTGGCAAATTGTACCACTACAGAATAACAATTTCGCCTCCAACAAACTTTTTAACAAAAACTCCAACAATAATCAAGTACGATCAACATGAATTTTTATTTGAAGGATTTTCCCTGCTTTCGCATAGTCCAATTAAGGAGCTGCCTACATGCAAGGTATGTTTAATATTTGATAATGCTTAGAAATCTTTATTAAGTTTTGCTTTTCAGGTAATTCGGTTTAACATTGAGTACACCATTCTGTACATTGAAGAAAAAATACCAGAGAATTTCACGATTCGTGAATTGGACTTGTTTTGTAAGAGGTGTAAAAATTATTGTTTATTGTTTTTAATATGCTCTACTTTATTTCAGTTAAGTATTTGTTTTACGAGCTGTTGGAGCTTGTTGATTTTACAATTTTACCTTCAAATAATTCTGAGGAGGTTTGTCCTTGCTTCCACTTTCTTCCACGTTTTGTGCGAGATTTGGAAGACAATGGTAAGGAGGTGCTGTCGATGTGTGAAGTCCTGAAATATTTGCTGGATAGCTCAGGACCTTTAGTAGACCCGGAGACGCTTCAGCGCATGATGGATATGAGCCAATGTGACTGGCAGGACTATGTGGATTATGTTAAAGGAATGGTGGTAACTAATCCTGGGAGGAAACCGTGCTCGGTAAGAGTAGACCAGTTGGATCGTAATGTTTCGGACTTGCCGGAATGCATTGATAGTTTTGATATGGGAATTATTCATCCGGTTATCGTTCACTTTGGAATTCGGCCTCCTCAGTTGAGTTATGCTGGAAATCCAGAATACCAAAAAGCTTGGAAAGAGTATGTAAAATTTCGGCATTTAGTTGCGAATATGTCGAAACCATCCTATGAAGATAAAAGGAAGCTCGAAGCAAAAGAAGCCAAGCTGCAAGAAATGCGAACCCAGGGAAGAATGAAGCGAAATGTTACTGTAGCAATTAGCTCAAAGGGATTTTACAGAACTGGGATTATGTGTGATATTGTGCAGCACGCTATGCTAATACCTGTATTGACTGGACACTTGAGATTCCATCAGTCGCTCGATTTACTCGAACAGAGTATCGACTATAAATTCAAAAATCGATATCTATTGCAATTAGCACTAACCCATCCGTCCTATAAAGAAAATTTTGGCACAAACCCGGATCATGCTAGGAATAGTTTAACTAACTGCGGTATACGACAACCTGAGTACGGGGATAGAAAAATTCATTACATGAATACCCGAAAGAGGGGCATTAATACGCTTATTAATATTATGTCTCGATTTGGAAAGGAATACGAAACGGACAGCAACATCACTCACAATGAACGGTTGGAGTTCTTGGGGGATGCGGTTGTTGAATTCTTAAGCTCCATTCACCTTTTCTTTATGTTCCCTGAGCTGGAAGAAGGCGGTTTAGCTACTTATCGAGCGGCTATTGTTCAAAATCAGCATCTGGCTGTCCTGGCCAAAAAGCTTCATTTAGATGAATTTATGCTGTATGCGCACGGCTCCGATTTGTGCCATGAATTGGAACTCCGACACGCAATGGCAAATTGTTTTGAAGCACTGATGGGAGCCCTACTCTTAGATGGGGGTATTACTGGCGCAGATAAAGTTTTCGCACATGCTCTCTTCATGGAAAATTCTACGCTGAAGGACATTTGGGAAAATTATCCTCCACATCCGTTGCAGGAACAAGAACCTCTAGGAGACCGTCAGTGGATAGAATCTTATCAACTTCTCAAGGATTTAACAAAATTCGAAGAGTCTATCGGCGTAAAGTTTAAACATATTCGACTTCTGGCACGGGCGTTTACTGATCGAAGCATTGGGTTTACCCACTTAACCCTGGGCTCAAATCAACGTCTAGAATTTTTGGGAGACACAGTCTTACAGTTGATTAGTTCTGAATATTTATACAGGCATTTTCCTGAGCATCATGAAGGCCATTTATCGCTACTTCGATCATCTCTTGTTAACAATCGCACACAGGCTGTTGTATGCGATGATTTGGGGATGACTCAGTACGCAGTTTATGCAAATCCTAAAGCTGAATTAAAAACAAAAGATCGGGCTGATCTACTTGAGGCATTCCTTGGGTCGCTTTACGTTGACATGGGTCTCGACTTTTGTGAGGTATTCTGTCAAGTTTGCCTGTTCCCCCGACTTCAAATTTTCATCATGAATCAGGATTGGAATGATCCAAAATCAAAACTTCAGCAATGCTGCCTCACTCTGCGCACGATGGATGGGGGTGAGCCCGACATTCCAGTTTACAAGGTGATTGAATGCAAGGGACCCACAAACACCAGAGTTTACACTGTGGCTGTTTATTTTCGAGGGAAGAGGCTAGCAAGTGCCACTGGCCACAGTATTCAGCAGGCTGAAATGAATGCGGCAAAACAAGCTCTTGAAAACTCCAGGGAACTGTTTCCTCAATTAGATCATCAAAAACGTGTAATAGCTCAAAGTATTAAGCGCCAAAAAGGCAAAGATATTCCAGCTGAGCTGAAATATGAATCCGATGCGTTAGGAAGTACGTATTCAGGCAAACGGCTTAGAAGCGCCATGAGCGATTTGGATGAATCTAATTTACCAAAACAGTATCGAATGCGTGAGGATATTTCTAGTGACGAACTACCGCCAGATTCTGAGGAAGAAGAACTCGGGCGAAGAAATCGCAGTCCATCAAAAAAGAAGAAACATAAAAAGCACAAAAAAAAGAGAAGGCGCTCCGAACTATCGAGACCTAAAAAATCTCGTCGTGGTTCAGGAGCTGTTGAAACCGCTGAAACTCCGTTAAGTCCCTTGTCGGATGACGAGGTGGATTTCATAGAAGAAATAGCCGATATTTTAAATGAGGCCTCGAATGGAGAGCCAAATGAGAAGAAAGACTTGAACCAGGTAATCAATAGTCAAACGGTATTGGAAGAGCAAACTTCGTGTGATCGTACCGGTGGAACTTTTGAAAAAGATTTCTCGAATTTTAAAATTGACGGTGCTGAGGAACTTTCTTCTGATGTTGAATCGGGAGAAATTTTGTAAAAGCAAAATTTATGAATAACTTAGAATCCACACTAAATGACATTAGTTTCTGTAGATAGTTAAGTAAAGTATGAACTGAATTAAAAAAAGTTGTTCTATCTTCATTCATTCACTTTTTGTTACATTTGTTTATATTTTGAAGTCAGCGTAATTATAAATCAATATCACTTTTGGGTCACAAAAATGATAAGTTTAGTCTGGGTGAAGCAAAGGATGTTGTTTTTCTTTTTCTTTTTTTCTTTTTTGATAATTAAACTAAAAAGTACATTGTACATGATTGAATCACTCATTTAAAAAAAATTCTTAATAGAAATCTTCATATTATTCTTCATCTTCAATTTTCTTCTCACAATCCAATACAATTGCTCTTTTTTCAAGTTATTATCTAAATAAAGATAGCCGTTTATTTCCAGGCAATCGACCATCACTATTTGCAATCCCTACCTGTACTTCTTTAAGATCCGGAAGTCGGTTAATCTCTCCACGAGCGGCCAGCGACGGAGGTGTTGCTAGAATACGATTTGCTATCCTCTTTATATCGGAAGATGAAATTTTTTCTAAAGAATTATTATTTTTTGAAACTATGTCCTTCTTTTTAAATATAAAAAAGTAATACCTATGGCATGAATAAAATGTTCCGGTCTCTTTCGGTGCCCAGTAGCCAGTACTTGCCTGCCGATGTCTTCAAAGACAACTGGCCTGCTTTCCAAATTCATAAGCAACATTGACTGAAGTTGTGTTTTAGCTCTTCTAAGCTCTTGGGATCCAGGACTCGAGGCCATACCGACTAATTCTCTTGCAATCACTTCCACCATTTCTCTGACGTGATTTGGAGGTGCACTGGCATGAATGCAGAATAGACCAGTATCAGCGTAAGCGTGATTATACGCAGTCGCGCTGTACATCCAGTGGTATCTGTTCAAAACATTTGTGTACAATCGCGTGTACATTCCTTTTCCTGGACCTCCAGCTGAAAAGGAGCCTCCTCCCCCCATCATAATATTAAGCACACAAGCAGCTATAAAATCTGGATCTTGATGCGAGCACCCTTCTAGTCCGATGACAATGTGAGCTAACTCAGGAAGCCCTGCTGCAGCGTATATTGGAATAACACATTCTTCCTATTTGGAAACATTTAATAAGCATATTTGAGTATTATTTAATTCTGATCCACCTTTATAAGACCTCCGGTATACTGCGCAACAGATTTATCCACACCGTCTGCTCCCTCAACCTGTATTTCTTCTGTTTCCCATATCGCCGGTTCAGAAACGAAAAACTTCTCTACTTGTTTCACAAGCTGGTCGTGATCCACCTGTGGAGCAATAATAAATTGTTTATATTTCATTCGTATAGAATGAAAATATTTATTTCTTACACCAACGCCTGCCACAACCATTCTTTCAGGAGAGTGATGATTTTTAAGATACTTTAAAAGTACGTTACGATCTATGTCATTTAAATTCTTGGCTGGACAAATTTTCGGCAGGCCCAAAGTATTTTCTCTATATGCTGCCTGAAATAAGTGTATATAACTTTATTTTAAAGTAATTCGTAAAGGAGTTCAATTATATTAAATAGTGAGAACGCTACTTACTGCATGAATCATGTCCATCAAAATCGGCTCTTGTTCAGGCCTCAATCCAAGCGATTCTAATTCAAATTTCACGGCTTGGCGGGCTGTGGTTACTTCGTCATCCCTCAGTTGGGGTCGCAGCGTTGCATCGGCTAATAGTCTAATAACTGATTCTACGCCCCGACTATCTATGCTAGCTGCATAAATGAAAGTGTCTCGTGAACTCTGGCAGTCGCATATGCCTCCATGCCTTTCCAGTTCCTTCAGGATCAGGTCTTTGTTGGGAAAGTTAGTCGTGCTCTTTAATTTTACAAATAATTAATATTTTTACATTTTAATTGTATTAAGAAGCAGCTTACATGAAACGCTAGTTTTTCTAGAAAATGTGAAACTCCACTGGGATAAGCGACTTCGTATCTTGGACCAGAATCAATAACAACTGCACAATAAAAAGCAGGAGGTACATATTTTGTTAGATATCAAGAATTTAAATTATTTATAATTGATAAGTTATATTATTGAAATTAAAATTAGGGGTGAAACCATATAAGGCTTTTTCGGTTTGTTATTTTTGAATTCGCTACGAAAATAAGGACACAATATATATATGTAGTTACTAAAAATTTTTCAACTGTTTTAGAATTTAATGTGAAAAACTTGAAATACAAGATAGAGGGTCAAATAAGGCAATATTAAGTTATAAAGAGAATAGAGAAGGCTCAAGGTGATTTGATAACTTTAATTGAATCTTACTGAATTCTGAGTTTCACAACATGGAAACATTGGAGGAAATAAAGTGGCTGATAGCTTGGCCAGGCAAGAAGTCACTAATAAGGAAAAGCAGATGAAATGCACGCTGAGGCAGACGAGCCAAAAAATTTGTTACAGGACCCAGTGTATATTACAAGTGAAGGCAAACTTGTAACAATATTAAGGACAAAATTTTAGATAAGACTATAGAGACTGAGCTCTATATGGTAGTTAGTTTGAACTTCGAAAAGTTTTACATATTTATTACGGATGTCTTTTATGGATTGCTAAAAATAAGCTGAACAAAGTCCGCATCGCAGGAGGATAAGCTATTAGAAAGAAAAGTTAAAAAAAGACACCCTTATGACATCGTTCCTTAAAGTTATTGCAGGGACATTTTTTCAGATATTCGACGCTGAAACAATTTCTTACCTCCAATCGTGCAAAATTGGCCGAAGCGTTTTTCTGATGCAACTCTCAGGCCATTCGCCAGGGTGGTCACTTGGGTCACATTGTCCTCGGGTCTCAGCTTAGCGTAGACGGCTTCGGGGAGGTCACATAGGGGCTCTGTTAGTGGCGGCAAATTCGTGACTACTTCCTTCGATGGCACGTTAACCGTGGAGCCGCCTTTGCTCGCACGACCACAATTCTCCCCGTCTCGTCCTGATGAAGCTACTTTCGAGCAATAATTTCTGCTTCTGGAAAGGGGGAGGCAGCTGAAATTGCGTCAGGAAGGCGTTTGAGATTTCTTCAATGAAAAATATTTTACAAGCACTACCTTCTGGAGAGTCCACTGATTCTCATTGCTAAGTATGAAGCACGTAGAGCCATTCCTATACGATTTTTACATGTATCATATGAAATTAATCAAAATCCGGCTGAAAGTCAAGAGGAAAACAAAACACCGCCGCAAATTACTTTAGCTGTTTAAACATTCAATAAATGCAATTGATTTGTTAGGGTCTTGGATGAAGGTATAATGGTCTGGTTTGAAATCTCCAAATCAACGGATAAGAACCCGTCGCCACCAAGAATTTAAAGAAAATTTTTCCAAAATCTTGAAATCGCCACTAGTACTAAACAGTTCTAAAAACCTCATTTATTTTGACAGTTGTTTGGTGTCATTCGAAATTCGTACAAACTTTGAAAATTATTTCAAAAATATCTTGCATATCATCAACATTGAGTTTCGCTTTATACAAGTTATTGCAAAAATAGAATTTCTAGTTTGATTACCCTTAAATTTTATTAAATTGGTTTTTTACTTAATTTGGACGCCGTCAACATCGAAAAAGAAGAAGCCAACGGGAACAGCTGTCACTTGCCGGTTTATTCTGTGAACGTATTTTGAGGATGGCTTTTAAAATTGTTATTTTTACCCTGTTTCTGATTACCGTGCGCATTTTGGCAACTAATTTAGAACATAATATAGAAAGACCGGAAATAACGATTGAATTGTTGCATAGGGGTTTTCACAGGTAAGTGATGCTATTGTAAATAGTTGTTTTACTTTCATAAATTTATATTTTAGGGACTTAACTTACGAAATTAAGTTATCGAGCAGTTGGGCATCATATGGCTGTAACTTTATTTTGAGTCAACAATTTCCTAAGGGAATTTATGTGAATGTCGACCAGCTGGATGACCTTGTTCGTCTGAAACAAGTAAATATACCTTTTCTAATCAAATTCGTTTAAATGCTCTTGGCCGCATTGCGTTAAGAGGGAAGGAAACTTGAAAGACTTGCGGACGTCTAGAGATGTTAATCAACAAGACTCTCAAAATACTCTATCGACTTCCCTGGGACACACTAAAATATGAAAAGTAGACTACAGAGAAAACCTCGAAAATACAAACGCAAGATTTAGATTTGAAAATATTAAACTTGCATTGCCTTTTTAGAGATATAATAAAATTACGGGACACTTTAACCATATCCACATATGGGATACACCCAAATCCATATATGGGGAATACTCTCCCCGTCTTCAAACTTTTTCATAGAAAAGTAAAGTTTTAAAAGAGGAAAAGAATTTTACCTTGAAATAATATACAATAAAATATAGCTACTAATCGCTAAAAAGGTAATAAATTGGGGTAGCTTATCAAAACCATAAACCCAAGAAGTGCAAGAAACGATATCATATCAAAATGAACCCACTTCATCAGCTTAAGTGCAAGAGAATGAATAGATTCTTGACGCTTCAAGCAAATATGAATGCGATGCCGATTTTCCTCACTTTAAGTATTTATCTTGCTGTTCCATATATTTTAAAAAAATCATGCCCACAATTCTTAAGAGATAAGTTTGTTTTAAAAACTTGTTGCGTTCAGACTGCTTTTATTATGTAATGGAAGATTTTATTCAAATATTACGTAATTTCAGCTAAACGCAGTATATCCAAGTTTTGTTGACATTGAAATACCGGCAAGGGATGCTGATCCATTTCATGTGTTTTTCAACTTGACTTCAGAAGAATTTCAGAGAATTACTCTTCCTCTTCATTTCCGATATCAATCACCTGGGGTTGAAGAGTAAGTATTATCAGTAATTTTAAATACCTTAAGTTGATTAGTTAAAAAGTTAATTTTTTAGTTTTGTTTTCGGTACTTAAATATTTTTGGTTGAATGTATTTTAAAGTTATTATTTTTTTGGCTATGGGCATAGAAGAAGGAACTTTTAGTATTGTCAATTTTGGTACGTTAGAGGTGACCGTATTGACCGCTCTAAAAATTTTAGATTTTATTCCTTTTGTGAAGGAGTACGCAAGGTCACCGTGCTCTTTTAGTCCTATAGGAAAGCTATTTAAAAGAAATAGAGTATAGAATTGTGTATTGCCCATTGGCTCTACGTTGCCATCACAGGCCCAAAGGTTTAATCTCGCTTAATCGAGCTGCTATTAACAACGTTGTTGAGGTCATAATGGGTCGTCGTCTTATTGGCAGACACATTAGCAGAATAGGATATACTTTGAATAACTTTGCAGAAGCTGTTATAAAAGTACTCCAAGAAGAAAGTATCATTCACTTCCTCTGCCACTGCTCGGCTCTTATGCACGAAGAAACCCTAGGCTAGGCTCGCCTTTCTTGGACGATCTGTCCGGTTGCTTTGAAAGTAGTTAACTTAATGCCGACAAAGTTTTATATGATATGCATACTTGCCATGTTCCCGATGAACAATAAAAAATTTGTCTTAAAACAAGTAGAGCACGAACCGTCGCGTCGTATGTTGATTTCTAAAATATTTCGATAACAATTTGTGGGTACAGTACAATGGACGTAAGTAAGTATATGTTTCATAATTAATAACTTTGGTCACAACATTATTGAACCCGCACTTTCTAGACGATTTTAATTTCTTTCGTAGATAAAGACAAGTGTTATTCTCAAAATGACAGTTTTTTATTTATTAAGTGTAATTATTTAATCTTAATGAAAATAAATTAAAATACGTTTATTTATATCAGTACTGATGACTAAGTCTGAATACTGTGTTAATTAACATCTACATGATTCATTTCAACTTAACAACTGATGCAGATGGAAATTCTTGATAATTGTATTTTTTTTTATTGAAAAACTGAAAAATATTTATTTTAGTTGCCTATCTTAATCAACTCGTGTATACAATTTTTATTTTTTAATGGCCCTATGCATTAAGATAAAACAGCTCATCTGACCTCGAAAAGATTAAGACTTTCTTATTTAACGTGCAACGGCTTTTAATTGATTTCAGGACACTGTAAAGAGATACATTTTTAATGGTTGCACCAAATTATGTTTTTTTTGCTGATTATTAGATTCAATTAAGCACATATTACTGAAATGAAAAAAAAAAGAAAATGACCGACCGATTCTATCAATAGTAATAAATTATATACATATGATTGAAACATGTTAAAAAACAGTTTTTACTATCATAACTTTGGTACGTTCGGTGTTATATTCTTTGAAACTTGGTAAATAATAACCTAATATTGATATTTTGTCAACCGTTTTATTTATTCCTTAGTCACTCGTCCTTTTCCTGTGAAAGCTAGTCTAAAACCGTCCTTGTGTCAGCAAGACAAAAAACTGGGAAAAATATGGCCAAAATTATAAGTATGTATTCACTTATATTCATAATTTATATGTTTTTCAAAACCGGTTCAAATGTGGTCTTACCAAAAACCAAAGGCGCATAAAACTGGTTTCTTCCACCTAATTAGCACTCAATATTATCTGTATAAAGTGCTTAACAAATTTTATACTGGGTGCTTCCGAATTATATTTATGTATACCGAAGATTCGCATTTTGAATGATCTCGTTTGTGGCTTAACAGAAAACCACTCATCTTTTGAGAGCCTACCCTACGGCAACTGTCCGTTCTCTATTCAATTGTGGCTCGATGTTTTAAATCCGTCGATTGCATATCTTTTGATAATTTTCACAAAATTGATCATGTATGTATTTTAAGGTTTTTGGGTTTCTTAATTGTACTTTAACTTTTTGCACCTTTATATGTGGGTTCAGCGAAGGTTAGAAAAAAGGCGAATCTTTGCTTGTATGCCTACTATCTGTGATATTTTGACTGCGAGCACTAATATGTATCCTTTAACTCTTAATTAAATTTGATGTTTCTTGTTGAACCTTAAGAAATCCTTTATATCGCGTCTCTTTAATGAATAATGAGGTGTTGATGAATATTGTTAGAAATGAATAAATGAAAAATGCTCAATCAGCCCTAGAAAAATCGCTAAATTTTGTTCAGACGGTATACTTGCATTGTTATTCTACAAGTTACAGTAGTGTCCTTTTAGTACAATTACACGAAGAATTCAAGAATTCACTTTCAATTTTCCATTTCGACTGAAGAGTAGATATAGTGTATTTAACTTAAAAGTCTGCCGGTTGAAGCACTTTACACTATCGATTTTAAACCAGTTTAAAGCACTCCTGTCTTGCTTAGCTGGGCTCAAAAAACTCTTAAAAAGAAATATTCAGTTATCATATTGCTTAGATAACAAAAAGATTATAAATACTTGTTCATATTGTTTGTATTGACAAAAGCCTTGAAATTAGAAATTATGGGAAAATTGATTACAAATATCTAAATTATCTAAATAATTTTCAGTTGAACAAAGCAAAGCAGGTAAGCTGATTTGAGTGGGGGAATTTATGGTATCTTTGTATTCGGATGCGAAGCTAATCCTGCGTTTCAAAATAAAGGAGTGCTTCAAAATTGATTGCGTCATTTGGTAGTTAGATTAATTAGTAGGCTTCCCTATATGAGATTAGGTTTATGTATATAACTCACCTTAGACTCACTTAAATAATGCAATATAATGTTTCACATTTATTTGTTAGAACATCGCAATAAATGTAGACAATACCAAAGAGGAATATGTTTTTTAAAATATTCATTTTTTTTTATGAATTCAAATCTAACCATTTTAATGGTAATATAAGCGAACCAGTTTGATTTTCAATAATGGGCAGTTTTTATTGTTGGTTTTTGGTTGTTTTGTTGTAAGCTTTAAATAAATAGAAGCAAACTTCTGATATGAATTTCATTTATATGTTTGCTTAGAATTTTCACAACATTATTATGTTGCTAAATAAAATGAAAATGTTAACTACTGTGTTTTCAGTTATGTTGATGTAGAGTTGGAACTACCCCGTATGTATGGCAAATGTAAATACATATCGGTGGCATGCGGATGCGGGCCAAATCTTTGTGTAGACGGACGCAGCTTTCCTCCAAAAGTGAGGCTTGCAAAAGGGTTGGAGAATAATCCCCCAACATGTGATTGGTCGCAAATCAGTGTAACTAGTGTTCTTGAATCATCGCTTAAGACAGAGATTCCGATTGGAAATATTGCCCTATACCAGCCGGTGGTATTTATAACACTTATAATTGGATGGATTGGTTTGGTATATACAGTGGTTTTTGCTGAAAATACGTACTTAATAAGTCAAGCAAAAGTGCAGGATAAAAAAATTGTTTAGATTTATTATTTTATTTTTAAAAATATGAGTAAAGCATTTTTAAATAAACAAACATTTAACAAAAAAAATATTTTCGAGTATTTTTATTTAGAATCTTGAAGTGCCATATTGCGATTTGATAACGTTGGGCATTTTTGGTAAATCTGGATTGTTCCACGGTTGCACACTAGCCTTACCGAATAATACAAATATTAAATTACAAACAAAGTAAAAACCAGCTGTAAGAAAGAATACTATTCTCCAACCTGCTACTCCTCCCTGTAAAAAAAAACATGTTTTAAATATCTAACAAAATCTTTTCTGTTTAATGTTAGCTTACCACAGAAGATGTGATTATTCCTACGATAATAGGGGCGAAAACTGAGAGAAGATTCGAAATTCCATTTGTAATGCCCATCATTGTACCAGCAAAGTTTGGCGCTAAATCCATATGATTTACCAAGTATCCGACTAAAGATGCCGAATTTAATCCAACACCCATTGTTAAAAAGAATATAGCAAGTGTGACCGTTTGCATGTATCCCAGAGTTATAAGGCAGACCATAGGGCCCCACTGCCCAATTGAATTAAATATTTTCCTACTAGCTCCTCGTGTTAATTTTCCACTATTTATTAAATAATCGGAAAGTGGACTTATAATTAAAGCGAGTATCCACATTGTTAAATAAGGAAGAGCTGAGAAAAATCCGTTTGAGCTAATGTCCATCGCGAAAACTTCAGATAAAAACATTGGAATTTCTGACAGGAGCGTGTAGAAGCCCCAAGTGAAGCCGCAGTGGGCAAAAATTAATGCAATAAATGGCACTGAAGTGAACATTGCGGTCCAAGGTATGGGCATGTTCTGAAAAAAAATAAATAGATAAATAACTTTAAAAAATTTAATCAATAACTTCAACAGAAATTGTCGTTGCTTTGAAGAATTCAGCAATTCAGCAATTACTCTTGTTAAGTTGCTTATTCAATATTCAATTCTACAATTACTGAATTGGTTGAAAAAATTAATTCTTAATTGCAGAGAAATTAATATATTGCCTACCTTAGTGTCAGAGCTTCCAGTTAAATTTTCGATGTATTCCTTTTCAGCCTTTGAAATGTAGCTAACATTTGCAGGTTCATCAGCACCCACGAAGAAATATAAAACAGCCCATGCAAATGTTATAACTCCAGATAAATAAAATATGGAAGGCCAACCCATCCAAGATGCAGAAAGAATTCCACTGGTTGCCATCATTATGACGGTGCCAAGTTGGGCTCCAGAATAAACGACAGTTGATAAGACTCCTCTCTCTGTGCTTGGGGCCCATTTTGCCAAAAGGGTGTGAACGCAAGGATACACGGCGCCTTGAGTAAAGCCAATGAGAACTCGGAGGCAGCAAATTGTTATCCAGCCCCAATTAGTGGCAGCAGGAATTATCACAGTAAAAAGTGCACAAAGTGCACTACTTATAGAAAGCACTGCTTTGGCACCAACCTTTTGCGCCAATAATCCAGAAGGCAATTGGGCTACTACGTAGCCCCAGAAGAAGCTGCTGAGGATGATATGGTCCAAATGTTGGTCCCACATTTTTATATCCGCGGGATGACGCATTGCAACTATAGCTACGGACATATTTACGCGCAAAAAGTATCCAAACACAAGTCCACCAAATATCAGAGCTGCCTGCATGTGCCGTATTCCAATTGTATTTGCTATAAAAAGGAAGAAAATTATATTTATCGCAAAACTAAAAGATATAAATATTTAAAAAAAAATATTACAAGAATATTACGTGCTTTTATAAATGTTCTCGATATATTTAGATAAAAGTGGAGTTGCTTCAGTAGCATTCATTTTAAATAATTATTGACTAAACGGTAAGACTTTTAATGAGTCAGTGCAACGGACAAATGTAATTTAATTAATCCTAAGCTATAATTATCACGAGACTGCACCCAAGCAAGAGCTGCTCGTCCGACATAATCTTCACATTTTGCTTGCTTATCAATTTCAATATTTGATGTTCACTCTCATTCATGAATGGAAATTTACCCTCACAAAAAAGATAATTTCTGTAAATCAGGTGCAATTATAAGTTCAAGGCCGAATTAAATGATGAAGGCTTGCAAGGGCTATTTACTCCGTGAGTTTCCATTGTTCCACATTAAAATTGAAAAGGAGGAGTCATCTTACGAATTGAGGACTTGTACTGGACCATACTAGTTGTAATAAAAGAAAACTTTTTTTACTTCTAAAATAGGTTTTATATCATAAGCTGCTACTTTGGGATGAATTAAGCAATATTTCGGTAATTTTATTTTAAGAGACTCTCGATTTAAATATTTTATAACTCCAGCTTAAGTGTATTTTTAATATCACAGGAAATTCTTCTTATTCATTTACTGAGTGCCTTTTAAAAGCATCTCGTGCTGCATGCATACGATTTAATATCTATTGATAAGATTAAAAAGAAAATGCTTGATGTGCTGGTTTTTAAATTTGAGGATACTGAATCTAAGCACACGACTCGATAGTCGGTTGATTGTGCATGCAATGCCTTTTTGAAAATCCCAAGATTAATGGCACAATGCTTTCTTGAGATTTTTGACAGTTTTATTTTAATCTGATGAATATCTTGATACGATTTATAAATCAATTTTTGCTAAAGTACTCATAAAATGCTTATGGGAAGTGATGCTTTCATATAATACATATGGACAAAGAAAATAAATTAGAATTTAAATATAAGAATACGTTTTGCTCGTGGTGTGGCATTTTTTCCATCATGAAATTTATATTATTTTGTTTTCAATGAAATTGCATTACTAAAAAGCAGTGATGAAAAACCTTATTCTCATTATTTCAAAGCTCACGGTATAATCTGCAGATAAAATTCCATTCATAATCAAATGTTTGAGCAAAATGTTTGCAGATCATTGTAGGTAATCAACGCATATTTGATAACTATAGATATTTGATAACTTTCTTTTCGAACTATTAAATCTGTTCTTATATGTGCGTGCTCATACCACTTGAATTTTGTGATTAAAGTGACAAAGCGAGGCGCCCGCACATTATCTCTATCTAAGTTTTTTTTTTAATTTGTTATTACAAAGTACTTTTTGCCACCTGACTTGACCGATTATGACAGCTTTAAAAGTTGTAGAATAGAAGGCAGGAACGATACCTGATATCTGATCAGATTTCTATGTACTTATTTTGTTAAATAGTATTGTACGCACAATGAGCAACGGTGAACTTTCCTACTTTGTTGATATTTTTATTTAAAATAAATTCCAGAATTTACGCAGTAGTGGTATGCAGAGCGTACACAATTCTTTTACAATGAGATTGAATTTTTACCAGGTGTATTTGCGATTTTGATGAAACGGAAACGATACCCTATTGATTAATTTTATCTATACACATAAAATAACATATCCTGACTGACTGATTAATCAACATCGAGCCGAAACTGTTGAAGCTAATTACATGCAATTTGGGCAGTAGGTTTCTTTCTAAGGGTAAAATAAGGGATGTTAGTTGGTATTAGAATCTTTCATTTATGAATCCATGAATATTGATATTTGGCTAAAACTTAAGAAAGTCATATTTTAGCATTTTTGGAAAATCATTCCCTAAGGGCAAAAATAGGTGATGAAAGTTTGAGAGTTCCATTATTTCTAAGATGAAAACCATGAAAATTAGTATTAGTACGAAGCGGTTGTACAGTAATTGCTCATTGGAATTAGTTAAGGGTTGATTTCCTATAACTCTGAAACATACATACATATGAATATAAATCTAAAATATTTACATAAGGAAACATCACTGACTTATCATGTAAATAACTAGTTCAAGCTATTTCTTATTCTATTTATTTTTATTGGCTTTGTTTAAGGTTTGTTCTATTAATAATGAAATATTAATTTTAGTTATTAATTAAAATAAAATGGTGCTCACGTTTTTGATGTTGAATAACTTCTGTTCCGCCGCCTTCATTTTCACTTTGTTTAGAAACCATATTTTTCACTATTTCGTTTTTTTTACACAATCTAGAACGATTGAATACAATATGTATTTAAGCAAAGAACTGAAACTATGAAAATTATTTCACCACAAACATTTCACAAGTTTTTATTTTATCTTGCCTTTTTTGAATAAAAATTATTTTTTATGAAGTTAATTTTAAATTTTTGTGTTAAATTCAACTCTCGGCAAATCAAGCTATTCGACTGCTTCGGTTGACATTTTTTGCAGGAATACGCTATAATAACGCGGACATATTAACTTCCAACGATTTTTCGTTCTTTCTTATTTTTTGCGATTAATAATTATCTCTTCTAAAAATTAATAAATTTTGAGAGTGCGAAGAGACCACTAAGGTTATCAACTATGGCGAAGATTTATTTATTTTTTACAATTTTGTACTGCCTCAGAGCAGCCGTTAAGTCTGTATCAGTTCGATTCTTCCGTAAAAGTGGACGGTTGTCGCCTCGTACTACAAGTATCTTTCTTGGCGAAATCTAATCTCAATACCAATGTTTTTCCCAACAATTAATCCGTATAAGATTTTACGGTAATCACTAGCTTTTGTGACTTCCTGAACAACCAATGATAGCAACAAAAGATTTTTAGATAAAAAATTGCTAAAACGGTTTGATGATGAAGGCTTGTTCATCCACTCGAAAACTCTTACAATTAAGTGGTGTATACTCAAAATCTTAAGATAAGAAAACTTTGCTCATATCATGGCATAATCCTCATGTCAATGTAAGATCTTAACTTCTTTTTAGTTGGAGTTTGTAATTACATCTTAATTACCTATTAATGCCAGATATATTTTAGTTAAACTAGGGATTTTATACGATTAGTAACGCATACAATTTGCAAGATTCTAAAAAGTGCAAATGAGTTGCGGCTTATGTTGCGTCATGGATAATAAAAAATTTATTAAATCTTTTCAAAGTATTTTAATACATATACAGTTTTTAGGTCTGTAGTTGCTATTTTAATACTTTAAATTAAATATGTACTTTACATGTTTGATAATTTTGTGCAGTACCAAGTCATTTTTTAAAACAATTTTTAAATATTTTCACATTCCCAATTAATTTGCGTCCTTAAACCCTTTAGATTTTAGTACCTACTTATCTACATAAATATATTTAAGTGGAATTCGAAAAGTAAAAATAAAAAAGAATGCTTCCCGAGATATTAATTTCAAATTCAATTTATGGGGCAAAAATCACATTATGCGGTTGATAGGCAGTAACCTTTTAACCCTGCAGTGATACCAATATGTTGATAAAATACGTATCCGCGGAGAAGATTGTTTATCAAGAAAGCCTTCCACGCTACTTTGGGAAGCTTTCGCATTACACTTGTAAAATCACCTTTTAGATACAAGGTTTTTGTTTTTTTAAAGTCAAAAATAAAAAGTAATGCGCAAATTGGTCGGACGCCGGAAATTACAGTCATACTTTTAAGTTTTCTGCGTAGAAACAAGTCCGTTGAACACAAAAACGGACTTATTCTTATAAAATTGAAAAAAAGGCTAGAAAGGTTATTTAACACCATTTCATAAAGGACTATTCCACAAAAAATCACTTAAGGTTACACATAAGTTAAATTACTGAAAAAACTAAACGTCGAACTCATGAAAATATATCCAAAGACCATATACCATATCTAACTATTAACCCTGGCGTTTTTGTTTTATAATGTTAGTGTGAGGTTCTGGGGTTTAATTGCCTTTAAAAGAAAATACAATAATACACCTTGAAATTTTGTCTACATATGTTTTATTTAGTTTGAAAAGAAGAAAAATAGTTAACTTAAAAATAATAAAAGGTTAGTTGCAGTCAAGGTTTTGGAAAAAGTAGGGGTAGAGCCTTTTCAATATTAGGATAGTGCTCAATTAAAACGTTGTGGAAATAGGAAAGTGATGAAACAACTTGCCACTAAATATAGTTCTCAAAGGAAGTGTAAAACAACTATGATTCATAATTTTAAAAACGACCCTTAGATATTGATTGACCCTGAAGAGAACCATGCCCAAGATTTGCGGGTAGATGAAAGATTCAACAAGTTTCGGAACACACTTCAATTTTACAAGTGGCCGATAGTTGTTTAATCTTATTTAAGTTGTAAGTAAGAAGCAGGTAAACATCAATATTTGGTTTCTTCTACAAGAACATACAATCAGCGAATCGCTTTCAAAGAAAGAGTGAAGGACAAATGCTTCTATCAGTAAATTTTTTAGATAAATTATTCGTAAAACCGTCTAATGCCCGATGTCCCACACGTGCCAGACGGTTCTACTCCCGGTTTCATGACTTGTTTATCTTTTCGTGGTGTTAATCCCTTTATAATTAATTATCAGTCGTTGGCATATTGACAACAATTTTTGTTTGTTTTATTTAAATGTTTGCTTTTCCTACCATTATGGCGGATCAGCAAAAATTGGTGCATGGAAACTCTAACCTCTAACACTCTAATCTTATTGAAAAACATAAGATAATTTAGAAATTTTTTTAATTTTGACTAGTTAAGCTAGTAATTTGTCTCGGAGAATAAGCCGCAGATTTGTCAAAAATTAATAAAGCGATATGAAGAATCATAAATTAAATCAACGCTCACTTTCTTATGCACTTATTAGATTTCTTCCTGCGAGTTCGTCTGTGTGGATTTCGAAATAAATAGAAGTAGAATAGAAGTAAAATGGGTTTAAATATGTTTCATGGGTTTTAGGAAAACGAAAATCAACCCTTAACGAATACCAATTTTCATGGCTTTAACCTTAGAAATGACGGAACTCTCCTATAAACCTTCATATCTTATGTTACCCCTTAAGGAGACTATTTTCCAAAAACGCTAAAACATGCCTTTTTTAATTTCTAACCAAAAGGCTAAATAAATATTTTTCATGGTTTTAACTACAAAAATAATGGTACTCCCATATATAACTACTTTGATCCCCTAAGGATCAATTTCGAAAAATCCTGATATTCGTCTTTCTTAATTTCTAACTAAAGGCGAAATACCTAAAAATGAAAGATTTTAATTTGCGAAATCGAACAAACTAGTACTTCGTTTTAATCAAACAATTTTTTTTCCTAATACAATTCAAAAATTGTGTGAAGCTTTGAATTGAAATAATATCTCAGAATTTTAACATCTTTCTTAAAGCCAAATTAAACTAAGAAGTGTACGTACTTGAGTCAGCTTTGTCTTTGCATTTCATCAGATGTTTACACACTGCTCAGCCCCCCATCGCGATAGATTCTGATAAGTAGCCTCTAACATTCCTAAGATTACGGGGAATGCTTAGGCTAGATTTTCGTCACAATCTTTCCTGTACTTCTTAAGATTATCGGAAATGTATAGGAGTAATAAACCAAATGCTAGGATAGAGAAAAAGAAAAGATAAGTGCTCATGTTCAGAAGGTAATTCTATGGATTTTAGTTGATTTTGAAGATTTCCTTTTATATATATGCCATTAAGCAAAATCTTGTATAATATTTGATTTCAATAAATGTTTTTACCGTGCTGCAAAAACTCGGACTCGTTGATTAGATTTGATTCTCACATAATTTTTTCAAGGCGGTATTTAATAATACTTTGAAAAGAAATGAAATTCATGTGAGTTTTACGTCAAGGTCATCATTATAAATTAAAAGACTATAAAAATTGCAAGATAAAGCTGGGGTGTTTAAATATTTGCACAATGATTCAAATACTTCTATTAATATTTCTTGAATAACTTTTCTACATTTGACCCTAATTTGATAATCGAATTTGAAAAAATCGCATGGCAAACAGTTTTGAGATTTTGAAACGTTAAAAGGTTTTTAGAGAGCCTTTTTAATTACTATTCTCCAAGATTTATTACTTTATGATCATTTGCCATGAAAGATTCATTTCATGGTGCATGTATTTCATACATGAAATTATTACTCTTTGTTTCTTGAGAATCCTAACAGAGGGTAACACTTGGTCTGTACGGATTAATCTACTGCCAGATAAGGGTCGACTCGTTTTTAAAAAAATTAAGTTGTGTAAGTGCTTTAAACTATCACATATCATTATTATATCTACATGTATTCATATATCTAGAACATTACGATCAAGTTTATATTATCATGGTTTGTTATTTCATAAAATTTTGTAAGTTTATTTATATTAAATTGTCAGCAAAATATTGTGTGGGAGGAATATGTTTGAAGATGGGAATTGGGAAGAAGAGGAATTTTAAACATTTTTTATATGAATTATCCTGTAAAATAGAAAAGTCTAAATAGGAGAAACCCAAAATCTTTTAATTTAGGTGAGGTCAATGTTTCAATTTCTTTCATTCCAAAATTACAAGGTTTTAAATGTTCAAAACTTATTTTGTTGCGAATTAAACATAAAAGTAATCCCTATACGATTTTTTGCTTAAAGATATTTTAAAATTTTTATGCCAAGTTATCCTAGTTAAGGTGCACGGGTTTCTTAGTCTCATTAGTTTATGTTAGAGTGGAATAGTTAATTAACTATTTATTGTGTCTTTTCGTATGATTTTCGTGATTAAATTTGAATAAGGCGGGTTTGTCTAGTACAAAAAATATATAAATATGTAAAACAATTGAATATAAAAATATTTTATTTAAAAATTTTTACTTAAAACAATTTCAAAGAAAGGTGATATTAACAGCAAGCGTATCCTCTTTCAAGAAAGTCTAATTTGAATATTAAATAACATGTAATAGTTATAATACAGGTCAAGAGAATTCTGACTCTCAGATTTCGTTGGGAATTTCTGAATGATTAGTTTTATTCAATTAAGAATATGAAACACAAGTTACAAGCAAATTATAACAGAGATACAATTAGAAAGAGCAATGATTAAATATATTCCTCTATAAAATATGCTTATTGAAATACCTTTTAACAAGTATCATAATGATTTACATAAAATAAAATTTTTTGTTTCGAAATAAGTAAGACATAGACTTTCATCATCTAATAATGCACTTTTAAAAGAAATTAATTTGGTAGATCAAATATCATAACGTATTGTATTTCATTCTTTTAACTTAATTTTAATTAATATTTAAATTGTATTATTTGAAAAGAGTAATGCAAAACGTTAATAAAATAAATCTGAGAGTTGGACAAACAGGTTTTATGAATTTGTTTGACCCGTGTTATTATTTGGCTCGTAGTTAATATGTAAATACACATAAAATGAATTAATGACTAGATCACAAATAGAGTTTGTGTGATGCTATAACTGCAGAAGAACGCTTTTAGTGTCTTTTATATATACAGTCTATTAAAGTTCATGTTTGCAACTACCTAACTTAACAATTACAAATTAATACAGATAGAAAAATTTGACTGTATCCTAATTTTGCATAAATCTATTGCAAAATGTCGTAGCAGTCATTGGTAATGATAGTAGTACTAGAATGTTAGTCAATTTGTGGTATAATGAATTCAGCATTTTTCTTACCGTTTGTTCGTACAACAGTTATAACAAGAACAAACTTTACCAATATTTTTATCAAAATACATATAACAAATTCATTTAAGTGAACATTTTTGCGATTTTAACATGCTGACACAAGTGAAAAGAGCAACTTTGTGCAGTATTTTAAATTCTATTAAATATACAAGTATTATTGGTATGCTTAGTTATGAGACTCAACAGCTTCCATAATTGCGGATTCTCTTCTTATCTTCGATCTACTGTTGTGCTCAGGTAGCTCATCGGAACCATTCCACGGTTGGATTTCTGTTTTACCACATATTAGGAACATGCAATTTCCTAAAAGGTACATTCCAGAAGAAAAGAAGAATACTATCCGCCATTGAGTTGGATCGGTCTGTAAAGTGCAAAAGGAAACATAGTGTTAATAAAAGTTTTTTGAGCACGTTTAGAAATAATCTTACCTCATTAGATACAAAGAAGCCAACACTTAATGGAGCGATGATACTCATAACATTCGCCGCGCAATTCGTGATTCCCATGAGAGTTCCGGCAAAGTTTGGTGCAAGGTCAATGTGGTTAACTTGGAACCCCAAATAGGTTGCGGAGTTGATACCAACTGCCATGGTAAGTAAACCAATCGCCAAATTTGTTTCTTCTTTGGTCACGTAACCCAGACCAATGAGCGCCACCATTGGAATCCAATGTCCAATTGAGTTGAACAGCTTTCTACTAACAGACAGTGATATCCATTGCTTGTTGGCGAGGACGTCGGCAACAAAACTAAAGAAGTAGCTAAGCAACCACATAACTAAGTATGGCAGAGCTGAAAGTAGAGCGTTTTCCTTGATTTGGAAACCTAAAACGCCGCCCATGTATGAAGGTATTTCTGTCAGGAGAGTCCAGAATCCCCAATTGTGCGCACAATGGACAATTAACAGACTAATGAACGGCAGCGATGTGAATATTTTAGTCCACGGTACTGAAATCGGATTCTTATGCGTTTCCTCTGAGTGTCCCAGAGATGTTTCGATAAACTTTTTCTCTTCGATCGAAATCGACTTGTGTTCGGATGGATTGTTAGCTCCAAAAATGTACCAGGCAGCTGACCAGATTATTCCTGCCACTCCAGAAACATAGAATATTCCAGGCCATCCCAGCGCAGATGAGGCGATCGCTCCACTGGACGCCAGCATCACCACTGTACCAAACTGACTACCTGAATAGCAGTAGGTGCCCAGTCGACCTCTTTCCTCGACGGGGGCCCATTTCGAAAGTAAATTATGAGTCGAAGGGAAGATGACGCCCTGGCAAAAGCCTTGGACTACTCGATTGACGCATACCAAGATCCAGCCCCCGTACCCCGCACTGAGTGGTGTTAAGACATTCAGAAGTGAACAAATCAATATACCGAAGAATAGAAGAAATTTTGATCCTATTATCTGTGAAAAGTATCCGGCTGGAACTTGCGTTATCACGTATCCCCAGAAAAAGCTACTTAAAATTAGCGATTTCTGCGTTTCATCCCAATCGTACTCCTGAAATATAAAGATACATTTTTAAATAAATATTTAAATTTTAAGCTATATTCAATAACTACAAAAATACTTCACGGGGATCAGAATTTAGAAGGTTAGAAAATTTTTTTTCTTACCAAAGCAAATACCATTTAATGAAAATAAAAAAAAACCTTTTTTTGGTTACATAATAGTTTCTTGTTCTAGCTTTTTAAAAATATATTGCCAATCCAACTACATACTTAACTCCACAACTTTTTATGTGTATATGCACGGAAAGGATTAAATTCCACAAATTTTGAATATCCCTTGTATTTTTAGGACGAGTATTTCAAAACAGAGCTATTAAAATTCTTTCTATGCATATTAGGTACTTTGTCTTTACTCATTAAAACTCAATTCTAAAGCACATAATAACGATAATTTTTTGTAATTATTTTATTACAAAGCTTCATTTCAAATTAAATCATTATTCACAATTCAAAGAAGAATGTTTTTGCATTCCATTGTTTTTTCTAATAATGAATTCCTTTTTTTCCATTAATTTTCTGAAAAAATGTGTTGGATAATTAAGGTCAATGTGAGTAAATGCAACGGAATTCACATAACTTTACATAATGGAAATCATTTTAGATTAGAGGTTATTTATATTCATTACATAGATACATACATATGTATATTGTTTAATATCTACCAAATTTAGATAAACTGATTGTTAAAGCAGTATTAATCAAGCTATGGTCTCTTAAAATTAGCAGAGGTAGGACAGTATCTTAATGCTGCATGTTACATCTCATTTCCAATATAGTATGTAGGGCAAGTAATTCATTTCTGTTGACATGTTTTTTTATTTTCATTGTGTAAATATTAATATAATAAAGGAGATAGTTAATAGAAATTTCTTAAACTTGGAATATGACATCCATTCCTACAACGTTTTTCATCCACAAACGGAACCCCCAATATGAGTAAAAAATTGAGAACATAAAAATATCGTTATTTATTTGTATATTCAAAAGAGATATAGTAATAATATTATACATACATGAAAATGTAAACATATCAGCATTCATATTAGAAATTTCGAAGTCTTTTGAGTTAAGATAAAAAGAATTGCATTTTAAAAACCCTGAGCTCTACCGAGCTTCCTTATCTTTAAACAAGCTTTCTGAGACTTGAGTCTACATATGTATTTGGTCCGCAAGTACTTTAGGTATAGAGCAAATAAGAAATTAAATGAAGCTAAACAAAATTTGAAGCTTTGTTTAGATAAGGCGGCATGGTTTTGTCTTGTTTTGATTTCTGAGGTAGAACAATATTAAGCGATAAAAATAAAATAAAAGAAAATTCTGTCCAAAGTTTAACTCATGCTTGATGTCATATTTATAAAAATATGATAAGGGGCTACAAGAATATCCTTTGTACATGTGTACATACATAATATTAATTTATATTCATGTTTATACACAGTATAAAACAATTTTCGAATCTTTGTAAGTAAATACATAGTAATAATAAATGCGTACATGCGAATATCTACTTAACTACCATATTTTCATAAGAGTTTTTTGCATGTATAATTGAACAAATGATGGATATAAAGATAGCAATAAAATCTCATATTACTTGTATAACTGGGACAGTAAACTTACCTCAAAATCTGGATTTGTTCCATTTCTTTTCGTCATAGCCACGACAGCCACGGATAGATTCACCCGGAGAGCGTACGCCACTGTCAGACAACAAAACAGCATAAAGATTTGTAGATGCCGTACTCCGAAGAGGCCACCTGGAAAGGTAATAAAACTTGTTAAAATTATCCATGCATTTTTGCGCCAATTTAGAGAAACTATCAATTACGTTGGCGCTCGCGTCCAATGAGTTGGTAGCCGTTTCGTCTGCAGCAAAATAAATTGCCAAGACATTGCAACATGCTTTGCTTATCTTAAAGAAGCACCGGAAAAGAAAAAAAAGGGGACAGTCTCAGGTCCCAGCTGATTGCCACTCTGCCAGCCACTACTAAAAAATCAGGCGCAAGAATCAACAGGCGGCAATTAGCTTTGGGGGGAAGACCTAGAGCCACGGAAGAGCTTTTCTAGAATTATGCAATTCTCACAATTCAACAAGTAAAAGCATCTGCCGCAGTGTTACCAGGAGTACCGGGAACGCTTACTCATAAATGCAATAGTAAAGAAAATAATTTTAATAAACTTGGTTTAAAAACAAGTGGTAGAGCTAGCTAGATTAAAGCATTTTCAGATAATTTAGAATTGTAAATTAGTTCTCTCGGTCGTTATTACATCAATCGCTGAATTTGATTTATGGATATTACTACTCTGTTTTTGTGGAATGTAAAATCTGATATTTATTCCTGCGTAGATTAATTTGCCTAATATACGTATTTTTTTATTGCTAAAATGTAACATATAATTTATATTTAATGAGTCTTTTATAACGTGGTGTAGCCACTTTATAGAGGATATTCATTTGTGGGCCAGACAATTTATATTTAAAATTATAAAAGGTCAAGGTCATGAGAATGAGCTTCTTTAAGTAGTACGACAAAATTCGTAAAATTCCCAAATTTATTCACTACAATATTATGAAACCGGCGGAGCATAGGAAGGAATCGGAAAATCGATAACCATAAACAGGTTTTTCTTAAACCAGATTTTTTTGTTAAAGATAGACACAATCTTTTGATCAGACCGATTTAGATAAAATTTCTTTTGCATATAAAGTAAACAACTTTTACATATTTGTCTGAGGTTACCGGTATTAGAAAAGTTGAAAGAAATTGTACTTTTACTTTTTTCAATCACAATAACAACACAATTTTAAGCAAACTTTAAACTAATAGTTAAAATTACTTAGATTATTATATACGTTACTATGAGTATAAGAATAAATTTTAAATTCATAGGTGCTAAACGATTTTTTCTTGCTTTTAATTTATTTAAATGAGCTAACCGCAAATAAAAAAAAAAAGCATATACTTTCCGTCTCAAGATGTTTGTTAAAGACATGACAAATACCTTAAAATATTCCGTCGGTTGAATGAATCACTAAAGCAATTCTTTGAATTAAAAAGTATGTAGGTACCTGCAGCAAGTCATCCTGCAAAAACTCAAGGTTTTCTAATCTTTACAAAAATAAATACATTTGAAGCATAACAATTGCTATTTATTTCTAAAATTTAATAATCATGATGTCATGACTTGCTTTCATAATCAATTTCCTTTTTGTTTATTTACTCACTTTTATTTAGGGTTAATTGATTTAATGCAGCGAAGTATACCAACTTCGGGATGATTTCTTTTTTCGGTATGATTTACTTGTGGCCACTCATTTCGAGCCTTTTATTGACTATCCGAATTTGGGAATGGTCAAGCTTCCACGTTTGCTTAATAAGTTGAACTGGCGTCGCGTATTTGCTAACTAACTTTATTTCTTTTCGCAATGATCGTTCCCTGGTCAAGTCACTCATATCTTATACTACATGTTAATGATCAAATATTGTTTATTTACTTATTTATGGGAAATTGTTTCTCAGCAGGTTTAACGATTTTGAAGCTATCAGGGTATGAGTTTTTCAGGATGAGGAAAAGATGGAAAATAGAAAATGAATTTCTTAAATTACTAAAGAAAACCAAAAACGTGAGAGTCTTAAAGCTTTGTATTGGTACTCTTAATAAGGGAGAGTTCTATTCGCAGTTGAACGATTCTTGAAAGAATCTTTTAATAAAAGCCTTAGTTACATATAACAATCTTCCCAAAAATTTGTTGTTTGATATCTTTATATGAGGAGTATAAAAACAAAGGATGCAATCTCGAATTTTTTCACAACAATGCCATTTACATAGATCCCTTTCCCATAATAATTTAACGAAAAAGTTTAGCAATTGTAACAAAGATAGCACATGCCTTTTTTTGTTCATTGTGCCAACTTTTGGAAAAATTATCAATAATCACCAAGATATTAAAGTACACTATTTGCATAATGGTTTATAAATAAAAGTGTTACTAGATAATAATTTGAATAACTTTGTGCAAACTTTGGAATCATCCGATATACTCAAACAAAATAGATATATCAATTATCTGTGTGACCTTAGAGATTAAAACTTCTTTATCAATTTCTGTAATCGTCATAAAAGTGTAAATTATTTGCCTCTTTCGAATATTAATTACTGTATTTTTTAATTGTATATATTATACATACATATATGTATGTGTGGGATTAAGATCCGGTAACGAGGCCCCCGAAAATGATCTTTATCAAGTTTTACTATGCGCTCATATACAGTACAAAGTTTAAATTAAATAGTGCAAAAACAAAAATTATTTATAGCGTATTCTTCACCTTTCTATTGTTTTTACAAATATTTGCAATGTACAGATAAACACGTAGAGTTTAAGAAAGAGAGGAAGAATAAATTGCACTTATTTCTTCTATATGTACATTCATTAAGACAAAGGAAAGTTAAATACAAATTAAGTCAATTGTTTGATTTCAAAAGAACACAACACATAGCAACAGAATAATTAAAAAGATCGCATCAAGACTACACGTGGATTAAATCAAGCTCCAAAATCTTTTCGTAAGAACATTAAACAAATGTTGATTGGGTCTTCGACCTAATTTGATTAATCATCCGTGTCATATTTCATTACTGATTCTTAACTGAAGAAGGAATCAAAAAAGGGTCATATGTAAATTTAGGTGAAGATTTCTGCCATTGATCTCAATTTTGTTTATTAACTACGAAGAGGTTTAACAGTTATTCCTAAATGAAAAACTAAAATTTGTATCTGTTTTAAACAATAAAGCAGGATTGTCCTATTTAATCAGCTGTTAAGAATTATTTTATTCATATTTTGCAGCTGTTTATAATTTATATACAATACATATTATGTACATATGTACATACGTACATATTAGAAATCTTTAAGTTCTTAATTTTCTAATTAGCTTGATAAATTTTTTTCTTCGACTTAATATCCATTTCTTCTTAGAAATGGGAAACTGATTTTGATTTAGAGAGACAGATTTACATAATCACTATACTAAAACATTTTAAAGATACATAGTTAATAAAATTTGCAATATTTTAGAATCTTTTGACTCGAGATGTTTTAAAGTTTAAATTTTAAATGGTAAAACCTCAACAAGCTCTATTACAGATTAACTCCAGAAAAGACAACATTTTATTGATCACCATAATCAAGTTTTTATTTATTTCTTTTCCTATGTAATGAATTGATAATAAAATAAAATAAAAAAGAGGAAACTTTAATATTTATAATAAAAATTGAGAATGAAATGTATACAAGGACTATGAATTGAATGCTCTTGAGATACTGGGCAGACAGAAAACCGACAAAAACCAATAATTAGTTAATAAGGAGCACATTTTCTTTGTTCAAATGGTTTAAAAAACAGATGGTCTTTTCGCACTTAGAAACCACATACATGTAGAGTAGGTGGGCTTGTTACTACGAAAACTTATTTTTCGAAATGTTGCGGAAAATTTTGAGCTTTCAACAAATCACCTTTATGAAATTCGAAGCATATAATGCATCTATAGTATTTTTAAAAATTATAACTATGTTTTCAAGTAAATAAGTTTCTTTTTAAAACCTCTAAAAGCGATTTTACAAAAGAATGAATGGAGCATATTTTATGGACCGGTTCAACTTGCTCTTACGTTTGATCTGGGTGAAGGTTGCAATGGGTTTTACTATTATTCATTATATTTCACATATATTCTTATCTGAAATACACTAATGATTACCGATAAACTAAAGCTTCCAAAATAATTATTGATAAAGTGCCAAATGAAGTAGTTCATGGTTCAATTGTTGATTGAAGTGGAAACAAGTTTGTTATTCATTAATCTTTTGTCTAAAAATTAACAATTATATCTTAATTTCGTATTACATTCACTTCAGTGTTATCATTTAACGAATTTGTAAGTTATTGCTAATGGACACTCAATTTTTATCACAAGATAACATAAAACGTAAAAATTTTTACCTTCTTCCTTTCGATTTTTAACCATTTTTAAAAAAACTCAATTCGATCTTCGAGTAAAAGCACTTGTTCAATTAAAAGCTGAATTTTCACTGAATATTTGAATCTGAATTGGAGTAGACAGTACCCGCAAGATCTGTTCATCTCTGACGACTTATTAACTGTTTACTTTTCAAGATATCGGAAATTTATGAGAGCATGCGCTATTTATTTTTGAATGTAGGAAGACTGTATGTCCGAACTGTTTGTTCAAGTAACACGACTAACAAACACTCTGTGATAAAATTGTTAAATAAAAAAGAAACGATTAATCGAAAATTTAGGTGATAAATACTCTGGTGGAGGTAGAAGTCTCTCATTTAAATTTTATTCGTCATCGACTCATTCACCAGCGGCAGCCGTTTTTCAAAGAGGCTCGACGAGTTTTGACGACATAAATTTTATTGGGTATTCGCATGAAGGTAAACACATCTACATTGAAATCTACGAAAAAGGTTTATAATCAAATCTACGTTAACACACTTTTATGGCGTTATGTTGATACAAATTGTAAATAGAATTAGCATGTTTTGTTGAACAAATAAAACAATCCTGAGTAGGTACATTTTTCTTATAATTATCGATATAGCGCCATATCAATCAGAGTTATGAAAAGCAGATTTTTACCCAGATTTTTTATTTATAGTTCATAAATAATAAAATTCTGCAGCGTAAAATGAAGAATATAAAAGCCAGTCAACTGCGTGTTAAAAGATGCAAAGGTCATTTTTATATATACATATAACATGTATTTACAAGTGCAATGAAATACTTTTGTTAAGGTCTGAACAACCAAACCATTTTCTGGATTCACGCCCTAAATTCTCAATTGCGATTTTAGGGGTGAATGACCGATTAAGATAGTAACGAAGCACCCTGTATGAGAGCCTGAAAACAAGTAAATTCAAGGACATTTTGTTGTAATCACCATCGTATATGTCGAAAAGGATACCTACCTTTAATTCGTTTGTTTTAAGGTTTCTTGAAGAATACTTCTGCCTGGAGGGCAATTTTAGGCAAAAATCGGAGAAATGTTTGTTTCGCAAAATTCACTTGGTTGAATTATAATATATTTGAGTTTTGGTGAAGCTACTATAATATTAGACAAGCAAAATGTGTTCAAATTGTGATAACGTTAAAGACTTAAACCAGGCATAAATCAGATTTAAGCTTGGCTTGAGGTAGTCTTGCGTCAGGTTTGATCCAAGCTGTGGCTGTTTAAGATAAAACTAAACCAAAATTTAGGCAGGTTTATGCCAGCCTTGAGCCATGCTTGAGTTAGGCTTAGGCCAAGTGAAGACCAGGTTATAGCTTACTTATTCGCAATTTTGATACCCTTATCCTCTGATTAACGAAAACACTCAAAAAGTATAAATATAGAATTCAGAAAGTATATTATACCAATTTAAACAGTTTAATTATTAAAAATCGATCAATAGACTATACACGTACAATAAATAGCCCAAAATAAAAAATCACGCGAATTTAATACCTGCATTAACTTTTTATTTTATATAATTGACTTTCATCAGATATTCTCCAACCTAAGTTAGACTTCAATTGATTTTGGAAAACAAACAGGGTTTTATGTTTCAAAGGAAACAAAGAAATTTAAATTTTTAGCTGATATCTGGGCTAGTACTCGTAGCTTGAATTACATTACGGCATCTGTGCAATGGCGCCATTCTCACGAATTTTAAATCAAAGTATGTATTATTTACAAAGAATGTTATCTTATATTTTTAGCAACTGTTGGGGTGAAGGTTTTATTAAAACACAAGTGTTTGAAAAACACAAGTGTTTTATATCGAATGAAATATTGTAAAAAGTTATTGAACTTTGTCGTTTTGAAGGTTTTTCTTGTCATTCATTGATTCATTCATTCATATTTTGGATGCCACTGGACGGATTTTGATCAAACACTTTGAATGCATTTTGAAATAACTTGAAAAACTTTTGTAATTTTTTTATACTTAAGTAGCACTTTTGATGAATGCATACATACTACTAAAATGATACTATTTTGAAACAAAAAGGGACACCATATTCGACGTTTCAATTTTATTAATTAGGCAAGTGGCGACCAGCGGATCCGGACAGTATAAGCTAAGTGGATTTATCCGTGTGATAATTGAGATAATTGAATAGCAAGCCGAGCTGGGTAAATTTATGCTGTTCTTTATTTTACAGATTCACTTCCAGACACCAGACTCTTGTGCAGTTTTAATTAAGATGGTCATCGCCGTTTCTAAAAAAAACATATCGCACGGATGAACGCCATAAGAGTGAGTGAGTTTGTGCGTTTTAATTGAGATAACTTTATACAACTTAAATTGGGTTAAAAGTTTCAATCTTTACAAGGATTTAAAGCCAAATTGGATCCATTATATTCACGGTTTTATAAGATTTGTGGACACTAACCTTTCACCGGGCCACAAATTGTAGCATTTTCTAAGGCTGAAACCATATTGAGAAAGTACCGAACCTCCAAGGCAGTAAAAGTGCACTTGCTTTCCGCTCATAAGACGCCGTGAAACTCAAGCCATAATTGCAGTGCTTCATGCTTTTAAGATGCTGCGGAAGCTAACACATCAGTGGCTTCTCTGCTTGCATCTTCTTGAAAACGAGAAGATTGTTTTATTTCCCCGATTAATTATTTTCGTCTCGGTAGAAGTAATTTCAAAAATCGACAAAGAAATAATATGAGCAAAGTGCTAACAGTGAAGAAGTTTTATATCAATACTTTTGCATAATCTCAGTTGATTCCTATAATTATTATTTGTTGTCGGAAAACCCGAGAGACAGGTGTTTGATTGACTTTGATCAATGATTTATAAGGCAGTGATGTCAAATAAATCGTTATCCTAAAAGGTCTGTTAGGTTTTCGTTGTTCTAAAGTGATCTAGTAAATCTGTTTGAGGAAATCGTTGTTAAATTGGAACATTAAAATAATTGTGAAAGTAAGTTTGTTCTCAGTAGAAGCTAGAAGGTTTATCTATTTTACCGTCCTCGTCCTGAACTGGAAATATTATATTACAAGTTTTCTGCGAGGCCAACATTAGATTATACCTATACATATATATATTTCTACAATAGAAATTATTATAGAAAAACTATAGCGGTTTTAAAACTCCACTGAAGTAGACTTTATTTTTGTGTGGTACTGACTTGCACTTGGCCAGTTTTTTAATTTACAATTTTGTTGGAATCTTATCATTTTCGATTAAATGAATTTATAATACCCAGTTATCGCAATTCTTTCGTTAAAGTAATAAAATTTCACAGATTTTTTGATAAACTTTTTAAATGTATTTTGAAATATTTTACCAACGTTACCATACATAAAAATTTACTACCGTTTTGCTGAAACTGAAGCTTTTTATTTGCAAAGTGGGCCTGTTTTTCGATATTTAAAAAATATATCCATGTTTGGAATAGGAAAGCATTTATCCCTAATTAGTCACAGTGGGTAAAATCCACCCCAAGCTTTTTTGTGTTTTGTTCAAAAAATTAATTGTTAACGATTCAATATGCAATTAAAGCGGATGTATTTTTATCTATCGCTTAATTAAAGTATTATTGGATTGTGTTGGTATTCTTGTAAAAACAGAGACCACTTACTTTTAATTCTAGATCGGATTTTTGAAATTAAAGAGGAAGTGGTCCATTTATATAAAATACAATAAAACGTTGTAAGAAGTAAGTTTCGTAAATATTCGGTCACCTAACAAAATAAACTAGAATATGATTATTCTTTTCCACTCTTCACTTTTTAAACCTAAACTACAAAATTATGTAGTTAAAGGAGAGTTGTGATAGGTATGGCGAACCGGCTTCGATAGATGGAAAGATTGGCCCTCTAGAAGCCCTGACCTGAAGCTGTTAGATGGCAAATTATGCTCCATTCTAGAAAGTATAATTTCCTCCAAATGTTAACACAACAGTGACTCACTGAAGACATCTTCCACCGGGCGGCGCGGCGGCGGCGCAGGAATTTTTTTTGTCAAGATATGTTTCTTATACGATTTACGAGGGGTCGATTCTAGGCTTGAATGAAGGCAAATTTCGACCATTTTGAATAATTTGATGAGTACTATTTTAATTCTTAGGAATCGGATGATTATAAATAATCAAATAAAACTTATTGTCGTTAAAATTTTATAACACAAAGCTACAGTTGCGTAAGACTCTTTATACGATTTTTGGTATAGATAGATATTTGTGTTTTTATATATTTATTTCAAATATTTTTTATTTTAATTGTAAAACAACTATCGTTATGTTTTCATTGCTATACAAATTTTGTTTCTTTTATAGCTTTCAAGGTTTTCCATGATTATTTAACTGAAACAAGTTTGATAGTCTTAAAAATTCAATTTCAGGGAAAACAGTTTTATTGTTCATTTTACTTTCTTAATAATGGAAGTTGCCTTTTTGTGGAAAAGTTTCAGGTAACTTTTTTTATAACTGGTAATCCCAAAATTAGCAATTCAATGCTAATTCTATATTCCAAAATAAAACGCAATTCGCGATTTGATAAAACGGCAAGAATAGCATTTCAATTCAGTATTCATATAATATCACTGTAGGTGCTTAGTTGGTCAGGTCTACTATGTTATCATTTTTTTTTTTTTTATAAACTTATAGGTAACACTAGAAAGTGGTCACACAGCATGCATTTAACTAGTTTAAAATTCTACTCACTCGGCTTAATAACTTCATGATCGGGGTCCGTCTTTTCAGAGTTTGATGAGCTCGAGGAACACGAACTCTGCGGAACTGTATTTACATATTTATTTTTACTATTCATTTTTATTCACTTTTATGCACTTTAACAACAAGCAACATGAAATTTCTCTATATTCTTTCTTCTTTCCCGCTTTTTAAAATGTTGTCTGATCTTGTTGCGGCTTCAAGAGCTCATTAATGCGAAGCTTCGACGCGCCATATCCCTCAAAGCTTAAAAACTAAAACGGCTGCGCGTTTCGCTTTCAACCGACGCAAACGTCTCAGTAACACTGGCTGGAAGATATACATATCGATCAATTATATAGGTAAGTACTGGACTGACGATAATTAGAACAATTTTGCGAACTTTTAATGGTCACAATTAAAAATCAGTCCCACACCTCAGCCGGACAATGCCTACCTCGCGCGACGTCGCGTCGCGTCGCGTCACTATTTTTACACGCTGTCGTTGTTCGAGTCGATTTCAATGATCGTCTCAAACGAATTTACGATAGTAAGCAATATCGTCAAATTGAATTGTTTTATCGTGGCGGGCAAGTCCTTCTCATTTGGTGACCGTTATCTACACAAAATGGTCATGTTTGTTATTTTTCACTGATTTGATATTTTGTTTTTACATTTATCCAAGAGAACATCGAATAGATTATCCGTCGCATTGTTTTCCCTTGAAAAGATTAAATAATCATTTCGAAATATGCAGATAACAGAAAGCGATATAAAGGCGTTTCGTTCACGCGATTTTTAAGATTCAACTCAATACGATAGTAATACTCCACAGGTGGCGATTAAGGTGTATAACAACTACAATTAAACAAAATGCATCAACACTACTTTGCGTAGTATTTAAAATGCACGTGAAATTGATTTCAGTTCAAAATAAAACAAATTTACTTCAAAAGGAACTGGCGGGCTGTCGGGTTAATCTATTTCTGTTTGTGCATCTCTCTGGAAACAGAGCTTTTCGAAGAACCAGTTTTATGTAAATTATACCTATATATATAAAGTCATTTCTTCCAACTTGATTCTTGTTGAAATTTATTTCTTGAGGTATAACATTTTAGTCATTGACCTGGATATTGCGACTTTGTTTGGGATATCTTAACTGGTCACATTATAGAAGATTATCATTTAATTCAATCTGCCATTTAGCCCAAATCAAAATGATGATGATTTTGTACATTTTCAATAAGTCAAAAATGTTGAAGTAATGTCGATATATTCCTTCGTTGCTATTTTTCAACATATGTATTATATACAATCAAAAACTGCAATCGGTAATGCCATTGATCTTACTTCGATGTAGGCGAGACAAGTGGCCTCTTAAAAAATAAACGAGACATTTGATAAACGATGTTGGTATGTTACATACACAAGTTTTGGTATTATTTTTATAATTCAAAAAAAAAATGGAACCAAAGTTCCTTATCGTCTTAATACATTCCAAATAAACTTACCAAAAATTAGTGTATACTGAGTTCAAAGTTAAAAATTCATTCATTAAGGTCTCGGGAAGAAAACAAATAATACCCCTAAGAAATATTTTTGTTTTTAATATTATTTGTATTCCAAATGTACTTTCTTTATCATAGCCTGAATTAAAACTCTAAAAAATCCTACAAAAGGCGCAAATTAAATATGCACCAATATTTTTCTGTTGGAAATCCAAAAACAAAAAGTTTCAGTAGAAAATCGTTTGAAGGGCTTTCTTTGCTCGTGCAAAACGGAAAGAACGCAGAAACATGACCTAATGACTGGGGTTTGATGATGTCACCGTCACAGTTGAAATATTTTCAATATTTACATCTGTGCAGTGCAGTAGACCTTACATTTTCATCGCATAGTGGTTTTAGTGCTTTTATTTATTAACTAATTAAAATTTCATTTGACAGCAGTATACATACATCTAGGTTTTATGTTTATTGTTTATGTTTAACCTTGTATCATTTTTTTAAAGTTTCCTCAACTTTGTCAATAAATAGACTTCATTAAAGCGTAATATATAAAATTTACATTTATGTAAACAAGTTTCTTGAGAGCAATGAACTTTCTGGCATCGCAAGCGATGTGGTGGTTTTGGGTAACTAGTCCACATTAAACTCTGAGCAGAATTGGTAAAGCAATTTGGTAATTAAAGATAAAACAATGATTAATGATAGTTCATTTTTTAAATCGAATTTTTCGTGAGTTTGTTTTCGTTCTATTAACATATATTATCTTTATTTCAATTTTGGCGTAACTTTTTCTAAAAATATTAAGATTATTATTTAGACAAGGCACTTACGCGATAGCGGCAATATTGCTCAAAATTCCGCGCTTTGAATAGCATCGAAAATTTTTCGAGCAATTAACTTCTAAAACGTAGATTTTATTTTTGCATGCATTTAGTGGTCGATGTTTAATAATATATAATTTTTTGTTTCATCCATGTACCAAGACATTCTTGAATACAATACAATACAATGCTTTTGCTACGGAGATTTCCTTCAATACCAAATTTTAATTAAAAAAAATCAAATTGTATGATTTAAACTAATTAATTGAAATAGAACCTCTTTTTTTTTTATCGCATTTTGACATTTCCACAGAGTTGTACATATATACATATGTATATTCTTCTTAACTTTCCATATTAAGCGCTTATTTTTAATATTTTCGACAAGTCCTACTGAGAAAATAAAAGTATTTAAATTTAATATTCAATTCAGTAGCATCATTTTGAAGGGAAAGTTATAAGATTGACTCCTGTTGTTTATCCGTAGAAATATTTTAACGGTACATATCTTGTTTTGAAGAAAAAAAATAAAAAGAGGCCGTTTTCAAAACACTTGCGACTCGAAAGCGCTAGATGCAGAAGAACCAGGAGAAATGCGACCTTGAACAGGATCACTCAAGCAAGAAGAAAATAATCATGGATCAATCCCCAAGACTCGGAAGCCTAGAGCCACTCTATCTCTAGGAGAGGCTCCTCCGTCTCACCTCATCCTCTGATGGGGACCTCTCGTCAGCCAGCCGAGCACTTGCTGGATCCAGCTGGACCAGGGATGCAGCAGCCGGTCAGGAGATTTGAATTTGCATACGGACTCTCTCCCCCCTCGGCAGGGAGCTGAGCGGCCAGTGTATAAATAGAGGAGATGATGGCTTAAGCCTTCTTTCGGTTCGGGGACTTCATCGAGGTAGGTTGACTTGGCGGGATGCTACGACTGTTCAGGAATATTCTTGAATTTTTGAATTTCGGAGTGGCGGGAGATTTGAATTTGCATACGCGCTCCCACTCAACGGCTGGGAGTATAGCGGCCAATGTATAAATAGAGGAAAGGATGGCTTGAGCCTTCATTCGCTTCGGGGACTTCATCGAGGGGGGTTGTTGGCTCGGCGGGATGCTCTGATTGAACAGGAATATTCTTGAATTGTATTGATTTTCTGAATTTTTACTATTTAATACATATTCTTATTAGTTCAAATATATTCTTATTCCTGATATATTTATTTCTGTTGTATTTTTAATTTTATTTGTTAATATTTTAACTTAGATGTTAAAACTTTATTTTATTAAGTTAATTCGAAAAATACGTGAGTGTAGCAAATGATTTAGTGCCATAACAAGAGATTAACAAATAATTCAAACTTGTGGATGGAAGAGTTCAGTTCCTGGATTCAGGTAAGCTTTCATTTTTCAACGATTACGAGTGCTTAAAACATAAAAACAGATGTAGCTTTTAGTTTTTAAATGTTACTTAAAACTTATCTTCTTTTTTATTTTTCTCTAATTATAGGAATCACCCAGTAGCATTAACCCGAATAGGGTGTGCTGCTGAACTGTGAGTAAATTTTGAATTACATTTATTGATAAAAATATTTTGTTGATTCCGGAAGACCCCTACCCAGCGATTTGGCCTTCCAATTTAATCATTAAATAATACTAACATTTTTATCTAACATGTTAATTAAGAAATTCGAATTGTTCGTGGGCCCGAAGCCCCTTCCCCAGCGGATCGGTCTTCCAAAAATTAATTTTGAAATTAAGTTTTTTAATTGTATTTTTTAATTTTTTTTATTTAAATTTTAAAATTGTATTTTGTCGCGTTAATTCGAAAAATACGTGAGTGTAGCAAATGATTTATTTAGTGCCATAACAAGAGATCAACAAATAATTCAAACTTGTGGATGGACGAGTTCAGTTCCTGGATTCAGGTAAGCTTTCATTTTTCAACGATTACGAGTGCTTAAAACATAAAAACAGATGTAGCTTTTAGTTTTTAAATGTTACTTAGTACTTATCTTCTTTTTTTATTTTTCTCTAATTACAGGAATCACCCAGTAGCAAGCCGAATTGGGTGTGCTGCTGAACTGTGAGTAAATTTTGAATTAGATTGATTGATAAAAATATTTTGTTGTTTTCGGAGGACCCCTACCCAGCGATTGGGCCTTCCTATTTAATCAAAATTATTCTCTAAGTAATACTAACAGTTTTGTCTTAATTAAGAAATTGAGAATTGTTGTTGGGGCCGAAGATGAAATTTTTATGTATGTGTACGAAACAATTTGTCGTAAATAAATAAATAAATGATTCTTAGGTGTACTAAGTATATTAGTAATATTATATACATACAGCAGTACGAGTTAGGAATAATTAAAAACTAAAAATAAATATAACTCAATACACAAGAATTAGTAGGACTAAGGAAGTCTTTTTATTTTAAATTTAAATGTCATTTGTTTTGCATACTGGCATTATTTATACACTTAATTATCTTGTTTTGATTCAATGTTGAAAATGAACTTCCTTCCGTGGATTAAGCTTTACTATATTTTAATTTGAACGTATATTCGAAGCTTTAAAATAAATTTATTTTAGCCTTAATTAAATTCCTGTCACATTATTTCATTCAAGACTGAAGTGATGTTAATCATCGATGAAAGTAAATTGCGTGATGTGCATGTGTTATGTGATCAAATTTAATTTTGTTATGATAAGCTTATTGTAAGCACGAGTTTCACGTGACAGATTGAATGTTAATATGTACTTCATTTAACTGCGTGATTATTTGTACACATTGAAGGTCAAGATCACTTTGATTTAAGAGTGTATTTTTCATTAGTTTTATTTGACCAGTGTATCATCCTGGTAACTAACACTAATAAATGTAACTTTTCGGTTCCATATTAATTTAACCTTCTTCAAACGATATTAATTTAAAAAATATTTTTCAATCCATATCTGATATTTGTTGTATAATATATGTTTATGGATACTAAAATGAGATCGTAAATTAAGAAATGCAAATCGAATTGAGGGAACCGAACCTGGTATGTTAATATTTTGCAGTTTTGTCTGGGAGTGCAGGAACTGAAAAAACCGAAATTAATATCAAGTGATAAATAAACTTTTCATTGATTTATTTAAATCCTGATTCTGTTTGTTTTTTTAATGGTATGAGACATGAAAGTGCGATGCGGTGGTTTATACATCTTTTACCTTCCAATTTTAAGATGTCTTAACATTTTTACTGTAGATAAATGGCCATATAAAGCAGAGATTTTGTTCGTAAATTATAACAAACACGTTATCGATAAGCTAAACATGGATAGAATATGTAATATCTTATGATTACGTTTAAGTTTTATTTTCAAATACATGTATCTCGAGTTTTTACGATATTTTTTAAGATAATCTCAAAAATTATCTCCATTCAAAACCATGCCATTAATTTTTGAATTTGAGATCGGTGGAAATTCAGCTAAAATAAAACGTTTTGAAAAACAAAATTCTTAAAAAAAATTGTAAGTTGCTAAGCAGTTACAGTTTAATGAATCAAATTGACTGTATCCTTTTTATTATTATTTTCAAGACTTAAGCGCTCTAATTTTCAGGACACAGATATTCTAAAATGAATTATAGTAGGAAAAATATTTTGGGAAGAATTGACCTTTTTGAAAAAAATATAGGTATATTACATTTGTTGCAATTAACGTTTTCAAAAAATTTCAATGTGGTTTTACAAAGAATGTTTTGAATTGCTTTATTATGTAGTAGGAATGAGATCGGTTATAAATTGATTTTAAAATATTATTTTCCTTACATGCGCTTTTGTTAAATTACTAATATTGAACTAAGTTTTATAGTTGTTATATACATACATACACATGAAAGGATTCGGTCCAAGTTTCGAAGGAATTATCATTCTTGTTGATTTTGTCCAATGTTTTTCTCAATAACTTCCGGTTTTCACACAGGAAAGTCTTTCTATTTAAATTTTCTATTGAAAAAGCAGCGGCACGTCAATTCACTCACAGTTCCTCTTCCGTACACACTTCGAATGCCTCAAACTGATTAACTTGCAAACTTCGAGCTGCATTGAGTTCTCCTGGATTCTGTTCACCAGCAATGAGTAGGTAGATTTTACTTTAGAAAGTAAAAGTCACGTTGTTTTCATTTCAATTAGTGCTATAAGAAAGAACACATGCAGCATTGATAATGTTTTATGGGATCGTATTCATTTTTAAAGCTAGCTAAGTTTTAACTCTGTCTGGGTTTTATGGTACCTAACCTTCTCAACAAGAAACGTAACGCACCCAAACACCACCACCTTTTCTTCTAATTTCTTTTTTTTTAACATTTTATTTCACTCCATTTAAGATTTTGTGTTTTTACAACCCAGGAACCGCAAGTAAATAAAAATGTCGGAGATGAATTTAGTGCTCTTGAAGAACAAATATTTACTAAAATCTTTTTAAAGTTCGCGTATTGTAGACCGACTATCTTCAAAGATAACTTGTTTTGTATATTTGAAAAGCCTACATGTGTCCGTTGTGGCACATTATTTTGTATTCTCTCTTGTAATAAAAACGATAATTTAGATTGTTGTTGCAAAGATATATTAAAAAAAAAATAAAGATAATAAGATATATGTAGTGTAGGTATTCAGTACTGTATGTATACTTTCTTGTAAAAACTGGAAAATAAAACTTAATATTTTTGCGAGCTTGATTATAAACTTTCGCACGTGCCTATTTTCTTCTTTTTTGATTCACGCATACTATTTTTGAAAACTTTATCTGGTTCTTAAAATAAGTGTCGTTCTGAATTATAATAATTAATTAATCCAAATTTTACTATGGTATAAAATAGTTATGGCTTTAATTTATATTGATTGCGAACTGCTCTATGCTTTATCTAAACAAGTGGATCCACTAAAAGTGAGTTTGTATTATTTTAGAACTAAATGAATGAATAAACGAACTTTGTATACTAATAGAATTGCCCATAATAAATAAGACGTATCGCCATTTAGTGTGTAAGCAGTATCATCGAGGATTTATCTTTATATGAGCTCCAACAATGAATATAAGAAAATACGTAGATATTTTGAATGCCATCATATTTAAAAATAAATAACTACATATTCTCATTATTCAGCTGCGAAAGTACTGCATGTCATTTTGAATAAATGCTTAAATCAAACGCCAACGACATTCAATAGATTCAAAATGAAGAAATTATTTGAAAATTAACAATAACAATAATTTTTAGTACCCAAAATAAAAATTTATTTCCCTGGCAATTCCAAAATAACAACTGTTATGAGTTATTACTCAGTATTTTGATGGCATGGCAGAAAAATGTTACTTATATTTGAAAATTTTAATATAGTTTTAATTCTGGGTTTATCAATTGTATCTGATGTGTAATTTCTTTGTAAATTTGTATTTATATTATAGTATTATCTTATTTAAGTGCTCATATGTCTGATCGCTATCATCGAACTAGATTTTCTTCCGATGTGATGTTCTTGAAGCTTTGTCTAATTGTAAAGTTGATGACGGTTCATATGATAAAATATCAGGAGTCACGAGTGAAACAAGGCATTTAATCTACGCGTGCATCTAACTAATGATAATATTCGATGATTTGACTCGTATTATCGTCATCACATTATGTATGTATTTTTCTTTTAGTACGTATAAATAATTCACGATGCTAACGCGTGATGGAACGTACAAATCTTAAGATAAGTATTATGCGGTTATAACTTTTCTTAATTTTTTATCGTAGGTTTCCCTAAATATCTCTCATACTCAAAAGTGATATTAGCGGCTCAAGGTAAAAGTTTTTTCCAAAAGGATATTGTGCGAAGTTTAAATGTATATCGTTATTAATGTAAATAGAAGTGAAATATGTATGTAAGTCTATTACGTAAAAAAATATATATTCGATGACGTTGATTGCTTCGTTTTTGTTTTAAGTGGGAGAGTCCCCGAATCATCAAAATCACTAACAAAATTTATTATACTACTATTATAGCTGGAGGATTAGAAAATATCCAAGTTAGAAACAGATAATATGAAAGGAGTTTGATATACATACGTACTTACACTGCCAGCATTATTAATTTGGCGGGAAATTTCAGTAATCGAATTTTATAAGATAGGGAAGCGATAAATTTTACGACCTTGTCACGTTGCAGACTTTCGCAGAGTTTTATATATAACATATGTCACGGCACATGGACAGTTTGCTATGCATATCACTTCAAAAATTGCCAAGTCATTCGAATTAAAATTGTAATTATCAAAACCTCTCATGAAAGTAGAAATAAATTTTAGTAAAGTTCGCTTTAAATATATTTGTAAGTATAATGTGTGTGTATATGAAAAGAAAGTATGTATACTTATTGTACTTACTAATTTCTTTGCTTTTATTCAAACTATAAAATAACTCTCATTTTCATGTTCGAATTTTGTAATACAATCGACAATAATAAGAAAAGGGAAATTTAAGTAATAAGTAAAATAGCTTTGGATTAGTACATAGAATTCGATATCTTTTGTCGCAGTTACTAGTATGCGCCAAAAATAATTACGTATTTGATATTGTGGTCTTCATTTAATTATTGTTCTGCACATAATTTCTACTTTTTTGTAATGAAAAGTCCAACTGAATATTTTCTTATTTGGTTTCCTGCATTTAATTACTATATTATATTATGTAATGTACCCTTTAACTTCAGTTTATTAAGTAACGTACAAATTATTTTAAGTGAAAGTCGGTACATTATTTACATAACCTCTTATATGCTGGAGAGTAATTGATTATTATTGATCATAATTAATATTGGGTTAGAGTGATTTCTTAACAGAAATTTAAAACGTAAATTCAATTTTCAATTTTTATTCATTAATTAAAGATTGAAATCATTTGTATAATAATAGCATTAACTAAATTTAGTGCTAGAAGTACTTTCCTCATTCATCTATGATATTTAAAACGTAAAGTAAAACAAATAAAATGTGTTATAGCTATAATTTCCTTCTTGCCAAACATAAAATGGCTAGATTTACATACTTCTATTTGACTTCACAAATAGATTAATAAGATAAATTACGTCATTACGTGTATTAAATTTAACACTGTGTAGAGTATTTTTTGATTTTTAATAGGATTATAGAATATTCCAGGGCTGGTGGACCATCTGACCAAAAATAACGTAAACGGTATTCCCAATGAAGTACATAGCTGCAGCTATATAAAACACAATTTGCCATTGGGATCGGTTTTCCTAAAATACCAAATAAATTAATTAGTCCTTATTTTTATATTAAGTACTATTTTAACTTACCTCGTTGCTCACAATTAATCCTATAATTATGGGTACAATAATGGAAATAAAGTTGGCCACAGTATTAGCAATTCCCATTAAGACACCAGCATAATTCGGCGACAGGTCGATGTGATTAAGAACACTGCCAATTGTACTGGCTGATCCCAAGGAAATGGCAAAAATAAGAAAACTTAGGGCCAATGGCAAGTCTTCGGGCGATGCAAGGGCTAATCCAATCAAAGCGAAAGCTGGGCCCCACTGTGAGATGCTATTAAATGATTTTCTTATTAGTGTAAGAGATATGCTGGGCTTCTTCATTAGTATTTCTGCCATAAATAGAAAAACGTATCCCAAAATCCACATGACAAGGTACGGCAGAGCTGAGTATAAGGCGTTACTTTTTATGTCCAACTTGAGAATGCTGTGGACAAAGGTTGGGGTCTCCGTTAATAGAGTTTGAAATCCCCAAGAATGAGAAATTCTTGCGACAATTAGAGCTATAAATGGCACTGATGTAAGGATGTGCTTCCATGGGATGACTCCTGGCTCTTGAGTTTTGCAGTCCTTCAACGATGCTTCAATATAAATATGTTCGATTTTTGAGATTGATTTGTAGTCATTCGGCGAATTGGCACCGTAGAAATACCAAAGGACGCACCATAAAAGTCCAAGTACGCCTGGAATATAAAATATGCCTGGCCAACCAATAGTTGAAGCAGCAAGTAGTCCACTAAATAAAAAAGCCAGCACTGTTCCGATTTCGACTCCAGAGTAGGTGATTGCACCGAGGAGGTTGCGTTCGGTCACAGGGCACCAGTGCGCCAAGTGATTGTGAAATAAAGGGAAAATTCCTCCTGAGAAAAATCCTTCAAGCACTCTTATGGCACAAAACGCCCCCCATCCACCGTGTGTAACACAAACGGGCGTGAGAATTGTAAGTGCTGATGGAATTGCAATTGTTATAAGCAACATTAATTTCGTTCCATAGCGATGGCTCAGATGTCCTGACGGAAGTTGTGTTAAAATATAACCCCAATAAAAGCTACTAAGAATGTACGATTTTAAACTCTCATCCCAGTCGAAGATCTGAAAGACATAATAGTTATTATATAGTATACATATAGCATTCAATTAACATAACTAAATTAACAAAGTTTCAAAATATATAAATATAGGTACATTACATATAATACATACATATATGTATGTATATTTTCGTAAAGTATTTATTATAAAGTTCAACCAATCAAAATCGAAGTACCTAAATTTGCTATCAAAACTACCCGAGAAGTTTTTGAGCGATACTGTTTTAAAAATGTTTTAAGAGTAAAATAATGTATATAAAAATTCTGCAAACGCATTAGAACAACAATAGCGTAATAATACAAATAATACCTACCTCGAAATCTGGGTTGACCGGATTGGTCATTGCAACGATAGCCACGGAAAGATTCACTCTTGTCCAATAGGCAATCAAGCCACAAAGAAATAGGAGTAAGGTCTGCAAATGTCGAATTCCGAAAAGTGGACCTATGATAGAATTATTTATTTCACTTATTTATTAGTTCTTTAATGAAATCTTTCATTTTATTTGTATTTTCAATTAAAGATTTAATGTATGTAAAAGACTCGCTTTTCGTCTAAAGAATCGTTTTCGCAATCGATATTCGATCAGATCGTTGTGATTAATGAACTGCCTTGTTTTAACTCTCCATTCTGTGAAGGGTTACTGCATGTTCTTATAGTGCAATTTTGTATGTTGAGAAAATCATAAACGAACAAAATTATCAGTTTACTTACATATGTATGAGATCTTTGATTTTTAAATAATAAAAAAACATTTAAGAATTAATTTGATATTAGAACAAAAGCATTCTAATAGCTCAAATTTGGTTATAAATTTAACATTTGTCTTACAATAAGCATCAAACAATTGGAAATTTTGTTGTTTCTATTTAAACACGATAATAAAGACAAAAATTGATAAGCTATCTAGAAAATGTTTCTTATTAAAAATTGCACTATGTACATTTGTGACGTCAATAAAATTATTGATATTAAAGTAAGAAATATGCCCTTGACTTAATTTGATAAAAGTCCATTGGTATCAAGAAAAGATTCTATCTGTAAGGTTAAGCTAAATCACAACTCGAAACACAAATTAAAAAGATATTATTTCGGTAACTTCTAATCATCTGAAAATATGCAATATGACACCTTTTCCACAAAAACTAATAGCACCGTCTGTTTTACAAAAGGTCATTTCGAATTGAATTCACTTTTTTTTTAATAAACTCTCAGTTCCGTATTTTTTAATTTAGTCCTTGTAGGGCGTCGAAAAGCGAACAGTTAAATGGCATCTTATATGCCCTTGACTGAATTTGATAATAAAAGTCTATTTTATCAAGAGAAGATACATATTTTAATAAACACATATGTAGGTATGTACTATCTGTGAGGTTATACTAAATCAAATCAATATAACAAAAAACACCAATTAATAAATATTGTTTCGGTATGAAATCTATCACCTTTTTCACTACAACTAGATACACCGTTTTCATTGCAAAAGGTCATTTCAAATTTATTGAACTATTCTTTGTTCTTTAGCAATTTTAATTTGTGTTATATTTTATTGAATAAGGTGGACCAAAAGCTAACAGTTGAATTGCATTTACCTTACTGAACATTTCATAGTAAAATATTTTAGCAATCGAATCTAATCTGCACTTTCTGATAAACTTATGATTTATAGATCTAGTTTAATTAATTAATTAGACTACCATAAAATGATACTCCAAGTATTTAAAGAGTATTAGAAGTTGAAAGAAAACATGGACTTATTGAAAATCATTAAAAGCTTGTAAGAGCGCATTTGATTAAGAATAGGAAGTTTAAAGTATTAGTATTAAAAGTTTGATTGGTTTGACATATAAATTCATGATACATTAATAAAATATGTATAAATTTGTTGTTTAGTTTATCGTTTTTGGAAAAAGGAGAAAATACTTTAAAACTTCTATAATGCATTTTGTTTTTGGTTGGGAATTGAATTAAAAACGTGAAGATTTGATAGCCAATTGTGATGTCTGGTTTAATTATCAGTTTCATCACATGATTTTTTAATGCAAAACATGAATATAAAATCTTATATCTAATTAAAAATAAAATATATAAATACTGTTTGAAAATACATATTCGGTAAATTTTCAACACTAACATGAAGTGCTCTGCGGGTTTCTTTCCTTCGGACCTGATTCATTCCACCATTGTTTTTCAGCTTTACCAAAAATCAAGTACGTCAGATTCGCAAAGCCATGAAGTGTTGCAGTAATGAAAAATACAATTTGCCATTCCGACTGATTTTTCTGGAAAACATATTGATCAAAATCTTGTTCTAATAAAAATAGATATTTCTTACTGGATGGGTAACAATTGCTCCAATCACAATTGGTGCAACAATACCGATTAAGTCCATAATCGTGTTCAAAATTCCCATCAAGACTCCAGCGTGGTTTGGAGCCAAATCAATGTGATTCAATCCACTGCCCAAAGTCCCAGCCGAGGAGCATGCCACGGAGACGGTGAGTAGCGCCACAGCCCAAGGAGCACTATCCGCTTTTATGAAGGCCAGCCCCGTGATCATGAGTGCCGCGCCCCATTCAGCTAGAGTGCTAAACGACTTTCTTATAACGATTAAAGACACTCGGTGCCTATGCGCTAGCAGATCTGCTATAAAAAGGAACAGAAAGCCCACGAAGAAGGTGACTATGAACGGAAGAGACGTGAAGATCGCACTATTTTTCATATTTAGCTGCAAAACGCTGTACACATAAGACGGCATTTGATTAAGTAGCAAGTTCACCGACCAGGCCGTAGAAACCCTCACGAAAATTAGGGCTAAGAAAGGAGAAGATGTAAAAATTGCCTTCCAAGGTGTTGGTAATTTATGAGCATCTTCCGATTCCTCCATTGATTTAATGTAATTCTTTTCGCCCTCAGAAATAGACTTGCAGTCTTCTGGTGAGTTCATTCCATAAAAGAACCACCCTACTGACCAAATCAAGCCAATGCTTCCTGGGACGTAGAATATTCCTGGCCATCCTAAAGGAGAGGCTGCCAGCAGTCCGCTTAGAAGAAATGCAAGAATAATGCCACACGTAAGTCCAGAGTAGGTCACGGTCCCCAGGCGGTTTCGTTCCCTGACCGGAGACCACTTCGTAAGATGTATGTGGAAAAGAGGAAGGAGTCCTGAAGAACTGAATCCCTGAATCGCTCGTAGGGCGCAAAAGGCTTTCCACCCTCCGAACACCACGCAAGGTGGAGTCAGAAGAGTTAGAAACGACGGCACTGCCACGGAGAACAGCAAAATAAAGCGGGTGCCGTACCGTTTGCCAAAATGTCCGGCGAAAATTTGGGTCAGGATATTTCCCACTGAAAAACTACTATAAATATAAGATTTTTCTCCTTCAGTCCAATCAAATGTCTGTAAATAAGAAGGGAAAAAGTATACATATTATATTTAATTATTTCACACCAATTTCTCTATAGATATTTTCTATGAAGTCTATATTTATGAAAATGATAAAAACAACCATTTCAAATGTAGGTAAATCAATGATTAAAATTTGGCGCATTACAAATGTATGTTTTATTTCAAAAAGATTTAAATTACGTAAACACTTTTCGTCATACAAATAATATTTCCACGTACTTCTTTACTATTTGTATTTGAAAACTCATTTTTGTTATTTGGCGCAAACTTTCAATCGACTCGCTATTGGATAGGAAAAGCTTAGAGAATTTTAAGTTTTCATTAAAAAGCACGCAATTATGTTATACGAGAATTAATACTTTGTAATTATTGAACCACAACTGAAAAAATTGAATTGCCTACACATAGGCAAAAATGTATGTGGAAAGGGTTGGGGTTAACTAAAATAATAAGTATATGTAGGTATATTTAGCAAAAAAAAAAAATTAAATAGGAAAACATACTGAACATTGAAAATAATTAACTACTTTTAAAACGTATTTAAATGAAATAGAAATAAAAAACGATTTATTTGTATAAATACCTCAAAATTCGAGTCGTTATTATTTGTCATTGCAACAAGAGCCATAGAAACGCTAATCCGTGCCCAAAAACTCACTGAGCCAGCCAAAAATAAAAGCAGTATTTGGACATGACGCATGCCAAATTTCGGACCTACAACCAACAAATAAAAAAGAATATCGAATAATTGAAGAATTGTTATTAATTGTCTTATAGCCATTAAAATTAATTTATAATAGTAAATGTTATTACAACATTCATCTAATAAAATTATAATTTTAAACAGAAAAACAAAACAAAAATCTTAATGAAATAAATATTATTTAGGGCTTTTATTAGTGTAAATATTTTATTTTAAAATTAAAAGTTTTTCTTTTAAATTCCAAACTCAAAAGCTTTGTTATTTTAACGTATTTTTATGTTTCTTTTTACATAGATATTATCACAGTAGTAGTAGCTTGTACCTACTCATTTCCATCATCAACATGTGATTATGAAAAATGGTTTGATTGAATTCAGTATTCCAAATTAATTTTCAGCGAATATGTTTAATCAGTACCTACATAGTTTTGATTTTTCAGTACGTAGTTTTTATTTTTAGCGAAGTATTAGGTTTTACATATTTATGAGTTTAACGTGAATACAAAATCCCTTTATTGAAATTAAGTTGTATTATATTGTAGGTGAATAAATTAAAATTTATATAACAATCTTAAAAAAACGTTATTCACAATTTTTTTCTCACTTATCAAAAACTATATTGTGTTGTGTTTTATTTTGAAAAACCAGCTCACTCGAACACGTACCAGTATTATTTTCGACATTTTGCTCACACTGTTTCTCTTTACATTCATTCATAATTTCGATTTTAAGTGTTGTACTTAGCACCAGCAGAAATATTATAAACAGAATTATTTTACGTTTTCGGTACTTATATATACAATTCAATTTTCACAATGACTAGCGTCGTCTGAGGCTTCTTAAGTCCGAGCAAAACAACTGTTCCCCTGCGGAGTATAAGCTGCATCAATCACTTCTGATACAATTTTATGATTTTACGATACTGCCTTAAAACAACAGATGCTCAGTACGATAAAAGCTTTCTTAGCGTAAGTTAAATAATTTTATCAGCCGCTCTTGAAATAAGCAAGCAAAATGGATTTAACTCACTTGAAAAACGTCTAATAGATTTTACTTCTTTAACTTATAAATTCTGTAGAGTGAGATAAAATCGAAGAACTTGAATTATAAGAGAGCGTGGATTTTTGTTTAATACTAAGATATTCTGCTATATGTATGTCTTTTTCAATAAAAATTGTATTTCCAAAGATATATTATTAAGTATTTGTTATATGTCGAAAGATACACCCACAACTTTGAAATCAGTTTTGGGAAATTTGGGATTAAAAATTTGTGAATTGGCGTTGATTGCAACGTAATAACTAATAAAGCATTGTCCTTGCGGTTTTAGAGATTAAGCGAAATAATGCGCAGTTGAAACTATCAAACAATTTGCGCTCTACAAATAATTTATTTGATATGCTGAAGTGACATAGTTCCGTTTAAACCACTTGAAGTTGGCACTTGCGGTATGGAAAAAACTTAATCTAACATTAAGTAAGATTGGCAACTACTGGAAAGGCGATAAAGCATCGGTGATTTTTTTGGATTCTGTGTAATATATTAGGTTCCAATTAATTTATCTTTAAAAAAAAATGAAAAAGCTTAATTTCAACGAGTCTCTCTATGGATGGATACCCTTAATGTTGGCAAATATGTAACGATCTTTTTCGGCTATTCTTCTAAAATGGTAAAATGCGTACCAAATAAAGGCAGATTATAATTTTATAATTCAGTGAAAATTTGTTAAAATGTATGTAAATAACAAATGCAAAGGACGGCCGCTAATTATTGACAAAGAATGGTCACTTCTTCTATTATTAATTTTATGTGGTACCTACTAATTATAACCTTAAATTAAGGTATAAACTATTTTTCCATTTAAATACTAATAATCTTCATTTTGAACTCCTACGTATAGTATTCATTAATTTGGCATTTTGGAGACTTTTACAAACACAAAATTGATTATTATGTTTTAATGATATATATTCAGTAAATTGAATATTCAAAATGAGTATTTTATGGCACTACAATCGATGTTCTCTTAATAAATACGGGTGGCTGTTGAGGTTTTTCCATCGGATCAACATTATCCCACGGTTGCCTTTCCATTCGACCAAAAATTAAATAAACTAAATTTCCGATGAAGTAACTTCCTGCAGCAATGAAGAATACATATTGCCATTGAGATTGATTCGTCTGTAAAATATAAAAACAATTTTACTTTTATTCATAAAGTGAGCGCCAAATACGAACCTCATCGGTGACAATTTGCCCAATCAATAAAGGCACTATAATTGAGATTACATTTGAAATGGAGTTCGCGATGCCCATCAAAATGCCGGCATGGTTTGGTGATAAATCAATGTGGTTTAAGCTGCTTCCCAAAATTGCGGCTGATTTCAGTGTAACGGCTACAGTTAGTAAAGTAACCGCCAAAGGAAGATTTCTTGAAGTGACGAAAGCAAATCCTATGAGCGCGAGAGCAGGACCCCATTCCGCGATCGTGTTCAAGGATTTTCGAAGCACCGTCAGAGACACCAATTTTTTCCGGGTTAGAACGTCTGCCAGGAACAGAAAAACGAAGCTGAATCCGAACGTCACCGTGAACGGTAGGGCCGTGAAAAAGGCGTTGCTGTTCATATCCATTTTTAAGACGCTGTTCATGTAAGTGGGGATCTCTGTTAAGATGGTTGATGCTCCCCATGCATTCGACATCCTTGTGAATATCAGCCCAATAAACGGCGCTGATGTGATGATGCTTGTCCATGGTATCGGAATTTTCGAGGATTGGGTGGAGCATTCAGAAAGCGATTCGATGTACTTCCTCTCGGCCTCGCTTATTGACCTTGCGTCCGCGGGGCTATTCGCTCCGAAGATTAACCAGCAAATGGACCACAAAACGCCGAAGATGCCGGGCACGTAAAAGATGCCAGGCCATCCTAAGCTGGTAGATGTTATCAGGCCGCTGAGGAGGAAGGCCAGGATTGTCCCCAGCGGGACCCCCGAATAAGCGAATCCCCCCAAGCGATTGCGTTCTTCCAGTGGGGTCCATCTGGACAAATGAACGTGCATCAGCGGAAAAACCGCTCCGCCAAGGAGTCCCTGCAGCATCCTTATTATACAAAACATTTTCCATCCTCCGTAGCTGACGCCAATTGGTGTCAGGATGCTCAAAATTGAGGGGATTAAAATCGAAAAAAGTAGTATAATTTTTGTACCAAATTTCTGGCCAAAATGTCCTGCTGGTAATTGCGTAATTACATATCCCCAAAAAAACGTACTGAGGATAAAAGACTTCTCCTGCTCATTCCAATTAAATATCTGCAAGATAAAAAAGGAATGTTGACTTAATAAAGTTTGCCAGTTTTTAATATGAAGAAAGAGTAAGCAATATGAAGAAGACTAATGAAAGATTAAATCGGTTTTTCTAAGATTAACTTCCTATCTTTATCCCTTTTATATAGCCACATAAAAAAATAATACCGCGAATGGGTTTATCTCCTGAAATTTTTTAAAATTACTCAGAAAAAAATTGCGGCTATTTTTCAATCTAAATTTTAAATTGTTTTTAACTAGAAGCGTTTTTTTCTTTATTAGGTACCACTTCATTAGATTGCGTCTAGACAACCTGTTTGCTATATAATTACAATTTTTATGATTACAATTTTCAAAAAATAAAAATTTCAACACTAAGTATAGTCCTACCTGAAATCCTGCAGTGTTTGAATCTTCATTAGTCATGGCAACAATGGCCACCGACACATTTATCCTCGTCCAGTACGACATAACACTACAAAGAAATAATAATAAACTTTGTCCATGGCGTAAACCAATTCCAGGACCTGAAAATATGGAAATTATAGATATTTTTAAAACGGTATCTTATCTGAATACTCATACACAAAATTATTTTATTATCAAAATAAGTTATAATTTAGAATACTAAGTGTAAATAATCATTTTGTATGATAAACAAGCACTGAAAATTATATTAACAAAATATTAGAATATTATTATTTTATATTAGGTATACAAATTATATCTTCCATTTGGACCTATTTATAGAGGGTTAATTCAAAATTATTATTATCAACTCGTGTTTCAAAATAACTAATCAAACATTATCGTGTCCTTAACAATGAACGTAAATTTTTTATCTATTTAATTGTGCAATGCATTACCAGCTAATATTTTCACTATGTTGGTGTCATTATATAAATGTATGAGTGAAATAATCTAATCAGAGACTTCCGCTACTAATAGTTACTTATTTTAAGAACTCCTTAATCCACTTTCAAAATTTTGTCTTATCTAAATTGCGGCAACAATTTACGGACAGATCTGAATTACATGACGTGCAAATATTGAAAGAGTACATAAATACTAATTTATGTAGTCACTATAGTAATCAAATTAAGCCATTAATACAGTAGATAGTTGAATCAAACACTATTATTATACGAAAGACAAAAATGGATTAAATTACGATTAAGTCAAAAACGTTTTGAAATGTGTAATAAAATAATTAAAGTTACTTATCGGCTATTGCTTCTAAGATAATAAGGCTTTAATTAAAATGCTCTCTTTGTGATTTACCCACAGCCCAGTAGATGATTTATGACGTTTGCAGAGAGCTCTTTTATTATGATAATTCAGTTGTGTTTATTTATTTTTATTTGTTTTATTTAGCTTTTCAAAATATAATTTGATTTAATTATACTTTAAAAAGATTTGGGTTTTTATATACACTTAAATAATATTATTAAAGACTTTATTTAAGGCTATAATAGTATATGGTTGGTTGAATGAATTATTAAGTGTTACAATTTAAAAAAAATTTCACACTTTCAAATTAATGTTCAACAAAGCTTTAATCCCTTTTTTCAATACGGAATGAAAAGTCACGGTTGGTTGTGATAAATAAAAGCTAATCTAGGCAGAGAAGAAACTTTCAAGAATTTAAGACCTAAAGTTCATAAATGAAAAATATAGCAATTAACATCTCAAATATACACAACGAGGTCAGTTTGTAACTCGATTAGTTCTGCACAAGTTTGCCTTATTTATAATTTCTGTTCTTAGGATAAAAATTTTTCTGTCCATGATCAGTATTCATTAATTTATTAGAAAATGTTTTAAGGCCACTCAAATTTAATTTTATTTTGTTCGAAATTATATTCCCCTCGTATAATACCGTGATAATTCAAATTTTAACTTAAACGAATTTTTTTTATTAAAGCCTTAAACATTAAACACACGACACTTCACCTTTGAGTTGTGTTGATAGATCACTGAGTATAGCTGTCATATTTTACAAGCAAGTATAATTAATTAATCCTTGGAAAATTGACTTCTAATAACTATAAAATTTTGCACAATTACTTTCGTGCGTTTCCCATTGACTATTTTTTACTTTTGTGTATTAACCCATTGACTCTATAACTTGAATGAGTTAAAATGGAGAAAAAATCGAGCTTAAATTACAAACGAACCAAATTATTTCAATTATAATTTCGACTGCTTGATAACATTTTAAATTTATAGTATTTTATCAACATCTTAAAATTGGGAATTCTTGCGGCCAGAAGGAAGAAAATATTGCTACCTTTGTCTTAAAACAATAAAATGTCAACAATTTTACGATTTAATTACCCTAACTACACATGAATGATAACAATCTGAAATAAATGCAAACTTTGAAGTGTTAGATATCAAATATTTTGATATTAAACTAACAATTTTAATTAGGTACCAATGTGGTTTTAACTAGTTGGAGGAGTAATTTGAAATTTTCAAAACAAATACAAATAAAGTTGGATATTTGATTTACAATGCAAAACGTCTTAAAATAATCTGTATTCTGTATAACATAACACCTCCTGCAGTTCAAAAATACGTCACATAAATTTCTTGAGAGAGCAGTTCTTTGATGAATGAATGAGTACGTTTTCATTACACTGGCTAACAAATTTTGGTGCCGAATACCTAAATTCATTTTAAAATGCATTTTATAAAAACTACCCAATTTTTTTCGTATATTAGCAACGGATAACATATTGATAGATTTCTTTTATGCGCTAAAAAAAATTAAATTCCATTTTGAAATTCTAATTTATTCACTACAATACTTTAAACGCCTATAACAGCTAATAAGATGGGAAACTTAATTTTAAAACATTCATATTTTGTAATTGTTACTTTTCTTAAGAACGAAATAAATTGAAAATTTTCAAAATTTTCTAAGCTGTTATTGAAATAATGATGTACGTATATTACCTTCATATACGTATACTTTCCTACTACTTTACCCTACTAATATCTTACGCGAAGATGCGAAAAATAATGGGAAGGAAGAGTCATATTTAGCTCCTACCTGGTGTTAACAAAAGATTTGTCTGTCATTAGAGAAAATTTTTGTATTTGTGAAGGGTGAAAACTTGAGCCTTATTTAAAAAGTGGCCAAGAACATGTCGGAACAGGCTTGTGTAGAGTTCCGTAGAATGACTACAAACATAAAATACTAATAATACAATGTTAAATAAAATAACAATGTATATATATATGTACATACATATTTGCATATACACATACAAGCGCGCGCAGCTTTTCCCGACCAGTTCTTTGAATCCAAATAGCATAACTTTGTCAGCTACATCTCGTAAACTATTTGACTCAAGAAGGTCGTGTTATTTTTAAAATTAATTTCAGTATATGTGCTGGCATTCCAGATTTTGCGTTCAGGGTGATACCTTGACCTACAGTCTACACAAACCTAATTAAAATATGGCCACTTTCGAGTCGAATAGTTCAAAAACGGAAAATAATTTTGAAAAACGGTTTAAGAAACTTGTTTTCTTACTGATTTTAAATTCCTTTTTCAACGATACTTCACTTGGTGGGGTTTTTCAAACCCATTTTGCATGTTATAGGGAAGGTAGCCTTAAATTTGATTTCCAAAAATCTTAATATATGTATATCGTTATAGCAAATATAATTGTCTCTGTATACGTGTACCAAATTTCAGTGCCATAGGCTCAATAGTCCCTGAATAAAATATCTGTGAACTACGGACGTATGGACGTGACGAAACTACATAAAGAGTTTCTTGTTTTGCTGTGGAAAACTTAAAACACCGCGGTTGTGATCTCCTAGAACGAGAGTATTTTAATTCATACTTCCCTACCCATTAAAAATAGTCTCTTAAACCCTTTCGGCCAAATGGGATTTAAATTTAAAAAAAAATTCATTCCGATTTTCCGTTACAGTTGCAGACTTGCGTCATGAATAATTTAACACGCTTCGTTAAGGAAGATATTTGGTAAATATCTGGCTGTAAAATGTATTAATTAAACCGGAAAACGATTTTAGATAATATAACGCCATAAAAAATATTGTGGTGACTGATTTTTGACTTCAGTCTAGAATCCTCTTTACATTAAACTATGTACAATAACATTAACATAAATCACTTTATACTACCGTGCTTTCTATTGTGACTCATAGCTATGATATTATAACATAAAAACAAAACAAAAGCAGCAAAAACATGATTCTCAATTTTTTTAAACTATTCAAATAAAGTGGGAATATGAAGAAAACTGAACCAACAAGAATTCTGAAAAACCGGTTGGGGATTATTGTTTTATAGAAAAAAAAAACATTATACTAACTTAGGCGGCTGAATTTTGGCTTATCAATCCTACTAAATATTTCATAACTGACAACGGTTTCAATTTGTACACCTTTGCACTAAAAAGCACTTTATTTTAATTACTAAGTCACAGTAGCTATTATTCACTTTATTGGATTTGGATTAAATTTTTAGAAGATACAAACATCATCTTCGAAATTCGTTCATGTAAATTCAAAACATAATTTTTTTGTAAATTTAAGACTCAAAAAACTTTATCCATAAAACGACCGTCTGAAAAGTTTCTGAATTAGTAAAAACTTTTGTCTTATAGTTAGTGACATCAGAAAGACGCGCAAATATTCCAGTTTTGCAAAAAAAAAAAAAACATGCTATATGTTCGACAGTTCGATTAGCAATTTAAATAAAACATGAGCGATATATAAACATCACGTGACGCTTCAATTTTTCGAACCAGTTCACAGACAGGGGAATTTTATTTTTTTTTAATTTATGTGAGAATTAATTACAAAACACGACTTGGCCCTATTGAACTGATAAGTTATTGTTAATTAAAAAATGTTCATGATCAAACCTTGTGGGGAAATTTGTTTATTCAATAGAAAAGCAGTTTGATTAGAAATTTATTATTTATTTTTTGATCTTTTTCGAAACTAGGTACAGGCTTTTAACCAACAAACGACGTCTTAATTTGAAAATTATTAAACATTTAGGGGGAAAGGTTTCTTTCCTTACAAATACACACGCACTCTCACAAATTAAGGGTAATACAATAAAACTTCAACAGAAAGGGGATTTTCGAGGATTTGCATCACAAAAAAAAAGTTGTCAATTTAGTTTAGATTAGACTCGATTTGATGATTTTATGTTTTTGTGAAAAGAAAGAATTGGAATACTTTTCGTTAAAAGATAAAGTGGTGCGTCGCCCCTAACTCCTAACGCCTCTTTCACAATCGAATCTTTTGAAAGAACATTTACGTAACATATGAATAAAATCACCGTTTGAGGAATTATATTACTATATTATTATTGGTTTGTTCTTTCATTTATTAGATCTACTTAAATTGATTTTAATCTTTGAATAAATAGATTTTTTCACTTCACATACTTCAGATTCACTTCCTTTTCTAAAAAAAATAACGCTGCTTTATATTATATACCGTATCAAAATAACAACTTTCTAAAATACAGAAAACAATTAAATAAAAAACATAAGATATCTCGTCAAAAGGAATATTTTTTTATTTTAAGGCAAAGTATTAAATTAATAACGTATGATGCGTAAACAGTAAACGAAACCTACCGAAATTTAAGAAAAATACAGATAGAAAGCGCGCGATCAGGAGCTACTTGCTGTAAAATCATAGCGGTATGCCCCATATGATCAATGATCAAAAGCTAGTCATGGAAACCAATTCGTTGTCGATGGCTGCAAGCTTTCACTCAAACAGAGAGAATTTTTCTTATGGGCAAACATAGCCAGCACATGTAATTTGTAACCGATCATAGTGCATTAAATGGATTCAATGTTAAATGGTTTTTATATTTGCTATACTTATGTATGTTAAATATAGCCGTAATTCTGAGTATAAAAGTATTTAACATATAAAATATTAGTCTTCAATTTTGGTATTGAGTACCAATGATTAAATGATGCATTTCACGGGACGTACGCTTAACAGAACTAAATTTAATATATCGAATGCTTTGAATTATTTGTTATATTTCCATTACAAATGCATATGTTATATACATATGCCTTTCAAAAAGCAGCTCATTTTCTACAATAAGATTGGTGTATAATTGTTTAAAAATGTTAAAATCTATAGTGCTGTGTACAAACTTCAGCAGTATGAATTATAGTCTTCTAGCCAATATTTCGTAGAATTATCGTTTATTTTTTAAATTCTATTAAATTTTAATCCAAAGATACTACATATGTATATTTATATAATCTTTTCTCGTTGCATATAATTTATTAGGTTATGCAGGTATATGTAGAACTATTAAGGATTATCACTTGACTTCTACAAAAATGCGACGTCTGTAAAAATTGTTTCAATTAAATATTCATACATAATGTATTTTGAAAAAACTTCCGTTCTAAACCAATTTTGCACTAATTTTGTTACACCTTGATCAAATTTTTAGGATGAGAAAAAAAAGGATTTAATATGAATGTTTCAACTATTCTGTGATTTTAATTTTACGATTAATTTTTCAGTAAAAGTTAAGAATAAAAAAATGTTACTTTCTATTACAACATAAACCTATGAATGCATTACACAATGAAAATTATGTGTTCTTTATTATAAGGTACATACGGAACAAATTGATTAAATCAGTCTAAGCATAATCATTTATATTTTCTTAAAATAAATCCAAGGAAAAAAATCATTATAGCTCGTTGTTTACAAAATTTCCAAAACAAATAAAAATAAAGACAAAACCTCATCGGGAAATCGCTTCCGACCAATTACTACATATAAACTAATTAAAGAAGCAATACAGAACTTAAAAGACTAAAGAGGTATAGAAAACTAGTTTAAAAACACTTAATGTTACCGAAAAATCCCCCCGTTTGAGTTCTACCTCCGCATCTACTTGCCTCTTTCTTTTTCTTTTCAAAAATTCGCTTTACTGGAATGGACGGGTCTACGTAATCGTTACGTTAAAATCTAAAATGCGAAAACACGTTATCTAGTATAAAAGAAACACGCTCGAATACTTTTGTGCAGTCTCAAATTCAAATTTCTATTGATCGGAGCATTTTAGCACGAGTGCAAAAATGCGTTTATTGTTACTAAGTTTCGCCGTTGTGGCGCTAGCGGCAGCAGCCTATGGAATTCCAGCCTACCTGGACTTTGAGGACGAAGGACCTCTCCTGTTGCGGGTGGAGCGGTCGCCGCGTAGGGGCGGATTCCAGGGTGGTGGTGGCCACTTCGGGGGCGGCTTCCCTGGAGGCTTCCGTCCAGGCGGCGGCGGTGGTGGCGGTGGCGGTGGAGGCGGTGGTGGCGGCGGTGGTGCCATTTCTGGATCTTCCGCTACGGCCTCAGCTTCGTCATTTTCTCAAGGTTTCGGAGGCGGGTCGGGTCAAGGAGCTGGCCAAGGAGCCGGCGGCGGAGGTCTCGACTACTACGGATAAATTGATCTTAATTTCATTAATAAGTATTGCGATGACCATGTAAATCATAAAAATAAATTAATTTATTAAAAACTATGAGTTGTAGTTTTTTACGTTCGTCCTTCCTCTTAAGAAGAATAGGAGTTGTAGACCACAGGATCCAGACTGCGGATAAGTTCGGTTTTTATGTCTTATGAGTTCAAGGCAGACCTTAGGGGGGATTTTTATGCAGTAAAATATTTGTGTTAAGACGATTGGAGTATTAAAAATATCCAATAGAAATAAATTTATACCAGAGTTTTAATTACTTCTGCTGCTGAACAATAAACAGAAAATTAATAAAAAACAACTACAAGAAAGCAAAATGCAGTATAGATGCCTACTGCAGAGGATAGATACTCGAGTGCTTTGTACTGATAAACGTAAAAAGTCGTTATCTGATTGTATTTTTCACAAAAGAGCCTCCTAAAAATACTAAACAACTTATCAGTCGTATCATTTCCGTCTTTGGTCCAGCACCCTCGTGATGGTATTCTCATTTTCCTAATATTAATATTTTTCAGTAAATTCCATAATAAAAGCAGACATAAAAACTTACTTAATTCACCATGACTACCCATGTAAAAAAGTCGTGCGGGGCGGGGCATCCTTTCATTAGCGACGTACATATGAGCGGTGGAGAATCATAGTAGCGTAAGTCAAAGATTAAAATCATATCTCTTATCATGTGAATTTTCATTCTATTCCGAACTATTAAAACTTGACTTACACAACTATGATTCTCAACAGCTCATATGCGCATTTGATTTAAAAAAAGAAAAGCACGATTATAAAAAACATTTTTTCCTTACTAACATCCCAACAAAAACAATGAACATATGAAAATCTCAAAGTTGCTGAATTTGTTTTGATGGCGATCAGTTTTCTAGACAACACGAGAGTTTTAAAAGTGGGAATCGGAGAGCGGAGGAGGGAGTACCTATATAGATACTATACAGGGTGAATCAGAAAGACCAAAGTATACCAATCGATGCAATGGATTCACCTTACATATGAAAACTGGAGCTTATACTATTTTTATAGCCTGTTAATAAATTATAAAGAATCCATCACATTGGATGGAATAACGGGCTATTCGACATCAAAATGTTAAAACTTGTCATTGCTCAATTTTTCAAAGACAATTGACTGAATTCATCTTCTGCATTTTATGTGATGGGATTTGAAATAAAACAAAGTTGTTGGACCCCCATAATCTCTCAATTTCTCCTTAATGGCTAATTTTGGTCTGAATGGTTTTTTCAATGAAAATATCAAAACTTTTTATTTTTTCTTTAAATTTAAATATACAACACAAAAACAAGTTTTTAGAATTTATTATTTAGAAATAGTTATTGTGTTACCTACCAAAATTGTTCAACTTTTGCAGATATTAGCGATATGTATTCTTAAAATAAATCAATGTCTGGTAGGGACGAGAACCAGTAGTATTTAAAATTTTGTATTGAAATTTATGGTAGATAGGTTGAATATTTTTCTTTTTCTAACCACCTTCGGCTAAAAAATTGTGGTTTTGACTGAAAAACGTTTTGATGTCCTTTGCATGGTAGACCGCTGTGCTTCTATTTAAAAGGAACTTACATATACAAATCCTACCCATGTTCGTGCCAACACGCTCGTGGACGGAATTTTACAATATAATATGTACATATCATTAAACCATATTAAAGTGATTTATTTGATGAGATAATAATTTAAGTATAAGTACAAATTTTTAAAACAAATAAATATGGTATTTGTTCATCTTATTTCAAAAGCCGAAATCAATTGAATGATTTTATCCAATTGAATTATGAACAAGTAGTTTCACAGTTCCCAAAAGAAAGCATAACTAGTTTCTGCCCGCCAAAATATAACCAGAAAAGGAAAGACATTTTGTCTGGATAATTTGCATGTTAAGGAAGTTTGCTAAACCTGTTTAATAGTCAAATAGAGCTAATAGAATTAACTATTTTTGGATTTACAAGAATTGAATAGAGATAACTTACCGAAAAGTTTACATGTACTCCCTGCAAGTCATGTAAGAATTGAGGCTTTAAGATGGTTAAGATGGGTTCTTGCCCGAGCACTTGTAATAAATTATCATGTTTATGGCTGAAAGATTTTGGTACACGGAGCCCGTGCCTCTGTAAGCTGTTGCTAAGTGGTGTGTCTTTTATGCTTTATGTGTTGACTGTAAATTTTTTGTGCAAATTTTTTGGCCTACAGCAGGGAGAACCAAAGCCGGAACCTCCACCGGTAGAAACGTCTGATCGGTCGTTGCAAAGAGTTAATTTTAGAACTTCCAAGATTTCGCGGGTGATATATAAAGGGAAGTGAAATAGGATTAGGATCAGTCTTTAAACGGTATTGCGAAAATTTTAATACGGACTCTAAGAATGAAGATCTCGGTGATAGTTTTGGTGGCTCTTAGCGTGCTAGCGCTTAGCATCGCAAGCCCAATTAATGTCCACGTAGAAGAGGAAACGAACAGCAGCATTTATCCTGTGGATGAAATTCAAGGGCACGAAAATGTATCCCCTAGGAAATCTCGCGCTTTGCTTAAGCTCGCCGCCCTAAAAGGCCTTGGACTTCTTGGAGTTGGAGCCCTTGGCGCTGGTGCCCTTGGAGCTGGAGCCCTTGGAGCTGGAGCCCTAGGCGCTGGAGTTCTGGGAGGCGGCGCCCTGGGACTTGGAGCTCGAGGATACGGTGGATACGGAGGACCCTACGGCGGATATGGGGGCGGATATCCCTACGGGGGAGGATACGGTCCCTATGGCGGCGGAGGCGGTGGATACGGAAACGGTCTGGGAGCTAGTTTCAGTCACTCCCGAGCCGAAGCCAGTTCAGTCGGATTCGGTGTTGGAAACGGAGGCGGATACGGCGGCGGCGGAGGATATTTCAGATAAGTGGATAATGTCTTCAAAACTGTGTTTTTGTAAATTATTTGAGACCCAACCAACCAAATAAAATTACCTTTTAATTAATTGTAGTTGTTACAAAATTTAAGTGCAGTTTTTGTGCATTCCACTGAACATACTTTTAGTAGGTAATACGATTTCTCCCTTTAATAGAATTATGAGTAATTTGTAATTTCTTTATAAGATTCTAAAAATAAACATAATATGATAACTGGATTTAAGAAAATTAAAAAAAAACAAGTTTTCTCTTTATAATCGTGATGTACCCATCTATTTTAGTAAAAGGGATTTCCAGGTGATACATCATTGTCATAAAAAAAATATCGAATTTTAAGTAGGAATAAGAGAAAATGGGATATTCCAAACATTTTAAAGAACGAAGTAAAAATAGTTCGAAGCTTCTCAGCAGTCAGAGCTAAACGATTAGACTAAATTATTTCATAATGACCTCTAGTAAAATTCTAAAATTTCAAAAGATTATTTTTAGGTTGTTCGCTAACTTTGGGAAAATACATTGGGATTTTGTATTCAGGCCAGAAAACCTATTTTTTTTCCTCTAAGTGGACTTTGGTTTGTTTATTTTTATGGATGCTAATATCAAAAACGACTGGTCCATTTTATAACATAAAACTTCCCAAAAATTCATAATGACAGATCCAATGTCGCCCCAAAAGTATTTCTGCTATTACATCGATCGAAAGGCCAGGAATGTCGACTACAAGAAGATCGAAATTATAGACCAATTATAACTGACTTTTTAGAGCCGGAATTGAACGAATTTAATTTAGAAGACTTGTGGTTTCAAAGGGCGGGGCCATATACCACGTAGACGTAGCTAATGAAACAATTGAAACAATCGACTTTTTTCCACTGAAAAACATTCCACCACCTCCCATGCAATTGGATTTGCCTTCCCCAATTTCCTCCTCAGAGTTTTTCGAAATCGTAAATAATATATTTTGAATAGACTACGCATGTATGAATATTTAAAACAAGAATGCATTTCTTTTGGCTTTTATTCACAAAGAAACATACGAAAACAATTGAAGTAACAACATCAAAAAGAGATAAGATACAAAACTAAATGTAATATTTTTGTAATATCATTTCTATTAAGAATATTTTAATGTTACAAAACTCACGCTCTTTAAAGATTTCAAAATGCACACTTAGCGGCAGAATAGAATGTATATTTCTGAACACACAATATTTGAATACAGTTTTATGTTTTTAGATTTGTCAAACTCATCTTGTGTATAAATATATTATGTATACGTTTTCTTGTTCTTTTACTTTTGTTTTGTGTAAATATACCTATAAGATTCATCATCATTTTTTTAGAATAGCAGAAAGAGTATATAAATGATTTAAGTAAGTTTACTTCACCATAAAACACAGGGAATTTATATTTATTATATTACTTTACTGTAACATCGACACTTAAAATAAGCAATGCGTATTTAAAGCAAGTTCAATTATTAAACATAAAACGAGTTTGAATTTATTTCTTGTGGGAGAATTTTGCTTGTAAAAGGCTTAGCCAGCATGAACGGACTGAAATAAAACAGAAAAAAGAAAATTTGTAGTACAAACATTTCAAAAACAAAATAATTATTTAAAGATAAATCTATGGAAGTAAACAAAATGTTTACAATATCAACTTCATTCAACTAAAAAATTGTTATCATATTTGTCATAAAAAGTCATTTTTGGGATCAAATTAGTTAATTTATTTTCCGGTTTCTTCGCAGTATTGTAAATGAAACCAAATGTTACAATTTAATTTGATAAATCTAATCTTCTAAAAGAATTTATCTAATGAAGGTGTGGAGACTTTTTTCGAAATTTACAGGCAAACGAAGCGATTTCTTAACCGACTCTTTTTTTATAAATTTTTTTACGTAAATAGTCACAATTTGCGTTAGAAAGACCCGATATTTTGTAAGAAATACGCACGACACGAAATATTAACTTTGCAAAACCTAAGTTCACTACGTTCAGAAATGATATCAAGGGCAATATTATTCAGAATTTGAAATTTTATGCGGTATTCTAACAAGAGAAAACTAGAGCACTATTTCGGAAAGAACGTAAAATATTAAAATTATATCCAAATATCCTAATTTTAATTTCAAAGCACATGCTTAAGGACTATCTTCAAAGTAATCTATATTAATTTTTTTGAAAAAAAGCAACTTGTCTTATAATCGATCAAATTTTTATATGAATTCAACTTCAACTACGTAAAAGCGAAATTATTTTTATTAAACGTGACGATTACAAGTCTGTGGCAAAATTGTTTTATTGGCGTTATGTCAAAAAAATAAGTAAATAACAGTAGTATTCGAACATTTACCATAATGTAATAGCAACTAATTGTTTTATATAATTGGAAAACTATCGTAACTTACATTTTTAGCTTCTAACTCTATTTGAATATATAATGAATGCACTAATGTTAATGTTTCCGTAGAAAAATCTAAACTACTGGAGCTATATGTTGAAAAAATAGAAAAGACTGTCCAGCATAGTCAATGAATATTTGTAGCTTACTTGTTCAATAGATTCAGCTTATATATACTTGGAATTGGGACCTACCCTTGAAATGTCCACGCCAGTGATTGACTTAACAAGCTCGGGTACTTTATTAACAATCTGCAAAACTTCTCCAGTAAGTTTAGCAGCTCCAACTTCTCCGGAGCCTGAAGATACCATAGTGATTTTCTTTGCTTGCGAAAGTGGTGCTGCTACCTCAGCGGCAACCTGTAAAAAAAGTAAATAAAAGTAATTATGTAAATAGTCGAATCCAATAATGTGTGTCTCAATTCACCTTTGGTAAAGTATCTAGAAGCATTTCAACCATAGCAGCCTCACGGTACTCCCTCCAGGCTTCAGCTTTTTTCGACATCTGTTCAGCTTCCGCCTTAGCTTTGGCTGCAATAGCAAACGCTTCAGCTTCCCCGCGAATTTTAATCTATATTTAAAAAGTTATAAATTAAAAATTTTAAATGTGTTATTCTAAACGTACAGATTCAGCTTCGGCTTCAGCTTCAAGAACCACTCGGAATTTATTGGCTTCAGCAATTTTTTCGAGACGGAATTTTTCTGCCTCCGCAGGGCGACGAACTGTTGCCTCTAATTCTTTTTCGCGACGGGCAATTTCTTGTTCCTGAACTGCGATTTCCTGTGTCCTTTCAACCACCTTAATCTGCATCTGTTCCTCCTTAATACGCTGCTTAGTTTTAGCAGCTTGCAATTCATAAGCCATCTCAGCTTCAGCCTTCTTAGTTTGAACCTCGACGTCGTACACCGCTTTCTTCAATTCAAAATCACGTTGTGCCTTAGCAATCTCAGTGTCGTTGAGGAATCTAGACGCCATGCGCTGCTCCTCGGCAATAGCCTCCTTAATCTGGGCATCTGCACGTGCCTCTGCCTCACCAATTCTAGCGTCGCGCTTCACTTCTGCGGTCCTAGCCATTCCTAAAGATTTCAGGTAACCCTAGAAAATCGAATTTCATATGAACTTTCCATGCTTTATTCTGAATTTTTACCATCAATTTTCACAAAAAGAAATTATAAAAAGAGACTGTTTTCTAATTTACCACCACTAGTATGAAATTATGCCTACTGCATGCGGCACAAATTGGTAAAAAGAAGTCCTACAAGCGAAAGTTTGCTTCTAATAACACATCACCTGGAAATTGTACGATCCTGAAGTTAAATTAAGTGCACACAAGAATTTAAGCAAATGAGACACACAGCAAAAGAACAACATGCTCAATCCTCTAATATTATAGCACCTTTGGGGTATTCTCGTTTAGAGTTTTCGAAACTGCGATTTTTTAATTTTTATTAAACATTTTAAAGTATTTCAACGCTTTGCACACGTCCTAAAATATGAAAAAGTATATGGCGGCCTACATTATAAATTCATATCACTACATTCGAGTCTGAAAATACTATGTACAACATATTTATATTTACGTATAATACTCGTATTTATTGCATTTATTTACAACATATTTTAAATGGGTGTAGGAGATATGATTGTATGTATCTTGATAAAACGATACAATTGTGTTTTAAGTGACACCACTCAGCACTGCCGGAAAAAATATGATTATTTACAAGAACACAGTGAAAGAAATGAAAAATCTGTTTATATTTTATTGTGCGATTTTTCAAGTTTATGTTTTTTTCTTCTCCAAAATAAGAGCGCCAGAATTTTGCATATTCAATAATATATAAAATTCAGAAATACTATTTTCTCTAACTTAGCCCAAAAATTGCAGTAACAATCGCAGACACAATGTTAAACAGAGTTTTCACTCTTTGAATATAGTATTAATATAAAAATGAAAAAAATTCAAAAAACCATCAAAATTATGCTGCTTACACTGACGCTAGAATAGAATTATCTCTTAACACATTACTTGTGTATATGTATGTAAGGAATTTTCTATTATGTATATCTAAATTTTTAAATTGTTTGCAATGCAAAGCTGTAATCAATCCATAATAAATGAAAAGCTTTCTTTATTCAAGCAATGAATTTTGTTTTGTATGTAAACCACATTCCAAACACTAAAAATACATGAGAACAACTATTTTGTGTAACTTTTCGAATACTTGATGTTATAATTTGCCTAATACTGAAAATAATACATAGCCCATAAATACGAACAGGAATTTGTGTCAAAACGGCCTCTTTCTAATAGCAATATTAATAAAAATCTATGTGTAATTAATACAGAAAAACCCCTCTTACTTTTATGACTCAACTCTATCAAAGCAAATACATAATATAAAAGAATTGTTTTCCTATAATTGCCAAAAATTGCCTAATACCTGTCTAGACCAGAATAACCCCTTAATAAAATAAAATGAGCTTTTAAAAGTGTTTTTGTTACAATTAAATACACACAAAGGGTGAGACCTAAATATTAGTTTGATAGACATTTCAGATGAGTTAATACTGTCTGAATGATTGTAGAAATAAGAAAATGCAACATCAATACTGAATCTAAATCTACAGAATCTGTGAATGTTGTATGGAATTATCATGTACATATAATAAGAATGTGTTAGTGTCCATGTATAAAAGTTATCCTTTTAGAATTTCAAAGAAAAGGTGAAATAAAACTATTGTGTGTATGTATTGTATAATGATTCTGTTCCCTATCCCAATTTGCTTAAGTGTTCTAGGAAGTGTATAAAAAATTAAAATAATGTTTAAAAAAGTTTCATCCCATATACATAAAACACAAAACGACTCATATTATCATAAGTAATTACATTTTCGTGGAAAATATATTCATATTTGTTATTTCATCTCTAAGAAATATGGTGAACAATTAGAAAATTTACCTTAACCACCATAAATTCTGGATAAGCTTTAAAACTAAATAAAGTTTTAATTTTTTTACGTTAAAATTTTAGACGAAAAGTAAAAAAAATACAAAACAGTTTTTGGGTTAAATAGTTTCCTTTCTACTCTATAATAAAATATCACAGACACCTTTGCTGTGTGGGATGAAAATTCTTTACTTTATTTATTTTTGTATAGACACAATAGGCACTATTAGTATAGCTTTCTCACTTTAGTATACGTAAAGCTAATTTTGTTTATTTGATTAATTACTGCACTCCACCCAAAAAGCTGAAAATCTTTGTGTTATTTGCGCCACTCTTGTATGTCTATCGTTAACACCGTGTTAAATTTGTACGCAAGTTATGTTCTACAATGCAAAATAAGATCTGATAGGCAATTTATTAGTCCAATGAGAAACAGTTCAACGGAACGGAAAATATAAATTTTGATAATACAATTTTGAATAAACGTACCTTGGAATCACCCTTTTTGTTTAAGGTAGCGAGAAAATTCAAAAGAAAACTTCAATACAAACTTCTACTTACAAAAAAATTAATTAATTCTATTTGGAATGAATATAAAAATGTAAATATATGTAAGTCTATAATAGTTAGCTATAATGGACAAAATAATTTTTATTTTATCGCTTACTTCAGTTGCATTGTGAAAATTTACCTCCTCGTCACGAATGTCTTTGATGGTGTACGAAACGACAGTAATGCCCATGTTAACCAAATCGGATGAAGCAACTTCGAAAACTTGTTTGCTGAATTTCTTGCGATCTTTGTAGATCTCTTCTACAGTCATGGAGCCCATAATGGCTCGCTGGTGACCTTCGAGCGTTACCAAAGCTATGTGCTGAATTTCACCCTGAGATTTTCCAAGAAATTGTTCACAAGCTGTTAGAAGCATATCTTCATTTTGCCCCTGAATTTTCACTTGTGCTATTCCAGTAACGGATATTGGAACGCCTTGGCTTGTATAAACACATGGACTCTCGACTTGGAGAGTCATTGTGTTTAAAGATATCCTGTTAATATTAAAGTTAAAATGAGTGAAGCTGGGAGAGAGCTGAAGAATAGAATTTTTCACCTTTGAACGCGTTGAACGGTCGGCCAAACAAATGCTCGACCTCCCGGCACTAGCAGAGGCTTCATGTAGCAACATCCTTAAAATAAATGTTTAGTTTTATTCAAAGCATTTTGAAATTTTTAATCTTAATTAAAAAAGCCATTTTCGGTACCAAAACAATAAAAAAAAATGAAGGCGATTCGATTAAAACCAATTACATCTCTTCATAAAATTTATCGCAATAAAAGTTTGTCGTTGAAAATTTGTGACCATGACACTTAAAAATGTTTAATCCTACGGTAAGACAAGCTGGTGAAAACTAATACTTGCATCTCTACATCTAGTAGCTTAGTAATCCGAATTTACATTTTTACCTGTTTCTTAACTAAATGTCCGTAAATGCAGTATAGACTGCGTTTTGGCATTAATTTAAAACTGTGGAAAATGTCCTCCTTCTGAATCAAAGAATCGGTGTTATTTTAGTCTGTAACTTTTTTGATTATTGCTGTTTAATTATAATGGCGTAATGGAATTGATTTAAGTTTTCTTATTATAATTGAATTAGGAGAAAAATTTCATCACGTTATCCTATATAAAATCAAAATGTTTGTTTTTATGTTTGTTTGCTTCCTAATAATCGAGACTTCTACTAAGAAAATTTAGGAATTTTGTAAACAGCTATTACTTTAGGGACAATACAGTTTTTAGACAACTTTTATTGCAAATTTTATAATAAATATAATAGCTGCTTTGAAAACAGGTTAATAAAATAAATACATTAAAAAACTTGAAAAATAAATAAATTATTGTTCATTCTGCAAATGTCGATAGTTGACATCAACCAGGCTTAAGTTCGTAGAGCAATCTAATTCTACCTATGAATTTTAAATTTAGCAAATAACCTTATTTGAAAATGTTTTTTTTAAAGCGTCTAACCGCATTGTCGGTCATTAATTGCTTTTCAACTTTTTCTTATTATTAACGCGAAATAAATTAGTTTAAGTTGTCACGGTTATTAATTTTTATAGTACTAAAATAAGCCTCATTACGAAAAATGAACTATTCGATATTTCGAATTATTGACACATCCCCAGTTTAAAGTAGTGATTCAAAAGGGCTGGGGTATCCTGCAACCCATGTGAGATTTATGTAATTATTTTGAAGGGTGTAGTTCAAAAGTTTAAACTACAACACACCTTTTTTTTTCAATATTAAGCAGAGTGAAGCATCTAATACTATATACCTATTTTGTACAGAAACAAATTAACTAAAAATATTTTATTTTATTTTAAATATGGAATGTTATTTTGCCTAGATTCCTAAGCTATGGAATTACATCAAATTTCAGTGAATTTGATCATGTGATAACCAAATAAAGGGAGTTCCATAATTAATTGTAGGTCACACGGTGAACAGAAAACTCTATTGGCTTACAACAGCTTTGATCATTTCTAAAAGGGGGTAAATTAAAGCAACTCAGGAATCTATTCCTTGAATTAAATTCTACGTAAAAGCTGCCCAAACTTCCAGCCTAAAGAGAGTGAGTTATTTTAAATCTGCCGACTGATAGAAATGCTTCAACAACATCTTCTGCGGCAGAAAGAGAGGAGGCGAACGCGGTGCGGTGGTTTCTTCCCATAGGCAAGCCAATTGATATGGGACGGGCAATCTATGTTTATTGCCGTCCTGCCCCGGCCCCCCTCGGTTATGCTCCAGCGGCGCCTATTAGGCGAGTGACATCATCCAGCCCACCCAAAGCATCCCTATCTGAAATCCATATCGAGCCGCCCGTGGCCGCGACTATCGGCAACCGATAGTTGATTAAATTGTTTACCACTCGGCTCCTAAATGCTACAACTTACAAAATAGGAGCTATTGACCTACCTGACACAACGAGGGCCTCGTTAGGGCCGCAGGTTACGAATCCCCAGGTCATCTAGAATCGGTTGCTCTACCTACGCGGACGTCGGTAACAGTGGATGAGATTTGTGGATGAGTCGCTAACTAAGTCAATTAAATTCTTGCACTTTATCTGTTTAATAAAACTGCACAAGCCACTAGCAAACTCCGAAATAAAAGCCCAACGAAATCTCCCAGCGCCGACCGAACTACTCCATAACTCGCTAATGCAAACAATACGCATGACATTCAGATGTCACACCGCACTTGAAAAAACAAGCAAACGGAAGGGGCGTTCATCCAGAGAGTGAACTTTGTGCAGGGGTGAGAAAATCTCAACTAAAACGGCCGTTACAGTAATTCATTTCAGCACAAGAGACCTTTGTATCAAACTGCCACTAGAAAAGGCACAATAAAAAATAATTAATAATCGCGCAAAACTTTCGGTTAAATAGACTTTAGTTAACATTAATTAACTTCTGAAAAAATAACGCTTTTACAGATAAACGGAAACATAAGAATATTCTCAAAGCAGTATAAAGTTTCCTACAAAAAGGTCGTTAATACTAAATTCGTAAATCAAGTAGTTTCAAGGATATGTTAGTTGGAATATTACCGTAGAAATTGATATTAGAAGATTTACTCAAAACTTACAAAACTGCAACTTTTCGCAACTTGCATCCTTTGAAGTGAAAATTTAGATCACTCTTGGAATAAAAGTTAGCGATAAAAATAACACACACACACACACACACAAATCCGAAGCATTTCCTACTTTTTCAGCTTATAAATTTATATGACCTCTTAATCACGGAACTTCCAAATTTAAAATAATTTTATAAATGACTTCATTTAAAAAAGCCAGCTCTATTTTTATTTTATCATTACAAGTAGAGATTGAGGAAATTCAAATAACAAAATTCTTTGAATAAAAGTTCAGTTGTAGTTATACTTAATGTTTATTTTAGGAATGTTTCATATGAAGACGCACTATACAGCTATACAAAAAAAATTTGAAATCATATACTACATTTTAGCTACTGGGACTTTTTAAAGTTGATAGAAAAAGAAAAAAATTTCTTTTAATAAATTACACCTTCCCTAGGAAGTCGTGGGTGTAAATCTTCTTTCGATAACCTTTGTATAAAAACAGTTTCACAGCAACAACCATCATTCCGATGCAGAAAACGTACAGCAAAATGCCCATCCTCATGTCCATTTCTGAGAAGACGTTCGCAAGGATTCGCCTGTCCTGGAGACTCTCCTTGCTCGGTGGCATACCGTCGGTCTCTAGTCCATATCGACTGACATTCTGGGAGTTATAAATCCGCTTGAGGAAACCGAGTACTTCAATTTTGTCCCAATTAATTTCGTTGATCTCTATTGCCGCGTTTGGAGTCTCACGGTAACAGTTTCTGCAAATCTCTTTCGGAGGAAATTGGATCTTTGGGAACATTGGGTCCTCTGTTTCGTCGCCCGCCAAACGGTTGTTAACTTCATTATGTGCAGACCACAGCCATAGCACAGCCTCATCTTTACTGGGGGTACTCCAGATTTTCCTGCGAACCGCCATGTCCTGAAAAATAAATATCAAGAATACTTAAGTAGTCACTTATAATTCGCTTATAAATAATAATCGAAAAATCGATATTTTTCATACTCATAAGCTTCGATATTTTTGTAATGCGATATTGATATTCCGAGCTAAATAATCCTTTAAACTTCTGACTAGAATAGGAAGTAGTCACAATTCATATTTAAATTTAAAATATTCATGTCCGCTGACGTCCTCCAAAGGAAAACTAAACTAAAAATACATACGTATAATCCGCCCAAAGACAACTTATTATATTTTTGCATCAAGAGCTTAAATGACTTAAATATGTAGTATAGTTTTTCTAGCATACAAAAAATATGGAAATAAAAATTTCATAAGAAGAACACCCACTAATTTAATAAGTAACGCAATACATAAAATATGTTTTGGTACCTGATAATAATCTTATTTTCTCTAAATGAAGTCAATATTTTTCTGTAATTTAAAGACAGATGTATTTAATCGTTGATAATAATCTTAATTTTTTATAACAAATCAACAGAGTGCAGAAGTATTCTGCGATTACAATATTCATATTTTTAAGAGGTTATCTTAACAACGCAAAACTTTAGAAATTTTTGCCAAACAACGTTCAGCGAATAAATAGGCAGAATAGAATAGCCGGATGTTGTTCCAATTAAGGTTGAAGACTCATTCTGATCGAAAAGTAGCGTCATATGAAACTCTTAAATTGGCAAATTGGGTGCAGCGCCTACTTTATAAAGACTATCCACTTAAAATGGTCTTAAATATGTTGTCGCGTTGCAATTTTACAATTTTTCCGGTTACGCTTTTTTTTATGTCTCATAATCAGACTGATTGTCTGGAATGTCTCCCTTCTGAGAAAGTCAAATCTTTACAATTATAATAGTTAAAAAGCTTCTTGGACTATACAAATTATACCCTGAAATATCCTCGATTTTGATTTCTTCTAAAAACCTTAAGATTCTTTAAGATCTTAAAGATAATGAATTTGAAGAATTTAAATTTCACAAATAGTTCAAATTCGTAGGTCTAGAACAATTTTAACTCTTATAAGGGCTTTATATACTCTTATAAGGGCTTTATATACATATATACATAAGGGCTTTATAATGTTATCTAAAATATTATAAACTACGCCTGGTGCCTTTCTAGTTAGGTAAAATTCAATTCTTTTATGTAAGTTATATAACACAGATTGAAAGTATACTTTTTATACGGTTTAAAAATCTTTCTACTATGTATACAATTGTAAATCGAGAATTTTAAATAAATTGAAATTGAATTGAATTGAAAAAATCTTTAAAAATTAGTAGTCATTAAATTTCTATACGCTTATAATTAAGTCGAGAATTTTCAAGAGAAAAAATGGAAATTACTATAGTTGCATTCATACGTTACGCGAGAAATTGATTTTCTTACAATTTCAATTCATTATATCGATGTGGCTGAGACTGATTAAATTCTGCTGACCTGAAGTTCTTACTTAATTTTTCCCTCACTTGCGAAATGATAATGTACAAAAATAAATGCTAAGTGTCTTTACTTTAAACCCAATTTTTGCAGTTTGGTGAATGACTGGATAAAAAACCGATAAATAACTATGTCATATTATAGAATTAGTTGCATTAATTCTAAATTATTCTAGTTTTATCAACTATTTTTATTCATTCACTTAATCTTAATATTGTCAATAGTTGGACCCATTTTAATAAATCACCAAGTATACTAATACTAATGAGTAATGACCGAATTACGTGCACTCCGGCTATATTTTATTATCCAAACATTTGTTTGTCTAGCAACGCCAATATATTTATGCTAAATCTGAAAAAATTAATTAAGCGAACAACTATCTGATTATTACGTCAAAGCCTGACTTATTGGAAATAATTCCTAGCCACTACATTTTAATAACTACACGTTTGGAGAATGTTGGCAACGTAACAAGCTGAAAAAAGCTACATTACTTCGAAACGAAACAAATCTCACAAAAATTTAGTAAATAATTATATGATACGCTGCCAAACAAAAAGTTTACAAAATGAAATTGAAAATAGATTAACATAATAATCTACATTCGTTGCAAAGATTTAACCTTAAGGAGTTCTTATCTTTTCGTCAAATAAGAACTTTAAACTGGCTTTATAAGATAGCAAGATCATTCTTCCCTATTAGAACACAATCCGAGTATGTTAATTTCAATGTTTAATAATACACTCCCCAGATAGAGGAAGGTATTTGAACTTGATTTATCCCCGTAAAAAGTTTTAAAGAATTATAATGATTTGTTAAATTTATAAAATGAATCATTTTAACTCCCTATTAAAATAATTCAACCCAAAACTGAAACCATCATTTATTTTGCACTGGAAAATATTATTTAATCTTGTTCTCTGCGACGTATTTGTTTTAAAACGACTGTTTCTCGGTCGCCGGCAGTTTTACAAGTTGTTCTAACAAGGTCTTTGTTCTCTCGGAGGTGAAAGCACCTCTCTCGCCAGCCACGCATTATCATTCCCGCCTTTTTGCAAAGCACAAATGATTTTTTTTATATTCACAGGAATGCGACCTGCTTGACCTTCGAAAATATCTTTCACTTCAAGCAAGTTTTCGCATGCACAAAATCTACATTATTATATGAAATAGTCACTCCATCCATCGTTCGGAATTGTGGTTTTGAGGATCACCGATTTCGAAACCATCAATAAATTCGATAGATTTGTTTCTATTTGTTTATAACTAAGTAAGTTAGAATTGAAATATTGCCTTCATTTACTTTGCCCTATGGCATATTATTATTTTCTATAATTACCAAATTCCTGGCAAACTTTCAAATATTTCTAGGTGTTAAAGCATATATGTACGTACATTATGTATGTATGTACATATGTACCATAAGTGTTCTTCACTTCACTTTTCTTTAGAAACTTCAGAGTTACAATCTGCATAATAAGATCAAAATTAATAATCAATCACCAAAAGCCTGAAACGTAAAGGTGGAAAACCTAGTGTACGTTTTTCATGTGTATAAATTTCGCAATCTTAATACGCTTTTGATATCTGAATTTGAATACGTAGTACAGACGAACGAAAAGTGTGCATCTTAAACCAAGTGATTACAAAACGAAACTGCACACAAAGCAATAAAAAATAGCTCGAACCATTATTTTTAACGCATTTAAGCAATAATGCTTCAATATTTATTGGCGATTCATAATACAAAAAGTAGTCTTAAAAACAAGATCTTGTTATACAAAATATTTTAAAGCAATGTTAACCATGCCAATTTTCCGGTTAAATTAACTTGAAAAGAAATAAATTATTTTTCAAAAGCAAGTAAATTATTGCTTTCATACCATTTATTTGGTTATAAATCAAAGTAATGCATATTTTCATGTGACTGAGACAGTAGAAATATCTGCAATTTTAATTTAAGCTTAAAAACTAATGACTTGCAATTGTGGAAATGCATGTGGTATAGTAAGCTATCTTAGTTGGTGTAAAATTGGGTCAGAGCATTTTTCTTATAGTTATTGCTTGTAATTTAGTATTTATTGTCCCTAGCAAAAGCTTTAAGAATTTATCAGTTGTTTTAACTAATTGTTTCTCTTAAATACCGCGTCAATGCGACAGCTGTTTAAACGCAAAGAAAAGTGGGTGTATATTACATTTAAAGATATCGTTTTAAATCAACGGCAGATAACACGGCGGCAATTTATGATTTTCCTTGACTGCAAAAGTGATACACGAAAGTAAGTTTGCAATACGTTCCAACTTTGATAATTTTACTGGCAGATTAGGTAATTTATAAGTTGTTGACTATCACAGGCTCTCGCAATTTTAAGGCGTCACAGTTAGTTTCGCTTTTCTAACAAAATCGACCTAAATATGAGTAAACTCGTAAAGCACGACAAATTCATTATACTATTATATATGTATAATTTAAATTAAAAAACATTAAATTTTTTGAGAAAACACCAACTATTTGAACTCTTCGCGTATTATTTTAAAATAGAGCGTAACTTTGAATATTTTTTATTTTGAGACTTTTCTATAGCAGACAAATTTTATTTAGAATCAGTGAAATCTAAAGTAGTACCGCAATTTACAAACAAGGGAAATCTTTGGTAAATATGCAGCTGTAGCTAGATTGTGAAAATTGCATGATTCAGCGGTTTTATAATAAACTTATTTAAGTACATATTATGTAAATAGTTACAAGTGAATTATGTATACTCACCAAGAAATGATTAGCACATTCAGAGCATCCAAAAAAGTACTTCACGTATCCGTGCAATGCCTGGAGAACTTCCAGGGGGTTAGAAGACTTGTCCGTCTCAGCTGCCTGCACGGTCATGAAATGGAAGAGCTGCCAGAGACCGCAGGTGTAGCCCCGCAGGCCCGGTTTCGATGGAAGACACCCGACCCAGTGGTCGGAGGAAAAGATTGGCGAGTACATTTCCTTAAGTTCTTTCAGCTTGGTCTCGATGGCCTCACCTGTAATGCTCTGATTATGCACCAGGACATACTCCTCGATCTTGGCCAGGAACTGTTGCCCCCTCTCGCCTAGAGGGTTGTACCTACGCACCACCGCGATATACTTCTGCAGGGCTAGCAGCCGTTCGCCAGTTAATTCTGTAAATTTGGTTATTTCGGTGAAGATACTAAAGCGGAGCGCATTTTCCAGGTCCGCTCGGTAAATTGTCGGAATGCTCCTTTTAACAACATCTAGAATTATTTTTCCCTGATCGTCAATGGCCTTATTGTGGGTATCTAAGTTATCTATTTTATCTAGAGGTTCACCCTTTTGTCGGAAGCCCTTGCCTTTAATAAATTTACTAATTTCACTCTTGAAGCCGTCGAACGTTGTACTTATGTTAGGAAAATTTATATGGTTCCGGTTCGCGTCGATCGCCACCATAGGAAGCTCATTTCTCATTTGAATTTGGTGCGCAAATTCCGTTGATGCCCGTCGAATTTCTACTTGATGATATCGATTAAAATCGAGTTTAAGCTCCTCAACGACAGTTAGGTTTTCTGGCTCGAAGATAAGCAGGACAAACTCAACCTCGGTCTGCTTCTGGAAGATGTTTGTTATTTCTGCGTCGTTAGCAACGTTAATCGTGCTAGAGTCATTCATCAAGAGCCCGATCAGAGTATCCTTGATCTGGTCAATATCCTGGGTTGGGATAGCCTGTCCCAAATTTTCCTTGCTCTCCCTCTGCTTGGGGCCATAATACCGGACCGTGGGGTACCCCATAATTTCGTACTCTCTGCAAATGTCGTTGTTTGCGTCGGTGGCACAGTCGATTGCCATCACCTTCAAAACGTCTCGCCACGGCCACAAATTTTCCGCCAGTTGCTTATATTTGGGGGCGAAGCGCCTGCAGTGCCCGCAGAAGGAGTTGTAGAACTCCAAAAGTGTGGCGTAATTCTGGTCGTAGATGCGACTTTTCAGGTTCTGATAAGTGAGCGAAATAACTTTGTCATTCGCATCGTACAGCCCCACGTCCTGGGACTCCGCAGCATCTTTGTAATAGATCTGCTCGTACCTGCTAAGCGGAACACCCGAATGACTCAACGTTAAGAAGGTAATTAAAATTACCACAGACAGGCGGGAAATTTTCATGTTTTAGTTATAATAGCCAGCGCAAAATAATCACGGAATTTCCAAAAAATGGGAATATCGACATAGCCCGCACTTGAAATTTCTGGTTAAAAAGTTCTTGGTCCGCATCTAAAGATCACTCACGCGAGATGAGGTGGATTATTATTTACAGGTGCCACCGCGCAGCAGACCCGTCGACACGCAATCAACTCACTTGCACTAATAAAAACCATCGCTGAGGAGCGTATAAATTTATCACCATTTCTGCGTGAGACGAACTCTGACAACTGGCTGACGTTTCTCAATCACCTGTGACTTCTGAAGAGATGCTGGGCTCCTTCTCAGCTGCATACTTCTGGGCTAAATGCGGGGTATTTCATGAGCACTTACAATTTCACTGATGTAAATTATATGGACAGATGAAAACTTGTTATTTGGACTATTTTTTATTATGTTATTGCTTTTTCAAATAATTCATTTTAAATTAAATAAACTTATCAAACAATTTTAATATTCTTGGAATAGTCATTTGTATACTTCATGTAAGCCTTAAAATTAACAAATTGGATAGGAAAATTCGCTAATAGTATATATTGTTCAGCAAAGGAATAAAACAGGACATTTTTACCATGGTATAAAATTGTTGCCCGAGCCAACAAACACACGGCTAAAAACATCCTATTTTGTTCTTGAGGGAACATACTTATTTTTACTATATCACCGCCGAAAATTCCCTGTTTTAAGGAAGTAAAATGGCACTTTTTTATCCCAAGGGAACATATATTTTTAATCGAAATACTTTCCATCCCACTTTTTTTTATTTCTAAAATAAAGTTTTACGTAATTCGACTCGACCTTCCAAAGTTATATATTTACATATGTATATAAAACGCGAACGGGAAAATAAATTCTGAAATAGTAAAAAAAACTTTTATTTTCAAATTAAAAGAAATTTTAGTGCATAGAGTCTCAAAGTTTTTTCTAAAACCACATATTCATATTTATCAAAAAGAAAACAATATCTCAAAGCCTTTCACCGTTGTAGAAAAGCAACGATCAATTAATCTAATTTTTCAGTTTCTAGGACTAACTAAAATTTTTGAGAGGTTGCACGGCATATGTATGGTGAACTTGTTTTGTAACGAAAAGTGTAGTTTTTTGCCCGTTTTGTTTTATTCAATAGCTTTCTTCCAGTAGTATATTACAAAAAAATCTTAACAATATTTTGAGAATTAGCTTCATTCTAGTCGTTTCGGGACCAGAGCTAGTTTAAAAATTGGTGTTTAACAAAAAATCGACTGTTTGAATAAGAATTACCTAAGACTAGTGCCTATTTTTTTGTTAATAAACAGCACACAATCTATTATATATTCCTAAAATCTGCCTCAAATCGTTTGTCGTTGTATGTATATCAACTGAGCGCGTTAGGTTAACATTTAATATTAGAAACTACAATGAAAGTACTGACTGATTTATAAGGGGGCGTCATAATCGATTTTGTTTGTTTCGAAATTACGACTCAGCATTACAGGGACATCATTTAGGATTACTTTTAATTGTTTCAAAAAAAAAAAAACACAATTTTTTAAAGTATTTTAGATTCATCAAGACCTTTTTTTTAAGTAGCCAAAAGAACTCACTCTTCTTTGCCGATGCTCGTTTAGTCAATAGACTTTTCACTATACATATACTATACATAATTAGAAAATATTGTTAATTGATCATTTGTTGGTTATAGATAGAAGTTCTTCTCTAATCCAACGTCTTCGTCGCCTCCATAAAACATCGACATACATAGATATTCATACAGTTACAAAGGTAGATCTTCTATCCTTTTTGAAATTTGATTTAGGATGAGGGATCTGCAAAAGATTCTTGGTCTGGAAGGTTTGTTTCGGCTGTGATCGGACCGCTACACTGTCCGCTGCCTGGTGGCTGCTCCGGCTTAGCAGCTCGATCTCGGGAATTGGAGATAAGTCCAGCAACTGGCGTCTTGGTGAGGCGAACTTGTCTCCGATCTTGAGACTCCGTCTTCAGCTCTATCGCGCTCAGCCAACTCCAAGACAGTTCGCAACTTGCTATCTTGAGATGCGGTCACGGGGTTAAGACATACGCGCAATTTTTATGAAGAGCGTGCAGGCTACTTCGTGGATTTCCTTCGGATTGGACTTGGACTGATGTTTTGGAAGCTTATGAGTTTCAAATGAATGCAGCTCCTTTGTGCGGCCTGCAATCGTTAAATTACCTCAGTCAATCAATCTGCGTAACTAAGTGTTATTAAGTTTTAATAGAAACAGAAACAGAACGGTGGCTACAAACGGGTCTTAAATGTTTAGTAAAGCTTTCAATTTAAATTAATCTGTGTTTTTTTTTAAGAATCGGCTTCATCTATTTAGTAAATAGATAATAGTGAAAAAAAAATTTATATAAATTTTTTGCTTACTGGGTGATTGATTGGTGGCACGCATTTTTTACCGCGGTAGAATTTCAAAGCAGTTTTATTAGAACGTATAAAATTGAAGGAAATTGCAGTGACTTAATCGCGAAATCAAAAAGAAAAAAGAATAGTGCGCCTATCAAAAGTGTATGACATAGGAGGGCTACATGAAAGAGAAGGTAAATGTTGAATTTTTAACAAACTAAACTAAAAATCCTTTGAAGCGAAGGCAGCTATCTGGTTAGGAGATAAGCCATCGCTTTTACCAGACTTTTTGCTCCTCAAGTCAATAAACTGCTTGAAGCACAGTAGATTGCCTTCAATTAGTTAATAAATTGTGCAACTATTTTTAGTGCTATCTTTTCGCGAACAGATGCAGCTTTTTCTGGAATATTTCAAATTAGATCAATTACTTACCCCGCTTAAAAGGAACTGATAATTCAAACCTTTTCCCTATTGATTCTAACTAAATTTATATATTTACATATAAGCAAATTAGTGCCTTTCTTCATCTCCTGCCGCAAGGTGTATTCAAATTCTCGTCTTCAAAGCATATAATCAGTTTTAATTTCCCATTTCATTTAATTTAGAGTTTTCTTTAATCTTTTTTGCATTCCACTCTTCTGAACTTGGATGTGTCTATAATAAAACATGTATAAATTTAACCTTAGACATTATTTTTGTATACAATGATCAAAAAGATGATTAAAGTTACAGCAAAAAAATGTTTATTCAATAAAGAGTAATTCGAGAACAAATGATAAACTTTGCGATTTGGTTTGCAGGCGATCGATTGATGCTAAATGTGTCTAAAAATTTGAGCACACCTGGTATTTAAAGAGTTGCGAAATATCAAGTCGATAGGTGAACTAAAAATATTTGAAAAAATTGTAAATGTTTTAAAACGTATAAAGTTAAACATCGTTCATGTGATAAAGTTTTTTATACAGCGCTTAACGCCACCGGGCAGTTTCAAAGGCGATAAAAAACACATTTTAAGAGATAATGTATTTTTAGTTAAAGAAAAATAAATAAAAATATCTTGAGTATTTTTGCATGAATAATCAAACTTTTTAACTCTAAAGCAAAAGGTTACTTGAGAGGAGGAATATGCAAACAATTTTATTTCGAAAGATTGTCGAATTATTTACCAATTTCTTTCACACCCTTTTAAATTAGCCTCAAAAGCAAAACGAAAAAATTTTTATTCTTAAAATTTTAAATCATTATAATATTGAAGAGTTTTTTGCGTAATTAACATGTTGCCTATAATATTTATGTTTGTAAGCACACACGCGCACTTTTTTTAAAAAGCGTCTAAAAAGTAGTGCATAAAATATCACAAAAGTTCATAAGAAGATGTTTGTGATTTGAATGTCTTAGCTGGTTTTAAATCCGAAAACTTTGGTACTAGATTTAAATAGTAACGTGAACGTTAGACATTATGAGAAAGAAATGAAAATATATGAAGGTGGCACCCACACCTCAATTGAATAAAATAATTAAAAAAAAACACTGTAATAAACCAGAAATATAATCTACGAAACAGATGTAAACACATTATTAAACATTACTAACAATAAGAGGTCCAATAAATGAGATTAATGAAATGTAAACTTCATCCGTATTTTCCGAGAGCCAGATGTGCAAGAAGGTGCTGTTCAAATTTCAAGGCGGTGCATACCAGACACCAGACACTAGACATCTCCTTAATTTGTGGGTGCTTATGCTAATCGCTGCCATTGGCGGTTACTGGCGACTTGCTCGGTTATGGTCATTTATAACCATATGTGGGTTTATGCTCGTCATACGGTCGCAAATTACAAAAGACTTCTGGTTATGCGAATACAATTATTGCGAATGGCAATTTTTGTAATTTGAGCACTTTATTTATAGTGGCTATTCTAATTTGAAGAATGCGATTCTTGAAAATGGTTGATTTTATAGGTTTCATTGTAATGTTTTAAATGGTCTTAGCTTTTTCCATTATGCATTGCTTTGATGGGCTCTATTTAAAAATCTTGATATAGTTTGCAGATTATTTACTATGGTTTTGTTTTGGTTCACTATTATTAGACCACACCATTCCTATGTAGACATTTATATTCCAGTATTCTATTAAGTTGCCTTTCGTTGATTCTAATCATTGATCGTACTAATATTGTTGGTATTCTTATGTCGTTGCTTTACATAGGCGGTTTTCTGCATGTTCATTAATAATTTGATGCCTTGTACCCAATGATCTTCATTAATTTTGTTTGGAAGCATTTTGAAATTGAATATTATTTATACATGTATCGAAATAAAGCAGTGGACCTAATACTGATCCTTGCGATACACCTATTTTGATATGTCTGTCCCAGGTATGATGCTATTTATTTTGTGTTTTAATGATCTTTTGTTTTGGCTCAAAGCTTTATTTATATGTACATATATGTATATGTATTTACAAGTGGCACTTTTTTTTGGGCTTTGCTTAATGATCAAAAATTGGAAGCGTCATCAAGAAGAAAAGCATGCTTTAATTTAAAAAAGAAAATCTTATAAAGTCAATCTACATATTATGTATCTACACCAAAGCTAAATATTTTGCAATAAATGCATGTATATTTTCCAAAAATTCAGATGTCTGAAATCGACAGAGCTAAAAACGTGCATGACGTGCATGCGCGGAGGATCTGCGCTGTGATCTTTAGAAATTGCAACGGTGTGATGTCATAACTCCAATCATCCATAACATCCTGTCTCACAGCGTAGAGTGCATTCAAAAACTGGTTTCCACATTCTGCGACTATATTGTATAAATATTAATAATTAAGTGAAGAGGGGTAATCACCGGCAAATACAAGGAACCTATCAAATTCTTCTAAGTAAATTATTTGGAAGGCGAAAAAAGCTGCCAGTGTCTTTTATTCCGGCGAGGCTCGGCCACTTGGTGCCTAAATCCGAAAAAGGAATGGCAGAACAAGTTTTCTGTGCCGGCTCTTTCGGCGTCAGAGTGTCTGGCAGGTTTTTGGACTCTTTTGTGATCCCTTTCTTGTCCGCTTGAGGCTCCTCCGCTGGCCGCTGCGCGCGCAACCTTTTCGAATAGGCTCAACGTGACTCATCCGGTTATCCACTTGAAGATCGCTGGTAATCCACTTGAGGAAACGTTCTCAAATCTTCCAGACACGGCCTGGAGTAGGTAGAGCCGTTCCTCTGTGGTCGTTCGATTTTCATGTGAGCGGGCGAATTGGGTCCATGACGACCAGGTTTTTTTCCCATCGCTCAGGTAACGTTTATTATTTTGAGGGCCGAGTGTATGCGTGCCTCTGCGGATCTTCACACACACCCTGTGCCGCATAAATACCGAACGATGTCCAGTTTTTTACTGCACACTTGCTTATCTTTTTGACTTTTTCACTTAGGCATTCAACTTGTTTCGGGTAAATATAATAAATAAAAAAGAGAGAGAACATTTGATTCGGTTTTTATGTTTTATGCAATAAACTGGTAGGATGAAAACCGAGACTAGAAAACGGAGTTTAAAGGTGTGAAAGTTATTTTCGTTACATATTTTTAAAGGAGGGTCTGCGGCGATATTCAGTTTTGGTAATTTTTGCACTGCCTCCTCTTAATTTACACATTTGCCGGCCGCGGCGATCGCTTGTCCAGAAGACCACTGCATTCTGCATTTTATGCTAAATCTTGTTTAACCTGAAGTTATTTACATATATCGCAAGTTTTACGCTTTTATCATTTTTCAATTTGTAACTTTTCGTTTCGGTTTATTTATTATAATCGAATATTGAATATCAGAGCCGTTGACATAAATCAACAATCGACAGCACACACATGTTTGTAAAGTGCATGCAAGTGGTTTTTATCGTTTGTTATTTTTTTCTGTTAGGGATCCGATCTTCAAGTTCTTAAACCTGAATCTTGAAAACCTACATTTTATGAATGACCTACGCGACTTCAAATTTGAATATTTCACTGAGATTCATGCATATTTCAAATCCCGGGATTTGTACATTTTTAGCGAAAATATATGTATCAAAACTTTATTAAGTTTTTAGTTTAATTTTGCTTATCATTTCAGGTATTTCATCGCTTTAATCATTATGAAATTTTGTAAAGATATTCTTGAAATGTTGTGCTAATAAAAAATACATTCGGGTTGTACGAGTATATAACCAGTTAATTAAATTGCAAACGTTCGCGAAACGAACGTTTTTTCGCTCTAAAAACAAATATTTCCATAACTAGCTGCTTTCGATCCTTCGACCATTTTATGATAATGGCAAAGAGAGCCATTTTAATAGAGATCACAAAATAAGTGATTCAATTACCCGTAGTACATTTGATAAACTTGTAATCTTTTTATTACATAAAAGATGTAATTTCATTTGCTCAATTGGTGCCTCCTCAGCACTTAGCCATAACTAGCGCCAAAGCAACGAATTTTCATAGCGAGTTCATATTGTTTCACCCAGATGAATATTTAAAGAAGCTCTAAATGAACCAGCAACAGCTTCCAGTTTATGTGCATATGTAACTAAATCGTCATTTCTGCGATGAAGTCGGGCCGGGCAAACATCACTTGTAATAAAAAGCAAGCTTTTTACATATGTGCCAATTTCAAAGACAATGTTCAAGCGCCAGTGGCAAAGCATATTTTTAAATCAGCTCTTAATTAGATATATCGCCTGTCATACACACGTTCTTACTTACTTTACAGCCCCGCGAGATGGAATGGAAGAAAAACCACAGACAGCCAGACGACGCTAAAATTAAAATTTTCGATTAATTTGCACAAGTTCTTGTAATTGATATCATTTTTGTTGTCATTTTGTTTAATTGATGGACGTCTCATGGAGCCGTGGGGTATGCGAAGACTCTCATGAAATCTGATACCATTAACGCACTTTCTGCTCGAGGCATTTATTAAGAAATTTAACGCATTAGCGCGCAGAAAACGAATACTTGTCGCTAAACGCACTTACTGCCACGCATACCACCATACTCGTTTGACCTCATTCCTGATCCCTAGATTATGCGCAAATATACGCTGAAAAGCAAATATCTAAATATTTTATGCAATTTGCCGATACCAATTTATTAAAGTAACGATTCATAAATTAAAAAGATAAATTTATTAGGGGCAAACATTCATAACTGCAATCAGGTTATTACTTTGAGAAAATGCTCGCACAAAAAAGCCATACAACCAAGATCCCAAAACGCAAAATATTTCTTGATGGCGATGTTATGTTTTCATCAATTATCCTATTTAGCACCTTCTTCGCCTTTAGCAAATCAAGTATTTGTCACCCGATGCTAAGGATAAGCAAGTTTTTTGCATTTATTTCTATTTTAAAAACTTAAGTATTATATTAAGATCTTGAATTATATATAATGTTATATACAAATAACAAATAGCATATTCATTCAATTACGTAAACCATCAATGTGAAGAGTACACTTTAGAATTTTCGATTATTATCATACTTGCAGAATTGTGCATGATTGCCACCGTAGTCATTATTATCACTATATTTAAACTTTATGATGATGTCGATTAAAATCTCGCCATATATGTACATATATACATATACACTTCAATAATAGTTTAAGATTACTAACCTAATATTTCAATATGTTTGTAGTATCCAATTTTGTGCCCATCTCCTCTATTTTAAATGTGGTTTTCTTTTTATGACGAAGTAATATTTTTTCTTGTTTCAGATATCCACGCCACAATTCTCAGTATTATACATAAAGTGATGTGTCCACCATTATAATGGCAACTGCGAGTGATCGAAAGTGATTTCCGTTCAATAAATTCAGTTTTAGTTATACTACAAGTATTCCGCGTCATTTATGTATATATGTACCGAACTAAGAAAACAACTCAACATGATCATTAGGAACTGTATATTGTTATTGTTGTTTTCTAGTATTGGTTTAACAACAACATCAAAAAAACCACGAACAGAACCCACGGTAAGTTTTTATTTCCTTTATCGATTACTTTTTCATTATTTTACTTCAATCTTCAAATAATGGTTCTTCCTATTTGTCATTAATCAACTTGTACAATATTGATTCATAAACATCTTCCAACTAAAGGTGATTTTGTAGATTCCAGAAAATATACAAATATTTATATGCGTTGAGATATGGTAAAATAGCAATTGAATATTCAGTTGAGAACCTAGAGTGTCTATTTATTTAATAAAGCTGAGTTTCACTAATAAAACTGATTTAAATTAAAATTGTTAAATATTAATTAAATAAATTCATTCACCGCTCGCATTTCTAAATACTGAAAATATTTAAACCACCATACAAAATTTAGACGTACATATGTACCTTCTTTTCACTAAAATAAATACATACTTAGGTCCACTTTCTTGGATGCAAAATTTAAAATTTCGTATGAATCACAATGCCTACTTAAATAAATCACAGGGAGGGAAATTCCTTGTTCTATTATTAGAATTTACAATGGTGTTGAAACGGGGGTGTTTATTGCTAAAAAAGAACGAATGCAATGGATCAGAGTAGAACACTGTGGAAGCACCATTTACATGCTTCCCCGGATACTGTCCGGAGGCATAAATTAATAAAATATGCCACATTTGTGGTAAGGTCATTACTTCATGCATTACGTCGGAGACGGGAGAGAACAACGAAAGAATTCATCTGATCTGACTATCTCCAACGTTCATGTACGAGTACTATGGACCAGAAGAGTGGGTGTACTGAAGTTAATTTAATTGTTGGATGCTGGACATCTGTTTCTCGCTTCTTGGCCAATTTTCTTGTTAGCATCATACGTCTGTCTAGCGATCACAAAGAAAGTATCATTACTAATCGATCAGTTATTTTAATCCGGAAGTAAGTTCTTTAAAAATTCTGAGCACACATCATTCTTCAACCGAATATACTAAAATCTGTTTTCAATTTTTCGAGCATTTGAACCTCTTTGAACTGTGGTACAATTTTAAAAAAACATATAGTAGTAGTATAATTTTTACTACAAATACAAATATGTATAACAGATTCAAATTTAAAACAACGATGAGCTTCATATGTAGGTACAGCTATTAAAATTTAGATACGTAAAAGTGGCAATTTATGAATTTTGTAAAGTGTGCCCTTTGAATTTTATCCTTTGGTTGAATCGCTTCCAGAGAACAGTGCAAATGTTTTCTATTATTATAAATTGGTTTACTTTAAGCGCCTATTTTTGGTGAAAAATGTTGCTTTATTGTAGTCCGGTTTGGACAATTGCAGCTAACTTTCAAATCAGAAAATATTTGGAATAGTAGTAAATTAGTAGATAGCATTATTATAGAAGTATGTCAAGATAAAAAGAAACCAATAACTTTTAGTGGTGCTATTAAATTTGTCAATTGCCACTCAAAAGGCACTAACTAAACTTAACGGCTCAATTATACTTTCAGAAAAAATATTTAGTCACGGCACATTAATAATGAATGTCGACTTCATTAAAGTGAAACTAAAAATTGTTATGTTGAGTTAGCATGGGTCGAAAGATAATAAAAATGAATCTTACACTCGTAATGATACCTAATGTCGGCTTTAACAGATGCTAACTATTTAGATTGTTGGAAAATACCGGGAGTGCTATACTCTTCCAATTCGTCAAATTTATTTAAATCAACTTCAATCATTTAACACTGGTAATGAAAAAGAAACTGTAAAACACTTGTTGACAATATGGACGTTGGAAAGTCAATTCACAAGTTTAAAAAGAATTAGATACCCTTAAACGAAAGTATCAAGATACGAAATTCTGAAGCTTAAGGATCATTACGAAAAATAGAAATTGAAGAAATATACAATATGTATATCCAGAAACTTCGGAAATCTCAAAATACGCGTTTTTTTTAATTAGGAGAGATATAGATTCTAGATATAAGTACACATGTACTTGCGAAAGTAAAATTCGAACTAAAATTGCTATCACAACTACCCATGACTGCAGTCTGGATAATACCTAAGAGCTAATTTAATCGATCATTGGGAAATATGTATACATACATTCTTCAGAAAGACAAATAAAGAAGAGTTTCTTTGTCTGGAATTTATTAGTTGGAATGCAAATTTATAGAGGAACTTTCTGGTTCCATAGAACGGTCACGGTGTTGTCTCGCGATGCCGCGGATTACTCTATGAATCAGAGTACTAGGAAACACCGCTTAAGTGTATCCCCGGAAATTTTACACAGATGAATCCATAAATTAATAAAATAAGGCACATTTGCGGTAACGTCATCACTTCATTCATCTACGTTTCGTCCGAGGGAAAACAACAAAAGAATTCATTTGGAGATCGCCAACCGTCCATACTACGGAACGGAAGAGTGGGTGTACTAAAGTTAATTTAATTGTTGGATGCTGGACATCTGTTTCTCGCCTTTAATCAATTTCTTGCTACCAACACACGTCTGAGAAGTGATTTGAAAGAAAGCGTTATCATCTTCTGAGCGGAGATGCGGAAAATTATATGATGTTTATGATGTTTAGACATTCTTCACAGTCTCATCTCTACCTCAGATTTTAAATTTTTAATTGTTCTTGCAATGATTGTAAAGATATGTCTAAAAATAGCGTTCTCCTTTTAATGAACTATTTTATTAATATTACTTAATCTCTTATCTCTTAAGCGCTTTACATGCAACCGCTATCTAGAACGCGGGTTATTATTGGGTCTCATACATACATATATGTAAGATACATATGCGCGGAAATAAATGATAAAATCCGTTCGATAATATAATTTTAGGTGATTTAAAAACATTTATAATAGATTTTGAAAAAGTTTTATAGGTATTCATAAAATTTGAGTCTCCATGTGCTAGGATTAGCTTTTGTAAGGATTTATTGTAACGACATAAAATTTAATTTACTTTTTAGGGTCATGCCTGATTTAACGATGAAAGGCAGCGGTAGTGGTTGGACGGAATTTTATTGGATATCAAGATATTATATTATCTTTACATGGTGGCGAGATACAAATTCAAAAATATACCAAAATTGATGAATTTTTATCAGGTTAGTGAAATTTTGAATATAGAATGTGTGTAAAAGCAGATTTGATATTGGGTGTTGTGCCATTCAGATAGGAATTCCTTGTTTTGTAAATTTCTATATATATTAATGTATTTGTAACAACAAAATATAATTATGTAATACTTTTTTGCGTATATGTATATTGTACATAGAAGATCAAGTCAAGGAAGTTAGTACCTACTTATAATTTAAAAAGGTTTCTAACTTGAAATGGCATTATAGACATAATTTATTCAGCATATTTGGTGTTCTAATTTATTAATTAGTAAAACTGATTCCAAAAATTCCCAAGTTCAGGTACAACAAGTAAAAATTCTAAAGAGAAAAACAATTAATATGGTAATGGTATGGTGATTTCAAATTGTGCAATTTAAATTTTATATTAAGTACTAGTAGATAAAATTGTTAATATTAAGCGACCTTTCACTAAAGACTAAAATTGTTAACGCAATGGCGGGTTAATTCTAAAGGTTCTAAGTATCCCCATTCGGGGAGCTACGATGAGATTTTCAAAACTAGGTGAACATGATCAAATTTGCAGTCAGCAAAGTAACACTAAAAATCGAAAATGAAATATAAATAAATAAAGGAAGCTAATGTTTGTCATTCAATTTCAAAGCCCTGCAATTTTTTCTTCCTCAATATTTTCATTCATTTGTCTACTTACACACTACACACTGCGAAAAATATCACTTGGTTCCTTGTTCTGCTACGAAATCCTAAAAAGTATTAGGTATGTGAATATGGAGTATCCTCTTAGAACGAAATGTTATGTTCTAGCGATGAATAAACGCTATCAAGGGAAAGAACATAGTTACATATCTTCCTAAGTGATCAAACTCAGGTTCACATCTCTGCAACGTCTTCTCATTAAAACAAAAACTACGACCGCCTTTATGGATCGTCTTGGACAAGAAAAAAGCTTGTTGGACTTAGAAACCAGAGGACTCCAAGCCTAGCTAAATATTTTTAAATGTGAATATAATTATGTAAATTGGAAGAATTTCCCTTTCGAATTTTCTTTTAACTTTGCTTGAAGCAAGTCTTTTATTATAAAATAGAAATGTACTGTCAATCATAAACATGCATATCTTAATTTTTTATTAATTACAGAAATTCATTTTAAACATATACATAATTATATTACAGATATCAGAATGTGCGGCAAAGGGGGGCGAATGTGACGAAACAAAGGGTCGACCCGTCTGCGGAACTGATCAGCAAACCTATCCGTCACGGTGTCACCTCATCCGAGCTCAGTGCAGTGGCCACCAGGTCAGTTTGAAGCACCGAGGACCATGTCGAGGTGAGTGCAGCACGTTCACGTGCATCAAAATTAGAAATGACCCAATATTTTATCCGCTTGCAGAATGCATCGAGACCCGAGCATATGCCCTTGCTCACCGGTTGTCGTCACCTTCAAAATTTGTGCCGCGTTGCCGAGCAGATGGAACCTATGCGTCGGTCCAATGTATGGAAGGCTCTGGCTGTTGGTGTTCAGACAACAGCGGAAAACCTATTCCGAATACTACAACTAGAAGTGGAAAGCCTCTTTGTAGTAAAAATGGTAAAACGAATATTCGGCGATCGCCGCCTAGAAATCTTAATAGTAGAAACAAACGCGCTTGCACACTTGTGGATCAAGCACTCTTCAACTCGAACCTCGTCAAAGTATTTCAGAGTGAATACAAAAGATATCTTCATTCAAACCCGGAAACAGTTTCGGATAAAACGGTATTGGATTGGAAATTTTCTACTTTGGACTCCAATACAAATCAAATGCTCGATAAAGGAGAGTATAGGGAATTAAAACGATTGGTTAAAAAGGTAAGATAATTTTAACTTTACTTAAGTAGTATAAATGTTTAATTTAACTTTAACTTCAGGTGATAAAACCAAAACGGTGTGCTAGAACTTTTGGAAAATTCTGTGATATCGACCACGACGAGAGACTCTCTCGTATCGAATGGAGCAACTGCTTAACCAGTGATGGTGTTAACCGTAAGTAAATATTAGTAATGAATAATCCAATCGCAGCACATATGCACATGTATATATACATAAATTTATGTAAACTTAATTAATTTTATTTGATTAGTCGAATAATCATATGGTACTTTTTCTTTTGATTAATCGATTTTTTGCACTCAATATCAACATATCTTCAGATGATTAAGCGTCATATGTTATTTTGCAGAATAAGTTTCTTTGTTTCTTTCTATTCCTAAGTACTGTGTACAGATTTGGTATGAATTGATTTAGTTCACATGTTTTATGCTTTCCCACAAACTATGTACATACTACATTATGTACATTAGATTGCAGTTGATAACTGAATTAAAACAATTGCATTTTATAGGAGAACAAAGTATAAATAGTGATATAGAGAATGGTAATGTCTTCCCGCCAACGAATAATGGGATGCACCACTTCCCCCTGGTTGAAGACGACATGGAAGAGGAAGAGGATGATGCCAGTGACCAGCAAGGTGAAGACTACGACGAATCAGATAATTATGAAGACGATGTTAACGAAGACGATCAAAGTCTCAAAATATTTGGGACAATAATACCAGGAAGAAATTCGAATTCACCAGTCACTCAGTATCCACCGGTGTATTGTATGTATTTAACGTCATTTAAATGTAATTTATCAAACTTTTTAGAATTTTGAAATATTCACCCTCTCCTCTATTCTACAAATAACCAAAATAACATATCGGAAATTGCCGCGCAATTTTGTGTAACTTTCATAAAAAAATGTGGTTCTATATAATAGAGGATTTTTCATTCGAATATGCATACACGCACACATATATTGTATTAATGTTAATTTCAGATGAGTTCACACCCAATTGGTTCTTGAGATAAAAATTTTTAAATTTTTAAAACGAAGTTTTTATATTTTTCATAGCTAGTATCTGAATGAATTGAAAGATTTGAATAAAACATCTTTTATACGCCGATATGAATGAGATTTATTAATTATTTCACATGAGATATTGCACTTAAAACTTTTAAAACATATTTTCTTAAAACTTTGAATAAAATTGTTGTTGAAATAAATAAAATTAATAACCTCGTTAGACCTTATCAAATTATGTTCATTAAAATACATTTGTTAACGCGAAATACTTACTAAAAATTTTTATTTATTTTTATTCAAATAGTACTTCGTCCAAAGACAGTTGTAGACTCTGATCCAGTTCTACGAGAATCTGAAGGCGAATCTGATTGCCTGGCAGATAGAGCCGCAGCTTTCGATGAACAAACAGTAAAGATATTATTAAAGTTTTATAATACAGTACTTAAAATATTGGGGTTTGTAGCACGGCAAAACAGCCATTTATATCCCTGAATGTACGGCTGATGGAAGGTATCAAAGGGTTCAGTGCTACCGTTCGACTGGCTACTGCTGGTGCGTGCACGAAGACACTGGCAAGAACATCCCTGGAACCTCCGTGAAAGACAAGCGCCCCCTTTGCGACTCCATTTACCCCACGTCCAGACCCATGCGGGGCTGTCCAGAGCCGAAGAAAACAAAATTCCTGAGGGACTTGAAAGGGTATTTAAAAGTTGAGGTTGCATCGAGTGCGAATATAGGGTATACTTTCTGAAATGAAATTTATTTGTTAGTCGCATATTAAATTTTTTCGTTATTTTAGAGTAAACGCGACTAAATGGACCAGTGAGGACGAAAAGATTGCAACTCTCAGCTTTGTTTTTCTGGACAAAAATAAAAACAAGGTGTGGGAAAGAAAGGAATGGAAAACGTTTAGAGATTTGGTGACAGCATCAAAGTAATTTGATTAATTTTGTAGCAATTGTTGAATTCTAAAATTTTTTTTATCTTTAGACCACTTAGAAAATGTGGGAAAAAAATGCCTAGATATTGTGATGTCAATAGTGACAAAAAGATAACTCTCTCTGAATGGCTCAACTGCCTGCAAACACCGCGAATAACTGTCGAGGAACCCAAGCCACCTTCAAGTAATTATAAAGGCTCTATTTTAATTATTTTATTTCCTATTATTTCTTTCGCAGGCGAATCAAAACCTTCTACACAATCGAAGTTAAAAGGTCCAAACCCTCTAGAATCATATCTTAAAAGCGATTAACTTTTGCTGAATGCTGTTTATATTTCTCGCTTAGAGCCATTCATTTTTGCAACCGTTTTGTTATTTTTGTTTATTTTTTTACTTTTTTTTTTGCTTTATTTGTAAATTATTTGCACGGAATCTTGGACGCTTAATTAAGACGACGAACTGAAACTCTTAAAACAGTGATTGTTAATGTTTAAATGGAAGAAATGTAATATAAGTTGATAAGTAGAAAATAAAGGAATTTCTTCAAAAGTTATCTGTCTTTTCTAATTCATATATCCTTAATCGAAGATAATTTTACTTTTACCACGAATTCAGTTCGAATTTAAGAACCAAATTTGAAACATTTACGAGTAACAGCCGGTTGAAGATCACACGACGAGTAGGCTTGTTCTTAATTAAAAAATAAATAAAATAAAATAAAATTATAACTTTTGAGTTCTTAAAACAATTTGTTTGCGATGTAAACTACATTTTCAGAAGTGAGCATTCCGACGATTTGCTGAGAATTTTTCATTGCAAAGAAAAACACCTCTGGATTTTTATGTTTTTATTATTTAATTATTTGTCAACTCTATAACATGTAACATCTGTTAAATCAACTAAATTCCTTTCGCGAGGATAATTAGCAATTAGTGGCGCTGTGCGGGATATCCAGTCTATTCAGCGATTAAACTAGCGAAACTATTCGGAAACAATTTCCCTTGCCTTTTTTAAAGTGTCAGGGTTTAATTAACTAAGTATTAGGATTTTCGTTATTTTCAGCTGCTGCCTTTTCAGCTTCAGCTTTTTTCTTTGACTCGTCGAGATCTCTCTGCTTCTGTAGTAGCCTTAATTCTGTAGGAGTTAGCATTCCTCTCAAGACAGTATCGTAAGAAACTGTGACTCCTTTAGTCAACATCTTCTGAAATAACTTCCAACACTCACGTTCCTTCATAGTTTTTACATGTTCTGGGAATTGGCTATCTTCAGAATCTTTCCTACTATCACAATCATTTTCCTTATTATTCGACTTTCCTGGTATGTTGTCATTGCTTTCCGAATTTTTACAATTTTCCGACATTTTTATTTCACTTTAACGGCAAAATGTATTTTATAAATTTAAAAAAAAGAAAAATTAACTCTTTTATTTTTACCTGTTGTCCGTGCTTTGAGCAAAAATTGAACCTGGTGGGGCAGTTGGTGGTCGATTTGCTCGTAATTTAGCTGCTAAAGGCGCAATTGACCCACGACGCAAAATGTGTGGGAAATCTTTGCTTTGACCAGTAAAATTCGAGGGCTCATTTTCCTGAAATGAAACTTAAGCGTATGTTCGACAGTGATTTCCTGGATTCAACTTTAATTGGTACCAGATTTTCCAGTCTTGCGAAGTAATGGTGCTCTTCTAGAAGGAACTTCAATTGTGGGTATCAGTGAATCCTCCCTTTCGGAATCGCTCCCTTCGGAGCTAATTAGGGAAACTAATGTAACAATATCACAGCCTAGAGCAGATTTTGGTCGTCCTAACGTCTTTTTTCCATTCTTTCCTCGTCCTCTATCAATACTATTTTCATCGTTTTCCTCAAAACTGGTCTCGATAATTGTCGATTTATCGCAGGATGGAGTTCGAGTCAGGAGTTTCCTTCGGCGCGACTTTCGCTTATTTCCGATTATATTTTTTGAATTCTCGTCCAGAGTGCGGACGGGAGCTGACATAGCCCGGACTAGAGGAGGGCGGCGCTCGATGGTCAACGACGACGGAAGAGCTCTCAAAAGGGCACTGGATTCTACTGCGGCCGATTGATCAAAGCCTTTGTTACCTTGCAAAGGACCTTTCCGGATACTGCCAGACGGGGAACGTTTCGGATTTGTTGTACTTGGCTTAGCCAAAGGTGATGAAAATTTTTCAGGCGAATTTTTCCTTGAAATCTAAATTTTTATTAAAAAATAACTTAAACATTAATTGTAAAGAAGATGCAACAAATTGTAATATATGGATTCAAAGGAACAACAGGTAGGCACCAAATTAGATTTAAATTAATCTCACTCAATCTGTGATTAAAACTAAATAAGAACAGTGAAAAAAACTGGTGTCCTTTAAAAACTACGTACATACAACTTTATTGATTCAATTCTGAAGATAGAATTATGGTTTAATTTCATAAATATTATTTAAGTACTTATACTAAATGTTCTAAATGTTCCAGAATCGCTGTTTTCCTTGCAAAAATACAAATACAAATTATAAAGTTATCGACTTCTTAGCTGATTAATACCCGATTGTGCGCTAAGTAAAGCTAAAGACGATAACTTAGGCTTTGACTTTATTTCAACCGATTTAAATATTTTTTGGTATAATCTCACTGATTTTTGCTTCAGTTTATATGTTCTTTAAAAATTAATATGATTTTATTCACCCTTAATTACGGTGGTAAGTAATATACTTATTCTTTCTGGTTTAAATTTTCGTTGATTGTTTTCTACTTTACTTTGTCTGGTTGTTTTTGTTTTTACTGGTCAAGGTGAGAACATAAAAAAATATTTAAAACTCCTTAACAATTTTCAGATACGTAATCAAAGACCAAAAACCTTCCAATATGGTAGATTTAAGAATTTAAAATCCTTACAAAATATTTCCTATGTTTAAACTGATGATCAAAATACGTGCGATAAAAAATGTGGTTCCCATTTGCAATAAAAAAATAAAATAAGGGAGGTCTAAGCGAACCAATTGTTAAGAGATGATTTTCAGAAGAAATAGAGATTCCGGAGGATTTAGAACACTCGGTATAACTCGAAACTTAATTTTGTACTTACCGCGTTATCGCCAATCTCCGTAAGACTCTCTAAGCTGCTGAATGTTCCATCGTGACCCTCAATTGATGCTGTGTGCGCCAAAAATATGTTCAAATTCACTCGATCTTTGCTTCCTTTTGTCTTTCTCAGACAATCTGAGGGTGCTTGACTGCAATTAAACAACTATAAATATGTGGAGAAAATTTACTTATACAAGATATGGTTCGTTAAGGCCTACACAGGGGTATGCTAATCGATTCTATTACATAGTTTGCCGATCAACATTTTTTCAGACAACCCGGAGTTACTCGACTACTTTTAATTTGTTCTCTCTGATCTCTTTACAAATTTTTTCCCTGAAACATGGTTCTTGAAGTCGGTGTTACATAGATACATATATTTTAAATATTAAATATTTTAAATAACGCATTTAAACTGTCATGGCTCAGTTCATGTCTTCTGACCTCATTATTTTTATATGAAATCAATCCTTTCCGTCTTCCGCAGCAGGGATATTCTAGGATGATTTCTAAGTATTTTAAATAATAAGTATACCTACATACAATTTTTATAATTGAACAACGTGGCAATCAGCAGTAATAAATCTTTTAATAAATAGCAGAACGTCTCCTGTTTGTAGGTAGTTATTCTTTTGCTCTAGCACGTAGTTTCATATTTCTCCTAAATATTTCTAGCACTAATTATAATTTGCATAACTGCTAACGAATTCAGTTCTTTTCCCTGTGTAACCTTCGCTAACGAACTCGTACGTCTTCCGGAGAACTTGAACTAAGGACGTGTTTAGTCCTTGATACTTTTTAATTTCCTCTATTTTTTCGTACTCTTGTGAAGGAGGTGTTAATCCACTTTTACCATTTACTGTATAATATGCACAAATGTGTGTCCAGATTATCAATAGTTTAGAAATGTCTGTTCCAAGCACTACCAAGTGCAAGTCCTTGACTTAGACCTTAAACACTCAAATTTCATTGCAATATTATGCTCTTGAGAATCTACTTGGAGGCAGTCATTCATTCAGTTGAAAATTAACAACCCAACACCGAGCCATAAGCACTTTCTTATAATAAGACATGGACACGAAAAACATGAAGTCGCACTTTCCGCGAAGCACATGCAATTCAGTTTTGAAACCCTACCCATATTAATATACGTATATAAATAAGTATTTCACTACCCAATTCTTTCAGGCTTTCGGCTCAGTCACAATTCGCAACTGAGGCACCTCCACGAATTTCTTCTACTCCCTTAAATATATATATGTAGTCACATGAAGTACTCTGAAGTAACATAATTTGCATATACGATATTTTTAAACCCGACCTCCTTCCACCGCCAAAAACGTACTTTTTAGTTTAGTTCATTTTTTTATCAGCTTAATTTCCGTCTGTGCACTCAAGTCACAAGCATTTAAAAAATTGCATTAAAAACGATGGGCAGTATCTTAATACTACATATTAATAAAAAGTAATATACCAAAGGCTGAGCAGTGTACTCGGTATTCAGTGCCAAAAAAACGACTAAATTGATTTTAAGAAGGGTGACTATATTTGGTGTTAGGCAAAATGGATTTATAGAAGCATAACAGATCCAGAGCCCTTTCCGAACTGTCTCATACTTGAACGGGAAAGAATTATTGCCCCACCATAAAGGGAAAAAATCTATCAATTGGCCCACCACACCTCAACATAAATTCGCATTGTGTGCCTAGTGTCAATCCCATCTTAATATGATTCGTTGGAGTTTTGAAAAGGCCTTGATCACGCACGTTACCCTCATTGAAGCATCGAGTGCTCACGTAACAACCACCGAAATTGAAAAATTCATTTGTAACCAGCGCAATATAGATTGCGATGTCCTAGTTTCTTTTGCACAATCCATTTTTTATATGTACATAATCATAGTCATACATGTAGAAATAGTACAGAACATAAAAGTCTAGGTTACTTTGACATTTCTATTTTAAAATTAGAATAAGAAGGTGGTGAATCTGAAAATTATTCTCTATCTTCAAGTAATATTATATGTATAGACAGAAACAAAATCAGCTTTAACTACTAAAAAGAAGAGACTTAAAATCATACTTCACCTATTAGGTGATTTCAGCTCCTAATAATTAAAATTTCTGAATTTTTATTAAAAAACGAAGATTATAGTTTTCAGTTTTAAATAGTTGTATTTAATTTTTACGAATTCAGGCATACCTACTTAGCGATAAAATAATTTATAGCAAAAATTTCTTTCTTTCTATATTACTATATTACTATAAAAGTAAAAAAATTCAAAAATGAAACGGCATCTTACAGATTTTCTTGTTTCTGGTAACTTCTTTGTCATTTCAACTACGCAAGTTAGTTAATTTTATATTTTATTTGAAATTAACTGCTTTAAAAATATTTCAAGGTTGCCCCTGATTATCTTAATATTCATTTTAAGTTTGTTGGAGGAACCCCGTGTATATATTAGCTATCAATAAAAAAATAAGTATACAAGTTATCAAAACGTTTTTTTCCGTTCTTAAATGTTTCATCCCTGAAGAGGTTAAAAATAAAATTTAACCCTTAACTGGGTGGTGGCACCCAAGAGTTATGTATGTTTTAAAAAATATTCAAATCAATTTGGCTTTCTTGTGATCTCTTTAGAAGATAATTTAGAAGAATAATAATAAAACCTAACTGATTATACTAAATTGAATGTATTATTTTTAGCATTTACAAAGTATTATCCAGTTTCACAACTGAAACCGACCAGCTAGAAATTATTCTCTATTGGATGCCCACAAATAGTCCACGATACTGGTTACCGTCAACATTTTAAATAATAAATAGGTACGGTTTAAGTTTGTTTAAAATACGAGAGACAATAACATGCAATTTTAGAAACTTCTAGTATAATGTGAAAAAAAGGCACTCACTCCTTTTTAGTTTCCCCATATCCTCGAACTTGGTACTTTTTCTTAGCAGTCGACAGGCCACTCACGCCAAATTCGGAGGAGCCGCTGTCCACGGACCACTGACTGCCCCCACCGCCCCCCTTGATCACAGCACTTTGCTTCTCGCGGGGGCCACCGAATCCCGCCGACCGGATGCCCTTCGCGTACACGTGGTCAACAGAAAACTGCTTTCCCTCGAACTTGCCGCGGTCGGAGCGTCCCAAGGGACCCACGCTGTAAGACGTTAGTCCTGCGTCGAAGAGTGACCGCTGCCTCCTCAGCGGATGCTGGTTTGACCAAATCTGACGACGAGCACTGAGCGAACTTAGGGACATATTTGGAGTTCGAACGCGAAAAAAAATATATGTATAAATCGCGGCTTTTGTTGATACGTAGAAATTCGGGAATCCTTGATTCAAACTCAATCGAGCACGCCACGCAATAATTTCGGGCGGGTGCGGATCTCTTTTAATAGATAGTAGCGAAAATCGAAAACGAATGACACGCTGGGGATGATTTAAGCGAAATCCGCGTACCCTCGCAAATACGGCGAAATTATATTTGAAGACAAATGGACTAACACCTCAAGGAAAATCACAAATCAAAGTCGCGCTCTTCTAATGCTAAATTCAATGCCCTCACGTGCCGTTTACCCGACTAATAAACTGGAGAATGGAGCTCCCGAAGGAGTGTTGGTGCTTTCTCCACAGGGCGGATAAATTGATGGAGTACACTAAAATAAAGCTCTATTCATTTGCGAGCATGCCTCGCATGCCTCCCGGTTTGATGGAAAAAAAACTCGACGAAAAATTTAACCTGCCGGAGCGGGCGAAACGGGGCTCCTCACGAAAGGAGCCTCCAGAAGCCAATATTCATTGGGAGCTGCCATGTCGGAACACGTTAGTTTCGAGCCAAATTCTCAGATATGCCTTCTTTTTGAACCGTATTCCCCAATTCTCTGTCCTCGTTCCCAACTAATAGAAATCATAATTTTATACCCCGCGGGGGCGGAATGCAAGGGTGGGCTTATATAAATGTATTGAGGCGAAAGGGGACAGGTAAGCCGCTTATATCGATCATCGTTGAATTCCCGACTTCCTCGAAAAGACTCATCTATGCAATGGGGGTGAAAAACTCAAAAACAAGAGCCCGAGGGTAGAACACTCGCAGCCTTGAACTAGTCTTCGAATTGTAAATCCGTAAATTTTGGGCAATCCCCTGGCTACCGACTGATGTCTTTTGGAGACTTAATTGGGGCCCTTCTTGCGTGTCTTTCGAATGTTCATCCACCTCGACGGCCTTCTTCCTTGCCTTTGAACTCGTACGTGCATTCATAAAACACGTTCAACTCCAACTGAAATCTCAATTCTGAAATAAAAAAGAAAGCATTCGAGGTAAGTAATATCCAGTAATTCGTCAAAAGGGGAAAATCTATTGAATCTTAACAAGGTTAATAGATATTTAATATGCAAATAAGTAAATAAAATCAAAGACTGATTTCTAGTCATTTAATACAGGCAGGGTAATATCGGTATTCTTACAAAATTAATTCGGCGCTTGTTTGAAAAAAAGGTCTTGTACCAGTCTGGAAGCAGTTTCGTAATTTTCGATGGCAATGAAATAAAATAAGCATTTTGTTATAGTGCAATCTTTTTAAATATTTCTTCTGAATAAAAGTCAAGGTTTTTTTTGCATGTGACTAGTAAAAAACGCTTACATAAAAAGTAATAGAAAAAAATTAAATAAGCATTATCAATCAACTGATTTTTGTACTCATATGACAACTTTCTATCCAATTCTTTTAGACAATAAATATTTCAATTAAAAAAAAATTATTCAGGAAAGATTGCGTTTTGATAAGGTTAAAACTTTTAATAAATGTATTTAAAGGATAACATAATATTTTTTAGTGAAATGATAAATACTTATTTTATTATATGTTTCGTTGTTTGTTTTTTTGTATTTTAAACAAAATTCTAGCAATCTTTTGAATATATTTTACATAAGTTTTGGTCTTAAAAATGTATGATCTAAATTATCTGTGGGTAATTGCTATAAATAACTACATATATGAAATCTAACTCAAATTCCTTGTTCTTTCATTTTACAATATTGTTAATGTCTTCTTCAAAGAAATTGTTCATATTTGAAATTTTAGTTCTTTTAGAGAAAGGGATGGACTACAAATTTTTTGCACCATATTTCGTTAAACAGTTTTTCCAGGAAAATTATTGAGCTTCCCTTAAATAAAAACATTTTTTTCCTAAATCAAAGCTTTCAAAAATTTCTTCAAACTTCGTTATTTAAATAAAACTGCCGATATACATAGATCAAGATAATATAGAAGTTACCCATTCCATTTAATATTCCACATGAATCTCTACGTCTCACCCTTTCCAAATAATTACTATTGATGAGTACCTCTTCTCTCACTTTTAAAGAATTTGTAACGATTTTTCGTTTTTGCTGTCTTATAAGAATATATCTGGATATAAAAGTTTAATAAAAGAAGGAACCTTTCATGAATAAAGCTATTTTATTTCCTTTGTAATATTTTGTTGAGTTTAAACCCCGTTTAGTTTACCTTTTCGCCGTCAAAAATTTAAAGTAGATTTGAAAGATAATAAATTTTTTAATATGATGGAAATGTGCAATGATTGTATTGGACTGTACATTTGAGGCAATGACGATCGCCATGCATATTCAGCCCTTGTTTATAAAATCTGTCGATGTAAACACGATTATCACACTATTCGATCACTGCAGCCAATAAAAGATTGGTTGCATTGCTATCAGTACAATATTTAGAGTGGACGCAGCACGAACTTTGTATAGTCTTGACATTGGCCTTCTAAAGAGTAAGAAAATGTTTAGACCTCAATAATTCTCATTTTGATTGCTGTAAGTAATAGAAATTTTTGTCATATATTTGTACGAATTGGGTGAGGCGGGTAAATCAAGGACAAGTTCGATTCCACCCATGGCGTTGTGCTACGCGCGATTCTGGTTTATACATTACACGGGAAGAGAAATGATACTAAGTACATCCATTAAACAGTGCAAACATCCGCTGACTCAGATTTCGTCTGCCGTGCTGAGGACGTCAACCAAATGTATGCAGAACTGCTCTTACAGCAACATTTTTTCTCGGCGCACCCTGATACATATCATTGTGGTAATATCTTAGAACTCTTCATTCGATCTTCCAGTGGAAAGCAGATTTCGTTCGCGACTGTAAATTTGACAAGATCACCATATTCAGCTCTTGTTTTGTTTATCAAATTTGTCAAAATAGCATTGGCGTATTATGCTACAATGATTTAATAAGCCTTTAATCGTGTTGTATTTAAATTCATTTGGTGCAAAAGAAACGTTTTTCACACTGCTAGTAAGTATTTTATTTATCTTTTCTTAATTTATTTAATTAAGAAGCTAATTAGTCTCTCAAAATAGTATACAGTTTTTAAAGCATTATCATTGCATACCGAACAACAATGATAAACTTCCTGATTTTTCAGAGCTATTAAAATTATCGGATTCCACGTTTCACAAATATACATATATGTATATATAACTAATTTAAAGATCTCCCAAAAACCACTGACGTGAATAATTGAAGTTGGTCATGATTATGCTGGCAAAGTTATTTTCAGATTTTCTGCATCTTCTCTTTCCACAAAATTTCGTTCCACTCCCTTTCTATAAATAAACCTATGTAGCTCTTGGATATAATGAAATTATTCAGAAAACTACGGAAATTATTATTTCATTTGAGTATAGTGATGTCGCATACAAAATGTCTTTCACCTAAAATAATTTAGGTCAAAGAACAATTGGGAAAAATTATAGATTTTAAACAAACTGAACTCCACCCCTAACCAAGCAGCACATTCAATTAAATATACACTTGTAACACTAAAATGATCATTTCTTTCAGATCTAACATACAAAAGATGACTTTCGATATAACGAATAAATACTCCAATTTGGAGTCTGTCCTTCACGAGGTTAACAATTTTGTAACTCTAGAGAAAAGCGACAGGAGAAGATACACCGACGATTTTAATACTGTTCGAGATTTCCTACTTCACGAAATGATGAATACTGATGAAAACTTCAGTAAATTGTACGGTGGTCCTTCCTTAGCAGGTACGATAATAGAATAAAAATGTTCATATGACATTTTAATAAGGTACTAACTGATTTAGGAAGCTATGCCGACAACTTAAAAGTTTCCAAACCCGATGAGTTTGATTTGGTATTTCATTTGAAAACACCCGACCATCGATTAATCAATGTTTATAAAGATCCTCGCAGGCCAGGGAATGTATTAATTAATATGATCCCTCTTCTACAAAAGATTAGTACAGAATGGCAAAACCGAAAATTATATGATCTTCTTTGCAATTTAATAAATAAAGAGGGATTCTTAATACCAGCAAAATTGCAATCGTGGATTGAAAGCCTTTTCACAAAAGTCTTAAAAAATTGTTCAAACTCATATAGGTTTTGGAATGGCGAGGTGTACAAAATGTATTACGTTAAAACAGGACCTGCTCATACCATAAAAGTAACTCACGGCAGCATATTCTTTTCAATTGATTTCGTTCCGGGACTTCTATTTGACGGAAGCAAATGGCCTGGTCAAAGAAAATGTCCAACTTACGCAAGATATACTAATTGGATTGCAGTTCCGAAACCTATCAACGGGTGGCGAGAAAACTTGTCATTTCAGTCTTCCTTCGTAGACACTGAACGCGAAATAATACGAGGACTTTACGATTTAAAAAATTCTTTAAGAATGTTTAAGAAAATGCGTGACAAATTAAACATTCAAAATTTGAAAAGTTATTACATCAAAACCGTTTTCCTTTGGGAAATGGATAATCTACGCTCTAATTATTGGCGAGTGAACACTTTAAGTGATATTTTTTTGCACGTAAGTAATAGTAATAACATTAATTTCGCACAATAATAAGATATAACTTACGTTTTTTGTTAGTAGGTAGTAAGTTTACCAAAAAAAAAATTCTTTCACTAATAGTTTATACATATAGTATAACCTTAAAGAAAAGCAAATTTGGACCAATGTAAAAAACTTAAAATAATTTAAATTATTATTAGATTTTACAATGTTTAACATAAATTTCATCTATACATACATATACAACTTTCGCTGAACTTCAACTTAATACGTATCCAATTCTGAAGTGAAAATACCTAGATTTTTGAATAGATTCTCAAATTGTCCTCCAATTTTTGCCCATAACATATTTAGTCTTCTAATATGTACTTTATACATCGTAAAAATCATACAAACATTGAAATCCGCCATCTATAGAACACTTTATAGATCGTATATGTGTATTAAACAGTTTTTTAAATTATCTTAACATTTTTCAGATGTTCGAAAAAATAAGAGATGTATTAAAATTAGGATATTTACCATTTTATTGGGACAAAGATTGCAATATGTTTTCAAATTTAACATGCCGACAATTAATTACCATGCATGATCAATGGAACGCAGCTTTCAATTATTGCTTAAAATATAAAGATACTGAACCGAGGCGTTTATTCGAATTATTTTGTAAGTATAAATTAATTTACATAATGATATTTCACATGTTTTTGGCGTTTAAAGCGCCTTTTTGAATGAAATATTTTTTAATCCTATATACCGAAATAATGAGTCAATCATTCCATACAATACACTAATAAATTTAGAATATTTGCCTGAAATCATTGAAACTATTATTTCATGTATACCTATAAATACAGCTTTATTTAAATTTGTAGTATGTATTTATAATTTTTAATGTTCCAATATTTAATAATTCAAGATTATGAAGTTTTTGTCTGAAAAGTATATTTAATGAAATAAATTCCAGAATGTTCCAACTCTAGTAAGACAAACTAGATTTTATAGGTATATAATCTAAAAACTATCCTTACATTTCATTATACGTAAAACGTATGTAAAGAATATTCATATATTGTATAATTGTTTTTTAGACTTTAACTAATTTCTGTATTTTTATTTACAGTAACTGACGAAGAACAGAGAATGATTGAAATAGAGCCTATTCAAGAAGGGTGGAGTTGTGTTATACTTTAAAAAATCAGAAAACTAAAGTCTTTCATATTTTTGTCGATTGATTTATCTATTACTATAGCGGAGGACTACACAGAATGTAATGAAGAGACGTCGATTAATGCATATTTTCTTGTACTTTTTTAATATAAATGTAATAAAAACTTATTCCGAAAAATTAGTCAATCTCATTCTAAGTCTAGAACGAAGTTCCAATCGGTCAATTTTTTCTCGAGTTGAAACAAAACCTTTATTCGTAAAAGGTGAGCTTATAAAGGCAAATATAGTCATTCCGTACACTTCGAAAACACCGCACTGCAAAAATAAGTGTTACGCAATTAGACAAAATAAACCCAGTTAACATTTGTACAAAGTTGCATTCTTATAGAAACTTAGGTAACTTGACATCATATATGTACATAATTGAATTACATTATATCGTTCAAATTCTGCTATATAAATATTTATAAATTACTTAACATTTGACTATCAGTTTTATTCAGCAACGTATTCAGCTATGTATATGATCCCTATGAGACACCAAAAGTATTAAAGGGACCTCAAATATACAACGTATCCTATAAATGCAAAAATAAAGTAGCAAGTATTTATAACTTAAATTTATTTTTGTTTTTCTGCTTGAATTATTGTACAAAGCCTACCGTCTATATTGCGTGGTCTCAAAGAAAGTCGATAGTATGATTTTATGAGAGACTGTACATCTGACAAGATCACCATATTCAGCCCTTGTTTATGAAATCTGTCATGGGTGCGGTGTGGCGCGGGTGCTAGCATTGACCGGAACACATATTTACATTATTATTAGAGAGAGTGCTAAAAAAGTGCTATCTTGGCATTGGCCTTGTGAAAAGTTAGTTTAATTCTTGAGTTCAACAACTTCGGATTGATTACTGTAAGCAGCGGTAAGTAAAAAGAATTTGTCTTGTACACGTACACATATGTAAAATTGATCATGTAACTTTGAGCTGCTAAAGAATCGATTCATTTTGATTAGAAAGAACTTATTCGAGCAATACAAAAACTATCAAAGGATGTATGAGTTGAGCTCTTAAAGCGGTCTGCTTGCAGCCCATTTTATTTATCTTCTATGTTTATTTTATTATTATATATAAAATTTTCCCAATGAGAACCTGTGAACGATATTTTTATAGGCTTATCGGATGATAGTGTTATCAAAAATTTGATATTGTCGAAATATGAAAGCTAAATCAAGCTTAATGGTTTTTTTTTTATATACATATGTACATTAATACGTTGACTGCAAGATTTTGTTGAAAGTGAAAATGTTAAATATTTTAATAAACTTGTTGCGTAAACACAGGGATGTTAAACAATTTCAACGTTTTTTTTTTCAGATTCTTAAATACTATAAGCAATGGATAGCTGTACAAATCTCGAGTCTGTCCTGCAAAAAGTAAACAATTTTATAACTCTAAAACAGGCAGACAGAAAGGCATATACCGAGGATTTTAATAGAGTACGAGATTTCCTATTCCGTGAGATGACGGAAATTGACGAAAGTTTTAAGAAATTATACAATGGTCCATGCTTGGCAGGTAAAATATTAAAAACAGATATAAGACTGTACTAATAGAATAACCCTCTAGGAAGCTACGCTGACAACTTAAAAGTTTCCAAACCCGACGAATTTGACTTAATATTTCACATTAAAGGGCCTGACCAACAATTAATTGATGTGCGGAAAGATCCCCAAAGGCCTGGAAATGTATTGATAAATATGAAACCTCTTCTAACAAAAATAGAAAAGGAAGAACACAACAAATCCTTACATGGGCAACTTTGCAAGCTTATAAATGAAGACGGATACTTGCTTCAACATAAGTTTCAATCTTGGATTGAAAGTCTTGTTACCAAGGTTTTATTAAAGTGTTGTAATACTTATAAGTACAAGAATGAGGTGTACAAGATGGACTACGCAAAAACAGGACCGGCACACACGATAACTGTGACCCAAGGCAGCAGAAAATTTTCAATTGATTTTGTTCCAGGACTTATATTTGATAAAGATAAATGGGCTAGCAAAAGAAAATGCCCAGTTTATGCAAGATATACAAAATGGATTGCAGTTCCTAAACCTGTAAAGGGAAAGCCTGATAACATATCATTTCAGGCTTCATTTGTAGACACTGAGCGCGAAATAATACAGGATAAACAAAACTTGAAAAACTGTATTAGGATGTTTAAGAAATTGCGCGATAAACAAAATACCCAAAATTTAAAAAGTTATTATATAAAAACCGTTTTCCTTTGGGAAACTGATGTTCAACCAGAAACATTTTGGAGCCAAAACTCTTTATCATTTATATTTCTACACGTAAGTACATATTTACAATTTTTATTTAAACAGAAAGAGTTAAAATTTTACCATTCACTAATTCTGTATGTCTTCGTCTCGGTGATCACAGTGGTTACATTTCGATACAATTTTCACAGATTAAAATTTTGAATGGGCAGAGAAGTTTTCAAGTGACTTTCCTGTGAAATACTCAGTTCTTGAGATGTTATTGTCCATTGATAGGTGGTCTTAAATTTTGTCGAAATGTGACACCGAGACGTTTTCTTTCTATATGATATCGACTTCTCGCCCTGGGGTTGATCGACATTGCGATTATTAATTTTTAATTTGCCAGAAAATTATTAATTTTCAATTACTTATTATTATAAAATGATTCATTATTATAAAATTTTAAAGTAAATTCAACTCTTGTTCCGATATATTGTTATTATTACTCTTGTTTGTTTATTTTTTTAAGACATTAAGAGATATTGTACGCCTCAGTGAAAAAAAATAACAGCAACGTAGAAGTTTTTCTGCAGGCAACTGCTCAATTCACCTTTAGAAACGCAAAAGCTGAATTAAGCAGACGAATGCAAGAGCTGAATCCACGAACATCGTCTAAATGACGTAATAAAATAAGATACAATTAAATAGAATAAATCCGCATGGTTTTAATTTTTAAATTTCTTTTAAAATGCAGATGTTCCAAAAAATAGTGAATGCATTAGAATCACAAAAATTACTATTCTTTTGGGACAAATCCTGTAACATGTTTTCATGTTTCACAAAATCACAATTGGAATCAATGTATGGCCAGTGGAATGCAGCTTACCAGAAATGTTTAAAGTTTAAGGACAATGAACCGACACAAGTATTCAAATTGTTTTGTAAGTACCTTTATAATTGCTGCCATCTAATATAAATTTTCTCGTTTAGTGTTAATTCACAAACAAAATATAATAATATGTAATTAATTTCCAAATTATGTTGATTTAAACAACATTTAACAATTTTTGAAACTTTCGCTGAATAATTTATTACAAAAACTAAATTGAATCCAAAATAATTTAGTTATAACGTTATTTACCTTTGTGTAATTATTAAGCGAAAACTTATTTATTAATTACAGTAACTAATGAAGAAATGCAAGATGTCAACATGCAATCGATTAAAAAGGCTAATGAAAAACCACTTAAAAAAATGAATGAACAACCTGACAAAGTGGCTAAAGAAATAAATGTTCAACCAATTAAACAGATGAACGGGCAACCGGGCAAAGAAACACAACAACCGACTAAAAAAATTAGTGCAAATGTGCAACCAGTTAAAAAAGTTAATGAACTACAGAATAAAGAAGTGAACACACAACCATTAAAAAAATCAAATGCACAACCAACTAAAGTGCAACCAATAAAAAAAGTAGATGCAAAACCTGCCAAACAAGCGAACAGACAACCCAACAGAGATGTAGATGCACAACCGATAAACCAAATAAATATGCAACCGATTACAGTTAGAGATTTGATCGAAGACTCCATAAAAAGAGTAGAAGAAAATCGTAGCTGTGTTATATCTTAAGCCCCTAAGAGCCCCTATAAATACATATATAAGTAACAAATTTAAAAGTACAAAATATAGCGATATATGATCATATGTAAGTCAAACAAAAATGTTATAATGATGTGTACCTACATAACTATATTTTTATTTTAAGTCTTTTAAAAGCATATCTGTTAATATATTTTTGTATTATTGCACATCTACAACTTTTGGTATGTTTTTAATACGTGTCATATGGGTGTCAGAGTGCGCTAAAATTAACTAGTAGAAATATTGCTTCAATGCAATTTCTAAAAAACAAAAATGAAAAAACCTGGTTTTATAAAGTTGTTGTTGTGTACGTATAAGTGCTTAAGTAATATAAAAATAAATAAAAAATATTGTGTTTAAAAATAAATAAATATACATATACAGATTCTAAATAAAACTTAATTTTATTTTCGGAATATTCCTTTTTTAAATCTGTTGTTCCACAGTTAATGAAAAATAGAGAAAGACAAGGAATTTATAGTACGTGCATACGTATGATACGTAGGACTAACTTCAGGAACTTTTTGGCTTCCCCGTTGACGTAATAATATAACAAGACACAAACGCATGTAAGTCTGTACCTATACTAGATTTGAAAATTTTAAATAAATGCCGATGGTACTGCATAAACTGTACAACTAAAATCTGAGATGCAGAAAGCAATTTTAATGAAAGATGAAAAGACTTTATTAAGAGTATTAAATATAATTACAGAGAGTCTTTTTAAAATAAGCACTAACAATAGTTTTTAAAATCACAATAGACATTTACCAATCATCCTGTGGTAACCGATATGTCCAGTTATTGCTCCGGACTACTGTAATGCCGGCACCATAATAAGGGATTATATACGACGATCCGTCCGCGGGACCCACTACCTGTGTTGCTATTAAAATTATATCGACAAGTTGTCCTAAAAACATAAATCCTAACGTGCAGAACTTCATCAAACCAACGGCAGGATAGCCAAGATAAAATCGATCCACCCCAAACATTCCCAAGAATACAGACAACAACAGGGCTGTATCAAAATGGTAGCCATTACTGGAAAACAATAAATTATTTATATTTCATATTTTACCTATCAGTTAATGACTATCTCTTACGTCCACTTGCAAGGCATTTCCTTGGTAAATGTCGAATTTTTTGTTTCCGTGCAGTTTAAACCATCCACAGCAATACACCAAACTGAAAAATTAATATTTTGCATAAAGTAATTTTTTTTTCTAAATTTAATTAACTTCAACGATTTTAATGAAGAGATAAACAAAAGCGTTTGAAATAATTATTCTATTTCTATAAATTGCATTTCAAAAATGACTCAAAGAGTAATCCACATTTTCTGATTACGATGCCGCGAACTGGATGATAAAGGGAGTATTTGAGGGTACGTTTATTGATATGGAAATCGAAGACTGCGTAACTTTCCGTAGCATTCTAGTAAAGGGTTCGGAGTGACCATAGTTGGTACGGTTGATGTCCAGGCGGAAGAGTTGAAAGAATCTTGCATTTAGCCTGACCCCGAACGAATCGGTCCATGCATTTTTTTCCTTTTAATTTCTGAATCGCTTGATTCCCATCTCCTTCTGGACTTCAGGCTCCTCATTCTGGAAAAGTTTCTTACCTCGAGCTTTATTTTCCGGAGTGCAGCCGATCAGCTGTTGAGTTTTTGGATCCACATGATTTCTGCTGGGATCTGGGCAAAGATACTGCCCTATGTGCAGACTGGAGCAATCCACCTCCACAAGGAGACATTGATCAACAAGACTTAGTATTAATAATATGTAAAAAATCAAGCCATAACTCATCTCGTCATCAAAACAGACAAAATTTTGCTAGATTATTAAAACCACACAAACCTCCAACCAAAATATCAACAGAAATGACAGCTGCTTCTTCTTTATTACAGTTGGAAGACGTCTCAAGGATTTTTTGCGCATGTTTAAAACCGGATTTGATGCACATGGAACTGTTTCTTTAAAGTTTTGGGCAGTACTGTGCTTATTTTGGCAATTCCAAGTCGAATGAAGGTTCGTTTAGAATTTGTAAATGATTGTAAATTTGAACATTGGTCTCCTGGGCCATGTCGATTCTGGGAAAACGACTTTGGCTCGAGCGTTGAGCAGCGTGTCCAGCACGGCAGCCTTCGATAAACACCCGCAGTCTCAGGAGCGCGGAATAACCATGGACCTTGGCTTCAGCGCTCTTCTGCTAGATGCCCCTGACCGTTTTCAGGAGCAGTTTACCGGCGGAAGGATTCAATTCACTTTCGTAGATTGCCCTGGCCACGCCAGCTTAATTCGAACAATAATTGGCGGGGCGCAAATCATAGACCTCATGATTTTGGTTGTCGACGTCCAGAAAGGCATTCAGACACAAACCGCAGAGTGCCTTGTAATAGGAGAAATAACGTGCAAGAAGCTCATTGTTGCTATCAACAAAATCGATATGCTGGAGGAAAAGGAGGCTGCGACCACTATCAACGAAATTAAGAAAAAGATTGCAAAGGTTCTACGATTCACGTCGTACCAAGGAAACGTGCCAATGTATGCAATTTCAGCCCTCAAAGGAACAAATATCTCTGAACTCATTCAGGGTCTATTGGAACATGTTTCTATTCCCGAAAGGCGCTCAGATGAGCCCCTCATCTTCAGCGTCGATCACTGCTTTTTGATTAAAGGACAAGGCACAGTGTGCACTGGGACGATTCTCCAAGGTAAGGTCGCTGTTAACGATACCGTAGAAATTCCAATAACGAAAGAACGCAGAAAAGTAAAATCTATTCAGATGTTCAGGAAACCCGTGCAGAGCGCCCAGCAGGGCGACCGAATTGGTCTCTGTATTACACAATTCAATGCGAGCCTAATGGAAAGGGGGATCATCGCCCAGCCAGGCCTCGTGTCCCACATCTTCGCCGCAATCGTGCCCTTACAAAAAATAAGGTACTACAAAAACCCTATAAAATCAAACGAGAAGTTTCACGTTAGCATTGGTCATGAGACGGTTATGGGAAAAATAACGCTGTTTGGAAGCTCCGACTACAACGAGTTCTGTATTTCGAAAGAGTTTGGATTCATTGATGAAATTGAGATTGATGGCGAAAAATCACCAAAATATCTATTTGCCCTCATCGAATTTGAATCACCCGTGCTGGCCACGAATAATTCATTAGTAATTTGTTCAAAACTTGATATGGATGTTAACACGAATGCCTGTCGCATTGCGTTTTGGGGTAAATTTGTTTGGTCAACGTCCTCAAGTACGTACAGTGAACAGATTTTGCCCAGTTTTAAAATTTATAAGCTGAAAACTAAACACGGATCTGTCCAAAGAGTTCTAAATGCGAATGAATTGATTATACAAAATATTTTTCAAAAGGAGGCTAAGAAAGATTTGTACATTGGAAAGAAAATTTCATTAGAGACTGAAGACTCTGAGGAAGGAGTGATTGAAAGTACATTTGGTCAGACTACAAAGCTTAGAGTAAGATTTACTAATACCTTAAGTGAAAAGACTTTAAATACTCTAAAGAAAAAACCTAGTGATGTCAAAGTCTTGTTAAATTTTAAAAAGTACTTATTTAATAAAAGGAAGGAAATTATTCAGTAGCTTTAATAAAATATATTATTAATTACTTACAAATTTGAACTTGTTGGACGTTTTCTATCCTAACTATTCTGACAATCATTTATCCACATGACTGCTTTGGATAGTTTCGCTTGCATATGGCTTAATCAGACACTGTTGAAAATGTGGTTAATCATGTATATTAAATATATGGAATAAAACAACAAAATTATGCAACCAGAATATTTCCCATTATTAACACCCAGTAAAAAAATTTAATCAAATTCCATATATTCGTGCAGATCAATTATATTTCTATATATGTAACAAATAGGTAAGTTCAGGAATATTCTATTTGGATGCACCCAAATATATATTTTTAGTTCAAAAGATAATATATTGCTAGACTTTCATTAAATATGGATCATGACGTCATTGTCAAACATAGTTTAAATATTTATATACAATTTAAACGTATATCTAAAAGTAAGAAGAACTAACCGAATATGATTAAAATATTTTCATCTAGAAGCACAATGGTTCTTCGGAATGAAATTGTTATAAATATTTTTAAACCATAGAGCGCGATTCTTATAGTTAAATACTGTACAAACCCCTTTAATCTGAATTAATTTTAATTTAGAACTGATAGCCCATTCATTAAATAAGTGCATGTGCATACTTCAATTTTGTGTATAATGCCAAAATGAAATGAGTACCGCAAGACCATAAATCAATCGCAAACACATTACTTTGTTTCAAAAGACAAACACTAACACTAAAAAAGACGTTAACATCCCTTTACAGAATAGGATAGTCCTTCTATTTTTATCAAACAATTATCATAAAATAAGTTTCCAGAAAGTTTTTTTAATTTGATTGGATGTACTTTTTATACAATAGATCAATTTAATTAAAGCCAATAGTTTAAAATCGACATTAAAATAATACCTTATTATAGTAACAACACGAAAATTTATGATTTTCGACTAATAAATCGGATTTAAAAAACAAACCACAATGCGTTTAATCAATTTACCATCCAGATTACGGGGGTTATTCCACAATTTACGTACATATATAAAATAAAAATAAAATATACATACACAAAGTACATACAATGCACGCGCTTTAGAATTACAGAAGTATGAACAGAAGTATCACAATTAACAAAAGAATTGATAATATAATTATTGCCGCCCATTGCCGCTTATCTGCAACGAAATTAGTTCATTAATTTTTAATTGTTCCTTTTTTTCGTAACCTTACCATTGTTCATGTGAAGAACTTTGGCCACTTTTTTCATTGTTGTGTCTAATTTTGACTCGGTGCCGTCTAACTCGTTCCCAAAATCATCAAGCATTCTAGATATGAAAAATGTGTTGCTTGAGGCATCAGATACAAAAAACTTAAATTAACTTACACTGCTTGCTCGTCCAACTCAACTCCAATCTGTCTTGATACTGTCTTTAGGGTCCCAATCGAATCGCTTATAACGTCTAATTGTTCGTCCTGTCCCTGTAGCATTCTCTGTTGAACGGAGACACTCTCCCCTATAAATTTGTGCGATGGACTATCCAAGGTGGCGTAGTGCCCTGGACTGTCCATCGTATTTTCCAATTTGGAATATTTAGTGCCACTATGCCTCGACGCCATGCTTCCTGCTAAGGTACTCGCTATGTTACTGCCCACGCCAATCCCCGTCGTGTTGTTCACGTTGTTGTTTGTCTCTGTTTGATTGTCCAGAAGCGGTTGTCTCACAGTTATGTCTCTGTCCCGGTTTCGGTTCAGGCTCATTTTCTCCTTCATCGACTTGACTTCATCTCTTGTGGCGTCGATAAAATGCCTTCTACTAGATAACTCTTTGTTGTCGATCTTAAATTTGTTTGGATTCTTTTCTACGATAGGTGTTGAAGAGTTAAGGAAATCTTTTGTAATATTTCATGTAAATCAAAAAATTTTCCCTATATGAATTTTAAAAGTTTAAGTAAATTCGTGAGAAAATTTAATTTATTTGCGTTTTGATTAAATCTATATGCGAATGGTAAATATATTTGTGAAGATGTTAAATCTATTGGCGCATGGGTTAAACATATTTGTGTTTAGTTTAAACTTATTTGCCAAAGGATCAAATTAATTTGCTTTTGGGTTAAGTCAGTGTGCGAATGCTATATACATATGTATATAAAATTATTCTATTTAGCATATTGTATTATTCGTATTTTAAAGTTTATAGTCAGCTACTTTAAGCTTCTTTTAAGAAAACTTTTAATTTTCAAAATAATTTAGCCGGTAAGTCAAAGTCAGTAGTTATGTTCTGGTGGTTATTTCTCATCGTTGTTTTCCTTGTATTATATCTATGAAACTCCGTTCTCAATGTTAAATTGGATTGATGATTTTATTTGTCTATTTCTGTACATTGTTCCAGATTTAATTTACCTGTTCTTTTTTTAGTAATGCAGTGGACGTATCGCGAAGGAGATTAAACGTCACTTTATTGTCTTATTGAACAATCTTGATATAATAAGTAGATTTGTTTGAATGAATCCAAAATCCTTTGTCTATCTTCCAGTTATTTAAGATTAACTTCCGTAAAAATAAATGAATGGTAAGCAAAGTTATAGGTATGAGAAAGGGCTAATATAGTTCTTTTAAAAATATGCCTTTGTTGCTCCAGTAGGAATTTTAAAACTCGCCTCATAATCCCAAGATGATTGTAGTGAATCTGAAGTGGTAATCGATGGGGAAAGCAATAATTAATTGAAATAATGGCAACTTCAAAAGGATATAGATTGTGTCTTCCAAGTCTTCAAGATCCCACTCAATGCTCCTTAGCGAGTTCCTTAGCTCCGTGGTGGTCCACTCGGCCTCCGCTCCGCTGGCTTCTCCGAGTTCTCTCCACCGCAGGTAAAGCCCTCTTGTTTTGTTTAGCGCTTTAAATACTTCGCTGTGCATGGAAAAAGACGATTAAAGCAATCGAAACGCAATTATGATAGAAAAGACGCACTCTTTGACAACAAAAAATGGATCTTCTAAAGACATGACACTAAACAAATTCACTTCACCCGCAGAAACATCGATTTTACTTCACTCTCGAGCAAAGGAAATAAATAAAATTAGTGCGCACAGTAAAGCAATTGACGAGGCTCAATTTTGTCGCTCGAACAACTCGAAAACATTTAGAAATAAGTTTGCCGATTTTTTTTTGGATTTTCAGTTGTTGCCACTCTAGGCGCATCGCATGCCGAAACGCTTGTTAAAACTCAAACTCACCAGGTCCGTGGTATTGATCATGTGACGGGAAAAGTGGACGATGAGACCGCTGCATCCAGCACCCATCCTTTTTCGCCTGTTGGATAACAACAACGAGGAGCTGAATAGCATACGTTTTGACAGGGGGCCCTCGACTGCGACTGCCCGGCGCTCCTGGCCACAACTCGCTGGCAGCGCCCTTGTTTTGAAGTGGTCGTCTCCCTAAATTGGCCACTTCTCGTGGAACGAATTCGGTTCAAAAGTTACCTTTTTTCATATCATCCCCAGAATTTAAGTAATAAGGTCTACCTGTGGTTTTACAAACTTTGCCTTCATTTATATTTTATATGTATTTTGTTGCCTATAATTTTATTCAAGCCGATAACATGAAATTATTTTCAATTGCTTTTTGTTTTTATATTTAAATGATGACTGGGGACACAATATCGAACCAAAAGCATCGATTATTTACGTTAGAGTATATCGTATCGAATAAGAAACATCGCCTTGAATAAAGTATCGCCTTGAGTTAAGTATGGATACTTACACATAAAGAATTTTTTAGACTTGCATTCTCTTGGAATGGAGCAGAAAACTCAATCCAGCAGTAAAACATTAAATTTTAACTCAGCAAAAATTAGAGAACGTTAAGAAGCAGTAAATAGTACGTTTTGAGCATTAACCTTTAATCCACTTCACACGTCTTAAGTTTGAATTAATTACAGAAATTTTTTGTTTACTTACGTTTTTTGTTTTATAGAATTTACGCTTCAAATATTAAATGCAAACAAAACTAACAAAAACAACGAAATCAAATTCAAAGGCAATCAAACAAAAATGGGGTACAAGCAAATCAAAATGAAAGAAATTTTAGTAAGAACCAAATAAAACATAATTTAGATATGTACATATAAGCAAGAGGTCGTTATTGAAATTGAAAATGATACTATTATTGTTACTGCTTTTAAGAACTAAGAAAGGTTTAAGTAAATGCATTCCAAATCCAAATAGAACCTTAAAAATATCAAAAGTACTAAAAAAAATATAACTGAACTTTTCCGTTGTAATTTTTTTTACTACTTATTGTACTTTGAAAAATGACAAAATGCTTACCTCTGTGTATGTATAAGTTACTTTTCCGAACTTTCATAATGGTAGTTAATTTTATTAACTACACATATTTGATTTCCCTTATCTACTTTACTTTTTATTCCATGAGAGAGAATTATTTGAGACGGCCTTTGCATTCCATTTTTAATTTTGTAGCTGATGATTTATTAATATTTAATTCTTACCCAAAAAGGGGTTCACCAAAATAGCAAGAGTTTGAATATAGTTCCTGTGAAATTTTTGTCAAAACATTGAAATAACAATTAGACAATTTTTAACACTTATAGTTTATTTGTAGTACAGACTCCGTCGAGGTTATTACCATATAACAAATAGAAAAAGTTATCATTTGTTATAGTCCTGTTTTAATGTTTATCGTACAATTTGTTACCATTCAAAAACACTAAAAACACATGAAAAACACGAATTTTTGATTTGCTTGTGTTCGATAAAAGTAATTTTAATTACCTTTTGTGAAATACACTCATTAAATATAAAAAAAAGTATATATTGTAATCAAAAAAACACGGAAATATGAAGCAATTACAGCTGTGTAACAACAACAGCAAAGTTAAACGAATAAAAGTGGAACATAAATAACAAAATCATAATGCCTGTTGTTCCTAATAAATATTTTTATTTATTTTTTTTTTAAAGTGGTTCTTTCACAATACCGTCCATCTTCTTCTCGGGAGGGAAAGAAGTGAATAGAAGGACTTTCTTTTATATGCGATAAAACTTAAACTAAAAATAGTACAATTATATTTGTTATATAAAACTATATCATAAATAATTGTATGATCTACCCTAACAGAAATTACTTTTCATTTGCCGTAATATGATCTGCCTGGTCACCTTTGGCGTATCGTTCCCACATTCGATTAAAGAGCTTCTCAAGTCCACGGGCGTACTGTGAACAATCAAAAAGAGGACTCTCAGCGCGGGCTTTCCAAACCTTTGCGCGCATTGCTTTTAAATATTCCCTATCTGTTCCTAGTCGAATTGCTATATCTTGGTATTCTTGCCTCGTACTTGCTATCAATTCTGGACAACCCAAAGTGGCGAGCTGTGATGCTGCGACTCTGTTAATTAAATTTAAGAAAAATTGTTCCATAAACATTTTTATAAACTTTCCCACTTTGCTGAAATTCATACCTTGAAGCTAGAGTTTCGCCAGGGAGGGTGACTACAGGAGTGCCAGTCCATAAGACGTCCATTGAAGTTGTGTGTCCGTTGCAAAGAGGAGTATCCAAGCAAACATCCGCCAGTTGCCCTCGTCGTACATGCTCCTCTTTAGCAGCGACATTTGAAAAAATAATCCGGTTTCCAGAAATACCTTCAAAGGAAAAATTCATATATGTAACAAAAAATAAGAGCGAGGGCTGCAATGGATTTAAATAAGTTTGGATAACGAAAAAAAAAGCTCAGTTTTGCAAATTGTAGATTGCTTCTGATTTCCTCTCTCAATGAAAAATTCATACCTCATCGATAAAAGTATTTAAAATTTTACAGAATGAAAAACCCTGAGCATATTTCCGACATCCACATGGGCGTGGCCACAGTGGGGTAGGTTGTGATGTGAAAATATATTTTATAGTTCAAAAAATATCTCATTGTAGCCTGTATTTCCCAAAGGAAAAGTCTGTATTTTTTTCTTTATACAACTCAGCTTGCTGATTTCGTAACGATATAATCCAAGGATTTCATTTAGTGAAAATTAACACATTAAAGTGGCGTGTGTAAAAGTGTAAAAATGCGCTTGGTCTTAATCTAATTCCTATATTTTGACTATTTTATCATGTTTCGTAAGTTAGTTATCTTTGAGAAAAAAAAAACAATTGTACTTACCAAGTTCCTCCGCAGTTTTCTTAATATTCTGTTCACCAACAGCTGGGAAACGTAAAAGCCACAATACTGAATTGGGTACATGCTTGAGAATGCAAACCCAAGATTGAAGAGTAAGAGGATCAATCTTGTATAACTGATTAAAATTGCAATATACAATTGCTTCGTCAGGTAAGAAGTATTGCTGCCTGGTGGTAATAACAATATTTTGTGGTACTTCTTCTCCAGTCGCTGCTTTATTATTGGTTTGTGTAGTAGCCAGCCCATTTTGTACAACAACTCCATTAACCGAAGTCTGAACTTGTCCGGAAGCAATCATGGTCTCAATTTGAGTGGTTGTAGGTAGTTCAGCTACTTTTAACGATATTTCGACAGGTTTCTGTGCAAGAACGACTTCTCGAATTTCTTTTACATCAGTGCTCTCAACTAAAGGTGAAAGATCCGCCGCATTGATAACCGCAACGTTGTCTGCTAAATTTGAATTGGCACCAAGAGTTTTGTCACTTACAATAATTCTTTCCTTCAGATGTGGGAACATTTGTTTATGATCACCAATAAAATATGTGTACGGCATGTAGGCAAGTTTTTCACTGTATTGGGAAGCCAAAGCCATGGGACTTGTTACAGAATCAGTTATTATATAGTCCATAAAACTAGCACCGCTCGTTCCTGGATATCCCAGCCACATTACCTGGACGGGAGCTGGTCTCAATGCAAATATCTCATTTCTGGCTCCCTTTGTGTATCCATTCATATTAACCAAAATATGAATTCCGTCAGAGTAAATCCTATCTGCAGCTTTTCCATTACATGCAATTTGGGAAAGATCAATGAAATGTTCCGATTCACGAGCAATTTTTGACCGGAATGTTGTGCCATCATCTGAACTCAAGGCGTAACAGAAAATTTCAACATTTGAACGATCATGAAGGCCAGGAATGGATTGCATTAAATGGGACGTAGGATGATTGCCAAAATCGCTGCTAACATAACCAACTCTCAAGCGACCATTTACATCTCTATTAAACTTAAATGGAGGTTTATGTAGCACATGAATCTTTTCAAGGCACAAATTAGCATGTCGAGCTGCAATCGCCTTACGGAATTCATGAGATAATGGATACAGCATTGAGTGATGCGGATGAACGGAAGGAAGGCGATTTTTTTCAAGTTGTTCCGCTACAATACTAACTAATTTTTTCATTCTAGCCTCATAATCAGTCCAATCACATACAATTTGAAGACAGTGAGCAAGATTGCAGTACGCATCCGGAAAATCTGGTTTAAGCTTAAGAGCTGTGCGGTAAGACTGAATCGCTTCAGGAATATTTCCAGAATCTTTATGGATGCTGGCTAAATTGCTGTGAGCATCGGCAAAGGCTGGATTTATTTGGATTGCTCTCGTGTAACATTGCAAAGCTCCTGCTACGTCCTGAAGCTCTTTCAGTGTATTTCCCATATTCGAATATGCATCCGCAAACGTGGGCTGGATGCGAATCGCCTCTTTATAATGCATAAGGGCTTCATTTAATTTCCCCTGCTGTTGCAAAACGGAAGCAAGATTGGAATGTGCAGCAGCAAATTCAGGAAAAACTTCTAGTGCTTTTAAGTAAAGTCTTGTTGCCTCTTCGATGTAACCTTGCTCACGTTTAATATTAGCCAAATTATTAAGTGAGTCTGCATGATTTGGACATAATCGCAATGCTGTATTGTAGCATTCTTCAGCTTCTTTTACCTGTAAATAAATATTTCAGCGTTACGCACAATATTTTCTACTTTTTAGAAATTTACCGTAAAATAAAATAAAATGCAAAGACGACAAGACATGACACAAAATAAGGAATAATCAACTTATTTTTAATTTGATTTCAGCCTTTACCCCTTTTAGTCTGAATTTTTAATAAGTTCCATCGATTGCCCGTGTTTTTACATTTTGCAATTTTCATTCAATTTAAAATTTATAAAGCAATACCTCATTTAATTATTTATTGACTATGGGGCACATATATAATTTATTACCCTACTACTACTAAACAAATGGAAAGCTTTCAATCAAATGCATAGTTCAATATTATACTTATAGTGTCCGAAGTGGGATTGCGATTAGAGTAATTAACCACAAACAAAGAACCTTTGAGGAATTAATTACCAAGAATTTAAGAAAGAACTCAACAACTACAATCAATAGAAGCAGCAATTTCTAGAAACCCTATAAGGGAAACCTAGAGACCCTTCAACTTCGGTTAATTATAGTTGAGTGAAGCAAACAATTAACAAAGGGTATTTAAAGTTAAAGTTTGTTTAAAAAAAAACAATGTGTTATTTGCACATGTTAAATTTCTTAATTAAACCCAGGGCAAAACATTTCCAGACGCTTTTATATGTAGAACCAAAACTTTTTGTACGCCTAAAAATGTTATTACATCTGAATTTCTTGTACACGTTTGTCCTTGATAAAGTGCTTTCTTCCTTGTTGCAGATAAAATTACAAAAATTCTACTTCTATTGATCATAAATTGCCAATGACGCTTACGTTGAAAAGGATTGAAACTGAGAAGAGAATCACAAAACGTGAGATAAATAAAAACCGCAGAAGCACCCATATGCTGCACAAACAATTCTTAAAAGATTTCATGAGGCAGGATGCCGCGAAAATAGTCGCAGAGAAGTGGGCAAAAACATGTCATTTCCATGCTCCAGGTCTAACACAATTAGTATGTATGTCGCTTGCAAAAATCGACTAAAAAAAGTTGAAAGACTTCTCATCCTCTATGAAATGGTTCATGGAAGACGCTCTTCACGTGCTATAAGCTATCGATTTGGAGAAAAAAGGATGACGCAAAACGCCGCATTGGCCAAAAAATATGAAACGTGGACTACAACTGACGGACTAAAAGTAATTTAGTCTGATGAATCCTCCATCTAAGCAAGATTATGAGATTTTTTTAAAGACAAAAATAAATACTGAATTGAAGCCTTAAATCTAGATTGTTGACTAAGAAGGAAGAAGGCAAGTTAATTAGAGGTGTGTATTGTATGTAGCGAATTAATTCGGATTTAACTGCATTTATAACCTCTTACTGTAACTAAAATTAAGTGGAGATTATAACAAAGGCATAAAAAAGTGCTCTAATTATGAATTTTCAGTTCCGAAAACACAGTTGTATAATGATGTAAGAAAATAACCTTCATAATATTTTAACCCGTTAAGGTCCAGAAGAATTTCAAGTTTACTTACCGCCAGATTCAAGCTATTTTGCATACAAAATGATAACGATAGCACAAGCGTTCGGGAAAAGCCCCACAGAAGTGAAAAAATATTTCATACGTTCATTGTAAATATAACAACTATAATAGTGATAAAAATAATAAAATTATTCCTGCTATGGCATTAGATTAAGTATTCAAAAGTGCCATATCGTTGTCCGTCAAAAATTAATATTCACTTAAAGGTTCATGCTAAACCCAGCCAGATAGGGATTTATTTGATTGCACTACAGATATTCAAAACAAATAAGCTTACCTGTCCCTTTTCCTTGAGGGCATTTGCTAAATTACAGTATGCATCAGGGAAATTTGGTTGAAGCTCAATTGCCCGACGGTAAGTATCAATAGCTAAATCGATAAGTCCTTGTTCATAGTACACACAAGCTAAATTTCCATGAACAACTGCATTATTTGGTGATAAATTCAATGCTCGAAGATAGGCTGCAACTGCCCTGTAATTAAGGAAATATAATGAGTAATATAAAGGAAATTCGTGATTATCGACTGTTAATGTATTTTATCGCGCAAACATCTCTTCCGCAGGCGTTCACAACTTGGGGAAATTAAACTTGGTAATGTCTGATGGCGATGTCTGATAGCGATTTATTGCGTCATTTAATAGCATCTATCTAAATAACTCAATTAAGAGTGCAAGTACATATACATATCTACATATTTATGTATAAAAATTAATCCAACAGAATATAACCCAAAACCTTTTGGTAAGATCAAAGATAACCTTTTCACTTCAGTCCAACCTTCGAATCATTTCAAAGAGAAAAATAAATACGCATCGAATTACATAGGTCCTTTTCTTTGATGTCGATTAAAAATGTGCCCGATTTTGCACTTTTTTAATTCTTTTAAATATAATTACACTTTTATTGCAACAAAGTTTTTAAACATCAAAAGAGACCTTTTTTTCTTGAAATCTTCCCTTTATACCTGTCTTAATTAAAATTAACATCATTTTACTGTATAGATGTACTATGTAAAGTCATAGTACAAATTAATTTTTGTATTTGGAGAGATGAGCAAATAATAATAAAATTCTGAAGAAATTTGCCGCATCAGAACAGAGCCATCGGATAAAGAAAAAATGTACGCAACATCCCGTAATACAAAAGTGGTGAAACTTTTTCCAGAGTACATATATGACGAACAAAATTCGTTTAATGATTTGCGCTTTTGCAAACAAAATTCCAGTGTAAAACCACTTAGACAAGTTTGCGATGTAGCATATTTTTTACAATTTTCGCCGCATTTTTTATAAATAACACAGCAATAATTTGGACAAATAAAAACGTTGAAGACTTTCCATAATTAAAAACAGCATATATAATATATGTATATACATATGTATATGTACATATATACTTTCTACATTAAGGGGATATTTCGATTCCTTAAAAGAGTCATAATTTTGTTTTCATTCATTAAAACGTTTTAATAAAAATAATTATAAAAGAATACCTAATTTAGCGCGCTTTAAAAGAATGTCTTCTTGTTCTACGACCTCTGGCGAACAGAATGAAAAAATCTATAAATTAAAATCAATTGACGATAAAAAGTAAATCCCGCGACAATTTCTAATTTCTCTATGACATATTACGTGTAGATTTTAAGTGCACATAATTTCTCTATTTTTCGCATCAGCCACGGTAAGGGTAATTTATTTCCTTATATTTTAATATTTATTATTCAACTTGATTTTATTACTTTATCCTAACGTCGATGGTGGATGTTTTGCGTAAGGGCGAGGAAAGTTGTACAATATTTCTTAAAACTTGCGTTTGAAAACGTAATCAACAGATTAATAAATTAGCAACATACAAAAAAACGACTTCATTTTAGAATTATGATTTTGTAATATCTTCTTAATGTTGGACAAAAACGGCCATGAACGGAAAGATAAAAATAATTTTAATATGTTCTTCATTATAATTAATATTTTGAAAACTAACCAACTTCAAGGTCATTCAAATTAGAAATTTTAGTTAAAATTAAAAAGGAAAACTTAAATGTAATAATGTTCAAATAATCTTTACTTTCCTCCGCGATGAACATTGGTATTTAAAATTTAAAAATTGAGGCAATAAATAAAATGCATGTCAGAAAATGAACTTGAAAAAAACCGAAATATTTTTGCGACCAAGCAAAAACCATCTAACCTTTTAATCTGGTTTTTGATCCAATCGAGGCAGCCTCTCTGTCTCTCATGTCTTGTAGTAATAAATTCATAGGGGGCTTGGGTATAAAACGGACTAATTCTCACAATGGTATACACAACAATACATTGATAATCCATTTCTCACTAACACATGTATATATTATTATAATAAAATCACAATGTAAAATATTCACAAAAATTGTATTCACTTAGTCTTTTTTATTTTATTAATTATCAAAAGCACATATAATAATTATGTTTTTTATAAAAGGTTCCAAACACGTTTAAAACTATTTAACACCGATGTATAAAAATTTTAGTTTTTGAGAAAAATCCGGTTTTAACTACATTTCTTTTATAAACAAATTCGTCTGTTATTGTATAAACATCAATTACATTTTTACAAACACAACCAACAGCACAGCAATTTTTGGAAAATTATTATCTAAATTAGGCGCAAAGTTATCTTGTGTTTTTATGATTTCATAGCAAAGTGGACGGCTAATAAATTTGGCATTATTCATAAAAAGTTGTACAACAGTAGAATATGATTGCACAAAGAGAAAATATTTTTATAGTTAACTCTTTAAAAACAAAACATTTCTATAGAAAACAAAAGACTATTTTATGGATCGTTTGAATATATAGAAAATACACATTCTTTTAACTTGAAATAAGCATAACGAAAAAAAAAACATTAAATAGACCGGAATTGTCGGCACCAATGAATAAATCATAGACAAGTTATCCACATCAAAGCAAAAGGAGTTCTGATTCGCTTCTTAGCCGCGATAAAATAATATACATTAAATTACGAGAAAGGTCGAAATTATCTAATTATTTACGTATGCACATTTAAACGACAAACAAATAAAACCAATAGTTGCTTATCCATTACAGAAAATATTTAGCCAATCCCCACGAGCTGCAAATTTCGAAAGTATCTCGATGCCATCAGGCACACAGCGTATTATTTAAAGCACTAAATAATATGCAAGAAGAAATTTCAGTTCCCATGCGTCAGAGAAATTCTCGCAAACGGAGTGTGAAGTTTGTTTTAATAAAATTAAATCATCCAGAATTCTTATTAACAACATGTGCTTTAGCAAAAGGCAGATGTTTTGTGAGGAGCAGTGATTGGAAATTCGAGAGAATAATATTGTTTCGCTCTTAATGATGCTGGCTTATTTGAAATATATCTTGAGGCTTTCTCGCGCGTGAACCCTGCAATTTAAATAGATAATCTCTAAAAATAATTAGTTTCTTTTTACCTTGATTGGCGCTCATTGACATTGGCATTATTACTAATTTTTGGCACATGCTGCTAATTTAGATGATACATGACGTCAAGTCATTACATAGCCGTTTTAATATTTCATTCATATTCAGTATGTAAAATTTTTTTTTGAGATATTAATGTCGTGACCGTACGTACATACGGTGCTTGCAATAATTAAGGGAATTGAATAAGGGCTATAATAAGGCTATTATTTTCCAGAATAAAGTAATATTCACTATCATTTAAAAACCAGAAGTATATGATTGTCGTTCCGTTTAAAATATATTGTAGGCTTTTTATAAAATTTTGTATATGTAGAGCAATATATAATTTAATGAAAAGCAAACATAAATTAAAATTGGGTGTTTCGCTATATTACTACTCTTAATTGTATTGTTAAATTTAAACAGTCCTGCAAAATAAAACCTAAATTTTATAGAGTCAAAGTATTTTAATTTTAAAAAATTGTTAGAATAAATAATAGTTGTTAACAAAGTCATGTTATTATTTAATTATTCATTTGAATGTTCTTTTCTCAAAAAATCTCAAATAAATTCTTGGAAATTGAATGCAGATGCTTAAGTAAAAGACATTTAATTAGACTAATTTTCTAATAGGGGAAATATTTTTTCAAAGTACGACTATACGCAGAATAAAATTATTGCGACTTGGCACAAACAACATGACTTAATTCTTTGAACATAAAATGTGTATTTTTCAATAGAAAAAATATAATTATACACAGCTTAAATGTTGAATAACACGTTTTTAAGGCTTTGAAAAGGATTGTTTGTTCTGCTTTTTTCAATCACTTTAACCAAATTCTCTCAATAAGAGCAACACATCCATCTTGATGGAGGAAATAAGATAATTTTATATTGAATTAAAACCCAGAATAAGGGTTTGAAATTTGATTCAACAATGCATCAATTTGCCATGATTTTTATTAATACACAACTTAAAATCTTTAACTGAACCCTTTTAACGTTAATTTTTGATTTAATGGTGGAATCTTTCCTATAAGTTATTCAATATAAATTGCAAATTCAAGCTAAATTTCTCTTTATTCTGGATGACCAAAAAAACACAGCTAACATCATCTGTCCTGTGACAGAAATCTCATGATGACCACACTCCGTATCTACCGTAAGGAAATTGTTTGATACGTACGCCGAAAGGAAACAAATTTTAAAACTAATATAAGTTTTTCTGTATCATAATATGAGGAAAATAAATCTTCTGGTGTCTATATGATTACAAGAAAATTATTAAAGGTGCGGTACGAGGAAAATTACATATAAATTTTGCTTATTTTTTCACCAATAATTTATTATTACAACAGAGTTTAGTTATTTTTGTCGCAATAGAGATGAATTATTTAATCAAAAACTATTTTATTCAAGCCCAGGGACTTTAAGTACAGTCAAAGTACACTCCCTAGACACCTACAATTTTTCTATTTTTAGATAAATGTATTCCAAAGCGCCTCCAGATGCCAGACTATTGAGACGTATATAGAAAGGGCGTACAAAACTGCAATTGCCTTTCAATTTATTTGTTACGTTTTATTTTTGCTATTTTAATTTGTTTGACTTTTAAATAATTTATATGAGAATAGCTCATTTGAATATCGTTTACAAGAAATGAATATAGAGTATAAATTTTCAAGTGAATATTTAATTTCATATTACCCTCTGTGTAACAAGTGCTCAAAAAACAAGAATTTAATTGAGGAAAAGCAAAACAAATCAATAATCACACGAAAATAGTGGTAGAAATGAATTGTTTTTAAAAATAATATATAATTATGGTGTATTTTACCGATCGGAAAAGATTAATTTGTTTGTGCAATGATCCCTTCAGTTATTCAAAACTGGGCAGTCTAAACACTCTTTTTTTATACAATAGTAAAAAATATCATGCTTGTCGAACACATCAAATAGGAAAGTATAGCCAAATTGACACAATATTTATACAGCGTTATTAGATTAAAATGACACATTTGAGCAAACACATAAATAACAACAATAACGCATAAACACTTTTTTGCACAAATTTAATAATTATTAAGCATATTTGCATAGGAGACTTTATGGTATCTTTGAGTAATTTTTTATTAAGACATCATTTATTAAGAGAGTTTTAGATGACTTTAGATTGGTTACACATTTTCAAACAAAATTTCACTAATTTCAACAGATTTAAAATAAAAAATAAAATAAATGTTCCTGAAGAAAGCAAAATACGCTATTTTCCGACTATGTCCGCCCGTCAACTACAAGCTTAATGTTGCTAACCGATCCTGCTGGTACCATATCCATCAACAAATCCACCCAAACCCAGGAAGCCATACACTTCCACCATTTCCAGATATGTTCTAACGAAATGTTAAAATACTCTGAAAGCCCTAGCGTAAAACGTAAGTACGAACACAGAATCAAACCTTTCCAATTCGGCACATTCTCACTTTTTGCCAAAGTATTCTCCAGGAAATTTTTTACTGTGGGGGATACAAATGGGGGAAATTAAGAGGAGGCACCATATGTATCCAACAAAGTAATAAAAGAAGCATTGCCAACCACAGGTTGCCGAATGAATTTGAAATAAAAGTATTCATGAAAAGATATTTTATCACTCTGAATTCAATATGCTGTCCAAAATTTATCGACTCGAGGAATTGAGGGACACATATTTCACATTATATGAGCGCTTTTAAAGTGAAATAAATAGAACATAAATCATGTCTCCATGTCCTGGACACGCCTTTAAAATTAAAACTCTTTGTTCATAGATAAAATTTCATAAAAATTTTCATAAAGTTTTTTTTTATAAGATAGCAGTCACGCAATTGACTATAAAGAATTAAATGTGACATTGGGCAAGTTCAAAAAGGAGGAGTTTTCCTCCATACAAGCTTGTCGAGGGGTATCTCAGCATGCGCATTGGCAATGCGAGCAGATTTTAGGACTAAGACAGTAGCTGATGCTACCCAAACATGTCCTTCACCAGATATAGACAGCTTTTTCCGGACTTATTAGAGCCTAAAAGGACACACGAAAGTACTCCTCTAAAGCCTCTTCTAATATAAAAATCCTTAAACAGGACTTCTGTAATAATAAGAAACTAAATTTATGGACCATTATTAATTCCAATTCAAGAGTGTATCTCAAGTTTCCCCTCCTTTCAGCTGATTGCCCACCCGCGTGCACATATGGCTGAAGAAAATCTGTGTGGGAATCTAAAAATAGTATCAAAGTCGAATCTCCTGCCTCTTAGCAAATTGCTTAGCAATGCATGATTTGAATTTGTGCATTTGTTATTGGAAAATTATAAATCGCTTCGAGGAATTCAAATTTTCAATACACTTGAATGCTTTTGTTATATTTTAATTAACATAACATAAATTAAGCTCCCAAAATACATTGGGAATATTTTAAAATTAGATCATTTTTTATCCTTCTCATCTGGTTATTATTGACTCGTATGGATGAAAACTAGCAAATACCAGCTAAGGTTAATTTAAGAATTAGTTTGCAAATAATGACGAAACGTTTCGAAAAATTAAATTACCACACGTGCTAATGCTTCGTGTGGGAGTAGCTAGTGATATCTAGTTTTACCTAGCATTAGCCTGTATCTGGTAGTGTACTAGATTCTCAATATAAGCAGAAGCTGTAGATACAATCGGAATAAAATTGCATTATTTTTAGTTTACCCTGTGGCACATTATATTTATAGCAACGCAATTATAAATGTCAGTTTTTAAAAATATGAAAGAAAAAATTCTTCATATCAAAATATAAAAATATAATTCTACAATTCTTTTCAATATTGAAACTCATCTTCAGTGTTCCCACGCCTACGAAACAGATTAAGAGAACTTTCCATTTGAAAATTGAAAAATTATTTATTTTTTTTAAAATCCAACGTTAATAAAATATTGCATTAATTTAAATAGAAAACTTGTTTCTCTTTCAAAGAAGTTTAAAAATTGTTTACATTTAATGAAAATTTATAAACAAAGGTAAAATAACACTTGTATTTTATCTAACTCTTCTAACTTCTTCACTTTATTCGATTAAAAACGATTCAATAGCTAATAATTTTTTCTCATTTTCAAAATTATTTTTTTTTAACTGCGAACCTAATTACAATTTCGTAAAAAGCTTATTAATTTTTAAACTCTAAACTGAGTCTATTTGAAAGCCAACAAAGGCTCCATTTGCTTTTTTACGGCATTTTAGCGTGGACAATTCTCCTTTCTTCGCATTTCAAACATAATGCCTTGAATGAGCAAAGTTTCATAACGATAATAAGTTAACGTATAAAATGAGTTTCCAAACATTTAAAGGAATAACAGTTAAATTAAAGTTTAAACTTTATTAATAACCTGAAAGCTGTAATTCAGAGTTCATTTTGGGATTTCTTACATCACTTCAATAATTCTTTACATATACATATGATTTTTGATTTTTCACTTTCATCTGTGCGTGGAAAACAATATCGCTTATTCGCGCACATAAACTAATTAATTTGACCTTTTATTATTATAGTAAAATAAAGTAGTTTCATGGCTATGTGCTTTTCAAATGTGGAACATAAAATTATGTTTTTCAATAATTTTCAATAATATGTATGTATGTATATACTTTCTTAAAATCCAAAATTACTTAAAGCACCCTATACATTTTAATTTTCTGTTTAAGAAGCTAGAATACGTTTTTAAAAGAAAGTACACAAATTTCCACTGTAGAAGTAATTTCTTTGTTGACAACCGTGATAAGGAATTTTTAAGTCAAGGATTCACCTGGACATTTTGAAAAACAGACTCAAAACAACAATTTGGACATTGTATTTAGTTAGCAATAACACCAATGCAAACCTAAATAATCAAATATTTCAAATGCCGGCCGATTTTTATCGAGTTATCTTCGACGTCGAACTTTTGGCAGTGGTATGGTACAAATAAGTATGTTTACCTCGGGAACAAAATAGGACATTATTAACCAGACTTTTGCTACTCACTCTGGCCTATGGCCCAGGCAACAATTTCACACCCGGGTAGAAATATTCTTTTTGTTCCTTTGGTAAACAATATGCTATTATAAATAAATATCAAAACTGACTTACCGATCAAATATACGAGCCTCTTTTAAAACGTTGCCAAGATTGATGTAAGCATCCAAGAAATTTGGATCCAGAGTAACTGCTTTTTCAAAGTGATGGATGGCCAACCAGATTTCACCTTGGGCATTAAAAACGCAACCTAAATTACTCCATGCGACTGCAAATCCTGGACATGTCTCGATAGCTTTTAAATAGCAAGCCTTTAATTATAAATAGAAACGTTTAATCGTTACATGAGGAACTAATTATTTGGAGAATAAGAATTACGAACGGTTAAAAAAAATTAAAATCTAAATAAGGAAAATCTTTTATTCAAAAGTAAGAAAATATATAACAATTTTCTTAACTTTTTTACTCATTTTCATTAGATTTTATCAAAATAATTTGTTAGAATGAATCTAATGAAAATGTAAATCTCGTTCATTTTTCTGTTGAGGAAGTCCCAGCAGAGTTTAAATCTGGTTGATCAATCTAAATGAGTCTACGCCGGTTTTATTTACGCATAAAGTTACGCCTTAATATATACATACAAAGTTTACGCAAAATCCGGGAAATGCTCCTGTAAAATCGAAAGTAAGATTACGCCAAATTGCAATAATACGCCCTGCGCATACATATGTTTTACATTATAAATCACTTTTTGTAGAGGAACAAAGTTGCACTATTTTTGATTTATAAAATTTACAGTTTTTCGGGCTCTATTTCTAATATTTTTTTTAACAATAAGTTAACAGACATCTTTAGCACCTTGCAAAACTGTTATCAGACAAAACTTTTTCCACTCCAAGCATACATAAATAAAATAGTTAAATGAGTTCACAACAAATTTAAAAAAAAAATAGATACATCAGACAGAAGCCCATCAAATTGTAAAAGTTTAGTATTCTAATAACTACTACTCAAAATTAGGAATCCCCTAAATTATTATGGAACAAACAAATCATTATAAATTATATCGGCCTCCATTTAAATACATATATACTTACTTCAAAATAAATATGTAATTCGTACGCTTGTTTATTTTTCTTTAATATATTAAAGAATATTGTACATATATTAAAATCAGAAAAGAATAAGAAGCGTGCACAACGAACAAAGACTGGACAACGGAACTTTATGCAGATAGTGAGACTCAAACGATTTTGAATAATTCAGAAACAATATGTAATTAAAATAAAATATATTAGTTTCACTATAAAACTTTATCTACTTTTGTTACCAATTAAAAAAAAATGTGCTTATCAAAAAATAGCAACAACTTTGCCCTTTTCTCTAATGTAATTTGAAATTTTTTAAATCGCTTCAATATTCCACGAATCGCAAAAAATATATGAAAATAATTGCAGTATTTTTAGAATGTAAAATATATGCAAAATAATTGTTCTAAAAATGTCGCAATAACCTATATAATAATAAAAGTTACGCCCAATAACAAGAGACACCGAATCTACAAAAGAAATCCTCAACAATATGTTGTGCGTCTAATGGTGTCATCAACCTAAAGAACACACAAGCAACACAATGCTTTTTAAATTTTGTTCAAATATTTTATAGAAGTAGAAAAAGAAAATAATTATCCTTAGGCTTTGAAAATATATATTTTTGTTTTCTTTTCTCAAAATGTGATTGGTGTCTAGTCATACACACTGTGGATTCTGAAGAACAAGGATTGAGGAGACGCTTGAGGATAATTCGGAAAGTGTTAGTAAGGGGGAAATTGGAAATGTGTTACGTTGACTAGAGCACTTTACTTTACCTGGCTACATATCAGTTTTCTTTAACGGTATACCACCAGGGGCACGAAATTTTGTGACCACATTGTTGTCTCAGAAACAGCCGTACCAGGCGCTAATTTGTCCTCCACTTTTGCTATATATTTTTTGAAATATTTATTTTGTCTATGTATTTCTTGATGAAATAAAGGAAGAAGAATTAGAGCACTCACACATAATGTTTTCAGTTTGTATTCAGCTAATTATATGTAGTTTTAAACACAGATAATCTGTGTGCAAAATATGTGACGAAAACTGCTTACACTGAAATCATTTAGGTGAGAAACAATTATTTTTAATTAGATAAGATATTTAGATTGATTTTTTCATTTCTTAAATTATGTGATATTTTATACAATTCTTTAATAAAACTCAAGGCGCACAGGCATAAAAAGCTGACACACAATCAAAATGAAATTAATCACCCAATGCATCAACATTGAAAATTTCATAACTGTTTTAAACCACTTATCAGTTGAGTTTTGATGTCCTCCTTTGTAATAAACTTAGTAAAATCCCAGAAACATAAGAACAATGTAAATGCATTGAATGTATCGTAAAACGAAATTTCTAAATAATGTTTATTTTAAGACCTTCTGGAATTTTACTAACTTTTTTGATAAAACTATTTCTGCAAAGCATTACAGAAAACCTAATGGGGATTGGAATGATTCTACGCGCAATGCCGATCTAAATTTACGCAATTACGCTAAAGATGATGGTTGAATGGGTTTGTTGTCCTCCTGAAATATGTTAGCCGAAATTTAACCTGAATTTTGAAAAATTTAAACCTTAAAAAATAATGATAATTTTCAAATGAGAAATTAATGTGTAATGGGAAATTAAATAAACTACATAAAAAAATAAGGGATAAAACACACAAAGGAGGACTTCAAATATGCAAAAATTAATTGCAATACATTAATGTCAAATTGATATGGCTTCTTCTTCTTGCATTCATACTATTAAAAGAACCGAAAAAAATTAAAAACAAAACAAAAATATTATGAACTAAATGTTCGTTTTAAAAACTGCTTTACAATTGGCCATACCTTGGCTTCTTCAAGCCTACCCAAGGCTTTTAGTAAATTTCCTAAATCACTACGCACGCAATACAAGTCCTGAAAATATAAAGTTGTGATTATTCCCTAGAAACTTTTGCTTTGTAATATTTATCTTACTGGATTGTACTGGAGTGCCGTCACGTAAGCTTGAACTGCTTGTTCCATATCTCGAGCAGCGACCAATGCAGCTGCCAAATTAATATATCCATCGATGAAATCTGGCTTCAATCTCACTGCATGACGGTAGTTCTCAAGAGCTTCTTGTAGTTGACCACGCTCCTTGTAAACATTGCCCAAATTACTGTAAATTAAAAATATTTACCATATAAGGAATTTTTTCAACATTGAATGTGAAGTGAAGACAAGAGGCATCTTATTATTTATTTCAATTTTGAGTAATCGCTTGCTATGTACATACATATATCATATGTTGTTTTGCTACGTCGCGTTCCGCAGTTATTAGTTCTAGGGGTTGGACATGGACCATGGACCAGGTGGGTCGATGGAGTCTCGACTTAGCCGCACACACAATAAATACAAATTTCTCATTTTTATTGTAAAATTCGATACGTGAGGTTGGTTTAGGGAATTTCGCTTGAATCACCTATTTTTTTTTTTGGTAACACAACTGACCCATGGTGCTAAGATCACATAAAATCGACTGGCATACCCCTAAAATTTTTATTTACCCAACTATATGCACTTTACACTCACCGAGGCTTTTAAGTAGGCCCAACATTTCTATTTGAATCAACAGACGGAATTTATTGTTCTTTTAAATTCATAATATTAAAGTTATGATAAAAAAGTGTGTCTCAAATTGTTGTCACAATAAAATGGCACATAACAAATTTTTCGGTAGATATCGAAAGCACCTGAAATTATATTATTGCTTATATTGAAATTTAGCTGTAAGTACACAGTTGTACATGCACACCTACACCACGTTTTTTACAAACTCTTTTAATTTGAAAATAAATAAAAAAAATAATCAATAATGTCTAGCCCTGTTTTAAGATGGCCAGTTTTTAAAAATTGAGCTGTGGATGTTCACACATATAAAAACGCGAAACTATGTACATTTTAAATGAAATTTGGGTGCATTTTATATTTAAGATAATAATTTTCCTTAGGGTGACTTATTTTTTACAAATAACTGTTATATAACTTTTTTGTAAGGTACTCCAATTTATTTTGTTCAAGCTCCAGTACCTAATGAAAGAAAACGTGGCAATATGAATCACTTCAGATTGTTATTATGTTTCATTAAAGTTTGTTTGAGGTTTAACTAGTTTCGTAAACCGAAGCCATTTTGACTACTTTCTGAATCGCCCTAGACAATTTCTTGTAATTCTTAAAAGTATGAGGCTCGTTTTTGGCACACCCTGTGCCTACAATCTTCAAAAATATTTATAAACTGGCTATGTATTGTGAATATCTGAAATGCTCATCAGACGACTCATTTTATCAGGAATAACTAGTCTGGGCCTCTTTTTCCGCATTATCGAATCCGCCTTACCTGTAGGCCTCTGCCAGGAGAGGGTTTTGCTTGATGGCCATCGTCGAGAATTGCGCTGATTTCTCCAGACGTCGGCATTGGAAGTGAATTGACGAAAGAAGCAGAAGAACACCTGTGTTGTTGCTGTCTTGTCGCCAGAGCTGCATACAATGCCGTTCAGCATTTTCGTAGTCGACCGCTTGATACTCGCGATGCGCCAACTCCAGGAGACCTGAAATTCGAGCAGCCCGTGTAAATTACTTCAAAATGAAAATTTTTGCTAACATAAATTAATGAATAGGGTTGGAAAACGCATCACTGTCATGGAAAATTTCGGCCCGAGAGATTTGTCTCTTGATTTTCAAAGACTTTGCGATTGTCCTTGAACTTAATCGATCTGGCAAATAACGCCGTGAAAATCCTGAAGATGCCGAGATGCGCCCATTTTAGTAATTCTCACCGATGAGGCTATCTTCCCAGGGATTCAGCGGCGCTCCCCGGATTATCCCACGGGTTTTCCTTATAAAAAAAAAAAAATTTCGATCGAACTCACCGACTGATGATAATGGCTGCACGTCGTTCATTTTGACCACAACGTTTCCCTGCGGGACCAGCTGCTGCTGCTGTTGGGACTGCTGCTGCCCCTGCTGCGTGACCACTTGCTGTTGCCCTTGCATTTTGCGTTAATTTTGACTTAATTATTTTTGATTTATAAAGTTTTCCACGAGAAATTACGAAACACAGTTTTTATCTTGAGCTTCTGCTAAGTTCTCTTCTATTAAAAATCGCCACCACAAACACGCCACACGTCGTTCACTTCACTACACCGCCGAGTCGAACGTTTTCTATTCTGTCGCTGAGTCGCGAATGGAGGGGAGCTTCGCAACCGAGCAAGGGAGAGAGATGGCGCTACGAGTTTTACCAGTCGTCACGATCGCACACACACGCGCTTTGGTAAGGCAGGGCGCAGTGGCGAACTGCGAAAATTTTTGATGACACGTTCGAGGGGCAACTGAAATTAGAAATTTTAGTTTTTCATTTTCCATTACTTCCAAGTTTTGGAGCTAACAACTGGAACGAGATTTTTATTAGTGGTATGTGGTGAGTACTGAGAGGTAAAAATGGATTTGAACTTTTCCAGGTCCTTAAGTTTTATCAAATGCATTTTTAGAACATTTCTTAATTGCATATTCAATGGAATACTGCCATTAAGAAATTGCCCCAAAAACTAACAGAAAATACATTTTAATTATTACAAATACCCCGGGAAACGGCGAATCAATTCGGAATAGTCCTTTTACTGTAACAAAAAGTAACCTTCAAACATCGATGTGAGAAGAAATTTCCTTTCCTCTTCCTTTATAGGTTTTTCGATTGAAAAAAAACGAGATGTAAATATATGCTGTGTGCCAAACCGGCTAAATTAAAATTATAGCAAAACACCAACTGTCAAAGTAATAATAATAACTGGAGAGAAATGAGCACATAAATTCGAAAAATTCCAATGATGATTTTTTAAATTGAGCACTCACGAATTTTTAAATTTATTTGCATATATTTGGGCGTTTAAAACAAAAATTATTCTCTTTTCGGAACACGACACTCACAGAAAGGTTTAGTAACAACTGTCACTTTTGTTTACAAAATTTTGGAAGCCATGGGAAGTGTCGAGTTAATTTGGGAGAAGACCTGTTTAATTTTTCCGATTTTAAAGCGATCTGTAGGTTTCTCTCTGAGTATGGTAATTAATAAGTAAACGTTATGCAATTACTCAGTTAGATCTTGAGGACTGCGGCCCAAATGAGTTCGAATTGGTGGCGGGAGAGCTTCAGAAGCACAACCTCACCGAGGATGTTTACGAGTCCGTTTTCGTCGAGATAAATTCATATCTGCGAGAGGAGGTGGTCCCTGTGTTTTGGCAGCGTTTCGGGAAGGCTAGCGACTCTTCAGAGTGCTTTGATAACTACCAATGGGCTGTTGTGGGGCTGCACCAAGCATTCAAAAAATTTCAACTGCTCCTCCAAAGACTCGAGCACTTCAGGGAACTGAATGCCGGCAAAGGAATTCATTTAAGAGCAAGGAATCAGCCGTACTTGGGCGAATTGCTGAGCAGTGTTCTGCTTTCTCAACTGCCGGCTAATTTCAATGACATCGTCTACTCCTTCTACAACACTTCTTTTAAGATTTTCGCAAACACACATCAGGACGTCGGTATGTAAATTTCTGGATTTAGGAATGTCCCAAATATTTCCGAAATGAACAGCACGTAGCGAACGTTTTTTCCAATTGTTTCCAATTTAAATTCATATTAAGGATGGGGATGAGTTCTATTACAAAAAAATCCTCAAGTCATGCGATTAATTCGGACCAACTGATTTATATTTTATATACATATGATTTTTATTCGGAAATGCAACTTTCTTTCATACATATCCTAGACATTTGTATTTATTCATAAATATATTGAAATATAAACCTGGACACTCACACAATCCAAGGCATATAAATAGCAGAATGCCTATGCTTTATATAAGTTAATAATACTTACCTTCAGTTGCAATGCAATGCAAGGAAGTTCCAAAATACGGAAAATACGGGATTCGGTTTAATTAATACAACTCCACATGCACTTGTTAGTGAAAGACTTTTCAAATTCAATTTTCAAAACTGAAATTTGTGGCAATAGGAAGAGCAAAAAACTGAACGCCGTGTTTTACAATCTACTTTTAACGTAGTTTTTTATTTAATGTTAATTAGTCAATTTGACATACATAAATATGTCAAATCGAATAATGTAATTATATTCTATTTTATTTATGCAGAACAAGAGGATTATTTGGACGATATCGATGTTAAATGCAATGGCTGTGGCAAGGGGACCGATTTTTGTCGGTGTCAGGAATTGGTTTGCGCTTTTAATAAAACAAACCAATGTTTGTCTGAAATGAAATTATTAGACCGGCTGGCGGGTTTTACATTTACTAAGTTAATTCAGGAGCGAATTATAAGTTATGTACAGGAGACTTGTAAAGGCATTTTTGATGTTTCTCACTTAAAAAAATTGGAGAAGGTAATGTACATAAATTGGTTTTTAGTTTTTATTGTAATTATAAGTGTAAATGTAATAAAGTGGTTAGATACCGTCGTTTTGAACTGGCTAACAAGAATATACAACCAAGGAAGCTTAAAAATTGAAGATGGTCCCAGTAAAATTCGAGAAATTGTCCAGGACTTCAAAGTTAAATTAACTTACTACCTTTATGAAACTTATGCCAACATCATCATAGAGCAATTCTTCAACATTATAATAGGTGTGTTTGATATAAACATTGTTTTTCTTAATAAATTCTTCTAAGATATATTTTTCTTCAAATGCAGATTATCCAGATTCTCAACCGGCGATAAATGATTTAAAAATTTGCTTGGGAAAGCTCGACCTTCGCAAACATTTAATAGAAACACTAAAACAATCTTTAGCAGCAAGACTGTTGCATCCTGGAGTAAATACGATGGATATATTAATCGGGTACGTTGCAGCTATTAAGGCTATTAGACACTTAGATAACAGCGGAGTGTTGCTTGAGACGGTGACTGAGCCAGTCAAAGAGTATCTGAGAAAAAGGAATGATACAGTCAGAAGGGTTGTTACTGGTCTCACGGAAGAAGGTCCTACAGATTTGGCTGAAGAACTTGCTCGAAGCGAGACTTTAAAAGAAAACGTCGATGTTTCAGGAAAAGATGATATTGTCAACTGGGAAACTTGGCAACCAGATCCTGTCGATGCAAACCCATGTAAATTTCATACATGAACTTTCGATTTGTAGTTTTGTAAATTTGTGTAATTTTTTTTTGTAGCTGTAAAGTCGGTTAGCAACAGTAGATCTGCTGATATAATCTCAATGGTTGTGGACATTTACGGAAGTAAAGAGCTTTTCGTTAACGAATATCGCAACCTTTTGGCTGACCGTCTTCTAACTCAACTGGACTTTAATCCTGAAAAGGAAATTCGTAACTTAGAATTGTTAAAACTGCGTTTTGGTGAGACACTGCTGCACAGTTGCGAAGTTATGCTGCGGGATATAGGAGACTCAAAGCGTATAAACACTCATATACAAAGTGATCTCAATTACAGCAGTGGTAAGTTCTATTATTATATTTTCTCAACTTTAAAAATAACCTATTTTAAAATAAATTTCAGATAAAGCATTTGATATTTCATCATTGATTTTGTCATCACAATTTTGGCCCAACTTTAATAAAGAAACGTTGGAACTTCCTGAGGAGATACAAAATGAATTTAAGAAATATACGAAATCCTACGAAGCCTACAAAGGCAATCGTACTCTTTGCTGGCGTCATGTTACTGGCAGAGTTAATATTGAGATACAAGTAGGAAATAAGACAATTGATATGGCGGTGACTCCTACACAAGCTGTAATTATTTACCACTTTCAAAATAAAGGTAGGAGGTTTTAAAAAATCCTTCAAGACAATTCAATATTTCAAGCTTTTTAGTTGAGTGGACACTGGAGGAATTAAGTTCGGTAATTAAATCACCCCCATCAATACTTCGGAAAAGAATAGTTTTCTGGCAAACTCAAGGCCTAATAAAGGAAATAAGCACCGATGTGTATCGCCTTATAAATGAAGGACAAGAAGCGCAAATTGAAGACATGCAATCGCACGATATTTGCGAAGATGACGAGTCTGAAAGCGCAATGGCATCAGCTAGTGATCAAAGAGAAGAGGAGTTACAGGTATTTCGAAATTATTTTTCTTCGAAAAGTATTAGTAAGCAATTATAGGGCTCTGAATTTTTGACCTACAAATATATCTATGTTGCAGAGTTTAGTTCTTAATATAATTTATTTCAGGTATTCTGGTCATACATCGTCGGAATGCTGACCAACCTGGACTCACTTCCGATTGAGAGAATTCATCAAATGTTGAAAATGTTCGCCTCCCATGGACCTGGTGTAGAATTTTCCCAAGAGGAATTGAAAAACTTCTTGCAACGGAAAGTACGAGAACATCAATTGATGTTTGTCGGTGGTGTATACCATTTGCCAAAGTAATAAATACAGAAAAGATTCCATTTAAAAAAAACATATTTTTTATTTTACAAAGCTTTTTCAGGTACCCCATTCTTCTCAGCAGCCCCCCCATTTTCGTCAGTATTTGTAACTTCCCCCGTTTCCATGGGAACGTTTTCTGCGCTATCTTTCTTCATTTTGCCTTCCTTCTTTTCCTTAACCGTTTTCCTATATGTCTCCAGCTCTTCCTTTAAAGGTGGCAGAAAACTCTCGAACTCAAGAAGCTCCAAAGCATCTAGAATATTTTTTGCTGTTATTACTTTGTGGCTTTCTTTGCGAGCTAAAGTTGTGGAGGATGTTGTGAGGTAAATTACAAAAACTGAGGCTGCACGCGCGATTGCTGCTTTCGCTTCTTTGCTAACGCTCGCGTGTGGAGGAAGGGCATCTTTTATTAATCGCGCTATAACCGCGGTAGGGAGATTTAAATCCTCTATGCGTTCAACCATTTTGAAAATTTCTCTGAAAATGTGAAAATTTTTACTTTTGATTTAATAGAAATTAGTATCGGATTAGTTTTCCATTTATGCACATTTTACTTTTAAAACATAATAAGTTGCCATTTCTAGCAATAGTCCCACATAGTTCCAAAACAATAAACGATCGAATTCAAACTATGTAATTTCCTATATGTGGACAATTTTAATTTTAATAGAACTTAAAGTTCAACAATTCCCATAAATAAGTATCACTCAATTCAATTAAAATCCATAATTAAAAAATGTTGCATTGCGTCTACCGCTATTTATAAAGAGCGCCAAAATTGTTTACTTTGGCCGGACTCAGGCTCGTTATAGAACTTAAGAGATTAACTGAAATAGCGAGTCAGTTCCATAAAAAATTTAATCTAAAGGATTTTCAATGGTTAAATTTTAAAAGGTCTACGTACCTTTGGTTCTCTGGATTTGTAAACTTCACCAAATTTCGTTAATTTCCAATTTACCGTGAGCTTCACGAACTCCCTCAATCAATGCTTCAGCACAGCTGATAACTGTCATGAATTATTTCAGAAATTGAACTTGATTCTGAAATGATTCCGCATCATTTCAAAGTGTTCAGAAACAAATTTGTGCATTCTTTGACAGTTCTCATATGAAATTTCAGATATTGGAAATATGTTTACTTTTAATTGTATTCTTCACGATTAAATCTAATTCCCCGAAACGTACCATGAAATCTTTAATTTCGCAATGAGAAGATTCTGAAAAAACACATTTTTCATTGAAAAATTCTCAACAAAACGTTGAAATGCTCACTTCTGAAAATGCAGGTTCCATCGGCTAAACAACTGCTTTAAGAACTCAAGAGTCATAATTAGAGCACTTTGGTGCTTTTGCTATAATCCTCAATTAATTTTAGTTACAGTAGGAGACTGTAAATGCAACTAAATTCGAATTAATTCGCCGCATTACGCCACCAAGATTTTTTATGGTTTTTATGCCATTTTCGATGGTAAATCAGGGCATAAAATAAGAATTTGCAGTATGGGATACTAAAAGACTAATTTTCATAATTTAATAACACAAGCTGAGAAAGAGTTTTAGGTATGGATCAAAATCTAAATTCGATACAGATACGACGAACGAAATAAAGGATCTAGTGAATTATTTGTAAACTAGGTTTTCAACAATATTGAAGGAAATGCAAATTCTAAGATTGTTTAGAAAAAACGAAATTATTAAACACTAAATACCAAATATTTATTTAGTGGAAATGTTTTTAGTCTTAGTATCTACAGTTTATTCATAAACCCAATTCTCGGCAGCTGGTGACCATGTGACGAGCTCCTTCTCGGAAAACCACAGATTAATCTCCTTGTTAGCAGATTCAACCGCGTCTGATCCATGAATGATGTTGCGTCCAACTTGGATGCAGAAATCTCCACGGATAGTTCCCGGCAAGGAGTCAGCTGGATTGGTGGCTCCAAGCATTTGGCGGCCAGTCTTAACCACGTTAAGACCTTCCCAAACCATCGGAACGACGGGGCCGGAGCTCATGTACTGAACAAGTCCAGGGAAGAATGGACGGGAGGACAAGTCGGCGTAGTGCTTCTCGAGCAAATCCTTGCCCGCCTGAAATTGAAAGAAATGAACCAATTAGTATTATGGATCGATTAAATTCAATTAACACTCAAATTAAATTTGTGCAAATAGTTAAAATGATAATCAATATAGATAAATTACGTTGTCTTGCTTCCTTGCGTGCAAAAGTTACTACGGCTAGGACTTGATTGCTTTGGTAAATTCTCATGCACGAATAATTTTCTTTCTTTTTTTAACGAGAAGAATGGTAATTATTTATTTGCATTAAACGTTTGCAGTATTCACGAGTATGAAATGTAAAATTGATAATTTCAACCTGTTCACGACATTCTGCTAAGTTATTTAAAGTTATATGATTGCTTCAATTTCTTTTTATGCGATTGCATAACAAACTCAATGAAAAACACAATCTTGCTGCAATCCTTTTAAATATACATATATGTAATTATTTATTTCTTTTCTGGGCACTCAGTATAAGCCAATATTCTAAAGGTTTATTTGGTGTAAATTAATTAATATTAAGAAGGATTTTAGATATCACTCAAGATTCCTTAGGACAAAGATTTAAAATTATTTTGATGAACTTCCGAAGGATATTAAGCAGGAATCATTTGTTTTTTATTTCAAGTGTAGTTTTTAAGCACTATTAAAATAAAAGATGAAGTAAAAGCCACTAAAGATATTAATTTTATTTCTTTTATTATATTAAATTTCTGCCTAGGAAGTGTTGCATTCATTGTAAAGCGCATACTATTAAATTCTAGTGTTAGCTATCACATCACAAAATCTAAAATTTTGCTATCTGGAAATGTATGAACTTTGACCAATTTCACGTTACCTGCACACATTTATTTATATTAGTTCTCTTGCACTTTCTAGAATATTTTATATTTGCAATAGAAATTAAGTAGATAAAAGGTCAATAAGGACAAAGCTGGCAAAAGCCGGGAAAGCAAATTTAAACCATTTTTGTATAGGAAGCAACCCAAATATAAAAGAAGTAAAATTATATGCAGTTATATAAGAATTTAGCTCTGGATTTTAATGAAACCTAAGAATGAAGAAATGCGTTCCAAGTAGGAACAGAAGCAGACTCTGGTGAAAAGATTAATTTAGAATGAAAATCAGATTAAAGCTTTCGTCTTTAAGTTATGTGAATGAAATGCCCGGCTTTTAGGTGAAAAAGCAGATTATAATTTTTATAAGTGAAATTACTTTTATAACATGCAAGAAGCCGCAAGAAAACGTGCAGGAAATGAGGTTATGTGGCCACTTCCAGGTTTTAAATTAAGTTATCCCTTTATTTGCCTCAATTTAAAAAGAATAGACATGAAACTACTTCAATGATAAAAAAAAAAGAGCGACTATGCCGCAAGTTATTTTATTTCGCGATACTTTACACAATGGAGTAATGATGCACAACAAAATACAAAACATAAAACTCTGCAGGACCGCGTATGGGTTTAAATCAATAGGAAAAAAATGGTAAATTAAAGAAACTTGTACTCACCCACATGAATTTCATGGCAACCAACTTGAAGCCCTTCTGCTCGAACCTTTCGATGATTTTGCCGACGAGTCCGCGATGGACGCCATCGGGCTTAACCATGATAAAAGTGCGCTCCTTGTTTGCTGCCATCGCCGCCGAGAATAACGAGAAGAATGCTAAAATTGAGCCGATCATGCAAAAGTCAGCGAGCCCGAAGACACCGTGTACACGCGGCAACCAGCGAAGGCGAAAACTTGGCAGCCAGCCGAAAAATGCAATCGAAGCACTCCGAGCACTCCCCTCTGACTCTGAAAACGAATCGTGAGGCAACGCCGGACCGCAGACTTCACCAATCAACCCACTGACATTGAATCAACCAGAGGGAATCAACACTGCGAATCATTTAGAAATTAACTATCAAAACTTAAACGCAGCAATAGACTCTTTCTAAAATTTAAAAAATTGTCTAATTGCCCGGCGAGACTTCGAAAAACCTATGTCTTTTTAGCGGTCGAGTCCCATTAAGGGAAATTATGCGAAAGTTAACATCAACTTTCACAAACAAATCTTACTTCGAAATAATAATGCTTGTACAAATAAATAATTTAGGGGGACTATAACTTTCGGGTTTCAATTGTAGGAATAAAACGGTTTTTTTTAAATAATCGTCCATCCTAGCGCTATACGTATATGTGGTAAATTTTTCACTTTTCGTTTTTTATATTTAAAAATGGCAGGGATATATAATGTCATTATTTACTGGTATTCGTTTTTTTATATATTCAATGGAACATTTAAACAAGAAAAAATAATATTTTTATTAATTTGATGTGTGATAGAAAAAAAAGGCTTCATATAATAGTTGGACAAATACAAAATAAAAGGCAAAGCAGAAGAATTTAAAAAATATATACATCGATTAAATGATGAGATATAATTTTACTGTCCTGTCCTTAACAACATCTTTGTGATAAAAGAAAACAGTGAAAGAAGTCTTAACGTCTTTTATGGGAACTTAAAATATTTATTTGAATACCTACATTTTCCCATAATATGTTAAACTTATGTCAAAGATTAAAACGAATACATAATTTGGAAATGTTAAGAAATAGGATACAACATTTATAGTTAAATGAACAACAGTCTTTTGGTGAAATGACAGCGATTTTTCTAACCCTGGAAATTGACTTTCCAATGACTGCATTTTAAATAAAGGTATAGCAACTTCTTCTCATAGCTGAAATGACTGATATCACAGATAAATAACTATTATATTTATTTATAATTTGCTTTAATTTAGAAGTAAAGTACTATTGATAACTTTGAATGAACATTATGAATCCGATTGGAATAATCAATAACCTGTAATGGCTTGATTGACATTCTAGGATTTTTCGTTTATTAGTAAATTCAAAATCTAGTTCAATATAGAACTATTTGAGCCGACCGACCGATTACCATGTTTTCGCAATAGCCTATAATTTAAAATTATGGATATTTTTGTATCTCTTTGAAATAAAATCAAATGCGTGGTTGATATGAATTAAAATAAATATCTATAATATATAATACATATATGTATATAGTTAAGTCTCACGAAGAGATTTTTTAGATCTCTTTAGGTTAAAACTTCTAATAAAATACTAAAGATTTCAAATTGCAAATATATTTATTAGTCAGTAAATTTCAGTGAATATAAATATAAAGACATATAAATTCAAAATGTTCAAGTATTCAATATATTTAACAAAATCGCTCAAAGGTATAAGAAGAAATATAGCACGATTAACACGCGAAAGTACAATTCCGAGTTACAATTTTAACCCACATGCCTTTACTCCACAACACTTCTGAACAGTCGTATACATTACTTATAGTCATTTTATTCAGTGGTGCTTATAATAAAAAGAAACCAATAAAAGAGCGGAAAAAATTTAAAACTAAAAATGTATACATAATAGGATAAAAATTCGTTGTGTTCTTCTTTTTTCTAATTAAAAATGAACTGTTAAAGGAAAATGAAAAACCAACAAATTGGTGATAAAATTTCTAACTAATCATACTTGTTAAAATGATGCCAATCTTTAGGACTAAGTTTTAGGGTATTTGGATTTTGTTGTTGATTAATGGCCTCAAATTAATGTCGTGTATATATAAAAAAGATTTGGAATGATCAATTTCAATTTGTAGATAAATGTTCTATTAAATATAGCGTTAGTTGAGAAATATTATATATTGGAAAACCATTGATTATTATAAGAAGTGTGTGCTGGAGAATTGAGTTTTTGAAGTCGATTCATTAATTCAGCTTAAAAAAGCAAACACTGAATTGAATCATCGTCTGCAAAAATTAAATTCTTAAACCTAGTGGAACTGAGAATCAATCAAAAAAATAAATTTGCTGAGTAGCGTTGTAGTAAACCAATTACGGCAGGAATTTTAAGAAAGTTTAGCAGATTTAATAAATGATGAAATTTCCAAAGAAAAGCAAAAAAGAATGTTAAAATATATTCAGGATTTTGTTCCAATGCTTTGAGGTTTCTACTAAAAAAAATAGCAGCCTATCATATAAACTGATAATCTTAAATATGTGGTAACAGTGTGCGAAAAATCGTTGGTTTGATTAAAATAATTTAAATTTTATACAATCTTTATGAGCAAATTTCTTATATCTTATTTTTACACATATAGATAATAGCTTTGTGTTTGGACAAGGATAAATAAATTATTACTAAAAACCCATGCAATATTGTAAAAGGTTTGTTTGTACATTAAATAACAGGTAAAAATAAAAGAGTACTTTAACTTTCGTACAAATTTTGTACACTTTACTTTGGGACCACAGTAAAAATTCTATTCATATGTTTCAGATGACCAATTATAATGAAATAGGGCTATTAAAAAAAATCATTGTCTTCGTTATAAATTGTATATAGTTATTTTACGCTGGTGAAGTTAATCTACTAGATTGTGTGGTGGTAAAAATGCATCTGAAGAGTGCTTTGAGTGGATTGAAATTTAAAGTAGCGAATCCGCGTCATCATTTTTAAGGTATTGTTGGTCCCCGTAAAAAAGGTTTCAGTTATGTAGCGTAAACAAAAACGGAAAACTGTAAAAGTGTTGTAGAATAAAAGATTGCAATAAAAGTTGACTAGTTGATGTGAAAGCAAATTTTATAATTTATTTCAAGGCAATGCGAAAGCATATGAATATATCATAAAAGATTTTCCTCGTTAACATTATTTTAGTATTGTTTTTTACTTTTTCTTTTTTCAAAACACTAACAATCAATATCAAAGGATACCAAAAATGGTGCAGCAGAAAACGACTTCCCTCCTTGCGAAGTATAATAGGACAGGGAATAATAAAAATGTTTGGCAAATGTATCACAAATATCCTTCAGAAAGATTTTTTTCATTTTGTTGCTTTTTTTTATAGTCTGTATTAATAATTTTGTTTTATGAATTTTGAAAACCTTATTGCAATAAATTCTCAACAGTAAAAAGTGCAAAAATCTAAGGCTGAATGACCTTAATTTTACGATCGATAATTGCACGGCACAATGGGCAGATGTCAACCTTTTGCTGACAATTAAGGCAACAGCACATATGTCCACATGGAACAAATATTATTTTCACCTGGAAATAAGCAGAATTTTCTAAATCGTTCAATATTTAACAATTCTCAGAACTTACAATTTCTTCCATGCAAATGATGCACTCTGTGAAATTTTCGGAATATACAGGTTTCCGATCTTCAATTGACACTGTTGAACTGCTGGCCTCCTCTTGTGGTAAAGGCATTGGAGGTGCAGTAGGTCTCTCGCCATCACATTTATTGCTTGTTCCAAGAAATTCTTCGATCGATCTTAGGATAAGTCTCCGATTTCTTTGATCTTTGATCCCAGTGGCCTCAAGATCAGCATCCGTTAGGGATTCCATGCAAAAATTTGGATCTTGCCATAACTTTTTCAGGAAAGGCAGACAGTGAATAACACCGTTCACAAGGAAAATATAACCTAAGAGTGGATCAATTGTATGCGTTTTCAGCGAAAACTCAAGTGGTCGAGAGTCGAGCAATCGCTGATATTGCAATAACCAGAAGTCGTCTTCGTTCTGTTTTTGGGCTTCCATAGATAAAAGGGTATCTAAGAGCTTGAAAATCCAAACATTACTTGCTGATTTAAAAAAGGATATATTAATTGACAATACCTCTTTATTACGATTCTCTTTTTGCTGCAACAATTCCATTAGAATATTTGTTAGCCGAATACGCTTATCAGCTAGGTCGTTCTATAAAAAAAACATGTATTAAATAATTAATAATACACAATTAATAAGTTACAAACCATTTGTTCGCTGTTTGTTGAATTCTTTTTCTCTATTTCTAGAATAGTCATATTTGCTAGTTGTGCTTCGACAATTTTCAATTGTTCGACAAGGCCCCATGTCCTGGCATCATTCTTTGAAATAAGTGCTGCAACGGCTTCCTTTTGCAGCTCTTCATCAAAGCAAATCTTCTCAACGATGCCTGTACGATTCGCTTCGTAATCTACAAAAAATTGACTAAGTCGTTCTAAGGTTTCATTTTCTTTTTCTAGAACGCTTTTAGAAGATTCATCTCGCCACTGTTGGTAGTGTTGAACTTTAGACTCTTCAGACTGCAACATTTCCAGCATCGTTGACAATATCTCCTGCTTTCTCAATTCGGTGTGATTTAATCGCACCTAAGATGAAAAAGTTTTTATAATTTTGATATACTATTTGCGAATTGACTTTATTTACATTTTCAAGAAGCTTCTCTTCCTCCATTCGCTCTTTGTCTAAAAGTATTGGATCCGGACTAACCTTTAACGCCAAAAGGCCTTCTATGACTAAATTATAATTCTCTTGAGCTAGAACGAAAATAAAACAAATATTGGAGAAGTTTTGCATTATAGACTAAAAAGAATTTATTAATTTATGTATTAAAATAAATTATATGACCTACGGATAGCTGAACAAATTTATTTCTATTCCCATATATTTTTTTAAATACATACTTCAAATCGAAGTTTGGTGTTAGAAGTGGGATATTTTTTCGTAATTTTATATAAATTTTTTCGTGAATAGTCAAGCAACTAATGCAATTCCAGACTTAAAGTTATTTATCTTAATTTTTGTATACCACTACAAACTTCAATACCTGCTAAAATGTCACAAATGAGCTTATTCCGCTCGGTGTCTTTTTCTTGTTGTATTTTAGTAACTAAAGTCTCTGTCTCGTTTTGTTTTTGAAGCACCGCATCAAGAATCTAAAGGGAGAAATTTTATATTAATTATATGGACATAACCAGATAAAACAACAACCTGCTGCTTTTGCTTCATTTGCCTCAAGTGTAACTCTTCAAGAAGTGCCTAAATCAAAATGCTCATATTAAAAAATTTTCTCGAACGATTTCTAAAAAAAAACTTACATTTTCATTACCATAAGTATCCACAACTTGCACCTTTTTGGGTTTCTCCTGATGCACATCTACTTCGTTGACCTAGATTATTTTTGTTGTATTTTGGCAAATTCATATGTACATATATAAAATGATTACCTTATTGTTGTGCAATTGTATTTTTATTGCTTCCTGAGCAAAATCGACTTTATCAGAGTCTGGAGGAATGGCACTTGCTTCGCACGTTGTAAGGAATTGTATAACAGCAGAGGTTCCACCACTTATAACATCTGGTGGTGGCCACTGAATTGTTTCCACATCTAATACTAGGTCGTATAGATTGTCACATGTCGCTAACATATTCGGAATTGTCTTTAGTCGCCGATTTCCCATAAGATTTAGAATCTTTAATCTAAACATGCAGTTTATTTCGTCAATGGACTTGAGATCATTAAACGATACATCGAGCATTTCAAGGTACTTGAGGCCATTTATTGTTTGTGGTAGTTTATTAATTAGATTGTTTGATATATTCAGTTCCTGGATAGGGTAGTTTAGTTTTTTAAGTAATTTGTAATCGACAAAGTATACTAACAAGAAATGGACTAAAGAAAAGATACATTAAACAGAATTTAATACACAAATTAACCTTCCATGCGCACATGGGTCTGCTACACCCGGCATATTCAATCATGTGTATTGCAGGATTTAATTAATGAATTTAAAACATTTAACAGTATAACAAAAATTATGGGTAATAAAAATATTGAAAAATTATAATAATGAGATATTGAGAAAGTGAGAAAAGTTTATGATCTGCTGAAGGCTATACAGGTAGAAAAAGATGTTTATTATCCACGAAAAATTTTAGAACATTGAGAAGAAATTTCTGTTAGTCCAAGACTTTTTAAAAGCTAAAATTATAGCTTACCCTGAGATTTTCTAGTTGAAAAATTTCTTCCGGCAGTTTTTTTATTTTATTGTAGCTTATATTGAGAACTCGTAACAGTGATAAATCACTATATTGACCACCCTCGAATGAAGTCAACTTATTTTTGCACAGATTTAAAGTTTCTTTACGTAAGACGCGGCAAAGAACAAAAACCCCTGAAGGAACTTCCTTTAGATTACAATCTGACAAATCGTAATCTGGCTCTGGTGTTTCTTTTGCCTGCGAAAAATAATTAAAAATTTCTATCGCATTATCTTTTAAATATATTTGAACACAAAAAGTAATATAAAGAATTTATTTAAAGTTTGTTAAATGTTTTGTAACAAAATGTGAATAAAAGGCGAAAATGGATCAGTATGACACCATTATTTTTGACCCCTGAAAACTTTATGTTCAAAATTTAAAAGCTACTATTAATAATTGTATTTTAGAAAAAAGAGTTTTATTTATTTCAGAAACGGAACTTAATTGATGGATATTTTCAGAAACTTCTATCTTCTGCTTTCCTAATATGTGTAGTATTTATTAATTTATTTTTTTGGTTTTTCATCTTTAATTTTATATAAATAATATCAAACTGTATCGGGTGTATGATCTCCATAATCTTAAAATAATTGAACCGTACTGCACTAAGTTTTCTGAAACTTCACGTAGAGCGTCTTCTATAAATCTACTCATACCCCGTACTTAGCATTACCTACCTTCAGAGAAGTATACGCGGGATCTATTAAATCCATTAATTACTTATTATCCGCGCAACTCCGGGTAAGTTAATACTTACATATGTACATATTGATATTAATAAGCTAAATTGCAATTGCTGCTGAATTATCTGAATTACAACCGCTTTTGTGATGATGAACCTCTATTTTATTGTTGTGAAATACAATTGGAAATGGTGTAAATGTAATAATTCCACTTAACTTAAAAATAAACCGACAGTAAATGAACTTAAATTAGACCATTTTCGATCCGCTGGATTTCAGCAGTAACCTAGTTTTCATCTGAAGTTGCTTTAACAATGAAAATCGTTTTATTATCGTGTTTGTATATTGATTAATTGCGCTATTTATTTTTTATAATCCTAGACAACGAGCATCACTCGTTTTTATGACTAAAATTATTGCAAGTAATCAGCTGTTTATCTTCCGCAACTTCTGAAAACATTTTAATCAAATTGCGTAGATATTGCTGTCTAAACTCAGAAAGGGTTTGTGTTTATTATGCAGAGATTGTAGAATCACCCGCATAGCTGCAGATACATATATGACTTAAGATTGAGTACTTTCTTACCAGGCACATTTTTCGCTCGTACCGCGATTTGTAATCGATTTTATCATTTTCTCTGAACATATCTTCTGAATGAAGAACAACTGTTTCATCTTTTGTTAAACGGCAACCCATACATTAAATTTGATGCTCTTGTTTATGTTGCACTAGTATCTTCTGCGGCAATTCTATTTATCAACTTGAATAATTTGGTACCCTTTTCTTCTCGGTCCGAAAACTTTCATCAAAACCTCCGTCTCCAGTATTTGTCAAGTTTTATCTTTAATATCACATAATTAATTTCGCCATGCGCCACCTTTCCTTAAAGCAATTTCAACGAGAACATCCGAAATTCGATATATACTAAATTTCGATTTCTTAAAAACACTCAACTACGAAGCTATAAGATAAAAAAACACTAATCTCCATCTTGACAAATCGGGGGAAAAGTTACATTCGAAAATCAATCCCAAGAGGTGAAATATCGAACTTTTGCGAATAAGCGAAAGAAGAATTAAAAAGAAATTAGGGGAATAGGAAATCGCCACTGACATTTATAAATACGAATTTGAATTAAATCGGTTATATGTATATACAATGAAAAACGTTGTAGTTTCGCTTCAAACTTCTTTTGGACCTTGGAATGATTTTGCAGGAACCATTTGCCATGAGACGAAGGATTTGAAGGAATCGAAATTAAAATTTGCCATTTCTGTCTTAGAATTTATAGAAGTTTGCGATAAAATGACTAGTTACACTTTATTCTGCACTTTTACCAAATTATTCGCATTACCAATCTAAAAACTTTCTCTTACCTGTGGTCCTGAAAGTATGAAGTAGACGAAACGGAAATCATAAGACGTCATGAAAATCGTTATAAATTTGACGAAATAGCCATACTTGATTTCAAAACATTTTGAATCAAATTCCCAATGAATTTTAATTAAGGTTTATTTTACATTTTATTTGTGTATTTGTGTAACATAAGTACAAACGACCAAAGAAAACTGAAAATGAATTGAGTTGTGATAGATTTAGGTCGACAGACTCTATTACTAAGCCAAAAGTGTATTCTTTCCAAATAAATACTTTAATTTTAATATTTATGTGTATATACAAAAATTTATCTAATCAAACCTTTTTTTTGTACACTTTACCTCCATATCTAGCGACAAACGCGTTAACATCAAATTTACGCTTGCAACCCTGATAATTCATAAATCGGATTTTTCCAAACACTGCTCTTTCAGCCCATCCTTGATCGTGAACCCCTCCTATAGACCACATGCAGCCTAAATAAAACATTTATTTTTAAAACTGCCGAAAGTCGCTTAAAATGAAGAATTTACCTACGTATCCATTGGGATCTCGTCCATCGAGACTGTATTTATCATTGAGATAGATCGCATATTCTAGTGCCAATTCGGGAGTTTCAGTCCATTCCAGGATTTTCTTTGCCCAATACATTCTTAAAAACCCATGCATTTTGCCTTCCTCTACAAGCTGAATTTGGGCTGAATTCCAGAGGTCATCGTGGGTCTTCCCTGATTCTAATTCTTCTTTTGTGTACACAAAGGAACGCTTATCCTTTCGATGATCGTTGAGAGTCTTAAGAGCCCAACTGGCGGTTCCTTCGAGATTATCGTAATTTTTGTTGTAAAAGCAAAAATTATCTGATAGCTCTCTACGAACTATAGCTTCTTCACAAAAGGCTGCTACGGATGCAGCGTGTTTTTTCTTGTATTTGTTAACAGCCAAGATACTTCGCTGCACGGAAATCTGACCTAAAATAAGATAACCCTAAAATTACGAGTTTTGAAATACTAAATTATTTTGAATTTAATTTTAATTTAATTACCACACTTTATTTCCAGTTTCTTTTCAATTACATAAATTGATCATTTCTTGAAATGGGATTACATATATGTATTTGTATATTACTAGTTCCCATTAATAATTGCAAATGAATGAAATTTCAAAATTTCAATTCCAAAAAATGAAAATAAAATTGGTATGGAAAATTAAGTCTAGTTGAAGTCAATAAAACAATAATAACTTACCAAAATGAAACCAAGGAGAAAGGTTCGATAGAGCATTTTCCGCAGGGTCATTTCTCTTATCTGAAAACTTCGGTAACCGTTTTTCACAAAAATTGTAAAGCTCTTTGCAGCCGGCCTTATAACCGGGTTTGGCCCACTGGACATCTCCAACAGTTTTATCGCAAAGTAGTGATTTATATGCAGAGTCCCAGTCTACAGAGTTCGCTTTTCTGTCAGTTTTATGGGGATGTTTTATAAGCGGAGGGAATTCGGTTAAGTAAATGCTCAATTTTCCATTTATTTTATTTCGGATAGTTCTAGCAGCGTACTCCTGTTTGTCGGAAGCCTCCCAAACTGGTACAATGTTGTGAGCATCAACTTGGCAAAACGGAACGTCCTCTGGCAATTTTTCTTTTACATCTTGTACCCATTTCAATGGGACTCTCAAAGGACTGAAATCGCAAACAACTGCTCCAATTTTATTATTTTGCACAAATTCAGGAATTTTCTCAGCTGCCGGTCCCAAAAGAAGATTAAAATTAATGTTCAAATTTTTACACTCGTCTTCGACTTCTTGGAGTCCCTTAAGTAGAAAATTGTAATGCCGAATCGTTGCGCCTAAAAATTTAGGCATAAGACAGTAGCAGACTTCTAGTGGCAGCGAATTCTTTAAAGCTAGTTTCTGAGCAAATAAGAAGGCCCAATTATCTTGTACTCGGGCATCTCTAGACATCCAATAAACCACCCCTTTAGCATCTTCTCGGACTTCAGAAGATGTCGAGAGAATTTTAACTCGCTTCTTTTTAAAATCAAATTGAAGAATAGATTCAGCTGCTTCTTTTCGTTCTTTTTCGAATAGTTCTATAAAACCTGGCCCTTCAGGCTGTTTCTCAGGTTCCTTTGGCTCTTTAGCTAGAAAGGAAGTAATTTTCGAGTCTTTCTTTTTCCCGCTGGCAGTGCGTTTCATTATTCTGTATAACCATGTGTATAGAATTAAAAATAATATTTTTTTATAGTTACTTATGATTTTTAACTATTCAAACTACAAACTTTGCATGCATGGTTGTATACAAGCTATTGTTTATTTATTGTAAGTATCTACAAGCGAAAATTAAACTCTGGGAGTTAAGACATGCTGTTACGATCCATTTGAAGATATGTAAATTAATTTTCAAATCATGATATTGTATTTATGGTTGTTTTGAAAATGATCTCCAAACTTTAGCATCCTTACACGCAAGGCAAATTAACAAAATCTTAAATTATTGCGAAAATCACGTAGATTCAGTAACTAAGAATAATTTTTTTTAATTAAATGATAAATAACTTTCAATCTCAGTTTTAAGAAACTCAATGTTGTATCTAAATTGCACTAAACTGATAGTAAAAATAAAGAAAAGACGTTGCGTGTGGTGGCGTAATACAAAGTGCAACACAATTTATTTGAGTATGTCCAAATAAAATTGTGATGCAACTACAAATTTCAACTAATTGAAGAATTGTATTTACTAACTCTATTATAGAGGCTAATAAATTCATTTATAACATGCAAAAATGAGAATTAAAATAAAAATAACGAACCTAGCAGCAACTGAAATTTGCGCTCCAAAAAATGAATCTGCAAAGAAGGCTCGAGTAAACAAACGCCAAAACAAACTCATTTTCTTGATTAAAGCACCGGCATTCTTCAAGTTGCAAATCTTCTTGCAAATCAGCGGCGTTGCCAAATTTCTTGTAACTTTATATTTTAATGTGTGCTTGTTCATTTTACAACTGTTGTTGCCTCAGTTGCTCAGAGCGAAGGAGCGGGAACAAAAATCGCGTCCGCTTTTATAGAAAATCATGTTCGAGGTCCATTATATTATACTTCCGTCAATGGTTGTTAATTAATTAACTGCTTTTAAATTAATAATAATAATAACTTATTTCCACCTCATGTTTAACTAATGTAAATACATATGTATGTGTTTTCACATCTTCAGAGGGTCGCCCGCGACATTCCCTTTCTTTTTTTTGTAAGCTTGAAACTTTAATAATCGAACTTTTACGTCAATTGTTGTTTCGCTTTTATTTCTTTGATAATGCAGTTTTCCTGATCATTCATTCATAAAGAGCGCCAATCCATATGCAATACTTCAATGTAAAACATCAGTATATTGTCGAACACCTGGCAACATTGAACTGTCTTGTTAGTTTTGTTTTATGCAAGTGTCACTTTCTGCAGTTTATTGACGTTTTAATTTTCAATGGCTGGGCACCCATCGCTCTGAATATTTTTGGTAGCGAATAGTTCCAGGTGAATAAAAAATTTTAACTACGGTTAGTGTCACGAGCAAAAAATAAGAGGTTTGCACCGCGCGATGTCAGCCGCAAAGAAAATTGAGGAGGGACAGGAGCTGCTGCGACAGGCTGAAAAGAGGTAGGTCCTGTGGGTGTTTTTCGCCAGCGCCTTCGATTCACATCCGAATTTCCTTGCAGCCTCAAGACATCACTCTTAAAGTGGAGGCCCGATTACGATGTGGCCGCGGACATCTACACAAAAGCTGGTCAGTATTTACTTGGAAATGTCCCAAACTTTGTGGTACCCGACTGGGCGGTGCATTGATTATTTCAGTTCGTCATCTCTGCTGCTGTCAAACAGTCGTCATCTCGAGTTTTATAATTTTTTAAGAATTTCTGACTTTTCAAAACTCTATATCTGAAACTGAAGCTATTAAACTAAGCAGAAAGCTTCTAACCATCTTCCTTTGTGGCGAAACGACTTGCTTAACTTAAAGGAAGTATGAATAAATATTTTGTACCATAAAAAAAAAACACTATTCGGCTCAAATATACGAGGGCTGTAGTGCCAACCAAATCAAATATAAAGGGAAGTAACACCCTAAATCCTTTCACCAATACCTAATTTTCAAATATTCACCGAAAAAGCTGGAGGAATAGAGCTAGCTACTAAATCATATATTTACATTAGGATGTATAATTCACTCTCACCAATTTCCTAATTTTTGGATATGTTCTAGGTATTGATTCAATGAATGTTTAAATTGAGTTTGGTAGAAATCCGTTAAGTAATCATTTTGAAACTTAACCAGCTTTCTATATACACCCCACGTCGCAGTGCTTATATTTCCATATTTTTCTTGAATTCGCGCCTTTTTATAAGTTCAAGCAATTTTTTCTTGGGGTTTGGATCCTTTGTTTATTCAATATTTTCTCAGTCGGACAGTAAATCCTATTCTGAAACATTATCATTAAATGATGCTGGTGAAAATATTTCCAATGATCAAGTTCGAAAACCTGAAAAATGTTGCTTCATGTTACCTTTATTAATTTCCTAGGTAAACATACGTTTTTTCATTTGTCGTTTAAACATTTCTAAGTTTACAACCAATTATTTATCAGCTTGTATTCTCGAAAAAAGTAATTATTTTTCCTAATTAATTAAATTCAGATTAACAAACACATACACCTATTATTTCAATTTTAGCATAACTCATTAAAAAAATTTAAAATTTGTGTTGAGAAGTTTGTTGTTTTATTTTTTCTTGTTAATTATTATTTTCAATAAAGTTCATTATTATTTGCGTGAGCAATTTTATTTTATACCTTGGGAAAAAAACCTGCCACATTGCTTTACGGAAAAAATAACAATAATTCGCATGCACGTTACTTTGTTTTACTTGGTCCTTTTGGACTTTGCGAGAGCTCATTGGAAAACTTAAGAGATGAATTTGAAGATGCCACTGGTCGAATATCCTTTTAACCGGCAATGTCGTCGGGACAACCGGTAGGTCAAGGTCATTGGTATAAATAAAAAAAAGCGCTCTGTTTGAAATGATGTACGTCCGTGTTGGGTTTCCTACATGCTTTTCCATGATAGATTCGTAAATTTTGAGTCTTTCATAATATTTTTTCTTTGGGGTAGGTCTTGATCCTATGAGAATGAAATAAGTTTTGATTATTTAAAAAAGGGGCTATTTTCGTCTGTTTCCGGGCATGAATTCCTTATTGATGGGCGAAAATCTTTTAAACTGGGTTGAGTTTACGGGCATTACTGTCGAAATAAGCGTTGATTCTAACACTTCAAATTAGAATTATTATATGGTGGATATCTTTTATAAATTTATTTTGTATGAAGATTTTCAATCGATTGCCGATATGTATGTATATCTTATATCTTTTACAGCTACTTGTTTCCGTATTGCGAAGTCTTTCGATCAAGCTAAGGGCTCATTTCTAAAAGCAGCCGATTGTCACAAACAAAATCGTGCTTGGTTCCATGCTGCTAAATCTTACGAACAGGTAATATTTCATTCCTTCGTGGAAAATTGAAATTTTACTAATGGATTACCAAACAGATAATTTTGCTGCTGAAAGAAACGAACAGTCTTCTTGAGGTTGAGGAATACGCAAATCGGGCATGCAAACTTTATCAGCAGCACGGGTCCCCTGAAGCCGGAGCGTCGGCGATGGATAAAGCTGCTAAACTTTTGGAAAATCCACATCCAGAAATTTCACTTAGGTTATATCAGCATGCTATGGAAGTTGTTATGGTTTGTTTATAAGATGATTTTATGTCAAAATATGGTTAAAATTTGTGTTCTTTGTTTTTGTAGATTGAAGACTCAACGAGGCAAGCAGCAGAATTCGCTACAAAAGTATCAAGATTATTGGTTAAATTGGGAATGTGAGTTTTCTTTATATGCGAACTTTTTTAATTTTTAACAATATTTTGTTTTAGGTTTGATCAAGCTGCTGACGCATTAAGGCGAGAAATTGGCTTAAATCAACAAACGGAATCGTATCAAGCAATTGGAAGGCTTGCAGTAGCTTTAGTTTTAGTACAATTGGCAAGAGGGGATTATGTTGCGGCTGAAAAAGCCTTCAAGGAGTGGGGAAATTGTTGTGATCCTCAAGAGGTTCAAACATTGGAAATGCTCTTGCAAGCATTCGATGATGAAGATCCCGAGTCGGCGAAACAAGCTTTGGCATCGCCATTCATTAGGCATATGGACGTAGAATATGCCCGATTAGCGCGGGATTTACCTCTTCCGAAGGGGGTTTCCACTGCACCAAAGGCTAGTGTCATAGAAAATGCAGCTGCGTCTTATAAGTCACCAAATGTTGGAAATGTGAGTAATTTGAATGTTTTATGAATTTCAGTGATTCAATTAGGGAAGCTAGAAATATTTATATGTTAAATATAATTTAACTAACTTACCGGGGGCATCCCGCTTCTATTGTATCAGCTAAGCCATTCAGTCACCAGAGCAAAAGAATAAAACAATTATTTATATTATGGCAATTACTCATTAAGTGGTCTCAATTACAAGAACAAGTAAAAGTAAATAAAACTCGCTAAATTTCTTTGTTATAGAGAGTTTGATCCAACATGTTTGAAAATTATTGAGAAATGCTATTTTATTAACTTAATTTTTTTGCCTTGTTGACGCCGAATGCAAAATTTATAATAGAACAAGATTGTAATTTTAATCGCTGAGTAAATTATTTAAATTTTTCTTATAGCTATCCCCAGGAGGAGAGGACAACACCGCAGGGGGTTCGGCAATAGATAATGAAATAGAGGAGGAGGAGGAGGGGGGCGGTTTATGTTAGTTCTTCCGAATTCAATAAAGTTATAATTGTACTAAATGTCTACTTAGAATTGAAATCTTATCGTGTAAAAACAAAGCCTATATTTTTATCTCAACTCGTTTGTTTAAAGCTTCATATATATTGTATTTATTGTTAAAAGTATATGAACAGAGTATAATTTGTGTAAGAGATATCCTTGCGTAGATTCGTAATCAACCATACACATTAAGGTCCGAATCCATTAAATTAGCACTAGCAGTCGCTTTTATATTCGTTAAATAATTACTGCAGTAGAAATTTTAATATACATACATATATATACATATATATTTTTTTTTATGTTCGTTATGGGCGATTTTTTCTGTTAAGTCATAAAGTTAGGGATTAATTTTTATAGTTCCTTCTAGATAGATAAGATCTTAAATAGCGATTGCATTTAACGATTGTAACCTTAAAAATTCAATTTGAATGGAATTCATTATTAACTGCAGAATTACTAAAAAAAACTATTATCGAATTATTCTAATAAAAATTTATAGCTCGTAAACAATTCCGATTTTTTGAAGAGAGAACGAGACGAGTAACCTCCATGTCCATTGGTTGCTACTTATGCATTTGACGAACTTGAAGATAGCCATACGAATATTTTTTGTACAAAATATTTAATTATAACTACTTTTGAGCATGGAAAAAGAATGTGCAAGGATAATGTTAAATGTCGCGGAATAAATAATTTTCAATTGATTCATATGTGTTTTTACTATTTTCAATATAAGTATAAAAAATAATAATAATATCCACTACATTTAAAAAAAACCATATGAATTAGGTATACATTTATAAATTATAAGAAGGCAGGGAAGCTCTTCTCAGACAAATTTTCGATCTTCCCATACAAAAAATGGACAGAACGAAGGACTAAGGTGAAATTTCCATTTTCGTAGTTTGACGTGGCCTCTTTCGCTTGTTTGTTGGCAGAATCAGTCGTAAGTATCATTATAAAGGTCAAAGACTTAGCTTTCAAACACGCTCTCAACCAATATCCTACAATGTCTCTGAAATAATTTATAAACCATTGTTGAGGTTCATTCCCTCCAAATTAAAAAAAAAAGTATGCCAGTAGTTTTGTCATTTGAAAATTTGTCAAATTCTTTTTTATCCTTCAAAACTCTATTCTCTGCCAAAATACGAACTAAATTTCGAGCATCTTATTGGGAATAAAAAGTAGCGACAAAATAATGCTGATATTTGAACGACTTTTCTTTTGCAGGTACTCTTGTCTGTTTCAACTGTTATTTGTATGAAATAATTATGTCTTTTCCTACAAAGCACCTGATATTTTTAAATTTAATTGGATTGTAACCGAAATCTGAAATTATAATGCTTGTTGTATTTCTGGTTTGTAGTTTGGGTATCATATGCACTGCAAGGTAACTTATTTTCTTATGTATTATACAACATTATTAAAAATGTAAGGTATTATAAGTGCATATGTTCCGTCATTGCATGCCAAAGCTCAAATCTTTTTGAATCATCTAATGTGGTTTTGCTTCATACTGTTAAGTTGAACTGTATATGGCTCAATGGCTGTCTCGATAATCCCGAGAATAGTGAGGGGCAGAAGTTTCTAAGGTACCGACAAGTAGAAAGTTAGAAAATAGCTCGCCGTTTTTTAAAATAAGAAATATGGAAGGATGTAGGAGGTACGATTATATTTTACTGAAATTAAAACATGTTAATAAAGTCTTTGAGTTGGATTATTTTCTTGGAAACTCTTTGAACTTGATGATTGCTTTTGCAGACGTTTCATAATCATCCCTCGTCAAATCAGTTGAATAATAATACCTATCCCAATAGGTTTTCCATTTCCTTGATTACCAAAAATATGTGAGAGAAAACTAAATTACGTAAATTTCAGTTATTGGTGGTGGCCAGAAATATCATCTAGATTTTCTAGACAAGTAACATGAATTTCAGAGCATATTGGATGTTTTTCTTTTCTAAATTTAACGTACACAGAATGAACCCGTTTGTAATACCAGAAGTTTTCATCACAGTGCATCTACACATGCTTCGAATATCAGGACTGCTAATCTGGATCTTGATCAGCAAATCAGAAGTAGTCCTGAATTTGAAAAAGAATGCTTAGAAGAACACAACCGATTAAGGGCGATACATGGCGCTCCACCTTTAAAGTTAGATAGCAACTTATGCAATTATGCCCAACAATGGGCCAATGTACGACAAACAACTTTTCTATATATTTCGTGTTAACAATAATTTTGCTTCAACAGCACCTTGCTAATACTGGTGAGATGGAACATAGGTCCCAAAACAATTATGGAGAGAACCTCTTTATGTCGGCTGGGATGCAAGTTGATGGGCGGACAGCGGTTAAGGCTTGGTACGATGAAATAAAATTCTATAAATATGGGTCAGACTTCTCTCCAAGCACCGGACATTTCACACAGGTAGTTTGGAAAGACACTAAGCAGCTGGGATGTGCTTTTGCTCGGAAGTTAAAAAAATACTTTTTGTTTTTATGAATGGTTGTACTATACTTTCTGTATTACAGAGGACATTTTGTTTATATTGTGGCCAATTATCATCCTCCTGGAAATTATCGTGGTCGGTTTCCCGAAAATGTATTACCTCCTAAGAAATTCAATTAAATAAAACTTTGGGAATATTTCGTAATTTAAAAGCTTAATCAACTTTCCAAGAAATATTTTAATATGTACATAACATATGTATTTAAAAAATGAAATTTTCACTTTTATTATTTCGAAATATAATGAACATTTTCATTAATCTTATTTTTTCCATTGGAATTGTTTTAGTTATTATATTACACGTATCGATTGTTTGACTTTTCGAACATTGGCAAATGCTAAATCATTTTGGAGAAAAATAAATATTTTAAATACTGGAGGATATTGTAAGATACTAAAGAATGTAATGAAGTTTAATTATTATTGGGTTCTTATAATATACATAGATTTTAAGTAATATCGAGGTCGAGGTCGCGAGATACAGACTTTCCGATGTCTGAAATTACATGTTTTCTTCCGAAGTTTTTCATTGGATTGCTCTATGATATTTTACTTTATTGTAATTAAAGTTACTATGTTCTGCGATACAAAATAGCAAATGAAGCATCACGAATGCGGGAATTTTGTTGTCTGGTGAAAAATATACGATGCCAAATGATGATTTATTTTTTCGGGTTAAGAGCAATTTTTATAATTTTCATGTCAATAAGAGTTATATTCATACGTATAGCTTAATGGTTATCAGCTAACCATTCATAAACTTATTCTTTTAAATTCACTAACTCACAAAATCGAGATGATATTGTAGTCACAAAATTGTATTTAAACTAACTAGCAGGTTTTGCGGAAGAAATTTCAAACACGATATAATAAAACGAAAGAATAAATTAATGAATAATGGTTAGTTGATAATTAATAAACAAAACCGAACAATAACTCTTCTAATTATTTAAAAGAATTATAAAAGTTGATCGATACACATGCTCATGCTCTTCAATTTCAAAAAACTGATGTAGTACAAATGTACAAAGAAAGCCGACGAAATATGTCAATAAAAAAACATGTCAAAATCTTAACTTAAAAAAATAAAAAATTCCTCCAAAGTTTAAAAAAAGTATGTAATTTAAAATTTAAATTAATGGCAAAATTATTTCGATGAAACTCTTAAAAAATTGAACAATTTTTAAAATGTACTAATTTTGCAGAGATTTGTTGTTTTACTTTTGCCGTTGATTTTGATTCATTTCCTGCCTATTTTGCTGGTCTAAATGGCACCTCATTAGTTTTAGGTTTGGTTCAATTCTTCCTTTAAATTATCCGTTTTGAAAACATTGAAATTCAATGGAATTCTCTGAAGAAAACATAAACGTAATTTCCGTCGTTCGCGAGAATGATGTTCTTATACCAGTCGCATTAAGGTAATCTAATTTAATTATTTTAAATTATTTGTAAACCATTTTTATAGAATGGGATTTATTGTATTTTCAGGTGGAAATATTGGATTCGAAATTCCGGTGGTAGAAAAATAGTAATCTTACCTATGAAGGTAAAATTAAATATATATAAGATGCCATTCGTTTAAAGGGATTAACAATTAATTACACGTAGGGAATAGTTGTACAGAAAGTGAAGAAATCTATTGGAACAAGAGAAAGGCGTTCCTCTGTTAAGTTAAAACAGAGACAGCCTGATCAGCAAAACTGGCACAGTAAAATATATAAGGCTAGGCAGCCTTCATATCGTGATCCTTCAGAGAAATACAACATACAACATCAGGCACATGTTTCGGAAACAAATTTGTCTGCTGCTAGTAGCAAAGAATCTCTTGCTCCTCCTTGTAAATCTGCAAGACCTTACCTTTGGAGCACTAAAGAAACTATTGATTCTAAAATTGGTGCTCCTTCGCCTTCTAGAGAACCTAGAGAAGCACGACCTGGTCAAGGAGATAGAATAATCTTTAGAAAAACTAGTGATCCTAAAATTGGTGCTCATTCGCCTTCTAGAGAACCTAGAGAAGCGCGACCTGGTCAAGGAGATAGAATAATCAGTAGAAAAACTAGTGATTCTAAAATTGGTGCTCATTCGCCTTCTAGAGAAACTAGAGAAGCACGACCTGGTGAAGGAGGTAAAATAATCGGTAGTCCTTCGACCCCTAGGAAACAACCTGAGCGCCCAGTCGGGGGCACGGTTAATAAATCCACTTCTAGTGGATCCGCTCAACCAAAATCGAACTTTTCGCAGTTTGAAAAAGAATGTTTAGATGAACATAACAAATATAGAGCAATTCATGGTGTACCACCTTTGACGCTAAGTCGAAATTTGTGCAACTATGCTCAAGAATGGGCAAATGTATGACCGAGGAATATTAAGTAGATTTCATTTTAAAAATTATTATTATTTTTTCAGCATCTTGTTGAACTTGGAGGAATGGAGCACAGAACCGAAGGGAAATATGGGGAAAATCTTTACATGTCGGCTGGATTACAGAAAGTTGATGCTCGACTGCCGGTTAAAAGTTGGTATGATGAAATTCAATTCTACACATATGGGTCAGACTTCTCTCCAAACACTGGACATTTCACTCAGGTGGTTTGGAAAGGAAGTAAGGAGATGGGATGTGCCTTTGCTCAAAAGTATAAAGATGATTTATTCTGCACTGAATTTCTGGGATCACTTTTTTGTTTCGTTTCAGAGGACATGAAATTTATGTTGTGGCTAATTATAACCCTCCAGGCAATTTTCAGGGCGAATTTTCAGCAAATGTGTTACCACCCAAGAATTAATTCCATTAAGTTTGTTTCTATAATTAAATATTTCATTCATTCCTATACTATAGAAACTTTGTAATTATAAAAACTAAATGTAAAAATAAATTAATGCTTTGGGGAATTCTCTAACTGTCCACATTTATGTCTAGTATATAGGATTTGGATTTCTCTTTGGATTCCAATCTGTTGAAAAATTATAAATCCACTCAAACGTGACATGCTTTGTTATTTCTGAAATTAAGTTTCTTGTGGAAAAATAATATGTACCTTTATACTTCATCAACTTTACTTTAAATTATCAATCGCAAGAACAAAAACCCTAAATGAAATCGAAGAAGAACTTAGCGTTATGCAAATCGCTTGGAAAATAGACGTGTTTTGGGAAAGTACGCAAATACTTAAAAGTTAATCCCATCTTTTGCCGTTTTTATGTAATACAAATGCGGAAGGGAATAAGCTATCTATACCACAAACATTTAGCTAAGTGGTTAATTATTATTTGTTGAGATATTACTCCAAACAATACCACAATTATAAAGCAAACAATCTTATCTATGATACAAATAGCAATTTTAAGTGAACATTACTTCACTGGTACTTAGCTCGAAAAAAAATGAAGCTGTAAAACTATTTGTAATATTTGCATATAATATGTATTTATTTAGATAACATTTACAGGACCAGGTGATATCGAAAACTATAATTTATGTAGAAGGAACAAATTTGCCCCTTTAACGTATGTAAATATGTATTGTATTTCTTATCTTTTTATATTAAAGTGTAAAGTAAATATATTTATTTCATTTTTTCCCTTTTTATCCATTAGTTGATAGGAAGTTTAAATAACATCGATCAATCACCTTTTTAAATTGATTTTAATCTAGGTTTGATTAAAAGATAGTGGTATATATGTATGTATATGTATACGTATTCCTGCGAAATAATTTGATTATTAAAAATTGCTCGTGTAACAATAAAGATTACGATTTGAAATGAATGAATAAATTAAAATATTTATAACACCCGCTCACTTAATTGATTACGATTAAAAGAATTTAATATAAAACCAATTAGTTTTAATTTGAAAATAACCTACGGTAATAAAGATTTCTATTTAAATCTCTTATCTGCGATTCCTAAACGAATTTTGTAAAACTTTGATGTATCCGGTGGATGATATCACAAAGCAGAAAAAGTTCTTTGTCGCTTTGAGCAGAAATAGGAATTAAAGCAGGCCCTTATCGTGGTTATCAGGATAAGGCTGCGTATAAATTTAGTATCATCAAGAGCGTCAGCCAGTGCAGTCTCTGCGGTAGTTCATTTCAGTCCTTTCGACGGTCCAGTGTTTGGGCAGTGCTGGTTTTGAAGTGATAGTGATTGGATTATAATTTTATCATGAGGTTCGTTGAAGGCCTTTTTTGGAGTCTATAAAAGTTTTTAAATGTGACTTTAAATAAAATTTAATTTTCAAAGAACAGGATACTTTTTTCGTAGTCGCTTATATTAAAAGTGACATGCTTTAATATAGGTTTATGATGAAACGGGTCGATTGTACTGTTTAGTCGTGAAATTATTTTAATTGAAATAAAACGAGCATCTTGGGAGTCTCGGGACCAAACTTGTTTCAATTTATTGTGGAATTGCCTCGTAATGGCTTGTTTAGTGAATGTGTAGACATTTGCTGTATTAATTAAATTTTGGAGAAGTACTACCAAAAATTAAACAAATAAATTTTAAGAAAGGCACTATCTTAATATATTGAGGTTGATCGGTCACCATTCCGAAACAATTTTTTAGATTTCAAAAATATCATCAATCGAAAAGTTTATATTTTGTATGTATACATTTTTGGGATAAACCCAAGTTTGTCAATAAACAAAAGGTTCTCTTTCTTTTGTTTTAGAAACACAATGTTTATACATACATTTATTGAAAAATGTAACTCAATATTTAACATTTGGATAACTTTGGCGGATTTTTAAGCCAACCATGCGTCGTAGTAGTGCATAATGCTAGAACCACCAGCACCGTTATTGTTTATAACAATTTTTTTACACAATAAGAAAATATATAAAGTACTAAGCATAATAATACGTCTGTATAAGCGATATAATATCATAGAAAACTATGTTAAAAAAACACTATGATATTGGCCAATAAATGTTCGAAAAATTCGTTAGAATCACAATTCTCCGCATAATTATTTCAATATTTACTTCTTCCAAACATAGAACGAGAGCACATCGATTGCAAATTTTAACTAACCAATCTGTAAATATTTACTAGGCTTATTACAATATTATCCAAATTAAGGAGTAGTATAAAACTGTATTAAAACTAGATATATAAATATAAGTTTTAAAATCTCATTTCAGTTGGTGGTGGTCAAGTGGTTGTCCAAATAGAAGACAACAATGCACAAGAACTGTTACCGTTTACACCTCAGATGGCAGACAAGTAACAACTACATATCAAGGGGTAAGTTCATAAATAACTTGTAAACGCTCCTTTTATACAATGTTAAAATTTTATTTAATTTAGGGACAAGCTGTTCAGCAGGTCACAAATTCAAATTCCACTTCCAGTAGCCAAAACGCTCCCACTGAACCTGAAAATACACCATCAATTGATGGATTCTCGAAGTTTGAGACCGAATGTCTGGATGAACACAATAAATTTAGAGCAAAACATGGGGCTCCGCCTTTAACGTTAAGTCGTAACTTATGCAACTATGCTCAAGAATGGGCAAATGTATGTACAGAGAAGTTTTACCTATAGAAATATTGCATCATAAAAATGTGTTCTTTCTTTATTATTAGCACCTTGCTAGCACCGGTTCATTCCAACATAGATCAAACAACTCCTATGGCGAAAATCTTTACATGTCGAGTGGAATGCAAATTGATGGTCGTACGGCAGTTCAATCTTGGTACGATGAAATCAGGATGTATCGCTATGGGTCTGGATTTTCTTCAAGCACCGGACATTTCACCCAGGTAGTTTGGAAAGGATCTAAGGAGTTGGGAGTTGCTGTTGGCCGCAGGTAAGATAAATAATATTTTTGGTTATTGTATCATTTATTGACCTATTTTTCTCGTATTATACAGAGGAAATTCTTCTTATGTTGTGGCCAATTATAATCCTCCAGGCAATTACCAAGGACAGTTTTCGGCCAACGTTCTACCACCTACGAGCTAAGCTAAATACTTACACATACAAAACAAAATTGGAATATTTTATACTTGTATACACTTATTTTTAACATTTTATAAATAACTTAAATAAATCTGTATCTTATACTAAAATATTTAGTCATCTTAAATGGAATTTCAAATATTACGTAACACTTTATGTACAATTTCAAAAACTCTGTATTAAATTAACATAATAATTTGAGAACTCTTTTGAATAGTGCTGGTATTTTCAGCATTTTCGTGGTCAGAAATGCCAATTCGAGGTCAGGACATGGGATAAAATCGCTTGAAATTTTTTTGGGAAAATCATAATAGTTTTAAAAATTAAGTTCCATTCAGAAGTTTGAAAAATGAAACAGTTTGGTAGAATATTGCCAAAACATTCATTTGGATTCAAAAGTGGCGAATATATAAAACTTCAAACATTTACATATGTAGCTACAGTATTAAATTTTTCCGTCTCGATGTTTTGAGTATTCCGTCCTATAGGTTTTTTTGAAGATTATTTAAAAACCATGAGTTAAAAATATTTCTACTTCTTTATCATGAAAGTTTCAACATTAGTCTTTGAAATAAATGAATCAAAACAAAATTTATATTATTTAATTTACCGATGGCTACAAGAACGTATTTATTACACATATGTAAAACACAGACTGGTAAGTTATCTTTTAACTTGCTTTTTTCAGGATATCTGCAGAGTAACATATTTATATACAGAAGAAGGATATAACAAGTTTTGATTTAAGGATGTTCTACAATTTTCGACGTAAATATAGGAATTTAGTGTACAGAAAAAAAGATTCATTAAATTTAATCTAAGCCAAGAAATCATTGGGAGGAACAAAATTTGTTTGAAAGTGAAAGGGTGTTATCAGAAATAAAATGTAAGTTGAGGTGAAAGTTCTGGTTCTGATAGAGTAGGTAAATAAAATTTAACTAATTACCATTTTATAACTTTCAGGCCATATAAGTGATTAGAAAAAACAAATACGCATTACAGGTGATATTCTAGGGAGATGTATTTGCCTATCAATTAAAAGTAATTTGAATATTTTGTCTCAAATATAAAATATAACTATCTCATTGATTTAACTAATTGCATTAGTAAGAAAAATATTCTACTTTATATGATTTCAGTCAAATCACTCAAACATTTTTCAAATCAAGATAATTACAAAAAATTAATTTTTAATAGAAAAAAAATAAAAAAATCGCTTATCAATCATAAAACTCCTATTTATGGCACGTCCTCGAAAGTTGTCTATTTTTATAAGTACAAAAGAGTGATGAAATTTGCGCAAAGACTGTAGATAAGAGTCGCACTTATCATTTTCGATCAGGCACTTTCAAGAAAAAGCCTGGGTTCTGAGAAAGATAAATGCTAAGGCATTAAATGCATTGTTTTCAAAGGCAGATCAAATAAAATGCAAACTGATTTTATTGCCATGGAAAGGTGGCTCCTAATCTTTATGTTTGTGCAATTTATTGAAGGTGCACATATACATATTTTATCTCTAAGGCTAAGGCTTAGAGTCTAAGCAAACAGAAGTCTACGATCTGCTGGGTTTAAAGACACCAACCAAGCAATTTTATGCTTATCAACTTAACTTTGAGTCATTCAATTTTTACTTGGGACTATAACTTATACGTAGAATTTGCTGTTTTTAAGAAATCCAATCAGCTACAGATAAATTTATAATAATTAGTCATTTTTATTTTTCTATCACTTAACGTAGATTTTTAAAACCTGCTTGTATTGTGAAATAATCTTTTTATAGGTGATAATAAATTGCTATATTCTATTTGTCGTGATTAGCTCTTGTAAAAATTTGTTGTGAATTTTGAAATGATTTGCTACCTAACAATTATGTTGAAATAGTGATATTACTCTGATTAAGATAGCAAGTATTAAGACTAAAAACATTATCAATTTCAGAGGATTTTGATGAAAAGAAAACTGTTAAAGAAGTAATTTCAAACCGTCGACAAAAATGTAGAAATTCAATAACAACAATAACAAAAAGGATTTCTGGACGTTGATTTCGAATCTATTTTGTTTGTGTTTGTATATGATTCTATTATTCTAAGATTGGTACCCTCATTACTCGTTATACTATGGATATAATATTAACATATTTAAAATAGTAAATAGTGAAAACATAAGGTTTTTATGAGTGTATGTTGTATTCGTGTCTATTTCAGCAGAAGATTTAAGACGATAAAAGTATATGGCAGGTCTCGAAGGTAATTTCTTCAATGATAAAATCTGATATCTATTAGGATATGAAAATTAAATAATAAATAATAAATAAATAAATAATAAAATTTAATAATTTTAATAAAAACTCAATATTTCTGAAATGCATACTTATATTAATTTAACTTTTCTGGGATTGTGTTGAAAAGTTGAAAATGGAGTAGCTTATTATTTATATCTTAATAGTATAAGTGCATGCATGTGCATGCACTTTGCACAATTTTATTTTATCGTGAGTAGCTTTGTTTAAAGTAGAAGCCTTTGAATTATTTCACTTCAATGTTATTTTAAAATCAAATTTTAGCAATGGAACTCTTTAAAACATGCCTACAAGAGAGCTATTTGCTTTAGAGTGTCTCTACGCTCATAACAAATACCGAAAATCTCATGGTAGCCCGCCACTTTCTCTGTCCAAAGAAATGTGTTCCGAAGCACTTAAATGGGCAAAGGTAATTAATATTTCAACAATTTCTCAATTGACATTTCAGATCGTTTTTAAAAGTTTATTTCTAAAGAGGGTTTACTAAAGTTCCAAGAAGATACATTATATGGACAAAATCTATACAAGAGCACGAAAGAACCATTGCGTGGTTATGAAGCAGTAGATGCTTGGTATCATGGTTACTACTTTTACCATTTTGATGAACCGTCGTTTACTCTAAGATCAAGATCTTTTACTCAACTTGTCTGGAAGAATAGTACTCTACTAGGCGTATCATTGTTCAAGGCCAATAACATGAACTTCGTCGTCGCTTTCTACTATCCCAAGGGGAATGTCTTCGGAGAGTTTGAAGCCAATGTTCAGCAAGTTGGGATTACCCGAAAGGAACGTTTTGTTAAATTTGTACGTTCATCTTCATGGGTTGTCGATGTTATAGCTCCAGATGCTTTGCATTTATTGTATTGTGTATTGTTTAATGTGGCGAAAATTTCATTATATTATATTCTAAATTAATGTCATTTAACCATATAAATAGTACTCGTAATATTGTACAAATAGCGAAGAAGTGAGAGTTCTGAGTTCACATAAAAGGTAAAATAAAATAATGTATGTACAATCAACTAGCGACAACAAAGTGAATGAATCTATTCAAATAAAAAAAGGATTTTAAAAAAAATTTCGTTTTTGTTTAACATTTTGTTGCGTGAAGACATTCTACTCTTTTGTATTCCACACAGAAGCTTTGTTAGCAAATTATTTTTATAATTTTCTACGAAGACCTAGAAACCCATGCAAAAGTAACGACGGCCTAATATTTATAGAATATTAATTTTAGCGACATCTCATCTAGCCTGACTGTAAAAACTCCTTTATTAATAATTTTTATACTACATAGTGATTGCGTTTCTAAATCAAGTTAAAGTTAGGGAATCTAATAGGGATTCCTCCGCGCATTCCATATTTCATTTATAAAACAACAAGAAAAATAAATGAATAAAATAATTGATGGCAACTTGAAAAATCGTTGTATAGAAAATTAAATTCTCTATTTCCATTCAATATTTTGAGCTAGAAATTGAATAGAATTTTTTATATGGAGAAACTCGTTACAGAGGGATGCGACTTAAATTAGAGACATGAATTTCTTGAGTTTAAAATATAAATAAAAACAGTTTTTTTTTTGTTTGATAATACATGATTATATACTTTTGTGATAATAATTTCTTTGAAAATGAACTGAAAATATTCCAAGCGGCCTTGCTTCGTATTTCACAATAATGCATTTTAATTTGCACTTAATTTAAAAGGTTAACCTTAAGAAATTTTGTTAGCGATATTTTGGTGCACTCTGATTTTTTCAAAATCGTTAAAAATATTTAGTTTTTTTTTTTGGTCATTTTTCTGTGGAAATTATTTTCAAAGCAAGGAATTGGAACCAACGCCACTAAGAAAAACTTTACTATAGTTGGAAACCTTTTTATTAAGGGATTATAAAATATTTTACCGTCATTCAAGCGATTTTATTTAATGCGACGGTTGGTATCATTATCTGAGGTACTAATCCGTACCAAAAATTAGAAGCGCTACCATTCTTGATCGAACTGACCTAATTTATCCGTGAACCGAGATTCGCCAAAAATTGCTGAATAATTTTACCTTTGTCGAGAATTGCAATGATTCTCTGTAATCAAGTTAACTTCCTGCGATCTGATTTGATCAAACTTGGCCTACTTTGTCCAAGAGCGGATTAAGGCAAAACTTAGCAATGCTGCAAACTGCGGCGGCCAATGCAGCGCGGTTTACGGTTGAGGCGAGTGGACGTGCAAGTGATAACGACAATTTCCCGTGACCCCAAGCCCTCGTTGCATAGCGCCGCCGGTGCTCCGCAGGTTGAATTTAATTCGCGCTTGAATGGGAGCTTTGCTCACATATGGGGCCCCAGCGCTTACGCAACCGTAAACAATTGATAATGGGCCCCAGTGACGGGGACTTGGCCCCCGCGGGCTTCCTGGGTGTAGCTTGCTCCACAGCAGCCGTACTTTCGTACAGCGCAGCTGGGGTTGCCATCTTCCGTTAAAACATTTAGTACGAATTACATAAATACTGCTTTAACTTTAACCTTTAATTAATAATAAAAAACTGATCAACTGCGAGTATATCAACTGCCTTAAAATTAAACAAAAATGCTAAAACCCGACTGCTGCTGAAATCAAATTAACACATAGGCATAATTAAAGTTAAAGCGGTAGTAGTTAAGAATGCTAATTCTACCATGATGATAGCATCAAAGAATAAGGTACAATCCAAAGTAGGTACATATTTTTTTCTAAAAAATTGATTTGTAATCTTAAAACATAAAAATCCTGTGTCACTGTGTTCGTATACGATAGGCTCCGAAACCGCCCAACCAAATCCAATCAAATTTTGTGAATGGGTATGGTTGGTTCCAGCTTGAAAGATTGGATAGTTTTGGACCCGATAGGTGGCGCTATTGACGAAATCTAATAAATTTTCAAGGGGTCGCACTTCATTTTTGCAAAAAATTAAAGTCAAAGTTTACTGACAATGAAATGATTTTACGATACTCTTCCGCAACTTTCAGGTATTCTTCATCAAAACGTTGCTCTGGGTCCATGCGGTCTGTGGCAGGACAACGTCTATGATTATGAATGTAGGAAAAGTACGCTCAGTAGTAGTATAACGAAATTAAAGGGAACATTTTTACAGCTAAGGAAAGTCGCCTAGTCTACGAGTAATAGTCCACCATTTTATGATATGTAATAGGGGCTGTAAAAAGTTCATAGGAGCACACAAAAAATGACTTACTTGACCGTAGTTTTTGCATGATATGGCATTGAATATACAATAACAATTTGTGTTTTTATAATGACCGAAAATGTAAATCACAGCTAATTAATTGTAATTAAAACGAAGAGAAATGGAGTGCAGATGGCAGCTCTAAAACTCCGCGGAAAGTGCACATCCTAAAGAAAGCTACCTTCGCTGTAGCGGGAGCTTATTCAGCACTACGGCATGAGAATGGCGCAAGGGAATGTCGGGAATGTCTTCTCTGTGCCGTGGGAAGTGGGAGCTTTCGCTGGAACGAGGAGGTGAACTTGCCTCCCCTGAGCGGCAGGCAGGTCGCATATCGCTGCGGCCCCACGCCGCCCGACGGAAGCATCGCGCGCGGCGTCCGACCGCCGCCCGCTCAGTCTGTGGTGCAAGCGACTGAGACGCAGACGACGTGACGTACCGCGCCGCGTACCCCAGCGCTGGATTGGAACTGGCCTCCGGGAAGAGCGCTGCACATTCTGCGAGCATCCGCCGAACTGAATTCTTGGTCTGGCTCTGGGTCCGGGCGTGAAATGATATATTTGAATTTTTTTTGAGATTCCGCCACCTGAAACCTCGCACGATTCGCCCTTATGAAGAAGTCGCTCCGCCGGCAGTGAAGTGCAGTTCTGTGGCAGTGGTGAAGATTGAAGAAAGTGAAGTGAGGTGGAGGAACCGCCTTTGTCCAGGAAGGAAGACGCCGAGCCATGGAAGTGTGCTGCCTGAAGATGGCATCCCGGTGCAAGTAAGTAACATTTTAACTATCTTCAATCTTCATAAATGCGAGTGGACTGTGAAGAAGTCGACCGCGCGCGCCTTGGTACCTTTCGTTACAATCAGCAATCTGCTCCGGTCGTGTGATGACCGGGAAATGCCCAATCAACCGCCTCTCGGCTCGAGCTCACGCCGCTCGCTCGCCTAGGATGAGTGAGCCGGGAAAGAGTTGCCTCTAATTTTCGGTGATTGCCATGTAATTAACTAAGATCCGGTCCGCACCGGAAACTTTAACCTCTAAACATTACGCCCGCAGTATGCGGTCTTCTCTTCGGTTGTCGCGTCTCATCGAAATTCGAAAAAGTATAATAATAACAAATCACAATACACCCCCCCAAAAGCTTGTCAGATGCTGCTCTGTTGGAACAGGACGCCATTATATCCTTCCGGGAAGGGTGTGTGACGATTGCCGAACGGTACACGCGAAGGGTTTCCTTGGTATTGCCAGAAGGAACGGGAATCGATTGCAGCCTTGAGCGTGCACAAATCCTCATCCCTTCCCAGCTGAGGAATTTCATTCGGCTCCGTTGAACTTTAGCGAAGTCCCTTAGGATATTTCAGCTGGAATTAAAGAGAATAGATGTAATTTATCACTATGTGCTGCTGCAATTTTTTTGTTTGTAGAAGCGAAGAGTTATTTTTGTTTGTGCCCCTCCTGACAATTGATGCATGTAGTATGAAAAGTATTAATTCAAGGTCATTTAGTTTTGATTGTCATTGCTTTCAAGCGAAATAAAATCACTTATCCCTCAGGATTAGGAATGATAAATTAACTACTACTACTAGTACTATATTATATATTAAAAACACATGATACTTTTACATCTATGTACATATACGTCCATGCAGGGTGTCCTAGTTCAGGCGAATTTGCTTCATATACTAAAAGATTCCTCATGTGATACTTATTCTTCAAAATAGGTACCTACTAAATATTTCTGCATACTAATCAAAATAATTATAGGTACCTTGAGATTTTCGATATATTATTATTAATCACCCTGTATTAAATATTATTAACCTTAATAGTAAGGGAGTCGAAAATTAAGACCTGATTTGGTTCTGAGTAACTTCTACTTTCATACTGGTACTGATTTTGTATAATAGTTCTGATTTCAAATTAGTAGGTAAAACGAAAGTTAAACCCTCTATTAGAATCTATACCTACCTTTTTTAAACCTCTATGTGATGTCGGATTAAATTCCTTGAAATCCTTCGAAAATTAAATTTTTTTTTAGAAATTCGATCCTATAATTCTTCTTTAATAGGGAAAAGTTATAAAATGATATTTAAAAAGTTTGCATTGTAGTATCTTCTATTGAATAAGGTCTAGTTAATTGAAGTTAATTGGGTACATTATTTGATTAGGGAATTAGAGGGTGGTATACAAAAATCATAAGAGAATATGAAGTACGGTTTAAAATTCTTTAAATTCACTGAACACTGAAAACGTTTAATCTTGTTTTGTTGAAAGAGGTCATAAATGGTTTTTCGTAAGTAGTTCTGCGAATTGTCTTTTACTGCTGAAAGATGCTTTTGATGATTGCTCGAAGTGATGCTATCCGTCGCCTCTGTTGCATTATGCACATATTCACGTCGGTGCAGACAGCTTCATCGTTCTTACGAACTTTTTTTTATTTGGATTAACTCTGTTTCTTAAGCGGACGTTTTTATTTGGAATTTAACCATTAATTACATTTAAAGTCCAATCATTTGTTGATATTTAAAAAAGTACGAAATGTACTTATTTACTAAGGGACGCCACAAATAATTTGCACCAATTTTCTTCGCTCATAAATTGTGTGCACGAGAGACAAGTGTGTCACATGAAATGGGAATGTTTATGAACCCACATAAAAAGGTTATAAAAGAAGTTGTACTCAATTTAATGGGTAAAGTTGTACACGCGTTCTTTATTTAACTGTTGGAGCTGCGCTTGATTTGTTTTTATTCTGAAATTAAAATTCTATGGATAAATGTAAATTGAAACGAAGAAAGCGAGTTAACGATCAATTTCTACTTTTACCAAGACTAATCAATTTTAAGGAACTTTATGATTATTATACAATATTAAATACAAGAGATGAATGCCTTTATAATATTTTAAACTGTAATTTTCCGTTTAAAAACTTAACCTACCCATATTTTCAATGGTTGGTTGGTCTTGATAATAAAGTGTGCAAATTGTTTTAAAGCAAGAAAACTCACAATAACCATTTTTAATCAATTTAAGTAGGTACTTAATATTAACAATTTATTTTTTTGATAAATTCAAAATGTTACATGTGTTTGGAATAGATAGGTAGTTTTAAACGAATTTTTATTCGTTCATGATAGTTTTATCCTTGAAAGTTAGTGCCCAATCGGATGAGAAATTTTCTAGAAATTTCAAATTATGTATTTTATTTATAAAAATTGGACGATTGTGTAATTACATACATATATGCAGAGGATGTAATGCCATTTTTTGGGTGTTTCGATAAGGTAACGATCCTAAACACACTTCGGGGCTGGTGAATGATTGGATTAAAAAAGAAAGTCATCATGGATTGGTTCCGCCTAGTAACCAAATTTAAACCCAATAGAGTACTTATGAGTTGTGGATCATTATTAAGCAGAAATTAAGCGATAAGGCTCCAGAACGAAAAACGTTTTTTTTAGCCTTCAAAACCGAATGGGAGAAATTATTATCAATAGACACTTTTATTAAGTTAGTACATTTTATTCTATGCTATATACATATTGACGTTAACAAAAATTACTGTTTTAAAGCTTAATATTTCGTAGAATATTCCTATGTTAAAAATGGGGTATGCGAATAAAAACAAAATAAATTCACATGTAGAAAGAAAGTACCCTAAAAAAATTGTTTTAAAAGATTTTAACTTTGTAGGCGTTATAAATATTTTAGAAACTTGTGAATAACATACGTGTGGAAAGTGGATAATTTTGCCAATTTGCGGAAACTGCAATTAGTTAAAAACTTGTTTCAATAGTAATTTTAATTCATATAATCATCTTGTGAAATGTTCCTCAATGTTTCATTCATGTACGCTTTAACAAAATATGCAAACTTTTGCTAAAGTTGTCCATACTTCTGTAATGCCTTGCAAAAGACGTAGCATATAAAATGCATTTAATGTGGACGATAGTTTGAAATAAAAATACATAATGTACTCTATGTGCCGGTGACGAGCATAATTTTTTCCAATTTCTTCTCGTCGAAGAAAAGTTGAGAAGTGCGCGGGTCCGCATGCCGGCCCCAAAGCTCGTAACGTGGCGTGGAATCCAGAACCAAACCGCAAACACAGTTGGCCCCGAAGTCTTTCTTACGAACGTTGCGAAGTTTCTGTCTGTTGCCTTAATTTTGTGCCTACGTAGGGGCTGAATTTCGCCCGAAAGGTGCTTACGTAACTCATAAAAGGTTCTAAACACGTCACGCCGCCGATAATTTGCTTTTAATTACAAAATTTCGCTGAGAAAGAACAACACACTTAGCTTTGCGGCATATGTAAGAAGCATGCGGTGAGTGGCAGGTGTAAAGTAATGAGAAAATCGACATCCTATTGAATAATCCACCGGAGATAATTTCCCAGTTGTGCGATTGTTATCTCTTTTAATTCGTGCTAGGCCCGTAACAAGCACGTCCCCGTCACGTGCTTGGATTTAACCTTGAACTATAACTGCTCTGCTCCTCCGCATACCGCACACCAGCTTCTGTCTGTTTGTATACAAACGGAAATAAACAAGAAACGATGGGGTGATAAAATACCTTGAGAAGCGATATTTACTAAATTGGAGACGCTAAGTTGGGAACGAAAAATAGATAATTACTGTCCGTGCTCATTTGCCGCAACTGTCGCATAAAAGAAATCCGGGAAATGCAAAATCATAGGTAACCTTTAATTTTCAACTAAGCTAATTCAGCTAAGCTGAATGCAGAGAATACAATTTTATTCAATAAAAGAATAAAAGGAATAAATAAACCTGTTGTGCATTAGTAGCACAATTGAAGGATCACATGATCACATCATCAGCGGGTTAAATACCATAATTACTATCTTTTTATACTGTAGACGTAAGTAAAAGAGTTTAAAATTGATTCGTTATGCTAAATTCCATCTACAATTTTAATGCACTATACGCTTAATTACAATAACTAGCGATTCGTAGCTATACGTAATGCTTCGTTATTTAAATTTTAAATTACATTATTGATTTTATATGCTTATTAAAATAATTTATGGTCAATGTAGGATGTGTTCCACAAATTATAAATCAATAAAAGTGTTTTGTTTTCTAGAAATTCGTATAGGGTAAAAAAGATCGCTTATTTGCTAAAATATGTGTATGTATTATGAAACTCAATATTCTGTCTGAAGTCAAAAATTACAACTAAGGAATTGCAAGATGTTTTCGAGGGATTTTAAATAACTAAAAATTATTTTTGTTAGACCTTTTACTTTTATTGGATTATAGAAACAAATTAGGAGTTGGGGAACAAATTATTTAATTTTTATTTTAAGTTATATTTACTGAAAATTTAAAATTTCAAAATTAACCGAATAATTGGGACTCTTTTTACATAAGCGCCGAAAATTTCACACACATATCACATATGTATGTACATAGATGTCCTTTTTTTAATTAAAAAACTGGATAATAAATAATTTTTGTTACGTAGAAATATGTAGTCCTCCAGTGAATCAATTACAGCGGTCAACGACTTTTTTACTTCGGTATTATAAAGATATACATATAAATACATATGTACATATACATATATATATAATGTCTACGAGTGTTTTGTATATTGAAAATTGCCAAACCATGGCTTCGTATTTCGCGTAAGATACATACATCAAACAAAATGTTATACTAAAATAGACGCTTTGGTACTTTTTAATTTGGAAATTATGAAATACATAAATCGAATTTCTCAGCGATGCCTTTCAGATGAACTTTGTTTGCACGCTATTTAGACCATTTCTGTTCATTCCCCCTTAAAGTAATGCCTGATGAGATTGAGAAATTGGGCTAAAATCCGGAGTCTGACTATTGATTGCGTCCAAGCTGTGTCAACAGAAAACTCTGCTCATGTGAACTGTTTTCTTTTCTTGTCGAGCTGAGCATGATCGATACCAGGCGAAAGATTATTGAGTTTAAATCTTGAAATTTAAAGTGGAGCAAAAGAAATTTCCAGCTGCAAGCAAGGGCTTGGCGCATTTCGCAGAGCTTAAAAGCTTAATGCTTGTTGCGATCCACCCGCAGACGACGTTTTCTTATAGCATAATCTGGGACGGGGTCGAAAACCCTTAAAGAGTCCCTCCGCCGAGTCTGGAACTACCTCCACAAATGTGACATCCCGAAAACAGTTCGGCGTCAGAGAGACCAAACAAGTTGTGAAAAATAATCCTGGAGTAGTCAGGATTTTCCCGAGTGGCAGGAGTCCTTAACACGTGGAAAATAATGCCACACGTTCAATTGAAGAGGAACGCTGGCGGAGAGGAGGAAACTGCCGAGTTTGCAGAAGCGAATGCATGAGGACTGCAATTCAAAGCAAAGTGCGCCCCATTGTGGGTGCTGCTCGTTCGACTCAATTATGGCATTGTTTTATGTTTTTTATCTCAAGTGCTTTATTTAAAAATGTACAAATGTTGTGCATTCTTAAAAAATGTCATTAAATTTAAGTGGGTTTAATTATCATTTTACTTTAAGATGTACATTGAAATTAAATTTAAATTCATTAAGTAAATAACCATCATTTTCAAATTTTATGTAAATGCTACCTCATAATTGTATGTAGGTACTTATAATAGTTGGCACTTTTAAATGATTAGTTCTAGCTTGAATACTGCGAACATACAAAGTGGTAGTTTGCATAGTTGAAAGGTATAGTGTTTTTGCAAATTTATTTGATTTTATTCAAATATAACATTATAACATTATAACAATTTTTAATGATATATTCATTGGAGTTAGTTGGCATGAGAATTTTTGAAAAATTATCTTAATTCTAGAAATATAGCAATTTTTTATCATTTTCCAAATTAATAAGTTAAAAGTACAATGAGTATTTTCGGTAAATTAAAATTTCATTCACTAACAATTTGTTTTATTTACACCGCTTTTTCGCTCCGCGATTGTGTTGTATGTTGCCCTTTGAAAAAGAAGAAAAAAAATAAAGATAAAAGTTCTCATTGTATTCCGCATTTTTGCAGGTTTAAATAAAGTTCTGAAGCTAAGAGCTTACATTAAAGTTATGATGAAAAAACATTTTTCTATTATCGCCGTGAAAAAAGAAAGCGCGCTATTCGTTTCTCTTACTTGTTTGTCTCCCAAAGTATGTAAAATTTTTAAGGCGCCTAACGATTAACGAAGCTATGATGGATATCTCGACAAACTCACAACTTATAAAGATAAAAACGAGACTAAGCAAATTTCCCATTAAGCAATAAAATTAAGTGTACCCCACCATTTAAAAAATAATAATGTGTGTTTGGCGCTTGGAACGCCATGTGTACGTTTTGTACCTACTGCGATTACTGTGCCCATTTGCTGATAAGATAGCGTGGTTTTATATAGGTCGCTGCTACGGCGCTTAAAGATAAATGAACTTTTCACCGGCAAAAGTCCTATCAGAACAAGTTTCTTGTTCTAAACAGAAAAGATAAAAAGTCATAAACGTTAAAGCAAACAACAGTGACTTTTCCCTCTTCTTTAGTCACGTTGGAACTAATTACCTGTTTGAAAAATTTTACACGCACTATTAGGAAGTTATGTGACGACTGTATTTATTGCTTTCGGATAAGTTCATGCAATTCAACGTCGAATTAGAAAGACGCGTTAAGAATCGTTTTTAGATCACTTCCGTAAACTGAAACGACCATTGAAGCGTCGTTTTTTTTTTCAAGTCGGCGCTTAACGAAAAGCCCTAAAGTAAAAAAGCAAGGCTTCATCTGAAAGGCCATTGCTTGTAATTTAGTTAAGAATTCTTCTGGTTAAAGTATTGATTTTAATTTATAATCTATACTTACGAAGATTCTTCTAATAAATGGAATATGTAATATAATACAGTAATTTAGCAGAGCTTTAAATCATTTAAAGTTGGTAATAAATGATCTTTGTTCGAACGTAAGCAGCGTCATTATTTTTCCAATAAAAACGATAAAATGGCTTTTAATTGAATGTGATTGATAATACTTTAATAAATGTGCAAATTGCTTTTACTGGAATTAATTCGCATCGTTTCTCGTATTTATTTATCTTTTTATAGTTGGTGTAACTAATCTTATTGATTTTGCGAAAAAGGAAATTGATCTTCTTGTAATAAAAGCATCATTTAATATTTTATCCCAGAAGCCTCATTCATGTTGTTGCTGCCCATTAAAAGAAAAATGATTAGTTTGTGGGTGAAGCCGAAGCATTTATCCAAGAACAAGTCAACCTTTAAGAAGTTGCCATCGAAAGATCAAGAAGTGAACAATCCACAATTGATCGCCGTCGAGCGAGCTCGCGTCGAAATTACGAAATTCTTCTCTACAAATTACATAAACCGTTTAAATGAAAAACTGTGAGGAAATGATTGTGGAAAAAGATATGCAAACAGAGGAAAATAACAGAAACGCGCTTTATACTGTATTTTCCTTCTAGTCGCATGGCTCTTTGAATACGATCGTCGTTTTCTGATGTGTCTATGAATGCTGCATTTCATTAGCTCGATCTGCGCTGGTAAGCGTCTGGCTACTTGGATTTATGTTTTCTTTTTAGTGAAAGGACACGCTGCAACGCAGTGGCTCACGTACCGAAGTCAGAAAGCCACAGAATTATTCACGGACATGACCATTTAAACTTTAAAGAAAAAAATATCAAATAGCAGACAAAAAATTTATCAAAATATCGCATGCTTTAAAATTTCTACGCCCAACAGTTTAAGAAAAACGAATTGCACAAGGGTTCATGGCAGAATCCTAAAAACCATTAGACATTTGAAATTTGACTAAAAATCAGTTTGGTTTCTAAACTTTTATTTTTTCAGCATATAATAGGCACTAAAAGAAGTTGGAATAATGGAACATTTGGTGAATTAATTTACATAAATCAAGTATTTCCATTATAATGAATTTCATATATCAATTGCGCACTAAGTTTATTAGAAAACAATTTTTTTTTTTGTTGCATCGCATTATTTCAAAATAACCGCATAAAAAGAGAATTGAGATTTTTTTTGTTGCAACACATTATTTCAATTTAGCCCTACAGATCGAAAAGTGACCACACTTTGGATACTTTTAACATATCGTTCATGCTCCTTAATAATGTAAAGGTTTTAATAATTTAACTTAATTAAGATCGTATATAGAGTACTATTGTGAGTATAATTTTTTTTAGGTTCACACTGTTTTGAATGTAAATAAAGAGAATGATTAATGAAATGGTAAAAGTCTCATGCAATTATCTTTTTTGACTCGTATTCTTTAGTAAGAAAATTCTAAAAATGACCCAATTTCGACTGGCCTAGACCAGAAACACTCCTTAAAGAATTTCGGAAGATTAACCTTTATTTATCGTTCGTTAAACTAGAGCACCTCCAAAAGAATTAGTCGCACGACGTGACGCATCTTACAAAATGCGAGTGTAAATATTTAAACAGCGAATTGATAACTTTCTTTTCTCTGTCATGGGCGCATATAAAATTCCCTGAATTCAAAAGTGGCGATCATATATCAAGTGTAAATTTAATTCACTGCAAATACAATACGATTGGTATTTGAATCACGTAATCCAATGCCCGTGATCGAATTTCGCGACTTATTTTTTATTGAGGCGAATGTTACTTGTGCTAATAGATTGCTACTGCTCGAAAGACGGATATGAAATTTTGCCTTACTTCCATATTAAGATCAATGAAATTTTCAGCAGTGCGACTAAATAAAACTTTATTTTAAAAATCTTTTTCTTTTTTCAGACCTGCCCGGCCTGTTCTCATGGATGTAACGCGAATACCAGCGGTCAGCTCATCGCATGATTGCGGCTCCTTGTCACGCGTCGTGATGGTCCGGAAAACTGATCAGCGCTTAATCAACCACAAGAAACCTCAGGGTGTAAGTAAAATGAATTTGATTTTTCTCGTTTTACATGTTTTGTATGATTAGATTAGTGATCAAAACAGAACAAATTCCAGGTTTTTGCAGTGCGCATTTTTATTTGCTCTCAAGCAGCAGTCGGTATTTTTAAAGTTTAATTTACGCTTGATTAACCACGCAGAATACGCGGTTCTGTCTATTCACAAAAGTGTTGGGGATTTTACATTATCCCCCTTTTAACTTTGAATGATTTTAATTTCTTGACGGAGCGTCAACATTGTCTATATGTACATAATCGAGTGTTTTTATTTAATGGATGTCTAGCAACTTAATGCCTATTTTAATATCAATCAATGAGGTCAAAATCGAAGGCTTTCTTCATATGGTAAACGAAATTTAAAAAAAAATACATATATTTTTGTACTCGTATATGCAGTGTTTATTGCGACTTTTGTTAAAAATGTCATTATACATAATATACATAGTATGGATCCGGTAAATTTTATTTGTATTTCACTAACTATGGTTTTAGTAATATTACAAAGAGTAGTGTGAGTTTGATTCTCGCCTCCACAGGGTTTTGTTTAATGTACCATATTGTGAATTTCTCATAAACTACGAGTATAAGCACCTATAAGACATATCTGCGCTATCATTTTCCTGGAAATCTTAAGTAAATTTTTATGTTTTAATAATTTTAGCCTTCGTAAATAATTTTCGAGAATAGTTTTCAAATCCTGATAACGACAAATATCTCACAGTTTGCCACAGTGGCACAGGCAGGCAATTTATGAAATAGTATACAAGTTCTTTGAAAAGTGGCTTTATTTAAGAAACAAATCAAATGTTCATAAAGAAGTCAATTAGTTAGGAGATGAGTAGGTATTACCACAGACTGTATGTATTACATTAGAAACAGTAAATAAAATTGTAAATAAGAAAACAAACTTTATTTACTTTCATTAGTTGGATAAGTTTCGAAAGCAAAAGACTACAGTTACAGCTCTTCTTTCAATCAAAGATAAGAGAAGTCATGTTTCACTATTTGCATTTTCAAGTTGCGCCAATGTTTACTTTTCGAAGTTTCCAAGAAAATAATAATTATACATATATAGGAGCGCCTTTACAATTTCTTCGAAAATCCTTACTCTACGGTGTACTACCTTACGCAAAACTGCGATAAGAAAATAAGTTTATTTTAAGATAATATACTATAACAGCACAAACTCTTTGGACCTGTGTTTTATTATTTGTCCACAATATGAGTGACAATTGTAGGGACTTTATTATTTAAGTAATCAATAATTTTTGATTTAATTACTAGTGCAGCAACCGCCCTTTGTTCTCACACCCTTTTAGAGTACATGATGTTTACGACAACTGGCTGCCATAGGGTTCAATGTATTTTAGTGTTAATTGCTTAAAACAACTAGTTATTTTTTAATTTTATTTCTTTCTGAATCTAATCTGATCTTCTCTGATCTTTAGCAATATTCCATAATTTCAGTTACTTAAAAAAAAATACTTAATAATTACATTATAATAGCGTATTAAAATGGTTAGTGTGGTTATTTAATGCATGCATCGTATATTGACGTTCCTATAATTATTGAGACAACTCGGCATTTAATTGAAAGGAAATGCACTATCAGCGCGACGCGCAATTGGCTAAAAATACGTGGACACGGCAACCGACACGGAACAATTCATGCCCTAGCAATGTCACGATCTATCGCCGCTTACGCAATTCTGGCGGTTAGAACTCGTTATCGGGATGCTGAAAAGAAAAGCTAGCACGAATGGCAATTATAGAGCCACGCAAACACTGCATTTTCGCTGGCTAAACATTTAAACATTTTTAATATCTGAAGCATCGACCAGATGTGGACTAAGGTTTAATTCTAGATTCTAGAAGACGTAGGGCCGTCAGGGTTAATTATCCACTTGATTCGACACCATTAATTGACCAGAAGCACAACTTGTTGCTGCTGAACGCGCTCTAACTATCCTCCTGTATCGATCAGCTACAGCAATTCTTAGTTAGTGCTAATTGCATACTCCGCAGAGTTGGTGTTAATTGCATCTAAAATGACTAACACAGCGCAACTGGCTAACAACTTCCGAGTTTCATGTTGGGCTCGGAGCATTTTGTAGTTCATAGTATGCTGAAATTCAGTCATCCTCTACTCGATGACGCAATTTTCGAACAGCATACTTCTCACATTCATGAAAGGCGACCACTGGCTTCTATTGTGTTTAAATGGTTAATCTCTCCAAAAGCGCCCAATTCAAATCAAAGAAATTATCTTCATTAAAACCGCGTCCAACTTTAGGCAGATAATGCGCAATAGCTGGGAACTAAAATTACATAACATTTTGTTCTTGCGCAATAGAATACTTCTTGGGAAATTGATATAAATTTTAGCCACTTATTTTGATTCACAATTACTTAGCACATTTTTGCGTTTGTAAACTGATTTTTTTTAAATAACTTTTTACGACTTAGAAAATTTATTACCAGACTAAGCTAAAATGCATACAAAATTGCCTCTAATTTTGTGATAATGTTCTGGTTTATTTTTAGCATCTTCCAAAAAAAAGTATTATAGGGACTAAACAATAAAGCGGCATTTTTTTATCTTCAAGTCAAAATATAAACAAATTGCGATAACCTTTAAAAAGAGTCGTAGTAAAAATTCTTTTCAATCGATTACCACCGCTTCACATCTGTTTAAGAATTCAAGAACCAGTTCAAACTTGCTGGCTTTTATTATTAAGAATGTGTCACATCTCTCGCATGTTTAAATAATAAAAGAAAGCCATAACAATAATACAGAAATATTAATTTAAAGCTTCATAAAGCAAAAACAACGACTTTTTCTTTCAACGCGAGCAGTACTTAAATGTTTATAAACTGTGAAATTTCTTCGCATGCTCTTTAAATGATTTAACGTTCAGATTAAATGAAATGTGAGACTCATCAAAATTTCTGCGATTTTTAACCGAGCTCAAAAATATAAGATGATCAATTTGACTTGTGTGCTTATATTTTTATGTCTGATCATACATAAGTATGAAACGGGTACGCCGATGGTGATTCGGTGATAATTACAAAAAAAAAAAAAAAAAAAAAGAGCTTTAAAAAATTAGAAGCGTAGAATGATAATAGCATTGGTCAACAACAATCAAGTGGTAGACCATTTTTGTAAGTTAATTTTCCATATACCTATATAAATCTATAAATCTAGAACTAAAATTCTTCGATCGCCTCATGGTTCCCAAAAAAATAGAAAATGAGTAAATCAATGTTTTGGCCATGTTTAAGAATATGTTCCAAAAATTGATGGAGCGTTAAAAATATTCAAAACGAAGTTTGCATCCTAAGCTATAGTATACTTACAAAAGTTTGCAAATAACTAACAAAAAGGATTTCTTTTAATTGCAGGATGAATGCGAAGTTGTTACTTTTGAAACAATTCAAACTTACAAAGGTCACAAACCTGATCGCACAGTGGTAACGAAGGAGCGTCGCGATTATTCAACGACTGATGTGAGGAAGTCTCCCAGCGTAGTGCGCTTAATAAGAAGGAGCACAACTCCCCACAGTGAGGGTCAGTCCTTGGGGATATCCACGAATGATGTGAGTTTTAGGGAACGGAGAGCGACATCGTTTAGCAGCAACACAAGCAAATCAGGCACCCAACTGACCCTAAGACAAAAATCCCCCTCACCGGCCAACAGTAAGCGATCTATTTTCGGCGATTTCGAATTGGAATGCCTCAGAGGTCACAATGAATACCGCAGAAAGCACGGAGTTCCCCCCCTGAAACTAAGCTACAAACTCTGTAAATTCGCCGAGGAATGGGCCACGAATTTAGCAAATCGAGGAAACCCTATTCACAGGAGCAATTCACCTTACGGGGAAAACATTTTCTGCACCTGGACCTCTTCTCCTCATGGGATTACGATCGATGGGCGTGAACCTGTGGAGCATTGGTACTTAAAATAAAAAAATATGATTGTTATTTAAATGATTCTTTCTTATCTTAGGTACAGCGAAGTGGACAATCACATTTTTGGAAAAGAGCCCACAACCTTAAGGTCTGGTCACTTTACGCAGGTTATCTGGAAAGATAGCCGCGAACTTGGGGTTGGCATGGCGAGGAGCAAGTCCGGACAGGTGGTGGTCGTGGCAAATTACGACCCTCCAGGAAATTTCATTGGTAGCTTTGCGGCTAACGTTCCGCCCTTAGGGGGCTTCCCTTCCGCACCCAAAATTATAATAGATAAAGTACCTGATTCGGCTGATACCTCTGTGTCTTCTAACGGATTCAGCGAAGAATTCAGCGAATTCGCTTGCAAAGTTCTCAAATTTCACAATTTTTATCGAAAAAAACATGGAGTGCCAGAAATTAGGTATGTTGAACATTCATTTCATAAATATGTATGTAGCTGAACGACCACTTTGTTGGTTATTGTTATAATAATTAATTAATGAGTTAGAGTAAAAGTAAAATCGTTAACAAAATCAAAAAATCAGCAGAGTTATTTCATTCATTTCCTCTTTTGTATTAATGAAAGTAATTTGTTTCAGATTAAGCTTTGAGCTCTGCAATTTATCTCAGGACTGGGCTGAAACTTTGGCTCGAGAGGACCGATTTGCATACCGTCCAAACTGCACTTATGGGGAAAATATTTACTGCTTATGGTCCTCTGATCGCAACGCAAAAGCAAGTCCCAGAGACGTTTGTCGATCGTGGTATGAGGAAAATAAGGAGCATAACTACCACGTGGAGCCTAGGGGTCTCTTCAAGGCCGGTCATTTCACTCAAATGGTGTGGAAATCAACTCAGGAATTGGGGGTGGGCATGGCAAAGACCAAGCGGGGAAAGGTGCTGGTAGTCTGCAACTATCATCCTAGGGGAAACACGTTCGGGGAGTTTTTGGGAAATGTCCAAAGACCTCACTAGTTCTTAGGTGGTGATCGTCAGACGTGCGGAAGTGAAAGGCTGTTATTTTTTATTGGTTGAATTTATTACCGGAAACTGTTAGCCGCTAGCTTAGGATGTAAGATTAGGGTTATGTAACCTTTAAACCTTTAGTCGTAAGTATAATTTTAAATTATTTTATTATCGTCTATGGTTGCTATGAATATCTGAGTTGTTTGTTTTCGAGCAGTTGATACAAAACGCTCAGGATTATCGAATTTATTTGGACCAGCCAGTCGGTTTTTTGTCATGTTTTTTAGCATATGTATTTAATATTTAATGTTTTTTTTTAATCTACAATTTTCTTCTATTTTAAGCAAATGTTTTGTTATTTCCTTAAAGTATCATCAATATTTTGACTTTCAAGAAAAAATGGCTTGGTCTAGTCTTCAGTTTTTTCAATTTTTAGTTACGGACGAGAAGCTATCATTTAATGGGTTACACCAACTTGAGGTTTTCAAAAAAAAAAAAAACAAATTTTGTTGCTGCTTAGATTTATTATTTATACTTTTAGGAATACTTTAAACGTGTCCGCATACCAACATTCCAATTATTACTTGAGTATGCATTTCCAGTTTAAACTTGTTCGTCTTATGCCTTTTTTTCGAACCTACGTTTTTCAAACTTACCGATTTTATAATTTAATCCACATATTTTTAATATTATCTGCGGTGAAAATATTCCTAAAAGTCTAAATAATAAATCTAGGAAAACAAATGTTTTTCTTTATTTGAAAATCTCAAATTGGTGTAACCCCTAAAGAAAAACTAAAATTTCATATACAAATTATATCGTAATAAAATTCACTTGGGAGAATCTCTAATCAAGAACGGTTCCATAATCCTTGAAGTAAATTATTAAACAAATTGAGAAGGTATATGAATGTAGGAAATTAAAATCCACGTGCTGCCGATTTAATTATATTTAGTAAAAAATTAGTTTTGTTTATTCTTAAAGAAGTGTTTGGTTAAGTTCCCTCGACATTTATTTGTCAATTCTATCTTTTTTGTAATTTCTATCGAGAAAATTCATATAGAAAATCCAGTTAAAAAATTAAAACTATAATAAACCTTCCAATATAAATGGTATACGAAATATTGAATGCATATTCTGTTAAAACTATTTGGAAGTTTCAGATCATGAACATACATATTATATGAAAACCACTTTAGAGCAAAAACAAATTACTAGCTTTCAAAGCGAAAAATACTGAGAGACTTTGTCTGTGATAAAGTAAATTACTAGAAGCTTTATGTTAACATTTTTCGAAATAAGACAGCGGATGCGGGTCCACTTTGATTTAAAAAGCATGGTTTTTGAATCTAGGCAATAACGTGATTTAAGCTCTTAACATTTCTTAAAAGTGCAAGTTTTTTTTCCACGAAAAGTAGTTAAAAAATTTGAATTTACAGAAATTGTTATTTTATTTTAGTTCAGTGCTGAAAAAGCAAGTAATAATTATGAAAATTTGCTTTCCGACAATTTTATTAATAAAATTATATCAGTGACGATAAACGCACAATTAAAATATTTCAGTAGAGCAATAAGACCTTATTTTTCGATAGAGTCCCTTCAATACAAAATGTGTAGCAAATAACACTTTTCATCACAAACGCACAGGAACCTAATAAAAGCCCGGTTCATATAAATATACAGGGTGAAAACTGAGATGAAATCATTTCAATGGTTTCGAATCTAATATCTGAATTGCATGTATTCGTATAAGATTTACTCAATTCATAACGGCTCAATTCGAAATAACTTACATAATTTCACCACTGTTCTCTAAAGATTTATTCAATTTAATTTCTTTTTGACAGTGATTTTTCTTTATTTTTCGAATAAAAGTTCTTCAGAACTTGGTCTACAAATGAATTTTCAATCAAGCATGAAACTAGTTTTTATGTTATTGGCAATAAAACTGATATAAGAACCTATTCTTTTGCAGTTTCTTTCAAAAACACTTTTACATACATCTACATCTTTTACTTTTACATCTCACTTTTCGAACACAGTTGGTTTTGATTTAGGAGTGAAGTACTCAGCGAATGCGAAAAATATAATATCAACTTTATTGTATTATATTAAGTATAGCCAAACGTGCCTATTTAATATTTTTTCAGTATGAGTCCACTATAAATTTTTAAAATGTTTGAGACGGTTTTATAAATTCACATTACCCCATATCCTTAAAATAATTTGGGTTCACAATGCTTTGAGCTTAAGCTATTTTAAGTTACAAATTTTTAATATGGAGTAAACCGGGTCTAAGAACATCTAAAAATTAAGAACTTTCTCCAAGTCTCCAAATAACTGCTGCTTAAATTAAAATAAACTGTACACAGGATAGATATCTATCTATACAGAAAAACATTCATTTTTATTTATTTGTTTATTCAAAAAAACGATTAATGAATGATTTTTTTCTGTACAGAAACGTCATTAAAACGGCTTCATTAGAAATAGACGTAAATAAGCTGCATTCAGTTCACATATGTATGTATATAAAAAAAATATGTATGTATAATGTGTATAGAATAGGTAAAATTTAACGCACTCTCAAACAGCACATTTGGTTTCATGAAACGGCACAGAAATGTAGAATATATTTACAAATGTAAAATTGTGTAAACGTGCTTTAAATTAAGGTTATTCAACATTATATAAGAGGTCCATTTTTTCTTGAAAGTTTAAAAGCCATAAAAGAAAATAGCATCCGACTACAAATTAAAATTATTTAGCAAATTGCAATTAATTTATGTTTGTACGCATAAAATTAAAATTATTTTTTAATATTTGTTGGTGTATTAGTGTTAAGGTATGATTACCAAAGTCTTATTTTTTTTTATATACATATAATACTTTATATTACACATAATATTTAAGTTTATTCTATTATTATCGGTTTTCCTAAATGTTAATACAGATTAGCATGCTCTTTAAGTGCTTCACTTCACAATTTGTTCGGGCGTTAAAGTTCTATAATCTAACGCGCTAAAATTATAGTTACACAAATACACACACATGCAGGACAAGTACCCTGTTGATGTCACTGTAGTCGGGTGAAATAAAAATTAAGCAAAGTCATATGCAGAAAACTGGAAAAAAATAATGTATAATGTAAAACAATCCTGAAAAAGCGCCTTCAATTTATGGTAGTGATTTTAAGATAGTTAAAAGACAATTATTAAAGCAATAGTAGCTGCACACAAACGAGCATTCGTCATATGTTCCCAGAAACTCCGGAATGCTTTAAGCAGTAGGTTACAACCAAAACAACAAAGCTATTTAAATTAAATTAGGTAAGCGATATGTCTGTAATTTTTTTACCTCCTAGCTGATACCAAAGCTTTTGTATACTCTAGAAATAAAAAACCTGCGATTTTATGTTTTACGCAGGAAAACATCCAAAGCGCATATGCGAGTGCAATGCTTAAGAATACATATTCGATTTAATTAAGCATCACATTTGGTAACATTTTTACATTATGTGTAATTCGATTTGATGAATTATTGAATTGTCCAAATGAAAAGGAAAAGGCCATTATACCACTATATTTTTTATTAATATATTTACATTTAGCAATATTTTATCGAATTTTTTTCTGTAATTTATCTTGTGATTTAATCGTTCAGTTTGGGGTTGTATATTTGTAAACTGGATAATTATGCATTACATAAATAAAGATAAATACAAGGATTTTGGTCTATCATCTTTAATTTCAAGGACTCTTCTCAAATTACAATATTGATAATAAATCTTAGAACTTAAAATTTATTAATACAGGATGCTTTGTTAAGGTCTTGATCAACATTTGTTCGGAGACCTCCCCGCCCCGCTAATATCGGGACTTCACCATTAAAATTGCAATCGAACATTTGGAGGAGGTGAACTCAGAAAATACTTTATAACTTTTTGGGAGATATCGTAAAATTTGGGCAATAGTGTACTGGAAATCTTAGCCTTTAAGCCTTCTAAGAATACCCCTTAAGACCTAATCCGTCAACAAATGAGCGAGAGAAGCCGCATTCAAACTTCTGCAATGGCAATTTTAATGCACAAAGTTCGACTTTGGCTCTTCACCTTGCCGAATTTTTATAAGTGTAATAAGATCAAAATGTTTTTCTGGAAAAAACTTCCAAATAATTTCAGAATGCGACGTCGAATTCGAGTGCCGCTTTTTTCTTAAAAAGGCTTCAAGGCTGCAAAACTTAGAAAAAAAAAGAAAAATTCCGCCACAATTTCGTTACCAAAAATTACGCATATATTTCAACTTTTTTTTCTTAAAAACTTCGTTGTTAAAGTGTCCTCGTATATTCGGTCTCACTCCTTCCGTCCTTCCTTCATTACAGTCGTTTAATAAATGCGATATTACAAGCTGACATTATGTAAAAAAAATTCTTCAAGGAGACGTACAGTTTGAAACTTCGAATCGAATGAATCGATTTTTTTTAACTTTGTTATTTTCTTATAATTTTATACCTCATTGATAGAAATGATAATTACATTGCTAATTTCCCCCCTCCCCCCATTACTTACTAGAAAGGTATGCAATGAAATATCAATTATGAAGGATGGAGTTAAAATTTCTATATAACCAATAACTAATAAGGGATATAGAATTAAATATTTTTACAGGGGGTTTTATGAGGGTATGAACAAGAAAACATTGATATCTTGAAATAAACTTGAAGTTTGTGAAAACATATTGAATTTTATTAAAGTTGACATAATGAAGAGAATAAAACTGCAATATTTTTCTTTCAGGTAATTTAAATCGAACTAACTATATTTATACATAAAACCTGGGACTTAAATGTGTTAAAATATTTTCAAAACAAAACTGTCAATCTGCGATAAAGAATGTAAGTTATGATAAAAGTATATACATATTTAAAATTGACTTCCCAACCAAATTGAAGATTTCAATAATCTCAATTAAATGGCATTATTAGCTTACACTATGAGAAACTGACAACAGCTATTGCTTCAATACCCCTTAAAAATTCAAACCTTCAAATCTTTTTTAATACATGTAATTATGAATTTATTGTATGTAAATTAAATTCTTGTAACGAAAAAGCAAATTATGTCTTAAAACATCGAATTTAGATGGAAGTGAAATCAAAACTAATTTCGTAATTCTGAATGAATTACCCTTGATTTGCTTTAAAGTTAAACTATGAACCATTAACTCGTAAGAGGTAAGAAAATTTAGGGTGGATGTTTCTTAAGGGAAAGGAACAATCAACAAGTAGGCGCAGCCCAGCCGCCCTGCAAAAGATTCCACACATCCTCTGGGCCGGGGGGATTCCCCATTCCCGAAACCATTGTCCTGCGCAAATCCTTTCTTACGTCACGCGAGTGTACCGCGGTAAGCCTTCCTGTTTACATCCGCAGATTGCTCAAGACGAGTGCAGCCCAGGAGAAGAAATTGTCTCAGCCGAGTGTCGTCGATTAGTGCGCCCGGTAGCCAGTAATCGTTGCAAATACATTTCGTGATGAGATCCACGGAGGCCCCGGTGGCAATCTGAACATGCAAAGCAGGGACACCCAGACACGGATGCCATGGCAGAGATAAAGGACGACTGTGATGAGACCCACTCCAACCCCTACCCCACTTAGCGAAACCCTCCGCCGGAGATTTAAAAGGCTCCGGCCGACGAGGAGCAATGTCATTCTTCAACCAGCAGCCCGGTTCCTCCTGAGACCGGGGTCTCACCAGCAGTTGTCCTGGAAACGTTCTGAGCTCTAAGTGCTAGCGGATTAGAAACGGATTGTGCAAAGTGCAAGTTCAAATTCCACTTTTCTAAAGTGTAAAAATATAAAAACAGTACAAAATACGTTAAATTAAGTGATAGTGTTTTTGAGTTCCAAAAGTTCACAGTTTAGTTAACAAAGCAAACTGTTGAGATTCTTAAGGAGAATGCTTTAAGAATGTTTAGTTCCACATGGGTAAGTAATCATAAAAATTCAAAATATAAAATGACTAAATTCAAAGAAATGCATAAAATACATGTTTAGTTTTATCACAAATTAACTGTTAGATAACACCGAGCAACATTTTTGATGTGAGTTTAATTTGCGTAGAGTATAGTAATCTGAAAACTTAAATTTTCCAGTACGTAGAGTTTTTTTAAATAGGATAGAAGAAAACATTTTTGAACTTATTTTAAAAAAATTATTTTGGAATCAACGGCGTAAAAATACTAAGCATGTTTTCTAATTTAATATATGTATATTGCGCTTTTCTATCTATCAATATCGATATAAAAAAAATTTGGCTTTCAAAAATAATTCAGTTTTATTTTTTCTGGATCCACATAAACTGTTTTTATTTTTTGATTGATTTGTGCGTGCAGAAAAAGGATCGCTAAACTCTTACTTATCACTTAAAGATAAAAATCGACCAGCTTTGCAGTTTGCTTTTCCATTTTTTAAATTCTCACATATGTAGTTACACTTTCAAAAAATGATAACTTTTGCAAAAGGGTGAAAGATTTTTGTAAAATTAATACCAATACGGTTTATTATTTACGATAATACATATTTGTAAAAACAAATAGATTGTGTAAGTATTTTTATAATAAAACATATGTTTAGAATAACATATTTTGAACAAATAATTTTAAAGTGCGGATTACATTACAGTACTGATGTTAGTGCTCTTAGTACAATTTTAGATACAGCATTTTTACGACTCGTTTTACTTTGTGAAGTTTTTAGAATATTATTCTCAACTTAGTACTAATCGGCGAAATTAAAAGTCGTTGTTTCAGAAAAGAAGCCATCAGATAACATGCTTTGTTGCAAATAAATAATTTTTATCAAAGAAATTTAAGAAAACATTAATATAATTTTTTTTATTAATTTGCAGAAGTTTGCGAATCGATAGATACAGGAGATTTAATTATAATGCCGAATATTTTGATTTCTTCAACACTTTATTCACTGTAGGGATAGTACCACATACATATGCATACCGTCGAGTAAAATTGAAGAAGCATTCCTTTTCCAAAAGCAAAACTGCAATATATGTATGAGTGTAGGTCACAAAATATGAGTGAAATTGTATCATGTATTTTTTTATTGTGAATTCTTTAAGAACTAAAAAACCCAGAAACATTTTCCTGTAAACTTGTTAGCTAAAAAAAAGATCAATTCGAATCTAATAGATAGATTGTTTTATAGCTTTTAATATGCATCCTGGTGAACAAGATTATTATGAACGTACACAATTTGTGAACATATTTTGCAGAAACCGGAAAATCACTCCTATTATATATATGTGTATGTAATATTTTGCAGAAAGGTAAATTTTACGATGTATGTATGTACAATATTTGGGTATCATGTTTTTTTTTCAAAATGTGACATAATCTACAAAAAATCCTTTAAAAATTACGTATCTGATATTCGTTGATAAAGCTGGTGTTGAATGATTTTTTTATTTTGAAAATACTACTACCTACTTCTTTTTAGGTAGCTATACACTTTGTACCTTGATGACAAACACAGTTGCACTGAGTATCACAATAAATAAGATGGGACATTTTTCACGAAATGTACCTACATTTATATGTTTCAAATATAGGGAAAACTTCCATTTAATTATTCTAATAGCTTCCAAGAAAAATCCGATAAGTAAGTACTCCTTTTTTAGCATTTCTGTTTTCTTTGATATTAATTTAAGATGCACAATTTCGAGAAGAAGCCGTAGTTGAGTAGCGTTATTTAAACATAATTAATAAACATTTTTTCCGCAGGTATAATATTTTTGAAATCCTTATTTACAGAAGATCGCCACTGAAATCCCTCCAGATGCCGGGAATGCAGAAAGCCACGAAGTTTGCTCGCCTGCACTTGTAGGAGAAGCAACATCCATTAGATAAATGAAAAAAACATACGCCGCCTTAAGATGCAAATTAATCTCTTCCTGGTCATTTGGTTTCGGTTTCTTATTTCTGTTCACGTTTACTCAGTTCTACATGAGCACAGACGCTCCACCCCCGGCAATGATTTTTGGGAGACTTATGGAAACTCTGACGGGAACTCAACGACCCCCGCAGGCGCTCCAGAGACCCTGGGCAACTGGAAGCACCCGAAGCGTGAACTTGAGTACGACGAAATGGGCTTCCGCTTCTTCAACGTCGGGGTCTTGATGGCGTCCCATTTGGGTAAGGACACAAATTGCTGACGATAATGAGAAAATTCATTGTCCTGCCGCTTCAATTTAATCCCGACAGACTCTCCGTTCGACCTGGAGCGGTGCGGACCCGCCGTTGACCTTGCCCTGCAGCGTGTCAATGAGGAATTTTTAAAATCTCACAGGATTCGCTTGAAAAAAGTCCAGGCGAGGTAAGGTGCACACTGGGAGAAGGGCCCCTTGGGGGCTTGGGGCCCTCGTAATGGTCCATTTGATCATTAAGCATTCTTTTCTTGACGACGCGCAAGATCACCGTTTATACGGGCTTAATTACTCGGAATTAATTGGTTTAACCATTTGCATTAAGTTATTTACGCTCGGAAGAAGACATGCTAGAGCTGCTTTTGTGTTGGAGCAAAGCCTGTTTATGCCCGGTTTAATTAATAGAACAATTGCAAATTCAACACGTGACTTTCTCGAACTAAGTCCAAGCCTAATTCGTTTTATTGAAATGCAAATTAAGGTATGCTACTAATACCATATCGTTGTTTTTAAGGATTTTCGGTTATAGTTTTTGGTGTTGAAATAACAACAAGAATTTTGTAGTAAACGATAGAAATTGTTCCTTTTCTTAAGAAATTCTGAGCCCACTGTATATAGCCGTTTGAAATTACAGTAAACAAATTAAAATACATATAACTCTTCTTAATAACCCCAAACAAAAATTAGTCAGTTGACGTCGCAAAATTCTATGAGAGATCGTTAACAGAATTTTGATTTAATATTTATTTAATATTTAACTCATATGTATGTAACTGAAAATTCAGTTGATCCGCTGAACATGGGACACCCTGAATATTATGAATTTATAAAGAAATATGTTGAAAAATTAATAAAAAATATAACAATTTAACGTCTAACGTCGGGAATAACGAACCTCTTATTTCAAATTATGACACATTTTGACTGCACTCTTTAAAGTTTTAAATTGAATTGTTTTAGTTATCCCTCCTGCTCGGGTGCCATGGCCCCTGGATTAGCTGCAGATATGCACTTCAGAGATGATGTAATCGCTTTTATTGGACCTGCATGTGCCTTTGCACTTGAACCTGTCGCGAGATTAGCTGCGTATTGGAATACACCCATAATAACGGGCATGGGTGACCAGGTGAGCTCATTTGCATAAGAGAATGCAATTAACTAACTATTGGCTCGTGTTCTCCGTGTCTGTCCAACTGAAGGGTAACAAAGGCTTGTTACAATGGTTCATCTAAAATTAGTTTTAATGCCAAGCATTAGCTCGGGCAACTAACTGAATTAGAGATCTCGATAATCGCAGGGGAAACATGATTGTTTGTTTGCAGATAATTAAATTACAGATCATATAGATTTTTCTTGTTCCTTTGAAATACTTCCTGAACAGTATATGAAAATAAATAAGGTATACATATGTACGAGTATCAGGATTTTTAAAAGCCGTTTCTCAAGGATGAGAATTCCCATAATTATTTTTCAAAGAAGTTGTCGTTGGATTTTGTCGAAATTTTGATTTGTTTGTTATTTTCTATTATATTTTTACAATAGCATGATTTTATATTATACGGAACCCCCGGTACACTAACACTATTCACGCTTTAATTGTTTTTTTAATGAAACTTCTTAAAGGGACGCCCACCGCTCAATCGGGGAGTAAAATGCCTATTAGAAATTTTATAATTAGAACAGAAACAGAAGTTCTGAATCAAAAGGAACTTTAAAGTAAATTAAAGCTTTTATACTTCAAAAGCACCTCTTCGTGATATCACAGACAAATCCAAACGAAATTAATTAAATTGAAATGCAATGATATTGTAATTTAATTGCAACGAGAAGCTCATTTACCGTTTGTTAGTACTTTAATTTAATAGCTTTAAAGAAAGGCATTTAAATCGACAATAATTTCAAAGTGCTTAAATGGGAAAAAATCGATCGTAACAATTTAATTAAAAGATTTTAATGATTGTGTTATTTACTTCAGTTCAGTCAGTTTAAATCAATTTATAGTTGTGCACAGTGCGTTTAACTTTACAAGCCTACATTAAAAATGGAAAATGTAGAGTTCTTCATTTTGTTTATACATATTCGGTTGCATTAATTACATTTTATTGGTAACTATAATTGAAGAAATCTTTCTTCAGCCTCCTTCTGAAGGTGAACTGTCCGTTTCATCAGGAATTTTAGGGAAGATACACAAATGGAAAAATGAAAGCACGGTAAAATAAAAATGAATTATAGCATATGCAATTATATTTATATTTTAAAATATTTAAAGGGAATGTTTAAGGATAAAACAAAGTACCCTACTTTAACGCGGATGTCGTATTGCCAGTGTCGACTCAAACTTGTCTTTGCTAGTGTTTTTCGTCAATTTAATTGGAAGCATGTGGCCTTGTTATTGGATCGATCCGATCTCTTTTCTCTGACAGTTGGTAATTTAACTATAAAATAATAAAAATTATAAATTAATTAAATTCTTCAAATAACAGGCAAAAATTTAGAGTATGGACTTCGGCAAGAAGGATTACTCAGCTTTATAAGAGAACTAAATGGAAACGAAGAGGAGCATTACGATAGTTATCTTAAAGATGCCTCTATGTACGCCAGAGGTACTACTTTATAATAAGTTATCGTTCTTTTTTTAAAAAAATTACAAATTGCAGTTGTTATTTTATCTGTTCGGGGAGTTCTGGTAAGAAAATTTATGTTGGTTGCACATGAACTGGGAATGACGAAAGGAGATTGGACCTTTTTAGATGTTGAAATATTCCAGGTAAAAACTGCTCATTTAAAACTACAAACTTCAATAACCAAATTTATAAAAATAATATTTTATTTAATAGAGCTCTTATTGGGGCGACCACGATTGGGAAGTGGGTGACGATGACGACGCAAAGGCACGCAAGGCCTATGAGGCTTTGTTGAGGGTGTCGCTGTTACAGCCAACTAGCCCCAAATTCCATGATTTTGCAGATCAAGTTAGAGAGCGCGCTCAAAGGGACTACAACTACACCTTCAGCGACGGGGAGGAAGTAAAATTTACTAAATAAATTCCGATTAAGCGTTACATTAGACTTTCTTTTGTTAAGGTGAATTTCTTCATCGGAGCCTTTTATGATGGAGTTTATCTGTTAGGAATGGCTCTCAATGAGACCCTCACTGAAGACGAAAATATCCGGGATGGTAATGTTATAACAAAGAGGATGTGGAATCGCAATTTCCATGGTTTGTGCTATTGATTTGTAATTTTATAATATCTGCAAATGATTCATGCCTCAAAGCTTTATGTGATTAAAATACTTTCATGTTTTGTCTTTTGTCGAATGGGTCATGACTCAATCGTGACGATTTCTGACATACCAACACTAAATTCCATTCCATTCGGATTACAACAAACTTTTTTTTTCGTATTCGCATTTATTACCATGGATCATGTAATATTTGTATATTTTCACTTTTTGTGATAGGCATTACAGGACACGTTCGAATAGATGACAATGGAGATCGTGATGCAGACTATTCCATTTTAGATCTGGACCCAATAACCGGGCGATTTGAAGTTGTAGCCCACTATTATGGGTTGCATCGGTAAACCTTTTAATATGTAAATAAATTGTGAAATAAATCAAGTTTTTTATAGAAATTACACATCTGTAGATGGAAAAAAGATTCATTGGCCAGGTGGTCGTGAAGGTCCACCTCCTGATGAACCAAAATGTGGATTCCTTGGAAATTCTCCTGAATGCCATGGAAATGGTGAACGAGAAAAAATTTCATTTTACAATACAATTAAAAACATTTCAATTTTTTATAGAAGTTGTAATCTTTTATTCAACAATCGCGTTTGGAATTTTTGTATCGTTTTCATTTTTAGTGGTTTATCTTATTTGCAAGTACGAACTGAAATGTCTTTGTCAACGGAGTTACTAATTTTAATTAAGAATGAAATTCTTTTAGACAAATGCGATTAAATAACGAGTTAAACAATATGTCCTGGAGAATTCGCCCAGACGAAGTCCTTCTCGAAGTCGGTCGAATGTTTGGAAGTAAAGTTGGTTTGCAGAAATTAAATGCTGAAGTAAAAATAGTATGTATATGTAAATAGTAAAGGAAATAATTCCTGTGATTTCTAGAATTTCTCTTTACAACAGTACGGTGTTAGTTCAGACAGAGCTTCTATAGCTAGTTGCACCTCGTTGCCACCCACTCAGGTGTTTACTACAATTGGCATTTATAAGGGAGAAAGGGTGGCAATTAAAAAAATTGCGAAAAGAAAAGTTGATATCATTTCTACGTTGCTGTGGGAGATTAAGCAGGCGAGGGATGTGAACCATGAAAATACTGTAAGATTTGTTGGGGCTTGTATCGATCTTCCCCGGCCAACAATTCTCATTTTAACGGAATACTGTCCGAAAGGGAGTCTTAAAGATGTTTTGGAAAATGATGCAATTCAACTCGATTGGAACTTTCGTATGTCTTTAATTCACGACATAGTAAAGGTAGGATACGATATTTTTTTAATTTTTCTATAAATTTTATCAGAATACATATTAAAAATTGAATAATAAATATTTAAGGGCATGGCTTATCTTCATAATAGCGATGTATCAGTACATGGAAAACTGAGGTCATGTAACTGCTTGATTGATGGTAGATTTGTCTTGAAAATTTCAGACTTTGGTCTAAGAACACTTACAACACCGTCCGAATTCCCCAAAGATCAAAATTATTTTAACAGTAAGTTGTTTTTCAATCATAAATAGATTCATTGATTAATTACATGTCAATGTACAGAATTTCTATGGATTGCTCCAGAACTTCTTCCGCTTACGGTGATACCAGGGACCCCAGCAACACAAAAGGGTGATGTTTACTCATTTGCAATTATTCTTGAAGAAATTGTGGTTCGTGGAGGACCCTATGAAACTGCTCGTCAATTTTTAGATGTTCAAACCATTCTGAGAAGAGTTGAAACGCACGAATCACCAGCTTTTCGACCTTCAATTGGTCAGAGAGATTGTCCACCAGAAGTATTAGATCTAATGGAAAAATGTTGGGCAGATAACCCAGACGATCGCCCTGCATTTGTTGCGATTCGATCAACTGTGCGTTGCATAATGAAGTGAGTATTAAGTCTGTTCATTTATTTTTTTATGTTCCATATAAGGAAAAATTTAAGATGATACCTATACAGTTCTGATTCGAAATTTGAATTATCGAAATACTTTTATGTTATATAAGATCAATAGACAATAAACTCTTGGTTCTTCATCGAGAATCAGAATTATTATTTTCTATATTACACATTACCTAGTGACACATTCTTAAAAGCAACCAAATCTCTTTCACAAGCTTTTGCTCTAATTTAAAGTTAGATGATATTAACTTTTTCAAACAAAAATTAACTTTAATACGAATCAGAATTTTCCTAAAAGCCTTCGTCATAGATGTTTTTTAAATCATTTATGATAAATAATAGTGTACTCATAAAACTATTTGACTTTCAGAGGATTTTGTGAGAATTTAATGGATGATTTATTAAGACGCATGGAACAGTACGCGAACAATTTAGAAAGTCTTGTAGAAGAAAAAACAGAGCAATTAAGTATGGAGAAGCGTCGAACAGAAGAATTGCTTTATCAAGTTCTTCCACGACCGGTAGCAACTCAATTATTAGCAGGTGAGATGGTGCAGCCGGAGCAGTTTGAGTGTGTCACTATTTACTTCAGCGACATCGTCGGATTCACGGCCCTTTGTGCTCAAAGTAGACCTATGGAGGTAGTGGACTTCTTGAACGACCTCTACAGCACTTTTGACCGCATTATAGGATTTTACGACGTGTACAAGGTAAAAATTTTTCTTTGATTATTAATATACATATATTGTAGAGTATTAATATTAGGTAGAAACAATTGGGGACGCCTATATGGTAGTATCTGGTTTACCAGAACGAAATGGGCACGATCACGCACGCGAAATAGGATTAATGTCCCTGGCAATTCTGGACGCTGTAAATTCATTTAAAATTAAGCATCAACCAGAGTACCAGCTAAAAATACGAATAGGCATTCATTCTGGACCAGTTTGTGCGGGTGTTGTCGGCCAAAAGATGCCACACTATTGCTTATTTGGAGATACTGTTAATACAGCATCACGAATGGAATCAAGTGGAAGTCGTAAATATTTAATCTCTATTTCATTTAATTATACGATGTTAGACTCTATTAAATTTTTAGCTTTAAAAATTCACGTATCTGATGCAGCCAAACAGATTTTAGATAATTTTGGCACTTTCCATATGGAATTGCGAGGGAATGTGGAACTAAAAGGAAAAGGAGTTGTAACGACATTTTGGCTAGTTGGTTGCACTGAACCAGACCCTAGGCCACCTACGCCACATAAAGCGCATCACATGGATAATGAGCCACCTTTTCCGATCTTATTTCCAGCAATTGGAAAATAAATATTTCAAGGAAAAATTATATCCAAAAATGAAATAAATTACATAGGTGTAAATGTTAAATTAATTGTTTTTGCTTTAGAACACTGCTGTCCACAAATCCATGCAAATTCAAAGCACAATCTTTAAAAATTTTGCTTTGGTATGTAAGTATGATATGTGCCTTTTTAAATTTTACACTTTCTATAAAAAAAGGTGTTATTAAGCCAATAAATTAGTGTATAGGAATAGTGATAAAGAAAACAGAAAAAAACGCAATTTTTAACGAAAATTTCGATAAAGTTTGAATGTGAACCCCCGCTCCTACTTTGGAAATGGATCCTTAAAAGTGACGTTTCGTTGGAAAGGTAAAAACGAATTTCGTCCTTTGACCTACTTTCGGCGGACGTACAAACTACAGAATCCCTCAGTTGCACCTGCACTGAGAGCCCGGGTTTATTTTGTAAGGATTTTAAGGCAAAAGTTGGCAGTATTGATTTTATTTCCCCATTCATAGCCAAGTTGGTGTGGCTCCTTACGCAGTTCCTTGTGTCAAAGAACGGAAAACGTCTATTCCTGAAAATGTGAATTGATTTTGTTAATCGCGTGAAAAGGGACTAAACAAAATCGCTTCAGTCGATTCGCCTCTGAAATTTCCCAATGTTATCCTTTTTCGGTTCTCTAAAAAGATGGATTTCAATGAAGCACCGCTAGAGAAACGAAGATGCGTTTAAGACACGCTAAGCTAATTATCGTTGCAGTTGTTTTGGCGAATATTATTCTTTTGTACTCCCTCGTGAACCTCCTCTGGAAGCCTCTGCACGATGCGCAGCACGAAAGCATCAACCCGGTCACGGAGAAGCCCGCCAGCAACAAGGACAAGACGAAGACGACAAACAAACACATCAGGAAATCCATCACGATAGTCTTTAGAAATTTTTACCACTTCGAAAACGACCTGAAGGGGTCCTTAGATAGCATCCTCGAAGTCATTCCCAATATGCAAATTTTGGTTGTGCAAGATAGCGTGCCCTATCCACCGATAATGTACGAAAACAATTCGACCGCTGAAAGCAGTGTTAGGTTTATGAGCCTTGGATTTGATATAAGAAAAACCGCGAGGGATTTGTCACCTCTTTTAGCGATTAAAACCAGATACGTCCTCTTTCTGCCGGACAGCATTCGATTAAGCAATAAGAATTTGCTGCAGAAGCTTTTAAAAGAAATTAGTAATTTTGGAAAGGACGAAAAATCAAACGTGGATCGAACTGAGGAATTCCTAATTATTCCTTTCGCGGGAAATATGAAGTCCTTCAGCAATTGTTGTGAAATAAATCTTGACCTCCCCAACTGGACGATAGAGTACGTCGCAGTTAACTCTAGTGATAAATGTGATTTGGTAACACATTTTCACATCTTCTTAAGTACGCTAAATAACGTTTTCAATTTAAGTACTTGCAAAAGCATGGAATTATAGCTGATGTGGCCGTTCTAAGAGACCTGCCTGATGCTCTGGCTGCTCCTTTTCCAGAGATGTTTTATATTCAAGCGAAAATTGCTGGGATTAAGGTAAATAAAGTTTCCTTTAACAAGTCGAATCATTCCATATGAAAGGACTAATTGACTCCTTAAGTTTAATAAAATACATTAAAAACCTGATTAAACATTTTTTGTTGGTACATTTAACAACTTAAATTTTCATTTTCAATTCATATGGAATGATCTAAAATTATTTTACTTTTTATTAATAAATTTCTTTTGCAGAAAAGAATATTTCACTATTCTTTCCAAGATGGAAAAAGACTTTTTACCTCTTATCATACTAAGCAGCGTCGTGCTGAAATTCGTCGAAAGCAGTTCAAGGACATGTACAAAAAACTCCAAGTAAAACGCATCGTTAAGAAGTCTCACAAAATCAAAACAAAGACTGAAACCAAGGACCCGGCGGGGTCACAGCATAATTTGGTGTTGGACACCCAATTCTCGTCTTCGAATTTTTCGCTTCCTCTGCTCACTGAAATTGATCTAATCGGTTGCGAGCGGACCACGAAGTCTTGCGTTGGTCCAGTGTACAACATGAAGCCATTTTATACTTATCTAAATAAGCACACCCCTCCGTGCTGCTTGGATAAGCTGAAAGCAGTTTTCTTCCATATTCTAGAAGAATTTCAAAATGTTGGGATTCGGTATTGGCTGGACAATTTGGCGCTAAAGACAGCCATCGAAACGAACCAACTTTCTCCAGATGCGTACGAGATCGACATTAGCTTTAACTCCTTCGACCTGGAGCGATCGTCCTACTTAAAAAAGTCACAAACGCGACCATTCATCGATTCTGAAGGGTTCTACTGGATAAAAGCAACCGACGGTCAGTACTTTAGAATCCAATTTTCGAAGGTCAATCAAATAGGAGTTAACTTACTTCCATTTGAAATTGACGGAAATCGAGTTAGACCCAATGGATTTTTCGGATGGAAGGCAAAAGAATTTTCATCGGAGTTTCTTCATCCAATGTCGACTGTTTTGTTCCTCGGAAAGAACGTTATGTGTCCCAACAATGTAAGGGAATTTTTGGATTTCAAGAATATCAAATGAATTGAATTTGTAGGATACTTCGTTCTTATAAGCCCAAGCAAATCTTTATGTGATACTATTGAAGTCCCGAGCATTACCATAAACTTAAAGAAATTTTTTTATTTATGGCTTGAAGCGTATGCCTTTAAAAAAGATTTATATCTACGTTTAATTTCTATGTGTAGTCAAGCGTTAGAAGTTCATCGATCTCTAATTCAAGGACTCTTTTGTGGAAAAATCGTTCACAAAAATATAGAATAAAACTATTTGTGTTGTAAAAAAAATTTTGCATTTTATCTCACTTTTAACCGTCTTCAAAAAAAAGTTATCAATTCTACTCATATGTAATTTTTTATGTTTGTTCAGACAAACCATGGAACGACGTGAACCAATTTGAATGATTTTTATTGTTTCATTGAATAGATAAGATTCCTAAAATATACGTAAATCTAGAAGAATCCCTGACCATCTGGATGACGTCACAGTTTAGAAGTAAAATGAATTACTAGGGTTAGTGATTTCAAATTTGGTAACTGAATAAAAATGGCAGATTCAAAAAATAGAATTTCTTAATTAAAACATTTCATTAAAATTTTCTAAAGGTAGGCTTATGGGCGCTTTTCAATCCGCTGATTTCAAGTTTTTTGATAAATTTTAAAAATTCCAAATGGAACATAAGCTCAAAAAACAATCGGAAAGAGTATTTTAGCAAGGGAAAATTTCAAAATTATTTTATACGCTTTAGGACTTCTCATTTTTTGGATTGGTTCTAATTTAATTTTAAAATTTTCAATCTGACTTTTTAAAGAATTCTTTTATTTTCTGATGGGTTACTGTGCACAAGTCTTCGTATTCGTTCAATTACAATCAACAAACCATACCATCAATAATAATAAAATTTAAGATGCTTTATATTTTCCTTTCTAGATTTAAATATTATATTAAATATATTAGTTACATTTAAGACCCAGCAGTACTAGCTGAATCCTCATCTTCGTCTCCCTCAGGAAGTTCTCGAACTAAAGACAAAAGTTTATCCAATTTTTGCAATTGTAGAATATTTTGATCCATATTTGGTTGCTTTTTCGGTGGTTTGACCTTCATTCTCAGATTTGGTGAAAGTTTAAGCGAGCTAGTTGTACCCCTGGAAGATAAAACAAGTATGAGAAATATTTAGTGTAGAAAAATATATCTCCTACTTATCATCCCCAACGATTATAAATGGCAATTTCTGATTAAACGCCAATCGTAATAGTTTATTTTTGCGCCGAGAGACAATGGATTGGACACATATTGCTTTGTATTTATTTACATTAAGGTCAAAAACGAAGACTTTTCCATCGATTGATACAGCGGCAAGAACAGTACTAGAGTAAGGCGCCCATTTAACGTCACCAACGGATGAAGCTAAATCAAAAATAAATAGGGGTTCTGGTCGCATATCCTCCCAAACTTTAACTCTCCAATCGCCACCACAAGTCGCAAAAATATTCGAATTGAACTTGTTGAAATCGATCCTATAAACTGAAATATAGTGGGCCTGGTACGTCATCAAATACCTCGAGCTGTAAGCAATGCTGCATTTATACACCAGACCCTCTTCTGTTCCCACAAGAAATATTTCGGGTTGGGTTGGATGAAAAGTCAGGCATGTTCCACAGCCCTTAAGCTTTATTTCAGTACCATCAGGACCTTCAATTGGATCTTCTTCCAAGAAAAGTGTGATTATTGTAGTTATCGATAGCTTGTTTTGCATTAAAACCCAGTTAAAAACCCTTCCATCCGTCGATACTGAATAAAAATTAATTTCACCATCGGGCATATCAGGGCCCCATTTGATCTGGAAAGAAATACCCCGAGCCACATTTTTGAATTTTATATTCAACAATTAAACATTCTCAACAAATTTTAGAATTCTCTTACCTCACAAACAGATTCAGCATGTTTAGTATCTAGTCCTTTTGACATATACAGAGGATCTTTATAATTTTCCTTTAAATTATAAACAGCAACATTTCCATCATACATTCCTGTAAGCATAAAGATTGATCATGAATTCGTATATCCATAAAATTGTTACCTATAGCCAGGAGAAATGGATACTTTGGATGTATATCGCAGCATATAACTCCGCTTTCTGTGGTAACTATATAAAATATTAAAATAGAAATTAATTGAAGAGTAGCAAATTCTTAATAGTAAAATTCAAACTTCACCCACTTCTATAATCAGGAAAAGATGGATTTTTAATTGTAAATAAGCAGACCGCTCCTTCTGATGGCTGTTTCATAAAATCATCTGCAATAATTTGAATATTTGACTGATTATACAAATTCGATTTAATAACGAGTTACATGATCCAAAACATGCCGCATAGAGGTCATAATAATGAGGATTGAAAACCAACTCAGTCACATTGACTTTTTTTGTTTTTTCATAGGAAAACTTCCAAAGTGGTAGAAGAGTTCCTTCTCCGTCTCGATATTCATCAGCGGGATCTTCCCAGTAACGATAGTCTTGTGCAATTTCATCATAAATATTTTGGTTAATCATCCTTTCTAGCATTTGCCAACATTTTAAATATTTTCTATTTAACTCATCAGCAGCAGGTTTTTCATCTTTCTTTCGGGTATCCTTTTTACCGAAAGAAGAAGCCTAGAAAAATTAGGAAAAATGTAAACATAACTTAAATATTTTTATAAACTAATTGTTTACAACTTTCAACTTGAAGTTAACTACGTTTTTGGTGACCGAACTGTATTTTTAATGAGAGCAGTACATGTAAAAGGAAAAAAAGCTATTTTGATGTATGCTTTTTTCAAAGATATTACGTATTGGATATATGTACATATGTTAAGTATAATGTTTTAAACTACAATCTTTTAATTATAATCAAAAACAAAATGGCGGTGGTATCTACCGAATCGTGTCGCAGTGTCTGAATGGCCCAAGCTCTAGTGCCCCTTAAAGTGAACTGGTAACATTCGGTAAAAAAATACTGGTTAATAACATGCATAATTCGTAGCAAAACCAGTAAAATGTAAAAAAATTACAAATTAAAAATTGAATGAAAATTTGAAGGTAAAGTTCGATTTTTTGGCAATAATTTCAAAAATTTTTTTATCGCTAATTTCTCAATCATGTATAAGTTCAAATAAATTTTTTTATAGAAGTGATATAAATTTGAGCAAAATCGATCGATTAGTTTTTAAGATACACATGACATGCGTCGATTTTGTAAATGCTATTTTGAGGAAAACAGGTCCGATGACGAAAAAATAATAATTTATCAATCAATATTTGTAGAACAAGTTGCATGTACTGCCCTTTTGCCGTAATTTTTTAATGTGAGAAATCTTTCGAGTACTATTATCTTTTTCGAATTTTCAGAAAATCTAAAATACAGTATTTTCCACCTTTCAACTTTTTTTCGTCGGGAATGTAATTATGTGGATAGAAAATTATAAAGTCTAAAGAAAAACAAACTGCGGTGTTCAGCAGTGTTAGGTCAGCTTTTCAAACGAATTAAACTCACCTTTTTCTCTTTTTCTTTTTCTAAAGATTGGCGCTGAAAATCTTCCTTGTAATAATCGTATATTACCCATTGTAAAACTGTCGCTCCATAAGTTGATCTGGGAGGTGGAATGGTTTGAGTTTCCACAGCCTAAGAATACGTTTAATTTAAAATATATTTGCACTTAACCCATAAATTTAGCACCCTGTGTGGATTATTAAAAGTTAAGGCGGCCCTCTCACAAAAATTGAACTGGTTAATGAGCTTTCGCTTTCTTCCTCCTGTGGCTGGCGCAGCAGCATGCGCAGCAGCGGTTTCATCCTCTATAAAAAGAAAACCAGTGAGAAAACATTTTATGGATTTTAACAAATTTTTAACAATAAAATTGCACTCGGATTATTTGAAAGTGATTCCACATGTTGGGTATACGAAGAAATATTGGCGAATATCGAATATGGGAAGATGAAACCCATCTACGTATTTCATTAAGGACAATGGGACAATTTTTGATAACCTTTAAAACACACAGTTCTGAGACTTTAAATTATGCTATTTTTAATCAGAAATAGTATTTGATGACACTACCTTTTGTAATTTATTTTTGGTAAACTATTGATAATTATTAGATAAGTATATTACGAGTACTTTAAAATTTTAATGCGTTACATACTTGAATTTTTATAACTAAAAGGTTTTAAAACTAGGTTTCAATATGTTTAATGGGGCGGAGAAAGATTGCCATGCAGCAATTGATTATAAATCACATAAATTTCGTCATTCAGCAAAAGCTTTGCAGAAAAGGCCTAGTCAAAAAAATAAATAAAACTTAAATTAAAAAGGATCAAAATTACCGATTTGTACTTCTGCTTCACCTCCACCTTCACCTTCACCTTCACCTTCACCCTCTTCACCGGCTTCACCCTCCTCCACTTCGGCTTCTGGTTGTGTTTCTTCCTCCCCTACAGCTTCCTCCTTGGCAACGTCCTGTTCTTCAGCTCCCATTTCCTCATCTGGCTCCGCATCTTCTTCACCTGTGCCACGTATCTTACTTGCTTGTTTTGTCTCCTTGGTTTTCAGCACTTTTGACGCCAGTATAAAACCTTTTCAACGAAATTGTTGCACATGCAAAATTGTAAAAATTAAGTAAAAGAGGTGAGAAAAACGAAGCAGAAGCTGTGCAAAAACCAATATTGATTTCGATATAATGTATGTATGTATAAATATGGTAGAAAAATCACTCTGTGATTTTAAGTAATTTATTCACCGACCTTCTTCGCCGAACTCCTTGATCTGGGCTTGGGCTGCCGGTGACTCGATATGGAGTGCCGTCCCTTCGAATTCAAAGAGAGTAACCACATTGTCTGGCGGTGGAAGCTAAAAGAATAGCATCGCTAATCATAAAATCAAAGCATCGTAGATCCAGCCTACCAATGTATAGGCACCCTCCGAAAAATTATAAACAACCAAATTCGTACGAAAATTTGTGTTGTCTGGAGTAAGAACCTTTGATATTTCCTCAGATAACTCGACCTCTGTTAATTCCAACTGATCGTCCGGCTTGAGCAATTGTCTGGACTTCATCCAAGCCTCAAAATCCTCCGCTCCCCCAGCATCCCCCGCTTGAGGTAATTTTGGGCCTGAGGTTAACTGATATTATTAATTTTAATTAGCACCTCATAAAAGTATTGCTTAAATTTGAAAATGATACTGTAATATTAAAAAAACTAGTGATTAGTAGCGTTACATTTTGTATGTACATATGTAAGTTAAATAGGCGTGAGGAATGTGCACTTTATTTATGTACATGTATACATATCATGAAATATTTGACTTTATAAATTTAGTTTTAACTATTAAATTAACAAATTTTAACAATATAAGTTTATTAAGGAAGTCATTTTGTCCCCTCCATGTTTATTTTAAATTTATTCTCTTCAAGAAAGTTCGTAGTACCACATTTTCTTTAAATGTCATTATATTCATTTATAAGATACATATAAATAAAGATAAATTAGGATATTTTTGTACAAATAAGCAAGAATTTTTCTTGAAGGAAATAACTTTAAAATAAACTGAAGGTGATCAAAATGACTCCTTTGTAAATTTAATGTTAATTTTTGTGTTTAAGGCAATGTGCAATTCATATAATCAACGTTTTTAGATGCATAGAGCATTCGAAATGATTTTAATTAAATTCGAATTCAGCTTATTATAAATTTAGTATTTACATTTTTTTATACATTATTTACTCATATATATGTAACTACGAATATGGCAATTAGTATTAAACCATTGATACTGTAGTATTACGACAGCTTTTAATTTATACCGCAATTTATAACTTTATTTATGCTTACCTTTCTTCATTTGTTCACCGCTAAAAGTCTTACTACATTTGCTTTGCAATAATTATACAAATATGTATTTCCTAATATTATAAATAAGCCCTTAAGACTTCTAACGATATTATATAAATAGAAAAAGTGCAAATATTCTTTATGATAAAGTATGATAACTTTGGGATCGTTAATATATAAAATACCAATAAAGTGCTACAATTTTCCTTTCATAATTTGAATTATTAATTTTATTCATCACATATTTATGAAAGTGACTTACGAATTTGGGAAAATATCATTAAATAGATATTAGATGTTCTTATTCCAACCAACCATAATAAAAAAAGAGTTCAGTTTGCAATACAAATTTAAACCTGGAGAAACTGAGATATAGGGTGATGATAAACACATTCAAATATTTACTATTTGTTTAAGTAGAAGGTTTATTTGCATTTGACAACACTTTTACAAATTTTAGAAGGAGACATTTTAACTATCAAGTTTCAATTTATGAAGAATGGGTCGAAAGAAACATTTTAAATTTCATAAAATCTATAAATCTACATATGTAATAAAATAATAAATAATGTAAGCCGATTTTTATTATATTGTGTATTTTATGTTTTATACCAGTTAAGATTTCTTAAAGATGTTTTATATAAGTGTAATTTTGTTGGAGCTCATATGCAATGGATATTATAAAACGCATTCAGTGTGAAGAATGAGGCAAATTTAGAATGGGTATTTAGAGATCACTGATTATTACTTTCCAAAGTTCGAAGATTCGAAATTGTCGATCCAGGCATATTTTAAACTTTAATACTTGATTTTAGACAGGTTGCCAGTATTAATAAAATGAAGATGATGAACACTGTCGTAACATTTTTATTAAAATTAGTATGTTAGGGTTTCTGAAGAAGCAAAATAGAAATATATTGTCGAATTTATTTATATTTGTCCAAGGTGGCGAATATGACGGTGTTTATAAAGCCACTTCTTTAAAATATGCTGCCAACATTCGCTAGGTCAAGGTCTCTTAAATTGACGTGCATAGAAATTGGAATTTTCGGCTCGAAGGTTGTTTTAAAAGTAAAGTCTTCAAAGCAGTAAAGACATTTCACACGCTTACAGGTTAACGCAACATATCCATCCTATGTTTAAGAAAACTTATAAATTATTTTATGTTGAATTTAAATTAAATCGGCACCACACTTCAGCTATAAAGTTTTATACTATTAGAGAAATTTCAAACCTTGTCGGAATCTTGTTTGTCTTCACAACAATCAGCAATATTTTCTCTATCATTTATATATTCACATTCACTATGTGCACTTGATATCCTACTCATGGTAAAAGACTAAATACGTGACGGTGATCGAATTTATACTACAATTTAGTTCAGATCTAATTAACCGTGCTTTTTCTACAACTCTTCAATACCGAGGTAACTAGCTTCCACATCTTGACGACTATCCAGCTGAAAAACTACTAAGCCCTCAGTCGATTGTGGTTTATACTTTAAATGTGAGGAAAACTATATCCTGTCATCCATTCACGTTTTATTTTGTATTAATCATGCGACACCAAATCTATGTATGTAAAATAAAGTAAACGAAAAGCCATCAATAACCCTAGCATGCGATAAAAATTCAAAAGTTACATACCCCAAATTTAGCAGCTTTCTGTGGCAACTTGCTGTATGTCAGCAACAGATCCTGTTTTAAGAAACACGAAACAGTACAGAAACAGATAATTGGAATATTTATCTTGGAAGATATCAAATACCTAAAATAAGCTTTGCATGTCATTCCACAAAGCTTATGGAACATACGGGCAACAACACAAGAGCTTTGCAGTGCAAAATTTACATAAAAATTTAAGACAGGTCGCTTTACTTTCCGTGTCTTGTGTTTCACAAAAAAGAACTTCTTCACTGCACAAAAGAAGGGGTAACTTTTAAAAATATCGCCCACAGGCTCACCTCACATGTTTCAGTTGATGGATTCATGATTCTTTTCATACTTCCCGGAGTTTTGTTTAAATTTATGGAGTTTCTTAATAGCATTTGACACGAACATGCCATTGTGTTTTTATGTTTTCCAAAGTTCATTACAACGAAGGTAAGTTAAACACATTACTAAAGAGGACTTCAAAACTCATTTGCCTGCAAAGAGTACAATGGAATGATGTGTTCACGACAGCATAAAAGATGATTACGCAAGCAATTAGTTATTGTAATGTAATTAATAACAATTTTAGTAGCATTTTTCGTATTCAATGTCTTGTCTTCAACTTCGGCCTATAAAATTCAGAAACTGAAATTTCCTTCTCCTTGAACCTACGAAGTTCAGAAAGTCTTTTGAACCAGCTTTCGGTAGGCTGTACTCAAATTCTATTCTAGTCTAGTCTAGAAATAATTTTTCATATTAAATGATGGCTTTAGGGAATTTATTTTTACAAGCTTTCATTATTTATTAATTTGTTTTAGTTCTTCTTTTAGTAATTATTGTAATACTCGATAGGCTTTCTTCATACTATACTGATTTTCCCAAGTTTTCAATATTAAAAACCGAAAATTATTTCTGATAAGACTACAAAAACCATCATAAATGAATGACCCCAGATTCTAGCTCTAAACATATGTAAGTCTCTTAGTGTATTGTATATAATGGTTATGTATCTTATATATTCCATTCTAACAAATTTTAATAGCTAACTTTATTCGAAAGACTGCGCAGTGGCTCCTAATTATAGTACAACGTCGGGTTTTGATATTCTTTTGAATAAAATAAAATGTTATTAAAGTTTACTTTTTCATAAATCATTTGTACATTGTAAAAACATCTTTGCAAACGAAAGACTTCAATTTTTTAAGCGAGAAACTTGGTTCAAAAGCATCTACAAGAATTTCAATTGACTTTTGTGTCCCTTAAATTTCTGTTATAATTATAAACTTCTTTATCATTTTAACCATGATCATATGTGGCACACTTGCATTATTAACAAGGTGCTTTTGAGTTAATTGGCTTGGTCCTTTTTTATTCAAAAAATTTAAAACTTTTCTTTTCTATAAAGCGATTCGAATAATTGATAAGTTTTCTTCTTGCATTTCGTATTCAACGTATTTTCATTTATAGCTATGAAAATTGATAGTAAAAAGAAATAAGTAAAGCTTCAATCTTAATATAGGATGGCCGAATACTCACAAGAGTATAATATAATTCTCGAAAATTTCAAAAAAATTTTGTAAACTGAAAAATTACAAACTTTAGGTACTTTTAAAATCTTTTGATAACCTATAATAACTCATAATCCACCCCTAATACCAATCCTCTAAAGAACGTGAAATATGAATTCAAAATTAATAAAACACATTTTATAAACATATCTATTTTGCTTTTAAATAAAATATTGCAATGAAAGAATAGGTAAGTCAAAAATGATTAAGATGCTATGTTGAGAGTAGCCAATTATAAATCCACACAACATTTAATAAAACCTACATGCATAGCATACTTGGTAAACGCTAACTAAATAGATACGAGATTAATAAAAAATCAAAAAGTGTAGCAGTGTTTTTGTCAGTTTGTCACTGTTTTCTCAAGATTTATTCTTACAAAAACTTTAACCCATTCTCGCATATTTGTAAAATCATCTCTTTGTATAGTATTTTATTTTTCTATCATGTCAGTGTACATATATTTCGATTCAAAGAATTAGATTTTGCTATTTATTTATGTACTGAAATTAAAATTTCTTTATATTGTGATTCTTGTGAGTGAAATATTTCAGTCTAAATAACTAAAACAACAAATTGCATAATATTTCAGACTTAAAGATATACATAATGTTATTAAAACTACGTCGAATGTAGAGCGCCATTTTCGCATGTTCTCACCCTAAAAAAATCAATATTTCATCTGTGGAAATTGCGCATCCGAACTAAGTTGTTTATATAATATTATTTTCCTTTAAGTCTTCAAAGATATCTGCAGCTGAATTTTTCTATACCCTTTCTTTCGTTTTCAGATATAAGAAAAAGGATCGCATTTTATGCCTGTATCTCAAGATTCTAAACGTCTTTCCATATGTAAAGGTGAATTTTTTTTTGTTAAAATAAAAATTGATGAATTAAATTCTGAGTGGGGTCATTCATTTCCATTCAGACATACTTACCGACCCATGTTGCCTTTTGGTGGTGTCTAATTTTGATTTCGCTGGCATCTTGGTAGTCGTATAAAATACTTCACTTCTCTAATCACAAGTTTAAAGGACGTTCAAACTACAAAACTTCAAAAAACTCAATAAATAAATGGTATTCATTTAATACACTGTTTTAGAAAAACCGTAAACCATTGGATTTGGTAAAGTGGACTATACAAATAAATACAGCATAGGAGAAATTAATATCGCGTACTGAAATCTGTCAAAATATACTAAAACTCATTGGGTTGCTATAGTGATTTCAAATTTTATCGATGGATATTGATTTCGGTTTTCTTGGTGATAACGCACTCATATTGGTGTTATGCAGCGCAGAACCCTTATATATTTTACCATCCACTATCACAATGTTCAAAAATTTCTTCTTCAGTGAAATTGTCTGGATCGTAAATAAAAGAATACCTGTTGGGGAAAAAGTTCAATTAATAAGAAAGAAGGATATTTGAATATTTCAATGTTAAATCTTTTATATATAAGCTAAGCTTTCAAAATGTCCGCTTTTTTTCGAATACGTATTTAGATTTTGTAAATATGTATATATATTATAGTTTTTAATTCAGTATATGTGAAGTATTTAATTAAAACAGAAGGTTTCTAAAAATAATGGAATACCTCATATAATTTAAATTGATTAAAGAACTGTTCTAGGTTGAGCTAGACTGCCCTAAATAGACAATTTTTATTTTTATTTCATTAACCTATTTTAATATATGTATATTTAATTAAAAATGATCTAATTGGAAAATGATTTCATTTCAGTCGAAATGATGTCATTTAATGTATAATTAAAAGTATTTTCAACCGCTATCAACGCCAATCATTTCGTAAACGTTTTATGTTATTAGAAAACAAAACACAATTCTGAAAAAATACGAGTACCTTTCCTCATCATAGTATTCTCCGTGCAAAAGTTCGTTATTTGATCGTTCTTTGCAAGCTGATTTTGGAATAAAAATAGGAATATTTGAAGGCAGTTGTTCTTCCCCTTCTGCCAATGATTTCTTTAGACATTTCTTTGCTTCCTTAAAATTTTCCTGCGCTGTGATAAAAATGGGATGGCTACAAAGAGTAAAAATTATCAGTTACTTTGCTTATAGTTGATTTATTTAAAGTTAAATACTTCTGCCCGGCAACCCATTCATCGATCTCTTTTTCAAATTTATTCCTTTCCTCAGTGGTCTTAGCAATAACTGCAGTAACTGGTGCTGTCATTTTAATATAATTATTTCTCTTTATCAGTAGGTTGCATTGATACTGCTGGTAAGGAGTAATATTACAAGCACGACAGTCTAGTTCGAGTAAAGTATCATTTTTTTTCAAACAGTGCACGAGATGATTACCCCCTTCTTCTCCCAAGGGCAAAGCACACATTTCAAGTTTGAGCAAAATAGTTGCGTATTTTATAAATTCTGCAACCAATCCAGCACCGAATTCAGACATAATGGCACCAGTTATATTTAATTGCGTAACTTGTTTGGAATTATTTAAGGCTCGTCCTATCGCCATAACGCCTTCGTCTAAGATTGGATTCCGCGCTAAGCCGAGATATTCCAAAAATCCCTGAAAATTTTGTACACCGTACATAAGCGAAAAAGTTCCTAATGCACCCAAGTGATTCCCCTCGAGCTCCAGTGATTTAATTCTGGGATTAGCTTCCAAAAGCTGAGTAAAGGTCCATCCGGTGTCGTCTTTCAGTTCGCAATAAGAAAAGTCCAGTGATTCCAATTTTTCAAGTGCATACATAGCGTGTGTCAACATAATCAGCTTTCTATTATTCATTAGACTTCGACGTAATGTAAATTTCTTTAGTTGTGAGAGTTCATGTAGACCCCTGTATTAATTTAAAAAATTACAGAATACATACATGTTTAGATCCGGCTATAAATTTAGAATTAATATATGTATGTAAATATCTAACAATGGCACATATTAATATGCTTTAATTTTCAGGACTATTTTCATTAACGTTAACATAGTAGTTACAAAAATTCTTATAATATGTAAATGTTTAATGGCACATTATTAAAATACATATTCATATTTCAACATACTCAAAAACTCCGTTTTTTTAATAAAAAAGAAAGAGAGAGAAGAAAAACTCAGACTATTTCTACCATTAAAAAATCGTAAAAAATTGTAGTATTTTAAATGTTGATGGTACTTTTTATATAGATTGTATGTGTGTATATCAAGAAACGAAAAAAACAAAAATCAGTTTATCGTATATTTATCGAGTTTTTCTTTAATCTTATTATTATATTGTATAAATAATTAAAGCTTAAATATTACATTTTCTACATAGGTATTTCTGTTTTTTGGACCAATAACCGTCGAGAGTTGAGCAAGATTCCGCGATCTACGAAGCACTATGTACATACATACAGTAAGTGTAAGAAAAAATTGATTATATTTTTATTGTATTTTCTGAACTCATCGATTTTTCCAAAGTTTTCCTAGACATCAGCAGAATTTGAAAATGTCTCTTTAATGGTTGCTAATTTTAGTAAAATTTGAGATTTTACATTAGTTACTAAAACCAAAAAAAATTCGCTAAATGTATTAAATGAAAATCGACCTAGGTACTTATATTACAAGAAAAAAAAGGAATAAAAAAAATATTAAACATTGTTATTTTATGTTATTGTCAATAATGTCTTCTTACCTGGCTAAATTCTCCATATCCCTATAAGAAAATTTAAAGATACGTCCGTCGTATGCACACCCGACCAGTGGCCCCTGGAACTCAATGTGCAAATATGTTAAATTTGTTAATTCTCCCACAATATCAAGGTTAATGTGGTGGCAATCTTCAAATGGTGTTTTAATTATTTTATATTTAGCTAAATTAGGATCCCTTTCAACGCTAAATTCTTCAAGAGGTTGCAAAAATCGTATTATTAGCTTTGTAATGTATTTACTAATAGATTTGGCTAAATTTTTCATATCCATTTCTTGCCATTCTTCATATTTTGCACTTTCAATAAGATCCCTGAACTTTTCTTGAATGCCCAGGCTCTTCCAGTCCTCATCAGTACTCGACTTCTTTTGACATATTAGTAATTTGTCAGGACACATTTGAAAGAAAACCTTTTGCCAAAAAGATATTATATCTAAGTTAATGATGTCAGCTAAGGGCAATTTTATGCTAAGTCGTTTGCCAAGTTCCTCTCTAAGGTGAGAGTCTTTTAAAACATTAAAGTTCCCACTTTTGTAGATTGACGCCAACACATCAAGACACAGACTGTCGAGTCTTGGAGCTGTGTACGTTATGTCCGCATCTTCACCTCTTTTCGTTTCATCAGTACAAAACGCCTCAGCAAATGTTAACCTATAACGTTCGCTCGATAACTTGTGAGTTTGTTTTGAAGGGTTGTAGCAGTTAAAAATGGGGCTAATGGCAAAGTCGTCTGGCTTCCGCAATCTGCACGCAACATCTAAAATGCTCTCCGAAAATGGTTTTCTTTGGTCTACCTCATTTTGGTCTTCAGCTTGTGAAGCTAAATCCTTCTCTGCTGCGACTGATGGTGAAGGAAATAAGAGCACTTCCTGACGGATATCTTCCTCTTCGCCTAGTTCTTCTCCGCCTTCCTCTTCCTCTTCCATTTTATTTAAACTAGAAAAAGCTGGTGACTTTCAGTTTTTGTAAATTGTGAATTGCAAGCACTCGTCAAACGGTTTGATTAAATAAATTATGTTTACTCCCATTTAAAAAATTTAAATTCCACTCATTTAATGGGTAATAGTCCTTATATGTATTTCAAGCATTTTCTTTTTAACAACAGTTTTCTTAGGAGAGGTTCTTCGAAGTATAAAACTTTACAGCAACTTTTCACGAGAAATAAAGAAAATAGCTAATAATATACCTAAAAATTGAAAATATTCAAACCCTTATTTTAAAAAAAAAATGTGTGTAAAAAATAATTCTAATAAACGCTTGATTCCTAGATTACAGAATTTTAAAAGATTAATAATTAATTCTATTCATTCTATAAGTTACGAACAATTTAAATTTTATTGAATTGAATGCCAAGTCATGAAAATTCATTCCTGATTCATTAAAAATTATTTATTAAAGTAATTAAAATAACTATAGTAATGAACGGTATTTTAAAACATATGAAAACGAAACGAAACTCATATTAACAAAACTCAAAAAGACTCAAAATTGTCCACAATTCCTTAACCGTTTTGTTGATTTGGCAAGCCATCGCTGCGGATTGATGATAAAAGTCAGCGATATCAGTGAATATGTCAGAGAGCATCTCGTTTAATAAGTTTCAGACGTCATCTACGCCTGATTCACAGCTGCCGGGTAACTCGAGGAATTACTTTACAATTTACAATTACTGAAAGTACTCATTTACCTATCAAATTTTAAAATAATTGAACTGTTTAGTAGAGTTCCGTAATAGTTCCTAAATTAAAACATTTGATAGTGTGTTACTATTCGGCATAATGAGCCAGCTAGTTAAGGTAAATTGCGGACTAACATCTAAGTATCTCTAACCAAATAATCGTCCATTGATTAATAGATAGGAATTATTGGAGGATCCGGTTTGGATGATCCAGATATTCTTCAAAATCGAAAGGAGACGTCTGTAGATACTCCATTTGGCCCACCGTCTGATGTTGTTATTGAAGGTGATATCAAAGGAGTTCCATGCGCTCTTCTAGCTCGTCATGGCCGAAATCACTCCGTCATGCCAAGCAATGTTAACTACCGAGCCAACGTTTGGGCCCTGAAATCCATTGGGTGCACTCATTTAATTGTGTCTACTGCTACAGGTATTTAAATTTACATATCTTGGGACTTGTTCCCAATTTAGTTCACTGATGTATCATGAAATGATACCTTATCAGTGGATCATGAAATGATACCATATCAGCGGTCTAAGTAAATTTCGTATATCATTTTAATATCCCATACATATCAACTGATGTTGCAGAAACTGAATTTTTCAAAACAGCCTGCATTTCGTAGTGAAAATTATCATTTATACTAAGATTGTTAGACTAACATTTTTTGATCCAAAGTAAAAAAAAAACATTCGTGCTACTTCTCAACTGGAATATTTATTAAGTTGTGAAATGAAAGCACAGCGTTCTTATTTATGCTTAAAATAATTTTTACTGATATATTTTAATAACTTGACCAGGTTCACTTCGTGAAGACCTTAAACCAGGTGATCTTGTAGTCCCAGACGATTTCATAGATAGAACAACAAAACGTCAGCAGACTTTTTATGATGGAAATGAAAAATCCCCGAAAGGAGTTTGTCACTTACCAATGTTTCCGTCTTTTTGCCCAAAGACCCGTGAGATTCTAATTAATACTGCAAAGGAATTAGGCTATCCTGTACATCCAAAAGCCACTATAGTGACAATAGAAGGTCCAAGATTTTCTAGTCTTGCAGAAAGCAACATGTTTAGACGTTGGGGTGCCGATCTGATCAACATGACCACTTGTCCTGAAGTTGTCCTCGCAAAAGAAGCTGGTCTCCACTATGCAGCTGTTGCAATTGCAACTGATTACGATTGTTGGATGCAAAGAGATGCAGGGGTATGCGTTGCGGATGTCCTTAAAATCTTTGGTCAGAATGTAACCAAAGTTAAAGATATTTTGATTACGGCAGTAGCAAATATTGCAAAAAAGGACTGGACTCAGGATATTTTGGATATGAAGGTAATTTAGAATGAAATTAATCCCCAAGTATTAATACTTATTTTCCAATAACTTTTCAGCGAATGGTGCAGGAGAACGTTATGCTACCACACGGTAAATAGTTTATATGTATTTTATATATTTTTTTTCGAAATGAATTTTAAATACAAAAACATTTTCATTAGTCACACAATTAAAATATAAATCAATATACGACTGCTTTTAAAGATTCTATACAGAAAGGAGATTTAAGGGCATTTTCTTTCCACCTGCCCCTTGCCGGACTCTTCGTATTCCTGAGAAGATATCCACATCTGTTGGAATGTCCCTATACTTGCCAAAATTGAACCACCAATCCATGCTCCAAAGCGCCTCTCGACGCTCCCATTCGCAGATATCATTTTTAGGCGAGTGTTAGACGGCGCCCTGTGCTGTAAGTCCCTATTTAACCTTTCCGGAAAACCTTGTAAAAGAGTATTTCCCCCTGTGAAAGAAAAATATGTTTTGTTACTTTTGGGAAAACATTTAACACAACAATTAATTTTGAGAAGAATATGGCGAAACCCCGACATTTTACTTGATTGGATTCATTATGCTACAATTTTATAGCAAGAAACTGTAAAACGATGTTGTTCTTTAAGGTAAAATTTTAGTTAGTTTTTCATTATGAAAACGCACTTTGGAACGGCATTATTACATCCACTGAATTTTTTACAGGACTATAAGGCTTTGGTATCTGATATTAATTTTAATTCAATACATCTAGCCATTCGTAAGGAAAAAGGTTTGGATGAACAAACAGACGGATAACAAAATGTTAGATTTTTTCATTTCGAGATATGGAAACCTAACAACCAAATGGTTTCAGCGAAAAGGAATAAAATAGCCAAAAGATACGGAGAAGTGCAATCGAAAGAAGGGTTAAGACTAAACCATAAACTCACCCGTAATAACCACAGAACCAAACAGAGACATCCTGACATCCGCATCACACATTCCTACGCTGGTTGAAGCCAACTGACCAGCACCCAGCAGATTGTGATCGAATAAGCTCTCCGCGAGTTTGAAACGCTCTGAACCAAATTCCTGATGGTAACCATTTGGGAACTCGTAGTGCACCGATGGAATTTGTGCTGCAGTTCGTTCATCATAAGGAGTCTCCAGTACTTGCAATATCGACATCTGAAAATCTTGCAGAACTCCTTTCAGCATGTAATTCTGCCAAGATTGTGTCAAGGTTTCTGGAAGCTTTCTCTGCACAAATCTTGGATTATCGCGCTCCTTTACAACATCCTTTGAGGCTATCTTGTAGGCGGGGGTCAGGTCAATCCCCTGCGATTCGAGGTACTGTCTGCATTGAAGTGAAAGATAATCTCCTCCAAGTGGCGATTTAACAACTGCCTGCTGGAGTACGTAGCCCTCATGTACGGGAATAGCCGACGTGTGGGTGGCCCCACTGTCAACGACTAGGGCAGTCGCTCTTCCACTGGCAAAGGCCGCTAGGACCGCGTTCTTGACCAAAAAGAACGCTGGAACGTTGTATTTCTCAAACATCAGCTCTGTAAGCTTTTCTCGATTATTTCGCACATTCCAAGAGGCTTCTGAAAATAGCACAGGGTGGTACTCGGACTCCGATTGAATCACCTTGGCGTAGATGTAGTCGAGGACCTTCTCAAACAAGTCCCAGTTTTCGATCATGCCCTCTTTCATGTACGTTTGAATTTCCATGTTCGATCTGGGGACATTTACGTACGTCGTATCGATGTAATACTTCCGGCCTGAAGCTGAAAAATATTTTTTCGTTAATTGGTTGATTTCTCGTAGTCACTACGCCCTACTTTGTGATATATTGCTGTCCGTTTTGGTTTCCAGGTCTGTTGAGGTCTCCGGCTGCTCTGGGCCTACGCCGACAACAGCGGGAATCTCAGCCTTTGGGGTGTCCTCCTGAGCGTAACCTATGCGAATCGAGTGGTGTCCTGGATCAAAAACGAGTGCCCCAATTTCGTCCCCCCCGTAGAGCATGCCTCCAGAACTCATGTTTCACTTATATCTGCGGTGAAGTTCAATTCAATCGAATAAAACAAAATTTACCGCAAAATCTAATGCGAGCCAAGGCTTGTCAACTTCACAAATAGTTATTAAGTTGGCGGCATTTCCTACAAGTACTGCCACATGGTTCAGAAAACTGCCGGCAATTTACTCAACTATATGCAACACGCAGTATTTTTATAAAAATTTGAACTAATACAATTTATTGCTTTTATTCAAGTAAAATTTAATTTTAACGTAAAAAATGTCAATTGCGATTTACACCCATTTAAAACGTGAACTTTATGAACGTCACTGAATAATACCGCTTTCCACACAAAACAACAATCAGCAAGTGTCAAAGTCAAAAATTGTAAAGGGTTAAACGGAATCAGGAGGATTATTTGTAAATAATCGAACAGATTTAAGCTGAAAGTTATTCTAATCGCTGTTGAAATATATTAAACACATTATGCGGGATCCAAACTTAATCGAAGTTAATGAAATCACAGGATATTGGACCTTCTTGCTAAGTGTAAGTGTGAAGTTGTCCGAAAAAAATTTATTTTTTAAATTGTCCTCTCCCCAGATCGATTGGAAAGACCCGTGGCTAATTGGCTTGATAATGTTTCATTTATTAATAACTGTAACTGCATTGATCACAAAGAACTACGCAAACTTTCAAATATTCTTGTTCCTATTCCTGTGTAAGTACCACCCAATTTTATTGACTATTTTGCTCTCTGTCTCAATCTAAAGGGCTTCAAAGAACGCCGAAATTCTCTATTAGATATTTTATAATTAATGATATTTCAAACAACCACGGACATTACAAAAGATGTAGCAATATGCATTTTGTAAGAAATTCTGTACAGGATAATTCTACTTAAGGGAGAAATTGCCAAGTCCTTGCAATCGAAAGGAAGAAATGAGAATTCTATAGGTGTTTAACCTTCAGGTCCTTCCCCAACAGTTGGGTATGCGATACCTCGTAATTTTGATCGCAATACTGATTTTTACTAAGACCTTGTTTAATATCTTGATTGAACATTGAAACAATTTACAAATAACATGAATAAATTATCTCTTTTTAAATGACTATATGAGCTTTATTATGAGAAACAAAAGCCCTTCATGTCGTCTTCTATATAATTAAATTTCATCTCGAAATTCTTATCAGCATTACTACATGCAATTAAGCAGCTAATAGTTGAAACGAATTAACTTCAACAAAAATAAAGTTATGCTATCTTAAAAGAAGCGTCCCCCCCCCCACGGTAGATCTTAGTAAATCCTCTAATTTTACCAAATCATATTAGTGTCTTTTTTTATTATTAGTAATTATCCTTCCTAGCGCAAATGGCGTCATTTTGATCCTTAAATTATATTTTAACCGCCAAAGATCATTAATCGGAATTAATTCATTGAAATCATAGCGTTTTCTGTAAAACTCAATCAAATTTTTGCTTAACATTAGAAATATTGTAGCCCTATTAAAAATTAATTAATTAATTTCTAATATTAATGAAAATTCTAATGAGTTTGTTGTTTGTTATAAAATACTGCTCATAATTATTTCATTTTTCCAGTATTATTAGCGTACTTTTCGGAGAGCATTAATGAGTATGCAGCAATGAATTGGAGCTTATTCTCAAAGCAACAATACTTCGACAGCAATGGATTATTCATATCAACGGTCTTTTCCATACCGATTCTCCTCAATTGCATGCTTTTAATTGTAAGTACATTTTTATGAAAAGAAAGGGAAAAACATTTTTCTTACTGTAGGGAGCTTGGCTGTACAATTCCACACAATTGATGACCAAATTGAAGACTGCTCAGTTAAAAGAGAAACTACGACGGGAAACTGGTAATAACCGAGTAAAAGCAGAGTAGAGCAATGTAGAAATATCACATTAACTTATCTAGTGTTGTTCTATATGAGTGGAATGTTACAAAAATGATAAAGTGTAAGCTTTTATGTGTCGACAATCGAAGTTTTATTTGTTCTACTAGTACCATGTCCTGACCAAATTTCCTGTACTACAGCGTTGTAGTACATCTAAATTATTTCTCTGGTATTGGTATAGAAAACTATCCCTTACTTCCAAGTATATAGCTTACATTAGTGACCAACTATAATTTTAAAATGTTAAAATCATAACATTCTGAATTTTTAATAGGAAACAATGGTAATTTTTATCATTCGGTTTTGATATGTGTTCTATTTATTTTTATTAAATATTAAAACAATATTACAAAGAATTTATGCCACCCATCAAATTAACAATTCTGTTTTTATACCGCTTAGAAATATCCTTCTCAATTTGTTGCTGCAACACTTTTGTTTGTGCAATCAAATCATTTAAAATTGGCATTTGATTTAATTTTTGTTTATTTAATTCAACCGCTTTTTCCTTGAGAACTTCACTTGTTGCCTGAAGTTTTTCTGTAGCTTTAAGTTTTTGCTCCAATTTAGACGCTAATATTTCAGCATATTTTGCAGAATGTTTCAACTGGAATAAATGCCTAGTGTCCTCCTTCAGAACCTTTTTCATAATTGAATCAATGTCGCTCAATATTTTACCAATACTTTTGCGATCATGCATAGAAAGGTTGTCCATCAACGTAAACAGAATGCTACTCGATGTTTCAAGTATATTGAGTTCATAATTGCGAAGCTTCCAAAATGATTGTAGCTCATAAAGTTCGTCTATAAATTTGTCACGATATTGGGGCGAATCCAAAATTGTAAATGCCTGATCGCCTTTAGCTACTCCTCCGTCCATACCCACACCTGAAGAAAAAGTAATGTGATTTATATGTTGAATATTCATCCAATAAGCCAATTTAATTTTTTTAGTGTGTATTACAATAATTTTAATGCTGATTTTTTGTTAGTTTGTACTCTTTCTCTCCCTTTTAAGTTTGTTTGGAGGTTAAACATTTTCACCAACATAAATATCTTTTGCTTACCTTCAACAACAATTCCGTACTCTTCCAAAGGAACATCAAATTCGATTTCATCCGCAACGGTTTCATCGCCAAAGTCGATATTTTCTACAAATACTCCAGAATTGCTGTTATCCCCAAAATCAATAATTTCCTCAGAGGGGGAGTCGTTTCCAGGGCTGTTTGAAGCAAAGCAATTCAAATGAATTTGGTTTTCCTCAATGCGAAGAGGTGCCTCCTTATTAATATACTCATAAACTGTGGTGTTTCCGAACTTTATTACGTGTTTCAGAATGGGTAGATTGTTTTCTGCTTTGCTGAATTCCAAATAAAGTTCAACAGGTTCTTTGAGACTTCGGATGTTAGAAATTGAGTCAGAGTACATTTGGGGCAGCTCCTCCAGCTTTTTTCTGAGTTCGTTTGCGATATTCTCCCCTTTAATGCCAAGTTGAGTGCATAGCGCGTTATGCTGCACGAGGAGGACTGACTTACTTTTACCAAGGTCTTGAATTCGCTTTAGAGCCTCCTCCCGCTGCTGCTCAAATTTAGCCATCTGCTTTTTAACTCCCGGAATTTCATAGTTCAAGTTCCTGACGAGGATTTGTGCAGCCTCACCCAAATAAATATTTTGCTTTTCGTACAGCTTGATTATTTCTTGCCAATCCTTCATCCGCTTGCTGCCATAGATCCCAAAAACGCTCTTTGAATCCTTTTCAGTCTGCTTAAGAATTTCTATGATTTTCTGGCAGTGGAAGTAGTTGATGTCTGGAATAAATCTAGGTAACTTCTGCGTACAGAAAACTAGAGATAAAATTACGTGCTCCCGAGAGGAGTTTAACTAATTCCTCATCTTCTGGCATATCCTTGAGAGCATTGCTTATTTTGTTTCGAATATCTCGAATTTGCACTTGAAAATTTTTGGGGATAATCCTTCTGCTTATGAGCCATTCTAAAAGTTTTCCGGTATGAATGTCAATAGGAATATCTGCTTCCTAAAATCAACGTATGTAGTAATTCCAAAATTGAATGTTGTACATGTTCTAAGATTACGTTTATTTCCATTATTTGATTCAAAACTGCTTGCGTCCACGTAGTCTAGTATTTGCAAAACAAGATTTTGACGTTTTGGTTTTCGTTCAGGGAACGTCTGAAAAAAGAAAACACGACTTTGACGTTTCTTGAATATCTTCCTTGTACAGTCGAAAGCAAAATTGTAATTTTCAGTGATGAAAACAGGTCTCATCAATCTAATAAAAAATGCGTACATTTATGACAGGCTCGAAATTGTTTTAATTCTTCTTAAACTTAAACGTAACATAGTTCAACGAAATTCTACAGAATAAATGTCTAATTATTCCTTCCTGTTGGGATGGAAACATTTCGTTCAGAATCATGTTTCCGAAAATCCCCATTCTCATGTAAACGTAGCTAAAACAAGTTAAATGACGTTTCCAAACTCAACTTCGACGAATCTAAAAACAATAATTTCTAGGGACTGCGCATGGTTAACTGAAAAATGGACAGCAACTTGTATGAACACTTGGAAAGTGCCGAAATAACGAGAGAGCTATCGCTGGAAGAGAAGACGAAATTGAACGATCAAAACAGGCGCCTTGTACCTGAACTGCAGGCGAAACAGCTCGAGGAAAACGCTCAGCGCCACTGGGACCTCTTCTACAAGCGGAACGAGACCCGATTTTTTAAGGACCGGCGATGGACCACTCGGGAATTTGAGGAGCTCTTGTCGGAGCCTGGTGATAGTCAAAAAGTTCTTTTAGAAGTCGGGTGCGGTGTGGGCAACTTAATTTTCCCACTGATACAAGAAAACCGAAACGACTATTTTTACTATGCGTGCGATTTCTCCCCCCGAGCAATTGAGCTGGTCAAGCAAAATCCGCTTTATGAGCCCGACCGGCTGAGTGCCTTTTGCTGCGATGTGACTACGAACACGATTTTTCAGTATGTGCAGAGGGAGTCTCTGGATATAATCACAATGGTCTTCGTCCTGTCGGCGATACATCCAGAGAAATTCAGGGTTGTGCTGCACAACTTGGCGTCCTTACTGAAGCCGGGAGGTGTCCTGCTTTTCAGGGACTATGGGCTGCACGACATGGCACAGTTGCGCTTCAAGCCAGGACATAAAATCGCTGAAAATTTCTACATGCGCCAGGATGGTACAAGGAGCTACTATTTTTCAGAGTCAGAAGTCGCAAGTCTTATGTCGGAATGTGGACTAAAAGTAATAGCAAACAGCTTTATCTTCAGGCGCACAGTAAATGCCAAGGAAGGCATCGACGTTCCACGGATATTTATTCAGGGGAAATTCAGAAAGACCGACAAAGAATACAATAAAGACTTGAGATAACACGCACACCTAACTTTCATTTATTATTATTATATATCTATGAATATTTTATTAATTATAGCACAATCAGATCTTCACTGAATGTGTTACTTGGGAGTTTTACACTTGAAGGTCTTTAAAAAATCAAGGGGTTTTACAGCGATAAGATTGTTAGGCAGGCGCTCACAACAATGCTTGCTGCATTTAAAACTTTAAGCCGGTTTTTAAAGATTACTTGTCATTGCACTGAAAAATATAATATTTTTTTTAGATGTCGCTCATGTAATTCTTGAATATATTCTATAAAAGTTTTACTTTCTATTATGGGCGATATCTTGAATCAACCGGACTAATCGTAACTATATGGCAACGATTAATCAAAAGGTTAGGATAATCGATGAATTTTATTGCCCTGTATTCTAGCTTACCTAAATTATAAAAATATACCTAAACTTCTGTTTAGGTTAGTGTAACTAACTTGTTTTACGTCTCTGTATTATGCATTTGAACAGATGCCGAGAGCATTAATTAACCTTGCTGACGTGATTCGTATTCGGTTAAAAGATAATTAAAAGTACCACTATTTTATAAAAAATTGTATCCTTCATGTAAAAACTTTTCAAGACAAAGTATAGTGATGAATTGTTCATTCATTCATTACCGTATATATTCAATTTTTAACAAATTTAAATAATTAATACAGGTCGCAGTGTTTATTTTCACCTCCATGTGAAGCCAAAAAATACAATTACAGGATATTTGGGTTCACGGTTTTAGCTATGTTGTCAGAATACAAATAATGCGTGAAGGAGTTCATTTTGTGATGTAATTATCACACAAATTAACTTTTCAACTTTCCGAGGGTTTTTATGAATATACAAATTATATTATAAATTCAGTTAAGGAACCTTAAAGGACAGTTTCTAACGATTTCAAATTTCGGTATACGATGAAGTTTACGTTTTAAAGGAATCAAGTGCAGAGCCCCAAATTTTAATGTATGTTATATTGGTTGCCAAATAAAAATATACATTAAAAATGTGTAAAACCAGCGTACATCCAAATATTTCTTTGTTATATTAAATGATTTACTAACAACTGAAGTCGGGAAATTCTCATAATAAAAGTGTTCTATGTAATAGGATATATATTACAAAAGTACTACCTGATTTTGTTAAATATTATTTCACAGCGTTCGTAAAACATGAAGCGAATAAAAAATAGGTAAATTTTGTAACTAAAATGTTATAATTTGAGAAGGAAACCACTTACAGTGCGACTTTCTCTAAAAATTAATAAACAGCATCATTTTTACATATTGTGAGTAGTTTTGTAATACTTCCTGACATATTTCTTACATTAAGCCCTTTGTCTTTAGACATTTGCATCTCATAATGTAAAAATGTTTCTTCTCGGATCTCGACTTTGTTCATTATAGGTTTAATTTAATTTCGTTGCGTTCAATTGGTTAAAAATTTAATTTAAATTAAAAAAGGTATACAGAGTTACAGAGAAGCTAGTTCAGTTCAATCAAATTGTAAATACAGATATAAACAGAACACCAATTATATTTACAAAAGACTCGTAAACCTACCTTAAAATAAATGAAATGCTCTCCAAAATTTTTATGTAAATGAATAAAATGCATTTCTTATCATTTAAAAAAATCTATAGTACTACAGATATAAATTTAAAAAATAGCAATTTCCGCTGATACAGAGCTTAATATAAAATAACTCTAAATAACTTCGAATATAAACTGAAATTAACAATGAAGAAGTAATATATCACAAAACTGGTCTTTTGTAATATCGTTTCTCATTTATCGTCCATATTAGACAGAAAATGAAAGGCCTACAAATTTGAAGTGAAGTAAAAGTTAATTTGATTAACTGAACAATTAACTTATATTCGTGCGGTATGTAAATTATTCTAACTTGAAGCTAGTCATTTTTTTTTATTGAGAATAAGACAAAAGGGCGAGCTAAATCACACCGCCAAAATATTTCTAGAGGGTGTTAATTGTTACATTGTCGTCCCACTTTTTTTTTTAATTCTTTTCATCCTTCGGAGCGGAACCAACCTTAAGTTTTACTTTGAGTACATCTCTTAATTCCTGGATCTCTGTTGGTCCATTTATCAACCGTTTTACCCCCCTCGGAAGTCCACGGCATGATGAAAGATTTATTGAATTAAGAAGGGGACAATTTCCTAAAATCTCTTTGACGGCAGCTTCTGAAACCGATGATCCACACAAATTTAAATGCCTGTAAATATTTCATGTTAATAACTAAATATTTTATATTAATAACTATAATTTACGTTAATGGTGATTCTGCTCCTTTTTCGGCCAATGCCCTTATGGCATTATCTAAAGGCTCTTGCACATTAGCCCAAGCCAGGTCGAACTCTATAAGACTGTGTGCCCACTTTGATGCAATTAATTCCAGTCCAGAACTGAAAAAAAATCATTAAATTTAAGTCAAATCTTTGTACAGTATTTTTCTTGGTAATTCTGAATTATTAACCATAAACTATTTTTTTTTATATTATAAAAAGAACTTACCCAATATCACGTGTTACCGAACAGCCTGATAGAAATAAATGCCTCAAATCCCAAGCCGGTAAACGAATTAAGCTATCATGTGTTAACCTCGCACAACCTCGAACATCTAAAAGTCTTAACTTTGTACTTTTCTTTAATATGCGTTGAAGGAAATCGTCATTAATCAACCGTGACTCGTCCGCCAAAGAAGCTACTGAGAGCTCTTCCAGCTCGGGAAAACCCGGCGAATCCATCTTTTGAAAAAATGGAAAAACAATCATTGTTATCAGATGTAGTTAATAAGTTTATTAAAAAAAAAAAATTACCTGTTCTTGTAAAGTAGCTGAACTTAGTGTTATGTGTGAATTTGTAATTCGGAGAACTTTTAACTTTTGACAACCATGCTGGAGTTTTTCAACGTGCAGAATTCCATGAGATATTGCAATTGTTCGTACATTCGATAAGTCTAGAACTACTAAATTCGAGCAGTACGTCTGCAAGAAAGTAGCAATTTTAAAAATCTGATACCTCGCTACAACCTATAGCTAATTAATTTACCGCTAAAGTCGTCACTATCTGCGGTATTCCAGCCAAACGGTTATGTGCGAGATTAAGATGCGTCAGACGACCGTTTATCATCTGAAGAGCATTACACAATGATTGCAGGGCAACGGCACTTTTGTTGGGATTCATTTCCACCTATATATGTTAGTAATTAGAATTAATTTATTACAAATTTGCATTACCGGTTATATATTACGTTAATAGAACTCAAATCTATTCTCTCAAGGTTCGGGAACTTTTCTGCAAGAAAAGTTAGGTGTTCTGGAGTAAAACCCTTCCATCCAGATAGAGTGAGTCCAACTAAACCTGGACAGTTCTCTGCCAGCATGCTCAGCACGCACTGTATGTCGGAAATTTTCCAATTTGCTGTAAATTTTGCTTATAGGAAAATAATTTTATCACCAAAAATTATACAACTTACAAATATTAAGTTCAGCACAACCGCCTAAGCGGTGCTCTATTAACCATTTTAGTTTTAATTCTGTGCGATGTTTTTCCTTCATCCATGTACTTAAGTCCAGACTTTTCCACAATGCAGACGATAGCGAGACTCGTCGCCATAATTTGCACACTCGCCCCAGCCGAACCAACGTTGGAAGACATCCTTCCTGTTGCACAGCATATTTAAATATCTGCGAAAGGAAAACAATTAAGTTAAAATAAGGTTGTAAATATATAAAATAAAGTGTTTTACTTTATACAAAACATCTTCAGTTATTGACTCTCCCCAAACGCTTTGTTCTTCTGGCTCCTTATAATCGGTGTCTCCTTTTCTCTGCTTGTCTGTGTTATTGTTCGCTTTTTCCTTCCGCCGTTTTGATTCATATTCCGAATCGTCAGAATCAGAGATATGCTTGTGTTTGGATTTTCTCGATCGCTTCCTGCTCGGCTTGCTTTTTGCTTGTAAAGCATCGGATTTTTTTATACAAAGTTTAATACCAACTTTGTTATCACTTATCTATAATTAAATAATTGGTCAATCGAACATTCAATTTAAAATATGTATAGGTCTTGACGGATATATAAAAAAAAAACATCTCATATAAGAAAACCTAGCTTTTAAACAGATTGTCTTTTCTCCTACACAAAAATTGAAAACACAAAGTTGGGCTTCATTTTTAGTTTTATTAACTACGCTGTATCCTGTATGAAACTAACAATAGATATACATATAAATACATGCACTCATTTTTGAAAATATCGTAGAAATTATTACATTTTTTGAAGTGCTGTATGCCAAAAATTCCATTTGTTCAAAGGCTCAGTTCAAGAATGTAAAATAGTTAATTAGTAGTAGTAGAAGAGTGTTGCTCGAAAGCTGTATTATTGAAGGGTCCTTTAACAATATGTATAAGCTCATAGAAAATTTTGTACGTAACAAATATAGATTCTTGTTTTGCAAGAATAAAATTAATTTGCTATTAAAATGTTATATTTTATTAGTTTTTACTCAGGTGTACAAATTACATACATATGTACTTATAAAATTTTTTGTTTTGCTTTTTAATACATCTAACTTACAGAAAAATATAAAAAAATTATCTTTGATGCTTAACAAGATGAAACAAACGCAAACTCAATTGCAGTGGATATGGCCTAAAGATCAAATTCATAATAGTATATTGAAGAGAGATAATCATGGATTTGTAGCTAAATAACGGGCAAATATGAAAATTATTATAACTAATTGGAGAGCTGGCTTTTTCAAAATTATGAAAATCAATGTTTAATAATTTTCTTTTTAAATAAATTTTAAGAATAAAATTTTCTTATAACAGCAGTACATAATCTCGCTTCTCATATAATCTTAGTATTGATGTAAGAAATGTAAATACATACTTACATCAGTTTTCCTTTGAGATTTTTGTGAATTTCGTATATCCGTTAACAAATGTGTATATTCAAAACCTTACCTCGCTTTGGTACATCGCTACAAGGCCCTTGCTCCGTTTTGGACGACCTCGCGGTTTGTTGTGCTTTTTATTTATTGCGGCTGAAAGAGGTTTTCCAGTTTTCGGTATCGAGCCATTAGCAACACCGCTGATTGGCTGAATAACCACCGAGGGATTCAGCGTGGGAGATAAGTTCGGCACGCGATTATGAACTGGTGATGATTGAGATTCGGATGGGGGTGAAGACGTGGTTGTTCCGTCTGTTTGTATCTCCGACTTGGGGGGAGACAGAATATCTTCAACCAGTGAAGATTCTTGGGAAACATTTTCTGTTTCCGATGTAATGCGCTCTGAGAGCTTCTCTTCAGTTGATTCATTGTCGTTAACTGGCGTTATTCGACTATCTTTGTCTGTAGTACTGCGATTATTTTTCATTTTCAAATCACATTCAACGTCTTTTTGTAATTTTTGTTCCTTTTTTGCATTTACATCTAAATATACATTGCTGGTGTCCGTTACACACTCCTGGGCTTTTTCCTCCATGTCCATTTTATTCTTGTTTTTTAACTCCAAGTTTTACATATATGATGAAATGTATTTACATCCTTAACGGCTTGTTAATATTCCTGCAAAAACCAAGAAACCCTTAAGCAAAATATGTAATACACTTCACTCTTCTTTTCCTGTAAAAGTGAGATGACGGAAGATTTTAGTGCCAAAATTCGAACCTACACATGTGGCTTTCATGCTTGATTTTGTTATGCTAAATTTGACCTAATCGGTTACACAAATTACAAATTAATTATTTGAATTTTCCGCAAAGCTGTTTATTAGTTAAAAGCTTTAAATTTATCATTTTAGAAATATTATTGGAAATGTCGGACTTCTGGTAAATGTTGTTAATGAAAACTATAGGTTATATAAAATTGCGAAATTAAGATTCAACATTAGAACTCTTCCAGACTGGAACAATACGTTGACTAAACAAGCTAAAATTAGCTGCGCTTTTTTCGTCTAGTTATGCAAAACATAAGGAGGTTTTGCTAAAATTTGAATTTTATCACGAATAACCCACAGTGAAGATTAGATATTTCCTAAAAATAACTAGCATCGAATTTTAATGTCTTTTATTCAATTTTCAATAAGTGCTGAAGTTTTAACAAGCTTAATTATGCGAAAAAACGCATATACTCTCAAAACTCACGTTTAGTTTTTTTTCCTCCAAGATCTACATATTTAGTATTCAAACTCCTCGTTTGATTTCCTGCAGGTTGAATTTCGCCAATCAGTAAAATACGTTTTGGACGAATACTAAATATATACATATGTACATATATACAATGTTTTATGTTAATGGGTTAAGTTTTATAACTGTTCTCCTTACATTCTTTTACACCCCCTTATACCTCCTTAAGGATTGATTTCCTTCCTTGCGGATTATTAAGTTATTCTCGGAAAATAATTATTTATGTGAATTTCCCTAATTAAAACGAATCAAACCACACATTTTAGATAATTATGTTTTCTTTTGTGTTTGTCTCTGCGATTTTAAATACATGAAAATGGTGAGAACTTTGCTGCTTCACCTTACCTTTGATAAAGTATTAAAAGTTGCCTTTATTAAATAGCAGAGAATATGAAATGTGTTCGCTTTTCTAAATTTCGTGCATTTATCTTATATAAATTAAATTTAATGCATTATCAATGCCTTAATAGAATTCACTTTAAGAAATTCCGACCTTTAACCACATTACTAAATTCTGAGATTGTGTAGTTAATTTAGAGTAAAATGTAAAAGGGACAAGTATTCAATAAATTATTTGATATTATATGTAATAAGGGTCAATGCAGTTTCAGTTACTGCGACTAGAACCCACTAAGCTGCACTATCATATTAACTGATGGTAAAGGAGAAAACATCCTTTAACTATTTTCATTTCTTACAACTGATCAACTGATGCAGTACAAAATCAAAATAAATGTTTTTAAAGTTGTTTTAAGTTTCATCTTCTGGACAATTTTCCGATTTCTCATATTGGAAGTCAATGCCCAAAATGTGGTACACGCGTGCCCAACATTTGGGCATCGAAGTCCGAGCTCTTTCTGGTGGCAGTAATCAACAAATCGGCACAAAAAAGCAGACGGATCACTAAAAGCAAGAAAACAACAGCCGAGGGACCATAGTTTGGAAAGTGTGTACATAGAACGGAAAGATGTATACACTCCGATTGCACAGGCGCACCATCAATTTTATCAAAATAAACATAAACTCATGCGCTCACCTGTACAAAATTGTTTTCATCTCTTTCTCAAATGTCATAAATTGTAAACAGAAAATTAATTGATGTAACGTTCACTTCTCTCTTCCACTTTGACAGTGTACACGCAGCGACCACACAGTTGCCGCCGAAAATGTCCCGTCTGTTTCGCCTTGATACTCTCGCGAGGATCTAGGTCTAGAAACATCACCGCCCCCAAAAATTTTGAATATTCCTTATCCAGTGCCCAACTTTAATTTGATTTAATGCCCATTGCACGGCACTCGCGCGATACGGAACAGATAAATACAAAATTTTTGCTCACCAATTTTCCACTAGCAACAATTTACGAGAGCGAGACCACCGTCATCTAATTGCACACCAGCAAAGATAACCACACGTAAACAAGTGCAAGCTGAAATGAGAGCGGCGACATTTTAGGTCATCTAAATTCTATTTCACTGCACACTTTTAATGTAAACACAGAAGCAAAGTGCGGGAAATTCACGGCACCAACAACTTTGAATTTCCACTTAATTTGACACCAATTGCGTAGAGTCCTCTTCCCGACAATTATTACACGATTAATCCGATTAGGAGGACCGCTTTCTTCCGAAAACTTCCAAGTTTAATCCATCGGGCCTTCGCGATAGTTCCACACTTGAGTTCAATTGTGTATACACTCCACAGCTTCTTTACATGGCCGCCGTGGGAGAGAGAACTGGTGGATTGGAATTTCGTTTATGCAGAAAAAGGGATGGTTTTTAAACTCCGCCAATTTAAGCTAACTTCAGATGGAATCGAAATTGAAGTCATCTGTTAAAAAGAGGAGTTTATGAAAACTTTTGTGTTTTCTAGAAAGTAAAAATTAAATAACAAAATAGTTTAAAAATCTAAAAAAATACACTTTTATAAGTACTGCACTAAAAAGTTCAACATTTATTAAGTTAAATCGTAGCAGATGTTGAAATTAGGTTCCTTAGATAGATTCCATTACATAGTTACATACAGGTCGACATAATAAAAGCGTATTAAAAAACGCAAACTTTAGTAACGTATATCAAATCCTGTTCGTAACCAATACACGAATAAAATATTTCAATTACTTTTCTTCAAATCAACCCATTAACCCTCAAAACCTACGTGCGCGCGCTGGCAAAAATCGTTGTAACTTTTTCCACACAACGCTTCTTAACGGTTAGACGATTTTCTTGGTAAAAATTTTAAATTTGTATCTTTTACCCAAAAAACTTGTCCACAAAGTATAGTTCTTGATTGTTATCTTCACCCTTTAAAAAAATACTATAACTTTGGCTAAAATACAGGAACATTTAATTGGAAACACAAGTTTTTTTGTTTACTAGTGAGCTGATAAAATGTTATTATGAGGGTAGAAACCTTGTCTCAAGAATTTCGATTCAATAAAAGCATCTAAGCATGCTGAAATGTAAATAACAAATTTTGAAGTTTGAATAAAATTCAGTCCAGATTTCGCCCGATCTTAGGCATTTGGTCCTATATTTTTGGTTTCGTTTCGGTCTATATTAATAGTTTAAATTTTAGAAATTCTAAAATAGCTCTAACAAAATGGAACTTGTTTCGACAGCAGAGCCACATTTTATCCCAGGGTAACTAATATTACATTCTTTTGTACTTTAATACAATAGTTTAAATCCTTTAGATATACGGGATACTGTCCACAGTATATTTATCGGATAGGGAATACTTATGGAAGTGTGACGCACAAACTCCTTATTGATCCTTGCGTTTCACATGCAGAAAAATTAATTCTGTCGAACAGAGTCCAGGATGACACTGAAATAATTCGTCCGACAATGCGTGAAATTGATTTGATAAACGCGCATGAAAAAGATTGCGATGCAGTTTACAAACATCCAACCGTACCAGGTTATGAGGGATTTATTCCGAATTTAAATCGTACTGTTGGATTAAGGTACTCAATTGCTGCTACGGAAAGTATAGCCGATTTTGAAAAACACTTACAAAAATTAAAATGCAAGCAAAAAAGTCTACAACATCGAGCAGCGTTCGCAGATAATAATGCTTTCACCCGAAGTGTTGGGGAGAGATCTGTAATAATGATACTTGTTTTTGTTCATTGCACTCATTAATTTGTAACTTTTAGTTCCAAACGCAGGACTATAGACTTCCGCTGTCGGCAGTTAGGCCGGAAGTTGAAGGCGTCGTAAGACAAAAGCAAGAATTACCGCCTGCACCACCTCTACCTTATTCCAAAGAAAAGCCTCCACATTTCATGGAAAATGATGATCCAGAAAAGTATCTCATATCAGGTGAGAAACTAAGTCTTTTTAAAACTTGTCCGTATTCCTGTGTGTGGGTGTAAGGTGATATGGTTACCTTTTTGTTAATTTTGAAAAGAGCTCGGGGAAAACTTTAAAGGATGAACGAGGGCTGTACTAGACTAAAAACTTAAAAGGTCGCATGAGATCACACTCCACTAAAAACGAAAAAGACCGCAGCATGGCCGCACCAAATTGAATTCATTTATAAATGAGGCTCCAAATTTACAATTCATTTGTAGACTCCAACTGCCGGGCATTGCATTTACTAGTGCGGCTCTGTTGCAGCTAATTTTTCCCATAAAAATACCCTGCGCAGCCGAGTAAAACATTCAAAGTGTAGATCTCGTCCGGCCTTTCGAAGAAAATGTGAATATCTGATAGCTCAGCTGGTCGAACTTAAATAAAAATATTTTCGAAGCAATCAATCAGATTCCCAGAAAATTTGGTAATAGTAATACGTTGACTAATATGTAAATTATGCGTTGAACCATATGAGAGTTTAAAATCCCAGTAGCCGCGACAAATAACGTCTTACGTATGACAGGCCTAAGAATCACATGTCAAGGGTAATGTTAAGCTAAATTACAATTCGAGAAAACAATTTATCGATCAAATAAATTTGTGAACTTTGGGAAATTGGAAATGTCTTATGCCAAAAGTATCGTGATTTTCAATTTGCTTCTCATTCTAAAATTGAATGCATTTTCCAGGGTTCGCTGGGCAGACACCGTTTGCATGGCCCCTATTCGGACATGGGAACAAACCACTATCGAATAGTGCGCTCTGCGATTTTACAAATAATTACCAGCATAGGCGAAGCACAGAGTGGACTCCTATAACGAATGCCGCCACGGGTACTTCAAAACCAAGCGGCCCAATTAATGAGATATACTTGAAGAACATTGGATTGCTGCCGAATTATGCCGGATTTGTTCCTGGAGTCCAATTTAGGTATAATTATAACTTAAAATAGTGTCGATTTTAAATTAACATCTTTTACAAAAATTTATAGATTTGGAAAAACTTTCGGAAATGATACAATTGATGCTAAACGTTATTTGAGGGAAAATCAATAAAAAGTTAAAATTTGTTATAAATTTTTATTGTCTAAAAGACTATATAAAAAAAATAAAATAAAATACAACTTTTGTGTTAAGCTTACTTTGTAAAGAAATTGTCTAAAGTCCACCGGCTTTTAATAGTTCCTCAATATTTACAATTTTTTCTCTCGGTTTCCCAACCTTTTTTCCCAGCTCGATTTCGACTTTGTCAATTTTCTGCCAGTGTTCCCAAGTCACTACTCTTTCATCTTTAATATTCAAACCAGTTTTCTGAGATGTGCAATTAACAGCGCCCTTTTTAATATCATCACAGATATTTTTTGCGATATTAAATGCTCCATTCATAGTAGTTAAAATTACGCCAGTTGGTCCAGTTGCTACCCAACCTGCAGCATAAAGTCCATTATCTACAGAATCTGCGGATTGCTTTTGCAACACTCGACCTAAACAAACATATGGATATTAAATATTGGATTTAATTAATTTTTTCAATCCTTCTTGTTTTAAAAGTACATATTCGAATAAAATTTAAGCTTACCTGCCATATTTTTTATAAATCCTCTTTCATAGTCAAAGTTAATTGTATCATCGGGGCAAACAGATTTATATCCTATACTTCTTAATATCAAACCACTTTCTAATTTATCACTGTGCTCTGTTGGAATTGCAACATCCTTATCAAGTTCATTAATTGTAAGCTCTATCGTATTCCCGCTTATTAACTTAGGAGATCTGAAAAATAAGGGAAAAAACTTTTTTCCGGTAGGTGGGTTCTCTTTAGATTGAGCTTCGATGCTGCTTATCATCAATTCCGTAAGCCTTTTTCGTGGACGCTGTAAGCTTGGAAGAATACCGCGAATACCTAAAATATAATATATTTAAAATTTTATTCTTTTAGCACTACATTTAAAGTTACTTTCAAAATCTTCTGGTTTCCAAATTGTAGTAACTCCGGGTAGTTTCAGCATCTCTCGCAATTCTTTTATAGTAAACGCCGCTTGTAAAGGTCCGCGACGTCCCACCAAATAAACCCTTTTCACTTTACTTTGAGAAAGACTTTCCAAGGCATAGTCAGTAATATCAGTTTTCTAAACTCGTATACAAATTATGCAGTATTTAAGAAGGCGGACAAAGAATTTCAAAAATACCTTAAGAGAATCAACTGGAGACAAAAGAATTCTAGCAACATCTATAGCTACATTTCCTTGCCCAATAAGTGTTACAGCTTCACAGTCTAAATTGGGATTTAATTTTTCCGCTCCCGGCAAACCATTGTACCAGGCAACAAATTTTCTAGCAGATATTACATTATCTGAATTTTCATTCGGAATGTTAAGTTTACGATCTTTTTCAGCCCCATAGGTAAGTAAAACAGCATGGTATTTTTCTCTTAATTCTGATAAGCTAAAATCCTTTCCTAGGCTCAAATTTCCTAGGAATCGGAATCTAGAATTCTCTGCAGTTTTTGTAAAAGTATTAATTACGTTTTTCACTTCTGGATGATCTGGAGCTACACCATACCTGAAAACAGGCACATGTATTTAAAATTATTATGTAAATGTCGTTTTTGTTTTACGTTGAAATGGTTTATGTGATGTTGCAATGTTCATCTCTTTTCGCATGCCTTCGAAACAAACTGTAATGCTTTTTTCCACAAGATTATTAAATATGCTATATATATCCACAAATCTTGCAGCCTCAATGATGAAATTTGAATAGCGAATTAAATCGGACGACAATCCAATATTCCATTGTTATTTATATTTTATATATTTCTATATATTTATACTAGCCCATACCCGAGACTTCTTCTGCGTGGTACACTATAATGTCGACGGCGTCATAGACATGCCTTTTGTTCAGAGGTAAACTTCTGGACACAATCATTAACGATGTCAATTATTGTATCTGTGCTGGACTATAAATTTGTTTCAGCAGCATACTCACGATTTACGCAGGATTAGCTAAGCAGTTGTTGAAGGGTTGGAATTTATTATTAAAAGAATACTAATTTAATAATTAAAATGAGTAATAACTAGGAATTGAATACAAGTTACTACACATATTTCTAGTTACGCCTGCCTAGTCCACAATAATATGCATATGAATAAAAGTTGTTGATACCTCTAATTTTGTAGTATAGAATTGAAAAATAAGTTCCTGCGGTTTTGATTTTTTGGTGCTATGTTGAATTTATTTCTTTGCATTATTTACGCTTTTAAATATGTATTTTGTAACGACTTATAAAACTCAAGTATCCAATAATATGCAAATTTTAATTCAATTTGACAACGCGCCAAACAGAATATCAATAACCAGCTGATTGTAATCAGCTGCTTATAAACAGAGTGGCTTTGTGGACTTTTGCTCTTCTTTATCGTCATGGCTTTGTATGAATTTTTAGATAATACATAACTGATATGAAATAAAAGTGACCTCTTTAAGAAATATGCAAAAGTATTTTACCTGACTAGCCCAAAAGGCACGGGTAGTTTCTCAATCATATCTACTTGGCAATCGGGCAGATTTTTGAGCAAATACTGTGCAGCATAAAATCCGGCCGGGCCAGACCCAACGATGCATAATCGTTGTTTCACTTGCATTGTGCTCATTGCTGCACTACACAAATTAAATTGTTTAGCCCTAACAATTTGCTTAAAACTCGTAAAAACTTTTAAAACACTCATCGTTCGTTCGGGAATCTTAAACCATTGAATGACGTTTCACAGAGAAATGTCAAAATCATACGTTCGAAAATTGAAACAAGTCATTACTTTACATTGGCTTACAAAAGTGAAAGAAAAGCTTAGTTTTCCCGTTCAATTAATGATATTTGAATATTGACGAATTATTATATTTTTTTAGTGACCCCTTAAGAATTATGTCAAAACTTATTAAGGTTCAAAATTAAGACATATTAAAAATAAAAAACCTTTTTCCATTTATAATATTTATTATTAACTTTACTTTGTGAGCTTTTTTCGTATAGCAAATCTCGTTAACAAATACTGATTCGATTCTGGACCGATTTCTTTCGAAGCACATTGGAAAAATTTTGCAAAAAAAATGAATTGTTGTTTTTTTCATTTAACAAAAAAGCTTCTAAAACATTATAACATTATAATTTATAATTTTATATTTGAAAGAATATTACTTTAGAGGTACAAAAAATTACTAAAATTGCAAGCTTACGGCGCTGGTGGTTCTAACGTTAATAGTACATTATATCATATGTAGATATTAAAGAGAGTAATAGCCATTGCGTATCTTAACTGCAATGATTACGAAATGAGCGCCCCACGCTTTTCTTTAACGAATGTGTGAGATTTTCTCGATTTTTTAAAAATTTGTTTGTAACAGTTTTTTTTAAAATTTTGTTTAAGTTTGTTTAAGTTTGTTTTATTTTTTATTTTTTTACTTTTTAGTTGATTTTTGTTTAATTTGATTCACAATAAGGTAAAGAAAAGCGTTTTCTAAAAAATTTTTTTTTTCAATTTTTTTTTTTAAGGTGCAATCATTGCATTAGCTATGTGTGGCAAACATTGTTTAAATTATAAAAATTAAATTGTTGGAATGAAACGATGAATTGACAAAATTGACAAAATATAACGACGACCCTTTATTGCAAGTTTTCGCAAGAGTGTTGTTGTTTTAAAAAATGGATTTATCGAACATGTCGATCTTGAATTTATATTTGTTTATAAAAGTCCTCATTATATCAAGTTACAAGTCGGCATTTCTTTTCATTGTCTTCAGTTTCGCTAGAAGCTTGTGATAACGATTTTGCGAACGCAATTTTCTACCACGCTTATTTTATTATAACAATTAAATATGATTTTAAATCAATTCACTTACGAGATAGCTGAAAACTAGTCTGTTGGAGATATTGGAGTACTGCTTAAAAGATAATGTGAGCCAACGCGCTGTTGAGTTGAAGAGGCGGCGGCGGGGACTACTCCTCACCTTCAATTTTATTTATCTGGGAGCTCTTGTTGATTTGATAAATTCAGATTGATGCGTTGCTCTGACGACAAAAGTAACATTGCGGATTTTCAGCTTAATGGAAAATATTGAACAGTTTTTTTACTATCTCGTGAAACACATTTGAAAGTTCATATCATCGATTATTGAACAATGCTTGCAATTTATCTTTTATCACCTCGCCTATAAAAGCACTTTTAATAGGGTTTTTAATATTCAGTCGCTGTGATTTCGTTATACCGAATGGAAGATCTTTTAAAATTCAAATTATTTTATAGAATCGAGAATAAGAAAAACTGAAATATGAAAGATTCCAAAAAAGAAATTCAATTTGCAGAGGATAAAACTCAAGATGAGGATAAAAGTACGTAGAAAAATGTTTGTTTCATTATAACTGTGACTGTGAGCTAATTTTTTTACTTAGTGCAAGAAAATATTTTGCTCTTAATATCAACAGTGAATAAGAAATTAAAAAATAATTATATTTATTTCTTACACGGAGTAATTTTTTTAAGTGAAGTGGGATCAATGTATGTGTAGTGTTTAAATGAAAAATTGTCTTTTAAATTCTGCAGTAAATTATCTATATTTAACGGATTTAAAAGAATAGAAAAAGCCTGAGGTAGCCCCGATTAATGGCTCTCTGGAAATGTTCTACTAATTAATAACCAAAGTGGTAAAAGTAAACTACAGATTTCACTATTCATATTAATTTCGCCGTTTGCATTTATTTCAAACACTTCTTCATAAGAAATAAATTAACGAGATAATGATGAGTACAAGTCGTTCATTGATTAGAATAAAATCAGGAATCTTTGCAGAATAAAGTATTAATTAATTGATCAAAATTGTTGCGCCACTTAAAATTAATCAGGAAAGAATGCGATGTTTGTCTGTATACCGACATTCACGTGATTGGTTTTTTCCTATTGGTACTTAAGGTACATATATTTTATGGAATTTTTTGTGGAATGAACTCGTTATAATGATTGGCGTGATTGTAACATTATTAGATTACTATCAAAAAGCTGTACGAAGAAAACGAAAACAACCCATAGCTCTAAGTGAATTTATCAACTGCTGTATGTTGTTATTGTATATGAGGTGCACTTATGAGATGTTACTGACATTTTTCGCTATTATTACATATGTATATATATATGTTCGTACTTCATGGTGAGAAAATTTTTTAGCTTGGACTGTCTGTAGAATGACTTCAGATTTTCAAAAGTAAAATGATTCGATTAGAAAAAACGAAAAGAACATAAACTTCTCTTTATAAAATACAAATTATTGTATGCACAGTACATGTATGTAAATATACAACTTATATATTTTTTTGTTTTTTGTTTTAGGCTATGGCTATGGTATGAGGCATATTCAGTGTCTTCTTTTATTCATTGGAGTTGGAATCGCTTATGCAATGCGAGTCAATTTATCCATAGGTGTGGTTGCAATGACAAGCAATGCAAGTAACAATGGTAATTTTAAGGTAATCATTTTTGTTATATCTACAATGTTCATAACTTAATTAATAATTATTGTAGATTTTCGAGTGGAACCCATCAACAAAATCACTGGTCCTCAGTAGTTTTTACTGGGGATATATTGTGAATCAGGTCCCCGGAGGGCAGTTATCGAAGAGATATGGTTGCAAATATCTTCTTATGTTTGGTATTTCAATATCATCCGTACTCACTGTTTTAACGCCGTTGTTAACTATTCTCGGGGACTGGAAGGCGCTTATTGCCCTACGTGTCGGTGAAGGGCTCGCACAGGGCGTATTATTTCCTTCAGTTCATTCATTTTTGGCTCAGTGGGTAGCTGTTGACGAGAGACCACGGCTGGGAATGTTCGTCTACAGTGGAGTTACTCTGGGAACTGCCATCATGCTAGTAACAAGTGGTTCTATTTCTACATCAGCATTGGGCTGGCCAGGTATATTTTATATATCAGGATCTTGCGGAATCCTGTGGTGCATTGTTTGGTTTATTTTTGGCAGTAGTAGACCATCAGAAAATAGATCAATATCTGATAAAGAACGCCAATATATTGAATCATCCCTTGGAAATGACGAGGATAGTGAGCCCAAACACATACCCACTCCTTGGAAACATATGTTGAAATCAAAAAGCTGTTTTGCTCTTCTTATTGCCATTATGGCAAATGCTTTTGGATTTGTTGTACTTTTAACAGAAATACCTACCTACACGCATGCTGTCCTTGGAGTAGACATTAACAACAACGCAGTCATGTCATCCCTTCCATACTTCTTCATGTGGATATTGAGTTACGTGTTTGTTTACATTGGTGATTATTTCTACGAAAAAGGTCTTATGACCGTTGAGACACATCGCAAGTTCTTCAATACAATCGGAGAATGTGTTCCGGCGGCAGCTTTAATTGGACTATCATTTATAACGAAAGACCAAACAATAGTGGCTGTGGTAATTTTGATAGTGGCTGTTGGATTCAACGCAGCCCAGGGTATTGGTTCTGCCTTAAACCACATCGACTTGGCGCCAAATCATGCTGGAATTTTAATGGGCGTGACAAACGGAATGGCCGGAGTTGTAAATATTATCACACCAATTCTGGTCGGGCAGATTGTACCAAACGAGGTATATTTCTTTATTAAATTAATAATGAATTTACAAAAATTAATTGGTATATTTTTTAGCATAACCAATCTCAATGGCGAATAATATTCTTTATGGCTGCAGCAGTTTTCTTCGTCGGAAATCTCATTTTTGTTATATTTGGCTCTGCATCCGAACAACCTTGGAATGATTTAACCGAGAGAAAGCGTCCTCCACGAATAAGTAAGAGGAGATCGTCTGCATTTGTTGAAGCAGCACCTTATTCTGCCTAAGTATGTATCTAAAAAGTCATAATTTATTGCTAGTTTTTACTTTTATTAGTATGTTACTAATAATTTTTAGATGTAGCTATTTTAAGACTCTTTTGTACAAAATTTAATAAACTAATTCGATATTAAAACTTGTACCTTTCTCATGATTTAAAAGCACAAACAAGCCGCCTTTAAAAATTCAACTTATACTCGATGATTGCCTTAGCATGAGATTTATTCAAGAAGTTAAAATGCTAATGTTAATGGCTTTAAAAATAGGGGTAACGTAAAAAATTAATTACAACGATATCCTTACTTTAACATAATATACATACATATGTACCTCTTAATGAATTATTAAATTTTGGTGCTTATAGAAGTTCTGGTCCTTCATCTTTAGAGATTTCAGTGAAATTAAGCACTTGGCATTTTAGATTCATAAGTTGAATTCTAAAAATTGGGTATTACATACATTTGAAAACCGCGTCCTTCTCCATTATTTTGGAATGAAAATGAAATGATTTTTATTTGCTTCATTCAACTATTTATTGTACATTGTATTAAAAAAATTATAATATTACCATAATTAATGAATAACAATTTAGCAAGATGTGATGTAACAACAGTCCTACTTTTCTATACACTCGAAATAAAACTTAAGAATTGAAAAATTGTTGGTATTTTAATATTTTACTTAACGATCCTCCTCTTCCTCTTGTAATCTAAGAATGTCGGCCTTATTCATAAAATAATAACTTGGCTGACGACCCTTCAGATCTTTTACGGTGCGTTTAGCGCCCTTTTTTATTAAAATTCGGCTTATTGTTTCCACAACATTAACTCCCATGGCATAGTGCAGCGGTTTACGCTCAAGCTGGATTTTGGTATGAAAATAATGTGTTAATGCAATACGAATTGTTTAAATTATGTTGAAAATAAAATACATACGTTGTCACCAATTGATATAGCTGGTGGACATATATTGCAGAAGTACTCTACGATTTCTTCACTTTCCTTTAATATAGCGATATGTAAAGCTGTCCGAGCTGATAAATAACAATTTAAATAGATATATGTATGTATAATCATTTTTTTCTACATATGCAAGTACTGTTTAATTTACCATAATAGTTTTTCGCTTTTGTTAAGCGCAAACCGTCAACGCCTGAGCAAATCTCTTGAATTTTTTCCATATTTCCAGCACGTATAGCTAGATGTAATTCTTCTCGACGTTCCTTAAAGTTGCAAAATACGTTATATGTAGATCTACATTTTTAATTGATATAAAATGCGAACAACATACTTCGAAATTTTGAACTTCTTCAAGAAAAGATGCTAAGTCATAAAACCCCCTCGTTCGAACGAATTCGATTATTGAGTTCGCCTGATCATCAACGATGTCAACAATGTGATCATATCCCTCCATTAACAAATTTTCAAAAGCAGCAAGATTACCTAAAAGTGCCAAAATATGTTTCAAATCTAAAATCTACCAATTTTTTTACCTCTTGCAGCAAGCATTAGAACGTAACGATCAATATCTTTTGCATTTCCTGGCTGACTGGCTTGCAAAGAAACATCTCTCGCCGTTCGGTAAAGTTCATCACGATAAGTAATTTTTAAATCCGACTCTTCGATTAAATTCAAAATGCTATTTCGTCCCTGTGACCTTGCACATGCAAAATGCAGCAGACTCTGGCCATGTTCGTCTCGATCTTCTCCGACAGAATTTGTTTCGGTGCTAGTGGGTGTCGGAGATTCCTCCCTTTTAGAAGGATCAGAGTCATTTTCAATTGATGGTTTTTGAGATAGTAGGTTAAGAACATTAAAACGATCTTGTGTAAGTTTTTCATTTCTGCTCTGACGGGATTTTTTGTAATTTTGAAGAAATGCTGCCAAGTATGCAACAGGATCTGCAGGTCTTCTTTCCACAATTTCTGTAAGGCCTTTTATAAGAGGATCGCCTAGAGCTAAAAATAAAATCATCATCAGAACTTGGGGAAATTATTTGAATTATTGTTATTAGCAATCCAAAAAATGTTTTTCATATTATTATTATTAATAGTATATTTGAACAACATTTTAATTTAAACAAAAAATATACAACTTTTGTAATAATACTCTGCATATCTCGGCACGCGCTTAGGGACGAGTAAGTTCAAACAATCGGAAATAATTCTGATCTTGAGTAAAAGGTTATGATGACTACTTCCGTTAAATAGCATAAATAAATTGACACAGGAAGAAATTCGAAAAAATTAAAACACATTCAATCGATCAATTGCAATCGTCAAGAAAAAGATAATGCTATGTTAATTTGCTAAAACTTGGCAAGTGTCCCTGATCAGATTTCCAAAATTAATTTTGGTAAGCTATTAAAATAAGCATAATTACTTAAATTGTTTTGTACTTACTGTTAGCTAAGTATTGACCTTGTTCCGATTCAAAGAGTGGTATATCTAATTGGTGGTTTTCCATTTTTCCTGAAAATAATAAAATTTAAAATATGTTTTGAAGTTTTTTTTTTATTCATTAAGTAAATGAGAAATACGAGTATTTCCCAATCGGCGAAAGTTTTGTAGATGGTTATTGGGATATCGGAATCTTTCGCCTTAGAAAGATATAGTCGTAGAAGAGTTACAAGTTTAAATTGAAAATTGCACAAGAATGTCATGATCTATTTTTCATGTTGTCTTCCTTTTAAGTTTAAGGTAAAATTGAGATATGCTCCGCTACAATTTTCCGTGGATTGAGAAATATCTCTTTTTACCGTACCACCGCCGTAAGTTCGAATTTTTACCCCTTTTTTGCGATAAAAAAAGTGCCATTTTGCTCTCTTATAGCAGGGAAAAATTTGAACTTTCGGTGGTGGTATTGTAAAAATAAGTATTTTCACCTCGGGAACAAAATAGGTCCTTTTTACCAGGGTGATTGCCAGCCTCACCTTTTGTTGCTAATGTCCTATTTTGTTCCCTGGGTAATGTACATATGTTAATACATAATCTTATTGCAGACAAAATAAAAATTTATAAATAAATTTAATCAATATTATGCTACAAATAACAAATGAAACTTAATAAGTAAAAGAATGTTGGCAAATTATTTTGAATGTGTAACATGAAAAAACGTGCAACTTAATAAAAAATTATAAACATTAAAATTAAATTTGAAGGTGAAGTCAGGTATCAACGTATTTAAAAGCGTGCATTTAAATAAAGTAAATCAAGTAGCTCAAAGCTATGTTTCATTTTATTTATATAATCTAAAAATAATGAACCACTAGCTACAAATTTAATTTTTGAGTATTTCATTTTAAGCCAAATATTGCATACATATATGTAAGTTACTTTTAAATCGACAGTTATACTATTTAAATGAGACTAAATATACATATTTTTGTAATATTATCTAAATTTATCAATTTTATCAACTCCTTAAAATTTACTTAACAAATTTAAAAATTGTTTGCTTTGGGAATTTTTAGTATTGTATTCAGTTGAAAAAGGCTCAGTGCAAACTTATAAGTTCATTTTTAAAACAGATGTTGTCTGTTTTTTCTGATTATATAAAATATGGTTGAAAAAAGAACAGCATGAAACAAAAGAAATGAAAACAAATAACACCTTGAGCCACTTGAAATTGATCTTACGAAGACATGAAGATAAACACCGATAAAATGATTAACTAACCTATTAACTACTAAGAAGGTCATTCTCAGAAGCAGGAAAAATTGATAAGAATAAATAAATTCAGAGTTTTAGAGAAGCGTGTAATTTTATACTTAAGTAATTTTTATATGTGGAATCATTTTATTTGAAATACTGTCTAGGTTTTGTTATCATATGAGTTAATTTTCATCGATACTATTCTTTTTTCTTCTAAATATCTTCACTAACATTGCCGCTATTTGCTTAGAGTTAGTTAGTGACATATCTTTTTCTAACTGTAAAATATTTGTAACAGCTGTGCAGTAGTCTTGAAAGAGTCTCCATTCAGTTGAACCAAGACTTTGCATGTTTATGAGACGAACGGTGCCATCTTGGCGATTCGAAATCATGTGTAAGCCCCTCACTATGCAAAGATGACGCAAATTTTCTATTTCTTTAACCAAGTGTGGGAGTTCCATAATAGTCGACATTTTTAGCGCCGTGCCCAGAAATGAAGGACGCGATGTTAAATACCCTAAAAGATAGCTCTCGCGAAAGTGGAGATTTTCGTTCAGATACATTATAGCGCGTCCAGCCTTTGAATAGGCATATCCAAGGTCTTCAGGATTGTCGGATGGCGAGCTTACGATGATACGAAGATGCTCCTGGACATTAATCCAAGCTGCGAAGTCTCTTTTACTGCTCACAAAAACACCTCTTCCGTACGGCCAATGGAGGCCATTAAGAGCAATAGACTCAGCTTCTTGGTTCGGATCCGTATGGTCCAAAAGTGGAATAAGAAGTTTTGACGTTGCCAAAACAGCTCGTACTTCGGAAGCATTTTCCATTATCTCATTTAGCGTATAATATACTCCAGGCTCGTTTTCCTGGATTGCATGAACAAATTCGAGTGTGAGAATCTTCTCAATTATCAGTCTTTCAGCCTGTTCAATTTGTCCTATGTTTAAATTTAATGGTAACTCAAAATCATCTAAATTTCTGCAGCATTCTACAAACGAATGCATTATATATTTGCTCGAATCATCTATCTCGAAATGCATTTCAGTTTTAAGTTTTCCATCAACTAATGGAAAATAAAACATTCTCGGATGTGGTTTAAAATCCTGACTAAGATTCATGCAGTGCATATCTTTAATCAAAGGAACAAGAAACTCTTGAAATACCACAAATACATCAAAATCAGGAGCCACAACTCCACCGTTGTAATCTTCATCGATGTTTCGTTCCATGCTTGATTTTTTCATTGCTGGCCAAATAATGTCAAATAAATTGTGATCGAGTCTTGTGAGTCGGTGCTTAATTTTATCAAAAATACTTCGCTTTAAAAATTTGTTCAAATAACTGGTCACCGTGAGTCTAACAGACGAAGCACTTCCTCGAGATGTTGAAAACACTGAATTTGCTGTCTTCGGTTGGTCATGAATTAGCCGAAAGCATCGTTCTAATGTTGATAAAGTGTCTGCATCATCCAGATATCTTCTTGCACTGTGTAGATCGTCTGGTACTAAAGGTCACATCAAATTTTTATGCAATTGCAAAAAAAAAATATGAAAACATAGCCTCAATTTTGGCGGTGTTGAAGTGTTTTATGCAACTTAAAGACTTGAATGTATATACATATATATGTATGTTCATATATCAAACTATACAAACCATATTTCTAGGTAGGTATTGTTATGTATATCGTTTCAATGTAAATCCTTTTACATTTTCATTTTTCTAAAGTTTGGCAGTACAAAATGATAAAATCTCCTTTTTTTTATATACAAGTGGAATATTATAAATTTAACAAATATATTGCCTTGAAATCCTAAATCCTAAAATGCATAATTTAATTTAAATTTTGGAGTATTCGTTACTATATCTTAAAATTGCTGATCTCATACATATAATATGAAAAAATAACCACTATTCAGCCTAAACCGCGTAGTTGTAATTATGGGACTATAATTTATGTATCGGCACCAAAAACTATTTATGTACTAATATGAAACATTTCACACTTCGGCAAATTGACTTGTTTAAATTATTTACTTCAGGATTACCTAATTATTTTGTTAAAGAATGGGTCGAATATATCGCGCATTAGATCCTGAAAACACTCTTGCATTAATTTGGCACTCGAATTTCATAATATGAGTTAATTTAATTCTATTGCAATAAAACACTTCAAAACAGATATTCAAAATCCCGAAAAATTTTTAAATTAAAATAAAAAGCCTTTAAAGTGTTCAATCACTCAAAACCACTAATAGAACTTGGTTACCTTGGTCACTTAGCATTTGTTCATCGAGATTTTCGTCTGCTCCGAAATCCTGAAGTAGCTGCTTATGACTAAGGAGACCCTTTGAGCCTTCTTGGTTTCTGTAGAACTCAGCGGTATTTCCTAACTAATATTATTAAATATTAATAGGATTATGGAAAAGTTTACACAATATTGATTTTATTGTAACGTGCACAGGAAATTGACCTACTTTGTCCGTTGCCTTCGGATTTGAGCCCAGGTGAGTTAAAAGGTTATAAAAGTGTCCATTATCATTAATTGCTGCTGCATAATGAAGGGCTGTCCGTCCGTTGTCATCGACGGCGCTTGTAGTCTCAGGGAAACGACCAGCTAGATATCGAACTATTCCTATTGGGACACAATTATATTTAGATGTAAAGCTCTAAACACGCATACGTGAGACAGCGTACACACAGCAGTCATTATATGTAGATATACATATATAAAAGAACATTATTTTATAATGACTTTTTTAATCACGTTATTCATAAAAGTTGCATGCCTTAGAATTCGATTTCTTTAAATAAAATTATTGCGTTGATTAAAATTATTATGCTTCTATAACTGGTGATTACATGAAATATTCGTGTTTTTCAATTATACTTAAAAACTTCCTTTCTTACCTGTATGACCAAAAATGGTAGCGACATGTAAAGGAGATGCTCCATTTGGTGATATTTCGTCTTTTGCTATTGCAAATTTTCTCCGGTCAAGAGCTGCTTGCAATTCTCTCAGACTTCCAGTTCGTGCAGCTTGATGAACTCGACGAATTTTGTTCTAGAGGTAAAGGGTTAAAATATAAACATGGAAGGTATAGAGTTTTATACTAACCATATATGCTTTAACATTATCAAGAAAAGCTTGAATTTCAGGTTGTGTCGATTGAGCTCCCAACAATTTTTTACCATCTCCGTTTAGCACAAGGGCTGCTAGTTGCTCCATATCCCCCGAAGCTACTATTACGTGTATGTTATCTTCCTGAAACAATTTTATTTTAAGAATTATCCATTCAATCGGCGAAAATTGGAACGAATTGTACAACGAAAAAAATGCAATCAGTACCTATATCTATCATTTTTATATGTATTTTATTACTGATGGTAAAGTTAAACCAATTAAATGAGCACTACATAAGTACATACATATATATGTATATATACATATATACATTTTGGATAAAACATTATATACAATACAATCTCAATTAGCATACACATAGGGTGGTGGGGAGCAAAATTGTTAAAAGGAAATGAAATTTTTATCATTTTATTTTAAAAAAGCCCGACAGCACTTCATTAGACTTTCGTCGACCTTGCTTTTCTAAAGTTATGCATCTAATAGTAAAGCACTAATTATGTACTTCAAATATAATAATAAAATGCAAAATAATAAAAAACGATTTTTTTATACATATTATGCTTCCAATATTGCATTCATAATAAAAAATACTTTAGTTGAAGAGGAAGCGGGGAGCCCCCGGGATAGCTACACTACTAGTCCCCTTTTACATGCACTGAAATAAACTATACAAATACCCAGTGAATTAAAAAATGCAAGTGAATCTTTGAAATGAAGATTATTCGAAATTTTCTGGGTTCATTCTCGAAGACTATTCAAATTTAAGAGACAAAAATGTCAAAAACATTTGCAAAAATTTTTACATTATCTTGAATAAGTCCTCCTTCAGATTGCACTTGGTTATCATCCGGTTCCCCTTGAACAATCCCTTGGATCTCCAAAGCGGCTGTCGGAGAATCTGCGGGCTGGTGGTCAACAATAATTTCATCAGGAGTTTCAGTTGGAGCATCAAAATTTGGTTCGGCTCCATTATCCTGTCAATTAATATTTATAAGCATATTATATCTACATACTTCTGAAAATTCAAAACGATGAGATGTGATTTGGGAAAATCAATGTTTGTGCAATTTGATAAAGTTATTATTATTGCTCCTCCACCAGGTAAATTGTGCTAGGTGAAGATAGAAATGTTAAATGAGCGTTTTAAACTTCTAAAAATAATAAGCATGAGCACAAGGAGATTGAGTGGAACAAAGGGATTTATCCAATAAATTTCGATAGCTAAGCATTACAAACCACCAGTTTATACACTTATTATTTTAAAGATTATAAGATGAGATAATTTTATAATGAGACTATGTGCTTTTTTAACTCAATACAAAATACTTATAAGGAAAAGAAAAAAGTTGAAGCATTAGTAATTACAATTTAATGTTTAATTTTTATTGGCGGAAAGTATTTAACTTACCAGCATAGGCTTAAATCGAAACACAAAATTATTTTGAAAGCAAAAAATTCATATAATGTATGCATTACAAAGAAGAGATTTTTTAATTTTGCCGATTATTCTCTTAAGTAAGCTAACGATCCTTACTTTTATTTTAGCCAGAATTGCTGTTAGTACTTTAATCAAAATATTCGTTATATTGAACCCACAATTTTCGATAAATAACAAGTTAAATTATTTTTATGTTTAGTTAATCTAATAACTAAAAACAAACTGAATAAGTATTTTTAATGGGTGATTTTCCACTGAACACATTTTATCGATTTTTCTTCGTTTCAGAGGTCACATAATTAATTCCAATACCACATATAAACTCAAAACAAAAGAGATTTTTTTTTAATAATTTCATTAAAATAAAGATAAGTGAAAAGGAAATTCATATTTTTAACTGACTAAGAAACCAAGAGGAGGTTTTAAATTCGAGTTGTACATTTTTTATGAAGTGCATAGTAATACACGATTTTTAAAGAATGGTTCCTTTAGATTAATTAAGTTGTAATAAAATGTGATAAAGCGATCTTCTTCCTAAATTATTTTCAAATTAACAAAATAATATTTCTTCTACTTTTCTTTAATATTTTGGATGTGTGTGTGCAGCGGAATTTTGTTTCTACAACTTTTTTCACCTTTTGTAATGGTTGGTGTAAGTTTATAATATTAAAGTGTGTTTAGGTCTTAGGACAATTTAATACATGCGACTTACATATTTTGTAATGTTGAGAAGAGTTCCCTTATTTTCACATGTCCCAGTTTCATGTTGTCCAGAGGCCAAGATTGCTTCAAAACGAACTTAAATATTCTGGTGGCCGGATATATATTTTTTCAATTAAGTATTAATTATGTATGTATTTTCTGTTAGTCTTATCACTTGTATCTGTAACTAACTGGGACAAAAAAATCTAGCTAATAAGTACCTCTATCTGAATTTGTGTATTTTAAATAATTGATTTTAATGTTCTTCATCAATTCCTTTATAATTCACGTAAGCTCATTAGTAAGTCATAATTTAAAGGCGGTAGGAGTAACAGAAGCCGATGATAATTTTTGATAATATTTCCTTTTTATTTTAGAGAACTTATAAAAGTATAAAATAATGAAATCTTTGTTATAAAAATGAACAAAGTAAAGAGTTTTCTTAAAAACACTGAAAAGGAAATCAACTACACAGATATTGCCTACACGGAATGTAAAAAAATGTAAAACTAAAAAGCTGGTCTAAACTTTTAAATTTTTATTGATTCAAATTTTTTCGCAACATGTTTAAAGGTGTCAAAGTAGCAATTTTTAAGAAACAACCTTGCACAGCATTGGTAAATCTAAGTAAATTGTGATTATAAAGCTTTAAAGAGTTCCCACGTGTACCTGGTCGTCATCGTCTTCTTCATCTGTTGCATAATTTTGACTATTTATCATATTTTTCTCATTTTCGAGGTTATTAATAAAAGTTTTCTCCCTAGTAATGGGCGGTTTTTCTCCCTGGTTTTGGATACCTTGGTTGACCCAATTTCTAATTTCTGTGGGACTATTATCCTTAATATGATCATTAATTTCACCATTAATTCCTTTCTTAGAATTGCCATCATCAGGTATTTGGTGATTAGTGGTATCTTCATGTTCTTCATTGCTCTCATTCCCATTTTCAGAAATAAAAGGCGAGTTTTCACGATGTTCCTTACTATCATGATTTCCATTTTCTATTATTTTAGTATCTTCAAGGTGATCATCCTCATTCTGTAAATTTTCGTCATTATTCATTTCGATGCCTCTGGCATCGTAACCTTCATTGGAAATCAATTTCTCATTTGTTGGAACTGCAATTTCCTTTTCTAAGTTTTCCTCCATATTAGTTATACTTATATTTTTTCCTCCTTTTTCATCTTGTTTTTCTTCTTCCCCTTCGTTTGGATCCTCATCATGTTTTTCTTCGTCACTCTCAAGTTTTTCTTCATTGTTGTGTTTTTCCTCTTCTGAATGCTCTTCTTCACTGCCTTCATTATTATCTCCATCTATTTCCTTCGTTTCTCCATCTTCACTATCTTCTTCCTTTTCTTGTTCTTCTTTTTCTATGTCATGCGCTTTTTCTTCAAGGTCACTTGTTTCCTTTTCTGTTTCATGATTTCGTTTTTCTTTTTCAGATTTTTCCTCATCCTCTTGTATAATTGTATCTTCATCTTCATAACTTTTTCCATCTTCATTTTCAATTAAATTTGTGTCTTTTCCGTTAACGGTTTGATCTTTATTTTCAATTGGTCCTCCTGTAGTCTCATTATTATCAGATGATTTAATATTGTTATCTGATATTGTTTGTTCGTCATATTGTTGTCGTTTGGGATTTTCACGCATATTTGGTAATTCAGTCTTTTCATTTTCCCCCTTGTCACTGTCGCCCTCATCTCCACTTTGATTTTGTTGGTCTTCTTCAGTTCCAACTTTGCTAACACTCATATCCTCATCCACCGTCTGAAACAGTAAACAATTGTCGACTGACTAACTTTGTTTTTGAACTTTTCTTCGAAAATTCAATTCTTACAAACTCAAAACTCTCCAGATGATCAAAACTTTAAAAACGCCCAAGTGCATGACAGATCTACAAAGCGAATTTAAAGCTTAATTTTAAACCCAGCAAGGAATTTGCAATATCATAAACATTTAGCCCTCGCCGACAATAGCTTACTTTTGTACATAAAACCAAATAGAAATAATTGTGCGAGTATGATGTGAATTTCCATGCAAAAAGGCCAGATTTTTATTAGTGCAAAGTTAATGGAAATTGTCAATTCAAACAGTTCAAACTATTTTTTATAAATTAATTACCTTTTCTGATTCAGTCGAATTTACAATTTCATTCTCCTCTAAAGCGTTTTCATTTTCTGGCTTATCACCATCTTCAACTTCGGCTGTTTCAGGCTCTTCTGAGTTTTTCTCTTCTGCAGGATCTTCTAAAATTGGACTTGCTTCTCTAGAAAAAATATCATTGCCGTTTTCGCCTCCGTCATCCTCTTCATCTTTATTTTTTTGCATTTCATTTACTGCTGCTTCATTTTCATTACTGTCAATATCTGCCTCCAAGTTTTCTTCTTCGTTGTTGTTTTCAGTGTCCAAGGCGGCCTTTAGGGCTTCTTCCGCAATTTGTTTACCTTTCCTAGTTTCCAAAGGCAGTGAATTGCTTTAAGTGTTTTTAGTGTTATATACAATTTTATGTGATAATTGGCCTTGTGTTCATACTGGTGAATATCTCAACTTTAGGGCCCTATTTTTACTTTTTTCACTTATAGTAAATCTAGACTATTTTCCAATATAGAGTCAAATAATTACTTTGTGAATACCAATTGTTTTAATATACATTCAAATTTTACCATTCATTCTTTTGTATACATAATTATTGCAATCGGAATTTGTTTCCTACATTTACATATACCATCTTGTTAATTTTAAGAATTTAATAAAGAAAGTAATGATTTAACGCAATTTGAATTTTGCTGTTGTACATTCAAAACATCAAGACTTTTTTCATACTATATTAAAATGCATATTAATAAGTGTAAACAAATTTCGATTGCATAACTCAATGTTTGTATATGAATTTGTTAAGAAACCAATTTTCTATACTACAATATCAAATCTTTGTTTAACCAGCTATTAATTTTACTTCAATAATGTGTCCTGACTTATTTATTTTAATTCAAACTAGATAAATTGTAATGAAATTACCGATCGTCCATGTCCGGCTCTGATGTATTGTCAAAACTGATTTCTCTAGATCGTGTAAATCGATCACCCATAATATCAGATCCGCGACTTTCCCACTTATTTTCAGGCTTCTGTAAAAAATTAAAGAAAAATATTTTTACATATGTAATTAGTCAAAATTTATGTATATACACACATATACAAAGTCCGGTTCATCAATTAAAGCTGACCATTCTGGATAACTATCTTGGGCTACACGAGGTGCATCAGGCAAAATAGTCAAAAGAGATCTATCAATTTCCCCGGGCTTTTGTCTGTAGTAATTTGGAACTTTCATTCTCTGAAAGAATGATTAAAATAATTGCGGTTAAAGTGAAGTATGTAAATATCAAATTCAATGAAAAATTTTTTATTAAGAAGTAAAATATTTACCGCGGGGATAGGAGTTTTTAGTTTTTATTATCTCAATCTCAGATCTTAAGTTTTCGTCGCAATTTTAAGAAGTATTCATTTTGCAAAAATATAACTTTCTACTAATGTTATGTGTATAAATAATTAAGAAACAATCGTTTAATAACTTAATAATAGTCTTTTAACTCTAACTTTTCCACAAATTTTATCAACGAATAAATAAAGCTTTAAGACTTACATAATCCAACGCCTCCTCGTCAGCGCCAGCTTGCACCAGCAAATTGTAACAGCGAGTATTATTTTTAATACTCGCGGCCCAATGCAATGGCGTTTTTCCGGTTGAATCGCAATCATTCACACCGTCAGGCCAATTTTGAACCAAATATTCAATAATCATGGTGTGGGCGAGTCCTGCGGCCTTATGCATCACAGTCAGTCCATTTTGATCTTTGCTTGTTATAAGACTCCTTGGTACAGATCTGGGCTCCATTAATAATTGTAAAATTTCTAAATCATTCTCGACCACTGCTTTATGAACTTCTCTAATTGAGTTCTGTAAGGATAAAGCACTCAATTATGTTTAAATAATAAATATTTAAATGATATACCAAAACGTTCGGCACAGTGTCCAGAAATCTTCTCACTCTTGGGTTGTTGCTCGCTTCTGCTCGAAGACGGTTGCCTTGACCAGCCCATAATACTTTTGTCAATTTTGCAACATCTTTATCATGAATCCAAATTCTTATATTTGAACCCTTTACCACGAAGACTTTAATGAAATTTTGTTTTTATTAGTTTTTTTTAGTCGTCGCTAAAGAGTATCTGTTTCTCTTTTTAATAATAACTTCATATGTATGTATTAACGGCTAACTCTATGCTTAATGAGATTTCTGTCTAATAATGTAATATTACAACTCTTTTACTCTTCATATAAAAGTTTAAATATCTTTGACCTAATTATAGTTTAATTTTTGAAAGAACTCGAATTACATGCCAATTTTACCCTATCACAAGAACAAATTGATAGTATGTATTAATACATAAAATATGACAAAAATAAACGAAGCACACTCAAAGGTATTGATTAATATCATATTGATTTTCCGTGTTTTTCTCGATTTATTTTGAGATAGTTATTAAAGATTCCTTACCGTCTTTCGGCTTCTCACCACGGCCACTAATCTCGTTTGAGTTTCCGTTCATTTGTAGAACTGGAAAAAATATATATTTTTAAACAATGTTACATATTTGTCATTGAGCTATTCGATAATATTAGTTAAACACTTTTTAAGAGATAAATATGTTGGTAGTAAACATTATACTACATCACTTGTTCGCTTCATTAAAGGGTTTTGATATTTATTAATATCAATATACTTGAACTGAAACGTTTTTGGAGTTATTTTAATTAAGCCACTGCACTACTGTACTAACTAGATACAAAATTTATAGCAGGGTTTCGTTTTAAGTCCTCATATGTAAAATAGTAGAAAGCCCGAATTTTCAAGAAAGCTTTCGTTGGAGAATTACATGTAACAATGCATTTAATGCTTGATAGCCTGCATTGGGGATCCATTTTTGGAATACAATGTGTTAAGAATACTGATATCACCACCACACACACACTTTATAAAGGCAATAAGTATACGACATTTTTCAATATTAATTTTGTTTAGAACAGTATCTAAAAAAGTAAAAATTATGAAGGAAGCTTCGTCCAATAGCACCAACAAAACTAATCACACATCATCACTCTAGTTTTCATCCATAAATTTAGTTAATAAGAAAAGTGGTTTTTTACCAATTTATTTTTAATTAAAAAATAGAACTCCACAATAAGAAAATGGAGTGAACTAATAAGTATTTTTATACCAACTTCTTTCATATTACACTCATAATTTAATATAGATAATAGAATTTTATGATAAAAATATCCTGGATATATAAAGGGATTTTTGAGGATTATGATTAGAAATATGTTGTTTTTCATTAGGTTGATGATTTGATTTAATGAAGTTAATATTTAAATTATTATGTGGCTATACTGTACTGTTTATCTACCTACAATTGATAAAAGTACTACTTGTTATTTTCGAGAAATGGTACCTTCAGAAAATAAATTCACCCTGAAAAGCCTTTAATTTAAAATAAATCGTATGAAACAACTGTTGCAACTGTGTAAGGAATATGCATACGGAAAAGAGCATACGTTTCAAAGCTTTAAGATCAATATCATAAAATTTTTAAACATTCGATTTTCTAGCTTAGCACTTGATTTGCTTAACAAAGAGTAAACCCAATTCATTTGACCAAAGTAAAAGCCTTAAGGACAATTATTATGGGAGAAAAACGAATTGGATAAAAGCTATTGATTTGGAATTCTTGATTGGCTGATAAGTGTTATTGCTATAACAAACAAACATCAAGGTCTTTAGATGTTTCCAAATGAAAAATTAAACTTCGATGTAACAGTTATTTAGAATCCAATTCGTCTTTATAATTTTACCAACGTACATGGTAATTCACTGTAAATAACTTAATGCTTATCAATAAGAAATGGTATGTGAACAAATTATATATCTATATGTACGTAGTTTTTAAAAATGTTCTATTAAACATTGCAGTCATAAAATATAAACCTATGTTTTTTATGTTATATATTAAAACAATTCACTTAATTTTTGACAAAAAACAAAATTTTTGTAAAAAAATTTTAAAAAATACCACGCAACGGTTGAATTTAAATTATCGAAATAATACTAACTGAAGTCTGATATCTTATACGTATGTAGAACTTTCTCTTAGAAATTTGGAGTAAATCACGAATTTTATGGAGCTCACGATTGTTTCACTTACAGTGTCACACTAAGCAATAAACGCCTGAAAATTCTAATTGTAAGTACTCGAACAATCGACAAAGGGTATGAATTTTTTATTAAAGCTCTATCGATATTTTACCGGCATGGAAATAAACCAGACGCGTTTATGTCATAGAAAGTGAATTGATTATTATTAGTATATTTGGAGACCTATCGAAGGAGTCATATTGGTGCGGACACATAAATGATAATCGATAAAAGTACTCAAGTTTGAATTCTAAGAAATCTTGTCGGCGGTAGAGGAGACAAAATCAATTTCAACGGTATCTGCATATAGGTGTTAAATACATATGTTTTTTTTTTTTTTAATAATGGAGTTTTTCACGATATGAACTTCTCCCTATGTCACGCGACACGTGTATTTGTAGATAAAAATACTATTTTTATCTAATTTGAGTATATTGAAAAAATGTTTGAAATCATTTTGGGCGGTTTGAAATTTATTTTCTTTATTTACTTATTTTTTTTAACTTACTTAGGGATTTGAACAGAGAGTTATGTAAACAAAAGGAAAAGGTTGAAATTTTGTATTATGTGTTCAAATATCGATACCTGTTTTTATTTGTGCTTGACAAAATTAAATTAATTAAAAAATTGTACAGTTACGTTTTTTTAAATAACTTAATTCTTGACATTAATCCCATTTATATAAGTAGTAGTATAAATTTTTATGACAGTACAAAAAAATTAAAATAAAAATTTTATGAAATTTAAATAAAACGCCTACAGAATTAATAGCTCTAACGCTTATTCTTTTCATTTAGTACTCTGACGTTTTACCAACCTAAACACGCAGCTAAAAACAAAACTAAAATTTTTTATATAATATTTTGTTTATTCGTGATATTTCGTTCGCAGTTAAGCAATCAAATAATTAAAATCAATTAAAGTGGCTAGCAGAACGCAATATCCAAATTATTTCTTTTGCGTGTCACTCAAAACGTGTTAGCAAAACGGTTATCTTTGACTGACGTGGCAGACGGTCTTTCCCTCCAGTTCTGATAACTCTTTGAACCTCTCTGAAATTCCTTGGCTTCATTTCTTATCCATTAAATTCTCTTTGCAGGTATCATAAAATTATCAAGTTATGTATTTCGTATGGGAGGGATATTAGACGAATTGAAAAAAAACCTTAAAATTAATTGAATAAATAATAATTAAAATAACTTTTGAAATGAATCATCACCTAAGTATATAAATCTTAACATAAACACGCTTTTAACTGCATTTATTAACTAAACACTATTTCAAAATTTGAAATTTTTCAAGCAAAAATTTTAACTTTAGATCCGTAAATGATTAGTTTAGTTCTCAATGTTAGACACATTTTAATCTTCCTTATATTTCAGCAATTTATTTAGAAAAATCTATTATCAAGACTTTTAATAATGTATGTTCATACATATGGATGTGTGTACATACCTCACTAAATTTCTAGAAGCATAGCGAGAAACGCATTTCAAAAGCAGTAGAGACAAATAATAAAAGGACTAATAAATGCTAATTATAGACTTTATTGCTAAATTATGCTTCCATCGCTGAAGTCTTCCAAGCGTTATTTTGTGACATATTTTACTTCCGCTGCAAACTCTTCTTTGGTTCGTTTTAGTTTGGAATTACGAGAAACGACATTTGTACTTGAAGTTACACCATCAAATATTTGAGAGTTTTATTTAATACTAGTCTATCTTTTGATGGTCAGATTGCTCTGGGTGTCGTTAAAAGAGGATTTTAAGAGTAAAACCACTAACACTTTACCAACGAAAAACCCTTTATTTACTTTTCTGTGATCTAATTCTGATCCCGATTTACCGCCTTATGAAAACTTACCTGAGCTCTTTCTTTTGCCTTTAATTGTATACAAGTTTTTAAAATTTCTATAGGACAAACTTCTTTTATGTTTTCGATCATAGAACTTAAATCGTCGATGTAGCGTTTCTTCAACTAGAATTCAAAACTGTTATTTTGAAAAAAACCCTTTAACTTTTGAAAGGTATGTTGCGAAAAGATTTTTACAATTTAGAAAACGAGCCTTCATTAACCCATTTGAAACGTCTTCAGAATCTGTCTGGAACCTTTTGGTCTTTCAGATTTTTAACTTTCAATTAACGTAATACAAAGCCCAACGAAAGAAACTTAATTTTATCTTCTTCACACTCCTCTAAAAATTTTTGTAAAATGAGAGTTAAAAATGAAATGCACTTACTTTTTGGAGGCGACGAATGATAATATAATCCACGATAGTGTCCTCTGCGTTTCGGCGGCATATTTACCTTTCACTAAATGTTCACACATTGAATTAGATCTTCACAAATTTTATATTAAATTCAATTATTGTCACATTCGAAAAACTTAGCTCCTAACTCGAAAATTATTTATAATATTTGTAGCGCGTAAAAATTATGGAATGCTCCTTCGAGTTCGATAGTCGTGCGATTGACTGAAAGCTTCAGCGAGTTTATGAATTTTTAAGAATGCTTGCATTGCATGCCCGGGTTTTTTTTTAGTCTGTGGACATGTCTGATATAACTCATATGACAAAAATCGATTACCGGTGTCCAGTAATCAACTGCGATGCACTCTGCGCATTCATTGTAAAAAAAAAAGAATGTAGATATATATTTTAATTCATCATAATTTGGTCATTCGTTTTAAATTTTTATCAGTTCTATTTGTTATCAGGTAAAGTACTTTTTACAAAAGCTGGATATGTCTTTACCGGCATATCCAAAAACTAAATTAGTGTAATTAATTTTTCGTTTTATCTTCCGGTAAGATCGAATAATCAATGGCTATTGTTTTATGGGTCAGCGGTTGTTGCCCGACAGTAAGTACGTTGACCTAACCTAATATGGAGTTCCAAAAACTTCGTATGGATATGAAATAAATGTAAAAATATGAAGTTTTTTAAAAAACTGAATAAAAATTAGTTAATAAAATTAAATTAAAATGTTTAAAAACTAATACTTGTTCTTGTGGGCATAATAGGCCCCTAAGCCCCTAAAATAATATATTATATTCAGTTACTTACATGTAATTAAAATTGATTTCAATAACGTCTCATAGGATATTTTGCTTAATGGCCAAATTAACAGAATTCTCTTTGCCCGTAAAATCAAGGTTTGCAAAAATCTGGATAAAGTGGACGATAATTATTGATACTTTCAAAACACAACATTAGCATTGTTTCCGTTTTGTTGTAGGTCCTACAACAATAGCTGTGCATTTTTAATGATCTGGATCTGGATTTCGAACCGCATTGAATTGAATTTTTTAAGCTATTACTTATACAACGTTTTTAAAATATGTAAAATATCCGTCAAATTGATCGGGTCCAGTTTTGTTAGGAGTAAGTAAGATCTTTTGTTTTTTCCTAGCTATAAAATTACCTCAGAAGAAATGAGTTCAGTATCTATAAAAAATGTGGCATTTCTATTTCAGTGTTGTTATTAAATTTTTTCCCCTCTAGAAATTTCAAGAAGACCAGCAGAAGCTTTTCGATAATTTTTATTTGTCTCAATATTCTATTTTTGCTATCAACGTAAGCGATAACTTCAAAAGTATTTGATCGCAGTCGTTTGAATTTTATACACAACAGTTATACCTTTTGTCTATCCTTGTATTATTCCCTACGATTAAATGAAACCGAATTAAGAAAAATTATTCAAAATTCTTCATACTCTAGAGATAACGTAAGTTCTACTAACTATTCAAAACCAATTTTTATTAGCTGTTGCAAAGGAATAACAGAATTAAGATTGTCCATTATCAAAGTATTCATTTCATGACCAGTGATATGCAAATTTCGAGGTAGTCACTCTCATAGACGGAAATTTATTGCTCACTTTCCTTGAGAGAAGTGCACCCGAATTACAGCTAAGCGAAGACACAGTAACTTTCTTGGAGGAGAATTAAATGTAGCACGACCGAACTTTTCCGCCACATCACTCTATTTTCGCCAAATCGGTTGCACGCGACTAACAGCTGAAGAGGCCTTCCGAAAACTAATTTTTTTGAAGGTGTTCCAAGAGGCTTTCTTAGTTATGTTGTGGCAGGTATTCACGCAAGTCTCTTCCAATACGAACTTCTTGCATGCACAGTTACAAGAGTGTTATTTCTTAATTTTCTCGGCTGAAAAGTATATTTATACAATTTTGTCACATTGGGGTTGGCGTAGTACGGAGTAAAACGTTTTTGTTTGCAGCTTTAAAAAATTTTAAATGAAAATTAAAATAAAGATCAGGATTGTTCGTCTGAATACACAGCCTTCCCATCTATATGGGCTATATTAGGATAAAATTTGGTATATACATACATCATATATGCATATAAGGACGTAAACTGATGACGCAAATGATAACATGAAAAATAATTTTTTTTTAACTTCTCCCCATAGAATGAAAAATGTAGCTACTCAAAATAGGGACTTTTTAATTTTAATACATATTTGCTTTCCAAGTCATTTTCAACAATTCCAAGTTTCAAAAAAGAAACATTTTTTAAATAAAAATTAATTAAAATTTCGACCAATTATGGGTTATTAAACTGAGTCCATTGTTATACATATATGCGCCCCAATTCTTCATTCACTTCTTAATTTTGTTTCACAACATATTTTAAATGCAAGGCGCTTAAGAAAAAAAAGAACTAGAACCAAGTGTAATATGGAATTTTCCAATTATTTTTTTTGGCACACGAATGAGTTTGTTGATAACAATCATTTTTTAATAAAAAGAAAAAAGAGCAAGATTAATATTCTTACCAACAATTTTATTTCTTTCCCAAAATACATTAGTACGTATTTACAGCATATGCATTCAAGCTGTGTGCGAGTAGTGACTAACTGCCGACTAACTAAATTCCTGGCATTTCGACATTTAGTCACTATTCGGACGCAGCCTCAATAATGTGTTCATTGTGTTTTAATCCCAGCATTCGTGTTCTCCTTCAAAGTCCGAGTGCGTGTTGATTTCAAGATGATCCATGTCTTCATATCTCATGTCGTCGTCGTATTCATCTTCATCTTCATCTTCTTCTGGAACTACTATTATGTTTTCATTTTCCACTTTAAATTCATTTTTTTGTAAGAACTCTGACAACTCCGTTATGGTTAAGATTTTGGGAAAGATCAAAGAAAAAATTATACGCAAAGGAACTTCATATACATTTTTCTCAGTGTTGAGCCAACGGTCGCCATAAGTATATTTTTTCAAATAATATTTCGCGTCGTCTAACAATTTCTCGTTATCGTTCCTTTTGTCCTCTGTAAACGGATATGAAACATTATAAATCAGTTTAAATTCTTCAGTTTCCTCAATAGCGGGAGATTCCAAGGGTTCTGGCGGTGGTAAGTTCAACATATCCTTCCGGACAAAAACGCCCATTTGGGTCACAGTTCCCAAGTGGCGTTTGTCTGGAGGTCCTTTTCCGATTCCGATTATGTCCACTTTATAGTTGGGAAATCGTGCGCAAATATTTAAACACCTGAAACATGAATAACGAATAGAAACAAAACGAAGATTAAATGATCTAGAAAAATTTTAGTAGGATTAATTCCCTACCATTCTTTGAACTGCTTTCTGTTCCATTCAAACTTATGATCGGGATGTCGGAAACCATTCGCAGATTCAATATTGAACAATATGTTGAATTCCGAATTTGGCGTAGTAAAAATAACCAATTTTGGTTTTATAACACCGAAAATATTGAATGGAACTTGTTCCAGTACATCAGCATAGAGATGCTCGATACTGCAACAAATAAGAATGTATTAGGCATATCTCTAGCTACTGTTTTACATGCATATTTACACTTCTATGCCAATTACGGCATCACTGTCCTTTAAATATTCATGCGATGCTCCTATGCTACCCTTATAAATTTCAACCGTTAATGGCACTTCTCTTTGGTTAATATATTCCATTAAGAGTGGATCAACTCTTTTTCTATAGTTATATAAAGTCTCTTCGTCAATGTCGATCTGTAATACAAAGCCAAAGTCAAAGAAAATCAAGAATAGATAGTTTTGCAGTAGATGGTCTATAGTGACTAAAGCACCTATTTTTCTGTCTGCAAAGGTTAGAGTAAAAATCACTAAAAGCCACCAGAGGTACCTAGTTATACATTTAAAAAATAAAACACTTTTTTTAATTTATATTTGATTTATTATTTTTCTCCAAAACATAAGTGGCTTTCTATACACAAACGAATTTAACATTGATCTTATATTCTTATCAATATTATAATTTGGATTCCAGTTACAAATACTATTAAAACAATCTACATAACTAAACCTCTGCGTTCTCAAAATAGCGCAAACAGCAGCATCTTGAATTATTTTCCTATCGGTGGCATACAAAAAATTTGTAAAGATCTGCTGATACCTAGTGATGCTAGACTTCAGTGGGAAGGGTTTCAAAATCAAGGATAAAGTTTCAAGAAGTACTGCAGCTTGCCTATCGTAACAATCGCTGCTCAATACGGAATTATAACATTCTGAGAGTGCTGGAAGAACATATATGTTTATAATTTCTCTTTCCGTCCACTCCAGCCCAAAATGTTTGCACAACAAGGCAAAAGAGAATGATATGTTCTCTGTTTTACCAGCTTTGATTTTTGCCATAAGATTTTCTACTACTTGTTCTTTACTTGGCTTCACTCGTTCGTATTCATAATACATGCGTAAAATATGAAAAACTTCTCGATGCTTAAGATCGCGATTGTCCATGGTGTAAACCGTGCTGTTAAGAATACATTGAATGGCACTGATAAGAGGATCTGAACGGTCGTAGTGAGGATCGGTTTGCTTAGGTAGTACGTTTGGATATGATACTAGAATATAGTAAATCATTGGTATTGCCTTCTTATGGTGATAGTAGAGGCATTTATAAATAAACAGGCGTGCAGGATTCTTGTTACTGCTATCTAAATCCATCAATCCGATGTACAATAATGTATAATTTATCATCACTTCTAAAGACAATTTATCTTCTTTAAAATTAAACAGCCTTTGTTCCACAAAAGACATTATATTACGGCTAAATTCTTTAAAGTGTAAGTTCAGCTTATGCACAAGAACTAAAATTTTTTTATGTGTCCCAGTCATGGGAGGAGCAGGCGGATTTTGTACATTGGAAATTTCGTCATTGGTGTCTTCTATTACTTCAATGATAGCTTTGCAAATAATTTCTTTATTTGTGGTCCTTTTAAGGATCCTAAATGTACATTTTTCCACATCTATTGACTGTGCGTTGTTCATAACGTAGTACTCAATTACTTGCCTCACTTTTGTTATTACTTTTGATTCTTTAGGAGGCTCTGTTAACACTTTCTTTTTCATCAAACGAATATGTTTCGTTTTTTCGAAATTTTGCAGTATTTTTCCTAATACTGTATTAACTTTTCTTCCAATTAATGACTGTTTCTTTAAATTTGTCTTGATTGTGCTATTTTCCGGAATTATCACAGTTTTAGGAACAACATCGAAATTTCTCTCAAACTGGGGTGACTGTGGAGAGTAATTAAAATCAAGCTCAGATACCCTTTCAAGTGGAATAGTTACTACGAAACTATAATCATGATTCTCATTCCTTGGGGGAGATTGCGGAGTATCAAGCTCCTCCCAAATATTAATTGAACTTTTAGATTCCGATACATAAGTATTTGCCTCCTCATAAGAATTATTTTCAATATCTGTTCGAAAGGTATCCTCGTTCTCAGAACTACTTTCGCTAAGTCTGGATATAGGTTTAATATTCAAAATACATGCTTTGAATATTTGTTCCACATCTTCAGTATCAGATGAGGAAAGTTCTTCACAAATTGCAAAATTGTCCTGACGCTTAGCAGAACTGTTTAATTCAGTATTTGCTTTCACTCGTTGTGATATTTGATTCGAATCAATTGTTAATTTCCGTTTTTCATTTTCATTGGACATTTTTTCTTTGCTACTACTTTGTGAGGTATTTATATTTGAATCGAAATTCTTATATCCGAATTTATTAAATAAATTTTCATTTTTGCTAGCCAAAATTTCGTTACTATCTTCTATATGTTTGGATGCGGGATCCGTTAAGTGGTCTTCAGGTAGAGAACTTACATTAGCAACAAAAGTTTCTTGTGGTTTTTTTAAATTTTTTAATCCACAACTGTCTTTTTCATGCGATTTATATTTTTCCTTATTAATTAATTTACTCTTTGATAACTTCCTCCTTTTCAGTCTTTTTAGTTTAATATTTGATTTTGTCGCGCTAGAATTCGAAAACATTTTCAAAACTATATCGACAGCTGTGAGTCCCTGAAATTTTTTATGATTACAGGAGCCATCCTCCTTGTTCCCCGACATTAATTTGCATTCTTTATGCTGTTCAAGACCGTCACTTTTTATTTCTATCGACTTCTGAACTTTACACCTACTGTTTTTACTGTCAATTAAATTATTTATTAATTTTATAGGATCCTTAGCCTCAACTAAGATATTCTCCTCATCAATTTCGGTGGAGTTTTCTTTTATAGGTGTGTGAACTAAATCATTTATAGGCGATAAATCTGGCATTTTAGATATTTCTGTAAAACTAACTGAATTCATCTCTACATCTTCACTGTTTTGATTAGGAATTGGGATTTCTTCCAACGATGTAATTAATGTATTGACACTACTTCTAGGTTGTTTCATTTCCTTAGTTCTAATTATAACTGATTTTCGAGAATTATTTAAACTATCTGGGCATATTACTGATGATTCTTGTGTTGAGTTGTTGGACGATTTTCCCATGCTGAAAAATTCCCTTACTGCCTGATCCCCGACACGCTCAGTATGTTGATGAAGTTCGATTTTTCCAGAGTCATTTTCAGTTGAAGTAAATGAATTTTCTTGAAGACGTTGTTCAGGATCACATGATGTGAAATCCTTTCCACTTCTCTTCCAATTTTTCATAGATTCATCTACGGCCTCAAATTGTCCGGCTATAAATGACGCTGTAAAAGAATTAGTATCATAAAGTACTTATACCTCTTAAATAATATTTTACTGTCCACTTGCTTATCCATTTGAATATCTATCTAAAATATTAATGAAACAGATAAGAAAGCTTCGAATTAGGAAATTAAAGCTTTTAAGAGTCCTGCTTTGTATACATATTTGGTAATGAATAATCTCAAATCCAGAAAATAAGTTATCATGGCAGAAAAGTGTTCACAGATACGTACATATGTTAAATTTATTAGGACCAATTAAACACTTCGGTTAATATCTGAAAAAAATATAAGCTACACAAAAATTCGAAAATTTATAATTGTTTAAAATTCGATTATGTAGGTCCTAATATTTAAACACGAAAAAATACCAAACATTTCTAAAAAGCTTCATTATGTATATACATATGTATATTTTTTTCATTTTATGAAGTTTGGGACTGAGGATTGAGAAGTATTATGTTGCTTTTAGTTTACCAAAGGAAAGTTGTAAAGCACAAGGCTTTAGAAGATATATTGCATTTTTTGAAATAAACTCATATCGCTCCAAAGCATTTTTTTTATTTAGTTTAATTTAATCTTTCAGGCTTTGTTCCAATGTGGTTAGTTTTTTAAATCCTCCTAAAATTCCTTGCTTTATTTACAAATTTGACAAGAAATGATAATTCATTCAATTGAGAAAATGCTACAGAAGGATCAGATATTTAAGCTAAAATTGCATAATACTTAAATGTTTAAAAGTTAATTAATTGGAATTGGTAAAAATCCTATTGTTAGAGTTAGTTAAAATACTTTCTATGAGAAATTTGATGCTGAGCGGTCCAGAACAAGGGAGTATAAAAATAGAATATTGCATTGTCATCAAAATCATTTTACATCTGATACAGTAAAGTCAGCAAACTAATTCTCTCCAGAAGAAACCTAAGTCACATGCAGTTTTTGTTTACTTTATATGTATACAAATGGTGTCCTAATTCTTTCAATATTTATCTTAATTTTGACTTCTAAGCAATTATGGCAAAATGTATAAAGACTTCAGCTAAATTCAGTCGGTAGAAGTGGGCTAACAAACCTGATTTGAAATTCCTGCACAACGGTAATAAATAAAATAAATAGATAATTACTAACTTACTTAGACAAAATAGTGAGCTAGTTATATAAAACCATTTAATAGCAACAATGTAGGTTTAAAGGCAGTTAAAAAGGAAATAAATTTGCCAAACAAATCTAAATAATAGTCTTCTATTTCTATTGAATATTTAAGTACCCAGAATATTACACAGCAAAATGGACAGTGTGTTTTAATAGAATTAAGTGTTGCTTACCTTCTGAGCTTTCGGATAGTTTTCTTTTGCGAGGCATTGCTCCCATGTTCCCAACCAAATAATTGTCCATGCAGAAATTATTCTCCGTTGTTATTAAATTTAAGCAGTTCAATATTTCCATCTGGAGGTGAAGATGGAGCATATCGATTCTTTCATTTACAGCTTGAAGCTGTTCTTGATGCAGCGCTGAACTGTTCCGCATTGCGCTGAAGAGTCTCTGTCCGAGCATATTCCAGAGATCCATCAATTGAACCGAGACCGGCAGCATATTGCTTCCGGACTTAGAATCGACCAGAGGGGTGTAGCTTAAATCTTCCATACAATTCATGGGAGATTCGGTCTTGATGGGTACCACGAAGTCATTGTCGAACAACTGTTTAGCTGTTTTACGGATGTTTCTCACCTTTGTGCAAGTCCCGACAGTCTTACTACTGAAAATTTCAGTTTGTGTTCCAGCGCTGCGAGCGACGGGAAAATTTATTTCTTTAATTGGACTGATTGGTTTTGGCAAGTCGAAGACAGTAGCCTTCAGGGCTTCTTCGACGGTTACGATGAGAGGCTCTGGGAAAATCGTGCCAATCGTTCGAGTTTTTATGAATGCAGATGTACTTGCTGCTCTCGTTGTCGTGGACGTTACGTACTGCGTAGCTCTGGACACCATCCGCTTTTGGGGCTCCAGAGTTGGTAGCAAATTGCAACATACGGCTGCATCAATTTTACTCACTTTTTCACATTTCTCCACAACTGACACACGTTCCTTTTTGGAACACTTTTTAGGGGATTTTAAAACTGGTATGGTTAAATTTATCTCCGATAATTTCTTCAATATGTTATTGACTTTTCTGTGCGCTTGCTTATCTAACAGTTCATTATCGTTTAACAGATTTACTTGATTTATAAGCTCCAAGGCTACCGCTTCACATAGAGCCAAATACTTCCTGGTGTCCTTTTTGTTGCTATCTTCCCATTCTGCGATAGATTGTTCATGTTTCAAACTATATCTGCTCAGTTCGGCCTCTTTTTTGGCCAAATCAGCTTTGGTCTTCAAAATATCTTTACACAATTCATCGTTTTCTCTCTCAAGGTTTTCACATTTCGATCGCTCTCTATCGTACAAAGCCTTTACTCCTTGAACTGATTGGCTGAGCTCCAACGCGTTGTTGAGATATTTTTCATTTTCTGTTTCTAATAATTTAATCTTTTGCACAAGTTCGTTGGTTTTAGCAATTCTTTCAGCCAGCCGGTCTGCATCGATGCCTCCAAAAACCGAGGTGTTTTCAGCAAGTGCAAGACTATTAAAGATATCATCTTCGAAGGGCAATTCCATAACTGTGGGAATTTAACCCGAACGATTAAAACTAATAAACTCGACCGCGATTTTCTTAACATCAATTCGCTTCCTCACGACATAACCCCACTTTGCACAATAATTTTGCAAATTGTGACCGGATGTCAAATTGACATTTATAAAAGCCACATTTGGCGTTTAGTGTGGTTGCGTTCAGAAAAGGGTTCGGCGACTTAGGTCACTTTGAAAAAGCACAGCCCAATTTCAAAATGAAAATACGTTCACAGAATTCGGGAAATTCCCTTTTAAGTGTCGGGAGGTCATGAATGAATAGTTTTTATTTAAACAATTTTCAATTTAATGAGAAATAAATATTGCATAGATTTAATATAAAAACTGTCCTAGTTTCTTGATGTACATGTAATGATTAGGGCTGGTATCGAAACACCGCGTGGGTTATTTTGTTATTATTATTGAGAGTGGGTGGTACAGACGTGAGTCTGCCTCTCAAAGGCAACGCCACCTAAAGAGATCTTTTGTGCAATTATTTTAAAATAAGCTCTATCAGGAGAAACGTGCCAGTTACTTTCTTTCTCACAATTCAAAACACAATGAGTACCTGTTGCTGCTTTATGAAATCGACTTACCTGCATTATTTTTTCCACTCCCTTAACCTTCTTCAGGTACTTGAAAAAGCTCATTTCTGCACAACCGAATTCAGCTATCTAATAGTCAATAAATTTTAAAATATATTATTAGAACAGCAAAAATATCAAACAGAATCTCTTACCTTTCGCAACTTTCCTTCCCAAGAGTTGTGCTCAAGAACTTTGAAAACTGCGGAATATCTCTGCTCGTAAACAGGAGGATCGAATTTAAGGGAGTTGTTTCCATCGTAATATGAGGCGCCACGGCACAAATCCTTCAAGTTTAGCTTAAACATATCAAATCTAACCTCAGGTCGTTGTCCATAAACAAATGCACGTATTCTGTATACCGTGAAACAAATGCTTCTGTCATATGGGAAAAATCAAAACAGTCTTCTTCGCCTTATAAAAATAATACGCACTTAGAATGCATTATTTTAGATGTAAGGGTTGTCCACTTACACGACAAGGTTAAAAATTAAAAGCTGTTGCAATTCAAATTCTACAACTAAATTAAGTACATATGTACATAGTAGTAATATGCAAATATCTGTAGACGAATAAACTTCGGAATTTGATAGCTACTGGGACAACTGGATGAACGCTCTTACGCATTTAAAAATCTAAGTAAAGCTATTAAGACATTCGTTTCTACTATTATATTATTAACTCTATAGTTATCCGCGGATATTGCGATGATGTCACTGTTAAGGTATTGTGGGTAAAAGAGGCATTTTTACTTAAACAAGTAGACGTTTTTTTTAGATAAAATATTGAATTTTTGACCTTTTTGGGTGAGAGGGCAGTATTGCTTTGAGGTCACGGCGACCAGGTTTGTAAGTATACATATTGTGAGTCCCAGATTTCTTATTACATATAATCCTAGGTTCAGGCCATTGACCAGGCCGATTATGCCCTTGGGATTGGAGTGTCAGTTTTGTTTTAACATTAAAAACCTTTAAAGCAGAAGAATGTAGAATATTAAGTCGAATCAACCCATCAATTTTTATCTATGTATATACCAAAATTACTTTCAGAGAATGCAATTTATTTTCTAAGTTACAACTTCCGGTATTAATTAGAAACAACCATATTCATATAATTAAACAGAGTACCACTAGCAAAATATCGCACAAACCAAGTTGTTCTACTAAGTATTAAAATATGTACGTTCTGTAAATAACTTAACCAAAAGCTTCGTATGTAAAATTACAACAGTTACCGCAAATAACGGCTGATTAAAAAGCTTTAAGTACCGTTACCAAATGTAAACTTTTCCGGGTTAGAGCAAAAAAACACAGGTAATTGTAGTCAATTAGTAGTTGGTAAACTAAATGCAAAAGTATTGTAAAAAAGCATTATGCAAACTGTATACAAACAAAGCTCAATTTATGGATCAGAATCCAAAAGCTTATGAATGATTCTATTAATGCTGAGATGCTGAGATGCGGACCTCATCTAAATGCTGCTCTCTAGAATACCACTAGTTATTTTAAGTTTAGAAGCCTTCACGGACGAAATCAAAAACTGAGCGATCAATTAAGCATAACTAAAATATTTTTTTAGGCATGTAAGTTTACGAAAAGAATTTTCTGAGGCTCAATGGCGTTTCTAAAGTAGCTTGCAAATCATAGCAATTATGTTTAGAAACCCTCGCTAATATGTAGATGTCGAGATTCAGGTAATTCAAGAACGAATACCGGTGGGCCTGGAAAGTGAATGTACAAAAAGCTCTTGGACAAACCAACGGATGAAGGTGGGAGATCGAAAAGTTGTTGCCGCGCAGCCATCACACGATCAGCCTACCAAACCGAGGTAGTTTTACCACTCGGGAAAAATGTCTTTAACTTGAGGAAACCAGTCTTTCTTTCACCGCGATAGGTAAACGAGACGCGATCTGCCCGCTAATTAGGGAAACTATAGTCCGATTGTTTTCGCTTTTTTAATGGAGTGTTAACTGTAACGAAAATAGTTTTGTAAATCTAATTCCCGAAATTATTAATTGGAGTAATTTTTCTCAATAAAATTGAAATAAAATATAAATTAATAAAATTAATGTGCAGTTTTTAGTGCGTCACCTCAACAGAGCCTCTGTGTACGTGGGAAATAGTGTGCGATTGGTAGCCGAAGGCACATACTTAAATATTTTATATTAACCTCAGGAAGAAGATTTCTTCAATATACCTTTTATTTAAATACAAAAATTGAAAATGTCTACTGTATTTTGAATAGTGGCAATTCAAAGTGGTTAAATGAAGTGGTAAATTTATAATCCATCAAGCTTGAAACAGTTCGTGACCTACATAGAAAATTCCACCTGCTGATTTTGCTTTCATAGTGATACTTGTATATATGTACATCCGCTTTTCCACCATTACTATGATTTTTAATTGATGAGCGATAGTGAAGTGATTTCGAAAAATGTGCGCTCGACGTAAGTTTCTCGAAGTTTATCAGGTGGTGGCGCTGTTTACTGCTCTTCAAATTGGATATGTCTCAACACAAGGTAATTTATGCTGGGTTAATGTACACAATTGATTAAACCTTTTCGAATTGTTGTAATTTCTTTTCGTATGATTTATTAAAATTTTAAATATAATCCTGAATTAAATATTAAGATACTTTTCCATCTAAAAGACCCTACCATTTGCAGTTTCTGACTTACTCAGAGGTCAAAGCATCGTGCATATGCAGCTCTACTCGAAAAAAATGTAAATCCGGTTTGGTAAAGGACGCAAGTTTTGTTATTACTTTTTAGTCTGCGCAAGGCTGTGTTAGCGCATTTCTTGAGCTCAAGATAATTTATGCAAGTATTTCGCATTACTTCATAAATCTTTTCTTTTGGATCTAATATGTGGGTATTGATTATGGGCGAGCTATTTATTTTTCCAATTATTTTGGCATGTTTGTTTCGTGTTCGTCGAGCTCAGCTAGTAGCCTTCCTTATAGGACTGAACGTGCAGTTAACCGGACATTTACGCCTTTGCGATATCCGACTATATTTACCAAAATCAATTTGCACAGATTTCACTAATAAATTTCATGTTATCACAGTACAGTAAGTGATAATTGTTACTAAAATTTACTCAGTCCATTTTGAATAATGAATTAACTTAATAGTTTCCTTGTATGAACTTAAGCTCGACTATGATCCAGAATACGGCGTTTAAATTTAAACTTAAAAACTAAGCCAAGTATCAAGTTCACAAAACAAGAGCAATTGAGTTGAATTGCGTAAACGTTGAACGGTCGAACAATTATCATAATACTTTCAGATTTATGTCAACTTTAAGAAATGGTTGAAAGAATTACACAATACTCAAAAGTCTCTTCAAAAGTATTATAATAATAAAATTGTTTCTCTAGAAAAAAGATAAAATCTTAAAAAAGACATTTGAGTATTGTTTAATTCTTCCAACCATGACAAAGTTGACACAATATGAAAAATATTAATTGTTCCATTATTCGGCTTAATTACGCTAAATATCAGATTTAAATTTAAGTCAGTGGTTTAGATTAACGGACGTTTTATTTATTTATTTACTTTTCCAATTAGGTAGGTGGATTTTTGTTTCGTGGTTTAGTTCTACAAGTGTACAAATACATATTGAGTTGATTATGCAACTGTGCAGAGAGCAACAGAAAGCAAAAGGAAATTTTTTCGAAAGAAAAAGAGTAATTTACTGAAATTATTTTTTCATTTATACATGTTGTGTTACACTTTCCATAAGATTTGATTTTCACCGCAAAGTTAAGATATAGCGGGAATGTTAAATTATTGCCGTGCAATGAAGCATAAGTATTTACAAATGAAAAAACCAAACGCCTCCTCGGCATATTTTAGGTCTATTAGTTAAAGGTATGAAGCGAAGGCGTTTATCGAGAGCATTTTATTCCAATTGTCGCCTTACTTTTAATTTTCATCGAACTTGAGCAACGTTCCCCTGGTTGATTTAGAAAGGCGAGCTCAGTTATGCATAACGCGTAACTTTGGCGTGACATATTTGTCCGGATACGCAGCTAATTGTGTTCAGTTTGGTAACAAACTACAGCTACGAACCGCTTTTGTTGTTATTTTCTTCATATTCATTGTTCTTATTTAGTTCGAAGGTTCCGACGTAATCAAACAATGCTATTGTGTTTCGCATATTTGAACACTATTTTAGGTTTCTAGAACTCGGAAACGAGGTTTTAAACTTTCAGGTGAGGCTCTGGTCCCTCTGGAGGTGATTCAAATCTCATCTCTCTTTGATGATATCGCGAAGACCTTCAAAAATCCAAATAGCATACAACTCATTCTGTTCCGGATAAATGAATTCCAAATACATATGAAAGGTGTTTTTTCTAAACGAGTATAGGCTGTTAACTCGCTTTTAATTTCCGCTGATTTCATTTAGCTTTTATAATCTTTTAGTATTTAATTGAGGGTATCTACAATGTATTTAAAACTAATAATATATAGAATTTTTCCTATATACATATGTATTTCGTTCAATAACTTTATCAACTCTTTTGTTGTTAATTGACTCAATTAATTTGCAACACTTTTGTAAATTCCAGATAGACAAAAATGTATTTCCTTCTCTCGTTTTGTCATACTCTAATTTTGTCCTATCTTTGGTACTACCAAAGACCATATAAACTGATTGTGTATCTTATGTGTATCTATGTGTAAATATATTAAAGTAAATTCTCCACGGAAAAAATAAATTAAAATTGATTACATCCACAAAAAAGAGGAAACGTTGAGGAATATTTCAGTCTTGATTCCGTGTTATAAAAACTCACCAAACATAAATTCAAATCAGATAACGTTTCCTAAAGTATGCAATTCTATATAGAAGAGGTTTTTCAATTAAGCATGACAACATTGGTAAAGGTTTAATTAAGGTACCCAAAAAAGAATTCATGATGCCAGAGTTCTATAAAAACTGCCAGTACCCTCTGTAAGCTTATTGTGCAAAATTTCACGAAATTCCTTTGAGATAAACTTCGATATTTACGGCCAGATGCATGCACAGCTTCTTATTGTTAGTCATCTAGCCAGAGGTGGGCGTGTTCTAGTTAGTGCCGCGCTGACGCATGCGCGCTTCACGCTGCGCGGGAATCCCCTCTACGATGTGTAATTTTGGAAAAAAATATGGTTAAAGGGGATCTTTAACATGATTTAGGTAGGATCTTTCAGAAATAGCTTTTAATATTGCAAAACAGCTAACAATTACGTTCTTTCCAACTTTGAACTTAGTCATTGGAAATTGAACAGTTGAATAAACTGATTCTGATCAATTTTAAATTAGGAATAGTTTCTATTTTCCACCAAGCTGATATAACTTTTGAATATGAAATACTTAAAGAGAAATAAGTTGTTAAGAAAACGTTCGTTTGCAATTCTATGTTTCAAAAAAGTTGCATAAAAGCAAGTTATTTAACAGCTTTCGGCATACCGCAAAAATAATAGAAATAAGTAAGAAACACGAAACAGTGCAAAGGGAGCACCAAAGGCGGCTTGGTGTATTACGGTTTAAGAAGCAATGCAATACATAAAGTAAAATAAAATAAAGTCGTGGGTCTGTGCAAAGCCGTCCTTGGCCCACCCTAAAACGACAAAGCGAACCTCTTTGAGGAAAGTTGTAACATGCAGAAAACCAGTTCTGGATTTAAATATGAATTTAAAAATGATTTCCTGTTACATATTTATCGCGGGCCCGCTTCTTATGAGCCACTCGCAACAACATGAGATACTTTGGCCATAGACGCGGGAGCCCGCAGAATAAATAAAATAGAAATAGTCGAGTTCCTCAAATAGCAAAACCAGCAGCGCAGATCGCGCTTAAATAAAGGTCTCTCGTTGGCTCTTTTGGAATGAGACTGGCAAATAGTTGCCGGCGGTAGTCAGTGGAGCCACGGTGGGTTTCGTCTTGTAACTGAGTTTAAGGCATTCACTTTTCATAGATTCTTTGTTGCACGATTCAAAGGCGTGTACGGTTACAGTTAAATCATTTGAAATTATGTCGCAAGGTTACCACACCTTTGAAAACAAATTGCCGGAGTATTAGCGCTTATGTTAAAAAGCAAGGCACCTTGCACTTCATCACTATATCACTATTTGGATTTTTTTTATTATGAATTTGTTATAACAATTAATTAAATCAATTAACTGAATGAAAAATTGTAGCTTAAGTAATTGAGAAAAGCTCATTAACTTGACTTAAATGACAGTATTTGAACCTTATCCAACATATTAAATATAAGAATACTAAAACATTCTTCAAAAAGTACATATGGATCTTGCCAAAGCATTTATTAGAATGCAGTTTGAATTCTTAGGCTAAAAATTTTCGGCCTGTAATTCGTTATTTATTATTTTTCTTGTAAGTGTTTTCCAAATACTACCAATTTTCCCTGACAAACAAAAGACTTCAATTTTTAAGCGAGAAACCTGATTTATATATCATACATAGGTGATACCTTGAAATGTTTATAGGAAGCATATTGGATGCCACAATAATTTTGTATGCTTTTATTGTTCCTATTTTTCTTTTAACTTAACTATTCCATTATTTCGTTATTTAATATAGTGATATTTGCGCCATAAGAGAGAGATTACCTGTTATTTTTTCTAGCAAAAGTTTTTTCGATATCAACACAAGGCAATGTAAAAGCATGTAACGACTATACATACAAACACATATGTACATATTTTAAAATCTCATAGGCATGAACAATTGATTTGATTAACTTTGTGCTGAAAAAGTTCCGGTATGTTACATGAACAACGGAATTATCATCATTCTATAGGGATATGCACAACGGAACTAATTAAGGTAGGAATTTTTTATGATGTCATCTTTATTGCCATCATCGTCAATTGGGTGGAGTTGGGTCCATCGACCGTCAGAAAATTTGCAATGAAACGGCGCGCGTCAAGCTCATCACTTTAATCACTATCTTAAATAAGATGCCAATTTTTTATTGTTTGTTTAATTTCTCTAACCCATCCAAATTGTTTTTAATGGAAATTTAGAAACCATATTTCCAAATAATGACTGCAAAAAGTGCAATTAAACCAAAACATTGTTTTTTTCATTATTACACGAGAATCGCATATTTTTTCAAGTAAATTGAGGTTTTTTGTCCAGTCCAGCAGAATTTTGAAAATATATATACAATTTTTTTCTTTGAGATGAATAACCACTTTTAGAGGGGCTATTTCGGAATTGCATTTTGAGCCAGATACATGGTCCGATTTAACAATGACCGCAAAAATAACTATTTGTATTTAATTTCAATGAAATTTCTTCAAGTTGAGAATTTTCATTATGATGGTCAGGACATAACATTCTTATGTTTTAACACATTCATGGGAAATTACGAGTGCATTCGTAGTTGGCAATAGGTGAATATGCTCTCCGCAGGGAATGGGTTAAGAGATGCCGTGTTATTGTCATCTTCCGTGGAATGACCCTTCTACCAAAATTTGTTCAATGAATTCCGACGCGCTACTAAACGATTATTTGCGTGTAAGTATTGAATCTCTCAATAAAACCCAAGAAGAAATGAACGTGTGAAGATATTCCATCAGTGAAGCTGATGATACCCACCAAAGCCAATTAAAGTTCAGTCTCCTCCGCATATGATAAAAAAACAAACTTTGAATGCAATCCGACACAGTTGCAATAATAAATTGGTGTGATTTCGAAAACCCACACAACATATTTTTCTGCAGCAATTTGCATTCTTGCAGTATTTTGAAAATTCGTTCCTGATACAAATATGAAAGAAAAGGTTTCATGTGTTTGTGGACGAGATCTGGTTTTTTTTTTGATTTAATTCATCGCGCCAATCCATGTTTTTGTGGCGCAGAGAACGCCTGGCTAAAGAACTGAAGAAAACGCACCTACAAAGTCGAGTGCCAGAGGCAACCAAATCAGAGCCAAAGAAACAAAGAAGAAAAAAATGAATCAAGATACTTTCCTTTTTGCTCAAGGCCTACAACTTACCGTGGCAGATTGGCATTTGAGGTACACGGACGCACCAGATCTTGGTGTTGGCTTTCCACTTTCGTTGGTATGCGGGTTTTCTTACGTAAACAATGAGGAGAAAAGGTGTAATAGTCTCCAACCTGCGATCAGCAAGAATGTCGGAGTATTTAAATTTGCATCGGGTGAAGATTGCTTTTCACTGGCTGTCTTCATGTGCTTGATTATTACACATTGACTGGAAATCCAAATGAATAGCGATACATACTTACGACCATTGCTAATCCTTCTTTTTTTAATTAACTGCAAATAACCGCTACTTTTCAGCTAATAATTCCCCTATGTGGGTGATAATGATCTCCAAATTTGCAAGATCGGTAATTTGTTAATTCAGACATATGTACATACGTACGTACATACATACAAAGATTCAATAAATATTAAAAATAAGGAACTATAGGAATTTAAAGTATCACTTCTATTATTTCTTAATGCATAAAAGTCGTATTAACTAAATTATGGCACTTTGCAATTTATGTAATCTCGAAATATAAAAATAAAGTTTTCTTTAGAATTTTTATAAAACTGCGTTGATTGATGACTCATACCTATGACAACATAAATATATGTAAATGATTCATAGAGATGATTTAGAAAACTTGTTTGCAGATACATTGTGTTGCAAATTCTGTAGAGATAAATGGTTTTTGTTACCATGAAAAGAAATACGTAAAATCATATCTTTTGAGCAATACAACCATTTAACAAGCAAGAATATAAATTCAACCAATGTCAGTGTCAAGTCGACACTTAATAAATAAGATTTTAATAGGGTCTATATTTTAGAATAACATAAATACATAGGTATGTAGGTGGCTAGCAATAGCTTATGGATCGAATAGATTTTGTACAAAACACACACTTTTTTAAAAAACATTAAACCCCTTTCAAAACATCAAAAGCCGAAAAATGTAGAAAATAACTGTCAGCCCAAGAAAATTTGAAATACATATAACTGATATAACTTCAGTATTAGCTAATCTGAATCCACATACTCCTATAAAAGAATTTTAGATTCACCTACCATTTCTCACTATTTTAGTACTCACATTCAAATACCACATTTGAGACGAAATATACTAAAAACTACTGACAATTTTTTCTTTTATTGAACGATATTATATACTAAATTACTTACATGAGAAATACTATTTCTTTGATTATTATTTTGTTCGAAAACCGTTCAGATTTTTTGTTCAAACTCATCCAAGTCAGATTAATCCATCCGCATTTTTCTGTTAGTCTAAGGTTTCAGATAGTTCTCTGAAGATTTCAAAAGCCGATTGTTTGGAGGGAAGATATTTTATGCTATGTAGATGACAACAGTGACGTCACCAGATTTGTTGAATAGAAGCAATAATAGCAATTACTAAAGACTTATTTATTTTTTAATGAAGTATAGTAACAAGTTTTGCGAAAATTGACTGCATTTAATTTCATAGAAAAATTTTGTCTTTTGCGTCTTACTTGTTGCAACAGCAGTTATAAAAGCCATTTATTTTCTTGATGAATAATCAAAATTTTCCGTTCACTTAATGTGTTTTTTTAAAATGTTAAATAAAATTTATTTCCAGCCGCTCCTCTTTTCTATTAAAATTAAAATATTTCTTATCGATGGAACCTCTCACATAGGGTCTCTTTCAAAATTACATCACTGCACCTAACAGTTTTTTTTTCTTTTGGTGACATAATTATTAGGAAGACGGAAAATAAGCAAAATGATTTTATAAATACTTATCCTCCTTGATTCCGGTATCCACGCAAGCAGAGCCGGACCCATCTGATAAAAACTTTCATTAATCGAATTCATATCTCAGTTGCAAACGAGTTTTGTAAAAAGATGCTACCAAAGTCGAAGTAAACGGTGTTTTATATTTATATAAACTATCGATCAGAGATCTTAAAAATACAACTTCGTATAAAAACAAGTTTGTTTTGTAACAAAAATCGAAAATCGAAATCGCTCAAGGTTAATAAGCAGGTTCCCCAATTATCTTTACAATTTTTATGAGGGCATTTATCTTTAACTTGAAGATCTTTAATTTTTATTTTGAGACACTTTAACATTGCAGCGCCCTACTTTTTCGCAGATTCTTCTCATGCGGAAGAGCTTGCCCTAAAAGTGATATGGAAAAACAAGTTGCACTTATTTGAATAAATAAGTGGCGTTTTCCGGACTAGAAATGTACTGGAATTTTCTTAACTCAACCCAACCAGACAATATTTCCTATTTAGCTAGTTAGTACTTTTATATTTTCTCAAGCGTTGCAAAACGCCTCTGCGCATGAATGGCCAGTAGAAACCTGACTTTAAAACTCACGCAATCTACATTACATTACTTTACATTACATATCTAGGAATTTGGTTCATTTCCACGTTTTAATTTATTAACTTGCTGTTTTTCAATAAATACATAGGAGTGTCTGAATTTATTGTAATACGACCTTATGATATTTATTTAATATATGTAATTACCACGGAAATATTTGCGTGCACTTTAATTGCATTAACTTCAAATATTGCAGGCTTGATCTCTTGCATTTTGTTGCGAAAAGCTGAAATTGTTGGCACATACGAATTCTTGAGTTTTATGTTTTTACATAATACAGATTGCATTTGTAGCACAATATTTGCGTGCGGTAGCGAGATTTTGAATTTAAATTTTTTTTATAGTTGTAGTAGTAGGGATGTAAAATTTTGAATGAAAGACACAAAAACTAAAAAGTGTCAGCTTTAACTGCTTTCCGTTCTTTCCATACTCCGTTCCTTTTTCGCATACATTATAGGTTGTGAATTAGTAAATAAAAATATAACTTTTAAACTTTTTAAAATATTTCACATAATTGACTTATTTTCACAAGCCGATTATTTTATTATAATACCTAGAAAGTGACTGTGAAAATTATAAAAGACATCAAAAACTTATTCACCAAGGTGTTTTTAAAGTTCTATAGAAATTAGTAGTTTTTATGTTTTTATATGAAGATTGAGATTTAAGCTTTCAAATTAACCGCATTAAAACGTTGGTGTACATTTTTTGAAACATATTTTTCAAAAATGGCCAAAATATTGTTTTTTTTTCAAACACGGGAGCACATTTAGCATTTTTGTATATTTAAAAATTCATAATTAATCTAAGGAAAACTCTCATAGAAATAATCCAGTACTGTTGTCAGACAGAAAAAAAAATTTCTTGGCTGTTTCTTAACGAAAGCATTAGTTAACTTTTTGTTTACGTTGTAGATAGAAACCATTTACAACGGAAGTTGCGAACTGACTGAAGCCAATTGAGAATTTGATGTGAAATTTATTGTTACCTTATAAAGTGAGAGAAGTGCACTTCCACTTCTTTTACTTAGCCAAAGCCATATTAGGCCGTTCAACAACTATAGCTAGAACGAATTTCAAAATATAAATATCCAATTCGATTCATTAGCAATTGACAAAATACATTTTAGTGGCATTTCAGGAAAATTAAGCATGACTGGAATATGGCAATTTGAATCGAAATCACAGCACCCAAGTCTCAACAAAAGAGAAGATGGAAAAACACTTTCGCCCAAAATTGATCTATCTGTCATGGGAACTTTTACTTTTTGCTCTCGTCTTTTCACTTTTGTACCCGTATGGGTTTTACATAATTTTCCGTTTTTCAAAATAGTGAATAAATTTGATACCGCCTGGCAGATTACTATTATTTCATTTTTAATTATAGTTATTTAAGATAAGCGACGTAATATGCTAGGTATTCGAAAATTTAAATTAATTTCAAATTAGGCTAAATTTACATTCCTATACGTACCTAGATTTAGACTGCTGAGAAAGGCTAGAATTTTTAGGTACTCTTTATGCATATGTATTGTAGATTGATGTAAAATATCTCTTTAAATTATTTAGTTGTTGTCGGGACATTTTTAGTTTTAGGTAACTTGGAAAAAAAAATTGTGTAAAATTTTTTTTCAATTTTTTTATTTGCAGATAATCCATCTTTCTTCTTTGGACATACAAGCCAGGGACGTTTTGTGCCATCATTTCAAAACTCTAGGAATGGATTTTTTCCGCCAAGTTCTCTACAAAATTTAAAAAATATTCACAGCAGTGACGGAGCTTCAACTTTTCAAGATCAATATTTAGGAAATGAAGGCTCGAATCCGAAAGAAGGAACGTTAAGCCATTTTTCGCAGTTTCAAGTGAGTTATGTCCAATCAAGGAAAAAAAACTATTATATAGGAACACTTTATAGTCTTTAAAATAACATGAACTTAAAGAAATTATATACATATTTTTTTCTTTTTTAAATCTACTTGCGTGCGTAAGTTGAACTTTTGTTCAATTTCAATAAATATTTATTTTGATAGATACATTATTATGCTTTGTTAAATCTATAAATTGTTATAAAGCACCTGCTTGACTCAGTCGAACATTTGCAAATATGAATTTTAAAAAACAAATTTTTCACCGACTTATATTTCTTAATTATTTAAACTTAAAAGTAACGAAAATGACAAAGAATAATTTTTTAAAGAAAACGGTCCAATTTTATGCTATCCGAACATGTAGACTTTTTTATCTTCAAGTGTATTTATGCATTCAATCGGGGCAATTAGACTTTCTGGAGCGGTAAAAAGATAAATTTGTTTTTGAAATTTTTACGAAAGAGGTGTTTCCATTTTTCTACCAAAGCAAAGGCCAAAACACAGTAAAAACGCGTAGAGAGAACGTGATCATTAATCAGTTAATAGGCACAGCTTGATCGACTTTCGTATTTATTTTCTTTTTTATTGAGACTGCTGCTAAAGTTTAAGTTCTACATACATAGTTTAAGGCCAGGCACAAACTTAGTTGTAAAAAATATATTTTACAAATTTTATCTAAATAAAATATATTTCCTTTAGTGTGTTATCTGTTGAATTTTATAAAATTTATGCCTTTCAGCGCCTTATGGTCGATTTAATATTTTTTTAAGTTACAAATGAAATAAACAGACAAATCTTTGCAAGTCATAAATAAATAGAAATTGCTCGATTACATAGTACTTTTACCAAAAATATATGCAAATAAAATTGTTGTAGAATGAAAATATAAAATTTGCTTTTTTGCAGACGACCAGAGGGCCAGAATATTTTGATATAGCACCACGACCTTTTGTTCCCGTAGCGCCGCCATCGCCATTTAGCAGACCTAATTCGATCAGAACTACAGGAAGTGGTGGCTTTTTACCTTCCAAGACTGGAAGAGCCAACGTACCACATCAACAGAAAGAGTTTTTAACACATTTTAATGATCAGGTAATTTATAACAAATAAATAATAATATATGTGTATCTAACAAATAAAATTTTAAACAGAATGGAGTACCACAGAAATAAATTTGTTAAATGGCTTAATTTTAATTTTTATACAAAATATCTACTATGTCTATTTTAATTTGCAGACTCATCCTGCAGCAACAGAAAAATCGACAACTCAATCTACTAGAGTAGCACGTCCAGTAAGTAGTGGGTACTCACGTAATCGTCCAATTGGAAGTTTTAGTCGCTCGAATTCTGGAGACTCATTTCAAAGTCAGCAACAACTTCCTTTTCGAAATGCTAGAACTAGATTTCAACCTAGTGCCGAAAGAACGACAGCGTCCACAACAACGACAACCGAAAAAGCCATTCGATATAATCGATTTGGGTCTGGAAGATCAGTATCAACCGTACCAAAAGTTCAAACTGTTAGTTCGTCGCCAGTACCTCTAAAACCAAAACCAAACAAGACACTTTTTCAACCACGTCGTCCAGTGTTTATAAGTCGTGAAGTTAATGAACCGATTCATTTAAAGAATCGAATTTCACCAAACAAAATTACCATAAACCACCATGGTACTACTCAGCATGACGAGGATGAAGGTGGGATTTTTGAAGATGAGATTAACGAATCTAACTTTGTACAAGAAAAACAACAAGAAAGCAGCAAGGACATTCCGTTGAATGTTTATGAACAATTAAGGAGTCCGGATCCAATTACAGCTACAACTACACAAATTTCGGAGGCTGATAGCCCTGATACACAAACTGTGATATTAACCTCAAATTTTTTCTTACCACAAGAACAAAGCCATGCTGCGGAAGAAGACTCTCAAAGTGGCCAAACTTCAATTGAAGCAAAAGTTCATAACGATTCTGTAACGACACTCAACCCGGACTATGAATATGAATACGAAGACGACGAGGACGAATCAGTTTCTACCGATCTCCCTGTAGAAAATATAGCCACAAGTGAAAATACTCATGTAGAATCAAACCCTAAAGTAGCTGAGGAAACAGAAACAGCTAAAATATCTGAGAACACAGATATTCCGAAAACGAATCTTGAAGGTGTTACAGATCCTCCTAGTATACAACCAGATCACACAACCATTGATCATCAGCATTCGGACGAATTTAGTACTGAATATGATGAAGATGAAGATGAAAGTGATGATGAAGATGAAGAAGGATCTGATGAAGAACACCTTCATGATGAAGAAGTACCTGAGAAACCCAAAGAAGAAGAAAAATCTATAAAAGAACTAACTGATATTGTCGGGCAGGCAGTGGTACAAGTGATCACAACAAAAAGTGTAATAAATGGATCTACAGCATATCCACAAGAGGTAAGTTTTTAATCTCAATCACAATGAGTAATCATTAATAAATTTATGAAAAATACTTGAGTAAAATTCACCCATTATTACTTCAAATTTTCCTTATTTAGGTAACACCCAGTTCGACTTCTTCTGAAGGTACTGAAGATTCTGAAGCGAGACCAGAGCCAAATGAAGTTCGAGAAGATAAAAGGACAACTAGTTTGGAAGAAATAAACTCAAATCCTGTATTAGAAGATGGCTTAATGAATAACGCTACAGAAAGTTACGTCGTAGTTGCTTCCATTCAAACAAGTCGAAGTATTTCGGGGGCTCGATTTTTGCCATTTCCAGTAGTCGAGCAGGAAGAAAAGAAACAAACCCTCTCTGAATTAGAACGAAAAATACATGAACAGAAAAAGAAAAAAACTCAAACGCCCGAACAAGATTCAGAAATAAATCCAACAGAATATCCTAAAAGTCCAGAAGAAGCTGAGGAGCAATCCGTTATTACGACAGTGGAGCCTGTCCCATTAGAAACGACAACGGATAAAAGTACTTTGAATCAGTCTGTATCAACTGAAAGTATAATTGATAAATTAGATCGTGTACAGTCTGAACTATCAAGTAGTCTTTTAACGGGGAAATTTCCAATTCTTAGTGAAATGCCACCAGAGTTGGAGGTATCCTCAACAACTACGACTACAACTGCACCCAAATTTGTTCCTAATATAAGACGTTTTATGCCAAGAACAACAGCCAAACCGGAGAAAAAAATAAATATTGAGACATTACCAATGGATGATCTCACTGGTCTACTACCTGCTGGATTTAAACCGCGCATAACGAGCTTTAGAAACCGAAAGACCACAACAACAACAACAACCGAAGCCCCAAAATTGAGGCTTGAATCGTTAGCTTATAAACCGTCACGAAATGCTACTATAAGTAGATCGTTTAAGAATACCCCAGTAGTAGCACAAGATATTTCACTTTCCTCCCTTTTCCCTAAAGGATTTAAAATAAATGTAACTGGTACTACTGAGTCGCCAGTTACACAGAAAAATATTAAAGATTTATTTACAAAAATTAAGTTTGAAGATAATCTAGACAAATTACTTCCGAAAGATTACAAAGAATCAAACTTAAAAACTAGTACTACTAGAAAGCCACTAGTCACGGAGGTAGATGATCTAATCAAATTTTTGCCACCTGGATACAAACATCCAGCATCAACTACAACTACTAAAAAACCTCTTCCTGTTATTCCTATCAGAGATGATCTCAATAATCTCTTACCGCCTGGTTATAAACCGCAAAGCGATGGGACGAATAGTGCACCCTTGGGAGTTATCAAACTACAAGACGACCTTAGTAAGTTCCTTCCACCAGGTTTTAAACCTGACAACAAAAAGGAGGAAGCTCCAACTGTTATAGATATTTCAAAACTTATACCCAAAGACTACAAACCTAAAGAACAAGCAAACGAAACTGACAGCATTTTAAAGAAAATAGAGTTTAAAGATGTTTCTTCACTACTGCCCCCGGACTTTAAGGAGAACCAGGCAAATACGACAGAAAAATCAGATGCAGGCAGAGTTGTATTCCCTAAACAATTAAATAAGAGGCCAGGAGTAAGGTTGACCACTCCCAAGGCACCATCGGCTGGAGGACCTCCACCGCCGCAAATTGTTCTTAAAAAAGGACCTCCAACCAGGTGATAGTGCCTGTGAAATATAAAAAACGTTTTTCTTTATCTGTTTCTATCTTTAGAGCGACGACGGAGTTTACCGGCTGGCCGACAGTATCAACAACTCCACTATCAATAGAAAAACTTCTCGAACAACAAAAAGTTGCAACTATTGATATATCCGACTTGTTACCTCCTTCATTAACAACTACTACGACGACGACTACAACAACGACTACCACAACACCTGAGCCCCCAAAACCAACTGAACCAGGACTTTGCCACTTTGAATGTGATTTAGCTGGGACTATTAAAATTATTAATGGAGTTGCATGGAAGCCAGAATTGCTGGACCATAATACGAATGAATGGAAGACCCTTGCACGGGAGGTAGAAGCTCAGGTAATCCAAAATTAATTTAATAATTTCCCCTCTTATTTTGACTATAAAAAGTAATAATAAAATAACAAATCAATCCTCCGAAAAGAGTTACGCAACTCCTAATTAAAGATTTTGGATCGCGGAAAGAAGATTTGTAATTTTCAGAGAAGTTAAAGACCGTTTTGTTCAGTTGTTAAAAATATACAGCTACTTTGTGTTGAGGTACTGAACTTAAAATTTAATGTATGTATTTATCAATTATAAATAGTGCAACGTAAGGGAGAAAAAAGTTTAGACTTCAAATTAAAAGTAGGAAATCTTATAAAATTAGTTTCGGTAATTCAAGATAATAAAAATATACATACTATAACCCTATGCCTATATATAAGATTATTCTTCGTAGCATACTTTTACTATCGATTTATTTAAAAATATTATTCAATTCCAGCTCAATGAAGTCTACAGCAATGATCTTCGACTTAGTAAATGGTACAAAAAAGTACGCATTGATAGCTTTAACAAGGGAAGTGTACTGGTCGACTATTTTGTGGAGTTGTCTAATTTATCTCGAGACGTCGACACTTTGGAAATTAAGCAACTCTTCCACGAAGCTCTAACAGCAGCACCACTTTCGGTGATACCCCTGTCTAACAACGAAACTACAGACGCCAGAGAGAAGGGAGTTGCAAGAGAAGAAAAGCTAGTCAAGGAAACCTACCTTCTAGGACGATTTGTCGTAGATCCAGTATCAACCGATTTCATAGGTAAGATAAGAATTTCTTAAACAATTTTACGTTTCTTTTTTAAATCATCTATCGAATTATTTATAGTTATTCCAAAGCACGTTTCTCCCACTGTTGAATTTGCGGAAGAAGAATTGCTTATTCCACAATGGGCAATTGTTGTGATAGTCATAGGCGTTGGATCTTTGTGCTTCGTAGTAGTGTTTGGGGTTACTGTGGTAAGTTTTCTAGAAAAATTCTGTATCCAAAAATAATAATGAAAACATTTTTTTTAATAGCTGGTTAATCGACAAAAACGGGCAAAGAAAACACCAACACCCTTGACGAATGATATGCTCCATGAGCTCAATAAGAACCACATGGGTGGAGTGGATAATTACGGCGGCGATGAATTCTACAATGTTGAAGACACATGGAATGAAACGAAGCAACCCATTAAACCAAAAGTATATAATTATAAAGGGCATTCCACTTACATATTATAATTCGTTCATTGATCTTTCTTAATTTTTGAGATGCAGAGTGATAAGCTTTTGGTTTTAAAATGATTTTAGAAACCTCATTAATAAATCAGATAGGTAATATATGAAATTGTCTTAATGTTCCAATATTATACTAGATGTCATCACCCTGCATCTCACAAACTGAGAAAGATAGAATCCCATATTTAGTAATCTTTTACTATTAGACGTTACTAAGGATGATATTATATTATATTAAGTGGAACACAAATTAGGTCGCAGTTAATAATTTAAAATGTATACTTCCAGCGATTTACGGACTCTATGCACGGAAGCAGCGCATCCAACATTTATGATAGTTGGCGGTCGCAGCGAGGAGGCGATTACTACTACGACAATCATAATTACACTCCTCATAAAATAGATCCATATCCTCCAGATGCTTTCTCAGACGCACATCAAATGTACACATATAACCCTCGATCCCGATATTACAAGGACTACGATCCGGATTTCTAGGAAATTTCGTCATATAATTGACTACGGATATGCTCGATGCAGCGTCGTAGTGCCGTTTTCTAGTTCGTAGGTTAAAATAATATACAATTAGGACAAAAAACTTAGGTTATCCAATTGATTTGAACTATCACAAAGATAATTTCGATTTCTAATTGCAAAAAACTACAATCTCCAATTTCATTTTCGATTCTGAACAAATTTTCTTTCTTTCCTCTCTAAACCTTTTACTCATTCAATGTAAATAATAGAAGAAATAACTACACTTATTAATTTATGACTTGAGATTTATAAAAATGAATAAAACAACAATAAAGGGAAGAATAATTACAAAATATATGTAGTATCATTAATTGATCTTTATACCTTTCTTTCATAAAGGTGATGCAGGACCATCTTGCCAAAATGTTATTGAAGCTTCAAGACAAATTTCACATACAAATTTGAGCTTTTTTAGAGTCTCTAAAATAATGTGGAACTGATTTAAATTTAAAAATGAAACGAAGTCTGTTAATATCGTAGGTTTTCAAAAAATTAACTAATTTGGCGAGTCAAACTTGTCGGTACTTGTTAAGTAGGATTTTGTCAGATTTATATATGTAACAGCTTATTAATTAAAAACAGTAGCTTCACTCCAGCGTTGTACTTTTATTCAAAATATTAATAGTTTCATTCATGAATAATTTTTCTTTTAAAATTAATTTCCGCTTAGGACAGGACATTTCGTTGTGCCCAATTTTGGCGCATATAAGACACATCCGGATTCCTTTTTTTATTGCATTGCTTGCTCGATTAAAGACACGTTCATGATTTTTATGTTGCTTCATAAAACTCCTCCACATGATGCATTTACTCTCCGTGTGACCTCGAAGTCTGCATATCCAACAACATAAATGCTTTTGATATTCTTCGCAAGAGTGGTTTTCTTTTTGAGTACATCTTCCACACTCGTTGCAGTGTTTATAGTTTGGCTTCACGCATTTCGCGCAGAAATTACAATGCCGATATATTTCTCCGTTTTTCGAAGGACATTTCTTACATACATCGCAATGGTTATTCTCACTTCCCGTCCAGCGTTGGCAATCTTTACAATATTTATAGCCTTCGGATTCTGGTAGTTTGATTAGTTTTGCTGGAACATTTGTAAATATTCGGACAGGACTGCCATACTTCCTTCCTTTATATCCCTCGTGGTATAGTTTATGGTTTGTGTAATTTATTTTATAGTCTAACATCTCCATTTCGGGCTTAAACCTTTTTATATAAGTTTCCGAAAAATATGGGAATATCCAAAAAATTGGAAGAACTGCATTTGTTGAATTTAATCTTTGATATAAAGACTTCATTTGATCCATTGTGTTTATAAGCGGTTCAGTTCTACACCCGAATGGTGGATCAGTAAATATAAGGACTGATTCATCACTAAAGGAAAATAATTTGTAAAACAAAAACATAAAGTCGCAACAAACGTGGAAATTTATACATACTCTTCTACTTTTAAAAATTCCTCAAATATTTTCATTTTGCGATTTCCTTCAAAGAAATGAAAATTAAACATGTTGAATAACGCGAATTCTGTATCTCCAAAAAAATTCAAAAAACGGTTGTCTAAATCCATTAGAAAACTCTTAATCTTAAATTGTTGCCTATTATTCATTAGATACTCGTGCAGTCGTGGTGCGCCGATAGAAACGATTTTTCTGGTTGAAACAATATATTTTAGTAATACTCTTTCAACTTTATAATTCGCCGATATTGATTTATGCCAGCTGTTTCCGTAGAAGAAGAAAATTTGTACTTACCTAATACCTAAACTCCTCACACATTTTCCTAAAAAGTCCAGAGTTTTGTAATCGAAAAAGTATTGTGCTTCGGCCTTGTCATCACTAAGAGGCCGTAAGATTTTCGTTGGGAATTGAAATGGGTTATCAGAAGTATTTGCGATAAACTCATGATCATTATGGAGATTGCTTTGCTTCTCTTTAAACAATATGTTGCATGTATGACAATAAAAGATATTTAATTTGCCATTTAATGTTAACTGAAACACAAATACTAATTTATAATGATGCACGCATATAGTAACGCAACATACCTTTTTTCTAGGCCTAAGGACAAGATCGTTGTTTTGTATCCTGTGATCTTTCTTCTGGTTATTTTCTGGTCGGTCTATTTTCTTTTGGTAAAATCCGCATTTCTTTAAACTACGATAAGCAGCACAAGCATAATATTCTTCAATTTTATTACTAGCTTCCACCGATTTACGAAAGAGCAGCGTTGGTCCGTGTTCGCAATGAGGATTTTCGAGTAAATCATTGCAAATAACTTCCAACTTATGTTCTGAAAACGTACGAATTACGTAATTTAATTACTAAGGGTTAAATGGCATTGAAAAAAATTGAAAAACGGCAACATTTATGAGCTCTTTTTCAAAATATTGAATAAATTCTAAATATATAAGAATAAACAGTTCCAAACCATGTTTTGTTTCTAATTTTTCTACGATTGTAAAATTAAAATATGAAAAAAGAAAATGTTTTTCCGTACAAAATTAATTATAAATGAAGGATGGTTGAACTAAACGATAAAGTTCATACCAATTATAATGCGGCAAGATTTATTAAATCATCTTTAAAATAAATGTTGAAACTTGGTGTATTTCTCTTTGTTTAATTTTAATTTAGTGTACACCTAATTGCGATATTGGGAATTTCGATTTAAAATTTTGCGAAACATTCTTGACCATAAATATAAATGAAAATATATAAGAAACAAGTTTTCAAAACAAACATTTTATGAAAAGGCATTCCAGTGTGAAATTGTTTCGATATCAAATAAATCATCGATATGAGACAAGTCATCGATAAATGAATGGTCGATACGAGCGAAAATTTAAAAACCAAAATTCATCGATATAAACCTATCGAAACTGTCAAACCTCCCGCCCTGGCCCGTGTTTGGATGCTAGATCGAGTCCGGGCAGCGCGGGAGGCTGCTAAAAGAGGAATGGGGCATATTTTACATTTATAGCACTACAAAAATAATCTAGCCGTGTTACGCGCTGAAATGCTTATTTAATTTCATGCAAATGGACAAAATGCACGGTTCCTTTTCATACATACCTTCAGTTTCCATGGCTTCAAATAATGTGCAAAGGAAACTTCCTCGGAGAAATCGTAGTTTTAAGCAAGCTGAAGTCAAACAACGGACCGCATTAAGGGTTGCACTTACGAATTATCGCGAGTCTCAACTAAACTAAATAAATTCCAACATGCATCTGAACTTTAAGACTTAAAATAAAAAACAAATTTTGAGTGGTCACATAACACCACGAGGCATATTTGAGAAAGAAGCTTGAAATAGGCGTGAATTCAAATATCGCTGGAAGGAGATTGATTCTATCTATTAAATACAATAAAACAACTCATTCAAAATAAGTTTGTACCCAATTTAATTAGTAATTAGCTTCAAAACATGTATTGAAGGGAGTGTTCTGAATATAAATTTTGCAGGTTGAAATGAATGCGATTACTTTTCGAATGTGCTTATTGCGTCAAGTTTTCGATCCCATTTTTTACATAAATAGTACACTGTCATAAGATCCCATGAGGTTGCCGGTTGGGTAATTTTTAGTGCGAGTAGTTTTTGTGAATTTCCTGCATTTTATTAATAATAATCAGAAAAATGAACGGTTTGGCTAAATCCTGCTTTCGCACTGCCTCACTGAGTGGGTACAAATCAATTAAAAATATCTTCGGGAAGCGTGATTTAACCCGCAGTATCTGGAACATGTGCAAAGTTCCAGAAAATGCCCCTCAATCTTCAAAACTGCAACTTAAACTGGAAAATCCTAGCTTGGCCTGCAGTTGTGGCTGCGGATCGAGAGGAGTACACACAAAAGGTAAGAAAAAACAATTGTTGATTTACAAATTTTATATCTAGATTTATTCCAGGAGAACGAGAACTTGTAGAGTTCTTAACAGAAGAAATCTCTGCTGAAAAGAAAGCACAAAAGATTAAAACGGTCCCAACTGAAGTCGATGGCTTCAAAGTGAAACTCAACGGAGCCGAAGTAGAGTTAGTAAAGGAAGCAAATAATGAAAAGTAAGAATTTTTATCCGTTGAACATAACCTTTTTTGTAAAAAGGAGGCCACATTTTTTAATCAAACGTTTTCCCCCAGGGTTACAGTAACCTTCAATGTAAATCACACAGTGGATGCCGATGAAGCTGAAATAGAACCCGCAGCAGATAAACCGGATTTTGCTGAAATGAAGAGCAAGCCGCAATTTGAAGTGGATATCGTTAAGGGAGGCACGACCCTTTCATTCACATGCTCCTTCCTGCAAGGAGCAGCTCAGGAAGGCGAATACAGTAAGCTTTTTTTTTTTAATATCGGAGAAGATTAATCCAAAAGATTTCTTTTTTAGACGATGTCTTTGGCATTGATGAGCTCACAATTTACAATGGAGAATGGAATGACAAAGTTTATGCAGTGGCTGGCGATGTTTTAGATGGGGTAAGAAAACTGAAAAGATTTGTTTTCTATATTTTTAAACCTATGTTTTTAGTATCTTTATGACCTCCTGATGAATGTGTTGGAAGAAAAGGGAATAAGTAATGAATTCGTTGAGAAGCTATCTGAAGTCAGCACAGCCTACGAACACTCTGCCTACATCGGTCTTTTGGAGGGCCTATTCAAGTTCACGAGTGGAAAATAACTAATTTTCGACGTTCCACATAAATCTAATTTACTGTAGTTTAAGTGACAGTGAAATGCATTCTGTTTTTCAATATGCAACTTGTTTTATTCAACTAATAGGTACACATTCCGAATAGTTATTATTTCAAAAGGGGCCATTTAAAGATTTTAGTCACTTATCAAAATTAAGTGAACTTCTTCATTACATCCCTCGCAAATCAAGCCATCGAACCATTGTATTTACCGCTTTAGATGTGCTCGTACGACATCATAATCAAAATATTTTAATACGGAAGCGAGATTTCGTCATTCGGGAACATGAAATATTTGGATAACGTGAAATTACCAGGACGTAATTTTTGTTATTGAAATTTCGACCCTCGTGGAAGACTTTTACAATTTATTGATGTAAAGTCTTTGTGTTGATTTTTATTTGGTGTAATGTTTTTTGATTGTTCTACATTCAAAAAAATGTGTGATTTTTAAAAATTCAGCCTGTCGAAGAATATACATAAAGGCAACTTTTTTAAAAAAGTAAATATTTTAAAATTTAAATGTTATGTATTGTATTATCAAAATTTCAAAAAAAATTTCCAATTGGTGTACTTTTTTATATGTGAACATATAACTATTAAATATCGTTTAACGTAACAAAATATATAAAAATGTGAAAGTTAGCTAGCTAAATTGGTTACATTTCACAAGTCATTTTCAATAATACTTTCAAAACTTTGAGAAGCCTGATCTCATTTCTTGTTTGCAAGATTTTTAGCTGCTACAAAAGTATTTCGCATAAGCATAGCCACTGTCATGGGTCCAACGCCGCCTGGGACAGGGGTTATGTGACCGGCAACCTCTTTTACAGCTGAAAGAAAAAGAGAAAAGGTTTTAGAAACAAATCTCATTTTATTCATCGCTGTCTTACCATCAAAGTCTACATCTCCAACTAGTTTGGTTTTACCGGCTGAATCTGTAACCCTGGTGATTCCCACGTCTATGATGCAAGCTCCAGGCTTAACCATATCTGCTCGGATAAGTCCTGGGACTCCTGTCGCAGTAACAATTATATCAGCAAGTCGACAGAATTTCTCCAACTGCTCTGGCGGTGTGAATCTGTGGCATATGGTAACAGTCGCATCCATAGCACAGGTATCGTTTCTACCATCAGCGTGAAGCAGCATTGCAATGGGCATGCCAACGTTTTTGGATCGTCCAACGACCACTGCATTTTTACCAAAAGTCTCAACTCCTGTACGCTTTATAAGCTCTTGAACTCCAAGGGGGGTGCATGGGATCAACGTCTTCATGTCTAGACACAGTCTTCCGACATTTCTCTCGTTGAATCCATCGACATCCTTGTCGCATGATATTGCGTTGCATATTCGCCTTTCATTGATGTGATCAGGAACTGGAAGTTGTACCAAAATCCCATCTACTTCGTCACAGTTATTTAGCTCATCAATTAGTTTTAAAAGATCCTCCTCCGAAATATCTGGGGTTATATTCATTGTTTTGCTGTTAATTCCTACATCTTCAGCAGCCTAGTAGCAATTATTTAATGTTTGTACTAATGTTTCAAAAAATAAAAAAAATATTGAATACTTTCATTTTGTTGCGAACATAAGTACAACTGGCGGGATCTGTTCCAATTAAGACTGCAGTCAGTTGAGGAGCTCTGTGGCCTTGATCCATCCATTCCTTAATTTGGTCTCGTAATTCAGCGCGAATATCGCTAGCAATTTGCTTGCCATCAATTAATTTTGCCATTTTTTGGATTCTGTAAAACATAAGAGTAATTAACAGCGAATTCAACACTAGTGAAAGCAGGCTGTTTGCAAATTTGGCCTGAATTAAGCAGTAGGGTACTAAGGCTTATTATCAAATACACGAGTAAGTAAAAAACAATTTAATACAAAATTATAAGCAAATATTGTATTTCCTAAAATAAAGTTGTCAATGTTTTATTTCGCTGAATTACTATTAATGTTTGTATGACATTGTTTATAAACAATTTAGCAGTATGCAAGATTGCGTTTAAGAAATAAAACAGAAGTTTAATGCACACGTCATAGTTGAAGTTTCGTACATTATTAATATTTTTTATTTTTTTCCAACTTTCTTATTGAATTTGAAATCGCAAATAGATTTAAAACACTAAATATACATAAACCTTAAAGGCAATAAACATTTGTATATTAAAAAAAGAGTTCTTTCGGTGGTATCAAAACGGCGCTATTGCCCTAATTGGACTTCAACTAGGTGTTGTGTCGGCACTTCAACCAACCTAATATTTGAAAGAAACACAAACAGCACTCAACAATTACAAATTTTTTACACTTTATCAAATTCAATCTACTTCCTCTATAATGATACAATCTACAATTATCTACTGAAAGTAATATAAAAGGTACGATGATCATCACTGTTACTTCAATAAACAAGATTTTAATTCAAGTTGCCAAAGTCTTAAAATGACCCACTAAGGCCTTGGTTTACGTCTACACACGTATGTATGTATTTATTTCGGTTTGAATTGTTTTTCAAGAAAAGTACATTGTTTGTAGATTTATTATCTCTTATTCCTTTGTTATAATAATTGTGATATACATACTTTGTTTTTATTCAGAAGTGCGTAAATCAAAAATTAACTGTTAAAGCTACTTTAAAAACAACACATAAAATAGTAGTTCACTCAAAAATGCAACGTTATTCATACGCGTGAAAATGAAACTAAATTATTTTAAATACAGTAAAATGTTAAACTGTAAGTTCATCTTCTAATATATGATAAGGATTTGAAAAGATGCACTTTGATCGTAGCTTTGACAATTGCATCATTTACATCAGTTGATAACAAGTCTAGAAAATTCTACTCCTTCCCTCTCGCTTTGCTTAAGAGTAAAATTCACATCAAACAGCTGCTTCAAAAATATTAACATATATATTGCATATTTTGTTTTCAAAGATAATACTGCGAATATTACGCAATAATAAGAATTATCAAAGGGGTGTTTCCAAGAATTAAGATTTGTCAGCGGAATGCGCAATTCAGCAATTGCTATCTTTAAGCTGAATTGAGCAGAAGAAATTGAAAAAATACCAAACCGTAGTATTAGCAATTAATAAAAGTGCAAAGTTCATTTTGTTCATATTTATAAAATAGTATACAAGTGAAATTTTCAAGCGATTTTAAAAAGATTTCATTAAAATTCGCTGAGTTATTCGGCTAAATCAATTAAATGTTTTCTTTTGCATTGATGAATAATTATTTTCCATTTATTAACTTTATATTGTGTACTCATTTTGACTGAATAATTTTTTTAAAAAACGACTATTCATTTAAAAACGCTTGGTTGTAATATAACATGCGTTATAAAAATCCAAAAAGTTAAAATCACAACGTCTAAACATAATTCTACACCAAATCAACAGTAAAAGCATAAAACGTGAAAAATCTAAAAGCATTCAGTGGAAACCTCAAAAACCAATTTTAAGAAAGCAAACACTAGATGTTGAAACTCTTACCTTTGATTGGGTAAGACCTCTTCTTGAGGTCCTTTAAATTGGGAATCGATTGTTTCAACCGCACATAAATCCTCGATCCTCATTTTTTTCAGCAATTGACGATTACGTCGCCCACTATCAAAATATAAATTTACAGATTCCAATCGTGATTGGATGCCAGGAGCGGAAAAGAGGCCTTCACGGACAAAACTGTAAAGAGGCCTGCCCAGCTTCATGCTTTTATATAAGCCCAAAAATGAATTTAAATACTGATAAGACATCTGACGTATTTTCCATGTGGGGCACATTTTCAAAATTTCCGAACACACATATTTTCCGTAGAGGCGATTACGGAAGGAGATTGCGTCACTGCAAATACACATTTTATGAGCGAGAGACGGTTTGTTTTAGAATATTTTTGAAGAACAATTTTTATAGAGAAAATGTACAAGTGATTGACGCGAAGATTGATTCAGGGAAGCACGAGACTATCAATTTAATGTGTGTATTATGCATATAGTCACATGGTAACAGATCTTTGCGGTTTTGGGTCAGAGATTACACTCGCTTCTTGGCCACTTCCTTTATCAGTTGAGAAAGGCTTCACCCAAACATATTAAAGATTTTATTAGTCAAGGTTGTAGGCAACCGCCTTTTTTTTATAATAGTTCATGACTTAATTATTTATTATGATGTTTTGAATATTTAGTAAACTTATCGTTACATTTGCCAGCTATAGAGATATCACTTTCTCTAATGACAATCAGTTGAACTTAAGGCACTCTCTGCCTCAGAACTAAACTTTTGTTCGTTTTATTATTTCCAACCGATTTTAAATCTTAGAATTTCGGACGAGACGTGACTTTTGAACGATTTGGGAAACTTAGGTAAATTAAATTAAATTTTAAATTGTGGGAACTGTAATCGTTGGAATTTTCACATGTGGTGTTAATGTTTAACAATTTTTATATTTCCAATTTTTAGTGTGCCGGGCCAAAATGAGCAAAACGCAACATTTATGGAATCACGTCGGTATCGTTCTGCCCATCACAGACGTTTTTCTCCGAAACTATTCGACATAAACATTGAAACTTAGCGCAGAAATAGAGTGTGGTGGCCTAATTATGGAGGTAAATTATAAAAGGTTGAATTTTGATTTCAGTTAGTAAATTGGGAAACGGAAAAACAATTTTTTTTTGCTAAAAAAGAAATGAATCACGAATTCAAGAATATACTCGTATGTATGTTTTGAAATACTTTTCAGAAAAAGCGCTTAGATATTCCCAAAAGAATTGCTCAGAAAAATCAGAAAAAGTTTATGAGTTTATGGGCCAAAATTATCATGATTGAAAAATTCTAGCGCGATCAATAATTGTAAACGATTTAATTGTTAAACGAAAAATTGACTCTGGGGAAAGCGTGTATAACTATTAATAATATAATTTAAGAAAGGTGGAGGGAGCTGATGTAACGGAACATTAACTTGCAATTGACTGGTTTTTCTTTTTAATGCATCATAATAACGTAAAAAAATAATTATATGGTGTAAAATTATTCTTTTCGTGTGGTAAATATTATTGATTTATTTTGTTCTCTAGTTTATATGTACTTTCACAAATTCAAAGATAACCTTTTCTTTTTATCGCAGTATATAAGAATTCTTATTGATAGCTCATTATACATATATAGAAACATTTCATTTAATTAACAAATCATTTTCGATTCAATGACATTTCTAATGACACTTAATAAATAATATTAATTAGTATCGGCGAAATATTTCTATGGGGAATTATAAGGGGATTTGAAATTCTATGTGTGATAATATATAAGAAAATAATAAAACAACCATTCCTATTTAAGAATTTTAGAGTGATATCTATTGAGCTTCTAATTCGGTTGTAAGTCAGGAGAAATATGCTTATATTAATCGAACTCAATTAAAATATTTATTTTGATTTCTAAATAGAATAATCACAAGTTAAATGTAATTTTTCCAATATGTCGGCTAAAACAATTATGTACCAAATTAAAGCTTACTAAGCTCATAGAGTCATTGATTAGTAATCTGAGACATTTTTTGTTGTATGTAAGTGCAGACAGTATAAAATTGATAGACTAATGTTAAAAAGTGGCAGCAAGAAAGCAATGAACTTGAAAAGCGATATGCTTTGTTACAGCCGGATTGAATTTCTTATCAAAAATATTTTGTATTGTAGATTACTCTACAACCAAGAAATTATTTGGTAGAATGAAACCTGGCAGTATTTTGCGATTACGATAAAGATACGCTATGAAGCGTATATGATGATGGCAATGCTCAATGAATATTTTTCAAATATTTATAGAAAAATACCTGACAATCAAAAAGACCGGAAAACGTTGTGGTTAGTCTGCGGTCGATGGATACAAACAACATGATAATACTTTTTACGTGATGATAGAATTAGTGCTCGATTTAAAATACAACGCATTTTCCTTTTTTAAATAATTGCAATTAAAACAAATATATGAACCAGCTTTATTTTCTCCTCAATTATGGTAGAAAATTTTCAACCGTGCGTCGTCCTATTTTCTTTACTGCTTGGCAATCAATTCAGCTGAATGTTAAATTGAAAATTCTATTGATATTTAGGTGGTCTCTCGGTAATTCATAGAAAATATGTAAAACTGCTCGAGCTATGTTTTACTCATTTTCTGGTTCATTTCATACTCAATTGATGAAATTTATTTTGCCGCAAGTTGTACTCAGCTATGTTCAAATTGCTGAATTTAAGCCATTTGCGGCAATGTTTTAATAAAAAAATGAAAACATAGTTTAAAATCTCAATTGCGTAAATTTTAACTCGAAACGTTTGTAGATAACGACTTCTATACAAATTTTAAAACGGTAATGGTAGTGAAAGCACTTGCATAGTTGTTAAATATTAGAATTGATTATTTACATAATATGTATGTATATATTTTGTGTAAATTATATCTTTCGCTTCATTCTGATCCATCTAGCTAGTAAAAGCAACGACCTTATGTCGTTCGCTCACGCATAACAAACTATGTATCCAAAGCTTTTGCTCTGCACGTGTTTTTTTTACAAACATCTTTTTATTCTTGGGCGTATGAATTAATTAGACGAAACATCGGGGCTAGCAGAAGAAACAAGAAATAGAACTGATGCTGAATCAGAAGTTTAATTTACCCTAGAAGTACCTGCAGTGTAATTCAAGCAATTGTTTCTTAAAAAGTTAAACAATTTTAATATGCGTGGTTTCTCAATGAAAGGAACGAATCTAGTTTACAATATCGTTGTCTCTCGGATTTGTATGAACAATTCAAGAATGCGTTTATTTGTTAAACTAGAATCTACATCTAAGCCAATGCAATTAAAATGATCTTATTGCGATTCCGGGGAGGACCACTGCAAGACAAAGATTCAGACTAACTGGTATTACCAAAAGTGGAATTGTGCGGCGCAAGTGTTTGCGCTACCAACCGGGAATTAGATTTGCCACAAAATCAACATTCATTTAAACTTAAAATGAATTAATATAAACAAGGCTGTAGTTTTAACAAAATCAAATTCAAATGTACTCTTGCAACTTCTAAGTTTTTGAATATTTTCACAAAATTCCTGGAAGATTTTACTTAAACTTTGCGCTAAAAAACTCTACCCTTAATTTAATCCGGTTAACGGCTACAAAATCCTGATAATAGATCAATTAATTTTCACTTTTATTACCTAAGGATGTCTTTAACTCAATCAACGACAAAAATTGACATTATGTATGTATGTACATAAATTATCTTGATTCCGAAGTAACGTGGAGTGGGAGTAGTGATGTAACTCGTTTCGCCTAAAGCATCTTAGTTGTTTTTTGGTATTCAATTATATTTAAACTATATAAAATCCTGTGATGCAGATGCAGAAGTTTCAATAAACGTAAAGATGCCTCCCGCCTGAATGTCTATCGATTTGAAATTTTTCCTTTATGTACTACCATAGACATTTTTTTTTAAATGAAATTTTTTCGAAAACCGTTAGTCTTACGAAAAAAAGTAATACCATGTTTTTTGTAGGTAATTTTCTAAGCTATAAATTTGATAACTACTATTTTTTCGAGAAAACTGACCGTTAACTAGATTTTCGCGAAAAACCGTTTTTTGAGACCTTTCACCCTGCGTAGCATCTTTAGAGGCACATGTATCGGTGGGGACGTTTGGTATATTGTTTAAAACCACGAAAGGAAGAGGATAGTGCCAAAATCCGGCTTTCCCCTCACCTTTCCGAAGTGCAATGTCTTAATTCCCTGTAAATCAGACCGTTTCGTTTTAGGGTAAACGAAAGGCACCTGAAAAATTTCATCGAAATCCAAGCAATGTACACGTTACACTTAAGCCTCGTGGAAAACTTGAAACACCTGACAGTGAAATCTTATTTGAACTTTGTGAGAATTTGCCAAAAACTGAAGACGACAGAAATGACACTTCGAAACTACATACGCCTTTCTGATAAAACGCCTACTACAAAGTTTCATCAAAATTCGAAAGGTTGCCGGATTGTAAAATGTGTTTGTTTTGTAAACAATATTTATTTTTAATCTCTCTGCCACCTGAATTAAAACAGTATCTGTCCGACTTTCTAGGGAATGTTTTCGAATGTATAATTTACCTGTTGATTACCACACTAAAGGCACTCAATTACCAAGAATTATACAAATCTTAATACTTGGAATTTGAAACCGTTTACACAAACTGAGTTATAAAAGCAAGTATAATTTAAGAACTTCGATTATTACTCGGTCATGTTACAAAATTTACTAACCAAGAGCACTGCGGTCGGCAACAGCTGATTCGACTTTGGGGAAAGAAGGCAGCAAATTTCTGCTCTCCGAAGAAAAAGCAAACTGGAAAAGCCATGCCCAACGCAGGGGTGTGAAAAGAAAGACTTATTTATCGATAAAGTGGTCTATTCGAGTCGATATATCTTAAATAAAATCGAATTCTATAAATCACGAATTAAAAATTGAGAGTTTTATGCTATCATTAATATTATTTAGACGCTGTTTTCGAGTTTCTTCACAGTATAAATAAAAGTAATTTTATAGTATATGTAGATATGTATACGTAGTATTAGTATAGTATAGTGGTTCTTACTTCATAAGTTCAGCAGTATCATTTAAACCATGTTAATCTAAACTGGTTTTTTAGCATAATCTATCGGCTTAAACTTGAACTTGATAGATTTACTACAGAAATAATAAATAAATTAAAAAGTTTGCGGACAACACGACCTAATAAAAAAGTAATAAAAAAAGAAATGCAATACATATTAGAAATAAGATAAATTCCTTTCTAAAAAGTGCACTTTTGAAATTTGGACACCCGGAAAATTGGTTTTTTAATCGACTTCAAAAAAAAGAAGAGGTTAACAATTCTACTCGTATGAAGTTTTCTCCACAATTCTTTTTTATAGGAAAAGTTGAGTTCGTAGAAAGGTTAAATAAATAAATGAAACAATAATCATGTGCGATTTGTCTACAAATTAAATTAAAATTGAATTCAGTGTACAACAAAATTTAAGATTGCGAACGCTTTAAGCCCGGGTTATAGCTCCGAGAATTTCCGCCGCAACTTTGCCAATTCTTTTGATAGGATGAAAAGGAAAAAACCTGCTCAAAATCTTAAACCAATGCAAAACAGAGAGTTTAACGACTTTTGCAAGCTCTTTCGGGTGAAAATTGATTTGTGGCTAATTCTTAATTCCGGACAGCTTGGTGAAAGTCGTTAAATTCTTTGTTGTGACTGTTGAAGTCGTAAAATTATCTGTTTCGAGTGAGCCGCTAGAGTTTTCTTTCGTCCTATGAAAAGCATTACCAAAGTCGCGGCGGGAATTCTCGTTAGTTGGTATAATAATCCGTGCCTAAAAAAGCGAAATGTCTCCGAAATATTTAAAATTCCTGTCTTTTTGTAATTTCTTGAATTGTTATTTATTAAGGTTGATCTCCACAATTATACCAAACCAACCCATCTAACTTCTAATTAACTTAATCGAGCTAATTTTAGTCCAAATCACAATATCTCGCGTTTTAATTGAGTATACCGACAATTTTGAGTTTAATGTATTTAAGTCTAATTTGAAGTGTTGACTTAAAGCTAAATGAATTTGAGATTACAGTGAAGTAATTAGGTATTCCAAACTTATTAAAAAAAGCAATGTCTTGTTATATGATAAGACATTTCATCGTGCTTGAGCATCTTTAGAGCAAGTGATTCACTAATCACGTTCGTTGAATGCACATATGTATCTCGGAAATTGGAGGAAATATGAAATGAGTCATCTAATCAAATTAATAGCAAAGCATTCTGTACCTGACCTTGACCTTGAACGACCTTGAGAACTAGTAGTTTTGTGTAATACTGCCAAAATCCTTTTTTTATTAGCTAAAATAAGTTGTGAGCCTAATCAAAGGGCAACAATTATAATGAGATAAGCATGCAAAATATTGCGGTTTAGTAACCACGTTTACTTTATTTGATGCTGGAGTATTGAAATGAGAGATTTATTTAAATCGTTTTTATTGGTTTTGATTTCATTTTCTTTTCATATTGTTTGAATATTAATTTTCTAAAAGAGAGATATTTTTCAGAGGACAATTTCTTGATAATATTTTAGATTTAAAATATACACATGTATGTGTGCATCATGTGTGGATCATCTGCATCATCTAATTTATTGTTATGTGAATATAGGGATTTGGGCTTTAGATTACCGAAATTAAGTCCTTTTATTTTAGTATTAAATCCGTGACAAATTCGTCACAATTTCAAAGTTGTTTTTAAAACCAAATGAGTTGTTGTTAATTATCTTGCTTACATAGAATTATGTAATGGGCTAATTAAAAATTAAGAGCAAGGGATAAAAGCAAAAAGGTTACTATTTTCAATTACAAAATCAATTCCGCTCCAAGTTGCGCTTACGTCCCTGAAATATCATTTCCCAACATCTTCCCAAGGAGGAATCCTCACTCTTTATTTTAAGCGGTAATTAATCTAATCAAGTAGGAAATATATTCCTTATAAGAATGCTGTATGTCGTTATTTAGTCTTACGCCTCGCTTTTTACATTGCTGTTCCTAACTTGGTCGTCTATTTCCACTTACCATTTTCCATCAATGAAATGAAATCACCTTAAATTAGATTCATGATTTCTCGTTTTTTTTTTACTGAAAATGTTAAGTCTCTTTACGCAACGTTGTAGGGATCCATTTGAACTGGTGTATATAAAAAAAGATCTTAATTTTGTTGGCATGCTTTCTTTTCAAAATTATAATAGTTATTCAAAGAATGAATGCGCATTTTTAATTAGTTTGTTTAATTAAACCTATTTTTAAAAGAAAGCTTAAATTTTTTGTTCATACTTTACCTTGGAGTGTACGCAAGCTTCCGTAAAACGTTTTACCGCAACTGGTGCAAGTATTACTTTCATCTCAAGCTTTTAATCTTTAAGAACCCACAATTTTCTTTGCAGGTGGGCTTATCGGCATTATGAATTTTGTTTATCTTTGAGCCAAAAATGCTCAGAGCCCTATTGAGCTTTAATTTTAGTATGTATGGTGAACTAGATAAAAATGACTACTCTGCTTTCTGAAATCTACAAATTTTGTTGATCGCGGCGTGCAGAGAGCTAAACTGGTTAAGCTGTTGATCTCTCGAATAGAAGAAGTGGTTCGTCGTTGGTTCGCCGATCTGCATTCCTTTGCAGCCTCGGATTCAATCTGTCTTTTCAGTCTTTGTGCGCTGCCAACTGGGAGAGGAGGTCTAAAGTTAGCAACTCCGAGTCCCGGTGTATAGTTAGAACCAATTCCTGAAAAATAAACCCGTTGTAATCAATACTAAATTGAGAATAGCTAACTGCAATAAAAGTCCAGTGAATAAGTTAAATGTGTTATGAAAATAATAGTGGAAAAAAGGTGAAGATGTGGCATTAAACATAAATTCTCTTTAGATATTGGAATTTGTGTCAGTGATTGCTAAATCTTTTGTTTCTTTGTCTTTTATAACTTAACTGAGTAAGAACCAGTTTTTAAGGTTTGTTTTTTGTGATACAAGTACACTCCTTCAAATTCCTTCGATCGCCTGAATATTTAAAAATGATCGCTTGAATTTATGCCAGAGCTTTTTTTAACTGCTACATATGTATGTATATCTAGACAGGAAGAAGTGATGAAAAATAATGAAAAAAAGAGGTGTTTCCAAGAATTTTATGGATGACAAATCTTAATGTAAGTTTTTGGAGGCCAAGCATGTTCACTTAGCAAGAAGTTCCGAAATCGGTCATTTGGATCGCAGCCGATTTTTATCTGTCGCGATCGCGGTTTAGTTTTCCGTACATCAGCGCAGAGTTAAGCAATGAGCTGAGCTCAAATTTTAAGCGATATGACTCATAATTTTGCTAAGTGTGGCTGCTGGTCTTGGAATGCCATAAAATACACGAGAGAGACACAATCATGACATGTCTAGATTCAATGGCATGCATTGTGTTACGCGTGTAATTCGCTTATATTTTGGTTCCTCAAGGTAATGAATGAGCCGTTGATGTCCGGTTGAATGAGAATCAAGCCAATTTCTTTGCAATTTTAGCTGAACGACCCTCACAAGTGCGCTTACTATATAGTATACCATATACTACATTTTTATCAGCTACCATAGAATTTATCCATTCTTCCTATCAAGAGTTTCAAATAGAACAGTTGAAGATTTTCATAGCTAAGTTCATAATTTTGTACACTTCAATGACTGAATAATCCTCATTGTTAGTTTTTATCATTATCAACAATTGTTTGAACACATGCCGTATCTTTCTCAGAGGCTGTAAACTTTAAGCGTTTTCTAATAAAACTCTCATACACACTCAGTCTGCTAACACGCATGAAAATATTCATTTATTTTTTTTCTGATATGTATTTGGCGTACGCTCCATGCTTTCGCTTCGTTCCGCTTAATAATTAACTTCTAAAAAAAATTAGTTACAGTCGATGATTATATTCATTTCGTTTCAAATTTGTAAGATACCAGAAATATACTTGAAATAAGAGCACGGTGTTGTTAATTTTTTTAAATTAAGAGACGATTGTATTATTGGGTTTTCAGGGTTTCAAATGACTGTTACAATTTTCATTTGAAATAGATAATTAAATACTTATTCACATGATGTTCCATTAATCATCTGATGTTTGCTTAAAGTATGTACCTATAAATATATTTGTTTTAAACTAGCTATGATTATAAGTCAATAAAATTCATTAATTTTTTATTTTTAATTTAGTTGAATCTCTCCTTGAGATTGCATATTGTCATTTAAACATGTGTATTTCGGTTTTGCTTTTATTATACATAAAGTTTTTCTGATTGTCACGTTGTAGTGATTCATTTTGCCAACTGCGTCAAGCTCATATAATTTTACGGCAGAACTACAAAGTGCAGTAAGCTGATAGATTAAACCCGTATATGGAGAAAATGACTACAAAACAGTTTTAAAAGTCCGGATTCTAATAGTGTTCTCGACCCAAAAATTAAACCTGTTCTGAGCGTACTGAAATAATGTTTTTGAGTACATAAAATTGTGAGCTAAACGGGTTCAAGTCTTTAATTGCACTAACTGGAATTTGATTTCGTTGAATAAAAATTTATTAATAGCTAAAAAATTAATGAAATAATTATTATGAATAAATTAAAAGATATGTAGAAAAAAAGAGGAATCTTTAGAACATAACACATGGTTAAAATCTTTTCTTTTAAAAACTCTACTTACATTATACATATGTATGTATATTTTATATCTATTTATAAAAAAAATTGAGTTTGAGTTTTTTAGGCTATAAGCCAAAAAGGAAGGGTAGTCTTATCGCTTTCCATAGTTTTTTTATAAAAATGTGTTCAGTAGTGTAATTTTTACAGTGCGCTGTGGATTCATTTCAGATAACTTAATTTATCATAACTTAATGTTTAATTACAGTCCCATAAAAGGGGACCATCGATATTTTTAATCCTCCCACATTTAAAACTACTTTTAAGAAAGACTTATTAAAATAGTCCAAAAATCATTTCGCACCCGGTTGTATATCTATTTTTTGAAGTAGTTCCAACTCTCTAAGGCTAAATTAAAAATCGGTGTAGGACTTCCCACTTACAATGACCTTCTTTATATGGTGCGTAAAATAAGTTGCAGATATAATTTTTTTTTGTATTTTGTGAGCGATTATTAAGAAGTCTTGGAAGTACAACATTTGCTAAAAGGTCACCAAACGGACACATTTTCAATAAAGAATAAACTCAAGGCTTTTTCTCCAGGCTTTGTCAAAAAGTAATAATTTAATAATTAATTGGCATTGTCAGTTTATTATAGTTTTAACATTTTCTATTATAATATTAAATCGTTTGCAGGGTTAAATGGCGAATTCGCTGAAAGAATGCATATGTAGAGTATATGTAGGTACTAAATGAAATGAATATCTCGGCAGCGCACTTTGTAATTTAAATTCCTGCACTGAAATCGTTATAAGAAAATTCTTAACGGCTCTAACTTCACATAGGTATTCATAAGAGTGGGTACAGAAAAAAAACCATTCATTTGAACATAACTTCGACGTTAGTCAAATGTTTGATTGATGCGTAAAAATTCTTTACTTACTTTACCAACACTATAAAACTGGATATAATGAATTTACTTTTTATTTATTTAGTTTCTGCGGAAACTCCACCTAAGACTAAAATATGAATTTATCTAATTAGGTACCTACTATTTTCGCATTATGTGGTTCTTCTTAATATGCCTACCCTACCGTCTTCGCAACCGCATTAGGACAACTGAAGCATGAGGAATTGTTGAATTGCAATTTCCGTCCTTCTGCTTTCGACAAACGCGCGAAAGCGAGGTGCATTCGTATGAAGACTCACGTAGTAATCTTCACTTGGTTGAATTACCGGAATGTGCAATGAATCTTAAAAGCAGTATTAATTGAAGTTAATTAGTAAATAGGGATTTGCGCAAATGCCTCGCTACGTTTATAAATTGGTTCAATTTTATTGCCCACACATTGGTTATCAAATTAATTTAAGGTTCAAATAAAATGTGGGTAATGTAGTGCGGAAAAATTGACTTAGGAAGTAAAAAGCCAGGAGATATTTGAAAAGGCACAATTTAATGAATGCCACTTTTCGCTCTTATTTTACATTTAGTTTTTCCTTTTCTCAACAACTTTAAAAACTACACGAATTTGCAATCTTCAGAAAGTTTTATTAGTTCAATGCGAAAATTGAGTGCGGAGATTTTTAATCAAAAATCCAGAGAGAAATATAATTGCCGCTTAAATAACGTACTGCGTACCTATATAAGATTAATATCTGTATTTTTAAAGCAATAATTTCACAAATTACTGGTTTACTCGGCCTTGTCTTCTCAAACACTTTCGCTGACTGACTCATTTTGCTATGGATTTCAAGTATTATGATTTTCCGTAACAAAGCAATACAGTTGGCATGATCTTTAATTAAACTAGTTTCGGCAAGCGAACGATTAACTGCTGAGAAAATCTGTAAATTAACAAGACAAGATACTTGGATATCTTTCGGTTTATATTAATCTGTTAAGTGGATAAATTTTAATTACCGTCGTCAAGTTGATTGACCGCGAAATCGGTTTGTAAGCAAAAAGGAAAAAAAATTATATCACGTGTTATTTGTTAACTGCTACTGCACTGTGTTATGCTTTTAATGTTTAATGTTTTACAAAAGAAAACGACTTTTATAGCAACTAAAAGTCCGGCTGATGGTATTGAACTAGTTCGTTCATTAATATAGCCTTCGTAATTATATTCGATCTCATTCATTTTATCACTAGAGAAAACTATATATGACAAATTTATGGCTCCATTGCAGCAGAATAAAGTTAAATATCTGTTACTTAGTTTTGTAGATATCCATGTACTTATAAACAACTTGCAACTCTTGAAAATGATGGCATTATAATTTAACTAATATAAAATCTCGTATATTGTATCTTTTAAAAATGAGGCATCAGATTTTTCGGCTGATTAAGAGATTCTTCCTACGCCAATTTACTGTTCACTATTTAATAATATGGTTATTCGAAATATAGTGAAGAATTTCTTTAATAATCATTTAATAGAGGGATATATAGGAAGATCAAATGCTCTACAAACATAAAGAAATAACACTTGTGTCTTTAATTCTTTAAAGAAGACAAAACTTAAAAGTGTAAACATCGTGCTTGAGTATTATTGATCTTTTAAAACATTCGTTAATTTTGACAAGCTATCAAATGCAATATATTTTTTAATGTATGTAGGCATATTTATTAGTTTTGTACATATTAGTTAGTTTCACTAATGGATTACTAAATTGTCGATCGACTATCGTATTTCAACTTTCCTGACACTTTTTCCTTTTTAGCCGAAATAAATTATATCTTAGAGATATGTACATTATATAAATATTAATATTTGTTTTTTATTTTTTCAGAGATAGTATATAATGTTGAAGCAAATATTGCGTGATATGTATGTGGATCCAGAGATTCTGGCAGCTCTGGATGAGACATACAAACAAACACTTTTCTGCCGAATGAGAGAAGAACAAATAAGACGCTGGCGGATATGGGACGAGAAGCAAAAAACCCCTGAGTCTGATCATATGACAAATAAAAGTGCCAGTAAAAACAAAAACACAAGAAAAGTCGATTTTAGACTCGGTCCAGATGGTGAGCCATGGGTTTGGGTTATGGGCGAACATCCAGACGATCTGACGATCGAAGAAATTCTTGAAGAAGAAGCCAAGCAAAAGGCACGTGAACTTGCCGAGACTGAATTTCGGAAAAGTGCTGAAGTCCGCTTCACAGACATGTTAGAATATGATAGAAAAAAGAGTATTGAAGATACTGACATGGTCTCACCAAAAATTGAAGATATGGAAATTTACTGTTCTGTTGATGAGTTGCGCGACCGAATTAACCCGCAACCACAGCCGACATTAAATAATTATGTTCACATGCAAAATGTTTTACAAGAGATTTGTTACAACAAACCAAATCCAACAACCCAAAAGGTCTCGGCTCGAATTGCGCAATGGGAGCAGAGGGTCATAGGCCAGCGGACATCAGAAATTTTTAAGCAGATACAAAAGAAGAAAGAAGAAGTCGCCAAACAAGCTGAGGCAGTAGTAAGACAGGAAGAAGAACTTTGGCGGGAGCAACGTAATTCAAAATTTGATTACATTTTCTTTTAGAAACATTAATACATATGTTTTTTCAGAGCGCAAAGCTAAACAGGCTGAGCTTCAAATGAGGGAAATAGCTCGGCGAGCCCGAGAAGAACACAGAAAATCCCTCATTAAAGAAGAGCAATCACAAAATGTATCACCCCCGCTTAGTTTAGATCCAATGATACCAAGACCAGCGAACCAAGAAGCTGTAGTCCAATGGTATAGAAACTCGGAATTTCCAAAAAAGGCCGGCCTTAATTTAACTGGACAGCCTGAAAAATGGTTTCATGGGCTCGTTACAAGAACAGAAGCCGAAACACTTTTGGCTAACGAAAAACAAGGAACCTTCTTAGTAAGAATCTCAGAAAAAATATGGGGATATGCTATTTCTTATAAGGACAGTGATCGCTGCAAGCATTACCTCGTTGATGCGAGTAATATGAAATATCAGTTTCTAGGTCAAAATCAATTGCAGCACGATACCTTAGGTAATTATTAAGTTTTTTAAAACAATATTTATATTAACTAATTTTTCTTCAGGTGACTTAGTAAGATACCACACAACAGTCCCTATTACAATTCTTGGATATGAACTGCTGCAACGACCTTGCCACTCGAAATTTGACGTTCCTCCAGTGCTGGGTGGACTACTTAGAGGTTCTGACTGATTTATTTTTTAGTATCTGACTTTAGATGCTATATTGCTGAAATTCTTTCATAGCATTTTGATTGTGATTATAGAGAAAATTAAGATTTTTCATAGAAATATAAAACGCACAAATAATAAAAAATTTGGTGCTTAATGAAATGTTGTTATTCTTTAGAAAGACTTTTTGTAGAAATAAAATTCTTGAAAATAATAGTCACACTTTAAAATGTACACCAGTTCTCCAAAAATAATAATATGGAGTAACAGACTGTTTAAATTAAATTATACAGAATTCTATATGCGGAATCTGACCAAAACGCTAAAAAACAAGTTATATTAAAGAGGGTATTTTACATTTTCCTTATGTTGCTGTTGAAATTCTTGCATGCTATCATTATTTAGCATAATGAATTGAGACAGCCGCAGCATAACACAAGTTTAAAGAATGATTCAATCCAGACAAACATGTCAGTTGTGATAAAAAAAAAAACTTATTTATCGTAAAACCTTTGTTTATACCAAACTGAAGGATATTGCTCAAAAAGAAATAAAACGAATACAATCAAAGACATTTTTCAAATACTTTAGTTTTCTTACGTTAAAAATGTAGTGCTTCTGAATCTGAAACCAGCAGGACAGCACAATCAATTATGTATGTATGTATGTATGTATGTATGTAAACATGTAACCATGTGGTTATAGTAATAAATATACCTTACTTCAGAGTTCAGATAATAGACAAGAACCAACCCCTCCAACGAAGTTCACCCTAGGTAAATATATTTAGAACTCTCGCAACAGTTTTCACTACTCTCCGCATACAATTCAAAATACTAACAAATGATAAAAAGGTCAGAATGCCCATTCAGCTAGTGAACGAGCACACATGCTAAAGGCTGACTCAGAAGATTTAACTTACCATTTTTTCTTCAATCAAATATTTACGCTAGTGCAAGGATAATACTGAGGGAATGCCGCCAGCATTATAACCACCTCAAACAAACAACCGCATTTGCTAAAAATAAAATATTTGCTCGCAGTAGGTAAAACACGTGCACAACTAGCTCCCCTACTCCACCCTCCACCAGGGACTAGGGTACAATTTAATTGACTTAAGTTGCGGAACGCATTCAAGTTAATTGTTTTTCTTTTGTCTCAAAATCATAATTAGATGCAGTTTAGTCAATACGCAAAATCGCATAGCAGTAGATAATTTAATTATTTTTGTATTTGTGTATAAATAACAATGATTAAATGGCACATGTGACTTCAGTCACTGACCTGACCGAAATTACTTTTATTTTAGAATGTACTCATATCCTTTACATCTTTCTTGACTAAAATTAAAATTAAATTCTAAAAATAGTACATTTTGTGGTAGATCTAAACGTTAACTGAAGTTATTTGTGACACGCTAATACACAATTACTCCTGTTTAACTAATGAATAATATTACCACATAAATATCAAATTCACTTTCAATTGAACTGAAAGAGAATAATAGTGTTTAACGACGGTAACACAGCCATGAAAACCTTTTACCCAAAACTTTCGAGTTTTCCAGTGGGTACAATTTGTCATGGCACTGACACATTTTGAATTTTAATTGGGTAAATTACGGATGATTTCCTCGCAACTCTTTGGAAGAAATAGTTGTCTTTTTACCCTGCATGTGTATAATATCAAAAATAAACCCTAAAGAAGCATACCCTTACTTTGCGATTGTATTTGTACTATAGCTACCGTGTTTGCTGTCTGTTGCTATAAGCTTTTGTTTGGTAACCTTGTTCACGCTAGAAAAATTCAGTTAACGCGAAGCAATCGGCGGAAACACTCGTAAAGTGAATGAATTAAATAACTACTAAAAATATAGAACAAAGTTCTCTCTTCATAACTTCGCAATTATTTCTTCTTTATTTTAAGTTTTGTTTCATTTATTCGGAGTTAATGAAGTCGAAACAAAACGACATAATGTGCAAATGGTTTTGAATTGTATTATATGTTTCTAAACTGAAATAAAATAAAATAAACCCAAAAGTGAGAAACAATGTCTATGTCGTTTTGATTGCAGAGGTACACCAACTGAAAAATAATTGTCAATCCAAGCATACGATTTAATGGAAACATGTGAGTGTTATTGATTTTCCATAAAATTTTAGTTGGATTTGGTTAAAGTCGAAATACAAAAGGATATGCTAATTTCTAGAATTCGTGAAAGAAAAAGTCATACAACCAAATGGGTGCAAAGAAAGGAATTTTAATCTAATAATGATTTTTTGCAAGGTTTTGGAATTTATATGCATATTTTAATGTTATTCGCAAATAACAATAATAATGACACAGGAATATTTCGACGTTACATACAATTAATGTATGTATATGTTTCAATTAAGTGTTATTTAACATCTGCAACAATTAATTAATACTTTAAAAAGAATGGTTTGGAGAAAATAAATTTGGGCCCTATATTTTTTATTATTCAAATTTAACTGAGGGCTTTGGATACTTAGTACAATCAACAGGTCCTGCATTATACAACTTTCAATTAAAATAAGTAATTATAAATACTTAACAATCGATTCGAAGAAATTGAAACTATTGTACAAGGTTTCAAGGTTATAAAACTTGTACTTGAACATAAACATAATAAATATTTTCTTTTAATTTCTTTTCGACATCTATGACATCTATTTATTTATATACATTTTAAAATTCGATATCAAAATATGTAAAAGTTTTCTTTAAATTGTAGTCATCATGGAACATTTTTGATAGAATTTTTTATTCATTTTAATATTAAGGAAAACTAAACAGTTGCTACGAAAGTTCCGTAGCATACCGAGAACTAAAGTTGAAATACAAAATCTTGCAAACAAGACAAGGCATATCCCCAAAATGCTCGCGTTCTCCTCCTTAATAAGGAACACTCATTAGAATAATAGCATTAAAACACGACTCTGGCTTGCCTATTGAATTTTGTTAGATGATAAACGATAAACCATCATTAGCAAGCTATTTGTGCTGACTTTTATTTTTCGAGTTTATGTCTTATGTTTATGCTTTATCGATTGAGCTCATTGAAGGGTGAAATTGGACAATTCCTGAGTGCATTTCCCACCGATTGCACAAAACTGACTTCGCTGAAGTATTGAGTCCACTTCCTAATTATTTTCCTGGAAAAGTGTGGAATGAAAAGCCATATAGTACAATTGGACGATGGAAAAGCAAAAGGGTACTTTTGAGGAAAAATTAAATTCATTTAATTCTTTGCATTTCTATATCGATTTTTAAATTATATACATATACCCATAGCAATTATAGTTAAGGTAGCATCTTTCTGGTATCTTATACGAATACAGATACAGTGCGACCACAAGGAAGTTACCTTACTTCTTACAATGGATAAAATATAGATTTGAAACATTCTCTAATCTTTTGATATGGCCCCAATATTTTACTAATTTTTTTTTTTTGATTATAAAGATTTTTCAGTTGAGAGAAACTTAATTAAGTTGAAAAATGTTAGTAGCAGTTTTCTGACAATTAACCTGAAAAGATATCCTTTTGAATCGTTATCCTTAGGTATGTGAAATAACGTGTTAAAAAATGTTGTTTAGTTCCTCTCCTGCCCAAAAGCCAAAGGGCAAGATTCCAGTTAAATTAAAATCAATAATTCAGCATTGTAACGTACCAAAATAGATAAGTAACATATGAATGAGCAACCACAAACACTAGTAAAATTCTTCTACGAGGATAGTCTGAAAAGTTTCCGACCTGAAAATGAATATAAAATGAAAGAAATAAAAATAAATTTGAAAAAAATACATACATACATATGTCTTATATGTTTGTTAGGTCGGAAACTTTTCAGACGACTCTCGTAAGTATAAATACTATTTTTTATGGTATACATCCATCCCTTTAAGGACTGTCTTAAGAAGATTAGTTATTATGTATTTATAAGAATAAGTTAGTTTGCAAATCGGACCTCTTATTAATGTAAACAAAATATCCTTTAGTATTCCCCAAAGTATGAATCTTGCTGGAAGGGGGGTTATGTGGCGAATATAAACAAAACATTCTTTTAAATACTCCACAAATACAATTTGTGAAATATTATTTTGAACTAGATAAAATCAGAGATACTACTGGAATCAGGGTCTAAAAGCTTTGAAAGAATTAAATTTTAGAAACTACGGTCAATACACATAAATAGTTAATAATTTAAAGATATTTACATTTTTGTACTGTAGGAACAAAAAAATCTGCGGTGCTTTACCATTTACTAAGTCAACAAAGGGAGAAATGTTCGACTATGAACAAAAGCGGAGTCTTTCGTCAAAGTTACCCTTTTCAGAAACTTTTAAAGGTCACGAAGTAGCAAATAAAAAAATACGTTCCTACCGGAGCAGTGTAAGTTAGTTAAACTTTCTTGAGAGGATTTCGACCTTCAACTTTTATTATTTACCACCTATTTTGAGGTTCTTCGCTTATAGAAAAAAGCGTTTTAGATGCATTGTTAAAAATAAATAATGTCTATGCTCACTAATCGATTACCTTGAAATAACTCCTGAAGTTATTTTTGAACAAGGTAAGCTACAGCGTAGTTAACTCCGACTATCAAAAGGTGAGCCCCAGCAGTTAACTCAAACTTCACGTCGCGACGCGACGCGACGTTGGGCGAAGAAGCTAGTTTTGAATAGCGGTGGCGAAAGGGGAGTGTTTTTGTGCAGACGCTTAAGAAATGGATTTATGACGAAAAGAAGGGGTAAATTAGCCAGTTTATATCTCCTTCAAAGAAATTAACGTTAAAGTAAGATGGAAGTCATTAAAACCTATCGTTTTTGGCATGTTTTCATTTCATTGCTTCAATAATCACAGCAATTAAAAATGTACAAATAACGTATTCATTCAAGTATCTGTTTAGCACTTGAATAATATCGAATGAGTAAAGTGAAGTTTTCAATAATTGTTTTTTTCAGTTTTACCGTACCACATATATTTCTTATTTAGAACAACTTTTTCTAATTGCATTTTTAAAATAAAATTATGTTTTGTCGTTTTACGAAAGTTTGTCTAACTTTTTTTTTATAGAAAGCATGGAAAAATACGACGTAATCAACGTCGTTGGAGAGGGCTCTTATGGACTAGTTATGAGATGCCGGCACAGAGAATCTGGCCAATATGTTGCCATAAAAAAATTCCTTGAAACTGAAGATGATCCAACCGTGCGAAAGATGGCAATTCGCGAAATTCGCATGCTTAAGGTAAACTCTTTAATTTATTATTTTTGCTAGAGTTTGTCATAACAAATAAAGTTTTTAATTCAAATAATGCATTAACGTTTACTCAATTAACCTTACCATATTATTTCCCAATTATTTCGAAATTAAAAAGAGTGGCACGATTAATAAAAGCCTAATGCTAATGGAATTGAATTCTTCGCAACTATTATTTTTCTTCACTTTAAAACAATAATTTTGTGATAAGTCTGGACCAATCTTCTTTTTAAATAATTTCAAAAGAATCGTTTTTCGACATTTCTCAAGCCCATTTAAACCACACATTACATTTAAATTCTTAAAGACGTTGTTATTTAGTATTCAATTTGAAACAAAATCCTTAAATTTAATTTTAGAAATTACGGCACGACAATTTAGTCAATATGCTTGAAGTTTTTCGTCGGAAGAAGAGATATTTTCTAGTGTTTGAATATCTCGAACACACTGTTTTAGAAGAACTTGAAATCAGAGCTGGAGGACTGGGATTTCTGACTTCCCGTAAATACATTTTTCAGGTTCTTAGAGCACTGGATTTTATTCACTCTCATAATGTAAGTAAAGCCTTATTTACCGAGAAAAAAAAAAACCAAATATGTTTTACTATTTAACAAAATTTTATTCCCTCAAGATTTTAAAATGTTCAAAATATATTTTAATAAGTTTGCATTTTGTTAAATATTGCATAAATTTCCGCAAATTAGAAAAAAAATGTAAAATATTTGGATGTACTTTTCTTTTTATTTATACTCCAACAAGCTTATGTCGAATTAAAAAAATATATAACTTTCTAGGTGATTCATAGAGACGTAAAGCCTGAGAATGTTTTAGTTTCCCGGCTTGGGGTTATTAAACTCTGCGATTTCGGTTTTGCAAGATTCTATACAGAAAATGAAGCATTTACGGACTATGTTGCAACAAGGTAAATGAATATAAATATACATTCGCATACTTTACATAAGTATTCTATCTTTAGATGGTATCGATCACCAGAACTACTTGTGGGTGATCCTCGGTACGGCAAGGAGGTAGACATTTGGGCTGTTGGGTGTCTTTATTCTGAAATGATGACTGGAGAGCCCCTTTTTCCAGGCGAAAGTGACATAGATCAACTCTTCCAAATAGTGCGGGTTCTAGGACAACTTAATCCACGTCACCAGCTTCTTCTAACGAAGAACTCCATGTTTAAAGGGATGAAACAGGAACAAAATACTAGTTTAATGGAAATGTTTCCTGACTGGAATAGAGACAGTTTAGATTTTCTGGCACAGTGTCTGAAAATGGATGGTGATCTTCGTCCCGAAACAGAGGCTCTCCTAAAGCACGACCTTTTTACACGAGATGAATTTGTTGAAAACTTTTTACCAGAGCTAAGAGCTAAAATAAATCAAGAAACTCAATCAAACCCTCTACTAAAGCGTGCAAACTATTTTGAGTTCGGTAATAAAAGTGGAGATGACCGATTAAAAAGTAAACCTGAACCTTCTGCAAAGCTGGCTTCCAACACAAAAGAGAAAACCGCACAGATATCGCTTTCTTCTCTTAATAATCATCGATTAAGTTTCGGCAATGAGGATCAACTTGCTCCTTTCCGACACTACTTATCGAACACACAACAACAAAAGCAGCAAATTAAACAAATTAGTATAAATAATTTGGTATTTCCGGAAAACGAAAAGATATCCAGAGTATTATCTGCTAAATTGCAAAAGAGTCAGCCGGAAAAATTGCAATATTCGACGCAAACGCAAACTGAGATGCCTTCATCACCAGTGCACTTCCAATCTTTGCAACCCGAACTAGCATTGGGGTCTCAAAATTTAGATACTAATTCTCAATCTAGGCGTTTATCTCCAGTTGGTAATGTTTCTGTAGGTGGAGAATATTTTAATCAAAAACGAAGTAGCAACATTTTAGGCTTACATCAAGTCTCTCAACAAAAAGGAACTAAGAGGTAAGAGTTTAAGCCACGTCTCACAATTTTAGCATAACATGTATAATTTGTAGCTATAGCCAAAATTCCCAAATACCGACAAGGCAAATACTACCAAAAGCACCAAGGTCAAACTTTTTGGACGTTAATATCTTATCTCTTGGACTAAATGCACAATCTGAAATAGGAAAAGAACTAAGCCCACGAATATTGCCGCCTTATCCTTGGCTGTCCAACATTAAAGGGAATTTGGGAAATAAACCATCCATAGGAAAGAAAACCTTAACGGACTGGAAAGCCGTGGCCCGAGAGCCCTGCGATTTTTTATTACCAAGCTGCCCCGGACCCTCAACCAGCCCCTACAAAGGGAGCAAAAAAAAGCTGTCGCCCATGTCGAATCTTTCCTTCCAAGACAAATTCCTCGACAACTCAACCTTCCCGACACCAGTAAGTTCCATTAATTTATATTCAAATATCTTTTATATTCATTTTGCACTCTTATTTTTCGTTCTAGAGAAATATTTCGGCTTCTTCGGACCAAGAAAATGAAATTTAGACAAGTGATATTTTTCTTAACATTTAGTGTATGTACATAGAGAGCTTTATATTTGCTATTGTTAAGCCTCAATAAATGGTTCACATTCTAATACCAGAAAATGAAAATGTTTGTTATTATTTTGTAAATGAAGTAATGGTGAATCCATGTAGCTTAAGAAATCTAGTCACCATAACAACAAACAATCAACTTTTTTCGATAGCTTATTTGTAGACAAAATAATTTTTGGAAATTTCTTTAACATTTTATTAAAAATTAGCAATAAAGAAATTTGTAGCGATGATTGGAGACGAATAATGGAAGATTTTATTTAACTATTATAACTAAATTTGTTTTGTAGGTTTGGTTAAATTTCTTATCTACTAGTGTAGTATCACAAGATTCATATATTTATGGTATGTATTATACATATACCCACCGCCTATCTATTTTTGAGAGATATATCGACTACATATTTTAGTAATTAATATTTGGTTTGTTTTCAATTTAAAAACAAAAATTATTCTCAATAATTCATGTCAGAACAAAAAAAGAAGTGAAATTTTAAGCCTATCTTTTATGGATGTCTTATGAGTCACATTTTCAAAATGTTTATAATTCGATTCTAATAAACAATGTTTTCTACTGCGAAATTACAAACCAGATCTTTAATAATATGATTTGAAAGATTACCTTTTAAAAGGCTGAGTTTGAAGAAGTAGAATACAATTTAATTAAACACACTATAAATAGTAATACTCAAATAGTTTTGAATATACAAATTGTCTGTAATAATCTCATCTCGTGTTACTGACCTAAGTCCTCAGCTGTGCCATACAAAACAATAGAAAGCCGCCGACATATGGAGCACATGTCAATTAAGAAAACCACTACATTGGTCGCAAAATGCGATGATGTCACTTTGAACTAAAAATGCGACAGCTCGTGCTACACATTAGCAGAATGTGCCATTTAATTGAAGCTTCCAGGCAATCCTAATCATTAAATTGGTGTTACGCTGGGCTCTCGCACAGCAACTTAAAACGTTGGCCTGGAATTAAGTACGCATATTATGCAGTCGAAATGATCGACACACACTTAAATGCTATTTAGAATTTTATTGGTTCATCTTCAGATATTAGAAAATTTGCATTTACCCCTTTATCTAAACTATCCCCAGAATTTCTAACTACTAATTGAATTGCGTTAAAAAATTATCTACATTTACTGCACTGCAAGCTGTTTTCGTGAGCTTACGAACTCGAATTTCTATTGCATTAAAAAGACAAGCAGGAAGTTATATTTTCTATTCTTACATATTATAATATTTTGAATAAAGCATTTTTATTAGTAATTAAAATTAATTTACGAACATTTCGGCTCAGAATTCTTGGTCCATCAATTCAATTTGTCCACATTTTGTTTACAAATCATGATCGCATTATTAGTCAGTGATAAATACTCAAAATACCAAATAAGTGATTACTATATGGTACACATCGGGATCGAAACACGTCCAAACTTTGTGCCTGTATTTTACTACCTCAGCATTTTTCCTCGATGCTCCATACATAAACTGAGCATAAGATGAAAATGCTGAGTCCGCTGCTCCCCATCTTAATTTAGTTAGTTAGTTGTCGACAATCTGGATGGACGCGAGATCCCGCTTTCGGTTCGCTACAGTCATCGTCTCCCAATACGATATAAAATTATTTTCGAAACGATCTTGCTTTTTAAAAGATAAACCAATTTGTTTAGGTTTACAATCCGATTAATTTCGCAAAAATATTTAACAATTTTATTCGAACGACCGAAAATATACATTTAACTCGTAACTATAAAAGACTAAAACGGATAAATATTCAGTTCAAACACGTTCGTGTGTGTGTCGTACAAGCTTAAGAAGAAATGTTTTCTAAAAATAACGAAAAGATATTTTAAGGCATTAATTTCTGTATAGACGCATATGACTGACAAGTGTAGAGTGGGATAAAACACTTTACGAAAAACAAAGAAATATTCGAATATTCCAAAACGCGATATACCTAATATAATTTGGATACATTATATTATCTCGATTTTGTCAAACTTTTCAACTCCAAAACCTGAAGAAGTGGACTAAAATGCCTCCGACTGTTATTTCACAGCTCTCACCAAATATCGTTGATCCAATCCATCTATACTCAAAATCGAGATTCGATGGAGGAACGCATATTTCGTCAATTTCGTTCGACAGTGATACTGATTTTGGAATGAACACTAGTGGGACTTCTTTTAGTATTATTGGGAACAACGGTGGTGGTGGAATTGCATCACAAGCAATCTACCACAAAATTGGACCTAATTTGCGAACGTCCACAGATTCTTCGCTTATGATTAGCGACAATTCGGCAAGCAATGCAGCTTCGAATAATCCTCTTGGATCACAAGGAAACTACCATTGGTACCAATGTTACCTCTCCCTTGACCAGTCTCAGGATCCATACTTGGTATGTTTAGATGAATTGTTTACAATTCTTAAAAACAAACTAATTTACTCCATCATTTACTAATAGAAGAATTTATGTGTTTCTTAAAAAGTAGTACTATAGTTTAAAAAATGTAAATCAATTTGTTGTGGATATTCATCAAAACTGCCAGCGATGAAGTATTATGTCATTAGATCAACGTTATTTTCAATTAAATGATAGATTAATATCCAGAAAAGCAGAATACGACAATAACGCCTCACTCTTTGAGCGTTAATATAAGAGAAACGAACGAATGTGTTAAAATTGAAATGTAAATATGTAAATGTTAATTATATTTATTTATATTTCCTATAACTAGGAGGAGCGAAGGTATGGTGAACAGTGTCAGTTTAAGGGTGCTTTATATTTCTTAGTCCCCTCTTCCTCGCGTGTCAATTTTTACATTTTACAAAAAAAAAGAATATATTTTCAGATTTATTAAGACATCTCTCATACATACTGAAGTGCGTATGAACATTTTTATTGTGCGAACCCTGTAGAATAACGCTGAAAAGCTCTTTTAAAATAAAGTAAAGGTTTAATTTACCATTCTGCGGCACTGTTTCTGAAATATTGCATCAAAATCGTTATTAAAAATGCGGAAAAGAATGTTGTAGGTCCTTTACGAATATTTTCCATTAAAATTATTTGAACTAACCATATTTAATTTTGCAATAATCGAGAAAAACTATGGAAACATATATAGATTGAAATTATCAGACAACTAATTTGTCATATTCATGAGTCGTAATAAATTCCCAACGTAATAATATCAATTATCAATATATTGTATGTACCTACAAATAAATGTTAAATTTATGGAATGTCTATTGATATTGAAATTGAGTTTTTGAGAAATGTTTACTTAAATTTAAAATGTTTTCACAAATCACAGCATCATTGAAATGTTGTTATTGTGGTCACACCATTTTGAAATCTCTCATTCGTAGCTTTATTTGTCTTCTCAACTTACCTCATTATTTAAGTGGTATTCGAAGAAAAACGTAATAATATTAAATTTTGAAACTTATAAATAAACCTTTTTCACAAAATCATTCTTACAAATTTTTAATTATAATGTCCGGTAAAATGGTTTTGCTGTCACGCTATCTCGCTTTTAATAAATTGTTTATAGATTGAGGAACTATGTAAACAAAAAGCTCCCATTCATTCGAGATGACAACTTCACTTTCTTATTTGGATGGGATAGTGATTGATATAAATATTTTTGTTTCTCCTCAGATAACAGGGAAAGGTCATTATTACTAAGGCATTTAAGTGATCTTATGGATTTATACGTCTGCCCGCCCGAAAATGTTTTTGCGTTTATATTCGTTTTGAGGGCTACAGTGTACTAGGTACTAGTCTTTGCTTGTAATGCAATTTAGACTTTGCAATTTAATCTTAATTTTTTGAAATAAAGAGATACTAAGCTTTACTTTTGCTACTCATTTCACTTTTAATTAATTTATAAAATGACCTGGCATCTTAAGTTAGGAAATTTCGGTAGTTGATTGTAACAATTGAGTTAAAGATGTGTGCAAAGTTTCATAACTTTCAGTAAAATAGAAGTATAAAAATTTGGTGTTGCAAAATTTAACATACAACTCACTCAAAGTTAAATAAAAGCGTTTAAAAGTAGCCATTTTCCTGGTAATAGCGCATTTGCATGAAAATTTTTAATAAGTAAACAAATAAAATAAATAAATAAAATAACTACAATCATCCGAATTAACAACTGGTATAAACTGTGTGAATTTAACAATGGTGGAATCACCGTTGTATAGTTTTTGTTTTATATATAGATATTAGATATACATAGGTATAATATGTCTTGAACAGTATGTAAAATGTTTCTGTTTTTTAATTTTTACTAAATCGGAACATTTCACGGGATAAACAAATCAAGTACAAGCGTCGTTATAACAATGATCTAGAGCACAAAAGCTATTTTTAGGCATAGTCAGAAAAATCCTAAAACGAATATGAAATTCTTGGAAAAAAAGTTTCTTTATTTTTGGTATATGTATATGTAGATGGACTAACAGGCGATAGCAAATATATTTAATCTAACGACAAGTGATAGGCCAGACTTCGAAACAGATTGCAAATTTTAGGCTTGTTCCTCAAACATTTGCTAGAGCTAATTTTTACCCTGCTCTTACTTTGTAACGGCATGCATAGCACAAGCTAAGTACTCAACATTTTTGCTTGTAACGCCAGCCATAGAAATTCTGCCATTGCTGGTAAGATAAATGTGAAATTCTTTAATAAGTCTTTCAACATTTTCAGGAGTCAATCCAGTGTAGCAAAACATTCCAATTTGATTAGTGATGTGGTCCCAAGACTTCTTAGACCCTTGCTTAATTAGATTCTCTTTTAGTAGCTTCCTAACACCAATAATCCGTCCGGTCATTGTCTTGAGATCGCACATCCACATTTCTTTCAGGCATTTATCACCGAAAATTTCAGCTGCAATACGACCGCCATGAATTGGAGGACAAGAATAAATTCCACGAACGATAACTTGAAGTTGAGAAAAAACTTTTTCAGCCTCCTCCTTGCTACTGCAGCATATTGTAATTAATCCAATTCGTTGGCCGTAAAGTCCCATGTTTTTGGCAAAACTCTGAGCGAGTATAAATTTGTGTCCATCTTTTTCGAAAATTCTAACAGCCTGGGCATCGTAATCAGGATCGCCGGAAGCAAAACCTTGGTAAGCCATGTCAAAGAAAACAAGCAGATTTTTCTCCTTAATGATTTTTGATAAGGAACACCACTGTTCCGTGGTGGGATCAACGCCGGTTGGATTGTGGGCGCAGGCATGCAGCAGAATGATCGATTTTTCTGGAATTTTGCGGATATCTTCTACCATACCATCGAAGTCGAGCCCACATGTTTTGGGGTCGTAGTACCTGTATGTTCCAACTTCTAATCCAGCATGTTCACACACCTTATTGTGATTGGACCAGGTGGGAACTGGCAGGTAAACTACTTTGTTTCCACTCCAAAATGAGCTTAAAAATGCTGTTCCCAGTCGGAGTGCACCTGTCCCACTAAGCGATTGCAGGGAAGCGTTGCATTTGCGTTTAAGAATCTCTGAATCATCTCCTAAAGCCAATTTAACTGCTAGTTCGGCAAAACCAGCCACACCGTTGAAAGCGTACTCGTTGTCCATTTTCTTTTTATAAATCCTTTTTTCCGCCTCTCGAACACTTGGAAGAATAAATGGATTGCCATCATCGTCACGATACGCTCCAACACTTAAATTTACTTTGTAAGGGCTGTTGTCACGCCTAAAGGCCTCTGCTACACCCAAAATAGGATCGGGCGGAGCCATTTCTACATTGGACCACCATGCATTGTTCCGAACTGGCGATCCCATAACAATTTTTGGTTTACAATCTTTCAAAAGCAACAAAAGAATTTTTATTTTTTTTTTATATATGTATACAAGAATTTGAAGATAATTTTGTGACAAATCGAACTTTTGACGTTGTCATACAAATTTATATATATATATTTTTTTTATTCTAGTCTCCTTAGTTCTGCAATCTTTTCCCGCTTGCCAACAATTAAAAAGAAGGACTTGAAAAAGGGCGGTATTTTTGAATATTACACACACTATTCCCAATAAAATTACAGTTTGAGTTATAAAAATATGCCCAAACTCTTAATGTAGGTACATTTATTTAAATTCAAAAAATGTCAATGTTTTCCGAGGCATATTTTAATAAAAAATTGTATTATATAATGGCTGGGTACTTCTGCGTATCACTCTCTACTAGCAAACCTGCTATAGGATGAGGATATTTCATTCAAGCCATTTAAAATTCTTCGAAATGCAAATTTATTGGCATGAATGCATTTCAAACGTAAAAGGGCATTAAAAAAATCGATCGAATTAGAAAATAAAGAAAGTTTGTGTAAATCCCTTATACCTTTCTTTTACTGAAGTGAGCGAATCTGACTCATATACATATGTACTTCAAAATTGAACCTTTTTGGCAAAGAATTGAAATGGTGGATATGTTTGTACTACATATATACATGTATGTATTCTTAAAAACCTAATTGAAATCATTTGCTTGCATATACTGCAAATACACTTTGCGCAAATATCATAATTACATTTAGCACAAATGACAAAACTCTTGCAATTTTATTGCAATTGCTTCAGCTAACTATAAAAGTTGAGAAGATTTAACATGAATGCTCCCCCAAAAGTTGTTTTTAGAATTCTGGGAAGAAATTTCTTTTTGCATTCCACACGTTTAAAGCGAAACCGACTAACTATACATATACGATCTTTTTATGAGTCAAACTGTTTCGTAACTCAAGAAATAGATATACCACATTCGTAAATGTGAAATTAATGCGTGTCCAAAGATAAGGAATTCATATTTACACGTATATCACGTAACTGAATACCACCATAGGTTTTTAACATAAATAAAATTTTTATATATTACATATTGCAATAAAGTTACAAGTGGGTCAAATTTACTTTGACTGTGCTGGCTCAGTCCATAAATCGCACCGAAAAAGCCAAAGGTCAACACAGTAATATGGTATTTTACTTGGAAAAATAGCATTTGTTCCAGTAGATTTCAAGTTTTTAGTTGTACACTAAATTATTTTCTATAAATCTTTCAGGTTTGTCATTAAATAAGACCTTATATTATACTCTTCAATCAAATATAATCATACGCACCTAATGACTTAAATTTCCTTCCTTTCATTACAGCAATCTAAGCTTTTTGCTTCGACAATTTGGAGTCCATATTCAGGAGCTCAAAGATACGCTTTTAACACAAATGGATCCATTAACGACGCAAATAACGGTGGACTTTTGAGCCCCTCTTCAAATGATGTGATGACAGAATTATGCGATCAATTAAACGACCTGGTACTACTCCCATCTTTGCAACAACCAAAGCAACTTCGACAACCTCCTTTGAACTACTTATGCCATTTATGCTTTAGAAAAGGACACTTCATTCGCGATTGCCCCCAGGTACTACCTACAGCAAAATACTGTTTGTATAATTATTTATTATATTCGCAGATAAATTATTTCTCAGTAATTAGTCTAGAAATTTTATTTTAATTCCTTTCAATTTTTTAATTAAAATCCAAAATGAAGTGATAAAAAGCGAGCTTTACTTTCAAATTAATTCTTTTTTAATTCCATTGGCAATTTTAGGAATATATACTTATGAAGAATTTATAATCCTACAGCTACATTTTAATCCCTTATCTTACTGATCCTCATTACTAATTTAACAAAAATTAAATTTTAAATTTATACATAGTGGGTAAGTTGTTAAGAACAAACTCCAAAATAATGAATATTTTACAATACCTTTCAATTTGACTGATAATTTTATATATTCTCCAAATAAAAAATTAATATTGCCGTGAGGAAAAGTTATTTTTCAATTTGTCAAAATTAGATGACAAATAACAGTCCTATTTTGCTGATTTTAAGGAGCAAATAACTTTATTCTTCTGATAGCTATTTAAAATCAAAGCCAAGATGACTATTGGGATAATTTTATTCGACGAATAAATTTATTTCAAGAATTCCAAAATGGCTCTTACTTTTCAAAAATTTTGAAATCAATAGTTGATACGAATTCCTGAGTGGAAGAATTTAAAAATAAGTTAAAAAAAATTATAATAAATAGTGATTTGATTCAGTGTTTTATATACAATCATATTCTAACATAATTTAATTTCAGGCGAGACCAAAAGGCGAAGGGAAAACTCCATACCAAGGGAAAAAGCGATGCTTTGGGGAGTACAAATGTCCTAAATGCAAAAGGAAGTGGATGTCCGGAAATTCATGGGCCAACATGGGCCAAGAATGCATCAAATGCCACTTAAACGTTTACCCGCACAAGCAACGACCTCTTGATAAACCAGATGGATTGGATGTGTCTGATCAGTCAAAAATACATCCTCAACTTCTTTGTGAGAAATGCAAAACCCTTGGTTACTATTGTAGAAGGGTTCAGTAATAAGTTACTTTTTCTAATTTTGTTTCCTTTATTTATTTCACATTTATTATTCGTGTTAAGTACCGACTTCATAAACGATTTTTAAACTCTTTGAATTATAAAAGTTTTATATTTTGCATTTATCACACACATAATTAGAAAAACACGAAACTTTAGTTTATTTAAGTGATAAACACGCAGCAAAGCAACTTAATATCTCCAGAGCATATTTTATTTATGTAGATATATATTGGAAATATTTTGCTCTATAGTAGAAACGCAACGTAAACAGCTATTCAATGTGTATATATTATTGATTACGCTCTGTATATTTTTATAGTTTTATATGCATCGATATACTTGTTAAATGATTCTTTATGAATAGAAAAAAAAAGTGAATATAAAAGATTTTTAAATAAAATATTCAAAAATAATATAATGTATTTGTTTTAAAATTTTATACATATATTTGGACCCAATAAAAACCTTACAAAATCGAAAAAGTACTATAAGAGGTATTTATTTTAATATGTACTTAAGCAATAGATATTTTCCATTAAACTAAACAGCTTCTTCTATTTTCAAACTTCAATCACTGAGTAAAGGATACTCTTTGAAACAGTTGCAGCTGATTTAAAAATACAGAACTGGAAAATGTTTATCATCGTCTATTCATTTGTATCAGAGGGAATTATTTGCTCTGTTCGGTTATATTCAGTGTTCGAATTTTTGTCTAACTTTGAATAAAGCTGAACTAGCTTAAGTAGATTTAAATTCTTAATGTTTTCAAATTTTAAAGAAATTTTCGTTGCCTAAAATAGGGAATAGAAAATGAGGAATGCAAACTCAGCAATACATAATTTTATCTTTGTTTTGAGGTCTTTGTTTATATCTGTAGCATTAAACCTTTATCTTAATCTTTTCTTATTTCATTTTAAAATGCGTATAAAAGCGACGGCGGCGGCTTCTATTTTGTATTATTTCGTCCGTCCAGTCAAGTCTGAACTACCGACCTCTGCAGTTAGTGAAAGAAACAAATTTTAAAATGTTAAAACAAAAGGAAGAGATTGTTATTATGGATGGGGTGATTTACTTTACATTATTATGTTATTCCGCAAAAATACAATGATTCTATTAAAGTCGACATCAAAAGTAAAAACCCCATACCAAGGAAAAGGAAGATGTTTTGGACAGTAAATGTGTCCCCAATGTGGTAGGACATGGATGTCCGCAAACTCATGGGCCTATATAGGTCAAAAATGCAATAAGTGTTTGGTAAACATATATCCGCACAACCAACAACCTAAATCCTAAAACCAATATGATATTTTTGAAAAAAAAAGTTTCTTTATTTTTGGTATATGTACATAGACTAACAGGCTTCGGAACAGATTGCAAAGTTTAGGCTTGTTCCTCAAACATTTGCTAGAGCTAATTTTTACCCTGCTCTTACTTTGTAACGGCATGCATAGCACAAGCTAAGTACTCAACATTTTTGCTTGTAACGCCAGCCATAGAAATTCTGCCATTGCTGGTAAGATAAATGTGAAATTCTTTAATAAGTCTTTCAACATTTTCAGGAGTCAATCCAGTGTAGCAAAACATTCCAATTTGATTAGTGATGTGGTCCCAAGACTTCTTAGACCCTTGCTTAATTAGATTCTCTTTTAGTAGCTTCCTAACACCAATAATCCGTCCGGTCATTGTCTTGAGATCGCACATCCACATTTCTTTCAGGCATTTATCACCGAAAATTTCAGCTGCAATACGACCGCCATGAATTGGAGGACAAGAATAAATTCCACGAACGATAACTTGAAGTTGAGAAAAAACTTTTTCAGCCTCCTCCTTGCTACTGCAGCATATTGTAATTAATCCAATTCGTTGGCCGTAAAGTCCCATGTTTTTGGCAAAACTCTGAGCGAGTATAAATTTGTGTCCATCTTTTTCGAAAATTCTAACAGCCTGGGCATCGTAATCAGGATCGCCGGAAGCAAAACCTTGGTAAGCCATGTCAAAGAAAACAAGCAGATTTTTCTCCTTAATGATTTTTGATAAGGAACACCACTGTTCCGTGGTGGGATCAACGCCGGTTGGATTGTGGGCGCAGGCATGCAGCAGAATGATCGATTTTTCTGGAATTTTGCGGATATCTTCTACCATACCATCGAAGTCGAGCCCACATGTTTTGGGGTCGTAGTACCTGTATGTTCCAACTTCTAATCCAGCATGTTCACACACCTTATTGTGATTGGACCAGGTGGGAACTGGCAGGTAAACTACTTTGTTTCCACTCCAAAATGAGCTTAAAAATGCTGTTCCCAGTCGGAGTGCACCTGTCCCACTAAGCGATTGCAGGGAAGCGTTGCATTTGCGTTTAAGAATCTCTGAATCATCTCCTAAAGCCAATTTAACTGCTAGTTCGGCAAAACCAGCCACACCGTTGAAAGCGTACTCGTTGTCCATTTTCTTTTTATAAATCCTTTTTTCCGCCTCTCGAACACTTGGAAGAATAAATGGATTGCCATCATCGTCACGATACGCTCCAACACTTAAATTTACTTTGTAAGGGCTGTTGTCACGCCTAAAGGCCTCTGCTACACCCAAAATAGGATCGGGCGGAGCCATTTCTACATTGGACCACCATGCATTGTTCCGAACTGGCGATCCCATAACAATTTTTGGTTTACAATCTTTCAAAAGCAACAAAAGAATTTTTATTTTTTTTTTATATATGTATACAAGAATTTGAAGATAATTTTGTGACAAATCGAACTTTTGACGTTGTCATACAAATTTATATATATATATTTTTTTTATTCTAGTCTCCTTAGTTCTGCAATCTTTTCCCGCTTGCCAACAATTAAAAAGAAGGACTTGAAAAAGGGCGGTATTTTTGAATATTACACACACTATTCCCAATAAAATTACAGTTTGAGTTATAAAAATATGCCCAAACTCTTAATGTAGGTACATTTATTTAAATTCAAAAAATGTCAATGTTTTCCGAGGCATATTTTAATAAAAAATTGTATTATATAATGGCTGGGTACTTCTGCGTATCACTCTCTACTAGCAAACCTGCTATAGGATGAGGATATTTCATTCAAGCCATTTAAAATTCTTCGAAATGCAAATTTATTGGCATGAATGCATTTCAAACGTAAAAGGGCATTAAAAAAATCGATCGAATTAGAAAATAAAGAAAGTTTGTGTAAATCCCTTATACCTTTCTTTTACTGAAGTGAGCGAATCTGACTCATATACATATGTACTTCAAAATTGAACCTTTTTGGCAAAGAATTGAAATGGTGGATATGTTTGTACTACATATATACATGTATGTATTCTTAAAAACCTAATTGAAATCATTTGCTTGCATATACTGCAAATACACTTTGCGCAAATATCATAATTACATTTAGCACAAATGACAAAACTCTTGCAATTTTATTGCAATTGCTTCAGCTAACTATAAAAGTTGAGAAGATTTAACATGAATGCTCCCCCAAAAGTTGTTTTTAGAATTCTGGGAAGAAATTTCTTTTTGCATTCCACACGTTTAAAGCGAAACCGACTAACTATACATATACGATCTTTTTATGAGTCAAACTGTTTCGTAACTCAAGAAATAGATATACCACATTCGTAAATGTGAAATTAATGCGTGTCCAAAGATAAGGAATTCATATTTACACGTATATCACGTAACTGAATACCACCATAGGTTTTTAACATAAATAAAATTTTTATATATTACATATTGCAATAAAGTTACAAGTGGGTCAAATTTACTTTGACTGTGCTGGCTCAGTCCTTAAATCGCACCGAAAAAGCCAAAGGTCAACACAGTAATATGGTATTTTACTTGGAAAAATAGTATTTGTTCCAGTAGATTTCAAGTTTTTAGTTGTACACTAAATTATTTTCTATAAATCTTTCAGGTTTGTCATTAAATAAGACCTTATATTATACTCTTCAATCAAATATAATCATACGCACCTAATGACTGAAATTTCCTTCCTTTCATTACAGCAATCTAAGCTTTTTGCTTCGACAATTTGGAGTCCATATTCAGGAGCTCAAAGATACGCTTTTAACACAAATGGATCCATTAACGACGCAAATAACGGTGGACTTTTGAGCCCCTCTTCAAATGATGTGATGACAGAATTATGCGATCAATTAAACGACCTGGTACTACTCCCATCTTTGCAACAACCAAAGCAACTTCGACAACCTCCTTTGAACTACTTATGCCATTTATGCTTTAGAAAAGGACACTTCATTCGCGATTGCCCCCAGGTACTACCTACAGCAAAATACTGTTTGTATAATTATTTATTATATTCGCAGATAAATTATTTCTCAGTAATTAGTCTAGAAATTTTATTTTATTTCCTTTCAATTTTTTAATTAAAATCCAAAATGAAGTGATAAAAAGCGAGCTTTACTTTCAAATTAATTCTTTTTTAATTCCATTGGTAATTTTAGGAATACTCGTATATACTTATGAAGAATTTAAAATCCTACATTTTAATCCCTTATCTTACTGATCCTCATTACTAATTTAACAAAAATTAAATTTTAAATTTATACATAGTGGGTAAGTTGGTAAGAACAAACTCCAAAGTAATGAATATTTTACAATACCTTTCAATTTGACTGATAATTTTATATATTCTCCAAATAAAAAATTAATATTGCCGTGAGGAAAAGTTATTTTTCAATTTGTCAAAATTAGATGACAAATAACAGTCCTATTTTGCTGATTTTAAGGAGCAAATAACTTTATTCGTCTGATAGCTATTTAAAATCATAGCCAAGATGACTATTGGGATAATTTTATTCGACGAATAAATTTATTTCAAGAATTCCAAAATGGCTCTTACTTTTCAAACATTTTGAAATCAATAGTTGATACGAATTCCTGAGTGAAAGAATTTAAAAATAAGTTCAAAAAATTATTAGAAATAGCGATTTGATTCAGTGTTTTATATACAATCATATTCTAACATAATTTAATTTCAGGCGAGACCAAAAGGCGAAGGGAAAACTCCATACCAAGGGAAAAAGCGATGCTTTGGGGAGTACAAATGTCCTAAATGCAAAAGGAAGTGGATGTCCGGAAATTCATGGGCCAACATGGGCCAAGAATGCATCAAATGCCACTTAAACGTTTACCCGCACAAGCAACGACCTCTTGATAAACCAGATGGATTGGATGTGTCTGATCAGTCAAAAATACATCCTCAACTTCTTTGTGAGAAATGCAAAACCCTTGGTTACTATTGTAGAAGGGTTCAGTAATAAGTTACTTTTTCTAATTTTGTTTTCTTTATTTATTTCACATTTATTATTCGTGTTAAGTACCGACTTCATAAACGATTTTTAAACTCTTTGAATTATAAAAGTTTTATATTTTGCATTTATCACACACATAATTAGAAAAACACGAAACTTTAGTTTATTTAAGTGATAAACACGCAGCAAAGCAACTTAATATCTCCAGAGCATATTTTATTTATGTAGATATATATTGGAAATATTTTGCTCTATAGTAGAAACGCAACGTAAACAGCTATTCAATGTGTATATATTATTGATTACGCTCTGTATATTTTTATAGTTTTATATGCATCGATATACTTGTTAAATGATTCTTTATGAATAGAAAAAAAAAGTGAATATAAAAGATTTTTAAATAAAATATTCAAAAATAATATAATGTATTTGTTTTAAAATTTTATACATACATATATTTGGACCCAATAAAAACCTTACAAAAGCGAAAAAGTACTATAAGAAGTATTTATTTTAATATGTACTTAAGCAATAGATATTTTCCATTAAACTAACGGCTTCTTCTATTTTCAAACTTCAATCCCTGAGTAAAGGATACTCTTTGAAACAGTTGCAGCTGATTTAAAAATACAGAACTGGAAAATTTTTATCATCGTCTATTCATTTTTATCAGAGGGAATTATTTGTTCTGTTCAGTTATATTCAGTGTTCGAATTTTTGTCTAACTTTGAATAAAGCTGAACTAGCTTAAGTAGATTTAAATTCTTATTGTTGCAAAATTTTAAAGAAATTTTCGTTACCTAATATTATAGGCTGCTGCAACTAACAGACATTTCGCTGACTCTCTCAAGTAGAAAACTTTCTTCTGGGGATATGACACTAATCATTATACTTAGATGTTTAAACATCAAAAATTATTTATTTTAAATTAAATTTATCACTTTTGAATTAATACCTAATATTACCTGATCTTACCAAAAATAGAAATGTGGATCGTTCGAAAGTTTTCCTTTATCAATAAATAAATCCGACATCACTAACGAGTGGCGGCAGCCCACGAATCTGCACTGAGCAATCAATCGACTCCCTACAGCCCGCGTCGTGGGCTAGCATTGGTGATTTGATTTGATTTCATTCCATGTAAGAAACCAAATGAAAATGAGGAATGCAAACTCAGCAATACATAATTTTATCTTTGTTTTGAGGTCTTTGTTTATATCTGTAGCATAAAACCTTTATCTTAATCTTTTCTTATTTCATTTTAAAATGCGTATAAAAGCGACGGCGGCGGCTTCTATTTTGTATTATTTCGTCCGTCCAGTCAAGTCTGAACTACCGACCTCTGCAGTTAGTGAAAGAAACAAATTTTAAAATGTTAAAACAAAAGGAAGAGATTGTTATTATGGATGGGGTGATTTACTTTACATTATTATGTTATTCCGCAAAAATACAATGATTCTATTAAAGTCGACATCAAAAGTAAAAACCCCATACCAAGGAAAAGGAAGATGTTTTGGACAGTAAATGTGTCCCCAATGTGGTAGGACATGGATGTCCGCAAACTCATGGGCCTATATAGGTCAAAAATGCAATAAGTGTTTGGTAAACATATATCCGCACAACCAACAACCTAAATCCTAAAACCAATATGATATTTTTGAAAAAAAAAGTTTCTTTATTTTTGGTATATGTACATAGACTAACAGGCTTCGGAACAGATTGCAAAGTTTAGGCTTGTTCCTCAAACATTTGCTAGAGCTAATTTTTACCCTGCTCTTACTTTGTAACGGCATGCATAGCACAAGCTAAGTACTCAACATTTTTGCTTGTAACGCCAGCCATAGAAATTCTGCCATTGCTGGTAAGATAAATGTGAGATTCTTTAATAAGTCTTTCAACATTTTCAGGAGTCAATCCAGTGTAGCAAAACATTCCAATTTGATTAGTGATGTGGTCCCAAGACTTCTTAGACCCTTGCTTAATTAGATTCTCTTTTAGTAGCTTCCTAACACCAATAATCCGTCCGGTCATTGTCTTGAGATCGCACATCCACATTTCTTTCAGGCGTTTATTACCGAAAATTTCAGCTGCAATACGACCGCCATGAATTGGAGGACTAGAATAAATTCCACGAACGATAACTTGAAGTTGAGAAAAAACTTTTTCGACCTCCTCCTTGCTGCAGCAGCATATTGTAATTAATCCAATTCGTTGGCCGTAAAGTCCCATGTTTTTGGCAAAACTCTGAGCGAGTATAAATTTGTGTCCATCTTTTTCGAAAATTCTAACAGCCTGGGCATCGTAATCAGGATCACCGGAAGCAAAACCTTGGTAAGCCATATCAAAGAAAACAAGTAGATTTTTCTCCTTAATGATTTTTGATAAGCAACACCACTGTTCCGTGGTGGGATCAACGCCGGTTGGATTGTGGGCGCAGGCATGCAGCAGAATGATCGATTTTTCTGGAATTTTGCGAATATCTTCTACCATACCATCGAAGTCGAGCCCACATGTTTTGGGGTCGTAGTACCTGTATGTTCCAACTTTTAATCCAGCATGTTCACACACCTTAAAGTGATTGGACCAGGTGGGAACTGGCAGGTAAACTACTTTGTTTCCACTCCAAAATGAGCTTAAAAATGCTGTTCCCAGTCGGAGTGCACCTGTCCCACTAAGCGATTGCAGGGAAGCGTTGCACTTGCATTTAAGAATCTCTGACTCATCTCCTAAAGCAAATTTAACTGCTTGTTCGGCAAAACCAGCCACACCGTTGAAAGCGTACTCGTTGTCCATTTTCTTTTTATAAATCCTTTTTTCCGCCTCTCGAACACTTGGAAGAATAAATGGATTGCCATCATCGTCACGATACGCTCCAACACTTAAATTTACTTTGTAAGGGCTTTTGTCACGCGTATAGGCCTCTGCTACACCCAAAATAGGATCGGGCGGAGCCATTTCTACATTGGACCACCATGCATTGTTCCGAACTGGCGATTGCCTAACAATTTTTGATTTACAGTCTTTCAAAAGCAGCAAAGGAATTTGCAACCTTAGCAAACTTCTCATTTTTTACCACACATACATATCACCAAATAGAGCTAAATATTTAATTAACAACCAAAATTAAATATATTTAATTTTTTTATACATATATGTATACAAGAATTTAAAGATAATTTTGTGACAAATCGAACTTTTGACATTGTCATACAAATTTATATTTTTTATTTTTATTCTAGTCTACTTAAAGTTCTGCAATCTTTTTCCGCTTGCCAACAGTTAAAAAGAAGGACTTGAAAAAGGGCGGTATTTTTGAATATTACACACACTATTCCCGATAAAGTTACAGATTGAGTTATAAAAATATGCCCAAATTCTTAATGTACATTTAGGTATAAATTCAAAAAATGTCAACGTTTTCCGGGGCATATATTAATAAAGAATTTTATTTTCTATAAATCTTTCAGGTTTATCGTTCAATAAGTACTATTAGGTACTCTTCAATCAAATACATATAATCATACGCATCTAATGACTGAAATTTCTGTCCTTTCATTACAGCAATCTAAGCGTTTTGCTTCGACAATTTGGAGTCCATATTCAGGAGCTCAAAGTTACACTTTTAACACAAATGGATTCAAATAACGGTGGACTTTTGAGCCCCTCTTTAAATGGTGTGATTACAGAACTATGCGATCAATTAAACGACCTGGTACTACTCCCATCTTTGCAACAGCCAAAGCAACTTCGAGAACCTCCTTTGGACTACTTATGCCATTTATGCTTTAGAAAAGGACACTTCATTCGCGATTGCCCCCAGGTACTACAGCAAAATACTGTTTGTAGTATTATTTTTTTTTATATTCGCAGATAAATTATTTCTCAGTAATTAGTCTATAAATTTTATTTTAATTCCTTTCAATTTTTTAATTAAAATCCAAAATGAAGTGATAAAAAGCGAGCTTTACTTTCAAATTAATTCCTTTTAATTCCATTGGCAATTTTAGGAATATATGAAGAATTTATAATTCTACGTTTCAATCCCTTATCTTTCTGATCCTCATTACTAATTCTAAAAAAATTGAATTTTAAATTTATACATAAGTAGAGGGTAAGTTGGTGGGAATCAACTCCAAAGTAATGAATTTTGTACAATATCTTTCAATTGGCTGATAATTTTATTTATTCTCCAAATAAAAAATTAATTTGGCCGAGGAAAAATCAAAATTAGCTGACAAATAACAGTCCTATTTTGCTGATTTAAGGAGCAAATAACTTTATCCATCTGATAATTTATTTTCAGGCGAGACCAGAAGAGGAAGGAAAAACTCTATACCAAGGGAAAAAGCGATGCTTTGGGGTGTACAAATGTCCTAAATGCAAAAGGAAGTGGATGTCCGGTAACTTATGGGCCAACATGGGCCAAGAATGCATCAAATGCCACTTAAACGTTTACCCGCACAAGCAACGACCTTTTGATAAGCCAGATGGATTGGATGTGTCTGATCAGTCAAAAATACATCCTCAACTTCTTTGTGAGAAATGCAAAACCCTTGGTTACTACTGTAGAAGGGTTCAGTAATAAGTTACTTTTTCTAATTTTGTTTTCTTTATTTATTTCACATTTATTATTCGTGTTAAGTACTGATAACTTCATAAACGATTTTTAAACTCTTTGAATTATAAAAGTTTTATATTTTGCAATTATCACACACATAATTACAAAAACACGAAACTTTAGTTTATTTAATGATAAACGTAATATCTCCAGAGCATATTTATTTGTGTAGATATGTACATATATATTGGAAATATTTTGCTCTAGAAACCATCTTAACAAAAATAGAAATGTGACTCGTCAGTAAGCAATCAGCTCCCTACAGCCCTTATCGTGAACTAGCACTGATGATTTGATAAGAAAACAAATTGATGATTGATAATTTTATCATTGTTCTCAAGTCTTTTATAAATTTATAGCATAAAACCTTTATCTTAATTTTTTCTTATTTCATTTTAAAATGCGTATAAAAGCGACTGCGGGTTCTGTTTTGTATTATTTCGCCCGCCCAGTCAGGTCTGAACTACCGACCTCTGCAGTCAGTGAAAGAAGCCAAATTTAAAAAGTTAAAGCAAGAGGAAGGGATTATTATTATGGATGGGGTGATTTATTTTACATTATTGTGATATTCTGCATAAATACAGTGAGTTTATTTAAGTCGAAATCAAAAGGAAAAACTCCATACCAAGGGAAAAAGCGAAGCTTTGGGGCCTACAAATGTCCCAAATGCAAAAGAAAGTGGATGTCAGCAAACTCATGGGCCAACATGGGCCAAGAATGCATCAACTGCCACTTAAACGTTTATCCACACAAGCAACGACCTCTTAAAAAACCAAGTGGATTGGATGTGTCTAATCAGTCAAAAGCACATCTTCAAGATCTTTGTGAGAAATGCAAAACCCTTGGTTACTGTTGTAGAAGGGTTCGGTAATAATTATTATATTATATTTGTATATTATAACTTAAATTATTCAATGAGTATACATAGATAATTTGTTGATTACGCTCTGTATATTTTTATAGTTTTATATGCATCGATATACTTGTTATATGATTCTTTATGAATAGAATAAAAGGTGAATATAAAAGATTTTGAAACCAAATATTCAAAAATAAAATAATGTATATGTTTTAAATCTTTATACCTACATTTGGACCCAATAAAAACCTTACAAAAGTGAAAAAGTACTATAAAGGTATTTATCTTAATATGTATGTACTTAAGCAATAGATATTTTCCATAAAACTTAACTGCTTTTTCTATTTTCACCCTTCAATCCCTGAGTAAAGGATACTCTTAGAAATAGTTGCAGCTAATCTAAAAATATAAGAACTGGGAAATTTTTATCATCGTCTATCCATTTACATATATCAGAGAGAATTATTTGTTCTGTTCAGTTATATTCAGTGTTCGAATTTTTGTCTAACTTTGAATAAAGACGAACTAGCGTAAGTCGATTTAAGACTGCTTAAATTCTTAATGTTTTTAGATTTTAAAGAAATTTTCGTTGCGTAGAAAACTTTCTTCGGGGATATGACATTAATCATTATAGATGTTTAAACATCAAAAATTATTTATTTTAAATTAAATTTATATCTTTTGGATTAATTTTTAAATTTTACCTGATCTTAACAAAAATAGAAATGTGGATCGTTCGAAAGTTTTCCTTTATCAATAAATAAATCCGACATCACTGACGAGTGGCGGCAGCCCACGAATCTGCACTGAGTAATCAATCGACTCCCTAAAGCCCGCGTCGTGGGCTAGCATTGGTGATTTGATTTGATTTCATTACATGTAAGAAACCAAATGAAAATGAGGAATGCAAACTCAGCAATACATAATTTTATCTTTGTTTTGAGGTCTTTGTTTATATCTGTAGCATTAAACCTTTATCTTAATCTTTTCTTATTTCATTTTAAAATGCGTATAAAAGCGACGGCGGCGGCTTCTATTTTGTATTATTTCGTCCGTCCAATCAAGTCTGAACTACCGACCTCTGCAGTTAGTGAAAGAAACAAATTTTAAAAAGTTAAAAGAAAAGCAAAAGATTATTATCATGAATGGGGTGATTTATTTTACATTATTGTGTTATTCCGCATAAATACAGTGATTTTATTTAAGTCGACATCAAAAGAAAAAACCCCATACCAAGGAAAAGGAAGATGTTTTGGAGAGTACATGTGTGCCCAATGTGGAAGGACATGGATGTCCGCAAACTCATGGGCCAACATGGCTCAAAAATGCAATAAGTGCTTAGTAAACATATATCCGCACAACCAACAACCTCTCGAGAAACCAAACGGATTGGATAAATCTGATAGGAATATTGAACATCCTCAAGATCTCTGCGAAAAGTGCAAACAGCTTGGTCGCTTTTGTGGAAGCTATTCCTACTAATTTTTTTTTATACATACATCGTAAACTTTAATTATTTTTAATGAAATACTTGTGAAAATCTAAATTTTTAAAAATAAAGTGCATATTTAAAAGTGACGTAATCACTATATTTTCATTTAAAACAGTGCCTCAGAGTCTTAAATAGGAAGAATCAAAAACTGCTGATACACAATTCATCTTTAAAATTACTGCGATATGTATAAGAATGATCAGCATTGTTTAAACGTATGTGAGTATGTGAATATATACACTTTTTTAACTATTTTATTATGGTTTTTTTCTTCAAAACAATAGATTTTTAAAGTTCGAGACGTATACATACTTGATTTTTATGAAATTAGGAAAAATAAAAATATTTATTATCGATAGACATAAAGGAATTGTCCTGTTTGTGCTTTCCACCTAAGGTCAAAATTATGTTTTTAGCTAACGACTTAAAACAAAACGTCATTTTATCGAAAGTAAGCTTCTTCTAGAAGAAAGATGTTCTCTAAAAATAGCTTGTTCAGGATCTTAAAATACCAATCATGATTTTTCTTTTAAAAAATTTCTACTTTTAAGAAAAAATCCGAAAATATAATAAGCTTTTCAAATTTAAGAACTTGCAGTTTTTGCAAGAAAGTGAAAAGTTTAATCAGAGCCAGTTAATCCCTACTATACTTATGCAATAATTCTCAACAGAGTCCACAGAGTAAATAATAAAAAATAAAAAATAGTTACATAAAAATACATACATCAAAATCAGCGAATAAAATCCATCCATCCATGTATTAGTTTTTGAAGGTCTATTGAGGATTCTTGTAGTATGAAACATACGCCTTAGCTGGGACCCGCTGTATGTGATGTTTATTCGATCTTGCTTCAAATCAGGACTATTTCATTGGCCTCAAGGAAATAAAAGGCAATTTCCATCGCATAAAAACACGGATTAGATAAATATTTTATTAGTACTACTGACTGCCCTCATTTCCGTACATATGCTTATCGTCGTCATTTTGAAGCTCGTTGTTACTATGCCTTTTCATATGAGTGTTAAGAACACACCTGTAGGCAAAGTCCAGTCCGCAAATGGTACAAACGTAAGGTCTCTCTTTAGTGTGAACCCTCCGATGGGTCGACAAATTGCCCGATGTGGAAAAAGTTTTGGGACACTGCTCGCATTTATAGGGTTTCTCTCCGGTATGCGTCCGCACATGCTTCTTCAGTGCGTGCTTCGATAAGAAGCGCTTTGCACAGTGGTCGCAGCTGTGCCTCCTATCTTGCGTGTGAATTCGGCGATGGGCACTTAATGTGTGCGAATGGCCAAAAGCCTTGCCGCAGATTTCGCATCTATATCGGCGCTCCCCCGTATGCAGGACCATATGTGATCTCAACGAGGCCGGGTCAGAGAAGGCCTTCTCGCAGAGTTTGCATTTATACGGTTTTTCGCCCGTGTGAATATACACGTGATGCTTAAAATTGCTCCTCTGCCGGAAGCCCCGGTCGCAGTAAGGACATCGGAATGGCAATTCATCTGTGTGAATTAGCATGTGCTGCTTTAGGTTCTGCTGGAATTTTCCACATACTTCGCATTTAGTGTGGTATTTAACTCGTTTCCCGTCGGATACTCTCCATACCTAAAAGAAAATTGATTTTAGTTACCTCCAAGAGCTGCAATTAAAACTTTTACCTCGGCAGCTTTTGAGTTCGCCTTTTTCCCAACCATTGTAATATCAGCGTCTAAAATTGTTTGGGATTCCCCTAAATCATACTCCTGACTGTCCGTCTCATCCACTGGAATGACTTCTATAGCCTCGTCGCCTTTCATTTCCTCGTGCAGGTCGTCTTCCCCCACCGTTTCGAAGGTGATGTGCACTAGCTCCTCCTTGGTTTCCTCCTTAATCTCAATCTCATCCCCGCCAAGTTGGACTATTCCCAAGTCAATGTGCTCTGCCTCCTCGTCCTCCAGTCCCTCTTTTTGGGACTGGAGCTCATCCAATTTCTTTTTAAGGTACTCATCAGTGGCTAAGCATTGTTTCTTGAATTTGTGCCATATGAATATTTCCGATTTACAAGTTTCACATATGCCCGTCGGAAGACCCTTTACATTCGTTACCTGTTGAGAATATCATTTGTTAGGACATTAATTTACTTTTTAACCAACTGAAAATTATTCATACTTGCAGAGTTGTGCATTCAAATATTTTTTGTACCATTCCAGGGAGCGAAGAGATGTCATCTAGTAATCCATCAGTGGATAAACATAATCTACAAGTTGGATTATCGAACATTATTTGGTGGTGGCCGTAAGAAGCTCATTTGTTAAAACTGTAGACTCAATTTAAAATGTTGTTGACAAATCTTTGCATAGGAAGTGACGGCTGACTTCTGATAGCTAACTGCAAGAATTTTTAATCAAAAACTAACAAGAGGAAAGAAGAAGAATAAATTGCAACACTAGACCGCACAGACTCAAAAATAATGCAACCAATTGATATTACTAAGTTATAAATAATTTTAAACCTTTTTTTGCAATAAACAACAAGGTTTTACCAAAAACCTAACAGCAATCTAAAAGTTGTTGAAGATTATACATTTGATTGTTTACTTAATAAGCACCCTGTAACTGCAATAAAAAAACTATTTCTATCCAATGCTTTATTAACTTCACAGCTATATATTTGTTTTCTCGGGTCTGTCAATCCAGTGTCAAAGTATTTGGCAGACATATTGCGTTGTTTTGCCCAGCAATTGTGTTTTATTTACACCAACCAAAATGCCTCAGGAACTCAAGCGTGAACGAAAATCTTCACTGGTGCGTTCTCGATGTTAACACATTATTAAAACTAACAAATACCCCGTTCTAGGCACCTTTGTCCCCATGTCCAATTCCGGACATAAGCGACGATGAGCTAGTAACAATTTCCGTCCGGGATTTAAATAGGACGCTTAAACTGCGGGGTCTGACCAGGGAGGAGATAGTTCGCATGAAGCAGCGACGGCGTACTCTCAAAAATAGAGGCTACGCTGCGAGTTGCCGCATTAAACGCATTGAGCAGAAAGACGTTCTCGAGACTGAGAAGTCCCAAGAGTGGCGCGACCTCGAGCTGATGCAGGACGAGAACGACTCAATACGACGGGAAATTGAAAATTGGCGGAACAAGTATGAGGCTTTGAAGAAGTTTGCAATTACGAACAAAATTCCACTCCTCCCCGAACTGGAGACCTGTTAGAAATACGTTTTTTTTATGGTGTAAGTGACAAATTTATCAATAAAGTATGAGGTGAAACAATTTGTCGACTAATTAATTTAAGTTTGAAGGCTTAACATAAATCCCGGATGTCTAAAATTTAAATTAATATTCCTAGGCACACGTTTATGAAAAAATTGTAGGGCTCTAGATAAAATACGGTTCGATAAAAGGTTTAGTTAGTATTCTTCTGATCTTATTCGGAATTGAACTTTCATACTAATTTTATTAAAAATTTAAATATTCAATAACCTAACATTATTTTCTCAAAAATTCTTAAAATAGAAATCCTGCCGTATGTTGAACCAAGTGGTAAAATTTATACGTATTTTTATACATTAAATATTTGGATTATTTACTAGGTTACTGGAATAACGTAAAAAGAAAACCTTTGTCTTGCCAAATGCTTGAATATCGAATCGAAATTTTTTTAAATATGAAAACATGTATACTACGATTATCCTTTATTATCATTATTAAGTAGTTTTATTATACAATAACTATATATTTTTACAAACTATTTAAAAACTAAACAAATGATTAAGAATACAAATACTTATACCTAAGCGGTCAAATAACACTACCAACCCGCAGTCTCAAATTTTATGAAAAAAAAAAAATTGGAGTAATAGATTACTTACTTAATTTGTCTTAAATGGACCGATTACAGTCAGTCTTCGGCTGATGCATCCGAATAGCATTGGTGTCAAGCTGATGAAAGGGCTCCACATTTTTTAATCGGTTTATATGCGATCACGTACTGTTGGGCAACGGAAAGGGGCGGAGAGTGGCCCTCTGAGTAAGCGTTATCTTCAAATAGAACATCATATTCCTCGGTTGCTGTTGTAGGCAAACGATTTATAATGGCTTTGTAGAAACAGGTTGTTTGAGGATATAGAGCCAACACTGCAAAACAGAATTTAAAAAATGTAAAGATCTGAGTTCTTATCCAAAATCTTACCCATCGTATTTTTCGGAAACAAGGCATGCCCGTCAGTTTCAGGGTTTGCTCTCATCAGAGGTAGCGGGATGATTTTGCGTTTGCTGAGGACATGTCTATCTTTCTGCTCCTCGTCGATATCATCTACCTCGTACTTGTTGTGACCATGTAGGAATTGAACGACTTCAGCCAAAATCCAATTCTCCCCCTCGATCCCTTTGACTAAGGCTGCAACCATATCTCCGGGCTTTGCAATGTAATTTGATAGAGCTGGAATCGCTCCGCAAAGCGGCGGCGCCTTCTCGTTTGGTTTGCTAACAAAAAGAGGCAACGTTTGGGCCGAGATTTGGAGCATTTTCATGAGAGCACCTCTTCGAATAGTTTCTTTATTTCCAGCATTTCGTGCTTGGATGCGTCTCTCGTTACGAATATTTCGAATTTCTTGAATTTTTGCAAGGGCTTGCCGAATTAATGCTTCTTCCTTTCCTGCATCACTCAGGCCCATTTTAAACAGGCTTTTCATTTTATGCGGAGGGATGCTCGTTTTATCATCGAAATTGAATTTTTCATGTGCTCGAATGATACTGCTCGTGTTGCCTTCATTTCCTTTTCTCTCCACTTCAATGTCGTGAATTAAAGACTGCAGTGCTTTCAGTCGATCCTGTATTGATGTTTGAATAATTTAGAAGAAGAATGCAAAGAATTTTTTGCGTAAAATGGCCAGGAGTTTAGAATTTCCATTTTTATAATTTCGTACAAATATAAAAAATCGGAAAAACAAAATATATCTTTATAGTTTTAATTTAAATATAAAGTGTTTTTAAACGCAGTCTCGTATTAAAGGGTATTGCTCGTATATCAAGATAAAATTTCTGGACTTGTAAACCAAGGTTTCACTGTAACCATATTTTGTAAAATAAGTTCCCAATAAAATCATCTCAGAGGACAGTTAGTACCAGAAAACCTAGTCTTTCTAAGTGCAATATTAATTTCATTCTTTGTATATCTAATCTATCTGTTAAAGTTTTACTAAAAACCAAGCAAAAGTTATGATTTATTCATGCTGTGTTAAGGCCGACTCAGCTCTGGTTTAACATTTAATCCTTAAAATCAGTTGAGTGGTTTACAAATTGTGGAGGAGCAGAATCGAACACTTACAGTTTTCTTGTTAGCAAGGATGTGCAATTACCTCGTGTTCCTATTTCATATTTTATATTGTCAAAGAAACAAGTAAATCCTCCTAAATCTCCTGAATTTCAATAAATCAGTTATATCCAAAGATAACTTATCAGACAGACTCATAAATTATACTTGCGAAATATTCAAATATCAATATGTTCTAGTTGAATTGTAAAAGCTAGGACCATTTCTATTTCTAAAGTACCTGAACTTGTTGAGCTGCAGCTTCGGCGGTCAATGGCATTTTTATTTAAGTTATTTTACAACTGAACTCAATTCTACGCTCGATCAAAGGCGCTAATCAGAAATGTCACTGTGAAATTTCAATCGAATCGACGTAACAGCACCCAATCAAATCAGCATTTAAACGGGGAATGTCGCTACGTTTATATGATTCAGGGCAGGGCTGCTCAAAAGATAGTTCTTATTTAAAAAATTTAACAGCAGACATTTTTCCAATTTCGTAAGACTCTGCGGTAATCAGAAATAGAATAGAGTGAAAATTGAGTGAAATTCTGAAAACTTCGATAATACATTTCCTGAAAAAGCATGGTACATTAAAATAAATTTTTATATTTTTTTTTTTTTTATTTTGGAAAATTTGGTAATTCATTCCTTCTTTAAAGTAAAACTAGTCTACAAATTACATAAAAAATTTCTGGATAAGTAATTCACCCACAACCATCGAATACTTGAGAACAAACCTCGGACAAATCGAGATCGCTGACGGAGGGCACGTTAAATCGCTTCCGTAAAGAATTGAGGTGATCTAAATTGCTCCTAAGCAGACATTCACAGTGCTCAGGGCAGTCGCAAGCGTCGCTAATGAGCTCCTCCCCAAGTTTGCACTTTTCAGGCTCATTTGGGAACTGTTCGTGCAGGTCGCAGTAGTCAGGAACACGCCACTCGTTCTCGAGATCCGTGACCACTTTATTGCCACACCTCCTATCCTCGGCGTCGCGGAATTTGCACCTTAGAATCGAATTCTTGTCCCGGACGGTGCAGGTGAGGTCCACATCTGGGGTCATGGCGAAATTCAGTGCCGGATAGATGAAAAAAGCGAACACGGTAACCGCGCAGAGGATAAGTACGGGGATGTAGAGGGCAAAGTACTTGTCAGGTAGGTAGAAGAGTCCGAGTTCGTTCTCCAGTATTTTAGTGGGAATAAACGTCCAGATAACGTAGATGATAAAAAGAGTGTGAGCGACGAGGAACAGCGCGAAGCCGTACACCGCCCGGCCGGGAGTTGGGGCTGGCGTGTGCTCACCCATCGTAAAAATTGTACTTCTCGGACACTGGACCGAACTCCTGCTGCACTTCACAGCAGAGGATTAGGGCTTCAAAGAAGGAGGTCACCCCGACGCGAACGTTCTTCGCTAGCTCACCAGAAAACTCGACGTGCAGCGACTGCTCTTTCAGGGCGATTTGTTTCGTTATGAAGCTCCTCTTGGGTTCCGCATCGACCCGCAGGACATCGTACGCCACCTCTGCCTGTCGCTTCGATGGAAACGGGATGGTCAAAGTACTGGAATAAATTAAATAATAATTAAATGGCCTGTGCTCACTAATTTCGTACACTCTGTAGGGCTCCGCTGAAACTTCGTTCGACATGCTAAGCTCCGGTTGTTGCTTTTCAATTGTCAAACTGAAATTTCTCGCCTGCCGGCTGTCAGTTGTCGACTGCAGAAGCAGAGTCCTCTATGGGGGAATTTTAATCAATTGTGTCTCACCTACTCTCGGTTCGAAAATTTACTATAAGGCGTCGGAGTCTTTTCTCAACGTAAGCAGTGAGTAAACATTTTCAATTCATTGTCTTTGATAAATGAAGGCAAAAACAAGTGGACGGTTATTTTATTTATTTATTAGCAGTCTTCACGATGTGTCGAAAACGTGGAAATCGTCGAAAATCGAAAACGTCGAAAAGGTGCAAGGCACTTTCTAAAGTACCATCTTCGATTACCCAAAATATATTGGTGCAATCAAGCTCAAATTTTATGTGATTATTTGTTATGACAAAATGAAGGGCCTGAAGGAAGGGTTTCGCTAAAACATTTTTATTTTTCTAATCCAAAAAATTTTAATACATCGTTGCAAATACAATACAAAATTGATTGCAAAACTGCTTAAAAATTTATTTCACCGCTAATAATTCACAGGATATTTATTCAAACTATCATTGCTCGATTACGTTTTGCATTGTTCAGTCTCTTATATTACTAGCTGCATTTCACCGCAACAATTAACTTAATTACCGCAAAAATATTTTAATGCTATCCATATGAATAATTTATTAACTGCCCAATATGTAACCACTCGAATAATTTAGTACCGTTAAATAATTAAGTACTCCCTAAAATAAATTGTACACTATTTGAAAAGAAGGTGTAAAGTTATAAAATATTAAATAATCAAAAATGAATTTCTAAGAAAGCCTTAAATAAGCAATGACGAAGAATTTATAGTTCTTTGGGCTATTTTCAAAATTCTTCCAATGCTTAACAAACATTTATAACTATTTTATTTTTACACTGTAATATATGATAACTTTTAAATAAAAAAATTCCTTTCGAAAACTAGAAATTTAAATGTTTTTCTTGGAACTTTTCTTTGGATGAAATCATTTGGCTTAAAATGTTTTTTCACTTAGAGCTTTTTTCTCAAGCGAGTTAAACAACAACTCAATGTTGGAAGCTTTCAGAAAGGTGATTGTTGTTGTCTGTAGGCATATAAATAAATAAAATAGTATTTTGAAAATATAATTATTTTGTGCGAGTGTATCGGTTATAAAAGCTCAACGAAAAGTTAATTTTGAAAATGTTGTGGAGGTATTCGTCCGTATAAAAAATATTCAGGAACCCATTTAATTTTCTTACAGTTCCCAAAGTAGTCACGATCGCGCACAAAAAAGCGCCGAAATTAACAACTCCTCGCACATTTTGAAATGGCTGTTACTTTCAGTATGAAGGTCAACATTGATTTTTATTTTGTAATTCTGGTTGCCTTTTCTCCTACGGCATTTCAATTCATTTTGCTTTCATTTGACATTGGGTGTGATTTATGGTACCTTTTGTAAAATGGGTTTAGTTTCTCTATATGTAGATCAGTTTCATAACATATATTTTGGAAAATTAACGCATTTTGCAGAACACACAAACACGCAGGTAAAAGTACGCAAGGCGGGGAGATTTTTATTCTACTTCCTGGTCGATTTGTTGCTATCTCATGCATAGGTAAAACATTTTTTTACCTCGTATATTTTTTTTAAAGTAAACGTTTCCTCGAATTAATAACTGTTATTCGCCTCGGCAAACCTCGGCAGATGGTAAATAAATCCGGTGATAGTTTTTAGCTCTGAGTGCCCGTGAATGTTGCGTAGAAAACTGTAAATTGGTGAGCTCAAGGTCGCGCCAGAGCTATCAGTTTTTGACAAATTCGATAAACTTGAATAAAATCATTAAAAAATGTGACTCACGTATTGTTAGCATTAACCTCGGAAGCACTGAAGTGCTTGAGCAGAGTGCCTTGAAAGTTTCTTCACTTTCTCGAATGTAAAAACTACTTACCTACCTACGCTACTACAAACTTTATTTTTCGGCATATCGCTCTTTGAATGTTTGAAGATGTGTGAGCCTGTAGCATAGACCTCGGTTGCTAGAACCATGTTACATAAATTAAACCTTGCGAATGAGCGGAGAGATGCCATCAACTATTTGTGATAATTTTTAGTGATGAGGCGCATAGTGGCCAATAATGCTACACTTGAGTTTGTGGATAAGCATCACCTTTTTATCGGGCAGTGGCACTTATTATTAAGTCTTGCGATAGCCGTGCGACAATTCATCCGCTCGTTTGGAATCATAGTCGAACACTGCTGAGAAATTCCAAATATTTGGGTATGTTTTCGGCTAGAATATTTGGAAGAAGTCTTATCAGTTTCAGGAGAACACTGAACTATCGGCGTTTTCTCCTTGAATTTCTTTGTTATCAAAACCTACTTCGGATGGCTGGTTACTTACATGCACACATATATAGGTATATGTAGCTTAGTCTGTTAAATATATTAAACCGCGATTCTGTTGAGCAATGATTACTCTATTAGTGTGGAGCTCAATAAGCCAACCTCTAAGATACGGACAAAATCTTATGTTTTGTAGCTGTTTTATTACAAAACTTTAAAATTTTTTAATAGGCAGAGTACGTACATACATATTTACATATCTCGAACACGACAATTTCAAGGATTAGATATGTGAAATCAGAATAAGTTTTTACATGGGTTAAAGTTGTCAACACAGGATCAGTAATTTTTCGAAGTGCTGTATATCACAATTATTTTTGTCGAATAGTTGTGTTTGTTTTTGTAGGTACTTTGGCTATTTTCAAAAACTAATGAATCGCTAGACGTCTACAAAAAGAGGGAATTAAAATTGTTGTTTTTAAAAACAAAAAGGCATTTGATCCACAGTGGGACTAGGCATGGTACACAATGAATCATCATATAGGTCAAATAGTTATTGTATGTATCAAAACTACGATTTCCAATAAAATATACCTACATAATTAATATCCAGATATTACAGAAGGGAAAATTAATCAACTTCATTTATTTTTCGGCGTATTTGCCTAACTTTTCTTTCTGGGTTCATCTTTCTGCCCATTCTGTAGGATAAAAAGTCATAATTACAGGATGAATTAGCAAACCGCTGATATTATTGTTATACTTGACCTATGCTATCCATTGTATCTTGTATCCATTATTTACCACGAAGGATATGACCCAGTGTGTGCCGGACTGCCATTTCTAACCATATAGTTTAAATTAAGATCATAATTTTATTGGTATAACATGACGTAACAAACACTTTAAACAAATAAACAAAGATCTACTACGTTGGCTCAACGATTATAGAGTTGTAAACAAGTTTTTATTTTTTCATACGCTCAAATTACATAAAATCTCCAGAAACGTCTGGTAATCATCAGCGAAATCAGAGAAGTAGAAGCATACGAGACGTGTATAACTAACGCACTATTATGTGCGTATTTGTTTTTATAAAATATCTAGATGTTACCATTATTATATTAATGATTCAGTGATATACCACTGATCCACTGATGACCACTGTCCCTGCTTTTAATCTTTTGTTATTATAAAAATCTTACCTCTTTATCTCCAGCAAATTCTGTAACAAATATGCATTGAGTGCCTTGAGTTTAAGTAATCTAATCATCCTGCAATTAATTTTTAGAAAACTTCAAAATTTGAACATAATATTTCGCACTGCACTAGAAATGCTTATCTTATGCAGCTTTAAACAAAATAATAAATGACCCTTAAGGACACTTCAAAAATAAGGGCAAAGCAATAAGAAATCTTATGTGCTGCATTTTAGTTCTTGTGGTGTTCGCCTCTACGAAATTTGCAAAATTGGGCAGCAAACTTAAAATCAGCTGTCCTTAATATCGCCATACACATATGTATGTGCATATTTACAATAAACCTTTTATGAAACTTGTAATTTTTTTTAGTAGATATTTCAGGGCTGCCCTTTTAAATTCTCAATATTTAGTCCCGCATTTGAAAACCATGACTGCAAATATTCTACGTAGCTGTTTTACAAATCGAATTTTATCGATTTATTGAATGAAAATTGAAAAGGTGACTTATTTTGCATTAAAAAAATAGTTTTTTGTATCCTCAAAAGTACGTATACAGTTAGAAAAACGGATTTTAATATCAGTTGAAAGTTCCAACAAAGATTATTTTTCGGGCTTTTAAAGCAGGTTTCCTTCTTAAAATATAATGATATAATTAAAAATGTTGATACATCTCTATACATAGCTATTTATATTGCATGAATTATTATCAAACACAAACTGCTACTAAAACTTGTTATTTTGATAAAATATAAAGTTTCAAAATGTCGGAAAAAGATGACGATTGAACTTCAGGAAACTAGTATTTAGGGGTTTGAATGGATAGATGAATTTAGACAAATGTCTCTAGTTACGTTAGAATTATTTTTTGGAAGGAGTTGGCGTTTCAAGAGTCCCCATGTAGCAGCTTATAATTTTTATGCCTATGCGAAAAACGTTTCACAATTGTTAAATTTATTAAGCTTGGCCCAGGTAGGAGAATGTCGTTATACTTTTAGACGCACACCATCTAGCGAGTGTGTTGGCCAACTTTTGGAGCATTTGCCTTTTGAAGAGGACGAGTGACGGTGAAGGGTCCGCGCGCGAAACTATGATGGATTTACCCCCGCGGACCGCGACTCGCGATCGCGGCAGCCGTGTCATCTCGTAATGAGTCTTTCACCGCGCCATTCTCCGCGACTGAGTGTTTGTTGCGGGAAAGAAATGAGCAAATAAGCGCTGATCGCAGCGGTAAATAACAGCGATTCAAGGACACCCGACAACGCCAAATGGGTGCTTCGCCGGAGCTCGCCGCGTCGTTCATACGGGCACCCGTCGGCCGCCGTCGGTAAATGATATCGGTGCATTCCGCGGCTAATGATTGCACGCGGCCCGCGAAGAAAAACTCTCACTCATCCGATTCAAGGTTAAGTGATAATGGCGTGTCGACGGGCAGCCAATCTTTTTTTAATTTTTTCTATGTTTTTGCATTTTTTCCTCTTGCATTTTTTACCTGCGCTCTCCTGAATCGCAGCATCTTTCTAAAACTTAAATACAATGAAAACTTTGTTAAGGAAAAAAAATCTACACGGATTTACCTAATAGCATTCTCATTTCCGCAAGACGTCTTAAAGATCGCTTCATGAGGTAGCAAAATCTGCATGTGGAGGGGATAACTGCAAAATGATCGACAGTCGAAAAAATGGCCGAACGGACGAATGCGAATTCCTTACAGGTGATACACTTTGATCATTGTTTTTGAAACGATTATTATTGTATACTTTTTATTAAAATGGGAGAATTTTGAGTGCTGCGCTGCTTGAGAAAAGATTGACCTTGAGAAACTGGAATTTGCATCAGTACATCAGTACAGTCGGCGATGATTGGATTGTTCTGAGGCTTTCGTAGAGTTATTTCAATGGCAGAAGCAAGAGTAAGCAAGCAGCCAAAGACTACATTTTTACCTGTAGTCTTGCACAAGGTAATTTACCGTAAAATGACAACTATTTATAATCTTCTTCTGAACATTCGCGATATGATCATTCAAATGTGAGTACACCTTGTACACTCTGAAACTATACACTTTCGTTGTCTTCAGACAATGTATGTATTATACAACTTTGAACAAAAAGTAGTAAGTAGGTATAGTGTAATTTTATGCAAAAAAATTTAACATGCAAAAAACTTATGATGTTATCATATTTTCAATGATTTTCTAGATGTTAGGTTTTTAGGCTATATGTTCAATAAATAATAAAATTTTGCAAAATTTCATAGAACCATCTTTAAAGTAAAATATACATATCTACATATAAATTTTTTGCACCTTTTGTATCAGTAACAGTCCAACAATGTTGTAATTTTGCTAAGGTTACCGCAGTAAAATATGTTTTAACTCTGCAAGCGCACTATTTTGATAGCTACTCACAAGACATCAACAATGAGACTTTAGAAAAGGAAATCGTCTGATTGGCACGTACTTTCTTCCCGACTGAGGAGGAACAATTCTCTTCAGGGTACGTTAGAAACACGTTTCAGCAATTGAAATGTTTATGACGAAAGACAGATAAGCCAACCATAAAATTCTTCAATATTCGAACAAAGTTAACTTTCTTTTTATTTTTCCTCATACTGTTCAATATTTTGTACTGTTTTTGCTTATGTCTTATAACATTTTAAAATTAATAGCAAAACATTTTCTCGCAAGTAATAATACGTGCACAGGCTTTCTTAAGACTTTAAGTGGACAAGAAGGGGCTGGAATTTTAAAAATCAAGTTTTTCTTGTGTATACTTTTCCTTATACAATTTCTTTCCTTTGAATTTTAATTTTTTTTGAAAAATTTAGTCTATTGCAGACGAATTCTACCATTTGTTTCAGACTTATGTATCTTATCTTCATAAAAGTTTGTTATAAATCAACGAAAATAAAAAACTGTTCGAAACGCCAATTATGATATGACAGTTATTTGTTAATTTTTTTTATTAATCGTAAGATCTCTTATCACATAATGTATGTACCTATTATACATTTTAAATTATATAGTAAATAGGTATATTCCCTATGCAATTCAATTTAACCTTTCACTTTCCATTGCTAAATATATACCTATACCTCTACATATATTAAACTTTAATAAAAACTTCAGCCAATATGTCTGAGTGGTAAAAAGTATTGCATCATTCAGTTCCGACATGTTCACATTTTCTCTTGGAAAATATTCTATGTGCAATGAATCGTCATCGTGGTTACCGAGCTACCAGAATTATATATAAAAATATTCGATAGTATATTTACCTACTGTTAAACATTTTTAAAGGCACCAAAATAGTAATTGTAAAAAATAGAAACTAAAGACAATTTTCTTATTAACAAAAGTATTCTGTTTTCTTTTTGTTTATTTGAATAACATACCAATTTCGTAAAGCTTTCATTTTTTCCAGTACATATTTTCTATTTATTGAGAGCACTAAAAGATTTTCTTGGTGAATTATTTCTATCTGAGATATTGAAAATTACGTATAGTAAGTTCTTACGCAATTTTAGAAGTTTCAGAGATAAGATCGAAAATGTAACGTTTTTCGGAATATCAGATAAAAATGTTTATTAGAACTTATTTATGTTTATTAATATTTCTCGAGAATATGATCAGTATTCATTTAAAGCCAAAATAACCTAGGCGTTATAATAAAAAATTGGAAGAAACACTTTTTCTTCATGGCCTTCTCATACGTTGTAAAATCAACAGAAATAGCAGAAATCTGCATTCTTTGTCCAGAATACGAGATCAGAACGTGCGCAATGCGGTCGGTTATTTAACGAAAAGGAAAAAGATTTTAGGCTCTATAAAAGGTCTAACTGGACGAAGAATTCATACTTTGGGTGCCGAACTTAAGCAATATCTAAACGTTTGGATGGAATTCCTTCTAACGGCTGCTAAACTGTTTCGCAAAAGTCTTTGATCCTCTTTGACACATATCTTAAGTGCAATCACGTTTAATAAAACTTAAATAATCGACAAATAAAAGTCAGCTCAAATGACAAGCTAACAAAACCAAAACTTCTTGACATTTGATTTGAGTTCGAGTACTTATACACGGGAATGCTCGCTTACCTTTCTCTCGGCATTTGCCACTTGTCTGAGCAACTACACAACCAAGTGTTTGCCTTGTGTCTGGCCAACCATGGGGCTTTGGGGCTCTGGGGCTCCATCTGATATTTCCAGTCAGTCTTGGTTCATTCATTATACCCCGTCGGAGCACCAGGTCGCTTAATGAATAATATGTAAGTGCAAAAATTCTAAAAATTTTATCTGCGCTGCAGGCTACATATATTTGTATATACGGTTGAGTCAAATTCACTCTGAGTGTGGGCCTTTTAAGTTTACCTAATATCTCAGGTATTTCTGCAAAAATAACTAATAAAACTATAGGTATCCTTTTCGATTAGCCATTTCGTGCTTACTTGCGTTGCACAGGCGCTAAGAATAATTAAATCAACAAATATCATAGCATACCTACATTATACATAGATCGAGTTTTTGAAAATTCTACTCTTATATGTATGTACATAGGTATGTACGTAAGACATCACATATGTATGTAGATGATCCAAGATTACTTTTCTTAAGATCACATCAAGCCGATTTTAACAGATCATAGAGCACAACATATTCTAATCAATTTGAGCTGACAGACTATTGATCTAGTCTAGATTGATCATGCAACTTCCTATACATAGTACATTATAATTAAATCTCTGACAAACGATTTCTTACAAGTACGGATTTGATTTATGAAACTCATGCAAATTTGGTTAGAAAGTTTTCTAAAAACGCAACGTTCAAGACCAAAAACTCATTTATTCATTTATAACTTTTCTTGACTCCTATTTATATTGAAAAATTTATAAAATGGCATATAATGTGTATAATAGGAATTTATTTTAATCAGAATAGTTCGTATGAATTCAGAAGAAGATCTAAGTTCAATTATTCATTCATTAAAAACTCACGTTTGATATGCTTCTGGGATAATTAAAATTAAAGATATCTACGGCTTCATTTAATTGAACATTGTAAGTAAGTGGAATCAAAAACACAACTCAACTTAATAAAAAAATTAATATTTTAAATATGAAATGCAGTTGAACTTTTTCTATTCCACTTTTGATTAAGAACTTACAAAAATAGTTCAAACACACAAGTTATCTGTTTAATATTACGTTTTAAAATATGACCGCAGAAACCAAAGAAAACAATTTAGTTCCCATATTTTTAGCAGGTGATTGTTAATTATGCCACAACCAACAAATAAATGGCTTGCAATTTATCACAAAATCAAAGATATCAAACAAAAGGAAGGGAAAAGTTCCTTTCAGGATTTGTCCTACACCGCACCCAGGTAAAGCAATTTGTATGGCTGTCGATCACACCAATCATACATCACAGGATCAGAGCTCAAAAGAGGGATAGTTCGAATTTCATCTAAAAGATTTGCAGATCGAAAGGAAAAATCCTTATAGAGTTAATGTCTCTTGAGATAATCGTAAATGTCAAAACTGCTTGCGATGACGCCCGTGGGGAAAAATCTCGGTTATTAATGAGAATCAATAAATTATGAGGACAAACTCTCTTTTATTCCTGCCCTTTTCAAAGATATGACGAAACTGCACAATGTATAGAAATTTATATTTCTGGTAAAAACGAATGAAGGACCAAACATAGAAAATAATACAAATTTGCAAATCATGAGAAGTTTGTTGCACCATTCAAAATATCTTTACCTTGGGGGATTTTAATCTCATTCATAAAAAATGACTTCCCTTTTAATAAATTTACGAAAGTATAATCATAAAGAAAAAGTCATAATATAATGTTTGTTGTGCACAATGAACAGAAGTTTTTTTTAACAAAAAAAATGAGTCATTTTCAAAGGTCGCATTTCAAATAATTTAAAAAATAAGCTGTAGGTAATTTAGTCCAAAAGGTTTAAATAAATTGCTTTATTACTTGAGCGAAGATATCTATGTATGTACATACTTCATATCCGAATAAAACATATTGCATTGCATTGCATGCAAGAAAAACGTAGCAATTTAAGACATCAAAAAACAACCTCAAAGGGTTAATTTGCTAACGTTAGAAATAATTTGAGTTTATTTAATGGCCGTGCACTTTTAACGAATGAGTGAAAGAAGTTGACAACGCCCAAAGTGGCATTATATAAAAGTAGTTACTGTTTCCTTTCGAATAATCAAGACCCGACAAAAGCGCATGATTATCTCAGGGCAATATGTTGGATGCACTTAACCTACAAATAACAATATTCGAGTTGCGGAATAGCGCTGCAATTGTGCTGCGCTGCGCCCGTTTCGTTGCGCCTAGCTAGCACCAGCACACAAATGCACAATATGCAATATGCGATTAAATCTCTACGGAAAATCGAAAGCACTGGAGACACGTAATCCGCTAGAGAAGACGCACGGTGGATCATAGAAAAAGACCAAAGCGAGCTAGCAACAAGCTCGCTAGAACTGTGTTAGTATGTCTCTATGCCTGCGTCTAGCGTCTAATGAAAATATAGAGAACGGGAAAGCAAACACAGGCAAGCCATGGAGAAATATAGAAAAGCTAAAAATAGCAGAAAGTGTGCAGCAAGCGACGCTAAGATTGTGCAAGATGTAGGGCACTAGTGCAATAGAAAGACACTTCGACCGGTTGCACTGGGGGTTTGTGAAAACATGAAGGCTTTAAGACGGTGAATTCGAAGAATACAGCCGGACGGATTTTGCTTCGGCCATTGGCTTGCCGGTTCATAGGTCTTGGCTTTTCAAAAGAGGTATTTGCGTGGATACGTTGCGAAATTAATAGCCAAAACTACACGGTCAATAGACGTTGGCTCCCTATGTGACTCGCAATCGTGGGAACACAAAAGATCCTTTTCTGTCACGGAAACTTAATGCTTTTTAATGACCACCGATAATCTTTACATCTAAAATATCTGCGTTTTTATAGTACCTATTGCAAATTCGCTTTCTATTCTATCAAATAGAGGCATCAATTTTTGCACTTTTAAAAGTTTAAATTTCGAAAATTTACTTTAATTTATGCTGTTAAGTTGCTATCTCAAACGTCCTAAATTAATAAATCAGACATTTTAATTTTTAAACTTTTTAAATAGTCCTCCAAAATTAACAAACTTAACTGGTACTCGTAATCTATGCAATTTAATAAGAAAACAGCATAATATTCAAAAATAGAAAGACAATTTTAAAACCCGTATTTTCCACAAACGTTTTGGGATGTAACAGAAATATTTGTATTATAAATTAAAAATATTACAAGCAAATAGTCCAAAATTCGACTTCGACTTCAGTTTTACTCTCCATTAAAATCTAGGAGATCCTTACACTTTGTTATTGGTATTTAAAAGTTTTGTAAGTTTTATGTTGCGTATACATAAAATAAAGTTGATTTTTTCTAGAATTGGCATAATAGATTTAGGTTTTAAGAACCTTTTACCATATCATCGGCGCTATAATGGAGTCACCAAAATAAAATGTTTAATATAAAATGCATATATCCAAAAATAAAACCGTTATGCCTTTGCAAGGTAAATGGACTAAGTAGGTTTTGATGGAATGGAACAGTTTAAGTTACGATCTAAAGTAAAACAAAGGACAACATACATACATATATACATATGTGTATGCCTATTAATTTTATATGCAGGTACTTTTATAACTTTTTAATTTGCAATTAATATAAGATTGCAAAATAGTTTTAAAAAAAATTCTTGAAACAACTTTCTCGTTTTGATTTAATTGTTAATAACACAAATCGAACAACCTAATAAAAATAGTTATTTCTTATTCTACATAACGCTAATTAATGTAAATTAATTCTGAAAGCACTACTAAATTATAGTTATTTTATTTCAAAAAGTTTTACTTTACTACAGAGATTGAAAGGTAGGTTAATAATAAAAGTATTAGAAGCGAACTTCAAAGATATGAATCATAATTCTAAAATTATTAAAACTTTTTTGCTACTTTCGAAAATAAAGTGATAAAAAAAGGATTATTAGCTTTAAATTATGTTTTATTCTTTGTAAACAGAAAAAGATGAAACCAAAGCTAAACCCATAAATTCTACGGTGATGTGTGTTTCGCAATGCTACTCGTAGCTAAAATTAGTGGAGGCGTAATTACCAAACCTTACTATTTTTCAATTTGCCACAGCGAAAGACGAACCGAAGGCGAATTCTAGAATTGGCTTCGCCTGCATATAGACGCAAGTCGCGGGCTACATATAAAGAAAGTCTGAAGTTTGACGGACTCAATTTACTTGCTGGCAAGGTCTCTCGCCACGGCTGTGCAATCTTACAGTCATCTACCATCAACGGTTTTGCGCAATTTTCCGTATTCCCTCCCGTCTGGAACTTACTCGCTTGTGGTTCGCGATTTCGCTTTCAATTGGCGTGCAATGAAAGGCACAATCGCACACATCCGCACCTAAGCAGGTAAGAATTATGAGAAACACCAGTTTTCAAGGTCAGTGAGGCGAACAACAACAAAACCCAAGTGAAAGAACTGCGCGCCATTCATTTCGGGTTCGGCGCCTTTTTCTTTCGTGCTTTTTACTTTTTCTTCTTTATTACTTACAGTGTGGCTACTTCGCTTCTTCGTTGAGCGGGCACTGCAAAAACATATTATTCAATATTGTCGGGCAGCTATTTTAATTCGACGGCATCCTTTAGACTCTAGAGATTCTGTGTCTAATTGCGCCAGCCGAAGCATTCTAATCAGTTTCAGATAACAACGCTTAAAATCTCCCAAATCAAAGTACTGCATTAACAGATTTTAGATTAACTGCATACCTACTTTGCAACTTCGTTGTACAACAGAAAACTATCATTTCGTCTGCGATTCTTCCCGTGCTCAAAGTCACGTCTGTCCAAAGGATTTCTGCGGTGAGCGTTGCTTGCTGTTCGTCGTATATTCGATCCACCATTTTTAATTCCTATATATTTATTCATTACAATAAACGTTCAAAATCACACTGATTTAAAATTGAAGTTAATAACTTTAAAATATGGATTTGATTTCACTATAACAACTGGCATAAAAAAAACTCTAAAAACGAAGTGATATTTATACTTCGTAATTAAAAACTTAATTCAACATTAACCACAAAAAGCAGGGTCCTCCTAGTATAAATATCCTTAAAATTAAATAGTCACATTTATATTCTGTTGTAAGAAATGCATCTTTTTTATAATATTAGATAAAAACAATTGAATTCATGTTATTTACTAATATTGTATTTGATAACAACACATGAAAAGTCTAAACATATTATTTTATGAAGAATATTTTCGAAATACAAAACAAAATACCAGTAATAGAAAATATTGTTTTTTTTTTGTTTATACAACGACAATAAAAACAAGGCACAAAAAAAAAAGTATTTGTTTCAATTATAAGACTAAGGTATTCCCTTAGGTATAAAGTACGTTAAAAAGGTAAATGATTTTTCATTAATTTCCATCTTGATTTCTTACTAAAAGTAACGATGTTCAAACTGACTTTTAATGATCAACTTTCAAATTCGAATTTATTTTTGATTCTCGTACATTTGTAGTACTATTATGTTTTTTGTTTTCAGTTTCCGGTTTAAAACGAATGATCCTCTGAATTGCGTAACATTTCTTTAGAATATTGAATTTACAGATTTTTTGTACATATAATTTGCGTATAGATAAAGTAAATTCACATAACTTTCGTAAAATTGTTAACGTGAAAGGAATACAGAGATATGAATAACAATCTCGCGCACATTACGAAAACCAACAACAATTTTTAATTTACTAATTTAAAGTAATTGATCATAACGTAGCAGTAAAGATCCAAAAGCTTATGAGGAGAGTTTGCCTGTCTCGTCCGTTTTACAAATAATAAAGTGAAAGTAAAGCTAAAATTAACGGCCCATTTCCTCTGATTACGATACTTAAGTTCAAGATTTTATGTTTCAGAGGGATTTAGGCTTACAAAAGGCTTAAATAACAAAATAATTGATTTATCGTAATTACTACTATTGCGCTTTGGTTGGACTCTGTTTTAACAAGAATTACAGCTATATATGATGAATCGAATTATATTTATTTTAGATATAGACGAATTAGTGCTTTTGAAAACCACGAAGACCATTGTCTTCGTGGTTTGTAATAAATCTAACAATCTATAAAACTTTGTTTTGACATGTTAAACGAGTATACTGTTTTAATGTAAAATAAAAATACGTTGAAAAAAACCGCAATAAATCTGACTAATACTGACAACCTGTATACAATCGCATCTAGTGTTGAATTTACATAATAACAATTGTATTAAATTTACTTAATTTATTTGGTTTCTATTGCATTTTTGGATATTGGGTAAGAGCCCTCAATAAAATAAGAATTATTTACAGACTTACATACATATTTTATATTAGTTTTCGGTTAAACTTTATTTTACAACTTTTTAGTTCAGTTTCTATTGGTTGTGTTGTGACTGAGTTATCGATTAACCTTTTCCCAATTTTTTTAATCCTTCAAAAGTAAATTCGTTTTGGGAAATAAGCGTTTGTTTCTTTGACCTCTTTGTTCGACGATAATCTTTTTTCCACGGCGATATTTCTTCATGTTCGGAAAAGAAAGAAGACGGTAAAATCTGGGGAACAGGACCATGAGTCACAAGATGGCAAGAGGTAGCAAGGTAGATGAAATTCAGCTTGGTTTCCTTTGTAGGAGCAAACTACTCCATTTCAGAACTGCAGACTATGTTAGGATTTTCTACTTTGTCAGGTTTTTGTACTTATTTCAAACTATCACAATTATATTTAAAATCATAATCATTTATTTACCAAACACCCTATCTTAAACTATTTTTTCATTCAGGTTTAATTTTTTGCTGAAAAGCCAGAAATGAAGGGCACTAAATTCAATATAAAAGTTATCGTTTCGTTTAAAAATATCGATCGTGAAGGTAAGAAGCATAATAAATGTCTGAAAATAAACTCCGTTTTCCAAACAGGGAATAACTCTCGAAAACTGCGAAGGTTTTGTGTTGAGTAGACAACATTTGTGCGGAGCTTTTGCAGTTTCGCGCATTCTTCGCTTTCATATTGTACTTTTTACCGCGCTATTTAGCACTTCACCTTTTCAGCTCCAAGAGGCAGCCAACTGCGGCTGCTAAGGGGCTCCGCAGCCTGCACGAGATCGTTAAATCCACTCACCTCAAAACACGTTGCTCTGCACCAGTCAGCCAGTAAAAGTGAGCCCGTGATTGCCGGGAAATAAAATTCTTCAAGGACTAGTAAAAGCCGTTTTCTCAGGTTATTCGACGGCTCGATCGCGACTACGGACTTTATTTTTTCTCAACTTTGTCTTGCATACATTTACAGAATAGTGCTATGGGAAACAGTTGCAGAACACGTTTATCTTTTGCTGCCTGAGATGGCTGCCTTCTTAAATGTTTCTCATTTATTCTTTATTTGAAATTCTAGCCATTCTAGACAGGCTATTTCGGTTGAAACTTTTGCTGCAGGAATATTTGCCATTTGAATGTTGAAATTTCATACAATATACATTTAATGAAAATACTGCACTAAGAATTGAAAGGAGTATTTGTTAAAACATAAATTTTTGTTTTAATGAAATATGTACATAGATAAATAGCTTTATGTATATAAAAATCATCACAATTTTCCAGGACTAGAATTTGAAATTTCATTTTATTAAGATCAATATTAAAATTAAAATCTAGATTACATACATTCTTACTAGATAACAGCAATACAGTGAGTGTTCAATTCTTTAAATAAAATTAACGTATTCTTTATTATAAGTTGTAGCCTTTGTTATAATAGTAAATTTGCGTCATCATTAAATAAACATTTATTTTTCATGACTTTTCTGAAGGTGTCTTGTCTGGGAGAACGGTTTTAATTTCTTTATAAATATTCTCTATAAGTTTTTCGTGATTTATCACTGCATGTCTTGACTCTTGATTGCTGGTACAAACTCTGCGATTATAATAAAGAAACATATTTATGACCTTGGCTTCCAGGAAAATGCATCCAACGTTTTATCTCAAACATTTCATTTTAATAATAAATATTCGCAATAAACTTAAGTCTAAGTTTTTGGGATTTCATACCAGATGGATAAAAAAAACCAATATTACTGTGTAGCTGTCCGTCTGTATTATAACTCCTAAACAGCAAAAGAAAAAAGGTTTAAATTTTCATATAAGTTGTAATCTTTTTGTCCCGAAACCGAATATCATGGTGAAGACTTTAAAATGTAAAAAATACTGACTTGTGCAAGTAGCTGTAGTTTAAAGATATCACAATAAATAAATATCACAAATAAATAAAAGTTATGTAGATTTGCCTTAACTCCCACTTTGTGTATAAATACTTGAAATCAAAAAGCAGTTTTACTAATATTTACCAATTTGTACCTTATTTTACAATGTTTGCCTTATCAATAATGCCATTTTAGTCAATATATATATAAATTCCGATATAAATCAAAATACGACTAAACTCACAGATTTCTTCGAAATTTCGTCTTTCATTCGAAGGTTTCAACCATTTAAGATAAGTAATTTGTGCTAAATTAGAGTGTGAATTTTCTTCAAAAACCTTTCGCTTGCGTCATATTTCCTAAGTCTAGCCTTCAGTTATTTTTATAACCGACTCATTGAACCAAACTAGACCCTGTAAGGTATTTCAACGATAATTTCTAATGTTATTCTGTATGCAAATGAAATCCTTTCCGCCTAAAATAAGTTAGAGCCTTCACACGTTCGCACCCTTTGATAAAACTTAAGTAATTTCTTTTACGGCATGCCTTGCGAGCAAAAGGCGAAGAAGTCATTTATCAAAGGGCTTCATGGACCAATTTTGGTTGTAAAACCATTAAAACGGACAATTTGCATTTCTGGAAATTCGTGTGCGACGTCCGAACTCTGTTTACTTTTGTTTTGGCATAACAATGGTTGGCATTTAAATTCTTGATTTATACTTTTAACACTTTTATGTCCTTCAAGGTGCAGTTTCCTCCAGTATGCAAATCATTATCCCTTGTCCTTGACTAAGCCTTTTCCTGTAGCATTTCTTTTCCGACAGACAAAGGGTGAGAGCCTTCTTTTGCCTCTAGGAGATACTTTCTATCTAGGTCATGTCGACGCAGCTTAATGTTCGACAGACGACCCACGCCATTGTTTAGTTTATTTGTTTTACTTAAATACATTGTTCAGCGAATATCCAACAAGAGGCGTATCTAATTTTTTTAAGATATCTTAATTAAAAGGAATAAAGAGTGGTAAACGCAATTTTTGATTTTACTTGAAAAAAAAACAAACTCATTAATATGATCATGTTAAACCAAATCTAAATAATGAGCCGTGCCGAATTATAAGTATACGGACTTTACTTCTTTTAAGAGTGTTCGAATTTGTCTTGAACTGTACCTTCTTTTCTAGCTTTAGTTTTTAAAATAGATGATGAAAGGGTTTCCACTATGATAGTGTGTTAAAAGCAGTCAAAGATGAACCACTTTCAAAATATAATCGATACGTAAATTAAAATATCTTCGCTTCAATTTAAGTTGCTTTTTACTATAAATCCAAAGTATTTTTGCTTCACATTCTATTTACAAGTCGAATGAAATGAAGGGTTCGTAATAAATTAAATCAGCAACTACTAGTAACAATTTAATGACTATAACTTTGCTTGCTCCAGGTTCAAGCTCTATACATTTTTCTTATATGTGCGATTCGAAACATAGCAGTCTTTTCATACTAAATTTTACTTAAATCCCATAACAAAAAAAGAGTGTTTTTTAGTGTCACTAATTTAAAATTTAATTGTTAATTTTCAAAAACTTTCGCAAAGTGGTGGGTGGATGCCACACGAAAGACTAAAGATACGAACTCGGTTTACAATTTAAAAAAATTAATATTGTGTTATCCTGCACATAATTAATTCTGAGTGTTAACTGCGGAAAAATTGAATCGCTTTCAAACAAAGAGTCAGAAGCCTAAAATAGCTTTCATGTAGAGATTCTCCGTAGTATTGTTATACCCATAATATTTATGCATTCCAAGGTTTTCCTAGAAAAGATGATTGATACCTACTAGCGCAAAAATTTGTCTAACATAACATATTCATATGTATGTACATATATATAAGTCCTGTCCTATGCTAGAAAATCATCGTCATCAGTTCGGTCTTAAGATGTTAAAACAAGGTATATGTATGTACTTACATATCGACCTACATATGTATATGTATATTGTAAATAGGAATATAATATGGAAACAGATTTCAAAGCGAAACTATTGTATTATAATTCTTTTTTTACGAGTTGCAACTTTTTGAAGGAAATAGTTAAAAAACATTTTGCTTCCCAACAATAAATTTACAAAGTTGTCCAGAATAGCCGTACTTTAAGTCACTTAACCTCAATTTATACCAATGAATCTGACGTGTTAGGAATATTCTGCAGCTAGATTCGTTTTAGCGTCGCAAAATTCTTTACAATCGCCTGTGATTTTTGTAACTGATAAAATTCAAATTACGTTAGTCTATATTTAAAAAAATAAATGTACTAGAATATGGAAATGCAATTACTCCTGCATGGATTAAGACCAGGATTTGAAAGTAAGCTTCTTCGCGTTTATTTCAGCTCGCTCACTCGGTACCTTCTTGAGGCAGAAAAGGGGAAAGTGCCTCGTCGCCCGAACCCCGCTTCTAGCAGCGTGACTGGTTCAAGTGTTTTCAAGGACGTCGCGATTTTAAATTGCGCCACAGCGAATTTTCGACTTCATTTCCATTCTATCTCAATGCGCTTTTGTTGCGGTGCTTTTTTCCCATCTCCATATTTTGTTTTCTTCTCGAAATACCTACGTCTACGTGGAGCTTTTTTAACCGCCGACCTTTTTTTATTGCTTTTTTTTTCTTAAAACTTTCTCTTTCTAATAACGTGTTTCTCCCACAGCCTCGAAAATAATGCCTCCATCAGCGAATATTTGCAGGAAGAGAAAAATTCGCGGGCCAACCGAACAAACATAGGCTATTATGTGTAAGCCATTTTTTACCGGGTTTCGCCAGCCAAAAACGAAGTGTGGGACGACCAGATCTTACTATTGCTGCGGCCTTTCCTCGGTAGTGTTTTGCAAAATTGAAAACAATAACAAAAAGTTTCGATTCGGAACCAAGAATGGCACAACCACTTTGTTTGTTATTCGGCAGCTGTGGGAGAAGTTGGCCCTGAAATGAAGAAATGCCTGCCAAAAATTAATGCGCGGTTAAAGTCAAGGACTTTTCTTTTTCCAACATGAAATTCCGTTCTCTGTGATCTCCTTGTTTTGCTTACCACAAGAAAATTCATCAATCAGACGACATTAAAACAAGCGGAATTTCTATGGCTGTTAAATTCGATATCGCTCATGGTCACATGCATAAATTTTATTTTTTTTACCAAATTCAAGGACAAGATGCGTACAAAACGAGATAACTGTGCCTTAATGGCAAGGCGTACATTGTAATATATGCAATATTAGAAAAAATTTCATGGTTAGTCAAACAATTTAATAAACGGCGGTTATAACTCCACTTGCACCAAATATTTTCCGCCTACGTCATCAAAAACAGTCGCTTTGTTATGGAGTTGGGTAATTAGAATTGTGCTGTTCATATTTGAAGTAAAATTTGGTATTTGGTTAGTCACTAAAAGGTGTCGGCTTTCAATAGTATTAGCTCAATATTGAGAGAGTATTCTAGAGAATTTAAAGTTTAATTTGTTTCTAAAAACTTTACCATTGTGCCAAACTAAATTAGAAATTTTAGTTTTCAAAAATACTTGATATTGTTTTGACAGATTGATCTTTAATCTCCACAGAATGCAACATTCTAATCCATCAAAACGCTTTTTTCCAGAGGGTGGAGCCCGCAGTAACCTGCCTGAAGTGGTGAACCGCCCTGACAATTTATGGCAACAGAAGGACACACCCCGCAGATAAAATTTTCTCTTACTTTGGAATTTCTTTAACTTCGGTCATGCCTTCACTGGCAACTGGTTTTCTTACTTTTCTTTAAAAAAAAAAAAAAGCGGCCATGGCATTTTGACTCCCGGGATGCTTCTGATGTTACTTTTAATTGTCCTTTAAGGGAAGTTTTAATGGCGGATGTTTTCATTTTTTCTTTCCCTCGTACCAAAAATTTCTAAACTGCCAATAGGGTTCGGTTTGCCTTATTTTTACGAGCAATAAATTCTGAGTTTTCGGAAATTATGTGGGTTCCCGGGGGTAGAACTGTCGTTAAAATGGTTGAAAAAACATTTTCGAACATTTTATGGGTTAGTGTTTTTTCTCCTCCGGTCGGCACTTACTTTCATAGTTTTCATCTTTAAAACCCCCAAAATCGTTTCAGTAAGATCTCAATTCAGTTTGCCCAAGGAGATGTTGTAAATCTTAAATAAGTTCAGATTTTTCTAACAGGTTTTATTGCCTGAATATGTTTTCATTGAAAGTGGAGATTCTCCTGATTAAGGCATTAAATTTTAAAGTAGCAGTACGAAGAGTACAGCATCCAAAAAAATAAACGGCTCTAAGAGCCTTCTGAAAACGCTGTTTCCTCTTCTAATGGCTGCATTGGAATCTAATGTATTTGTTAAAGTCTGCTTCAAACTCATCTGAAGTTCACATGCATTAAATCACTAAGCTATCTTAATTTTAGATTATACTGAAATATTTAAGTTTTTGTTGGAAAAAAATTAAGATACCCTTTAGTTAATGACTTGTTGAAGTTTATTATCGTTTCCTGGAGATAATGTATCTATAATCATTGATCTCACGAATTTTTACTTTTTGTCTCTAAATAGGATTATAAAACACAAGGCAAACAAACATGTTTTAAACAAACCTTTTTTGGGTACACATTTTTACTCGCAAATTTTTTGTTATCAACGCTTTTCTGTTACTGAGAGCTCATTTAAAAAATTGTTGTATTGTACACAGTTACAACAATACGTACCTACATATTTCTCAAAACAAAGTGTAGCATTTTAAGATTTGAAACTTTGCATAGTCAAAAATTATAACAAATCGGGGCATTTTTCTCACAAGAGCTATTACTGATAAATTCCTAATTCAACACGAAATTTTTTATTCGAATAAATAAGCAAAAAATCTTTTTCTTGCTAAAATTTTATCTCGTCTTCGTATTTTTGAAAAGGGTTTGTGGGTGGCATTTTTATGTTCCGATTTCGACTGCTGCAATTTTTAAGTCGATAGATGGGTTACAAGATCACTCAGTTTATACCCCTATATATGTATAGCATCTAAGTTATAAGTAATTTCTTAAAATGCCATCTCATGCGTTATGTTTTCAAATAAATATATGAATATAATTTAATATAAAAAAACCTACATAATTATGTTTAACTTCTTCGGTCAAGATTTTCTGTACTAAATTTGAATTTGACGGGCGTCCGTAGTACCTAATTTCAATGTTTAAAAACCGTATGAATTTCTTTAAATTTGTAAAAATAAAAATATTTAAGTTTTATTTTATGATCATTCCACGCATAGAATTGAGCTAAATTTAATTGTCATGCACGCGTACTATTCTTCGAGATATGTATAAGATCGTAAGGCTTTTATACGTTGTTATATCAAAAATGTAATAATTTAGCAATCTTCTACTGTTCGGTAGCTGTAGAGCTATATAAAACGGAAAATTTATGGCTAATTTTTAACACTATTTACCAGCGCCAGGTAAGTGAAATCAGTACCAATGTTTAATAAGCGCATCGTCGATTCGACGCAATAATTGTAAACAATGCTGTAGAGATAATTCTTCCTAAAAATCATCTATTTTTTTTTTTTCAATTCTTTTTTTAATATTTTCTGTAAAAGAAGAAATAAAAAGATGGATTAAAAAGTTTTTGAAGTGCAAAACCCATGTACTTTTCCTTTAATTTTGCGAAACGATTACACTTTTTGAAACGACGGCCTTAGGAGTGAAAAAGGTAATGTGTGAATTTCCATAACAACATCTTCGTGTTAATAATTTTTCTAGTAAGTTAACTAGGTGGGCCCTATTAAATTATCTTAATTATTTTTCAATAACTTCATCTGAATATTCCGAAAAGGTATACCGTTAAAACTGAATTTCTAATACATTGTCAAAACTCTGATTTTTCAGTATATTTTCTATTCAATTCTACGGAATTTCACATAGTTTAGATTGGAGAACAAATTTAAAGTGTTCATATCTGATACATTTACTTCATAGGAGTAGGTATAATGCTGCGATTTTCTATTAGCTGTTTAGGTATGTATATATTTCTATTTATATCAAGGGTTAAAGTTTATTGTATAAATTTAAGGGGTAATTTCAGTTCTTATTAGCTAGAGAAGTGTAAATAGTGAAATTACGTGCTTCGTAAAAATGGCGTACGTATGTTCAAAGTCAAAGTTTAGTTTTCAACGAGAAATAAAAAATTGTGTATAAAAAAACTTTTGAAAATTATATGTATGCACTAGAATTTAATTTTAATATAATATTAAATAGATACATACATATATAGCAAAACTTTCAAGTGAAAGTGAAGTGCCAGTTATGTTGCCAGCTAGTTTAAAGAATAAAGTTTTGAGATAAACGCTTTTAAATAGGTTTATTTTATAGGTATTATTTGATTAAAGTTGTTGATGAAATATGTAAGTATACATACATTTTAAATCCATTCCCAACTATAAAACCTAGGTAGGCACTTTTGGAAAATCGACGTAATAAATGTTTTAGTTTTAATAAAAGCCTAAACTTGTTTTATAAAAATATGTAGTGAATTCGACAACCCGGCATCGCCGTCATTGCAATGCGAATTTCTTTGTGCAAAAGAAAAAAGCCCAATTCCAGAATACGCGCCCTCAATTCGGTTCGGCCTGTCCTATTCCATGGTCTATGCAGAAATTTCGAAACATCCCGCGATTAGAACACTCCGCCAAAGTGACGTAAACACAAACAATTTGACGGATGTGTTGGTGATCACATTACTGCCCTACTCCTACCTTCTTTCTTCATTTTTTCATTTCTTCATGGAGCATTTCGGTTCTTATTGTTCCGTTTTCCGCAACACATTTCCAAACAAGCGAAAATCAGAGCTGAGCACTCGGCGCAAGCGCGCTGTAAGCATAACCGCGCACGGGTGTGTGCGTAATGTTGGTGCGGCGCGGCGCGGCGTGGCGTGTATACACATAAGCGATCAATTTGCAAGTATGCGATATAAGTCGAAAAAAAGGGTTGCCGTCAAACCGCGATCTGACTGCAGCGCGGCGCGTCATGGTCGGCGTTGCGGATGTGTGTGTGCGGCCGCGCTGGTATACTCTCACTTTTCTCTGGGCTATGTACAGGCGGGCCTTATGTGCCTCAAAATTCTCTTTCCCAATGACTGACATTCTGAGCAGCGTCGCCGCGGCCTATGTAAGCGGCGGCGGGGCGGCAGCGGCATGTACGTCGTTAGGCTTCGGTATGTTCCATGATCAGCAGCAGGCGTGAGTCTGCGGCCCGCTGCAAAGAGGCTGGAGAAAAGAGGGGAAACTTTTAAGTAAAAGCCTGTTCTTTCTCTTTTTCTCATTAAAATTGTAATGGGGATTTTTTACACACTACGTTTTTCGGAGAGGAGCGGAGGAGTGGGAATGCACAAAATGACTATACAAAACAAATTCGAATTTCATGATAAAGAATACCGAGACAGAAGAGAAGGTAAATGGCGGATAGTGAGGAAACATGAGACAAAACAAAATAAACAAGAAGTCTCGCGGCTCGGCAGTAGGTAGACAAGATCACTGAAGAAAGGAAAATGCGCAATCCACACAATTCAGTTATTCAGTAGAAGTTTCACTGACACGGTCGGAAGGGCGCGTGCGCGTGCGTATTTTGATATTTGCCTAAATTATACACCTATCACTTTGTCGATTAAAAAGTCTGGTGCGGCTGTGCTGCGGACTGCCCGAAGACGCATTCTGTGATTCACATGCTCCTGCAACTCTTTCTCCAACTGTTCTGCGGAGGCGCTCGGATTACACCTGCAAAACACGGGAGTATAGACCAATTTCTGGATTGGTTTCCATGTCCCAACAGTGTCCCACTTGACTCTTTACCTTCCGAGCTCATAATTGATCGTGAATGACAGTGACGAATGCTGAAATCGAAAAAAGATCCGCAGCATAATGGCTCAGGCGCAGCGCGCGCTTACTAATAGACAAACCGCTCGAAAAGTTTTCAAGTGAAATTATGTTATCCGCAACATAATCTAAAAGTTCTATTCAAAGTCCTGTGCTCGGGATAATCCTCCGGGACTCCATTCCCCCCGCCCCTTTTGTGAAGTGCAACATTAACCACCTTTTATATGGGAACTTCTTCAATTAGCATAAATATTTAAAAATATAAAAATAGCGCACAATGTTCTTGCCGCAATCCATGTGTCTGCGGTTAATTGGTCCTACGAGATAAAAGTGAGTGAATAGAAGAATTAAACTAGAAATCAGAAATAAAAGATTGAATTAAAAAATAAAATACACGTATAAGTTTTAGTGCAACCTGTTCTGCGGAGAAAGTGTTCCAAGTGCGCGTAGTTCTCAATCGGAGCAGTTCTCGATCACACGCGCTAATTGTAAAATAAACGGCGCGCTCAGCACATAAGATTCAAATTTTTTTCCGTGAGTCTGAAAGATGATTTACCTGCACAGAGTGACCAAGTGGCATAATATTTGCATGAAAAGGAGGAAAAAATAGTTTTATAGCCTGTCGAATTGTGGATTATAATCTCAAGATGCACTATTTGAGGATAATAATTATAATCGGCCAGATTTGCTCAAGGACTACTTGAAATTTTCTCCACTTTGGAAACGATTTTGGTCGAAGCCAACACTTTGTGATCAGTTTTTTTCTTCTCAAAGCAACTCGAAGATCTGGAAGAATTTGTTGAAATATAAAAATATAGTGAATAAGTGTGATTCTTTAAGTCGACAGTCATTACCTTCACTTGGATAAAAGTCGTTTAAAAAAGGACGCAAACGCCGAACACATTTTGCACTGAATGAGCCAGGTAAGAATTTATAAAATGAGAAATAGGTAAGCCAAACGGCTCCAAAATATCAACAAAAAACAGGATACATTTTGTGATCCTCAGAACCGAAGGATGATTTGCACTTTTCATTTTCATCATCATAAAATCACAAACATACCAGTCCGATTAGGTCAGTTCGTTTTCTTGGATATCATAAATTTCTTGAAACTCTTAATATTTTCAAATTTCTTTCCAAAAAATTAATTTAAATCTTATAAAGTAATATTTCAATATATGTACATATATTATAACTTCTGTGTAACATCTAAGATTAGAAGTGTGTGAAAGAGTTTGAAGTCTTATGTAACAGGAAAAAAGCGGATATTTCAAACTTTCTAAAGGAATAATAGTTTTGATAAATTTCTTTAGTTTCTTGCTCCTCCACAAAATAAAAAGCTCTTTAAATGCTTTCAACTATCAGTTTTTTAATAAATAAATGTTGAACTGATCATACAGGAACATATCCGAAAAACTTTATAGCTCATTTTATATAATAAATACATAATAGTTATCTATAATAAAAGTAAACCTAAAATACATCTTAATAAAGTAAAGTACAAATTCTAGTTTCTAAGAAGTCAATTATCAGTTTCGCTAATTCAAACAAGCGTTCTAACTTGTCAATTGCTAACAAAGGGAATACACCTCTTTTCATAGTGTGTTTTGAAATGTTATGTTAAAAGAGTGGAGTAGACCACTTTTAAAACTTCCCGAAAAATCTTGCGTCGATATTTCAAAAAAAATGGTATATTTTTAACCAAAAATGTTCAGCTCCTCTTAAAAAATTTGTATATACATACATATAAGAATTGAAGAAAAATATGCTATTTGAAGATCTTGACGAAGCTTTATATAGTTCAAAAGGGCAATGAAACATTGTAGGAATATGCAAAAAATCGAGACAGTAAAATGTAAATTTTCGCAAAGTTAATTATCTGAGCAAGTACAAGTGAAAGACAAATTTTTCAACACTTTTGACCTTAAACGACCATTTCTACAAAGTTTCATCCAAATCCAAGAAAACATCAAACTCCTGTTTTCATTTGATCGAATTAAATTACATCAATTCTTGTAGAATTTTTTCCAGAAAAATGATGGGAACGTTGTCAATTTAAGTGTTTTCTATAATATTTATTTTCAAATAAAAAGCGACGGAAAAAGCACTGCGAAATTTTAGAGCTAAATATATGTTAAAGTGATCGGCAAACAAACTATCACAATTTTACTTCAAAAATGTATGTAATACACAAATTTTATAAACTCTATGGTATAGATTAAGAATTCTGAAAAATGTTACGCTTTAAACCTACACGCAGCAAAACTTGGAATATGAATGAATTGAAAATCAGCAGCCAGTGACGCCAATGGGTTTTTTTAATCACAAAGTGTTATAACATTGCATTCTAAATAAAGCAGTTTTACATGATTCAATAGAACGAAAATAAATTGCATTTTATTGATAAGAAGCTTTTTTTGGTTTGAATTTCAGTATAAAATAATTTTGTAGAGTGTAAAATCGATAATTTGAAAATAGAATGTTATCGGAATTTCGCTCAAACTTAATACGAAGCCTTCAATTGAAAGGTAAACTAAAACTTTGGATTTTATCGATCCTAAAACAAAAAAATTCACTTCTCATAGGTTCACTTCACTAAACAAATCTTAAATAATGGTTACAAATAACATATGAAACAGCATAATTCGTAATTTTGCTTTGTTAAAAATTAGTCATTCTGTCGGATGAATGGAATCAAATTGATTGAAGTAAAATTGGTTCAATTGAACTGATTAAACATTTGCCTGGATTCCAATATTACAGTTCATCTAAATTCTGAAACCTCAATATCTGCATTGATTGCATTTTTAAGCGGTGTGCGCTTTGATAAATTAGATTGTAGTAATTGTAAATTTGAACCGTTTTCATAAAATTTTCTTGCAAGCTATTCCTTGGTTTCGTATAATCTTATATAATATAGTTTTTGATTGTTTTAATTGATGGTTCTTTTAGGAATTTCCAATATCATCAAAAACAAATTTGATTTTTAGACAGCGGTTCATCCAGCGAGGACTATTTGCGCATTAACAAATATTACACTCGACTAAAATCCTACGAAGTAATAAATTTAAATAAAATTATTCTATTCAAAGTAAATTCATTCTGTTTTTCCAGATTATGGAAATTTCAGTTAGTTATTCGTTAATTAATTGTTACATATTTATAAGAAAATATGGTTACTCATTCCCTTAGTGAAAAAGTTTCATAACTAAAAAGTTATAAAATATGTGATGTTTCATAACTTTTAGCGACTAAGCAACACGCATAAATTCTCTTTATCATCAGCTGATAAACAAACAATGATAGAGATTCATTCCATTGCGCACTTGTTAATACATTTTACGGGAAAAACGACTTATGCACAAACGCACTTAAAAAATACGAAAGCTTCAGTCGCCGTCCTGTCGGTTGCAGACATATTGCATAAAAGTTTGCATTCACTTTAACGGCCTAAGGTAGATATATTCATTCTTCCTTCGTTTATATAACTAAAGTCACATTTGTGAAATAATTCACTACTTTAGAAATGATTAACGTAGCCATTACCATTTCGAATAATAGAAATAGTAGTGGAAATGTAATGTATTGTAATTAATTATAATAATGAAGCTTTCATTACCAGTGTCCATTGGAATTACAATTGTGAGCATTTATTTATTGCAATTGCAATTATTTCATTACAATTTCAATTGAACTAATATAAGTAAATTGACACTTACCACGACTTACTAAAATTTGTTTTGACCCATATTTCCATCTCCTACGCCCAAAAAAACGACTTTTTTAAAAATGTCGATAAAACGATATTTTATACTCTATTTTTCGCCAAAACACGATGTGTTGGGACATATTGGGTTCGCGTAATTCGTAAACTTCGGAAAAGATCTTGTAGAAATCCCTTGTTCTGTGGTAAAGTTTTGTTGACCAGTGTTATGTAAATTATATAGGTAGATCCCTAAATTGGACACAATTCATTGATAAATCGTCATAGAAATCATAGAATGAATTGAACTCATTACGTAGGTTCATGCTGGCCATAAGTTATGTCTATGTATGATAAAGGACAGAAAACAAACTCAATCTAAAAGACATGGCAGGTGCATAAATATTAAATAAAGTTAATAAGTCCGGACAACGAATAATACTTTCAAAGTGAAAGGATTCTGGCAAACAGTAGAATTACGTTTTAGTTAGTAGTTCTAGTACTTGTAAAAGTTATAAATAAATTTCCCCTGAATATTCCGCTGGCACAAATCATTTAGATATCAGAAGTTTCTCTAGCTAGAGGCTTTGATTTTTGGATTCAATTTTGTGTAACACATGTTCGTATACATTTGTATGTATGTTTATACCACATATTTCCCAAGCATTTCAAATCGTCTTTCATCTATTTTTGCGGATGATATTACACAATTAGTACAATATGAAGGCAATGCTACTATGCTATAAAATAATCTACAAAAAAAAAACCCTGAGGTCCTGTACAACTATAAGGATAAGATTGTAGAAATTATCCCTAAAGAAAATTCAATAAAACTTTGAAAGTTGAAATCTTTCGTCTATACGTAATTTATAGTTGTATTTATAATGGATTTTCTGAGACGTAAAAGCACTCTATATGTATACGAAAAAATGCATAGAAATTACCATTCGATTTGTGAAATTTCAAAATCGTTTCGAAAAATACATTGGGCGATAAGATTGACCCATAATTCTAGCCACAATGAATCTATTTTATTTTAATGTTTGCTGCTTAAAAGCTTTCGCCACCGCTTCCCCTATAAATACTACGATCAAAGATCATGAAATGTGATTCAGAAGAGTCGCGATAAGTTCATTGATCAATTCGCAAAGCGTAACGATCCTTGAGAAGCTCCGCGTCTTCGGAACGCTGAATGTCTTGACTTGATCCAAATAAGAATTTCTGATTCTACGCGCCTCCATTAATTAAGCTCGACTAGAGATTCCTCCAAAGACGGGGATGGGACAGGGAGTGGCGGAACAAAACAAATCAAATCGCCTCGGGTGGACTTTGAGCTATTGGAATTTCAGCCAGATTCTCCACCTCGTGCGAGCCAAGGTAATATCGCGTAAATTCCAAAATTTAAAGAAAACACACAGCTAAAGAAAGAGCGAGCGAAGAAATGCATCTCAGCTTTCGTCTTCAAGATGAGTTTTGTCTGAAGCTTAAGTTTTCAATGTGTGAGCAAATTTCTCGGGTCTGCGAGGTCTTTTTTGTTTTGTCTGGATTGCGTTTTTCTTTCTATTGCTACGCTTTACGATAACTACACCTACAGTCTTGGGAATTTTATTATTTTTTTTTTGTCTACAATAAAAAATAAGATAAGCTCGTGAACGATTCACCCTCCGGTTATATGGTTAATTCAAAACGAATTATGTTAATAATATTAAAACGTGCTTGCGAAGTGCTGCTGATATAAGTTTTAAGCAATGTGAAATGTACATATTTACGAATGGTTGTAGAATATTTAACAAACGATATTAATTTAAAATTTATTCAATTCTGATGCGAATTGGGTTTAAGGTAAAATATTTAATGATATTTGCTTAATTTGCATTCTTAATGAACTTAGTGTAAACGATAGCATTTTAAAATTTCAAATAAGAAAGTAATTAAAGTTCGGAAATTGTAATAGGGTAAAATAAAGATAAGAACTAGAATAGAAAAATTAAAGGGACATTCAACTTTATGACTTATTTTGTTTTGTTTTCATTTCCGATTACATGGATTGCTTTTCTTAAAACAAATAGATATGTATAAAGAAAACAAAAAAGATAAACACTGTATATTATTATATATTTTATAAAATGGATACACTATAATTCTGAATTCCTTTTTCAACTTTTCTCCTAATTTTCGATAACCGTCTTAAATTTAACTTTATAGGCATCACCTCCTCCTTTGAGCGCTCAAAACATGAATTTGGAGACGTTAAATGAGGAAATTAGAAACCAAATAGACTTCAACAAATTGTGCGAGTTGATTTTTATATAACGTATTTTTTCGTCAATGTTTGGTCACAACTTAGTCTTTACTTTAACATAAATCTTCTGGGAGATATTTAAGCCCAATAATGGGATATACAAATGGTTCTACGTTTTTAAGAAGTTTGCAGACACCAACAAATTAAACACATAACGCATTTTCAATTTTTATTTTTGGTAAATAGGTCTTAGAGCAGCATGCTTAGACTAAATTGTAGATTTATTACATGTCAAAAATTCGTAATTTCCACTGTATTATGTTTTATGGGACGGTGGACGAAATTCGGATGCAGTTGTTTGGCAAAAAAACTGCCTAATACTGTATTTTTGTTTTTATGTAAAACAATTATTATTTTTATATTAAAAGGGAGAGGGAAGTAGATCGCAGAACGTTTTTGTTTAGGCGCAATAAAAATAGAGCCGCCGCTTCACGCCTGCATAAACAACCAGATAAAATTTACAAGATGTTTAGGAAAATACAAATATTCATGTCGAACTTAATCCATCTAGAGAAAAATTTCAGTACAATTCAGATTTTCGGAGTTTGATTATCGAGATTGATCCATCTAATACATAAGTATATGTTTTTTAAAGATTAACTAACTTTAATTTGATATAAAAAAAAACCTTTTGTCGCACTAGTCAAAACTTGACTGAAATACGGATGCGACAAACATTTTAAGAAGCTAAAGATCCGGCTGTTGTTTAGAGTTTTTTGTTTACATACCTATGTATATGTAAATGGAGACTAAGATATAAACTTCATAATCACAAGAAATATCAATAAAAAGTGCACATATGTAATACAAAATAGCATTGGCTGACTTTGTTCCCAAAATGTTTAAATTTGCATTTAAAGAAAATGGTACCCGTAAACTTCGGCTTTAGATAGATTAGCCTAATTATCGTCTTACAAGTTTTTTCCGTTTTGAAAAATAATAAAAAAACTCATTTTTATATTTATTGTTTATGCCGTTTAAAGTAAATAAAAAAAAATTAATGAATGTAGAAAATATTTTGATGATGTAGCAATAGCATTTTTTGGTTGGACATTTTCATAATGTTAAAAAATTTTAAATTATTATTGAACGAATTGAGTAAAAATTAGATACATAAATATTATGTATGTTATAAGATGAAATATCTACTGTTTAACCCACTTCTTTATTGAATCATCTAAGAAAAATAGCTACTTATATATGTAGATAGACCACCTCATACTTTGTTGTTGTAAGCAGCAGTAGCACTTCGAATTTGCATATGGTTACATACTACGCCTCAAAATGTTAGAAAAACACCTGTTTACGGCAATTTTTTCACTGTGTTGTCTTGAAAGTTCTATGTATTTGCATTGAGAGAGTTATCATGTCTATTCTATTAAGTACAAAAAACGTCTAAAAGCTTTGCTATTTTAACCTTCTACTGGAATAGAATAGAAAGAGCAATTGCGGTAGAATTATGATTAAACCTATTACTTGGAAAATTAACTACTATACAATTTTATACATCGTAAAAGAGAATGGGCTTTTAAGAAAGAGAAAATATGATTTATGTTTGTGGTCTGAGTAAATTTATAGCAATTACTATAGATCCTATGTTTTAAAAAGAGAATAATATTGTCAGTATTCGCTCAAAGAAATATTTTTAAGTTTAAAGTTTGTTGGATTAGCATCAAAGAGATCCAAGTTCGATTCACGGTTAAAGTGCTTGAAGGCTAACTGATGATTCAAAACATGAAAACAGTTTGCGGAGAAAGGAATAAGAAAACTTACATTTAAAATAATATAACTTCAGTTAAATGAGTTTTTGTCTTCTCGTACAAAATGTAGGTAATATTAATGTTGATAAGTGTAGAGTTTGAAAGAGTAAGAGAATACGTACATTATAAGAAGATGTAATAAAAACTATCTAGCTTATTTTGTGAAGGCAATTATTTCGAAACAAACATTATGTTAAAACGAATATTTTGTTTTTTTGTTAGCTTATCTGTACCAGCAAATTTTTGGCTGGACTAAGATTTAAAATTTTATTAACAGCAGCCCTTCAACCGTATTTAAGTTAGATAACTCAGTTCAACTGTCTTAAAAAAATATATGACTCTTAGGGAGATAAACTATCTCAAACGAACACTTTTACAATTTTTAAAATGTTCTCAAGGTTGATTAAAGGCCCATATCTGTTTATTGACCTTTGTCTAAGGGCTCAAAAAATACGACCTATTTGAAAGTTTTTGTAATAAAAGTTCGTCTGTTTGATTAGTGTAGAAAACTTAATCGACAAAATAACTGTTGACAAGGCAAAGTGGTTTATTTATTGAACAGCTGAGTGGAACGGATAACCGTCGAATCGGTGAATGCATCAATCACCGGTTCTTGAGCTTAATATTATTTGAATTAACAAAGATTAAGAGCCAGGAATCCGTCCAAACAGAAAAATGTTACGAAATTACAGAGATGGCGTGAACCGAAGAAAAAGAGCGGAAAGTGGGAAGGAAAATATTAGCGGCAGTAAAATTGCGCTGACGCGAGATTTTACAACCGCAGCCTTGAAAATGTAGTTGGATTACAAAAACCCAAGAGTCCAACCGACGACGGCTTCACTATTTCTATTTGAGGTATCCGCTGTCTCGCTCCATTCAGCTTTGAGCCGACATTTAAAATTTTCTTTCGAACCTGCGCTCCAAGTTTCTAAAAACGGTAGAGTGCGGCATGCAAACACTGTTGTACCATTAAACGTTTCGCAACTCCTCGCGAAGCACAAACTTTTTCAGTAAACTGTGGATTGGCGCAATATTTTGGTAACACGAGCTTTCTGCAAAGTGAAATATATTCGTGGATATGTTCGGGATCGCGCAGCTTCTCCTCTTTTTTTTTTTTTGAGTTGCAACTGAAACTCCCACAATTACGCTGCGTTGCATTGTTTCGAACAAAGCCTCTACCTTTCAGGTGGAAGAAACGTTCGCCAATTTATCTTCGCATTTTGCTACTTTCTAAGTAAAGTGGGGAAATGCGGTCTTGTGTGTGGGGAAGCAGTGATTCAATGCGCAAGTATTTGCCGCTTAAATTTGAAACCTCGTTAGATTATGCAACTGACTTCACATTTCCTTTAAATGTAAGGGCATAGGTAGCTAGGGCAGCTTGACGCACGTGTTGTAACTGTAGCAATAGATATAGATAAGTTCTATCTATCGCAATTTTAAAACTCAAAGATTTATTGGTTGCCATGTACCATATACATATAAGACGAAAGACGTTTCATCAAAGAAGCTATTTGATGTCAGTAACATGAATTTATGAGCGGCAAGTCTAAATACGACAACCAATTTGTTGCTCACTTAATAAACGTTTCAACAATAGATTTCTGTGCCACACGTCTCAGCATGATTTATTTTAAAAACTGTTTGTAGAACGTTATATTTCATTCTTTTTTCAATATCTACTAAAATACCTACTTTTAGTTTTAAGTTATATCGCGTTCCGCACATTGAGATTGTTCGAATTGTGATATTGTTGCTTTTAAAGGTTCTTGATTTGTTCTACATAATAGTGCAATATCTTAAAAATATAGTTCTGTTCCTTTTAGTTGAGTGTTCTGAATATGTTTATACCCATATAACTGATATTGTAAAAGTCCCAAAATTGATCTTTGTGGAACTCCACACTTTTGTGTTAACCTTCTACTTGATGCTTCAATTATTTGATTGTTTTTAAAAATCCCAGTAATCTATGATGATTTACCGTGTTGCAAATCTAAGCTATCATTTATCTTTCATAGAATCTGCATTTTAAACATTAGGTACTTTACATTTCCTGAAGGAATAACATGTAAAAATGCATTGGACGAGAGAGAACTTTCATCTGGAACCAACTTTTGTAGGACGTAAATTAAAAAACTAAATTAATATGCGAGGTATTTAGAACCAACGAAATTAGAATTAAAGGTAATTTATTATTTTGAAATAATTCAGAACATAACGTTAGAAATAAAATAAATGCTTCTTAAAACATTTCAGTTCTGCGAAATAAAAGAAAAACATAATTCAGCAACAACAACTTGTCTGAATTCCAAAGTAAACGTTATTTTATTCTTTTAGGGCTTCTGAATTTTTAAAGGCAGTTCTAAATTCGTTAAAATTATGTTTTTATTAGGCCCTACTATGGATGACGATTTCGCTCGACTCGAAACGCAGAAGTAAATTTTCCTAGCCATTCAGCTTTAAAAATGTGTCTTTGCTACAGAGGACTCAAATTGACAAACTTCTCTGTTCGCGAAATGTTGTGCCAAACTACAATAACGATGATTTTATTGTCCTCCACTTTCGACGACTGCAAATTAATAAGTGTTTGGCATTAGCATGTTTTATACCAATAAGCAAAACCGAGTGTTCGATCATCTTTGGGGTTCGTGCAAGTACAGCGATTTAAAAGCCGATTCGTATCGAATTCGGAACTGTATGCAATCAGGGCTGCCTCTGCAGCGGATGTGAAGCCGTGTCGAGCCCCATCGAGCCCCAGCGCTCCATTCTAACATTTACCTCATTTTCTCTGGTCCCAATTTAGCCAGTTGGCTTTGGCTGGCTGAGTGCAACGATGCTTCTGTGAGAAACGCTATTTTGCAATGTTTTTGAGAACAGCCCGGTCCCGGCGCTTACACCTCCAGCCTTATGTTTATGCTGGTTTATGCGGCTTATGCGCGGTGCAGTGGGGCCCAGCGCTGCCTCGGCGCGGCACACAAGGGGGCCCCATCCCATACTAAGGCTGGGGCTCTTACGGCGCACTTTGCTCTTGTTCATTTGCTCTCCTCACTCGGGGCTCGGGGCTTTCTCTATCTGGCTTTTCATTATTACGAAGTAATCGCGACGACACTTAGACGGCGCAGTTGCATCACGCTCACTAGCAGCACTCGATTGTTTTGTAAACTGAAAAATACTTTCACTAACCCAATTTTGAAACGTGATGTTTTCGGTTATTTAAAGCAAGTCGGTTATTCAATTAGTGATATGTTGCGACTGTCGTGTCGCTGCACTTCAATGTTTTGCTCGCCTTTTGCATCCCATCCCAACCCAATTTGTTGTCTTCGACTTTTTGGCCTACTTTTATGTAGTATACTATACTATACTAATACTATACTATACTAATTTTCTTACATTATGCATAGAAATAAATTAAGGAGGAATAGTATCCCAGCTTTCCTGAAAAATACAATCAAAGTAATTCTCATAAATTAAGAACAACCTTCGTGCCATTCTCTTCCAAAGCACCTTTTACACAAAAACTAAAAATCAATTTTGCAAAAATTGTTGAGTCGTATAACATCTTAAATCAACAATACCTAATATTGATTAAGCTATTCAATTTTCAAAACCTAGGAGGTAAGAACATAATTAAAAATATATACATATGTAAAGTGGAAGTACATAAATTATATTAAATAATTTTAACTGACTTAATGTTTTGTTCAACTCTCAATTAGTACCTTTACCGCACAGGCCCATAGATCTTTCACCTTTGGAACAAATTTAAAATTTGTGAAATTATAGTTACGCAAAATTTAAATGAAATGAAATGAAAATGGCAACGGTTAATGCCAATTTTTGTACTTCACCTGAGTGTAGACTGTGGATACAACTGCTCAAATACTTAAACTTCAAACGTTACTGAACAAAAGATTGCTATCCTGTATCTGGGTACAAGTTAATAGAGATTCTTAAAATTATAAAAAGATCGACAAATTACCCACATAAAAAAATCTTCCAAATACATTTTGTATGTACTTATTCATTGTGAAATTTTTATCACAACAGATTTTAAAATCATCTGTTAAACGTAGATAAAAATTTGTTATAGTTCCGAATTAGAAAAAGATGAATTTTCTGTTAAATTAAGACTAAAAAAAAAAGCTTAGTTTAAATTCTAAATCAAATTTTATAGAGACTGCTCACTTTTGATTAAGGTCATATACATATGTTATGTAGGGCTTTGGTAAAAAAGAAATTGTATAATGTCCATCTTAAAACTTCTTTACTTTGCCGGAAATCAGACCTAAAGTTTAATTTGGGTACATAGCTCCATGACATCACATCAGAAAAGATATGTTGAGCGGAACACTGCTGCATTTTAGAATTAGGACGAAGTTTTGAGTTTTAATTGGAACTCTTCGCATAGTTCGTGCATGCATTATTCAATTTTATTATTGCAATATAACGTAAGACTGACTCCTGAGCGAGCAAACTATTTAAAGACTGCAGTCGATGCAGCGTTTCTAATTCGTTTATAATTTTTAGAACGAAAGACGACGATGCAATTAGCGATCGAAAAATGTGTCGCAATTTTGCAATAAAGCTCTAATACCGGTCTGGCGCTCACTTTCTTCGGTGCGGGAATTTTGAGAGGAGTGAACGTGTGAACCGCTTAACCGAGTGCTCCTCTAATTAAGAGGCAAGACATAACAGAAGTAATGTTCACTTCCAATTTCCCTCGTCAAGTTAAATGGGTCACACGAACCAGGAGGCCTCAACAAAATGGAAGCTTCCGTATCATCACGATCGCCATCGTTCTGATCAACCACATGCACGCTCCTGGGCTACAATCTTGTTGTTAGTCATTTTTATGCAATGGGAGCAGTAGACGTTAGAAATTCACTTTTCATTTCAATTGCATTGAGGCCAGATTAAATATAAATACATAGTGCTGTTTGCGCAGTGCACCAAGTCGTCATATTGCACACCGACTGCGCTCGTTCGCCGCATCTGGGAAGTGTGCGCGCGCCGCTTGTAAATGAGCCCCTCACAGGCCCCGCTTATCTTTTACACATTTCTGTAGCAACCGATTTTCTTGAGATTGCCGCTGTCCCGCCGTCGGTCGAAAAAGAAACTTAAATAAAGTACACAACCTAACCTACAGCACTATGCTTCGTTTCTGTGACCATATCAAATGAAAAATATGTTTATAGGCACGAATTTGCCCTAATTACGCCCGGGTGGCGGTGTGTGCGTACGCAATATTTTTGTTTACGCATAGGAAAGAGAAAGAACGGCCAACCATTTGTGTGTGAAGAAAAAGTCGTACAACACATGGGAATTCGTGAAGTATTGCGCGAATAGTTAAGTTATGTAATAGAATTCGTTGCTCGTTTTTATGAAGCGAATTTCCGTTTGTTGGCTTTGTGAAAGGGAAACTTTTCGAAACGAAAAGTGGGTTTTTGGTATTTTCGTATCTTTCTGCTAAAACTTTTACTTTTTTTTTTATTTTTTTTTCTTTATTTTTTGCTGCTGCAGCGCTATTGCTCGGCTCGTTACTGGCCACCGCTTTTATTTAGTTCTCAGCTCAGAGTTGTGTGGGCTATGCACTGAAAAGTTTTAATAATGGATGAAAGTCATGACGTAAGAAACGAAAATGAAAGTGAATGAGTTACTTTTGCTTTTTGCTTACTTTCGTATATCTTACATATATATTAAAAGTGTATCGGCCACGAGAAAAAACGGTTACCTCACATTATGGCCTTTTATTTTCAGAAATATGCAGTGCGCTCATTTTGTTTGTAATTACCATTTCAACTCCAATTAGGTTTTAGAAAGAGAATTGATTTAAATTTTAATAGTTTGAAAAGTGTAAAACATCAAATTATTTAGTTTTGTGTAAAATGCTAAATACGGAACTTAATGGAGAGATAAGAAATAATTTCTTTTTTTCGAAAGAAATGTTTAATCTGTCAAATTAAGAAGATGCAATAGAATTGAAGTAACTCCAAATTTAAATTTGGAATGAAACAAGACATTTATAAACTTAATCATACGCACTATTAAATACGTTCTTTACTTATCGAAGAAAACAAAGTTTCCTGTCTCAACAAAGTCTAAGAACAAGCTATTCTTATACATACTGTATTTTATTGAAAGATCCAAGTTCTGCACAAACTTAATTTTCACTGACTAGTTTCTAAATTCGTTCACAGAAAGTTGGAATATCTTGTATTGTACCCTGGATACCAAGATCCTGTTTTTTCACTTTTATGGACTTTTATTTGTTATACGAACGTTTTTGATCCTTTGAATACGCAATGTATGTAAGTAAATATTATAACATGTGTATATGTTTATAAGACTGTCTGAAATATTTCAAAAATATGATGCTGAAAAGGAGATGTAAATTACAATCATTATACCAACAGTATAGAATTTTGAACAAGTTCCTTATAATCTGTAAATTCAACATATTTATTTAAAACTATACGCATAAAATTCAGTGGCATTCAACTAATACGTAAACGTGTTTTGATGAGAATTTACATCACACCCAAGTTAATCGCAGAAAAGTAAACAACTTTTCACAACAAGATGTAAAGAAAGCTTTCTTTTGCGCTGATATAGCCCCGTTTACACTGGCGAGTTTACAAACTACAAGCCGGCGAGTAAGAAGCCGGCGAGTGCAGTTTGTTCTTGTTTAAAAGCAGCTTTAGAGCGAGTACGTCGTGTACACTAGGCGAGTGCGTGTAAAAAAGCCGGCTTTTAGCTTGTAAACTCGCCAGTGTAAACGGGGCTTATTATTGATATTGTAAGATAAGTCTAAGGTTACTTAAAACTACGCACAAATTCTTGAAATTTTTCAAAGAGGATTGTATTGATTTTAATCGCCCCATTTAATTTTTCATACCATGAAACTGAGGTACGTAGAAGAAGCATCTGTGTAAAATAGTTACGACATTTTTATCTTTTTGGTGTAATTGGTTTGCATCTGTGTAAACAGCACTTTAAGCATACATAAGCGAAGAGCTTAAACATTCGGGGAAAAAATTGGTCAATACTGCTGAATGTGAAGGTTGAAGAAAGCGCGTGTCCACAGGTTGTGTGGAATTTAGTAAGCTATAAACTTAATGTTGGCTTAGAGGGCGTTGCGATCCTCAGAACGATGTTATTGGTTGGTCTATTGTTAGTCACTCAAGACGATTTATAAATAGGTTATGACTACATTTAACTTTAATCACAGTGAATCATAGATGTGACTGTCATAAGTTTTTATTTTTTTATGCTTCACAGATAAAAAAAACAACATTCAAATGTTATTACTGTTATTGCAGTAAATTGTTTGAAATTTAATACAATTTCACTAATTCTTAATGGTCTAATTATATAAAAATATACTTATCTCTAAAGTTTTATTTTAATTTTGTAGTGAGAACATTGCTAGCTATGAATTCAGACCTTCTCAAATAATTACCTTTCTTACAGGGACAAAAGGTTCCTTCAAAAAATTTCTTTAGATTGTCATTTGAATATTCACAGTAAAAATGTAGAAAGAGCAAATTGGTTGTAAGTTTTAAGTTTTGGCTTATTATCGTATAGAGCTTGAGTTACAATAAATAATTTCGATGTTTAAGTAGAGCTGTAAAACACAAACAATTGCATAATTACGTTTGTATCAGTCTTTGTTTTATGGTATCTTAAAACTTACATATGTTTTATGTACTATATAGTATTACATTTTAAGGACTCTGTAACCAAAATTGAATAAAACAAAATTCGTTTAATTTGACTTCGCTGGTCGTCTGTATCTTATTACCTTTGAAATAATCAGGAACCATTTTTAAAATTGTAGACATGAAATTTGTCATGGTCCTAGAACTTGCTTTTGTTCAGACGTAGAAGTTCAAGAGTCAAAAGTGAAATCAAACAATGCAAGATCTGTGAGTACAATACTTTTTAAAATTTTCAAAGTACGGAAACTTTGTTGCGTGATTTCACCAATTTTTAGAGTTCCGTATTTTCACATATGAGAGACAATTTAGAGCTGGAAATGTTTTTGTTAGAATTATCACCAACGTAATATAGAACATGACTTTGAAAATAAAATTAAAGATTCACATTCACGGGCTATCACGATTCAAAATCGATGTAATTTTGTTAATATAATTTTTGTACTGGTGCATTTAAATATGTGGAAAAAAATATAAAAGGAACACTTATTTGATATGCTCAGCTTAAAATACTTCAGGCAAATTTACGATGAGAAATTTCTGAAATATAGGGTAATAAAGTTAAATTACGTTTTACTTTCGTAGTATTTCTAAAAACTCAAAATTTGGCCTGTTTCAACATAATTGATCGATTCTATACGTTCTAATTTAATTATAGATTTCCCATCACAAAATGGTAGTTTAATTATTTTTGATGAAACTATCATAAAAATTGTAAAATTCATTCTGGTTAATAACGAATCTCGTCCAAAAATTTAACCATCTGTTAAATTTAAATTCAATAATAATTTATCAGATGTTTTAACACTGATACGAGTTCTCATTCAGCTGTTGATCTCTCAAGCATGACAAAATACCATCGGGGAAAATGTAAAATTCTAATCAACTGAAGTCACGTTCTGATTCCGAAGGCAATTTCCTCTTTTTATTGCAATTACAAAAGAAGTTATATTCGGAGACTGGAAAAAACTAGCACAGACCTTTGGAGGCGAGCGAACGGCGGCAGTGGCGGTGGCGTCGTCGTCGGTTGTTGTTAATGAATCCGCAATTAGTACTAATAGCAAAAATAATCCCAGAAAGTGCCACTACATAAACACTCTGGCTAATGGCCATTGTTTCATCTCCAAAGATCGGGTGATTTTATAATTTAGGTGCACCATTGCTCAATTTCCCGCCGGAGAGGAGCACAAGCAGTAGACATTCGAAAAAGTCATCTTTGCTTGTGGATAGGATAGCGTAACAATTTTTTCTTCGAATTTTAAATTCCGTCTTATTCCCAGAAATGGCTCGCGAGTCGCGCCAAAAAGCTTCTGAAGTTATTCATCCGAGCGAGCCTCTTCTCCGTCCAGCACCCATAGAAAAAATTATTCATCGCATTCCGAAATAAAAAGCACAAACCGTCAAAAGTGATCTCGCTCGCCCTGAATTAAATTTTTTCATGCCAGCGAGCCTCCAGCCAGAGCCTCTACCACTCGAGCGCGGCGCGGCGCATGTTTATGTAGTAAGAGCAATTGAAAGGGAAACCAAAGCCCAGGTTACATAAACGTCCCTACTTAAGGCAGGCTTTATAGAAAGCATGATCACGACTCCGATTGTAATCCAAGCCTCATTGTGCAAGGAAACAGAAAGATGATTATGGAACTGCCGGGAGGGGGCTCTGGAGGGAAAAAAGCGCTAACCTTGAAAAACAAGTTCGTCTGATGACAGTTGATCGGCGAAACAGCGACTCAAAGAAAAACGAAAAGAAAGAAGAAAGAAAGGAAATAGCAGCTGAAAAGAGAAAGGTAAGAAGAGCTCGGAATAAAAAAGACAAAGAAAAATGGAAAGACGCTTTTTTTTATTTTTTTTTTTTATTTATATTTTGTGTTTTATTTTTATTTTTTTTTGCTCTGTCTTCTTCGCAATAATGAAGAAACGGCGCGGAATCGTTCGAAAATCCAAGGTCATACTTTCGAAACACGTTCCTTTTCTGCTTCCCCTCCGATTAACGTGCTTCGGCCGCGCGGCTGCAGACTGTTGAAAGTGTGATCAGCGCCGAGATCGGTTCACACTGAATTCTGAATATGCACATGATCACACGAATTACTCATGAGGGTATCCCGCAGCACACACATGCAGGCCCCGCGACTGCACGATCGCGTCAGGTTTAATACGCGAATTTACAATTCAAATTGAAATTTCTCCCCCGTGCCTTAGCAAGGGAATATTCTTGCGAAATTAGAACTTATTGTCTGAGGGGTTTCGCTGCTTTTTCAGCCGATTATGCTAACAAAGAATTTTGGGAAATTCCTTGCCCTGTAGGTACATACATAATGCTTTTTATTCCCGTTCTTTTTGTTGTTTTTTTTTATAACCGCCTTAATAAAGATTGCTTGAAAGTATTTCGTTTCGATTCACAAATATTTTTCCAACAATTGTGTTTCTCGAAATTTAACTGAATTAGTTGGTTGGCTAAGTCTAAGTAGGACTAAAACAGCAAGTTCTACTTCTGAGGGTGGTAAGTTACAATTTAAATAAATATAAGTAACATACATAGGTTATTTGCTTTGTTCCATATTTCAAAGAAAATCGTGTTACTCTTGGTTGAAATAATGATTTAACGACAACTTGCAAGATCGCAAGTAATCGCGTTCATCATTCGATTTTATTCCCTGAAATTAGCTGCGAATTTGTTTAAAAAATGATATTTGTCATTTGAATAATTACATACACTGGGTAACAAATTTAATTTGTTTTTCCAAACAAGTGGCAGGTTATTTCTGTAGCGTTTCTTTCGTAGATTTAAAATTTATAAATAAAAATGCAGCTGACTTACATTCATATTCATCAAATATTCGACAATCCCCCGATTGGTTCTGCTATTCCTATCTTTAACTTGACCCAAAAATATTTAATGGGATTAGGATCGAAAGACTATGAAGGCTGAACCCAACAAATGGTTTTGATTGAAGGCATATCTAGTTTTTACTCAATTTTACACTTTTGCTGAAAACTAAAAGTACTACCAAGGCAATGCAAGAATTGAAGTTTCTCGATGCACACGAGAGTTGTTTGAGATTCATAAAATTAATTTTATAGACTGGTCCACTTGTTTTTCTGATCATAACCTCTGCTCATACAGAACATCTGAATATGGCTTATTCACAAGGTATCGCCGATAGGGAACATTGTTTATAGAAATGATTTACCAATTCTTCAGAAAAAGAGTTGGCCATTGCAACGAATAAATTAAACCCGAAAATTGTTAAAGTGAGAATTTACCTGTTTTTAAGATCCCAAATTATTAAACGTTTTTCAAAATATTTTTATCTCAATCAAAAGTATGGTAAAATTTCTAAAAGCGAATTATCGTAGTCGGAATAAAACCAAAAAGAAAAAATTACGTCTTAACTGAAACATACATAACATATGTCGCCTTCATGTTTATAACAATAACAAGCACTTACTTTTGAACAAAGCTTATTTGAAGAAAGCCACTTTGCTAAAACACGAGGTATACCTACATCAAATAACATCGAATTCAAAACAATCCTCAAAGACAGAGAAAAACGTTGTAAGTGGAAATTTGAATAAATATCATTAATGACTTTGAAAAGAAATCAAATAACAATTGAAATAATATTCCCTATTGGTTACAGTTATTTGGTTAAATTCTATTGGCTAGGAACCAGTCCATAAAAAAAATGCGTACGCTCTTCAAGGCTTATGCGTTCTTGTCAACACGAATTTGTGTAAATGTTTGCAATTGTTATTACGCAAATGAAGCTATGGCAATTATTTTATTACCCACAAATTTGGATCAAACCACGTATCAAAGTCGTGATATTGATAGCAATTGATTATTCGAGCTTAATTGTGATAGTACACGACATTTCATCAATGAATATAAAAGTCGACCCTTATATGGTGTTTTTACGAAAACTGTTTAATGGTCACTTTTTTGTTATGTAAAAGGAAAATTAAATTATTAAGTATACCTTTATTCAAAACATCGCAGAATGCAACACCACAACAAACCTAGAAGCGATGAAAATTAATTTTTTAATAACACTTTTAGTTTGTTAAATAACTACACGTTGCTTTTAGGGAAACATTGCAATATTGCTCTTTTCTCACGTTCAGTAATTTACGGGGGCGGATTTAATAAGCTTGTAGGAGTCACCCGTTTAGCGATATAGAACAGAGAAAACAGAAATATTCGCACGACCTTACATTTCTTGACATTGAAAGTTGATCGCTGCTACCCACATTTCTTTTTAATACCTACCTACTCCTACGAGCACTGGTTGTGTTGGTTAGTGCTATTGCTAATGATCGCAGATCATTTTTTTGTCACTAGAAAAATTCAATAAGCATCAAAGAACTTTTTAAAGTTATTAAGAATTTTTCTATATCTATTTTGTGGAATGAGTGTTCTACTGGAAGGCACAAAATACGCTGACCTGATATTAGATGCGTTTTGACAATCGTTCTAAATGCCCTTTCACTGTGTTAATAAACACTCAAATTATTAAATTTTGTTTTTCATCCCTAGCCAATTTAAAACAGAAACATTTACAGCGGATCTGCCTAATATGTATTCACATTAAAAACAAATACCATTATCGGAAGAGAGCTCAGCAGATAGAATACAACCGTTGAACGAACTCAGACTTATTCCCATTATTATGCTTTAAATCTGCCCAATCCAGCAAGAACTTAAAAAAAAAAAACTAAAATTATTAAATATACATAGCTCTAAAATAACAGGCTTTGTAACTTCAACTTCCTGTTCGATATCTTCTCCTTGTGGCTTGATACACACTAACAGATTTTTTAAAAATAAAACTTTTAGAGCCATTTCAAAGCGGATACTACTTTCGTTTTGCGTACCTACCCATCGCCAAATTTGGAGAGTATTTCTGAACATTTTAAACCGGAATATGTTGTATGATTTTTATATCTATGATGTGAGTTTAGCTACGTAGTATAACAGTTTAGATTGTTTAGCTTGATGAGCGAGTCAAGGCTTGCGTTGACTTCGTGAGACGGAATGAGAACTGTCATAAACGAGACAAAACAGAAGACGTAGACTTGGATTTGAACAGGCCCTAAGTGCATACTAGAAAAATTCGTCTTTATGTGTTTTGTACTTTTAATTTTATGTTTCAAATAACTATCATGAGGGCATAAATTAAATTTTTATTTTTGTCGCTTCCAGGTAGCTAGGATGCTGATGCTGCAGTATAGCAAACACGGTGAGTGTATACTCCAAGAAATTGGCGCAGCATTCCGCGGCGAACATCCGGCCGATCTGCTTCTTGTTTGTGACAATAAGGAAACATTGCAAGCGCACAAATTAGTTTTAGCCGCAGCCAGTCCACTAATTAGGTCAGTGTTAAATATTGATTATGAAAAAGCGAAATTTTAGCCCTATATTTTGTTTTCTTTTTTCTACCTCTCTGTAGAATGCTTTTGGAAGAGACCCCAGTTGTCGAAGGCATTACAACCGTTCATTTCCCAGACGTAGAGGCAACATATTTTAGGTCGCTCTTAGATTTCCTGTACTCAGGACAAACGTGTATTCCTGCAAATGATGTTGAACATCTGCATGACCTTCTTTCCCTTCTTCAGATAAAACCCGGCGATTGGAGAACCAGTGATCCCCCAGCTGCGGAGCCCGAAAACCTTCATCAAAATAGGTCACATCAGGACGATATTTCGTGTCGAACGGAAACAAATTCAACGTCGGATTGTGGAAGTAGTGAAGATGATATGAGAAGAAGAAGAAGGTCGAAGAGCTCGGAATCTTCACCTTCTAGGATATCTGTAAAAAGGGAGAGATTAAACGAAAATAGCAGCGGTGGCGAAGATGAACGGGCCAGAGAAGGCGGAGAATGTGAAGAAGATGAGGACGAGAGTAGTAAGAATTCTTTGGGACGAAACAATGTAGATACGTTAAGAAATGCTGAAGGTAAGAAGAGTATGGAAAACGGTAGTGATGAAGATCGAGAGGAAAAGCGAAAAGAACCTCCTGCCGAACAAATCGCTGAGCGAAGGCAGTCTTCATCAGATCCAGTGAACCTTTCTCTCGGTTTTCGCGATAGGGACGAGGATTCGAATGATGGTCACATCGACGTAGAATCAGTGGGAAATGCTCCATCCAGCTGTAAGATGTTAAATCCAGCAAGATTGCTTGATCATTTTCGGAACAAGCGAAAAGTTCTCTATCCCCCACCTGACACTGAAATACTCAAACCGCCACCCGACCACGAAATGCTACAAAACTCCCCCGAAAATTATGTTGTTACCCCGCATAGAAAGCGAAGACCTGGGTTCCACAATTCACCAACCCAAAATCAGCCGTTCGTGCCGTACAATCCGTCGTTTATTGAGGACCTGCGCGCGCACAAGCCTCCGTCGTCGTCAGCGCCGCCCTCGTACTTTCCAGATAGAGCGCCTATTTCGCCGCCACCAAGTGGTGTCGTAAATCCCACCGATATTTTTAATCATAATAACCATAGCAACAATAATAGCGTTCGAAGGCGTCCGCCGAGCGCGGACGGGCCGCTGCAAATACCTCCATCTTTCGTGTACCAGTGGCCGCCCCCGCCACACTCCGCGGCAGCCGCCCTGGCCGGGCTGCAGGGGTCCGGCAGCGGCGTCTTAAGCAGTCTCTCCACATCACTTAGCTGTAGTTCAGAAACTAATCCGCTCGAAATAAAATCAGTGCAACAACCGCCAACTTCCCGTAACGGTGGCAGCGGGGGCAGCATGTCCTCGAGCAGCGGCACTGTGAGAGAGTACCGATGCGAGTACTGCGGAAAACAGTTCGGGATGTCCTGGAATTTGAAGACCCACTTACGTGTTCACACAGGTGAGAAGCCCTTCGCGTGTCGACTTTGCGTAGCGATGTTCAAGCAAAAGGCCCACCTCCTCAAACATTTGTGCTCCGTCCACCGCAACGTGATCAGCATTGCGGGAAGCCCGGACGCCGGAAGCAGGTACAGCTGCTGCTTCTGCTCCATGTGCTTCGAATCCATGCAGGAACTCGTGCGACACTTGTCGGGTCATCACAATAACTTGCTGTTAAGTAAAAACCTCAGAGATTAACTTTAGTTTAACAAGAGAGGTGTAGAAAGGTAAATTCAAAAATCGCTTTAATCAAAGGTCCGAGCTCTGTCGAAATTGACATAGTCGAAGTCGGTATAATCGATTGAAGTCGACATAATATCGGGGTTGACACCATCAAGTCGACGTAGTCAGAATCGACAATGTCGAAGTTGACACCTTCGAAGTCGACACTATTGAAGTTGAGTTGGTCAAAATTTGAAATCGACTCTGTTGAAGTCAAGATGGTCAAAGTTGGCACCTTCAAAATCGATATTCTTGAAGTCGAAGTCATTAAAGTTCACACTTACGAAATCGGCACTGAGTTGAAATCTTCAAAGACGCAGTCGACGAAATGGGAACCAAAAATGTTCTACCCGAAAATGTCGAAATCGAAAACCCCGATGTTGGCACCGTCCAAATCGACATTGTCGAGGACGACACTGTCAGAGCTCTAGAAAAACTCCAGTATTTGGATCAAAATTTTCAAACCAAACTTAGCGCCATTAGCCGAAGCTGTGTTCAGCTCTCTAAGCATTCCATTGTTTCCATACATTGCCTTCGTACTGTAGATATTATTTATTAAAGCTTCTGTTGGATGCGTTTTGGATATCGCAGCTGTATAGTAGAATCGCCCTTGTAAATAATAACTTTTAAGCTAATCTAATGTAAACAGAGCTTCCCACGCGACTATCTAGTAAGTGAGTGGAATGTCTGTTCTTTTTGCAGAAAAAAAAAATAGGTTGTTTAACAAAAGAGCGGGTCTCATAGATGTCTAAGAAATGTAAATAGCGAGTGTGCAAACCATGAAACTGTAACAAATGTATTTATACAAAAAATAATTTCAAAGACAAATGAAAATGTAGGGACTATTTATAAGTCAGTTTAAGTGTAACATCTACAGTAGCACTAATTATTAACTCTGTAAATTCTCTAGGCTAATCGAAAATTTTAGTTAGCACAAAGACAACTGCATTAGAACTTTTAACTGAACAAAACAAATGTACAAAACGCCTTTAACAATTCTAAGGAAATAAACCATCACCATTGTAAAATAATAGAATTGAAATTTGTTTTCTTTTGGAAACTAAAATGCATTCCACTGAAACGTTAATAAATTTGTTTTTGTTAGCTCAGACTTTTTTTTTAATTGATATAATTCAGCAGCCCTCAGGTTTTAACTTACAGGAAAGAAAAGAAACATCAAGACCGAGGCAACTAAACTCCTAACTTTTATGAAAACAACTTTAAATTAAAAATGTTGTGCTCGATTTTCCTTTTCTAAAAGATAAAATATATTTTTAACCGAAAAAATAGGTACACAAATTTCGAAAAACACCTTTTTTTTAACCGAGAATATGAAATTAAAGCTGATTCTCTTATAAATAACAAAAAGAGCATAACTACCAAAAGACAGGTAAACATTTAATGAACCCTTTTTGTAAAATATATCATTTCAAAATTTCTGACTGATTTGTGGGAAAGAAGGAGATGGTTATAAAAGAAAACTAAAAATTTGATAGAGTGCCTGGTCGTAGTTTCTCCTAAAATAAGGCAGTCAGAGAAGGTCTCAAGGAAAGTACCAGAAACGAGACAGCGACACTGTGTAAGTAAAATTTAAGTAATCAAATCAATCTATAAAGAATTGGCTGAACTCTAGGAAGATTCCAGATTTTTTACTATAATAAGAAAATAAATAAATAACGATTTTTGCATATTTTCAAATCGTTCGTGCAACAATTGTCTGGCGCTGGCGCGGATTGCTCATTCTTGAAAAAAAACCTACCTTTAGGCTCAAAACAGTGACGGTTGAAAACTTGGTGACCGGTATTCGATAGTCGGGAGTGCAACCACACTTCACAAAAAATTCGAAAAATCAAAAGCTCTTATCCAAAGATCGTCGAGTCCAAGAAAAATTTCCCTAAATTTAAAAAAGTAATAAATTGCAAAAATAAACTATCACAAGGCGAAAATTTTAAATTTATTTATGTTCAAAACATTTTTCTGTCTAATGAAAAAAAATGTTGTCGTATTGCTTAACATAAAACCGTATAAGACAATCTTATTCTGCAAACAATATTTTACCTCATATAATACTTAAGCAAATAATTAAAGAAAAGTGAGAAATAAGATTCACAAGCATGCGTTCTTTTGATTCATTCTTTATAGATCTAAATAGAGGTCACGGGTCACAAATATGTATTTTAATTGGCCTACATCCAATATCATCAAAAATGTTTGGTGTTTTGCATCTAGTCTAGGAGAGTTAGATAAATGTAAATGTTACTGCAAACCTTTTACTTTCAATGAATTGGGGAACTGAATGATTGTGTTATTTCATATTATATTGTTGGCAATAACAAAATTAATTTTAGTATCTCCTTCCCTATATGCTACTTTTACTCACAATACTAAATAGCCTAAAACCACAAAGCAAAGACTTGAAGAGTCAATTTGTGTATCTATTACAGAAATACTACCTACATGTTATTAAACTTAATGATCAAGCGCACCGCCTCGCCTGGAGTAATTAACTTAAGCTGCTTTAAGCTAAGTAAGTGATTGTATCACTTTTAGCAGCAGTTGGAAATGAGTTACTTAGTAGCTGCTTGTTATCACAATCATTTAATCTCGTTTTACATTTACTCTACAAACTGCGAAGACAAACCGCCTAATAAAACCATATACGATAAATGTTTACTTTTCTGCACGCATATCCAAAATGATAGATGCTATTTTAAGATTGGGGTGATTTAGTTAAATCTCTTAATATTTGCTTAATTTTTTAATACTATCAAAGTGAAAATTATAACTTGTTTAGAAAAAGCAGCAGACCTTCTCATTTCCGGTGATCGTGGCGTAACTCATTGCATTCTTTCTTATCGGAATTATTCGTTCTGTTTTTAAGAAAGTTATCATTGTTGCACCTGGTCTTTGCCCGAACTCAGAGCGAAGGTAAGTGTTGGCATGACGGAGAAGCAGTAATAGAGCAAATTCCTCGTATCATATTGTAACTGATATCTTAATGTACTCAAATAATATGTGCGTCGTTCAATCAGTAATTACACATCAATAATATCAATGTAATCAATACTTCTCGGAAGATATGAGTAGAGTCCGTGAAGTAAACATCTGCAATTAAGCGTTCATTACACAAGGACTTAAAACTAAGGTACATACATAAATGAAATGAGGGGACCAATTGAAATTAGTTATGAAAAAACATAATATATATTGCTTGCGCAACAAGAGCATAGAAGAAACTATACTAAATGGCTAATAGGTTTTTTCTTCAAACTTCTCTTGTACTAGCTTTAAAGTGTGTTCTTCTGGATTATAATGGTATTGAAAAACCAAACTGCGTTGACCTTCGTTTTTACCGTTTTACGTGAAGACGTCGTCGGAAGAAAATTAATTAAACTTGCTTTCGTCGCTGAATAAAACCGACCTTCACTTAACTATTTGCCAATCTAAATGATTTTTAGCGTTTCCATTTTGAGACAAAATTCCGCATGTTTTGCACAATACATTAAAAAATATGTTAGTGGATAATGTTTGAAACTGTTGCAGATTCATGAAAATAAAATTTATTTAAGTACTTACATAAATTCCCTAATTAAAAAGTCATTTTTCCAATTATCTCGACATATCCCGATATTTGTTTCAAAAACTAATACTTGTAACTCATTTCGGGAAAGTTTTGTTTTATTATCGCAAATTTAACTTTCATAGGACCTTCAACGGATTTAGAAGAAATAAAGTATACATAACCATTTGTAGAATTAAATAAAATATTCGCATATGAGAAATCAGGGGTCCTATCATCGAATCGAAAGAAGCGTTGAAAAGCCCATTTTGGGAAAAAGTTCCTTAATAACAAAATTTTAGGAACATTATTAAGAAACTTTTTCCCAAAAAGGGCTTTTCTACGCTCCTTCCGATTCGATTAGAACGGATTCCATGATAGGGCCCCAGCAGATTTTTTACTTGGAAATAATCTTAAGATACAATTTTCTGATTTCACAATTTGATATTTGAGATGTTTGACGACTAATTTGATATCTAATATCCTGCAAATTTCAGCCTTTTTTATATACCTAAAGTACCGCCTAAAGCTGCAGGGAATTCTTCAATCATTTAAATTATCTAAACTTAAGCTTCCCGCCAAAATATGGCTTTGTAAAAAAGGGTTGTTAAAATAGCAGAGACCATGGGGCCCACCCAGTAAATCCAGTGCGCCTCGAACTCCCAGTTCCAAACCGCTGGACCGAACGACCTGGCGGGATTCATGCTACCTCCAGAAAAAGGAGCCTAAAACAATTGCGTGGGTGATTTATTTAAAAAAGTTAAATTATTTCAATTCGTCCTTACCGCAGCGCAAGCCAGGGCCGTGATCGTGAAGCCAAACCTCAGCGTGACTGAATCGTGCAGATGGGTATTTCGAGGATCCCACACGGCGCAACAAACCAGGATTAAGACCATTGTGATCAGAAATTCGATTGTAATTGCCTGCATTAGATTAATCGAAGGATGGGGAGCCGTCGTGCAGAGGCCATAGGTCGCATTAGCTGGTCTAATTGCTTCGTGGGGCACGACCAGTTTAAGTAAACCGAATCCAAGCACCGCGCCCAACGTTTGGGCCACGATGTAGACTGGGACCATCGCAAGTGTGATCTTCTTATAGATGTAAGCTGCGGCTGTAATCGCCGGATTAACGTGAGACCCCGACACAGAGATGAAAATCTGGAGGATGAACATGACGACCAGACCGAAAGTTAGTACCATCTGGAGGTGGTTGTTCGAAACGCCTTCCATTTGAATGCACCCCATGCAGCCAAAGAAAACCAAAAAACCGGTACCCATAAACTCGCCTACAGCGCGCGAGATCTTGTCGAACGTGGAGAATTTTATACCTATAAAAAATAGAAAATACAATATAATTAGTGTAATATATTTACTTCGAATTTACCATACCTATTTAAAAATTATATTTTGTAGTAAAATTAATATTTTGCGAGAATATATTACTAGTTACCTATTTTGAAGTATAATAATTACGAAAATTAGTATTTAGAAATTAGTAACTAATCTTTAACGCTATAAATAAAATAAAAACTGCGATTTCCATGGCTATGTAAAAAATCTTAATATATTATATAGAGTATGTTGTTATTTACGTACATACATAAATAATTTATAATTAGTTTTTATTTATTAAAACCTAACTTACATTTGCACAAAAAATGCCTATCTTCGGTATCATCCCCCATTTTTATGGGAATAAAACTGAAAAAGAAATATCAATTAGCCGTTGAAAAAGTTTTAAAAATTGTATTACACAAACCTGTATCTAATATATTATCAAAAGAATTCCTTTAAGAAAGAAACAACAGTTATGAAATATGAAATTTAAAGCTTCTTGTGCAATTTCTTCGTTTTTCGTAAAAACTTTGACAACCGACAGACACTAAAGGCGAAACAATATTTAATGTTTTCAAGGATTACTTCATAGAAAAAGCGATTCCTTTTTCAAATATCATATCAGTAGCAACAGATGGGGCACCTGCTATGGTTGGGCGATACCGTGGATTTGTAAGCCACTTAAAATTAAATGTACCCTGAGTGTTAACAATATTCGCGTTATCCATCGACAGCAATTAGTTGCCAAAATCCTTAGTGGTAGATTGCATGAATTTCTTCAATTTGTCATTAACGCAGTAAACCGAATTTGGAGCAACGCATTGAATACGCGATTATTTGCTCAGTTGTGTGAAGAAAACTTTAAAAAAAAAAACAGAACTGACTCCAAAAGCTCCCAAGCCCTATTAAGTGCATAAAATCGCTAATTAAAAAGAAACTTTTAAAATTAATTTCGACGTATCCCGATATTTGTTTCAAATAACTTACATACATACTTGCAACTCAGTTCAGGAAAGTTTTGTTTCACTATCGAAAATTTCATAGGACCTTCAACGGGTTTAAAAGAAACCAAATACATGTTATAAACACTTGTAGAATTAAATAAAAAATTCGCATTTGAGAAATTAGATTTTTTACTTGGAAGAAATCTTTAGATACAATTTTCTATTTTCGTTTTTTCGTAAACAAAATAACAATAAGTAAAAGTAAGCTAAATAACGTTTGCAACAAATTTCTAAAACAGCTCAAAATTATGTTATTAAATGCAATTTGATATTTGAGATGTTTGATATCAATATCCTGCAAATTTCAGCCTTCTTTTATATAGCTAAAGTATTAGCTAAAGTATCGCCTAAAGCTGCAGATTGCGAATTTATGAAGTTCAAATACTTTTTACTAAAATATTACGCCTACATACATAAGTGGATTACTCTGCAGTTGAAAATTTGTTGTAAGCTGATTTTATAAAAATTGCAAACATCATGTTTTAAATTAATTTTTCGATCATGCATTATTCCGGTCCCTGGATAGAGGGAATTCTTCAATCATTTTAGTTTTCTCAGCTGGAGCTTCCCGCCAAAAAACGGCTTTGTACGTAATGGCTGTTACAACAGCAGACACCATGGGGCCCACCCAGTAAATCCAGTGCGACTGGAAGTCTCCGTTCCAAATCGCTGGACCGAACGACCTGGCGGGATTCATGCTACCTCCAGTCCAAGGACCCTAAAACAATTCCGTGCGTGATTTATTTAGAAAAGTTAACTTATTGTAAATCGTCCTTACCGCAGCGCAAGCCAGGGCCGTGATCGTGAAGCCAAACCTCAGCGAGACTGAATCGTGGGTTTTGCTATTTCGAGGATCCCATACGGCGCAGCAGACCATGATTAGGACCATTGTGATCAGAAATTCGATGGAAACTGCCTGCAGTGGACCAATCGAAGGGTGGGGGATCGTCGTGCAGAGGCCAACGGTCGAATTATTTGGCCTAATTGCTTCGGCGGGCACGACCACTTTAAGTAAACCGAATCCAATGAACCCGCCCAACATTTGGGCCACAAAGTAGACTCCGGCCATCGGAAGTGTGACCAACTTATAGATGAAGGCTGCTGCTGTAACTGCCGGATTAAGGTGAGCTCCGGACACACAGCCGAAAATCTGGATGATGAACATGATGGTCAGACCGAAATTTATTACCATCTGGAGGTGGTTATTCGAAATGCCTTCCATTTGGATGCACCCCATGCAGCCAAGGAAAACTAAAAGTCCTGTTCCTATAAGCTCGGCTAAAAAGCACGAGATCTTGTCGAGCGTGGCTAGTTTCATACCTATAAAAAAATAGAAAATACAATGTAATTAGTGGAATATATCTATTTACTTCCATACTACCATACTACTACCATATTTAATAATTATATTTTGTAGTAAAATTAATATTTTGCGAGAATATATTAGTATATTAGTATAGTATATAGTAGTGTATTTTGAAGTATAATAATTACGAAAATTAGTATTTGGAAATTAGTAACTAATCTTTAACGCTAAATGAAATAAAAACTGCAATTTCCATAAAATTTCAATTGATATGTATGTATTGTACATACATTGGTATCTTCTCTCACAAAGTGTTACAAACTCTTCAAAGCATCAATTGTTATATGTTGGAACACTTGGTTACGAAATATTCTGCATAATAACTTTATGCAAAATAATAATGCACATGTATTTCTTTTTTTTAAATTGGAACGAATTAACTATTCAATTTACACATTTTGAAGTACAATGCAAAATTGTTTACAAAAATGAAATATTTAAGCATTTTCTTAAATTTTCACCAAAGAATTGTAGAAATAGGTATTCATCTCTTTTCCTAAAGGTAGCACTTTTTTAAAGCCCTTTTAAAATTTAAAATATTAGCATACAGAATAATTGATGCCAAATAACCAGGCAGACATATGTACGTCACTTTGTGGTGAGCTAAAGAAAAATATCAAAGATATTACATGATTGACCGGCATATTTACCACTAAGTATATACATAAATTTCGTAGCTTGCCTTAATATTATCGAGAATTGAAATTCAATAAATTACGAATTTTTTTGGGGTTTCTCCGCTGAATTGTTACCGGAGAATCCCAAAAAATCACCGTGATAAGTTTCCGTTAAATGTTAATTTTAGGACCAATAATTCAATTTTACAAATTTACCAGAAAACACGGTGCCGGTAACAATTTTAATAGCAGAACAGACCTTCACCTTCGAATTTTCTTCTTATTAAATTTCCTGAACAAGTGTGGTTTTTTTAATTTGTAAAGGTACATTGTATAAAACTGTCAGAAAAATATTAATGTTTTACTAAAAATAGATAATTATAGTTTAAGCGAACGTTTGAATCAAATTGATGGACGCAAACCACTTTAAGTGGTCTGATTGAAATTATAAAGGCCTTCTTGCCTTTCTAAATTTAAAGTTGTAGTTCATAATAAATAAAAAGTAGAAGCATTCTTTGATTACTGTTTCCTAGCCGATAAGAATTTTTCCACTCTTCAAGGAATACAGCTGTAATAAACGAAACTTCTTCAAGGTCAGTGGTTAAGCAAAAAAGCAATAAACTCATTTCACATCATACTCGTAAGATTTCTTTCTATCATGACGATGATAACTCCTCACGTCTTCCTCAAATACGCGTGATTTTTTTTAATTTCATGGCATGATTATGTAATAAAATCCATATTATGTCAGGATAGGAATGATAATGTAGTAAATTATTAACTATCACCACCTATCACCTATTACAATTACAAGAGGTACAGGAGGTAAGTACATAAAAGCTGTTTTCTTAAAAAGGTTAAAGTCATTAGCAGCAATAGCATTTAAGAAAAGTATTTTAGAAATATCTAAATTATTTTCTTTTCACTTTAAGATTTTCAAATTGAAATTTTAAAACCGTATATTTTCTAGAAAAAATAACAATACCCTATAAATTCTACCCTTTGGAACCAACAATTGCAATAGCATAACAAAGTCAAGCCCCACAAATTGAAACCACAGAGTAAATTGCAAAGTGGCAAAACATCTTAAGCAAATAAGTAGAAATAATACGATAGCAATAAAAAGTAATTTTTTCCTCCCAATCACGACTACTGTAAAATTAGTATTCTTTCCGATTATTCCCAGGCTGTTATGCAAGATTGGCGATTAATCAACCCATAATAAAACAGAGCACGAGGTGCAAAGAAAAAATTATATTCACTTCATTAGCGCCATTATTTTTTGTAATAAACGGATCTTGCCACTGATAACCCTTTACTTTTCGTTAACGAAATTTTCTGTATTAAATCTAAGCACAGACCTAGTTAAAAAAAAGAGTGAAAATGAGCAAAATATTAATTTGGTCTTGTGTAGTTTACCTAAAACAGAAAGCGACTGACAAAGTTGATCAATTAGGATACATCCGGCATTCTCGTTTTCTCGACTTGCCATCTAATGTTTGTAACTTACAAATGGCAACTGGGCTCAACAAAGTGAATGTTAATTTGTCTCAGCAATAAATTTTATTGATTCACTTTAATGAGGAAGTTAATTATCGGCAGGCAAGCAAGAAAAACTTAAACCTGGAAAAGCTTCTTAGATCGCGTAAAGATCTACAGTTTGATCTAAATATTCTTCGTCCAAAAAAAGCTTAACGTCTCAATCCAACGCCAATGAGCTTATAATTTGGAGTTCAATTGAGCGCGGTTTTACGCATGCAGAACAAGAACAGATTTAATTTTATCTCTTGGGAACTCAACCTTTAGCCTAGTAGTTATCAACTTTGTTTTTATACTCGGATTTACTTACTTCTGTAAATATTTCTTTCCTTTTCGTAACCGGGAGGCGCGATATAATAAAAAGATTATTTTTGATTGACAATGACTTTATCTTCGGACGTTAAACCAACTTAGCATCAGCCAAAGAACTGTGATTACTTGAATTTCTGCAGCTTGTTTTTATTACTTTATCACCACTCACTACGTATTATTTCTGTAACAGTTTCAGTCTTAATACTCAAGAACCTGTTCCAGTCAAATTTGAATTTCCTGCGAAGCGACTCAACATGAAAGTAAATAAACATGCGCATGCGACACTAACATGCGAAGGAATTCCCAAGTTATTTCATTGTAAGAATTCCCAAATATTCATAATTTGCTATGAATAAGATTGCATAAAAAAACCCCTTCTAAAAAAAATTGTCAAGCAGGTAGCTCTACTAAAGACAAAAAAAAAAGAAAAATCAATCCATCGATTAAAATTATAATTGTTCTTAAAAAACATCATAAATCAATTAGCGCAATCGGATATGGTATGCCGTCAAAAATTTGTATATTCGTTGTAGTTCAAGATTTTTTTTTTATCCATTCATCTTCGATTCAAGGCTTGTTGTATACCTGCTCGTTTTAGTTCAAGGTTTTAAATTATCAAATGTTTTAAAAAGAGAAGAGACAAATCTTAAGCGGAGTAAATATAAAAATACACGCACAAATTTGTCAAGTTTAAGGTAAAATGACGCAAAACCGCATCAAATTTTGGACTTTCCTATTTATTTTTATACTTTATTGCTACTACTTTTTAAAAGCTATTTAATTTATAAATATTCGTTAAATTTAAGGAAGTCAGTAAGTTAATCATTTCTTTTGTTGCCTTTACTACAGTCTGAGGGTTTTTTTTTTAATAATTAGAAAATCTTATAAGTAGTAACGTTAAATTTTAAACGGTTCATTAGTAACCTACAAAGTTAGTATTCATTACTTTCAATAATATATAAATTTAAGACTTTTAAAGGCCATGAATTTCATGTATTGTTAGAAAATTTTTCTTTAGTTTTCATATTTTTTAATTGATATAACCGTAAATGCAGAACACCTTCAAACTTTTTAAATAATTGTATATTTGATTAACCCAAAAAACATAAGATCATTTAAGCTCGAAGGGTATTTTGAAAAAAAACTATTTTAAATGTTATAAAAGGAAATATTTTTTTTCTCCCTGTTGCATTTTAATTTAAATTCAAACCATTCTTCGACATGTTTTTTTACGTAAATACGTACAGAGATAACTTTAATAGTAATGCTGCAGAATATTTTGGCGGAAAACTTCAAAAAAAATTTAAAGAAATTACTGAGCAATTGGACTAGAAAAAATGATAGAGAGACGACTGATGAAGGGGTTCTATATCAAATACCGTCTTAATAAAAGACGTAGGGTGTATGTTAAGAAAATTACAGGGTGTCAATTAAAAGTAGTATAATACTCATTATAAAACTGCTCGTACCTCTATACTATACTATTTACTTCTCTATAAAATAAAAAGGAGCTTCGAAAAACAGATTTTTTGGGATATCACAGGAATTTATTGTTCACTCAACCTTATATTATTGTCTTATAAAACACCCTATTAGATATACATAGATACCCCAGTTAAACTTACTCAAATTTACTGCTTCAGTATTCGAATTTCTTGTGCTATCACTATTTTCATCAGAACTTGATGATGTAATTAAAAACTTTGTTTTCTCGTCCCCTGACGACTCTTCTACTGCCTTTAAAAGGACAGTCTTTGGTACTTCGTTCATTTTTGCGAAGATATGCTCCTGTAACAAAACCGGCCACTAATTATAAACCGAAACAAAATCACTTTGAGCACGTTTTGGAAATTGAAACTATGGTAAATAACTTTAAACACTGGCTAACAAGTTTGAAACGCACCCACACAACCTAATTAACCCAGTTAAATATTGTAATGTCTGTTTCTCATTCATACAAATTTACTTATTAGAGAGGCACTGCTTTGTAATGAGTGGCAAAATAGGAGCTCGAAACGCAGTTCATCAAGATATTTGACTATCGATGTTACTGACAGCAAAGCCCGAACAGAAGATTTTTAATACTTGAACAGGTGTTTGCTGGGAAAAAAACTTGTTTTCACACCACGTTAATGACCTTTAAGACCTAGCAGGTCAAATTATGTATATTATTAGGAATATATTTTAGAAAGCGAAAGTTTAAAAAATTGCTCGGAGCGAAATGGATTTTATTTGAATGCATATTCCTCTGTAGGTAACCAAATATATATTTAATATTGGATATTTGTCGAATAGGTATAGTCCCAACTAAAAAATAACCTTCAATAATTAGGCTATCGCAAAATCTTGCAAAACATAAATCCTTTACATCCTTTACAATACATCAAATTATATAAGTACCTACTTAATAACAATTAATAACATTTAAAGAGCATTTCTTCAATGTTGTCTCAAAATCGCAAAGATAAAAAGTGATATAGAAGCTCCACGCCCCAAATTATAACATCAAGTTGTTTCATTATCGAAATTTGTTAATCAAAGTAAACTCTTAACTTGTCTTGCTTGCTAAGGCTTTATAGACCACAGCTTCTTTTCAATCAAATCCACTCAGCTAATGAGAATACTCCAACCAGGTGATTCCCTAGTCGATTGTTCACTTCGATAGTTTACCTTCGCGGAATTCATTATATAAATTTGAAATTATTAGTTCGTGACTAAATTTTTTGCCATAAAAATGCACTTAGTTAATATATGAATTACTTCAAACATGATTAATTGATTAAATTGCTTGTTAGCTTCAGCATCATGGTGCATGGTGCATGACTACGACAATTACGTGCTTAAACTCTGTCGTTAAAACTCCTATGGGAGTGTTACATGACTGTATAATTGAAAGAAAACTTGCACTAATAAAAGATACCTTTTTAAACGTGTTAAATTTCAGAAGAAAATGAAAGCAGTAAAATGTAGCAGAAATTATTTTGACTATTCACTCGTACACTGTCCGTCCACAGGATAATTGTTTAATTTATTTATAATACATGCGTGACCTCTAAAACAAATATATATAAGTTAACATTAGCAAAGTTCTAAAAATATAAGAAATTATTGAAACAAGTAACAATAAGTCAAACTGCCTATATAATTGATAAGTAATATATAAAACTTTTAATTTATGATAGTTTCATTTAATTTACGTACAGGTAATATGTATGGTTAAAGATTACATCTGTCTATAATTAAAAAATGAGTTTTGATACCTAACTATACCTGAAGGAATTTTAAAGTTCTTTTTGACTATTAGAAAATAAGATATAATAACCGATCATTTGCAAAATCCTCCTATTTTACCTTTCTTTCCATCAAAGTGCTTTTATAGACGGACAAACACAAATATTTACTTGTAATGAGTTGTAATTCATACGTAAACTCTTATTAATGACTCAATTTTTCTGCAATCAAATTTGCCGAACTCCAAACTGCGTCAATAGAACATAAAGATTAAAAATAACTAAAAATCGCTTCAAAAATAAAAGCACCATACAAGATAAGGAATCCCAATCAAGGTCTGACACTACCAAATTAAAAATGAAATCTTTTAATAAACCTTGCACTTGCAGCAAAAACACGCAAACTGAAGCCTTACGATAATTACAGCAAAAAAACAATTATATGAAAATCACTGTATGCAATTGCAAAAAAACGAAAATTAAAAGCTATTCATAAAAAAAATACTTATTTTTCTTATTTTATTTTTTATTAAACTAATAAGAGCTCTTACTCCAATTTAAGCAGTCAAGAAATTCTTAAGCCTTAACCCACGAATTTTTATTTTCTTGTGAGAAAAATGCATGAACTTCAAATACGTCAATAAAAATTTAATTGTTATTCCCTTACTCATTTCAATAACTAATTTCAGTCGGTGTGGTGCAGTCTAAAAAAAAACTTATTGATGATAAGACCGGTTTTCTTAGTTTTTTATCTTCGGCTTTTCTCAGCATAAGAATTAAAATCTTGTTAATGTGAGCATTGTAAAAGGGAAAATTATTTTTAATTTGCATCTTCATATTTTTCAGGTATCCGGCTGTAGTGCACATTTGGTAGATTGTACAATTAAGTCGACAATCAAGATATATTTACAATGTTGTCAAGTAATGAAATTTTCATCTAGCATTGGTTCAATAATTGCTGTGAGCTGCTAGACACTTGTTTTCTTAAATAATCGGATTATTATTAATCAGATCTAGAAAATTAATTTAATAGAACATGGGATGGCAACAAGATATTTTCTTCTTCTTACGAAATATTGTATATTTATTTACTTGCTCTTATTACACGCACATAGAACGAAGTCGAGATATTTATCACATAAAACCCTCTTATAAATCAGATTGCGCAATTTTGTGCATGTGTTTACTTAATACTGTCGTAAATATTATTTAAATGGTTAAATCCCACTTTATTCACATTGCTGCCATCATAAATTACATCTCCTGAGCTATTTTAAATGACCTAGTATAATAGTCTAGTTTTATAATTATTCACTTTAACAAATCGATAACTTTTTGCATCCTTGAAAACTAACTGCAAACGCAGCTTATTTCAGAAATTAAAATTTTTGAAATTCTTGTAAGATTACAAATTAAAAAGTTTCAAAAACTGCTAATCTGAATTGCCTGCATTCGAATAAAATACAACATTTTGATTCAAAATCTCGAACTTTGCCGACGATTAAGATTGTACTTTAACAGTAACTGCCCGACCCATTCCAGCGATAGATAAGACACAGATTAATTAAATTGATACCATTATCACAAAAATTATATTGATCCACACACGTTTAAATAGCAATTAAAATCATATAATAAGCTTTTAACAACATATTGGTAATCGAGAACAAGTAAAGTCCAAACAAGTAGAATCCGCACAAATCACATTTTAAAACTTAACAATGTATTATTTCTATTATTAACCCTATAATAATTTACAAAAAAACATTTGAATTTAAAATAAAATTTCACATAACTCTAACATGAAATCATTAAACCGTTAAAAGACAAAATCACATTACAAAGTAAAATGCATGCATACTAATTAAAAGGTACACACAAAATTAAAAAAATTAAAATGCTTAATCATCAATCACTTACTTTTTAATTCAAAGTGTACCTAATTCAAATTAACAGATTTAACTTGAAATAAAATATTCAAACCGACCAGCTCTACGCGCCACATACAAAAAGCGATTCTACAGAGAGCTTGATCTCTTAAAACAGAAACATTGCGATCCGCAGCACGCTCTCCTCGCCACTAATCAACTAAACTTAACCCGCGAGTGTCTTGCTCAAGCCGATTTTTAAAAGACATTGTTAAAGGAGATAATGTTTGTCTTATCATTCGCCGAACGTCTCAAGAGCTAACTAACATTTGCAAAGTTTTATTAAAGCATACAAACACCAGTGGCGGCGGTCTCTACGCTATTCTAGGGGTAAGTACTATAGTATTAATTAACCGATATTATTATCGAACTTCTATTAGGAAAATGATTTTCTGCCTTAAAGCAGATAAATATATAATTGGGGCTGGGCACTCACTTCAGTTTTTTTCCAGCTCTCGTTCAGAAACCGAGAAAAATCGATAAAGAAACAAGCATTTTTCTTCCTTTCGTGTTTTCCTCTAGTAGAGAAGGAACTTTACAGGAAATCTATAAGTGTTATAAAACGTTAAAACTAAAGTATCTTTATGTTTTTCTAAAATGTTAAAGTATAATTTTTCAGAACTTTGCAAGCGGAAAAAGTGAAAATTTTGTGCAAAGCTTAATACAAATGCTTTAGAATCAAACGTATAAAACCAGCTTTGCTTCTGCAAACACTACTACCACTACTACTCGGGAGTTTTGCGATTTTGGGGTATTCCGCCCTGACTAAAATATTGCGTGTTTGCCAGTAAATTTGTTGCTTTTCCTAACTCTTGCGTATGCGTGCATAATAAATTTATTGTTATGAGAAAGAAGTGCAGCACAAAAGTATGCAATTAGAAGATTCTGACTTAAATTATATTCGAAGAACCTAGTATCGTTTATTCTAGTTCTAGTACAATAAAAATATATTTTAAACTTGTAATCTACGAATCATTTACTTTCTACAATGCAGGAAGAAAAGAATTACATCTTTTTCAAATTCGTAAATACTACGTAGTCAATGAACAATTATAAATACCGTATTTTAAACATTTCCAAAAGGATGCAAAAGTCAATTTAATACAATTAAGTTATATTATCTTACAGTTTTATTTTAAACTAATAAAAGTTTTGATTTTTTATTCAAGGATCGTTTTTCCGTTAAAAAAAAAACATACCTACGTACAATAGTCCAAAATTTAAATACTGCATTACGTCATGTTTTTAAGTAGAATGAGAACATACCTACTGAATTTTATTTGGAGTTTTCCTAATGCTCCAGTTACCAATACTCAAAATAAAAATTAAAAAGTAAACTGCACTTTTGCAACCTTTTGTATATGTATTTTATATTTATCTTTATTTCGCAATACCCTAAGGATTAACCTTATTATTTTTATATTTTAAATTCACAATATTCCATAAAGACTTTAAAAATTGAACTGGTATTGTTCATCTCGAAAATTATACCTATGTACATATATCCTCAATTGCGTATTACTGCATATATTATATATGTACCACAAATATTTAATATATTCAATAGTCACTCTCTTTGTCCATATCGATTTCTGGCTGCATTTCCTTAGTAACCATTAAACGTACACAAAAAGGTAAACATGGATTTGGAACTAACTCGAATTGACTACGGAAATATTGGCACAACAGCACCGAACTGCTTAAAACTTCTGCCTAATGATTACAGAAGGCAGCAAAAGGTATAATTAACTTCAATTAATTGAATTCAATGAAAATACTTTAGGGATAATTTCAGATTGCCGTGGGCGACCTCGATGGGAATCTCCAAGTATTCTCGGTTAAAAAATCTGAAGCACAAATACACTTCCAAGCCTTTGTAGGAAAAAAGATTTCATGCATCCAGTTGGGGGGTGCTCCAGGTAAGCAAGTGGTAAAGGTTAATTAGTTTATTAAACACTTGCTTCTCCAAGGGACGTCCATGGATAAAATCTTTGTGGCCTCCGAAAATGTCGTTAAGGGTTACAACCGAAAAGGAAAAATGTTCTTGTCCTTTGATACCAATTTGACTGAGTCTATAAAATGCATGTAAAATTCCCTTAATATTTATTTACGTAAAACTGGTAGAATTAAATTTTTTTATAGGTTTGTCTCAGGGGCTGATCTTATAACTTGTGGAAATCATGTGTATAGCCACTATCGTGACTGTAAAGACATTGGAACCTATTTGTGTGGAGACACTATTGTAGATTGTGTTGCACTGTGCCCCAATAATGTAAGACACATTTAAAGAATCACTCTGGTTTGGAAATTAAGTCATTTTTCGCAAAATTTCTAATATAATATAAATTAAGTATTATTATTATTAATTATAATATGAATTAAGTCAATTTTTACCTGAAAGACCAACAGAATCCTAACAATTTTGGCTTGCTCCGGACGAGTACTACGAATTTTGGAACATTGCCGAGTGCGACAAACTGTGGAATTGGATAGTGTGCCAACAACTCTGCATGTTCCCAAAAATGTTTTAGGCGATCGAGTAATTTGTGGATTTGCAGATGGAAAGATATCAATGTTTAATTTTGGTCATTTTTTGGGAGAAGGTGTGAATTGATTAAATCCTTTTGATATTCAAATTCAAAACTGATTGAATTTTAATGCAGTCAAACAAAACACCCTGATTAAATCAGAAGTAAATCCGAGCGCTGTAACTTGCATCGATAGCTTCGATATGTCTGGTGAGGGAAGAGAAGATCTCATTGTCGGGAGGAGGGACGGTACCGTGCAGGTTTTTTCGTTACCATCAGACGAAGAGGCGGACATAGAGCCAAGGCAGCTCTATCGAGAGGTAATGAATTCCCTTCATTTTTACACAATATTCATATCTTAGATACAGAAAGTTCAAAAGCAAGATCGATTGGGCTCCAGCTTACAATAATCGAATGTTATTCTACTTCGTGATTGTAATTTGGATTTCGATACGATAAGTTCCTAATATAATAAATTTAAATATAATGTCATGTCCCATTTTTTTTTCTTTTTTTATGAATGCCTATATGAGATATCTTGATTTAATTCACAATGATAACAATTTTTTTGTCTACCTAGTTATAAAACTTTCATATAAAAAAATGCTTTCCTTTAACGAATTCGTAAGCAAAACCATTAGTTTGACGAAAAACATTCGAATAGTGTTTTCCAGAAAGTATATCAGCCATTCAGGGCGGCTGCGTATACTCTCATGGATTTTCAGAAATAGTAGTTCTATCATATGCCGGAAGTATTTTTGGGCTAACAACTCAAGTAATCAGTGTCAGCCTTAGTGACAAAGAAATTATCCGGGAACCCCTTAAAAAGGACAATAAGAAAAATTTGTTTGGAACCTCAGATCCAGAGAATCAAGAGGTTAAACTAAGCCTGGTCAAACCTCAAGAGAACTACAAACTATCTTCTCAAGTTGTGACGTCAGCCTTATCGGCTGTATCTATGCTGGATGTAAATGATGCAGTAAATATATAATAATTAATTTTTGCTAACAATTGTTTTTATACGCATTTATTTTTCTAGTTGCTTTTGCGAAGAGAAGATGCATCTTATGTTCTGTCTATCGAAATGCCTGTTCCAATTGTTGATGTTCTTTTCCAGAGTGAGCCATCAATAATAATATTGAAAACAGAAAATGATGGAGTTGTCTTTACTGAAAACGAAATGGATCCTAATGTAGCTCATGATTCAAAACCTATTCCTCGTACTAAAAAATATCATATTATTCTAGAGTGGGTATCAGTTTTCAATAAGAGCTTCTCTAAAGGGTAGCAAAAATCGGTTAGAAGTTCAGTTTCAAACGGTAGAAGGTCAATATGGCAATTTAGAAGCGTATATAATGCCAACTGTGCAGCCCAGCTATGTCCAAATGAAAATGTACCTGATTCGACCTTTATCGCTTCACATCCGAATGCACTCATTCGACACATTAAGGTAAGTACATGTAACATATTATAGTACATTATTTAAAAAAATAATGTAAACCCCTAGACCTTTTAACGTCTTGACCCTAAAAGGCTCATTCACTCAAGCAGAGGTCCACAACTGGATAGAACAGTGCATCCCAGAAGTACCCGAGCGACCATCACTCGGGGAAACTGTTGAGATATATTTTAAAAATGCTTTAATTGAAACAATTTTAGAATGTAAATATGGGTAAACAAACTTACATCGCCAGTCATGGAACAACAAATAATTGAAAACTTTTTTCCAGTAAAGGTAACGCTGAGTTCAAAAGCGATAATTTATCGACTATTTCAATTCTAAAAGATTTTCTTACTAAGGAAGCAACAAAGAAACGGATTAAGCTTGAAATAGCTTCGGGTAAAATAATAAATATTTGCAGGAATCCATTTAAAATAAATCCTTTTTTTCAGAAATTTCCGAAGACTCCATCCCTCATGTATTAAAGTTGATTGAGCCTACAATTTTGGAATGCAATAAGATAAAAAATGATCATAAATTCTTGCAAGCACTGCTACAAGTTGATATTAAAAATGAGGAAGATTTAAACTGTCTCATGCCGGAATACAGGGAAATTCTAAACCGCCAAAAAGAGATTGAAGAAAGTTATAAAAGAACCCCAGCAGTTGAAGCACGATATTTTGGTTTAGTCACGGATTTCTATATTGATCGTTTCAAGTTTAAAGGTATATTTGTTAAAGACAAAATATCTGATTTAATAAAATTATTGGAAAAATATGATTATGAAGAAATTTTGAAATTTTTCAACTCTGTGAAATCCAAAGAAGTAAACACACAAGAAATTTAAATTGTATTGTATTAAATTTTAAATTAAGAGTATATAATGCCAAAAATACAAAAATTTCAAAATTGATGCAAATCCTATTTTCGGTATTATTGCATACGGTTTCAAATAAAACGAGATACATGTAATAAGAACTTAATTATTAATAAAAATTTAATTAAATCACAGGCAAGTTTACTTTTTTAAAGGTTAGAGTTTGTGTCCTGGACTCAGGACTTTTTAAAAAGATTTACTGCGCTGTTTCAATCTTCCATCTAGATTTAATTAAATGAAAAAGGCAACAAACAATTGAAAATAACTATGCATTACTTATCGACGTGGTATTTTCAACAGCTATATCAATGACAATATCAATTAATTGTGAATTATAACTTAGAACATCAGTGCATATGAAATTCGAGACAAATTGAGACTGCAAAACTGTCAAATACACAATTAGTTTAATTATTTAATTAGTTAGGTATACAATTTAAGAGCTTATGGAAATTAATAGAGAAGTCTCTTTAAAGCTACTAAATAAATCAGTCATCAATTGTCTTTCAATTTTAGCGACAATACACTGCAACTAAAAACGTAATTACATAAATGCACAGATATGCAAATATTTTACCAGGAATATATTATGAACAATTTCAAATTAAGGAAATGGAAATTTTAGCACCACTGCGAAAAAGCAAAACAAATAAGTTCATTACAATTTGGATTTTTTAGTAAACTGCGGCACCTATTCAAATAATATAACTTAATAAATTAATGTGCTAGTTGCAATCAACATTCGGTTGAATAATTCTACATTAGATAAAGTCGGAAAAATCTCGAATAATTTTCCACTAAATTGTCTTCTAACTTGAAACCGTCGCACCCGCACCGTCATTATTTAAGAGTTTATGTGTCCCATGGCGATGTAAAAAATCCTAATATATTACATAAATGTTCTTATTTACATACATACAAATATAGTTTCTAATTTGAAGTATTTAACCTTAGTTTTTATTTACTAAAACTTAACTTACATTTGCACAAAAAATGCCGCTCTTCTACATCTAGATCTCCATTTTTAGCAGATTCAGCCTCCAGTTTTGCTTTATCCTTAAAGTTTTCCATGTGTGGGTACTTGTTGTTCGACATTTTTGAGGGAAAAAAACTGAAAAAAGAAATATCAATTAATATTAGGTGCCACTATTAAATACAACAAATATTAACACAATAAATAAGATAAGATTTATTTATTTGAAAGGTCTCATTATTCAGTGAACAAAACCCGCATAAAACCCAAACGTCATTCATTTTATCTTAAATGCTAAACATGACAGTAGTAAATCATTTGCATCTTACGAATATGTACACGTACACAAGGTTTTATAAACTAAATGCCGTTATATGATGGCGCGCTCCAACATCAGCAAAATATTTGTATGATAGTGCACTTAAAAAAGACGCAAATTTAAATTGGACGTGTGGGAGTTAATTATATCTTTTTATCCCGTTTCACTTTGAAAGTCCTAATGATTTACATACTTTAAAATATGTTGTCAAGTGTATAGATAGACGCTAAAAAAAGATACTTTGCTATGCTTATTATTGTATTACTATTGTACTTAAGCATAATATATAAACAGAGAGAACTATGCAAAAATTAAATAAAAGAAACACTAACTAGAACATAATAGAGTTTTTATGAGCCCGTAATTTTCACTGCTAAATATTCAACAAAAATAACGACAGTTTAAAATACATACATATATGTATATACCTACTATATTTTTAAAATCAAATTTTTGAAAGAGCTCAATTTTTTTGCAATAATAGAAAATACTTAAATCAGTTCGAATATTTATATATTATACCCAAATATGCAGGAAAACTATTATGAATTTAAAGACATGAAGGAAAACAATTTTCCTGTTGTTTTTTCGCTTTAAATTTGACAAATGAATAAACTACATACATACATATTGGCGCTTATACTTACTTAATTAAATCATATGTTCCAGTGGGACAATCTTTATAATTATATAATTTCTTCTTTCCGCACTAACAGAACTAAACAACGATTACTCATGTGGATCGAGCTTAAGAACTATTAAATAGTTAATGTTGCAAAAATGGTCGAATGTTATGCCATTCAAACTATAGAAAAGCTGTGTTCAATACCTCAAAAAACTATACAGTGGACCCGCGGTAATCCGACAAACGTTTTGCAGGGCGGTGTCGGACTATCGAATTTGTCGGATTATAGAGTACTGCCTAAGACCCCCCTATAGTCCGGAAGTTTTTGAAAAGGATTACCTTGTAATCCGACAAATTACAAATCAAAGATTCTATTTGAACTACAAATCATACTACATACATATGTATGTACATATATAATATGTACATATGTGGAATTTAGTAAATTAAACATCACAATCGAGCACAACAGTGATGGCGCGTACAAATTACAACCTGTTCAATCATGTAATATATAGTATGTACATTATTAGAGAAGAATTGCATGTGCAATCAACAGTGATAGGCATGTCGGATTACAGGGGGCGCCGGACTAGACAGGGGCCGGATTATCGGGGGTCCACTGTATATATTTTTTAATACCATTAAATATAACTAACGACATCATTCTTTTCATTATAAAATTGGAAGCAAAATGGATTTCAGAATTAGATTACTTAAAAGAAAAACCGCAAAGGTAGCTATGTGATAACTATAGAATGATAAGATAACTCCGACTACCAATTATGACTATATAAAACTGTTATCGATATCATGGAGTGATTGAGTTTACCTTTCAAATTGAGCTATTTCTCGTACCAGCACTTTATTATAAATCATAAGTTAATGATTTATAACTCAATCAATTAAAGTAATCATCTATTGAAATAAAATCAATTACTAATGGGCTTAGGCCAAGTCTATTGAATTTATTTTTAATTATATGTGTGTACGTCTCGCACTTCGCACTATCATTAATCTGCTTCTACTAGTTATCTCATCTTAAAACCTTCACGTGGTCTCCAAATTTTTAAGAATTAAGACCTTGGCGGAGATAAATATTCAACTTAAATAGGCATTTGTGGGTAGAGAGAGAAAGGATGATAGTGTGATATTTCATACAACTTTAATTTTCCATTTGCGTATTGGTTGGTACTATTTAATGTTTGTTTATTTTTTAAATGGCACAGAAATGATGGCTTACCTCTACATTCTAAATAAAAAATTTTAAATTCCTATCGAAAGTTTACCGACGAAAAGGTAAATTGCTCGATGTGGTAACTTTCAAATCTATGAATGAAGGTCTCAGAAAACTTGGACCAAAGTCATCTTAAGACGATGAGAGAATTTGGAAACTGCATCTAACGATTAATATTGAATGTTAATGACAAAAATTGAAAATATAAATTTCCCATTCAAACTCATTGTTAATGTAGACAATCACTTAAATTTTACAAGTGCTTTTCTCTAAACAATAACTTCGTTTTCGCAACGGCATCGCCCGTACTCACTTTCTGTGAGTATCATTCCTTTGGTTTGTCTACACTCTACACAATCGATATTTAATATTATCTTTCATCAAACCACCGAAAGAATTAAGTGTTCGATAAGAACGCTTAATTTTTAAAATAATTATACGAAGATTTGAACTTTGTTATCAACATGTTTTTACAAATAAAAATTCAGGGAATTAATATTTATAGTTATGTTTTCATCATTAGATTGTAGTATCTTGAAATACCAAGATCCAAATAAACTTTTATATCTTAAAATATACGAACTGTTTTCAGTTTTCTTAATTTATTGAAAATATGAGTATGAAAAAAAACATATTCTTTTTAAATTTTGCGATACACAATCTGAAGTATTTCACTCACTCGTGACGCCAGTTTTTAAAATGCAAGATATTTTCTAATGCACATATGTACTTCAAACAATTTTATTCGTCATGAAAGAAAAGACAATTTATAAAAGAATAGTGGCTATTTAATTTTTAAGTAGTAATATGTGCACTTTTTAATTATGTGAACATTTTACAGCATTGCAATTTGCAAATTCGATTCACATTAATGCAGTTTTATACTACTTAACGACTGTTTTACATTATACGCGGAAATAGAGTGAATGGATATGGAAACGAAAAAACGTGATATAAGGTCAGATTTTGAACTTTGTTGTCGTAAAAACTCGGAGGGTTTCAATGCTTTTCTACGCCTCTGTATATTCATCTCTTCCAATACAATTCCTTTTCATTCAAACTCTGAATTATTCTCTTTGCAAAATATTTGCCCAAGTGGGTCTATGGTATGGCAATGGTTGGATCATTTTTCACATTGCGCAATTTTACACATATTTCAGTTAACAAATTTAAATGGATACTATCATATCTTATAGAATTTTCGAAGCCAGATATTTAGGCGTTCTAAAGTTTGTTATCGGTTATCCGCGGATTACATTTAATTTAGCAACAATTTATTTGTGTTTGATGGTTGATTATGGTTTTATTAATGTACCTTGTAATTTTATTTGCGTCATATTACATACAAACATTTTAGTAAAATCAATGTTTAAATTGGTTTTCTCTAAAATATAGTGCAGTTTGAGAACAAAAAGAACTAGATCAATATTTATTACTATATTTCTATTCCACAGAAACAATAAACATAAATGTTTGACTTAATAAATCACATCGCTGGTATCCCAATTTTCTTTTTCAACACTAGGGCTAAGTGCTATTGAAACAAACAAAATTAAATATTTAGAGTACATACATTATAAACACTTATTCGGACTCTAAAAATGCATTTGATAATATTTTGTTTCAGTAGGTCTGAATGCTGTTTGCTCTCATAGTTTAAAAAACTTTAGTGCTTATATGGCTGCTTTCATTTTAGTAACGAGATTCGTGGTGATTTAGTTTCAATATGGGTTCTATAATTTCCCTAAATAAATAAAATCTTAAAATATGGAGTTTTAAAATGATTTCATTTGCTTATCAACACCGCCCACTTTTCATGTCGTTGGTTTTATATCATGGTATGAGTAATTTTATAAAAACGAGATATTCTTCATAAAGACCGTTAAAATAAAAGTTATAGAAACTGTATGTGTAAATATTAAAAGTTTCAAAAACAAAATATTTAATTATGCTTTAAAATTAGGTTAAAATGAATTCATCGCACGCGCTTCTGAGTCTGTGCAGTTTATTTTGTTCTGGAGATGATATTCGTTGTTCTTTTTATATAATCTTTATTTTCATCTCAAGTTCGTTATAACCAAAAATAGATTCTTACAGAAAAGAATTTCGAGGCTATTATGACGTCGTATTGCAACAAATAAAATATAAAATCATCGTGGAATATTCGGCATAGAGGAATGCAATTTTATTTAAAGTGAAGGGACAAAAGAGATACAGATGGTTTTAACTAAATCTATACAAATTTATACTTGTACGAATCACCTTAAGATCGCCAAAAAGGCATCGACCTACCTCAAGTTCAGTGAAAGTGAAAAGTAATTATTCAGAGGACTGCGTAGCAATTGCCAGATTCGTCTGCGCCAAACATCTATCAATTCACTCACGTGCACTTCTTTCACACAATAATTTATGCGCGATAAATAAACCAAAAGAAACAGATACCCGTGGCACCCGAAATTCCGCTGGGCCAAAATAAAGCACAATCACAGTGAAGTTCGCTTTTAGTCAGTTACTAACCTTTCAATTATTTGTTTTAGAAAACCACCGACTTAGAGGAGATCCACCGCGCAGCACGAAGACACCGCAAAAGTGTCACGATCGGGCTTTGATGGTCTGTTAATATTAAACTTTTCTTCACATATCATGCGCATGCGTTTGCGACTTTATTTTCTACTTTACGGTTGCGGCCCCGCGCACCAGCTCCACCTGAGTCGTCTCTGGCTTCAGAAAATTGTAAAGAATCAGAAATCACATTCGCGAACTTTTTAAACTCAAAGTTTGTGGCGCGCACCTCTTCAAAGTAGCGGAGCTTACACAAGTTCGGCTTCAGTTGGCGCACTCTTCAATTTGATTATTATTTGAGGCAATCGAACGCGTAACAGTCGCCGGTTCCAATCGAATCCACAACATTTGAAAACCTGCATTCTTCAAAAATGCAATATGACGTGTGATGCACTCACGCTCGCTCCATTTTCCGCTTTCCCCAGACTTGTTGCGCTAAAAATACAACTGCCATTGGGTCAGCAAGCCCAGTTCAACTGTGAAAAATTTATTGATCAACATCTCAACGGACACATTCTTTTGTGCTATTTATAGCTGCGAACAGGCTCACCGAAAAGAGGGAGTCGGGCCTCCAAAATAGCAATTAAAAAAGACACGTACAAAACTAAGAAGTCCCTATTGAACTTATTTAAATTAAATTATATAAAATTAAGCAAAAAACAGATAAAATAAAATAATGTTCAGTTATGCAGCAATGACCTAAAGTATGTACATACATACAAATCTCTGCCTCCGCTTAGGCTGGATTTTGAATTTTGCATCAAAAATAACTTAACCGATATCAAAAGCCTTTTAAGTATTAACAATTATTTTATGTACATACCTAAAAAAATCTTAACTTAAACCCAAATATTAAGCCTTTTAAATTAATAAACACTACAAGGAAAAATAAATCAAAAATATAATTTACACTGCTTTATACATTTTGGAAAAACTATAATTTTTTTTAACTACATCAGAAAATCGATTAGCCAAAGTAAATGTAGTCTAACCTAACTAAATAACTTTCTTGTGCAATGCATGAAAAATCTGTTTTCGCTAAACGTGTTCCCGGTACCTACTGGAAAAACAAATAAACAGTGCGATTGATTTTTTCTTTTGCAGTTCTACGAGTCAATTTGATTATATAGATACATCATAATTTACTGCTGTCTATGAATACAAGAAATGTTCTTAAATCTATTACTAACAGTGTAAAATTATGCGGATGTTATTTGTAAACTTTCTAATGAATGAAAAGAGATTCGAGACCTATTCGGAACTTTGTTAATTATTGTGAACAAAGACAGCAAACTCCTTTATATCTGAAGATAAATTTTTATTAAGTAAGTATAAGAAGTATGTGCTGTACCTACTCAATTATTTAAAAATTTTCAATTCCATTTCGTAGTATGAAATGAATAATTTTTTACTTATTCAATAAAAATCCCACTCCTTGTAATTCTGGCCGCTGTAGGTTCATTTTTGCTTTTATTTAATTTTTTTTTCTTAAGAAATTAGGGTCTAACGAACATTTGTAGAAAGAATCCGAAAAAAATCGGACCTTCTATCTCTTTGTAGATTTCGCGTAGAAATATTAAATGTAAAAACCGAAAGATTTAGAAAGGAACACCATTATAGTGATCTTGAATTTGAACTTGGAGTTGATTTTGCAGGAAATCTAAATTCATACGATCATGCCTTACACAAATAGCAATATCTGCTCTGCCTTTAGACCAGATGAGAGTAAATGATAATGTTATGTAACAAATCGACCGTCCGATCTCAGGTGAGGAGCCCGATGAAGCAACCTTCCCCAGCCCCACTGAGCGTCCCATCGACACTTGCTAATCTCCAAGCAGGTTTTTGTAAAACCAAGATGAAAAATTGCGGACAACATCCAGAAAAGCCTTTAATGAAAGATGCACAAATAGTAGCAAAATCAGCATTTCCTTATGTATGCCGCAATTTCCCTAATAACACATTTTAAAGGCAATTTAATGTACGCAGCAGTGCTAGTGAATTTTGAAGCGAAGCTAAATATCAAAGAGGCAAATGTCGCAATTATTAACAGCGCTATTTTCTACTGTTTTGCGATTAATTACAACATAATGTACGGCAATTTAAGCCCCACTAATGCTTTTATAATTTAATTTATTTAATATTTTTCGCGGCAAGAACAAGCGTGTCGTAATGCCAAGAAATTCAACACAAGGAAAACTCGCGAATTTTATTCGTATAAATTTTTCCGATTTTCTACAATTGATTTTATTTCAACTATGGACTTTTAAATAAATTTTATTTGCGAGAAACAACACCCTAGACATCCACTAGACGTAATCTTTCTATAAAAAAAAAATGCGTTGCCGAAACATAAATATTTAGGAAAACACGTGGTTGCGTTCAACGTCACAAGTTTTGTAGATGCAGACGTAGACACAAGTATATGGATGGGAGCTAAAATAAATTTGTTGAAATATTTAAAGTCTCCGGATTCAAATATATTTTCTTAATGTTTGGCCAAAGTGCACTCAATATGGATTTTTATTCGCTAAGAAAATATCGTCTATTTGTGGACGTTTTTTGCGTAGGAATAATCTTTAGCAAGTCAGGCATCTCTAGTAAATCAGTCGTAGACAATAAATTTGCGAATTTTTCAAGTTTGGAAACAGATTTATTGTATTTTAATAAATTATGCTATTTTTGGGTTTTCTTTTATAAATTATATAATTTGCTAAAGCACATTTGCAGCGATTAAACATGTTTGGGGCGTATGCCACATAGAGCGACCTGACACATTTTTCCCTCGTGCTTAATGTTTCTACCTGAGGTGTTATAGGAAAATTTTGGGAATTTTATGACACCGTTTATGTGGTAGACAAATTAAACGATAAGTAAAGAAGAATAAATCCATAAATTGCTCCAAATTGCGTGTTGTTACTAACTAACTATTTTGCATATTGCACTCACGAAAAACATGTTTAATGCGCTACAACTACCTAAGGATTGTGGTATAAATTAATATTTCTTAAAACATCATCTTATTCTCTTTACACTTTTGCAATGCACTCTAAAAACTGAGTGTTTTAAATCACACTGAACAATATTACATTTTTTTTCTATAAAAACATTTATCACGGTCATAAAAATAATTTTTTTACCCTCGTTCAGTCAAATAGTGTGATTAAACATTATTTTTAAACTTTTGAGTTGATATTCATTCAATAAATTTTGTACATTTTGCGTGATTCTACACCAAATTGATGTAACCAAATACATATGTAAATATGTAAAATTACAATGAGACAAATTATATGACTAAAATGCTACTCTGTATTAAATTTTATTACACTAAAGGTTTAACAAATTGTAAAAAGCATTCGAGACCAATACTTTACAATATATTTTACTGGTTAATTTATTGGGTTTCGAGTGCCTTTCAAAGTTTTTTTAAGTATTTAAATACTTAAAAAAAGTTCATAGCTTGCTTATTATTTGAGCACTAAAAGAAATTATTGGTCAGTTAGACAAATAGTTCGGCATGAATATTTTTCTTTTACAATAGCTTTTAGCGGACTGATTCTGATGAAGTAACCCAATTTTACTGTCCCTTTAAATCATTGCCGTTTATAAATAGTTATAGTCAGGTTTAAACATTAATTTTTTAGTCTTACCTTCTTAGAATACTTGCATTATTTCTACTTTTCTATTTTATACTCGAATCACTCTTTAGCAATGAATAAATAAATAAATTTCGATCATGCCGGAGCAAATTAAAAATATGCAAGTAATTCGTTTCATGGATCTCTCAAACTGTGAAAGTATCCCAAAGTTACGAATCCTAGATTCTAGTTCTCACAAATTTCAAGGCCATCTACAATTTCTTAGGCAAATTACAATAATGACAATTTCAAAACAAATGACGCAACTATGACATTTCAAATGCAACTCACTTCAGACAGTTGTCCACGTCTCTTAAATGCTGTCATAATTTTGTACTGGGGGAAGATATAAAATCACGGAAAAACTTAATTATACAAATATTCCAAGAGTGTATACAAATTAAAAATGGTAAGAGGCTCGTTATAATTAAAGTTTAAACAACAAAACTGTGTATTTTTTGGTTTTTGAACACATTTTGAAACTGTGCATCAAGTCGGCCTCCCACTAACAACTATTTTTAATATTTCCGTTTATAAAGCCGCTCCGACTAGACATCAAACGCCGTTTAACCTCCAGATCAGATCGAGTGAAGTGCGTGGACCTCCACCCGACAGAGCCATGGATGTTATGTGCCCTATACAATGGCCACGTCCACGTAATGAATTACGAAAATCAACAATTAGTGAAAGACTTCGAAGTCTGCGACGTTCCTGTCCGGTCAGCAAGATTCGTTGCCCGCAAAAATTGGATCATCACCGGCTCCGATGATATGCAGGTAGATTACAAATTGTGTAATCTGCTCCTTCTAGATTAATGGCACCTGTGATTATTTCCAGATCAGAATTTTTAACTATAACACACTCGAAAAGGTTCATTCTTTTGAAGCGCACTCAGATTACGTGCGATGCATTGCAGTCCATCCCACTCAGCCATTGATTCTAACTAGCAGCGGTCAGTATTATTGCAAAATTATAATTTTTTTTTCCAAGTAGGAGAACTAAACTTTTTGAACCGGTAGATGACATGCTTATAAAGCTCTGGAACTGGGAGAAGATGTGGTCATGCCAGCGGGTCTTCGAGGGTCACACCCACTATGTCATGCAGATCGTCTTCAACCCTAAGGACAATAACACCTTCGCCTCAGCCTCGCTGGATCGCACCGTAAAAGTTTGGCAGTTGGGGTCAACATTCGCCAATTTCACTCTCGAGGGCCACGAGAAGGGCGTGAACTGCATTGACTACTACCACGGCGGAGATAAACCCTACCTTATTTCTGGGGCGGATGATCGACTCGTCAAAATTTGGGATTATCAGAACAAAACCTGCGTACAAACACTGGAGGGTCACGTTCAAAATATATCGGCGGTCAGCTTCCACCCGGAGCTTCCGATTGTTTTAACCGGCTCCGAAGATGGCACGGTGAGGATCTGGCACTCAGGTACTTACCGGCTTGAAACCTCGTTGAATTATGGCTTCGAGAGAGTGTGGACAATCGCATGCATGAGAGGCACCAACAATGTCGCACTGGGCTACGATGAGGGTTCAATAATAATAAAGGTCGGCCGCGAAGAGCCCGCAATGTCCATGGACATTAATGGAGGCAAAATAATTTGGGCAAAACACTCGGAGATGCAACAGGTCAACCTGAAGACACTGCCAGAAGGTACGAATTTTGTAAGCCCCCCCTTCTACAAATCATATAACACTTAATATTTGATCTAGGAACTGAAATAAAGGACGGAGAACGTCTTCCAGTGGCAGTAAAAGACATGGGCGCATGCGAAATTTACCCCCAAACGATAGCTCACAATCCGAACGGAAGATTCGTTGTGGTTTGCGGCGACGGAGAGTACATCATTTACACATCGATGGCACTTCGAAACAAAGCATTCGGTTCGGCTCAGGAGTTTGTCTGGGCTCTGGAGAGCAGCGAATATGCGATTAGAGAAAGCAGTGGGGCTGTGAAACTGTTCCGCAACTTCAAAGAAAGGAAAAGTTTCACTCCAGAGTACGGGGCGGAAAATATTTATGGAGGATATTTACTTGGAGTTAGAACATCCTCAGGTCTTGCACTGTACGACTGGGAGTCTTTAGAGCTTGTCCGGAGGATCGAAGTTCAGTCAAGGTTTTTTTAAATTAATTTTTTTAGTGTCAATTAGGATTTAAAAAAATTAATTTAAATAAAAGGCATGTTTTTTGGAATGAAACCGGCACTCTGGTTTGCCTTGCTACGGAGGACTCGTATTTTATTTTGAGTGTGGACACTGCCGCAGTTGCTACTGCCTTGGAGACGAAACAGGGTTTAAGTGAAGATGGACTAGAGTCTGCATTTGATGTAAAAATTGTAACATTTAAATACTAACTTTTATTTAAATTAACTACATTTTTAGGTACTGGGCGAAGTATCGGAACAAGTAAAAACAGGTCTTTGGGTCGGCGATTGCTTTATATACACAAATACAGTGAATCGCATCAACTACTACGTGGGCGGCGAGATTGTAACTATTTCTCACTTAGACAGAACAATGTACTTGCTTGGATATGTCCCAAAAGATAACAGGCAAGATTATTATTGTTTCGTTATTTATCTTCTATTTACATATCTAATTATTACAAAAAGTACGATAAGTAACATATAGATAAAAAAAATTCACGGATTCTCAAGATTAGTGCGAATGTATCGCAAATGCTTACTGACATGTTTTTTTTGTAATGTTACACTGCAATATAGAAATTTATTATTGCAGGTTGTATCTGGGAGACAAGGAACTTAATATAACGAGTTTTTCGCTACAACTATCAGTTCTCGAATATCAGACTGCAGTTATGCGCAGAGATTTTGAAACTGCCGATCGAGTTCTTCCAACGATTCCCAAAGAGCACAGAACTCGTGTGGCACACTTTTTAGAGAAGCAGGGCTTTAAGCCCCAAGCTCTACAGGTATCAACAGACCCTGACCACAAATTTGATTTAGCATTACAAATTGGAGATCTTGATACTGCTCTAAAACTAGCAAGAGAAGCAGACAATCCCCAAAAGTGGTCTCAATTAGCTGATGTAGCAACAAGCAAAAATAAAATAAATCTGGTCACGGAATGCCTGCAAAAAGCAAATGATTTCGGAGGTTTACTTCTGCTTAGCACAAGCTCCGGAGATTCTGATATGCTTAAGAATTTAGCCGAGACGGGCTCTAAACAAGGTCGACACAATATTTCCTTTTTGTCAACATTCCTGCTAGGTGATCTCGAGGGGTGCCTTGATATTCTAATTCAAACAAATCGCCTCCCGGAAGCTGCATTCTTTGCCCGCACTTACATTCCTAGTAAAATATCTCATGTCGTTCAGCTGTGGCGAACCGAACTTGCTAAGGTCAACGAGAAAGCCGGCCAGTCATTAGCTGATCCAGAAAAATATGATAACCTTTTCCCTGGCTTAAAAGATAGTTTAAAAGTTGAGCAATTTTTACGGAAAGAAAGGCAAACCATTTTACCTGCAAAAGATGCCCGAAAAATCCCATTAAATAGCGAAAGGAATCCATTGGCAGAAATGCTCGCTGTTGAAGAATCTGGAAATTTTATATATGAAGAAGATGATGCAGATGATCACAAAAAGGCAAGCGCATCAAATAGTATTCCACCGCCAGCTGAATATGATAAAAAGAGTATAAACGATTTCGCCAGTACATACCAAGCTGGTAGTGCACACTTCCCAAATCTACCAAATAAAGAAGAAACGCAAACTGAAAACAAAATTTCAAGAAAGCCTTCTTTGGATGATCTGGATCTTGAAATTGAGGGAATAACGTTGGATGATAATATCGATACCACGGTAAGAACATTTTAATCTTTTTCAAAAATTATACCGAAAAATTCACCTTATTCCAGGACGTAAACATAGATGACGACCTTCTAAGCGACTAGGAACAATTTTCTCTGAGGCGTTACACTCTTCATGGTATTTTAAAACAAACAATTTTTATCTTTCTCTTATAATAAGAAATTCTGTAAAATAGCAGTCCTTTAGGGGAGATTTTGTTTAATGTTTCTGCATATATCCAACTTGGAGTCCAATATTGTATTTTGGCTGGTTTTTTATACATTGAAAAATACATCCCGCCACATGTTCTAGGATAGAAAACTATAATTATTATCGTAATAAACTGTAGTAAATTTCAATACTTTTCACTTTTTCTTTTACACCTTACAAAAATAGCTCACTCATTCCTTTATTCAATTTTTCTTGTGCCATTTTGTCCATTCAATAAAATGTCCTTAAATCTACCATTTATTGGAGATCAACAGTTCTAACAAGTGGAAAAGTCCTAACATTTAACTTTTGGATAATTCAAACCAAATAGATTAATATTGCATGGGTATATTTATTTTTTAAAGAATATTTTACATAAATGAGATATGTAAAACACATTTTCTCTATTATACACTTACAGACAAAAGGATTTAATTACACTTTTGTAATTTCACAACTTTAACTGCCAATATTTCTTTTAGACTGAGATCACCAATATTAAATGAGCGACATAAAATTATTGAAGAATCATTAAAATCATATATTAAAATAAGAGTAAAAGAGACTTTGCCTACTGTTCGCTAATTTAGTGGAATGTAATATTATGAGACAATTCAACACTGGATAACTTATGAGAGACACAAATCAACGTCCCACCCACAGGAGTAGGAATTTACATTTTTAATCCCTGGCGATTGGCCGAAGTTTTAGAAAAATTTTCGATACAATTTAAAATTTTCTACATACATAGTATGCATTTTGCGGAAACTATTTCGGGAAATAAAATCTCCTTAATCACTTGGATTTTTTTATCAAAGACTCGTTGTTGTTTTTATTTAATCCTGGATAAGAACTCTGATTATACTAATTGACCTCTGATTGTTAGTAAAGTTATTTGCTTGTTAATATTGTGGAACATGATAGTGACGAAGCAAGTGGTCCTTGGAAGAGAAGAATAAAATCTTGTAATACAATAGTTAAGATTTTTGATATGTCATTTTCATTTAGTAGAACGTTGTCCCAGAAGTAAGCATTCGAATTAAAAACATACAACTGTATCTAAATCAATATTAACAGGGCAATAATAATACATATCTTAGCAAAACTTCGAAATGATTTTTGGAATTATGTCATTCTAGACTAAGCTACCATAGCTATAAAATAAAACCGTTGCTGTTTTTTCATGTTTTAAGTAAATTGTATAAAAACGAAGACGATTTAGTGACTTGATTTCTTTTATTTATAAAATAGTTTAAACTTCATTAAGAAGAGCAAGTCCAATTAGTTACCACAAGAAAAAAATAGTGCCACAGCCCATTACCTTTACCATCTTAATTAAAAAATTATTCCACTGCCTATTTCTGGCCGAATTATTGCAACCATGTAACAACTTTACAAGCAGTCCAGCTGAGGAAAGGCACCTTATTAAGAAATGTGGAAGGCATACCGAGACCCCAACAGTCAAAACAGTATACAATAAAATGAATACTAGTTGGTTTGCCAAAATAACTTGATTTTCTTAGGGTTCTGTACCACGATATGAAAAAACGAAAGCCTTATAGGAACACTTTGTTATCCGTTTGTCTGTCTTTAGAAGCTTTTTTCGATTTCATTTCACTCGGAATACAGAACATAGGAAAAATTTGAAGTGTGATTTTGGGTAAAACTATAAATGAAATCATGATTATAGGTACAAATCGGAGCTGCTCCCGGTACTTGTTTAAAACGACTGGAATTCTCTTTCACATGGGGTATATTAAAACGGCAGTCTTCTCATCAGATTAAAAGGTTTTCCTAAAGCAATGCACAATCATGACTTTGCTTTTCGAAATCGCATCCGGGCCTGAGCCTTTGTGTATCTTGTCCTACTGTGGTTCTGGTTGTCAGCCTCAACGTCCTCGTCCTTGGTTTCCGGCGGCTTGAACTCCTCTAGCAATTCAGGTGGAGGCTCCAACAAACTCTTTTTCTTCAGTCTTAGGTAGTAGCGCACGCACCTCGCGGCTACGTAACCAAATCCAGCTAAAGTGACGACGAGCAGCAGCATGATGATGGGATGCCTCAGCGTTGGCTCCTTTGTAAGGAGATTATCGCATAGCGCTATTGTCACACCGAAGATGATTCCAATGCCAGCGCCCACCCATGGGAGACGTTTTTCATCTTAAATTTAAACCAGAAATTATAATTTAAAAGGGCTTTAACTGAGTACTTACACTCTGCTTGCTGACTGCTGAAAGTCGCCGCTTTTTGGGCCGCCAGCAGCAAGCTCTTGTCCCCCGGTTGCAGCTGCATTGCCCTTCCGTAGCACAAAAGGGCGGAGTCGTAGTGCCCTACAGCAGCAAGCACTTCTGCCTTCCGGAAATGTCCCTTGGCCCAAGTTGGGTTGAGCTGGATGACGGTCTCTGCATCCTGTCTCGCATAAAAATACTGGTGCTGCTTCAGAAATGCTAAGCACCGGTTGCTGTACAAAATCGAGTCCTTTGGATTCAATTTTATCGCTTTTGTGTAGAGCGAAACTGCTTCCGTGTAATTAGAATTACGAAAACAAACATTCCCCTGCTCCTTCAAGCCGTCAGCATCCACTGAGGGCTCCTTTGGAGGAGGCGAAGAGCTGCTGATGGTAGTCTAAAAAATCGCTCGTTAATTTAATGTCCACGAAAATTCAAATTCAGACCATATTTTCACAGCCTTTGCACGGGATTTCCTAGCTAATCTGATAAATGGTCATCGCAAACCCCTAAATGACAGCCGATGACTCAATGTCAACTAGACACATGATTGTCAAACCATTGAACTTTAACATTTGTGTGTTCTTTTACGGGGTGCCCGATAAGAAAATTCAAAATTTCCCCGATAATAAAATTTAAGAGCTAAGCATTTAGATTAATTTTAAGGGAATTTTAAAGCTACCTAAATGATACTAAACTTTGCAGAGAAAAAGATAAACACATTTTCCTGGTGTTGACATACTAAATATAAAATAAAAAATTAAACTTCCATTACATGATGGTCGTGAAAATATCTGCAATAACTAGTTTTAAAAACTTAAATATCAGACGTACTATTCATTTTCAAAATATTTAGATAATAAGGTTTTTTAACAGTGGTTAACGTGGTCATGTTATTAAAATCAAAAAATTACCAATCCGTAGTTAAATTAAATAGATATTTGAATAGAATTGCTTCAGAATTCCAAATACCACGTTATTCTTCTGTTAGCATCATATATGGAATTAAACTACTTTCAAATTTCGCAGATTCAATAAAAAGACATAAAATTCTTGAATCTATAGCATCCCTCACATTTCTGACTGTGATTGTTTTGTCCCATCCAATTACAATTGGCTCCAGCGTCGCTGACCCCGATATAACCTTTAAGTGATCTTGCAGAATAAATTTGTTGCAACCAGACATAAAAGAAATTGGATGCAATTGGGTTTGCCAACAGTCCTCTTAGTTCATAATATTTGTAAACTATCATCAATTTAAACGCTTTCGCTTGCCTTTTTCACATAAACCCTTTAGTTTGGCAGCCCCAAGTAGTTTCTTAAGAAAAACACCACGAAATTGTTTGAGGACCGTGAAGAGCATAACAAGACTTCTCAAGATGTCGAACGCCATTAATACGTCACTTGGATTGAAGACTGTTTAATTTCGATTTTGTTCTTTTTTATAATACATATTTGAATTGATTTCTTTCTGTGGGGCAAATTTAGTCTGAGCAGGTTTTTTTCTTAATTCACCTCAATTTTTAGTTCCTGGTATACAAGCCTTAACCGTTATTGTTTTATTATTGCAATCTGAATGTATTCAATTCAAAATTAAATCAATATAGTACTTAACAATGGAAAATATTTTAATGATTGTTTTTTAATCCAAGTGAATTAAGGTTGATTGATTCAGGAATCTCATTGTAGGTAGATTTTTTCTTTGTTTTTTGATAAAAATAACGTTTTCTTGATTGACAATATTTAAATCACTTTGATTTCTACTTGTAGTTCGTTAAAAGTTTTTATTGCTATGATCGAAAGTCCAGTGCACATCCTATTGCCGTCCTTGGGTTTGTAATTCGGATCACATTTGTATATCTCGTGTGATAATTGTGGAAATCAGTAGAAAAATGTTAGTTCGTTAAGCTAAAACATTCCACAAATTTTAAATTTATCATGAATGAAAACTGTAAAGTTATAGTATGAGATTATAATGGGAGATTCTTAATACTTTTACCTTTTGAATAATACCATAAATGTATTTACTAATCATTAAGATCAGATATGTATCTTCTCCTATGTGGAAATTTGCAATATTTTCCCATGTAAAAATAATTGATTTCGATTAAATTGACATCACAAGCACTTTGACATTCGCAGCATACCACTGCTTCATCGATACTTGTGGTGATTCGGGAGAAACTGTCAATTTCACCTGTATTTAGTCTAGCGGCGGACCCCGTCGCGGTCGTACGTCGGTGTGGTTAAATTTTCGTAAGTTGGAGAGGGGGTGATGGGTGAGAGTTTCACCGGAGATTCCAAAAGTTCTCCTAAAAGTTAAAAAAATAATTTGAAACATACTAGAGCACAAAAATTATAAGTAATAAAAAGTTATACCTTAATTTAAAATATGCAATCAGACCTTTAGGAAATCGTGAAAAAGAGAAACCCAGATGAAATCGTTAACGTAGAGAGGAAGTGTGTGAGGGAGATGACATAATTGAACATATTGAAATAATAAGTTATTTATATTTTTACATAAAAACTAGTTACGATTATACTTTGTGATTTTTTGGATACAAAAGTAAATTGTTACATGAGGCACGCGGATAATTGAGGGAGACATTTCATTGGATATCCAGGAAAAATTGTTTGCTAGAAAGAAAAACCCAATATTGATTACGTGAAACAACCACAATCGCAAAAAATTACAGGTTTTTCTAGTTTCTAGCGTATGGATACGTGCTTTTGAAAGCACCAATCAATTTTTTTTTTTTTGCACACATCCGCAACACTGTGGGGGTTTAATTTTTAATATATTTCCTTTTACGGAGCACCTTCCTTCAGGGGTTTTGTGGCACCGGATAACGATTGAAAGGACGATTTTAAGATATGAAAACTATGCGGCGTTGAGACATTTTCACAAGGGATGAAAATGGAAACAACCATCTGTCAGTTTCGACTTTATGTGTGTGTATGCGTGAATTAGTTATTAAATTTGCATACGTATGAACCTGATACATGGACAAAATCAGTAGCAACAGCTCGCGAGTCGCATCGCAATCGCAAATCGAAGCAAGTGTGAGAGGGGCCCGATTGGCTGAGTGCCAAAGTAACGTCACGTCACGCAGACGACGGGCGAAATCAGAGGAGAGTCATTTCTTTCGCGTAGAGAATATGGATTAAAGTGGCTCTGCTTGCTCCGAAGGTGGAGAGGAAGAAAAACGGTGTTTTACGGAAATTTACGTCGACGGGAAAAGACCTATCGTGCGGAGCGCAGCGCACGGGTGTTCATTAAAAAGAAACGACTAAAAAAAGGCTCCTTCTCTCCTCTTCGTCCGTAAAACGTACCATCAACAAATTCCGTGCCTAAATTCATATTTTTTTTAAAAAGTAACTAATCGTAATTAATTTTTTTATTTTTTTTTTTTTTAGTAAAAGTCGTGTGCATATTTTCTGTGATTGCAACCTCAGTTCTCTCGACCTCTCTCGTGGAATTTCTTCATATCGTAGCCTCCGTTTTAAAAGAATTTGCGTGGTTTTACCTTTGAGCTGCTGAAAATTATTGTTAATATTGTGGAAAAAGTGTTGTTAAATTACGTAGTTAAATTCGTCAGACATAAACTGGTCTGGGCCCGTGCTGCTGCTGCTGGATTTCTTTCTTTCCCAATCGCACACTTTCCGTCGGTAGAGGGGCTGCTCGGTGTTGCTGCTGTTGCTGCTGCTGAAACTTTTTGACAGAACGTGGCAGTTGATAAAAAAATTTCCTTACCTCGCACGTACACACCCGCAAAGTGGAATTCTTTGGGGCCTATACAATTTCGCCTAGCCGTGAGCCGTCAAGTCAAACAGAAATTTATTTTATATTTTATTTTGTGAATGTGGTTGCTGCTACTGCTTGCAATTGCGTAAATGTATCCACAAATTTTGCTCTGCTGCATTTTTTAAGAAAATTTATGTGTAGTCTATGAATTCCCACAGCAAAAAATCATTTTGATTTCGATGACAATTTCTCTGTACTCTTCCAATTCCTTGAACTAAATTTTTATAATATCCAAATAGGCCTCCGTGCACAACATCGTGCAGGTCGGGACGAAGTTGTAAATAAAATTCCGATTTCTAGCCCATATTTAGCGCTTGGGAAGGAAAATACAATAAAAGTCATACGACCGCTGCATGAGTGCGAGTGGGACAGATGTATACGTGAGGATTCTTTGAAACCGAAAAATGAAATAAAATAAAAAAAATAAGTTAGGAAAAACCATTTCGCACACAAAGTCCTCGTTTGATATTAAAACAGTGTCAAGTGAATATTTCGTGTATATGTGTACCTTTTAAGAAAGAGGCATTAAAGTTATGCAAAAATAAAAAGAAATGTTATAATTTTTCACAGGGAGAAAAACACAAATTTTTGTTTAAAATTAATTTAATGGAGCAGTAGCTGATGGTTGTGTGTGCTACTTGATGGTGATAATATTTGTGTGCGGAAGCAAATTAGGAGTGTGTGAGGTTGTTTGTCCCCTCGGAGAATTGGGAAGGCAAAAAAGAATATTAGCAGTTGTTTGAATTTTTATTGATATTGTTCGTAACGAGAAGTTCTTTATTTTAAAGAAGTTTATACTTGTGTTTTGCCACTGCTCCGCTTAATCGCGTTGTCAAAATGGCCGCCTTATGTACGGGCAATTATGGATTGACGCAAAATCGCACGGACGAGAGCAAAGAGTACTTTTTCGTTAAACTAACAGACTCTGCTTTCCGAGCTGTGGAAGAATATCAAAGAAATCAGGTAAGAGTGCAATGTCTCGCTTAAATATATATAACATATACAAATCAATTTTGCAGGCCACATTTTCTTAAAAATCACTCCAATTACCTATTTGGACTCATCAAAAAGGGGCTTTCATATCCTACTCTACTTTTCTTTCTGTCGAGCGAGCTGCCATCTCGCTCGAATGCAATGCTCATGCCTACGTTACTCATACGACAACAGCTGATTCATTTGGGACACGAAATCAAGAAAAAAAATTATTTTCGTGTTGACAATGGCCGAGCTCGTGCTTGAGATGCTTCTCGAGTTCGCTAGCAGGACCAAAAATTCTGCAGACTGCACCTCGATGCAGCTGTCACATCTTCGAAATGCGGCGAATTCCCAAATTTGCACGGCGGGCGGTCAACAAGTGAACCACCACTCGCCCGCAACCTAAGCAGGTGCAGGTGGCGCAGTTGTCGAATCGAAGCAGAGATTTAAATAAAATGAATGAATTCTCCGCTGAGCAGAAATGCTTCATTAACTTAAATCTCTCTCATATTGTATTGAACCAATTTAAAACTAAAAGCTTCAAATTAATCGTGTCAATTATTTAGACCACCAAGAATGGCGCCCACCTGAAAAGGAGTTTTCCGTCTTACATATTTGTGACGATTTTACGAAATTTTAGTGTTTTTCGTTTCTTTTTTTTTATTGTTGTTCGTCTCAGCTGGTTTGGTTTACTTATTCGACTGAACCAAACACTATACGCCTCTCTTTTCTTGTTATTATTGTGCCCTTCTTAATTGATAAGACGACTGAAGCCGCACTCAATCGGCTCAGTGTCTGCCGCCTCTTCTCCTCCACTTTTTATACGGCGTTGCCAATTGACACTGTTAATAATGATAAATTTCATCGTGTCGCACTTATTTCGTTTCAGTTATTAAACTTAAACTCTCAATATCTTCACTATATTTTACCTATTCTTAAATATTTACTACTATTAAGTGGGAGAGTAAATGTTGCTCTAACCGTATCACTTATTTACATATCCTGCTCAATATAAAAAAAATCTGATTCAATTCAAATTAGAAATTAATTACTATAACTTAGTAACTAGAGCCGAAATTATTTTGCAATCCAAATTTCAGTTTCTATTCAAGAAAAAGCTATATTGTTAATAATATTTCGTTTCAGTTCCAGTTTACCCCGTGAAATTTTATTTAAACCGGTTTTAACCGGCTTAATTCAAATAACACTTAAGTGTTTCGAAGAAACAAAAGCTTTTTAGCATTTTAAGTCACGTTTTATTTGATAGAAAATGCTGAAGTCAAACCCATGTGATGCTTTCTTAGGTCCTGTTTATTATACTTACACTACTTACTACTACAAACGTATATGCCCTTATTATTATTTAATTTGAATAAAAGGGCACACAAATATGTGCATACTTTTTTATAGGTGAAGTGGATTATTATGATAATGCGCAAAGCCAATAATATACCAATTGTATAAAATGACAATAAAATTTTGCAAAAAATAAATTATTAGATATATTTTTTATTGGATTTCGTTTCGAAATGGGGGGAGGAAAACACATCCCCGCAAAGATTTTCAATTGGATTTAAGTAGATCAGGTGACATAGTCAATCCAGTCTTCTCCGATGTATCGATGTCCAAATAACACTCTGTTTTTATTACCTATTAAGTGCTCAGTAACTTTAATAGTTTTCCTTTAACTTCCTCGTTTTTCAACTTTGCTTTGTAATTTATAGCATTCACTATTTTAGAAAAATCTAAACAGTTCAGAAATCGGTACGACTTGCATTCATTTCTGTTTTCTAATTAATTTCCTCTCTGAGTACCATGGCCCAGTTTAACGACAAATATGTTTTTCTTTCACTGTATATTTAGGCGACTTCCTATGGTCACATTGTCATTTGGTAGCTTAAATAAATCACAGGAGTCCTACAAATAAATTTAAAAATGCCGCATCTTAATATCTTCAGTAGTTTTTACGTGATGGAAAATTTTCGCATATGTTCCTTTATGAAATCAAAGAAGAAGAATGCATACATAAGAGTGAACACATATGTAGAAAACAGATGATTAGCTTTATACATTTCTTCGTTCCCTATTATTTAACCATTTCAATATTCTCACTAATGGTATGTCATAAAAGTTATTTGTTCTGCTATAGAATACCTGTAGATAACACTTGAGCACTCAACATCCATTAGTGTGTGTTTTCAGTAAACCGGTACAATAACCAGATGTGTAAATAATATTAATGAAAAATTGTCCCAAGTTTTTGTTTTTGACAGAGGAAATGTTCACTCAAGTTCACAAATCGACTCTATGTGTTTTAAAACCAATGGCAGTGGCACTTTCCATAAACATTTTTTGTCTTATGAAATCGGATATTTATAAACACTATATTACTTACAAATGTATGTACATGTTGAAATCAAAAAGTTATATCTCAGTTATAACAAATTAAATGATTCAGACTTTGAACCAAAATACCACATGATCTACCAACTACCACTTTCCGGTTGGTTACAAAATATTGTTTATAAATTTTTCAAAATGTTAAGGGATTCGGGAACTTTTATAGGAGCATTTTGATGTCCGTCTACCCTTTTTCTCAGGAACGACTAGAGGCATCGAGTTGTTATAATACCAAATACACACATAGTCCTGCACAAAATTCAAGTTTCTAACTCAATTTGAATTTGAATGGAAAACATATTTTGGTACTGACACGCTGACTTACCAAATGGTCATTTAAACCTAGGGTAATTCCGGTTAACCTAGAATCTTGAAATTTGACACGAATGAAGGTTTGAAATCTGAAAATCATTAATTTATAATTTTGGGTGAAATTTTCATTTTATATATGTATAAGTAAAAATAATTCGTTTTCTATGATTTAAATTAAATAGATAGTTATAAAGCAAATCCTTACTTCCTCCTTACGACGCGAGTTCTACTCTCACTTCACCGTATTTTTTGATTCTAGTTATAGTAAGGGCCAGAAACTATTTGGCGATTTAACATTTTATTTCAACATTTAAATAACTAATTAGTTACTATTTCGTTATAAATTGAAGCCATTGTTTTGTCAATAAGAAAGAGGGGCTTGGTATTTGTATTATAGATGTAAAGTATCTATATTTTTTTTAAAATATTACAAGAAGTCAATACATTGATTAAAAGTAGCCCTTTTTAATCTAATTAAAAAATCCAAAAACACTTACCAAAGTAAAAATCGATAATTTTTTACTTTGTCCCCCATTAATCCGTTCACAGAGAATTTAGACATAGTTAGCAAGACAATTCTTTTATTTTTGTTGAAAGGCTTTAAATTTTAGTTAAGTAGTCCTTTTACAGCATTAAATTATGCTCTACAAATTCAATAAATATCTAAAAGTCTAGAATCTAGATGATTATTTTTTAAATTACATTTCGGCTCCGTGACTTTTTACCGAGGAGCAGCGATGCAGGCGAGTTGAAATTGCCCGTTTGCTTGTTTTCGCATCAGCTGATTGAATGTTTTGTCACCGGCTTGTGGCTGCGTACAGCCCGCGTTGATCAATATTTGAACAACCTGCTGTCAGTGCTACCCCAACCGACCGAGCACTGGAGGAATCGAAAGCAAACTTGCGAGTTGAACTTGCCGACGTATATGTATTTATGTAATTAATAAATGCCGGCAAGTAGGCCAAGCTCTTCAAAAGGGCGTCCTCGTCAGCGCCACATTTGCAGCCCGAGCCCTTTAACGAAATAGAACAGAATTTTGGAACGAATGCCGGACGTTGCAAGTTGCATAATTTACTCGGCTCGACAGTGCCCATTCTAAACTGAGCCGAACAAACCCTCATGAGGTCACTTTACTCACTTATGTCTGAAACGCTTGAAATTGAATCTTTATAACTATGTAACTGAAAGAATGCGTAAACAAAACACTTTCGATTCCACTGCTTGGAACGGAAATGATCCCAGTACCTTTACTGGAGACAATTAAGCTTGATTCAGTTTCTTTAACTATTAATTCTATTTTAGAGCACCTGGTTTTACAACATGATTTTTCTGAATTTATATTTTGAAAATTGTGTCATCTAATCCCAAATTTAAGCGTGGATTAAGATTGTTATTAAGATCCGTGGGTATAAGGAAACCAAAGAATTACTTGAAGGTATTTGCAACAAGATATGATTACAATCCTTATTTTTTTCAGAATTGGGTGTTTCATTGACTTTTAAAAGAATCCAAAAAAATACAACTCATGATATATTGCGGTATCCATCTAATTAATCCCTTACTTATGCCTTTTTTATATTATTAGCATTATACATAATTTTTACTGAGCAGTTCACATTATATCGCAATCTACTATTTTATCATGTATCCATTTTTAATAAGTTTCTAAACGCTATATTATTTTTTTTAGAAATAATCTACATAAATTCAATCTCTTATATTCTAAAATTTTACTAAAACTTTTCAAATCAGCACTAAAACCCAAAGCGAGCTTAAAAAAACCCCAACATAGCTATTTTGTATACAAATCACAGAGCATTTATCATTTTCATTTAATTTTACCACACTATCGTGGCAGCCCCTAACCCTCTGCTGCAGACTTTTCTTATTTATTATCATATACCCTTCAATAAAAATAATCATCCAAATCAGTTCACGTGCTTCTAAGGAGGGACAGCAAAAACTTATGGGTCGAACTGATAACCTTTACTTTTCAAGAATATTTGGTAAAAAATTGTCGCAAACATGAACCCAAAAACGTTTTAGATGAAAACGACTCTACTCTTAAAAATATATTCTGAATAGTTTTTGTAAACTGTATGTAAATCAAATATATATATTTTTAAATTGAAAAATATCATTTTTATGATCTGATGCTGGTCTCACAGTTGTAAAACCCCCGGCGATATGCGTCATTGCATCAAAAGTTCTGATTCATAATTTTGTTTATTTAGAAGTGGAAATAAATTAATTAGGTACTTGGTTATGTAAAATAATTACAAACATTGAAAAGAAAACTCTTTTTTAAATTTTAAGCTTTAATAGAAGACGTTTTGATTTTTAATAGAATAAATTTATAATTTCTTAGCGTCAGCCTAGTACAGTATTACTTTTGTTGACAATTTCAATAAATTGATGAAGGAAATAAAATTGTGAAATTCAAATTTTAATGAGATACACGTACATACAATACAAAATAATTCTTTTTAACTAAATAAACTAATGCATGACAATGAATTGTAAATAAACAAAGCTTATTTACAAATGCAAGTTCAAATTCTTCTTTTAATTCAATGAACATCCAATTCATTAAATAACTCAAATATTTAAGGAAAGTGCTAACGACAGTTTTTCCTAAGGAATTGCATATAATTTTTATCGTAAGAGTTGATTTTAGCGACGTGACTGTTTGGTTACGATAAAATGTTTAGGTTTATTGAAGAAATAGAATAGAATAGTTCTTTCAATAAACCGGGGAAAATTTTCGGAGAAAATCAAACTTTGGATACTTTAATGAAATTACGAAACACCGTTTTTTAAGTCTTAAACGAAAACGAATAACTAATTTCCATTCAAATATAATAAAACGTATATTTTTTCAGTTTGATTTCTGTATATTTTAATCATATCTTCCTTGAAAGGAGAAAACGGAAATAGTCACCGAAGAAGAGGAAGATTTCTGTAAACAATGTCGAATTTGTAATATTAACATCTTTCCTATAAAGAGCCAAGTTGTTTTCTCTATACTGAAATCGAAGTTGATTATTGATAATATTTTCTTGATTAGATAAGCGGGTGTTTTTTTTTCTTCATTGTTTGTATCATTCAATTTCAAATTTTGATAAAACTTGCTATGTATGTTTACAAGAGTAAGTACGTAGTACTAAATTAGTTCCAGTTAAATATTAAGTAATGAAGCAAATTATACATATACATGTATGTATATATATTTTTCATTTTGGAAGCTTCACAAAAATAATTTGTGAGAAAGACAACGTTTCCCATTTGGACTCTGTGCACATAGCAACAAACTTTATGCAATAACCTTCATTCAATCGATCGATTTAAATAAAAGAGCGACTAAAACTCAAGTAATATCGTTTTTATTAAAATGAATAGTAATTAAATCACCTTATTGCGTTTATGCTACCCTCAGTTCCTTTTGTTGTAATAATGATGCTTATTTTAAGTTTTTATAGAAATAGTGATCTTTAATTTCTCCTTAAATAGGAGCGAATGCTTGTAAGGTATACAAGTTATTCTAATATTTTAAATGGGGTTGTGTTGATATATATCCCTTTTCAAAATATAATTTATAGTGTTGTCAAAGTTAAATACATATTATCGGTGAAAGGTATTTTGTCTAGGTAGGTCTAAATTTTTAGGGCTTTTACAACAATAAACATAATATGTATAATAAAAAGTTATTATGGTTTGAATAGGTGTAACAACAAGTATGAAGTTCAGAGAATTTTGAAAGACTTATTGATAAGACAATATCAATTAGCAGCTGATTAAATGTCGAATGCAATAAGACCAGAGTTGTTGATGCCTATTTTTAAATGCCGCTTCACCATTTCCAATTGAATTATACAGGGGTATATATCTGCATAAATACAGCGAGGTGATCGCACACAGGCAGGCAACTATCTGAAAAAAATCTCTAGTTATCTTTGTATGTCGCCTCGTCGTATACCACAATCGCGACGATGAGGCTATTTTAACGACAATCCGCTTAATGTCGGCGAATTAAGCAAGATACGAAACGAATGCTTTCTGGTGCTCACTTAGTGATTAGCTAGCAAAGAGATTGGAATTGGTATATTTTCCGCTTTTATTTTATTTTTTATAAACTGAATACAGCAGAAAATTACCTAATAATGCGGCAGAGCGACTGTGAGACGTTGCCGTGCGGTGCTCTCACTATCTGCTCGTGTAGAAGAAAAATTTTACTTTTTATTTAATTCTTTAATTCTGCATCCGGAGGTTAAATCGAAAGGTAGACAAAAAGTAATACGATACATCGAGGCACTGAAAAGAGACCACTATTGGGTGGTGATAAAGTTTGCGGTTTGCGGGGCTCAATACCACAGAAATTCGTTGTGTACCAGTAGTGCAGTGATTTTAGGAAAACCAAGCCAACTAAATTAACGTAAAGTTATGCAATGCGATGGACGTTAACTACGTATTCATAATATTTATATAAAGGCCGCCTTCCACAATTTACATTTGTATTCTTTATAAAACTGGTTAATATTTTTGCATTAATTATGCGATTATTCAGAGCTAAAGGTGCAGCGTTGCCATTGCCCAGATATTTGTATGTCTTATCTCTTGGTTTACTTACCTAAATTATAGTACCATTATGGGAATCTTCGAACATGAAGTATGTGGAGCTATTAAATAATCTGTTTTTTAGTAGCTATATTTCGTTTGCTTGCAATATACCGAATTGATTTCAGTTTTAAAAGTAGGGATTTTTTAGATAAGCTTCACCTTTTATGAAAGTTGAAAAGTGGTAGCGATTATATTCTCTTGAACTATCTATGCGATACCTCCCCATCATTGCCAAGTTTCTCAAAAACTTGATATTAATTTGAGCGTTCACCTTAAGTCTTACCACATTTCTACATCATCAATAAAATGTAGTTTTTTTTTTTTTGCAGTATAAAAGTCGTTCGTGGCAAACGAATAGGACCCGGATCCATGCACTTCCATAGAAAGAGCAATTGCTTGTATCTTTAAGGTGCAATATTTGCTCGAGGAATTTGCAATATCTTCTCGTAAAGGAAATAAAGTTATAATTTTGACGAAGTATAAAATTTTCTTGTCTGTAATGAATCGCTAGCAATCGTGTCTTGCTTGGATATGTTTGGCTTATTCTCCGCAGACTCGGCACAATTTTGCCTTTCACTTTAACACTAAAATTTTTCGATTGTGGTGCTAACGCATTAGACTTGGGAGAGACTTTTGTGTGTACATGTGTTTTTATACTTTTAGCTGACAACAGATCATGTCTGGCTCTTTTCTTCTCCAGTTCAGTTTTCTTTACGAAACCCAACATCGCGGGGCTTTTTTTTCATTATTTTACTTTGTTTGATTCTCTACCATGTGCGACCTTGCATTCAAGTCCAAGTAGACATTTTGAGTAATATTGCGCTCTCTTTTTCGGTGGTTTTGGGGTCGAGTATTTTGCATTCATATTGCTTTTTCTCTTTTATAAATTTTTTTTTAAATATTTATAGTTTTTTTTCTTAAATAGAGACACAAAAATGAAAGTAACAAAATTTTTAAATTTTTATACGAAAATGAAATAACTGTATTAGGAATATTTCCATTTCAAATTCATACCTTTTCCGGTTGTAAAGTGTTAAATACGTTTACTTTAATTTTCCTTTGAAAAATCATGAGAAGAAAATTTATAAATACCTATATGGCAATTTTTATGTGAGTTACGCATTCTCCTCTTCAAGTTTTACGTCGCATTTTTTAAACAATTCTACAAATAGATAATGATTCAATTTAGCAAATGTTGTACACTATTTTAATTAAAGAATTTTCTCTTTATTCTCGATTTTGTTTAAGTGCTTTTCAGCTAACTATAATTCCAAATGATTATTTTTATATAATACTACAATAAAAAATTTTATATTTCATAATTTTTCTACAGTAATCGTGTTTTTTATTTGAATATTATTAAACTGTAGGCCTCATTACAATCTAAAAAAATATTTTGATTCAATCGTTACATATAAACTAGTAACGATAAAGTGAGCACTTCAAGTTTAATTCAAGTGTTGTTTCATATTCTGGCAATTTTGGGGGTCAGCTGTAAACGTCTGAATCATCAGAAAGAGTTTACTAATGTCTTTCAAGTACGAAGATTTTCACATTTGTTTAATTGTTTAATACAAAATTTATTTAGGCTGTTTGCGAAATGCGGCTAACTGACTAGATGACTTAATTTCTATTTAAGTATCGATAAATATACTTAGTTATAGGAAATTTTTTTGCAACATAAATTGCTATAATTGACATTATTTCTCCAAATGGTAATTTAGCCTGTTAGGCAGTTACCTAGGTATAGTCGGATTTTGCAGACAACAAACAAAAAGGACATAGGTTTTTGAAATATTTTCGACCCAACTTGAGAATTAATCATAGGCTTGTTTACCATTATCTACAAGGTAGTAACTAAAGCAATAATAAATAAAAATTGGCTCTTCAGTTATTCGCAACCAATTTTTTCTTAGTGCAGTATAAAACAAAATTATTATGAAATAAGCTCATATTTGAAATTTTAGCACCTAGAGTTTTAAGAGTTCACACTCTATAAAAGCAAACATGTTCTTTCGCTTTATCGCAGGATTGTGTCGAAAGTAATTAGAAAAGACTGCTTCAAATTTATCATGAAATACCTAGTTAAACTTGCTGTTTCCATCTTAAAAACATTTACGGAATTCTATTCCCAAATTGTTACTTAATGTTGAAATTATAGCGGGTCAAAAAAATAATAAATTTTAAATAGTAAAGTAGACAATCCTCCGAGATAAACAGATTTTATTAGGTACTTGAATTATTCCCATTTAGTAAATATCATCGAGTTATAAAATTTACTAAATATTTCTTTTCTTTCAATTAATATTTATTAAAATTGTTTCGGCTAACATATGCTGGGGAGGTGGATCGGTTGAAACGGGAAGCTTCATGTGAATCTTAAATGGAATTTATATTCAACCGATTTTTCAATTTCGCAGACAATTAGAGGGGAACCAAAACATTTCAAATGGTAATAAGTGTGAACAGCATCTACCCTAAATAACCGCGACAAAATTTTATCAGATACATCAGCCATAATTGAGGGGAAAAAACAGACACGACAAAATCATGCAGACGCAATGGCCTATGTGTTTTATGATTTATCTCTGATTTTGTCAGACTATTGCAAGCGTTTTAATGACCAGTCGACGTGAACTTTATTTCAAACTTAACTCAGGAACTTATTAAACGATTTGCATAATAGAAAACTAATTTATTGTGCTGAGAATTTCTAGGTATCAGAAGATCAAAAAGATTAATGTACTCCACTTTATTATAGTTTTTGTTTTTTGCTAATAAATTGTTCATCACTATTAAAATTTATTTTTCCACGAAAGCAATATTTTAATACCTTTCCCGTCAAGGTAAATAAAGCGTTTCAGATTATTGTTCTTTAATTACTTTGTTACGAAAAAATATCGTAAAATGGGGTCTCCAGGTGGGAATCCCCTTTAATCCGATTGCACAAATGTAAGCAATTACAAACATATATTCTTCCAATCAAGCTGTTGTCATATGACGCCTAACGAACATAAAACGCCCTAAATCGTTTATTTAGCGGCTTCAACTGGTATGAACTTCCCTTTTATTTGTACACTAACATAAATAAGCGCGTTGGCAGACTTCATGTGTAATGTAACCTTACTCAAGGTTTATAAAGAAACAGGCACAACAACTGTTGGCAAGCCAGCTTCTATTGATATATGTATAAACAAGTGTTTAAAAATTACGCAGTAACATTCAATGGCTGGAGGCTTACGTAAAGTATTCTGAATGAAAATTTGTTCAAGAAATTTGAGTCGTTGAACCTAAAATTTATGATTTTTACGATTATAGATGTTTCTATTTGCCTTATATACAGATTAGCGGGCTATTTGAGTAATTTTTAGTATCATTTTGTAAAACAAATAATGTAATGAAAGCGAAATATTTTTAAATTATTACATTTTGCATTGCTCTGTCTTCCCTTTCATGCAAACCAAATATTTGAATATTGCCTATTCTGCAATTTACCTACCGAATGCCATAATGAGCAGACTGAAGCAATTGAACTAATTTATGACGTCAATTTTGATTTTTGGGTAGTAAACCAGTTCAGTTGTTGTTTTGGTATTCAGCTGATCATTTGATGATGATTTTATCCAACATATTATCATTAAACTAAAGTGCTTTTTAATTGGCTCCAATAGTCATCTTGGTTACATTCAAATAAATAAAATTTAAAAAGTTAAAATTTTTTTGTGACATATTTTACTGCTAGTGGCGCTAAAAGTAGGAAAGGCTAGTTAGGAATCGAGCTTCAAGAAGTTAAATTATGCGAGTTCTTTTAAGCAGCATTATATACAATAATGTGAGAATTTCGTCGATATCAATTTAATCGTTCTTTTAGTTTATTCTAACAAGCAAAATGAAATAAAATTTTAAAATAATCTGTATTTACATATGACTAGCATTTTGAATGATAGCTTATGCTATAAGCCTGACTCCAACAGGTCTAAGCTTAGTTTAACCCGTCCTAAGTCTGGTATAAGTTTGGCTCCGACAGGTCTTCTAAGCTTAGTTTAAGCCGATCTGAGAAGGTCTGGTGAAACAACTTGAGTTTTGTTATTAATTTTGTATGCAAATAAAAAAACAGCCTTAATCATGCCCGACAAAATTCTCTATGTTTCAATGAAAGTCCAAAGAAATTGGGTCAACCCCTAGTTTAGCATAGACAACAGACAGTCGAATAGTGAAAATATGTTTGAAATCGATTCAGTGATGTCTGAGATTATTACCGACGAATACATAAACACAAACATACATAATAACTTTTCAACTTGAAAATAATTTTCTAAGATGTGGTATATGTATATGGTATGTAGTTTTTCTAAACAAAAAAGTCCCAAAAATCGTTTGTGCTTTTTAAGTACTTCTACTTCTTTTGAATACGAGACTTGATTGAGGGTCTGTCATTTCATATTTACCGCAAAAATCTAATAGAAGGAATCTACAGTGCTTGTTTTTTGTATGAATTTTTCAAGACAGAAAAATAAAGAAATAATAAAATAAACAATTCTATTTGGGTCGCGAAGAAAAATTTTTATGTTCCATTCCATTGAAAATAGCAGCAATCCAATAAAGAGTAAAACGGTCGCTTCGTATTTGGAATTTCTATGCAGATTTCGATTGCATATTAATGTTATAAAGAAAGTTAAATATTTTCCATTTTTTTCTATTATATGTATTTATTTTAATTTTTTTGGTTATCAACTTATACTGATTAAGATTACCTACTTTGAAGGTTTTACTTAGGACGGGAACAGATATTCTTTTGAGATTAGCACTGTTTCAAATTCGATTAAATATAACTTTTAAATGTCTTATTCTATTTTGTACCAATGATAATATTTCAATTCTTTAGCTTAACTGTGATAAAATTGTGCTTAGTAACGAAGATACATAAAAATGTTAATGTAAAACTTGAACTATGTAAACGCAAGCCCTAATAATTTTTATAGCGCACAATTGTTTTTAAATTTTCTGATCAAGTTTGATAAACATCGTCGTAAAAATTCCAGCAAATACTAACTTAGAGTTACATGCGGGGGAACATGTGAGAAGAAACCGGCTTTTTTCCAAGACGCTTTTGTGTTATTGATTCTTTACATTAATTTTCCGTATATGTATGGTATAAAAATGAAAACGTTTGTCTTAATTACATAACAAGTAACATGCTTGACTGGCATCAAAGTTTGCCGGAAATTGGATTGGATATCTTTTGGGTCAAATTTGAATTTTTATATTGAGAGTGAAGCTGTTTAATTTCACTGAATTTATGATCGAAGCCTTTTTTTGAAGCTTCTTCTAATTGACCCTGAGGAATGTTTAAGTTGTTCATTCACTGCTTCATTAAAGTGAGAGGGATAAATCGCCTTGGCATTTAATTCCAAAAGACCGAATTATGTGCGAGGTTAACGCTTAAGCTTACTTGAATTTATATAATCAACATTGTAATAAGATGTAATAATTTTGTAACAATTTATTTTAAATAATTGAATTGGTTTTGCAGGCATATTTTTAAACCTTTTCAAGCTGTTTAATGCAATACAGGTTCGAAAACGTTATAAATTTTACTGATTCGCTTTAACCGTGTAAAAAAAAATTCAAGCAAATAAGAAGGCAACAAGCTACAAGATAACTTATACATACAAAGCTTTTAGGTATGAGTCAATGTACAAAGCTACACAATTTGCAAAATGTCTAGACGAGAGTTTCATTAAAACAAGATGCCTATATTCTCTTTGTTTTTGTTACAAACCTTGACGGATGAACTCGCAATTATGAATTGATTTTTCGAAATTTTTATAAAACTGAGATTTTATTTCATTCCCACTAAATAGCTATATTCGAAATCTCTTGAAAGTTGTTTGCTTTTTTCTAGTATGCATATTACTTCCATCAAAAATATGACACCTCACGACCGTTAGCGCGTGCCGCGATACGTTACATTTCAATTTAAAGTTAGTGTTCTTTTAATTCGCTTATAAATTCTAAAGTAAAAGTTAATAAGCGAGATTGACTTATTTTTGTTTTACTTATTTGTATTGCGGTATAAAAATGCAAGCTTAATCGGTTCCAAACGTTTAATTATTCTAAGTATAAGCGTTACATTTAAATTCTATTTGTATTATTTATGAATGAATTATTTGTGTATTACTATATGATTCAAAGAAATAAGAATTACTAAATTTTTTGGTGTCCTAAATAGGTTTAAAAGTCTGACATATCTTAGGTATTCATGAAAAAAAGACCTCGGGGTCAAGATTTTTTCACATTTTATGTCGTGATAATGAAAACGCAATTTATTTCCATGATCAAATAAAGTTTAAATGCTGAGAATATTTGCTTCTTTCCTCAAAGCACATTATGTTTTTCTAAATCTCATTTTTACTCCCTTAAAACTAGATAGATATGCTTCTATTATTTGCAACTATTTTGCAAGGGTTAATTGGTTTATATGTATTTTTAAATCAGGGATTTCTCACCAACACCTTAGGTTTGTTTTTGAATGCTAGACTAGTCGCTAAACGGTTTAGATTTTCACATTAACATTTATAAATCCTCTGGCATTTAATTGGAATCAAGACTATTATTTCATCTGCGCCTTTACATTGTCGATAAAATCCCATCATTTTTAGGTTCATTAAAATTTTATTTTACCAAAGCCTGCGCGATTTTGTACTTCATATGTACTTCCTTGCGTGAAATTCTTGGAACTCATACTTTTTCTAAGTAAGGAGCTCAATGATTCCATTTTTGTTTGCAAATTAGAATAATTTTCGAAATACTTATAAAATATTTAATTCTGCTTAAAATGTCATTAATTAAATTTTCTCCTTTTCAGAATAAATATAATACACAAGCGACCATAAAAATTATTGGAAATGGAGGTGTAAGTATATGATATTTTTATTCTTATTATAATAAAATATTTCACAGATTTAAGGATTAAAAATGAAGAATAACATTATGGATTTATGAGAAGTAGTAGAAAAGAAAGGTACATTCTGACTCTGAGGTAGGCATTGAAACAGAATTCAATCAATTCTGTTTTTAAAGGGTTTTTTTGATTTAATATGGTCTAGAGATATATAAATTTAATTTCCTTTTTTCACGATTTCATATTAAATAATTTAGTGAACGAATAAATGCATACAATAGGAAATAGGATAATGAATAAAATTCACAACTGGTGCACGTTTATGAACAATTTATTATATTTGTTAATTTACAAAGTTGTCCAAAATAACAACGTGAAATGATAACGAAAATTTTTGGATATGACTGGAAGCGAAAAAAATGGTTCTAAAAATTTTAATGTTTTTAATCGATGCATAGGCTCTATGTTACAGTTGTTTGCACAGAATGCCCAAAATATAAAAATCGGCTAACGGTCGTATAGCAAGATTATTGAAGATACGTATTAGTTTTATAGTAGTACCAGTTGTATTCGAAAAATATAGTGAAAAATTTACGAATATGTTCCTTTTCACCATAGGGAATTCAAACCAAATTCATATTTCTCTGTTTAATGACACATTAATGTAGATATACAATGAAAGTGTTTTCCAAAAGTATACGACTGATTTTACCGGCTTTAAAATAGTTATTTTCAGGTCTTATGGAAAATCTTTTGTTGTGTTTATAACAAAACTTCGTTTAGCACTCGCCGTAAAAATTGCTAATGTTATTTTTGATATACTTCCTCGATATCTTGAAATGTGTCATTTCTGCTGTACAGTAAAAGCTCTTTATTCGCGGGGTATACGTTCCGTAAATATGCCGCGAATACAGAAACCGTGAATATGGAATGGTAATTTATATGGGATTATAGGGGATACGTTCCTAGGTGACAAAATAAAAAACAAATATATAAAAAAATCAATTTAATTGAAGTTTTTGACCATATTGATTAATTAATATCTTCAGGCTTAGGCAATGGTTTAAAGAATTTTGTAATTTTTTCTTGCTTGGCAGTTTTTACAAGCTCCTTTAATTCAGACTGATATTCAGCAGTGCATGGCATTAGCAATTTGCCTCTTAAAAATAAGACTTCGTTCCATAGACGGATCAATTTTCATAAAGAAATCACAAAGCTCAGTTGCCATTCTTAAACCTCCACTAAGATTTTTCAAATTAAATGTCACGTTTCCAGTGCTTGTTGAAGCCTCTTCTTCAATGGGCTGTGAATTTAACATTTCCTCCAAGTCGGTTTCAGTCAAATCTTCATCTTGCGATTCAAGCAACTCCTGAATGTCACTTGATTCTATCTGTTCGAACCCATATCGTCCTATTCCATTCGCAATTTCGGCTATGTTTGCAGTCAAAGTTTGAATTTGCACAGATTCTTCGTCATTTTTTATTAATTTGTATTAATATGTATGTACCGATGTACCGATTAGATCCGCGAATAAAGAAATCTTTAGCCGCGAATATAGGAATTGGTCGCATTTTTTTAATCCGCGAATAGTGAAAACGCGAATGAAGGAAGCGCGAATAAGGAGCTTTTACTGTACTTTCATAACGAAAATTGAGTAGATCACACACTTAAATGTGAAAAGCTACGGTAGGCTACCTTTCAACTTCTGGAGTTGTGAAAACAAAAAGTGCAAGTGGAATTTACTTTAAATGTACAATGGAAAAATGTAAAAGTGCGCTTGCAGAGCTGAGGTGAAGTAGCGCTCGCCGCCGCCGTGGTATAAAAATCTCGATTTGACGGAATCCGGTTTAACTCCCAGGGTTTCACAATCACCACGTACGGAGTTACGGAGTTAGATAACACAACACTCCCCGAGTCCGCGCTGAGGGTGTATTGATCTGGTATTTGTATCTGGTACCCGCACACTGCACCGCGTGCTCCCACCTTTCTTGAATGTCATAAAATATTTTTGTATTGGGCTCCGTTGGCTGCCTTTTACTTCCGTTTCGTTTCATGTGCAAGCCTTTGATACAACAACGTGATTTCATTTAGAGAATTTGCCGCGACTATTTATACTTTGCATCGCAGGCCATTACCGTGCCATCGAAACGCATCCTTAACACTGATTTCGCAAGAAGAGCACTCATCCAAGGCGCTAACTTTGGTCACGCTTAAGAATATAAATTGCCAAATTTTTACCCCACCGTGTCTGTTGTAAAAACGGATTTAATAACGCAAGTTTAAAATTTAAAATGCAGTATCTTTTCCAAGCTATCACTGCGTGGGAATTTTGACATTGCAGATATTAATCAACTTACCACTTGTTTTCCACATTAAGATCTGAATTAAAATATAATGGCAACATTTATACATACTTTGACTGATCTCTAGTGTTAAAGACCTTTTAACAATTTAACATACCGTCGGACGTTTTACAAGGGCTCTTGAAGGGCACCTGTCTTACTTTAATTTTATTTAAGACCCTTGAGGGCACACCTTTATCTACCTAAAAAAAAGTCGTCAAAATAAAGAATAAAAGCAGTTAACTTTGTTTTTTTATGAAATTTAAAAGTTACAAAATTTAATTGTCATCAATTGAATTACATATATTCCTCGATTAGAGAAGATATTCATGACAATCGTTTCTTTTGTAGAATACGAAATTCGTATTTCCAGTCTTAGATTAAACACTGATAAAGAGATCATGTAGAATCGATTGATAAACCCCTGTTTAGACCTTAACGAAACATCCTGTATATAGAATTAAGTTAATTATAGTGCAGATTGAATTTGTCTTGTACATTATGTCATTTAGATGTATACTTTAGGACCTAGCACAGGTTTGCTATATTTTTATTTAATCAAAATGATGGATTATAACATGAAACAATTTTTTTTCTATGATTAAGTTTTACAGTAATACATATGCATACCGGTACGGAACCCTTAGGACGCTAGTTCTACTCGCACTTGTCCGGCGTTCTTTAGAAATAAAATTAAGTTAAAGTGATAAAGAAGCATCTTTTGGGCAATTTTGGTTCAGAACCTGTACAAGAAAATCAGGCAATCATTTACTTAAACTGAACACTGAACATTTTAAACCTCATATTTTTCTTATGTATGCCGAAACTAAAAATAAAGCATTTTGATAAAAAAGCTTTGTGTTTAAAAATGCAAATAAAATCTTTATTGTTCCGTAATGAAATTTTCGTTAGAACGCCCGTTTTCGCGGGGGCCACCTTCTGAGTCGAAATGCAGCCATAATTTATGACACATGAACGAACCATCGTCGTGAATCGAAAAACATAAAACTATTCAGCAGTACTCGAAAATAATCCATGCCATTAGCAATTATAATTATCTGTATTGAATAAACTTAAAATGTATTGCAAATCCGTAGAATAACTGTACATTATCATTTCAAATGTTTTTTTCCCCATTTTTTAATTCTTGTTTTATATCTTTTTTCAGGTATTATCATTTCCAACAGCGAATGGAAATGTTGGCCAACAGTTTAGTTTTTCAATAGATGAAATCGAAGGGTCCTTTGAATGTATTCGTCAAACACAAAATCAATTGGACGTTTTAGGAGCATTACCTTACAAAATGCGGATACATGCGAACGATGATGTGTATGAAACAACAAGGTATAGAATGGCTGTGGCTGAAGAGACCCAGAAAAATAAATGGTAAATATACTACAATTCATTTTTTAAATTTTATTATTTTTCGATGTTTTAAACAAAAGTTTAAAGTTGGGCATCTATTTTCTGAAGAAAACAGTTCTGACTTATTTTAATTCCGCATTACTACACATAAAACAAAAAATCTACGATGTTTTTCTGCTAATTGCGAGTATATATTCGTGGTTGGGAATAGCTGAATATTTGGCTGAGTATGCTTTCGGCAGCGAATTTATAAAGGGAGCATAATTGAATACTAAATTACATTCAGCAACATATGCAGCTATTGCGTGCCATTGTATACAAATCGAGTTTTTATTATTACCTTTTAGGGTGTGTGTTGATTTTTCTAGAACAATGCTACAGCGACATATCTACTTTATGTCCAAATTTTATTTCAATCGAACCTCCATGCAAAAGAAATGAAGATAGGTCAATGATTCCAGTTGACATTTTGGCAAGTCATGTTCTAAAGATCAACTTAATTTAGTTTAGATAAAAATGCTAAATTTGGCGATCACCTTTCAATATGAGCTGTTGTTTTTGAAAGCAGTATAAGGACACTTTAGCAGTTTATTAAAAATTATAAATATATTCCGTTTACATTTTACTTTAAATAATCTACCCGGAAAAAAATTTCTTTACTTCACGAACGTTTTCGTATTGTTTAATAGCATATGTTTTGTATAAATGGTATAGAAAACAATGCTAAGGTAATTTGAAATCCTTGTATTTTTTTCAAATAAACCCGATCTAGACTTAATAAAATATATATTTTAAATGCGCTAGTCGTATGTGTGTTAATTCAATTTATAAAAGCATCCACAAATAAATTTGGCCCTTAACGACTTTTGATAGTAGTTAAGAAGCTAAGAGCTCTTTTATTTTGAAGCCGAGGTTCCATTCCCTCTTCTATAACTAAAACTAACTATATTTAAAAATTATGTCTTAAAGGATTAAATTATTTATGTAGTAGTTATAATAAATTATTAAAGCGGGCCGATTTACGTTAAAGTTCAGACCTTTAAATTTAACATTCAAACATTCTAAATTCAAATCTGCATTTTTGATTCAATTCATTTAAAAACTTGAAATAAACAAAAACAGTTCTTTAAACAAATTTTAATTTTTCAGGAGTAATTACATAAAAGCTGTGAAAAAATAAACAATCTTTTTAATTCGTAAAAGAACATAACTCAATAGCTTATCATTTATGTAACCTTTTAAAAAGCACTTCGTATTGGAGTTATTTTTAGTGTTCCGTACAAATATCGGAAAATCGAACTCTTATAAAATTGACAAATTGTCTGTGTATAGAAACAAGTAGTTGTTTTAAAAAACACTATTGACAAGCCTGAAATATGTAAACAAATATTTAATTTCTTTTAAATAATATTATAAAGATTATCTAAAATACTTCTTTGATCATATCTCACAAACCATCAAAGAGCTTAAAAAAGTTTTAAATGTGTGTAATCATGTCGAGATTATGTGAAAATAATTAGGAACAATCGGGCTTTTGTTACGCAAGCTCTAACAATTTGTATAAAACTTAAATTTCGGCTCAAATGATAGATTCTGAAATATTAATGGAATGGAGGCAACTTAAATTGTTAGCGGGAAAAAAAATTGTGCTCGACTAGATTTTTAACAAATTCAGGTTTTGAGTAGTTCGCCGTTTCCCAAACTTTTTCCACTTTTAAAATTTTTGAGTAGACATTTTAGCATCAATTTAAAGTTCTTTGAAAAACCGTTTTTTTATAATCATTAGCCGCGAGGTCAAGATGTCAGAGAAGGGTGGAATTATGTAACTCGTTTCAAATTAACTCCAAAATAATTTAATAGCTCAATTGCATGTAACAGTAAATTTCATATTGTTAACGCGTTGAATATGGAGATCGATGCATTTAAAAAGTTTATAGAGTGCAATTGTGTATTCTTGAGGTGTCTGGTTGTTTAAATCCACCTCTTCAATAGTTGAACAATAAGCTTTTGATAGGATTGAAAATTCCATTATTATTCTAAATGTTATCACCATTTTGGAACAGAATGGAGTTTTTTTTTTTTGGCTTTGCGAAACAGTTGATGATTTCTTCGACTGGTTTCCCGCGAGAAGGGATCATTCCGCTACATTCATTATGTTTGTTCGAATAGCAATCAAACCGGTTATAATGATATTGTTTTTTCCTAATTTTAATTTACTAATTTCTGTTTAGATTCAAATATATCAAATATAAGTCAATCGCGATATTTTATATTTTATGTACTCGCCATGAAGCTCATTTGATAAAATTATGAGGTTCAAACATTTCTTTAGTCCGAAAGTAAAGACTTTCTTTATGCAACCGGTTGTTTTTATTAATTTACATAACTAATTCGATGTTAAAGGCTATCGATACAAATTCATCCTTGGGATCGCATATGTGAAGTGTATATGTATATAAATTTATTTCTGTATTCTTATCTTATTAATTTGTTGTTTTTATTCAAACGCATAAAAGTCTTAATGTCGGAAGCCTGCTTTTTCATATTTTGATTGTGATGCCACATACATAGAAACTATTTAAACAAAATATTTCAAGAATTCATTAGTATCAAATATTTAAAAGAACCGTCATAATTAAATTCGTTGATAGTTTTATATTGTGCTAAGGCTTAGACTAGATTTGGCAATTTTAAGCAATAGTTAATCAGGTGCTGATATGCATAATCTCTAATCACAGGTTACATCTGTATAAAAAAAAAAGATGCCCAGTGATATTTGTTCTTCAAATTTAATCATCACAATATTATTTAAAGAAAACTTGATGTGTATCTCCAACTTTTAAGGCAATTGCCAGTTAAGCTCACTATTTTTTTTCACCGTGTAAATAATTAAAAATGTTGATTCACATAAAATTGAAAAAGGCAAAACGACAAACGTATTAGAAGAATGTATCTATATGCTTACAATTTATAGGACGCCTCTTCGGTAATTGTTTTTGGGATATATTGGTATATTTACCATCTACATACACTCATATGAATTGTTTTGAAGATGATATAATTAGATTACAATCTCTTGATGAAGCACAGAAAATAGTTTGAAACGAATGATGATTGTATTAAATGGGCCTGAAATTCAGAGAAAAAAATCAAAGAAATATAAAATAAGTCATGAATCAGGGCACATGATAACGATAAATAAAATAATAAGAAACAAGTAAGAAAGAGGATGGAAACTAAAAGAAACGAGGGGCTAGCCAATTTATATGGTCGTAACAAATAAGATACAGTCATTTAACGCAATATTTAGCTTAATTTTTAAAATGAATCTAGTAGATGTGCTATGATGTTAACCTTCATCTAATGGAGTGACACGAAAGCCTGACTAATCAGAAGCGCTAATTGCCAGCAACCATTATAAATCTTATAACATTTATGTTGTCTCTGTCGTTGTGTGATCGAGCAATTTTATAACCTATATCGCGTAAGAGTTTTAGCATTATACTGAGTATCCCTTGAAATTTTGAGACCTTGACTATCCGTTCTATAATCTAATTTAAAGTCTATCAAATTTAGTAAATATGCATGGCATATGCATATGTATGTACAATAAGGACCCAATACTAGAACCTTGTGACACTGCAATAGTATGGATTAAGATTCTGCAAAATATAATAAATTTGAAACAAAGTTAAATGGAATAATAGAATTAGAATTACAATATTAGTTGATAGATATTGTAAAATAGTTCGGTACAAAATCAAATTCATAGATTTAAACAAATGAAATGAGTTAACTACGAATAGATCGTATACATACATACGTAGATTACACTTAGGAGAGTTTAAATTTTGAGAAACAAAATGTCTTACTCTTATTATTTATTTTACATTTACCTTTTTCTGCTTTCAGTACTCGTGAAATTAAGCCGAATCAAACAGATATTGGCAGAAAGGTGAAACTGAAATCTTCCAGCAACCGTTTAACGAACATTCCTCCAAAACGTGATCAAATACTAACGAATTCATCTCAATCGCCGTTATCTTCGTTAAGCACTGTGAATCCTCTACTAGGTGGAAATACATCAACTCTCTCTCCAATTTCTAGTAATGGGACTTCGTCTTCATCAACGTTAACCACTAGTTCTAGTAATCTGCCGTCTTCAGGATCTCAAAATTCAAACAGCATAAAAAATAATGCTAATAGTGTGACAGCTAATAATAATTTTAATAGTCATAGCTCGTCAAAACCACATTCAAATTACAATTCAACGAATAGTAATAGTAGTAGCACATCAGCGGGGGTGTCGGCCGCCTCGTCCCTATCCTCGGTGCTGTCGACGGCTGCAGGGTCCGGGACTAGTGGAATTAATAGTGGATATTATAACAACAGCAGCAGTACTGGTGGCAGGTCTGTGAATAGTCTGGTTTCAGGGAATAATTCATTGTCTGGATCGGCGAGTCGGAGAGGGACCACGGGTGTTACTGGTAGCAATAACAGAAATCAGAAAAACACAAGCAGACACATGCCAGATATCACAAAGAGGAAAATTCGGTAGTGACTTTCTGATCTTATACAAATTTACCAATCCAATAACTGGTTTTGTTTCAAAAGGGAGAGGCTGATACATTTATTAGCATTAAAGCCGTTCAAGAAACCTGAGCTGTACGCACGACTGCAAAATGGTAAGCTTCTGTATGTCCATTCTAAAATATTCATACATAATTTCTAATTTATCCTCATTCACAATATTTAGGCATAATTTTTCAACTTTATTAATGTTATTTATTTTTTAGAAGGAATTCGTGAACGGGAAAGGAACCTTATCAGTGGCATCTTAAAGGAGATTTCTACAATGCGTGATAATACGTATAACCTTAAAAGACAGATCTGGAATGATGTGAATGAAGACTGGCCATTTTATTCTGAACAAGAACTGCAAATGCTTAAAAGGTTTGATACATGTACCTTTAGAACCAAAAATTGTATTCTATTATTTTCTTGTATTGACAACTTTTAGGCGAAAACCACAAAACCTAACTCCTCCGCTAAGTTCGGACGGTGGGAGTTCAACTTCCGGGCAAAGCCCTACAAGCACACACAATGGGAGCCCACCACCAGCTGTGAAAAGACCTAGCCTAGACAGGGACCGCTTCTATGAAGAGCCCGTTGCCAAAAAACAGAGAATTAGTCATTTTAGAAAAGAAGGCAATGAAATTAATAGGTTAGTATTATTTATAACTCTAACTAGGTTATAAACAGATCTAAAGGGAATCTTTGTATTTATTGAATTTTATAATCTTCAATTCAACTCTAAAAATTCACTCGTGGCGTAGACGTGGAGGCATTGCAGATTCAAGAGATTCCTATAATATGAACCCCAGATCAAGAGACTATAATCATATGCGATCCTCTAATTATTACGGGTTTGTAGATTTTTTTCGATTTTTATAGCGGTGGTATCCGGTGATATTTAGCCTGCACTGCTTAAAAACCATTGAAATGAAGTGAAAAGCTTTCTAAAATTAAATGGGTGGAGGTATATTCAATACCCTATAACAATAAAAATATGAATTGCAATTTAATTTCTTGGTCTGCAATATTGTCAACAAAAATCATTACTTTTCAGTATTCGCTTCCTTCAGGCTGCGATCGAAATTTTATTACATATTCCAACGAACTGTTTTCCTCTTATATTATATTAAAAATAGTTATAACTATGACTTCAACGAACGGCATTAAAACTAATCTTATGAAGAGGGTATTATTGGGCTCCTAATTTAAATTATAATATAGTTTTAAAAATAGTAGTAAGATGCTTAAAGGTTTGGTGATTGGATTGCAATCTTAAACTAATTCTTAGAAAATCATTTAATGGTAAATTAAAACATATTGTTTAAAACTTTTTAAACTATGTGCTAAATACGGAATATAAGACCAAAAATAATGGATTTCATCACAACAGCGGAGGTCGCGAGGCTTTAGAAATTTTATAAAAAATCTCAAGACCATTACTGTTTAGGAAGAGTGAAATTGAGGTCGAAATATATCTCACTAATCTTTTAAATAGCCATGATATCACCTCTGACTGAAAGAAATATTGTAAACCCATTTATTTTTTCACTTAATTACGATATATTTAAATAACCCCGATTTCTTCACGGTTATCGTACAAACTTCGATGTACAGCAGCTTAAAACATCAACTTAACCGCTAATTTAGTTTGTATAAAATCTGTTAAACAAACAATTTCTTTGTTGCATTTCATGATTTATTTTCTAATTTATAGCTTTTCAGAAAAATTCAAATTGGTACTTAAGAAAAGAACACAAAAACTGATTTTCTATAAAGAAGAACTAAAGCTATAAATCATAAATTATGTTGTTTTCTGTGTGACTTCTAATTTGACAAAAAAATTGCTCCTGCCGTAAAATCAAATAAAAAGTTTTCTTTATGATTCTTCCTTGGTTCACTAACAACTAAGTTAGTCAAAGAAAATTGCAAATATATGTCATAAAATAACGCTTAACATGTTTATGTATTTAAGAAATTATTTATCATATACAGGAGTTCAAATTTAATCGTCAAAAGTAAATCGATCACGTCCTTCAAGTAATACTTTTCAGGCTAATGGATCTAGATACAAACATTGTGTGTGCAGTTCTGAAGCTCTTATGAAGGTCGATTTCATTTTATAAAGAAAAATGTTAAAGGGAATGCATTAAGAATATTATTTCTATGAATTTTTGTGCGGAACCAATTTTTTTAAATAATCATCTTCCCAAAGTATTTACTCACAACTTAGGGTTAACGAGAAGAGGTTTAAAATCGACTCAAAGAAATTTTACTTTGACATAAATTGTAAGATTATGCAGATGAAGCCATTCTCTCCACATTAAACAAAACAAATTTTATTCCATCATTTGGTTTCCAGTGCACAATTCCGCAATAAATATAAGCACTTGAGTCTCAGTTTTGGTTGCCAATCTGAAACTGATCTGTAAAATGGCAAAATAGAGATTCCTCATGCATCCAACTCATGTAGAAATTAAAATATCCATCCAAAAGTCAGTTGAAATTATAGTGACAAAAATAAAAAAATAAAATTAAAATACTTTGTAAAATAGAATATACATTGAGGCAAGAAATACCAAAGTTAAACAATTTTAATTTATTTTCAATTTTTAAAGAGACCTGCCAACGGAGCCCATCACAAATAATTGGAAACATATGCCGACTCCGCCGCAGCCAAGGTAAAATAAAAAGTTTTTAATTCTTCAACAGAAGGGGGTAGGGAACTGACTGAAGGGTCAATATTGTATAGGGCTTAAAATACATTCATAAAGTTCATATTTGGGTAATTACAGGATGATAGTAAATAAATAAATCATTTCTTTATCTATTAAGATTAGACTATTTCATATTTGTATGTGGATTAGAAACTGTTTAATTTATTTCCAGACTGGGACAGGATTTAAAATACTTAAAGATTCCTCCGGAATAAATAAGATCTACCTGAAAACTTGTATAAAAATAAAAACTTTAAATAGATTTTATAATATTGAATATTAATGATAAGTACATTCCAAGAAAGTAAACCATTTTACAATGTACGCAACTAAATACGTACGAAATCATAATTCTATGCAAGTGAAAAACATAAACAGAACCACAGATTCGAACTTCAACATAGAACGTAGTTCTTCCTATACATTCTCTTGATTTTTAAACAAACATTTTTTGCTCTACAATGGTTTTGAGAGATTGGTTTCATGATTTATGTCCGCAGTTGTAATGTTATATTATTTTTTCTAGCATTAGGATGGAAGATAAAGTAACTTTTTTTCATCTTACTTTATCCTGACTATACATCCATGTATGCATACATTAAATTCGATTAACATCATAATATTCAGTAATGAACAGAAGAATCTAGAAATTAAAATTATCTTAGTTGAGTAACAGTTAACGTTTATTTAATTCATTTACATATCTAATTGGAACTATTTTTTCCTCGTACAGTTCAAACACGGTCTTCAACAAGCATCACCAGGAGGCAGAAGAAAATTGTTTGGGACTAAGTTATTCGGTGCTAGGAAGTGAGGCAGCTAGACGAATATCACCCCGCGACGAAGTGGTGAATGGTCACGGAACCGTTCATCATCATCACAACTCAAATAACAACAGTAGCAGTAGTAAGAATAATAGTAGTCTTGGAATTAAAAGCAACGGAAATGCGTGCCAGCATTCGCCTTCCAATTATAGTAGTAATAATAACAGCAAAATCAATCAAAGTAATGACATTCGACGGCAATGTTCCCCGGTTACAACTGAGCCCAATATTAATAGTGATATTGGTTCCGCATCGCCTGAAGCTTTAGTACGAAATTGTAGTCCTGCTATCGAAACAGCCGAGAGGGAAAGGGAAAATATAATGAATAGCATTAGTCAGAATCACGACAGCCATAGTAGTATTGGAGGACCTTTCACCAATAACAAATACGATTTTAGTCGATTTACAAAGATTATTTCGGTAGAACAACGGCGCCTTTACAAGACTGAATTTGAAAGCGACTACACAGAATACAGAGATTTACTAAATAAAATTGAACGAGTTGGAGAGCGGTTTAAGGTGCTTGCCCAAAGGTTAAACAATGCCAGGAATAGCGATGATTATAGGGTGAGTATTGATTTATTTAAATTCAATACATATAGTTGCAGCTTTGTTTAACTTAAAGTAAAATGGGAGCTGAATATAACTTTTTTTTCTGTAAAAATACACGCATTTCTTTCAAGAACTACAAATCAAATTTCGTAAAAGAATAAATAAAACGAGATTTTTGAATTTCTTAAATTACCTTTAAATGTAATTAAGTTTGGTTCACAACCATTTACTTGGAAATTTGTGTATTGAGCTGTTGTATTTGTTTACGTAATTAATCAAGTTTTTTTTAAAACTTTTATTTGAAAATCGCTACGCTACCTAACCATAGACTTACAAAAAGGTGTGAAAAATGTTATGTTATATTAAAAGTCAAAATGTATCTAATTAATTGTGAACTAATTTAAACATTTTATAATTCCAGGTAATTAAGAGGCAAATTTTAGCAGAATATGAAAAAATAAATCGTGATCAAGAACACCAGAGGGTTAAGGCTAGGTAAGAACTATAAATGCTAAGCATCAAAAATAGGAATCTAACTTTTTGATGGTATTTTAGGTTTGACTTTTTGCATGCAAAATTAGCTCACATCAAAGCTTTGGTGAGTGAATTTGACAAGACGTTGACGTCAACCGCCGCTTCGGATTCGGTCTCGGAATCTTTTGACAATCCTGTTAATAGAAATCGAACATCGCCGTCACTTGGCAACGGCGCAAGTATAAACGGAAATTTGTCGAACGGCATTAATAGTTCTATAAACGCAGCCAGCTCCTTGAGCCTAGGATCATATTCTATTTCGTCGGGTAGTTCGAGTTTGAACCATTTGCCAAAACAAGAGAATTACTGACGATTATTTATTTCTTCGACAACAAACTCTATCAGGATTCGGTTTTAGATATTGTGTTATATCCTCCTTTTTTAGTTATTTTATTTTTCAATTTTTTCTTTTTAGATTTTTATTTTATATTATTTTTTTTATAAAATTTATAAAGTATATTCACATGTTTCCTTTACTGTTTAAGATCTTGAAAAGAAAATTTTTATAAGACATTTTAAATAATGATTGCGGCTAAAAAATCTGTTTCTATCCCAAAACTGGGTTACACAAAAATAAATGTACTAAATAAAGAAAAGTGGAAGTATGCATATATGTTATGTAAAATACGAATTAATAACATAAAAATACATAAAAATCGACAAAATTTATGTAAAATGATAAAAAATATTCATATAAATACTTTAAATAAATAAACGGAAAGCAGTTAAATTTATATAAAATTTTACTATTGTAGTGGACATGATAAAATTACAAAATATTTAATTAAATGACCTATGGACGAAACAATTGCGACGTCGCCGTTGCTGGAAGAGTCGTATTCCTTTATTTATGTAATTTGAGAAATTATGTTAGTTTTTTATTTGTAACTTGAAAGAGACAAATTCTCCTATGTGTATATGATATGTAAAGTGTTATTATCATAATTTTAATTTTATATATATTTTAATTTAATTATGAAAGCAAAAACAAACAAATCGTTGCAATCGTAGGTAAAGTGTATAAGCAAAAAAATATATATTATCCTAAAAAAAAGTATCAAACGTTTCACTTTATTCAATCTGTGAAACACGATTTTAGAAAATCTGTTTAAAATCGCTACCATGTTATTACTCTTGACATTTTGTACGGCGTTCAACTTATTTCGTTATTTTGCAATTTATTGTTAAGTTTAAATTAGAACTTCCTGAAGTCGTAACTATTTGGTGATGTACAAGATTCGCAATAGAAATTTAACTACCAAGATGCCGTTGCTCGGGTACACGTGTTTTTTTTTAGCCTAAATTATTAGCTCAATACTTTTTTCTAAGAATTGCAAGCGCTAAGACGTAAAACATAAAGGGTGTTTTGGATACCTACCCTTCTGTTTTAATTCTTATAAGCGCAAAATAAAGGTAGAAAATTCACTCGTTAATTTTATTCGTTTTGTCCGCAACTCAAATGTCCATTTTTCAATATTTGGCATTAATGGTACAAGACCAGTGGTTAAATCATTATAGGGACATGCAATTTACAGTATCTACCATTAAATATTTTAATTTTAGATAATTTTGCTTACGATATTCAAATTAAACTAAAACATCATGTTTTTGCAGGAATTTATGCTGTTAATTTATCATTCTTCTTTTTGTACAAATAAATAAGCGATTGTATATTTCTTTCTACAAACTTTAGGGCTTCACAAAAATCTGTTATTTGTTGTTATTTGCGTATGTGCAAAAAAAATTGTGTTAATTTCATTATAATGTTTCGGGCATGGTTTTCATTATCATGAATTTTTTTAATATTTTCTACCTGCCATCTTCCAAAGCCCATGTAAAATTTTTAAAAATTTTAGCACAGTTGTAAATGTAACGAAGGTTTCCAAAATTTATTATAATGATAAAAATAAAACAGTTTATTAAACATGGTTACAGATACTGTGTTCATGTAGAAAATCAGCTGTGCACAATTAATTTGGAATTTTTGTTTTGAGAAATAAATATCCTTGTAAAAAATATATTGTTCCCGTCGTTATATTTTATACGTATACCTCAGAGACGATCATCAACACATTTTTAATTTACTATGGCGAATTGGAAAGATTACAAAATTTAAACCCGTATTTTTAGTCTCGTTCTTATGCCACTTAAAAAGTCTAGGTAATAAAAGTAATTAAGTCAATAAAAGTGAATATGTTTTTTACTTTATGCCTTCATACCTATTCGTTTGTGAAAAACAGCGTGATAGGACTTATCTCCTTTATAAATATTATGATATCAAATATTCAGAAAAAGGACTCCTGAGTAGGGTTTCTTAAACTCGTTATCCAATGTGCCGGAAAATATCTTCGGGGTCATGTAATTACCGAAACAATGGTGCTGACAGTGTTTTAAAAATAAAATTGAAAATAGTAGTAGTGATGCAGAAGACAATTAACGTGTAGAAGGGCAACAATTAAAAGATGAAAGTGATCCTCAGCAACTTTTGGAAAAAGAGTATTAGTAAATATTAGTAAATTTGGTTTCAGATGCAATTCAAAATGAAAATGTACTAAGCCAAACGATTTCCTGTGATTTTTTTTATATTTAAAATTTTAACATTAAGAGATAATTAATGTTTCCGAACGTAGATTATTCAAATTCGATTACGAATGTTCTACTGACTACTAATCAAATGCCATATTAACCGAATATTTCTTTCCGATTTAATCGCGGTATAATTATTGTGATGCGATTAATCGTTTTTGGGTGCAACAGGAAAGAAGTCGAAACAAGTTATATGAATATTTTTTAGTTTTCTACTCTCATAGACGCCTAGTAACCAGAAACAACAACAGAAACCAGAGACCAGAAACAAGTTTTATAACTTTAACATGGCTCTTATTTTTAAAATCTCAATACTCTTTTTAAAAACGATAGTTCAGTCAAAATATTTATTTATATTAATGTTAACAAACTACAAGGTAATAGACTCAAGTTAGAATCTAACCCATTCAGCATCAGGATCGTGATCTGGGATAGCAACGTTTCGTGCAAATTCATCCTTCTTATCATCTTTTGGATTGTTGTTGTCTGTGGCATCATGATATAACTGCAAAAGCAAATACATTTAGTTAAATTTTGTATTTTTAAGCGAGCCATTCTCTTTGATATATTTATTTATAATTTATTTAAATATCTACATATTCATGTATAGGAAATGTGCAACATTCGACTCAAAACTGTTTAACAAGAATTACAGAAACTCGACTTAAAATTGGCTTATTCTACTATTTTATTTGAAACTCTTTCGCTTGAAACTTTAATCCATCCGACATTTATAGAAAAATTATTTTAAACAAGGAACAATCAAGCCGTTTTCAAGAATTAGGTTTCTTCGTTCAAACTTGAACTCAATTGTGCAAATGACTTCGGAACCAGAAATAGAAATTTCTAAGTTACGCAGTTGAAAAAAATGAGTATTGCAGAAACACTGTTGGCAAAATTAAATTTGAATTATACCGTTTCCCATTTTTAATCTGAATTTATGGGAAACACTTAAATTTTTGCAGGTAATCCAGCCATAGGAATACGAGTGTAATTAGAAAATTGTTTTTATTTTTGTTTAATTTTGTGAATTAGATTTATATCTTTTTATTTTAACAAATCAGTAATACATAGTCGAATTCAGCAATAAAGTGTATTTTTGTGGAACGTAATAAAATTTGCCTACTTTGTTACATGCTCTTTTACCTTTTTGCCTGCTTCTACGGCATATTCGACTCCATCCCCAATTTTTTCGCCAGCCTTACGGAAAACGTTCGCGACATTATGCGCTGAGAAGGTTTCCTGATCAATGTGAATGTTGTAACCGTCCAAACCGTTGTTTGGGCATGCAGTTTGATTGATTATGCTTAAATCGAAAGGATCCACTAGGAAAGTCGACAGTCGAGTTCTCATTTTATCAATATACATTTTGTCCAAACTTCTGGTTCTCGATAATAAAGTTGCGCTTCTTCGGTGGAAGAACCCAAACTTTTGGCAAGAAAATATGCCAGCATAAGTTTCGTAATCAGTCATGAAAACGGTGAAACTAGAGCTGCCGGCTACACCTGAAAAAAATTTTTATGTAGTAACTAAACGACAAATTATGTTATTGCTAATTACTAAGAGGAAATTTAATTTGCATTTTTCCAGGCACATCGGGATCTGGGACTGTAATTTGCCCAGTGTAACTGTAAGTATGTCGCAGAGGTGTGAGTCCAAGAATGAAATGTTGAGATGTTTGTTCGATTTTATATTGATTCAGGTCATCACCAGTTGTTAGGTTGTAGACCAAGCAAGTTGATGCAGTTGCAGACTTTTGAATGGCATACCAAATTCCAAGAAACTGAAAACAGAGACGCATAAAGAAAAATGTTTAATACATATTAATAATAACAATAATAATAAAAGTGGGGCTAAATAATAAAATTTAAATAAATGCTATTTCGCAGGAGCTGAAAACTAGCGCTTTCAATTATTTCATATGTAGAAGATATTATGCAGATTATTTATAAAATGATTTACATATCTTCACTTTGCTTACTCTTGAATAAACAATTTTTAAATTAATAAGAAAAAACGATTATCGGGATAATAATTTGACCTCTTTGGCATAGTTTTGACTGATTATCGGGATGAAGACGATACTTTGTTTTATTGAGATAAGATTCCTAGAAGCTGAGCGATCCAAACATAATAAAAATGTCACAAAATGCGATAACACCTCGTTATAGTAATAAAATTCGGGAATCCCGGCAATTCTTTGTTTTGATATTTTTTTATCGAAATTGCTAAATACATTCTCCAGAGCGCATTGAAGCCGTTATTCGTATACATATTAAGGACAAGCATAGATTTCTGATATAAAATATGTAAAAGATGTTTAAGTTCATATACTATAATGAAACCGTTCGCGAAGAAAAAATATGTTATTAACAAAATGTTAAATATTTATATATTAATACCAAAGATTACTTCCGATAAAGCTAAATGTTGAAGTAAACGTAAATTGAAATTTAAAAAATAAATAAATATGTATATCTGTAAGATACTGATCTATATTATTCGCTGCTTCCGCTATATCAATTACGACTTGTTAGTTGAAGTACTTCAATGAATCCTTGAATGAATCATTTAATTTGTTACAGAATTAATAAAGTATAGCTTCGCGAACATGCGTCAAACTTTAAGTTAATTTTCCTTCATAAATACAAATTGTATTGGTGCTTGATAAAAGATTATAAGAAAGTAGCTCTAAAGTTCACTTCAGAAGCGCGAAGATCACTTCCTCGAAGATCAATATCACTTTCTGGCTAAATATTGAAGCCATCGGTTCAATAAATCGGTTGTTAGAAGAATTCGAAATTGAAACAGCTAGTCAAATGTTTACCTTGTTCATTTCGAAGCCAGCCATCGGTTCCACAGAGGGACAAGATCCCGTGTGGTAAGTGTGACTCGCAGAAAATTCCACGAGCCAGATGCAGATCAAAGCACAGAGCGCCTTTGTCATTTTAATTTATTTATTTTTCCTAACTTTTAATTAACACAAAATCTTAAGAGTCACTCTCGTATGATTCTTACAACTGCAAAGTGTAACCACAAAAAATCACAGACGATTTGAACCCCTCGATCGCTTTTTCAATACTGACTGTAAAATGAAAACGGATCCAGAATAATAAGGGCAAACGAGCTTTTAATCTTGTTTGCAAATTTAAAACCCGACAAATCGAAGAAGTGGGAACAAAGCAAAAGCACGCCCAGGCGACTAAGAAACTCTCAGCAGTCTTAAGAAGCTTTCAAGAATTACTAATAAAGATCTCAGAATTGCGTGACTAATATCTGGCGAGTTTTTGTGACCCTTGAGTCTGGTGACCAATTCGGACTCTACAATTTAATTAAAATGAACTGCACAATTGTTTTGTTACTTAATTAGATAATATATTCATACGATATAAATTAATAAAGTAGATATTTCATTCATGAATTGTAATCCGGCGAGACGGAGTGTGAAAATTGTATGGTTGTATACGATTTATGAAACAAACTTACAACCATTGAATTTAAATTTTTACGCCATAGACCCTTAAATCACATTTTAGGTAAACAATTGATAATGCTAATAGTACACAATTTTACTTTAGCTACTGAATAAATTGATTGACATATCATGTAAACTTTAAATAAAAGATATGTCGTGAAATTTTCATAAAGAAGAATCTGTTTTAATTATTGAAATCTGTTTTGTATTTGTATTTGACATGCTACGTTTCTCAGCAATATAAAGTACATGAATTGAAAAGAAACTATAATTAAAAAGCGAACTTCAATCATTTCCGTTCATTTGCAATTGCTGGAAAAAAAGCTCTGAAAAAGCCTCATCTGCTTACTGAACGGCAGAAAATCAGAATTTGTTTATCCTTTTGGGCTGGTCGAAAGGCATTTGAATATCTTTTAGGAAATCAATAATTAAATAAAGTATTTTCATATGCCTCTGCATGCATACCTACATGCATGCGTACATAATATCTTCGACGGTTTTTGTTACTCCATCAAGAGAAAATAATTTGTTACAATTAGAGATGTTATTGGGAGTTACCAACGAAAATTTCATTAAATCATCTTTTTGAATATTAATAATACAATCATAACATAGAGTCCATAAATTAATTATGGCAAAGTAGAGACAGTCGTTATTTTATACAGTAAACATAGAACTTATGATTTTGATATCAGCCATCAAAGCCACTAGTTAATAAAATAAGCGCTGTCAGAAATAAATTTAAATTTACAAAGAAATATTATATTCTCAGTGCAAACATGTCTTTATTATGGTAAACTTTAATTAAATGTTTTTTTCTATTCATTTGATTAGGAAATATCATTTTTATTTCAAATAAAGGTGTCTCCGAGGAACAAGGAATTTATTAAACCAATCAAGAATTTGTGTGCCAGTGATTACCCAAATTAAATACGCTAAATTTGAAAGAGTCCGAGCTCCAAAATTACCGTGCCAGATCGATGAGCGGAATGCATGCCGAAAGCGGCCCATATCTCCTCATGTGACGATTTACAAATTCGAGTTGCACATGCTGGCTTCGTTATTCCATCGAACTTCCGGTGAGGCTCTCATTAGTTAAAGGAAGGTCCTTCCTTATCCACTTCGTCCTTTTGTGTTTCGCAGGATGCATTCTTTCAGCCTACTTTCTCATATTTGGACTTGGGACCCTGATGCTTCCTCACGACGTGGTCCACTACATCGAGTGGATCGAGGAGCACGACGTGCCTTCCGCGGTCCTGCTCGCCTTGAAGGGGATCATCTCCTTTCCGCTCTGCTTCCACGCAATTGGAGGCATAAGACACTTGATCTGGGACCTGGGAGTCATGCTGAACACGATGAACGCTGTCTGGATGCTTGGCTGGGCCTCTTTTGGAGCCGCCATCGCTTTAACTTTGGTTCTTACCTTCCTTTAAACCTTTTTGCGCGCCTATCCATCCAATCCCTTAAGTTAATTTTGAAATTTTAGTCTTGTTATTGTTGAATATTTTTATTTGAAAATAAATAATGGTCGACGACGGCTAATCGTTATTTATGAATTAAACAATTTTAACTTTATTTTTTAGTAATATAGCCTTTTGGAAATTGAGTAACGATTCTTGTGATGATTTCTTATTATTTAAAGGGCTGTAAAATTAATTATTGAGGACATTATCTGAATAGGGTATGCGAATCGATTCTATATGGTCCGACGTCGGATGAGTGCGATTTTTTTCTGAGAAAGCCCAGCCCACAAGACAGGGAATTTTGTTGTTATTGACTGATTGTGTCGTCAGAGGTGTTGTTAAAAAACTTGAAGCCTCAGTTTTCTAACACACTATCAACCAAAATTTTACGATGTAGCATTTAAGCATTTAAGCACTTATAAAGCATTTTCTGAATTTTGTTTCCAAACAAACGTTGAATTGATTGGCATGGCTTACCCCCAAACAGAAGATGAAATGAAACGCTTTACTACCAGTACACTCTAGCTCGACTCTAAATAGCTGAATTGCGTATAAAACTCCTGTACGAATTCATAAAGATTTGAAAGCAATTTGAAAGACTGACTAATATAATCCGATTTTTGCCTGATGAATTTATAAAAATATTTGAGATTTTTTTATGGAAGTCACTTCTAGTTTGGTCTGGTTCTCTGACAACCTGATTTGCGAATCAAATTTCTTATACAAATTAGAATTTGTGCCACATACCCCCATAAGGTCGACCAACCACCAAGTTCGTTACGACTAAATCAATATTCGCATTGTGAATGGAGGCGTTACAAATGATGTCGTCCAGTCCAGATAACAGCGGAATCAGAATTTCATTTGATCATTTGATTTAATACAAACAGTGCGACACTATATTCAATTTCGCCAGTTAGGGCAGAGTCTTCATAATTATTTAAATATATATAAGAAATTCGTTGCAAACCTAAGCTTCTCTGCTAAACACTTATCGTAGTCATGCACTGGTTAAATGTTCTGATGAATGTAGAGAGAGAAATTTATAATTTTTTTTTATTTATTTTAATGTACTAATTTATTCCAAAAATCAGTTATTTCGGTGAAGGTTTGGATAATTCAGCAAGAGCACGTGCTTCAGCTAAAAAGTAAATAATATTTAGTTTTCATAAAAACTCCTTTCTGCACCTGAAATACCTTCAGCATTGCGCTTCTTCTCTTCGGCCAATTTAGCGTCACGGATGACCTTTTGCTTTGCTTCGATTTCGCGAATCTTAGCTTCCTTCTTTGATAGTCTACTCTGGTGATAGGCTCCGTAGGCAATTCCTACAGTTAAAAGACTCCAACGTCCGAACTGAAATGAATTTATGACTTCATAACCTTATACTTGAAAATTACATAATTCTGGAAGACAGAGGTTAAAGCGCCCAGTTGCACCCCAAATTTGTACTTGCCTTGATGAACGGTGAAACGCGCAGGGGCTCCTTTAGTTCTGGCATGTTTAAGTATATTTTTCCCTGCGAATTTATTTCACGAGTTATCCAGCTAGCTTTACACGGATGAAGATGTCCAATTCAGCCCTACCTCTGCCCCTGCAACTTGTCGCTGAAAATCAAATGTCTAATTTTTGTTCTTCTTCTTGTTTTGCTCTTCGGCAGGAGCGAAATTTACTGGCTCCATCTGTTATTTCATTGGTAATTGTCTGTTTGGGTCACATCTCAACTAAAGAAACCAAAATCACCAGAAGCAACAGAATATTAAAATAGCTCATCTGAACAAAAATCTATGACAGACTTTTTTTAATCCATTTCAAGTTTTCTTGCCTTGCGCTGGCTCTCATCGAGTTCATTCTCTTACATCAGCAACATCCATGCGAATAAATGAACAGCCGAAATTAAAAATATTATTTATAAAGAAAACCGAAAAATTTACCATCTGGTTTGATGACGGAAATAGCCGCTTTGAACATTATTTATTTACTTTTGGTAGTAACAAAAAATAGTCTATGGCTAAAAGAAAAATTAATTAAAACAGTAGAAATGCTAAATCAGCTAAGTTAAAAATTTTACAATCTTAAATAAATAAAAATAAAATATTATCCTAACTAGAAATTTCTCGAAGTGAATGTGGTTTGTACTATACGTAATTTGTGCAACAAAAGATTATAAACTCTTGCTAACATTTCGCGAATAAATTGGTATCGACATTCAACGATAAAAAATTCTGATTGCTCCATTGATAATAAATTTTTTATCATTTTAAATAGGTATATCTCAGTTTCATTGTTTTTGTTTCATTTAATGAGGCCTGCGACATAATAACAAGGAGTGGAAGGATCAATTATTATAATTTTTATTTCTTAGATTTTAGAGTACCGATTTAGTCCTGGCGGCCGTCCACATTTCTACATACAGCTTGAGCACAATACGGAGCAGTTTTTTGTAGGACACTGTAACTTGATAAGGGGGAACAATTCCATTTTTAGACTTCTTATTTAATCTTAATGGTGCTGGTACAACTACCAAGAAAGCAAATTTCTTACCGGCGCGGCTGTAAGCCAAATTTGGTCACCCAACAATCTGAAGCTGTCGCCGAGCTCGGGGAGTGGGATGCATTTTTATTTTTAATTTGGAGCGATATCGATTCCAGGTTGCCTTGCACTGCGACGCGACGTGTGGGAACTTTCTTCTGACTCATACATGAGCAAGTATGAAGTAGAAATGCTAGAAATGCGAGTAAAATCGGCCAAGATTTTACCAATTAAGGTGTTCATTCAGGAGTTGTTTAAGAAATTACAAGAGTTCAGCGAAATTTAATTTACAACCCCAGGAGTGAGAATTTAGCTCAAAATATGCTGCCTCCGTTTGCGAACAATAAAAAAGCAGCCGAGTGGAAACATGTGCCATTGATCTCCAATTCAACGGCTGCGGAAGGGAAATGGGATGGGAGGGAGGAAAATACAGCTGCAATTCGGCTCCGGCATGTTTGGTGACATCACCACTTCAGCGAAGAGCCTCCCATGGGTGTGCTTCCACACCTGCGCAAAATAGAGTGTGACTTCATTCGGTTATTTCCACAAGGTGTCTCTACATTTTGTTCCGAATAGAATTAATGTTGATAATCTTATTTAAGTCTAGATTATATGAGCTAAAAACTCTACACCACTTATGCAATTCGATTTTAAAATTACATTCCTTTATACTGCAGTGCAATAATGTTAAATTCGTACCTTAACTACATCAAAATATGTACGAAAAAATTGCTTAATTTATTAGCATCAGAACATTTTTCCAATTCATTTGAGTAAAAATAAAAAACTTATTTTCTTATATTTTGAAATTACCTTTTCCAGAGAATTATTAAAAACTTCAAGAAAAATTGTGGCACCCTATAAGAAGTACCGCAACGTATTCCGCATTAATCCACTAACACAATCAAATGACTAAAGTGTTCCGCTCGAAATTCAACCAATCGGCGGCAAGAAAGCGAGGCGTCATTGTGACGTCAGGACTTGTATAAATACCAGTCTGCACAGCTTTTTAGCTCATTATCTGTTTGGAGAGCTTCATAGCCGGCTGTTCAAAACGGTGAAGTGCATTTCTTAATTAAATTAAATTCCTGTTTGCTGATTCTAAAAAAACCAACTGAGTAAAAATGGTGAGTATTTTCTACAATTCAAGTTATTAAGAGAAATCCAGCTACCGTGCAATTTATTTTACGTGAAATGTGCAACCAAATATGTGAAAATGAAATCATCGGCCATTTTGCTTGCCGGTCTCGAAAGTTTTGGGCGTTGCCGGTGACTCGGAATATTTAAGTGTTCTCAATTTCTACTGTGATTAATTACCCAATTAATAAATTTCTACTTTTCTGTGTTAATTTCAGCGTGAATGTATCTCTATCCACGTTGGCCAAGCTGGAGTTCAAATCGGCAACGCTTGCTGGGAACTCTACTGCTTAGAGCATGGAATTCAGCCTGATGGTCAGATGCCATCAGATAAAACTGTTGGTGGAGGAGACGACTCCTTCAACACTTTCTTCAGCGAAACTGGAGCTGGGAAACACGTGCCCCGTGCTGTTTTTGTCGATTTGGAACCAACGGTAGTCGATGAAGTGCGCACCGGTACTTATCGCCAACTTTTCCATCCAGAACAACTTATTACTGGAAAGGAAGATGCAGCTAACAACTATGCTCGTGGTCACTACACAATTGGCAAGGAAATTGTTGATCTTGTTTTGGACAGAATCCGCAAATTGGCCGATCAATGCACTGGTCTTCAAGGATTCTTGATCTTCCACTCTTTCGGTGGCGGCACTGGATCAGGTTTCACTTCCCTTTTGATGGAACGTCTCTCTGTCGATTATGGAAAGAAATCTAAGCTCGAATTCGCTATCTACCCAGCACCACAAGTTTCCACTGCTGTTGTTGAGCCCTACAACTCTATTTTGACCACCCATACCACGCTTGAGCATTCTGACTGCGCTTTCATGGTTGATAACGAGGCAATTTACGATATTTGCCGTCGGAATTTGGATATCGAACGCCCAACCTACACTAATTTGAACCGACTCATTGGTCAAATTGTATCTTCGATCACTGCATCTCTCCGTTTCGATGGTGCTCTCAACGTCGATTTGACTGAGTTCCAGACCAATTTGGTACCATACCCACGAATCCACTTCCCATTGGTAACATACGCTCCAGTCATCTCAGCCGAGAAGGCATACCATGAGCAATTATCTGTTGCTGAAATTACCAACGCTTGCTTTGAGCCAGCCAACCAGATGGTCAAATGCGATCCTCGCCACGGAAAATACATGGCTTGCTGCATGTTGTACCGTGGAGATGTCGTCCCCAAGGATGTTAACGCAGCCATTGCAACAATCAAGACCAAGCGCACAATCCAATTCGTCGACTGGTGCCCAACTGGATTCAAGGTCGGTATCAACTACCAGCCCCCAACTGTCGTTCCAGGAGGCGATTTGGCTAAGGTTCAACGCGCTGTTTGCATGTTGTCGAACACCACTGCTATTGCTGAGGCTTGGGCTCGTTTGGACCATAAATTCGACCTGATGTACGCTAAGCGCGCATTCGTGCACTGGTATGTCGGCGAAGGTATGGAAGAAGGCGAGTTCTCTGAAGCTCGTGAAGATTTGGCTGCCCTCGAGAAGGACTACGAAGAAGTCGGCATGGACTCTGGTGACGGAGAAGGAGAAGGCGCCGAAGAATATTAAAAATCTTTTTCCATTGAATGAGCGGCCCATGAGCTCGAAAATAAATAAAGAACTTGAATAGCATTTACTGTTTTTTCTTGAAACATTTTACATATTTACTTACAGCTTTAAATGACTAAATGGTAAAGGTTCTAAATGCATTAAAGGATAAAGTATTTTGCCTTTAATACAATTTCAGCCCAATAAGAGTCCAAATTGTTTTCAAACAGATTCAAAGTAAACTTTACAAAATCCTCCACGCAAGCAAGCCATTCGTGGCTGATGAGTCATCACATTTCATTGATGACCAAAGTGTAAACTTGTTCTTTCAATGTTTAAAAGAGCTGCTCAATTTACACTTGCAGAGTAACATAATCGTAGTTGGAATCTTCATTAGGTCACCACGTAAGTCGTTTGATTTAATCTCGCTCCATGAAAGGCAATGTGCCCGAAAATAAAGTGCCTAATTTGGTGTTATGACTAGTCTTGGTTTTACGTGGGCTTGGGGATTAAATCCAACTACATAAGTCTAATTACCATACACAAGGCGATTTTTTTAGGAACACAAGGTGGGTTACCTAATTTTTAGCAAGAATCAAGTTTCTGCAAATGTAAACATGTTTATTATTTTATTTAAGTACATAGGTACGTCACTCAGCATGAAATAGAGTTTGCTCATTGATGAGGTGCTTTACTGATTACTATTTGCGGGCATTATGCCCGGTTAATTTTAATACTATGATAAAAGATAAATTGCATTTCAGAAATAATCAGTTAGATTAGTGTATTATTTACGTTCGAGAGTACCAGTTCTATTTTATTTAACATCAGTTGTAATTCTGGGTTCAACAAATTAATTTATATTAAAATTACTTCAGAAAATATCAATTGTAATTCAGGAAGCATTAAAACCCAGAGTTTTTGCTCACAGTTTTGGCGGTAACTTATGAAATTCTCAAATCCTTAGATCAACCCAAAGCATTCAAAATAGTTTTAGTGCAATCCCAGATCGAGTTTAATTTTCACTTTGGACATAGCTCTCTAGATTACATTGCGAATGATAATCATTTATTTAGGCTGCCAATGCATATTTTTATTCATATTATTTACATCATATTTTTTCATGATCGGTCGAGGAATTTATTAGGAAAACTTTCTAAAATTTTATATTTATAGGAAAAGATATACATACATAGATAAATACTGATTTATTTTCTAATGAAAAACAATTGCCAATAGTTAAATGAATAAGGCTAAACTGAAAGGTGTAAAATATATTGAAATAAAATAATAGTAATTTTATAAGCTTGCAAACTTTTTACCAAATTTAAAATTATTATAGTTTCAATGCATAATATATTATTAAATTTAATTGGAAATCAGTAATCACTCCAAAAAGTTTTTTTTTCTTAAGTAAAGTTTTCATTCTATTGCAGAATTATTTAAAGATATACAATTTAAAAATTTGAACATCAAATGATCTAAATATTGACTTTAATCCTTACGGCTTAAACATAAATTGTTTGTAGTACTGTAGTTCTTGTATGCTTTCCTTAATATCGCTATTGCTCCTATGTTTGAGTGCTTTCTTTGGAGCTGCTTTGTATAATTCGGGCTCCCACCTTTTAATTAGCTCCTTCACTGTCGAGACGTCGATGATCCTGTAGTGCAAGTACTCGTCCACAATCGGCATGTACTTCCTCAAAAAAAGTCGGTCCATGTAAACGGTGTTCCCAGCTAAAGGAGACGCCCTTTCGGGCACATGCTTCTTTAAAAACTGCAGAATTTGGCATTCTGCATCTTGCAGAGATGTTTTAGATCTTCGACATTCTTCGACTAATCCTGTCTGAGAAAAAAGAAAAATTATATAAATGTGTTCTTTGGCAATTGAACATCTTCTGAATACCTCTTCATGATTTTTCATGCACCATTCGTTCATATTTTCCAATGTGCTGTCACTTTGGTGAATAATTATATCAGGGCCCTCGGCAATGATATTCAGGTCGGTGTCAGTAATTATACAACTAATTTCCAAGATTTTATCCTTATCGACGTCCAAGCCTGTCATTTCCATATCGGTCCACACAATTGGCGCGTTTTTCAGCTGGTCCATTGATAATCCTTAAAAGGAGACACCCTAAAATATTTAACAGTATTAAAATTGGTATAGTTTACTTGAAAAGCTTCGGTAAGTTTTTAGGATTATTGACCTGATGGAAGTTTTTAAGAATAGCGACATAATCCTAAAATCAATCGAGCGACCACCTGGCTGCCAAACTCGAACCAAGTCCAAGACCAAAACAACTGACATAAAATATAGGGATAGATTTAAAGTTTGCATCCGTTCTGTTCCACTCTAGTGGAAATGAAACGTGTGCATACGTTTTAAGACTTTTGCTATTTAAATTTTATTTTCTCTATTCAAATTCCTATTACTTTTGTCTAATTTGTTTTTTAAAAAAAAAATCAGTGTTCCAGTATCTACAGTAGTGGCGGATTGGAACATGACATTTTATCATTTTTTTTTCAGAACCCGTCAGTTGCAGCTGTCAATGTGACAAATATAGAGCAATATTTTTCCGATGTTGAAAGCTTTGAAAAAGATCTTTTTTAACACGATGGAGTTTGAGGAAGATTATGATATGTTGGATTTGTTGGCCTACAACTGTACAAATCTTAAGGAAAAGTTAAACGAAGTGGGCACAGAGGAACATAAAAAACTTCTCGAAACTTACATTCAAAAAGCTGATAGCTCATTCAAAAGTATTCCAGATTTTAAAGAAGGTAAATAGTATTTAATTACATGCACAATACGATTTAAGAAATCCTTATATATTTACTTCAAGACCTTGACTGGTTCAACGTTACGGAACCTCTAACTTTCTCGGAATCTCTACAAGGAAAAATTGTTGTCCTAGACTTCTTTACATATTGTTGCATAAATTGTATGCATGTTTTACCGGATCTAAAAAAACTGGAAGGAATATACAGCGTGGAAGATGGTCTGGTTGTTATCGGAGTTCACAGCGCGAAATTTGATAACGAGAAAGACTCGGCTAATATTCTTTCGGCGGTGCAAAGGTACGACATCACTCATCCAGTTGTTAACGATAACTTTTCCAGCATGTGGATGGATCTAAAGATCAAGTGCTGGCCCACGTTAGTAATTTTGGGCCCTAGAGCCAATCCGCTTTTTGTTATAATGGGGGAAGGCCACTATGATTTGTTAGAAAAATACGTAACAGCCGCAATTGATTTTTATGGCAAGCAGAATGCGCTGAAAAGGAAAACACTTCCTCTGAATCCTTCAACGGATTTAATAATGTCTTCGAATCTTAAGTTTCCAGGCAAAATATGTTGCTCTAAGTGGGAAGCAAACACAGATTCAGCTGAGATATTTGCGGTATCTGATTCGGGTAATAATCGAGTTCTCATAATCAACGCATTTGGGGATGTTCTGCAAAAGATCGGGGGTAAAACCTGCGGATTTGTTGATGGAGATTTTAAAACAGCCCGCTTCAATTCACCCCAAGGTTCAGCGTTTTTGAGTGATAACATTTTATTTGTGGCAGATACGGGGAATCATGCAATTCGTAGGATTGACCTAAAAACTCGTTCTGTTTCTACGGTGGCGGGAACAGGGAAGCAAGGGAGTGATCGAGTCGGTGGCAAAATAGGTGTAAATCAAGAGCTCTCCTCACCCTGGGATGTTGCTTGCTACAAAACCCGCGATATGGACATGTCGTTTCATATGGACGAATCTTCAGTGCCTGAAAAAGATTTAATTCTAATCGCAATGGCTGGAACTCACCAGATATGGGGCCTTTTCCTCGACGACGTGATTTGGTGGAAATTTAAAAAATTTCCAGCCATGTCTTGCGCTGCAATTGTAGGCAACGGGCAGGAAGAAAATCGAAATAATTCTTATCCACAAAATGCGGCCTTTGCACAGCCTTCTGGATTAGCAATCGATGCAGACACCAAAACTCTGTATATAGCGGACAGCGAAAGTTCCTGCATCCGTAAAGTATTACTCGCCGATGGCAAGGTACAGCCTGTGGTCGGAGGCGATCGCAATCCATTGGTAAAGAAAATAGATACAAGATGTTTGTTTGGGATTTGGTCCAAATGATGAGCGGTTTTAAATTTAGCAGAAATAGATTAAACTAGGAGTACGCTGATAATTTTTATACTTTAATTAGTTTGTTTTTATATTTCTATTTTGCACTTCTATTCAGCATTTGGACCAAGTCATCGATTACTGAAACTATTGACATACATATATGAAACTATTGATATATACGTTTTTAGAACCTTTTTGCCTTTGGTGATGTCGATGGAAAACAAATTACAGCAAAACTTCAACATCCCCTGGGCGTGGCGTTCAATCCGTCCGAAAATGCTGTTTATGTTGCAGATACCTACAACCACAAAATCAAGAAAATTAGTGTCGATAACTCTGGGATCAGTTCTGTTTCGACTTGCACTATAAATGGGGTCTTCAATACTAGTAGCCCGTTTAATGAACCTGGTGGTTTGTGCCTTAACAGCACCGGAGAACTTCTCTATGTAGCTGATACAAATAACCACTCCATTGAGGTCATTGATTTGAAGGACATGACCACAAAATCCCTTAAATTAAATTTTGGAGCGAACAGCAATATCACTACCAAGCCCGACCACTCTGTTGAGCTCGCAAGTTTGAAAATCAAACCGGCTGGAGGAAAAATTAAACTATCGATCAGCATAAATATGAAAGAGGGCGTAAAATTAACCGAAGGTGCTCCTCAAATGTGGAGTGTGTACCTACCTACTGATCTGTATTTCGTTGATAAACAGAACGGAAACATTAAATTGGATAGCAAAATGGATATTGATATAACTGTACCCAAAAAGGAAAATTCTGAAAGCGAAAGTATCAATTTGTATTTAAAACTGAATCTGTGCTCTGATTCACTCTGCTTCTCAAAGATTTATTGCATAAATGTCCCGCTCACGTTTGACGATGCGGGTTTGGATTGCATAATTGAAGACGCTTCTGTGACCATATCCGATAAAGACATTAGTACCTAGTGTTCTCTTAAAGCTGTACAGTAGGAATTAAATGCATTTTTAATAACAGATTTCTATGCACTCGTATGTGTTGTGTTGGTTTTATTATATAACCCTTTCTTGTATATTGTAAAATAGCAACATTAATATTTAACTTCGTTCTCCTTTATAAAATTTGCAGATGCATTAAGAAGAATCTGTTATATCAGAAAAGTACATTAAATTATATTTTAATTAGTCATTACAAAAGATTTCTTTATGAAGTTGCTGAATTAAATTCAATCGATTTCTTCAAAGTTTAGCAGTGGACACAAAGAAGGAATTCCAGATTGAAGGTAATTAAAATTAAGTATATATTATAGGATGCAACAGATAAATACAAAGTTCGTACTAATAAAAGTGTGCAAAGTGACGCATTACTCCTGAAAAAAATTGTACTGAAGGATACTAAATAAATACATGAATTTAAACCACTTCATTAAAATTTTCAAAATATTTCATTATTTATGGAAATAGGCCCAACAATAGTTATCGTCAATAATTTAATCAAAACATTATAAAATCTTAAGCGATATACAGATACATAATGAATGTTCTAATCATTAAAGAAATTATGTTTTTATTGCTTCCTTCAGAATTTATTACGCATACATACAAGGATGTACAGAAAAAAATTACAGAAGAGCTAATAAAGTCGTTAAGGCTAATGAGCTAGCAACCATAATATAGCCAGTGGTGTAAACATCACGAATTTTTAAGAACTTTCCTGAATCCCAAAACAAATGACGAACGCCATTGCAGGTGTGAAACGCAGCGGGAAAAGCCAAAATGAATTTAATTGCCACAAGAGTACCAGCACCAAGATGTAGCCCTTCAATCATCGTTATGTAGTGGGAAAAATCGTGTGGCAGCACAAGGGCTCCAACGCCAAGAACTGTGGCATACCCAGCCAGTGCCATTCCTGAAATAAAATAAAACAATGAAATTACAAATTTAACACATTCTACCGGTTAGGTATCGTACCTGCTATTCGGTGAGTAATTGAGAGCATAGAAGTAAGTTGCGGCTTATAAATTGTTAAATGTGGAGACATTTCTCGGTTGAGCCGCATGTTCTTTTCATCGTGCGTTTCTTTTGAAGGTGGGTTAACTGGAACCACTTTTATCGAGATACATTTAATGTTAGCTGTATTTGAGAAGCCTAAGTTTCGAGCCTGTTTCAAACACAACGCCCTGCAAAAATAAAAATATTGTTAAAATAGAAAAAAAATCATCAATTCATAACTCCCTTTTTTTTGCGTCGGGGGTTAAAAACTGTAAGTTTTATTCCAGTTAAAAGTTACTTTAAAATTGATCCGGTGAATTTTGATTTGTACTCTTAATTTTAGATGTCTCTTGTTATTTGAAGTATTTTCCAAATTATACTTAAAAAGTTTGAAATATCGTTATATAAAGCGTATAATTTAAATAAGATCTGTCGAACATAAAGTATTTAGGTACACTTAATCATTTGCTCTCTTCTGCATTATCTGCCTAGCCTTTACGTCGTAGCAATTGTTTAAAATTTATCTCGCTTTCAACTTTAATCCTTTTTAACCGTTCCTTGCTACTATTCAATTTTTTAAAGAAAATGTAATGTAATAAGAGTAATTCTGCGCTAACACTGTACAGATTCATCTTATAAAAGTACGAAACGTAAATGCATAATTGTTTGAGTTAGTTGTTAGCAGACTTAAAAGCCTTATGTAAAGTATAAATTAAATACATATGTTATTAACTTTAAGAAGATATATCAAATCTACAAAATTTATCAATAACCATTATTCAATCCTTGTGTATCTTTTCTCCTGCAATAAACACTTACATAACAATTGCCGCATAGTAGATGAAAAACACTTGAATGCAACTTTGAAGGGTACATTGTAATTATTATCAATTTTACTACTTACCTGCTTAAAATAAGTGCCATTTTGATCGAAATATAAATGTAAATAAGCTGTTCCAAATACTCTCAAATAGAAAAATCTACTGGCGCATTGACACGCACGGCACTGACAAGCAATCAATGCGAATTTTTGGCACAGCTGAGTTTTTAAATTGGTTAAAGAATCGCAATTCACTTCACGCAGCAAATTTTGACGTTTCTGGCTTGGTTTTAATTTTGGTCAACACGTTTGTGAAAATGTTTATAAAACCCTTTAAATTAAAAAGTAGTGTCCAACTAAAAGGGTCGGACACAAAAAAGATGAGATCTCGCATTTTGCAATCGTTACCAAATCTTGATGGTGAACGAGTCTCAGCAATTCTTCCTGCCAAAGCTGCAATAACTTTTATAAAAATAATTACGCATGGAGGAACGGTCGTAGGTGTTTATTCAGTCGACAAGCGTCCCATGTTCTTTGAGGATGAAGGGAATGATCTTGTGCCAACATTATACACCCTCTGGATGTTTCCCGACCTCCTGCCCTATTTCACAACCCATCCGGCTGTTCTGCCGAAACTTGCCAATGGGGCTGACCTTATGCTTCCAGGTAAAAGAATCGTCCCAAACACAACCCGACAATTTACAGCCAGTTGCTCTAAATTCCACAGATTGCAAGGCTTTTTAATACTTAGAACCTATTATAATGATAATCTAGATAAACCGCCTCCCATCCTATATCTTTCCATTTTTTTTGTCACTGCAATTTGTTTTATTCTAGCTCTTAGCAAACATTCTCCTTAGCTTATTATTTTATTTATTCATTTTCATAGCCTATTTTATAAATTTTTAGTAATGACAAAGTGGAAATTATTATTAGGTACTATTTGTAATTCTAGGTGTTATTCGTCAGGAGAGTGGCATGAATGCTTATGGTCATTATCGAAAGGACCAGCTGGTCGCAGTGAATCTGACCTCAAATAAATCCGCGGTTGGCATAGGACGGCTCGCGAGATGTAGCAACGACCTCTATATGTCTGGCGGACACGGTCCTTGTGTGAAAATGCTTCATGTTTTCGGGGACAAACTCTGGGGCATTGAGCCTTCAGTGACCCTAAAAATACCTGATTCAGATAGTAAAGTGATGGCGCCGGCGGAAGATGACTTTCCTGAATTAGGGTCTCAGCCAAAAAAGAATAAATTGAATAACAAGGCGGATGAAAACAAAGAGGTGACTATTGAACCTGTAGAAACTTTAGAGAGCGAAGTCAAAGAACTTCTTATTGATGATTCGAAACAAAATAATGAAGCTACAGAGCAAACATTGACCGAACAGCACCAACCAGAAGAAGCAGGCTCAGTCCAAATCATGGATAAAATTTTACTCAGTGCATTTTTAACATCTCTAAAATTTAATCGAAAAAATTTATCATTGCCTGTTCTAACCAGCAATTTTTATAGGCTCCATGTGATACCTTCTGCAGCTCAAAACATAGACCTAAAGCAAACATCGTATAAGAAATTTTCGAAATTCTTACACGTAATGTCAGATAAAGGTTTAATTGTTGTTCGCGAGGAAACAAAAGGTGTCGAGAAAATAGTATCAATAGATTTCGATCATCCAGATATAATTAATTTCACACCGAGCGACAATGCACAGGAGCAACAAAATTTAAACGAGCCACAATTGTTCCATAGCGAAATGATGGAGTTATACACAGTCGGGGACGAAACTATAGAACTTTTTTCGAAACTCAGTTTCAGAAAAGGCGATGGAATAGCGCAAGGAGATATTAAAAAACAGCTAAGGGAGTACATAAATAAAAATAAGCTTCCGTATGTAGATAACACTAAAATATTAAAATTAGATGAAGTTCTGAGCAACATTTGCAAAAAGGAAGCGTGCTCTTTCGATGAGCTCTACCACACAGTTCTGGCTAATATGAAGCATACTTACGGAATGAGGCAAAAGAACGAAGTATTTGGTAATAAACCTCCAATTCACATGTCCTTAGCTACTCGATCTGGAAATAAGAAAGTGACTCTTGTAACTAACTTGGAAGCTTATGGAATAATTATAAGTGAATTTGTAAAAGCCTGTAAACTAGGAGCTGCGGCCAGTACAACCGTTTTAAAACTAGCGAATCAAAAGCACTGTCAGCTGCAGATTCAAGGAAATCAAGTACGATTTATTTACAATTTATTAACGGAGACTTATAAAATACCAGCTCGTCAGATTTTCGGCCTAGAATTAGCTAAAAGTGAAAAGAAGAAGAAAAAGTGATTCATGTAAGTGCGTTCTTTATTTGTAAATAAAGTTGCAAAATAGAACTGTTTTATTATGATAATGCGATCCAGTTATCTTTGAATTTGTGTGCTACTTGTAGATAATTTACACATATAACTGATTTAAATTTTGTATTTAAAACATTCCTCGTCGAGTTATAAAATCTTTTAGGTCTCTGTCTAAGATTTTGTAATTGTAATAAAGCTATAGATGTTTACTATAGATCAACTGAATGCTAATTAATTAAGAAAACAACCACACCGTTTAGGATTCCAACTTAGACGAATTTTCTTCAAGTTTCTTTATGTAATATTTATTTATTTAATTGAATATATGCATCAAAAGTCTTAATAATAGATTCAAAATATCTACATTAACTGTATTACAAAATTAAAGTTCATTTTTTAGGGCCTGAGGAGGATAAAATGGTACATACGTGTTTTTAAGGTCACTGATTTCAAATCCAGTGCGCGAAAGTCGGTATACGATTTTTAAGACTCGGTTTCATATTTGGTCCTTTCCTCTGAAAAAACAGTAGAACCGCTTTAAAGAAATTAGAAGTCATATAGAATATAATTTGCTTTGGAATTGTTGCTAATTATCCTAAAATTTTATTAGATATCTAAAGATGTTTGGCTGACATAAATTATATTTTAATATAGAAAAATATCGACAGGTTGGTTCCTATGCTGGATTCAAACAATTAGGGCCATATTCACAGATTTATATGTAACCAATTTTATTGTAGCTGCAATATTTTGTATTAATCGATCACGATAAATCTTTATGGATTTAATAATATGTAATATGAAAGATGAAAAAATTTCGGTTAAAAAAGTATGTTATTCAAGAGAAAGCTTTAGACAAGACGTTTTTTTGGTATAAGAAATTGTTATAATTTTTTTTAATGCTTCAAATAGGGATGAGGGACGATATTTGTTTTTTCAACAGGAAAATGCTTCGGAAAACATTTTCAAAAGGAAAAACCATGGAAAAAGAACTGTCCCCCAAAATATCACTATGCTTCTTTTATTTACATTTAAATTAGTTTCGAAACATGATTGATTTTAAATATCTCGCATTTCGCAATTTAAATCGCTATACCCGAACGGATTATCCATTTTTTGTGACTCCATTAAAAACAAGAAGAAAAGACAATTTTGACAACTTTGAATTGTGATGTGTGTGGATTTCACCGTGACAGGTGCTTTGATTTGCTTGGTGAAAACATTTCGAGAGAATGGAGTCTTGCTCAGCTGTCGACAAGGAATTAGAACGTGTAATACTCAAGTTTACTGCAATTCGCGAGCATTCCGACAAAGTAATTAGGGATGTTACAGTTTTATTCGAAGAAATCAAACAGGCGCTTGAGAACGGTACGTACAAAGGACGGAGCGAACGGGCACAACTTCGCAGAATGGATGCTCTGTGCCTGCTCATTGTTTGCAAAAATTTTCCATTTTTTCGCAGAGTAGTCCTCTTTGCCGAGTGAAGTTTTAGTTATTTTGATTTTTCTTTACCATTATGAAACTGGGATTTTCTCAGAATGGTTATTTAATTACCACCTGTCCTTGGAATAATCAGGGTGAATTTTGTCTACATTCGTTCAATCAATCTGTCAATAAAACTAATAAATTTTCATACAAAAACCTTCTATATACAATCTTTTTGATACGAAACATTTGAATACCTGCTGATTTAATTAACATGGGTGTTGAATTTAGTTGAGCGGAAGCATTGTAAAAGATAAAAATTGCTTTATTGGCCCCTTGCGGCAATAAAAACAGACCCAATTTTGATCACTAAAGTATTTGTTAAAAGTGAAAATTACATATGTATGTAGGTAGGTAGGTTGAAAGAAGATTAATTATTAAACATGAAAATAAGGGTGTTTAAGAAAAAAAAACAATCTTTGGAATTTTAGATGAATGAAATAAATCAACACAAACCAGTCTACGTCTACGCGAATTAAAACGAGTACATGAAGATACAATGACAAAAGTTAAACATTCAAAAAAAAAAAACAGAACACCCTGCAATGCTAAGTTTTGAGAGCTCAGATGTTATTTTATACTTCACCATTTACTTTATCTGATAACGTTAAATTTTATTATGTTATTAAGGACTTACCAATTGTAATTGATTTCAATAGGGCTTTGGCGAAAATATCTCTGCCGTTTTTGGTTCAACATCAGATGGTTTTAAAAATTGAAGTACAAAAACATAGTCATGTTACATTATTTTAAAATTGCAATTGATATTACTTTAAGTACTTAATATCTCACAGCATACCATATACATATGTAATATAAAATCTAATTTAAAAAATTTTGCTATTATTTTATCATTAATTTTAATACTATGTATGTACTTTTACTCATTTTTATTTTAGATCAACAAAATGCTAAAATATCTGAAAGACAAATTGAAATCATAACTGAAGCTATTCTGAAGACCAAGGAAAAATTACAGCGAATCACTACAGAGCACAGAGATTTACACGGCACAGTGAGCAAAGTGGGAAAAGTAATCGATCGTAACTTTGTGTCTGATTTTACTGCAACCGCACGTACAGATGCCCTAACTAATGAGAAAAATGTAAAATTGTTGAACAAGATTATAGCTCAACATTACTACAGACAAGGAATGGAAGATGTAGCCCAAGCATTAATAGAAGTATGGTGTTATTAATTATTAATAAAATTATAATTTTAATATTTTTCGAAAGGAATCTGGAATGTCCGAGGACTTAGCTCGAGAGGTGCACGAATCTGCTGGACCTTTTGCAGAAATTTACAAAATATGGGAATATATTTTGGATCATGATCTGCGCCCAGCCTTAGAATGGGCTACAAAATATTCGACTGAGTTGGAGGCTAAACAAAGCTCCTTAGAATTTAAGCTTCACAGATTAGCATTTATGCAGGTAGCTGGTTAATAAAATATAATTGTAACACCTTTATTTATGAATGTACGTTTGCAGATACTTTCGAGGGGAGTTAGCGCACAAGCGGAAGCAATTGCCTATGCTCGAAATAATTTCTCAAAATTTGTCATTCGTTTTGAAAGAGAAATTCAAAACTTAATGGGAATGCTGATTTACTTGCCCACTGGCATTCAGAATTCGCCATATAAGCATTTAATATCACCGGAAATGTGGATTGAAGCATCATACATTTTTCTTAAGGATGCCTGCAACACCTTGGGTATAAACAAGGACTCTTCACTATCTATTATAGTTAATGCCGGATGTACGGCCCTACCCGCTTTATTGAACATAAAACAAGTTATGCTTTCTCGTCAAGTTCTCGGCATTTGGAGTGGGAGAGATGAACTTCCAGTAAGTCTTTAATTTGTTATTTGGAACTATGGGATTACGTACTTATGTTTAATGTATATATTGGATTTAATTAGTTTAGGCAAGAATGGTACAGAAATTAACACATTCATGTATTCCAGATTGAAATAGAGTTGGATCCTGAAAACAGATATCATTCTATATTTGCTTGTCCAATTCTTCGCCAACAAACTTCCGAAGATAATCCTCCGATGAAATTGACTTGTGGTCATGTTATATCACGAGACGCACTTAATAAATTAAGCAGTGGGCCAATGTAAGTACATTAAAATTAATTTAAACTCATTCCTAATTAAGTTTTATTCCAGTTTAAAATGTCCTTACTGTCCTATGGAACAAAGTCCGGACGATGCTAAATTTATTTACTTTTAATAAAGCTACTTTTGATTTATGAAATTTTATTACATTTATTTAAGAATTTTTTTTTTTTTTGTTTTGACCAAAGTATGTTTATATAATATAATAAATGAAAACAAAAACATCATAAAAAAATCTTGACTAATCTGTAAACACGGAAATATCAAATCCATAGGCGTTTTATTAAAGTTACTGTGCTTAAAATGAATTATTTCTAAATAGATTGCATATTTTTAACTGTAATCGAATTATTGTTTGTACATAAAGCTACACATATTAGTAAGTAAAGATGTGTTTTAATCACGATGTTTTCTCCTGAGCCGACAACCTACCTACGTAATTAAATTTTATATGAGCAGTACTGTGAAGAAAAATTTCCCGCAAATCAATTTGTATGCAAATCTGACATCTTTTTAGGAGCGAGTACTATTTTTTGGGGTCCTATAGCTCGGTTATCCTCTGAGACTTCTACTTTCTTCCACGAGTTATTTCTTTTATTGAATATCCGTCCCCGAGTGAAGAAATGTCAGCGAAATCTTAGCACTTCTTCAAGGAGGGATGTTGGTTTTCTAAATTAGGTTCAAGGTTTTGAATTTTTGTGCCAACATTTATTTTAAAGAGGAAATTTTAACTCAATATTTTGAAAACGTTTAAAATTTACAATGTCACTTTATTATCATTTGAAACAGTACTATTTTGAGAATTTAGAAGCTGTGATAACCTCGAGATTTCCATATCTTTTTTTTCAAGTAATCCTTTAAGCTCATTTATTCTTTTGTCTTTAAATTCCAATTCTCTGCGAAGGAGATGTATTTCTGCTTCTTGTTCTTTTGTATTTTTATGAACTTTTAGGACGGAGCTTAGGTTGTGGAAATAATTTCGTTCTTTTATCGCCTCAAGCAGATCCTTTGTAGTTGGCCGTATTTCAATATTGCTCAATAAACTGTAAGTTATTGTTTATTAATTTGTTTATTTAAACCAATTTGTGTTTTGGACTTACCTTTGTATTAATCTTGAAGACTGTTCATTTAATTCTGTTGGAAGGGTTCCTTTTCGTGCTTCTTCAATAGTTCGACAACGTTCCATTTCAGTACTGAACTTCAAAAGAAGTTCAAGTAATACAATCCCAAGACTGTAAATGTCGCTCTGAAATAAAAAAGATTCTATAGCAATAATAAATTTACAGAAAATATTTAATGTTTTAAACATGGGCGAGTAGTTTTGTGATTTTATATAATTTGTAACTTACCTTAGGATCACAATCTCCTTTCAACTGTTCTGGTGCAGCGTACAGCGGCGTTCCCAACTGAATTCCTCTGTGTTCCTCCTGCAGTGGGCACGCTAGGCCAAAATCTCCTAATTTTATAGACATTTTATTTTCATGATCTAAATCCACAAATATATTGCTCGGCTTAATGTCGTGATGTACAATATTTTTGGAATGGATGTAGTTTAATCCCGATAAAATTTGACTGAAAATATCATAGACAATATCGTAAGGCCTGGGCGCCGGTCCGAATTGGAAAAACTGTCTATAGTATTGCTCAAATGAGTTGCAAGCATTTCTTTCCTTTAACCAGTCTTTTAAAGTTAATTGACAGAGCGACATTTGAATGTATAAAATAGCCATTTTTGCCCTTCGACGAAATCGTCTGATACTGTTTTTAGAATACCTGCAAATGATCCCATCATTTGTACTTTTATCGTGTAAATGTAGGTCAGAGTTTGGTGAAACATGTTGATTCGTCGATTTTTCTAATGAGACTGAATTGTTGGATTTTTCAAATTTAATGAAATCGGAAGATTTGTCTGTACTGTAATTATGTGTATGTGCCTCGGTTGATTCATGATCAGATTCTTCAAGTTGGTTTGGACTGTCGTCATTTAAAAAAGGTTCAAGCCACGCTGCTTTATAAGATACTATGTTAGGATGATTAAGAGTTGCTATGGTTTTCACTTCTGCTAGATGACGAAGAGTAACAGTAGTAGAATAAATGAAAATCTTCTTTACAGCATATTCGAAACTATCGAGTTTATTTTGCGCCCTGTAGACCTTTCCGTAGCCACCTCCTAAAATTATTATCTTTATATTAGTAGAAAGCGATGAAACTTGTTCAAGCTTGTTATTTACCTGCAATGAAACATATTTCCTCAAACTCGCTGCGATATCGGGATAAGCATGTTTCGACAGTTTTATATTTGCAACTCATATAAGGTATTTGAGTGAGGAGATTTCGTCCTGCTGCAGCACTAATTATTTTATATATATTAATTTTGAATTGGCCACGCATTTCTTCGAATTCGTTAAAAGAGTAAGATTCATCAATTAGATTGGACTGTTTAAGGTATTTACAAATCGCTTCGTATGATGTACTCGCCAAGTCTGCATCATCTGAAACCAAGTCACAAATTGATTGTACAAGGCTCTCAATAAGTAGACTAAGCAAAGTATTGGGCTTAGTATCTGTGATTTCATTTATATTTTTCTCAATGTTTCTTCTTGCGTTGAAATCACCAAAACTCCCTTCGTCTGCTATGTTGTTGTGCAATTGTGCTGAAAAAAAATAAAAGATTTTATTTGATTTAACTGACATCTTGTTTCTATTTTTACTATTATTTAAGTATTTCAACAATCCTTGGGATCATTTGACCTGAACTGCTCTAGAAAGTTCTATTGGAAGTCATCGCCCAGACAGTGAAAATTAATATGTAAATATTCGTAGACTTTATAAATAAAATTGTTAATCATCACACTTTTTTATAAAGTAAATTCTCAATGAAGGTAAATCTGAAGAGTTTTGAATTCTACTTGTTTTGAAATGCTGTTTTAAGGTAATTAAACAATATTATTTTTGTTAAAATTGGAGTATTTTATTTACATTAATGTTCTTTTATATTTGTTTTTTGGCCCTCCCTTTGCAGAATTAGGACAAGGGCTATGTGAACGTGACCCAATTTAGATGACCATCCTCAGCATTTTTCATCACAACTGAGCAAACGTTTTAAGTAGACAATTCTTTGAATTTTCTAGAAATTACGAGGATGTTTCACCTTTAGCATGGAAAAATAGCATATCAGATTAAATTAATGCTGTTTAATTTCTCTCGGCCTGTCCTGAATAAACTCTAGGATAACTTTTAGCGCATACTAAAGTAGTTTTTCTAGAAGTTACTAAATTGCTTGAAAATGCAACTTAAAGGAATAAAATTATTTTGTAAATTAGTGAAATTGGCAACAAATTATTATTGTTGGCCAGTTGTACGATACAAAATATTCGCATTTAGTACGAGTAGTTATGTATGTAATATTATATTCACCAAAAATATAAATTTAAATAATAAATGAAGAAATATCGAATCTGTAATATTTAACCAATGAATAAAACAAATAATTAAGAAATATACATACCACCGTCGAATTTGGCTATTGTTTTGATGTTATTCCAGCTCATTTTTAGAGGTATCGCGTATTTAATAAATCATCTTCCGAAAAATATAAACCGACGTGACAGCTGTTTTGACAATTAGTGTTTTGACGTTTCGTTTTATAAATCAACGAAAAAAGAATTTAAAAAATGTGGACTTCACAGATGATTTGAGTGAAATTGTAACAGAACACACCCCAATTAATTGTCAGTGTACAGTTCATACCGTGAAATGTCAATATTGTAGGTTACCTGAAAAGAAAACAGCCGACTTTCAGCAACTAAACTTTAAAGTAGGATAAAGGATGTCCAACAGTCACTTATTTTTGAAATCCGGCTTCCCAAGAGCTCCCCTTCAAAATGGTCTCGGGAGATATGTGTGCCAGCTGCAGCGGATCACGTTAAAATTCTGCAAAAGCCATGGTTCTAGCAGAGGAGTAAGGTACTAATTTCGAGTTCGTTTTTAAGAAATAAGGTAGAAATTCGTTATTTATTTACATTGATATAAGGTAGAAATAAGCATACAACATTTGTCAGGAACTTTATTATTATTCATATGAGAAATGCGATTACCATTCGAGCATTCCTAGCCTACAAAATTTTAGGCGTTTTTTATTCCAGCAAAGGTCGAGAAAATAAACCTAATGCGTTCCTGGATTTAAGATCATAGCAAACCTATTTAAGAGTTATTCCTCTTCGAGGTAGATATATCTAAAAGAGGTAAGAATTTTAGGTTATCCTTTTTCTGCCTGCAAGAAGGACTCATAATAATAATAAACGATGACAAAATTTGTAGGGTTCAGAACGTTTTTATCAACTAAAATTAAGTGACCTGCGAATTAGATATATTCTCATTGAAATTAGTAGAAAATCACATTTGAACAAGTAAACTATATTTTGTAAATTATTTGCAGAGATTTCCTTGAAAACGATTTATTGGATTTTGCTAAAGCTAATCCGGGAGTAGTGGTTTACGTTAAACCTCGCAGGCACAGGACACCCGTAATGGTTGCTGAATATCGTATGTTATAATCATCCTGTTTTTATATAACTAAATATTTAAAACTTTTATGTTTTAGTGAGCGGGGAAAAGGAATGGGTTGCATGTAGGAATAATTCGCGAGAAGAAATGAACAAGTGGATTAATCTCCTTCTTACTCAAAATGGTCCATCTAGTTCGCTTCGTTTAAGAAAAATGTGGCATACATCCTGTCCTTCTATTCAAGGTGTTTGGACACCGTTCACTTTAAAACATCCTGAAATGAATTTAGTAGAATTCCCTAGTGAAGAACTTTCGAAACCGCTGGATATGGAGAAAACAGCCACTGATAAGTTGATAGAGATTTTTCAGAAGCAACAAATTTCACAGTAACAAGCTTTGAAATATTAGGTTGAATAAAGTATTAGGAAGAAGATTAAATTTTTTTATTATAACCTCTTCCAATAGTCAGCTTATATATTTTCAGAATGGTTTCTTCTTTTTTAGCCGCGGTTCAAAAGCGGAAGTTAAAGTTGGTGTTTTTTTGTAGTTATTATAAAAAAAGTTCTTTCAATTTATCTGAAAGAATTAAATCCCCTTAGATCCCTTGTAGCTAATTAAAAGCTAAATTTCGAAAAGTTTCTTATAAAATGTTAGATTAGTAGTATTTTAAAACTCTTCTGTAATATTTATTCTTTGGACAAGACATAGGGGGAACATTTTTATTTGGTTCCTTCTGAGTTTTTACAGCCTACACTTATGCTATTTTTACAAGGTACAACCTGTATACAGGACATCATCGTCCGACACAATCCCATTTGTTAATAAAGGTATACGCATTTATTTTGACATACCACTTATATAATATCAAAAACAAAAGCACATAAGTTAAATTTTTACATTACAATAAGAAAATGCAACTTCAATTAATCTTAACAAAGAGCATTGAAATACCCAGATACATCTTATAAAAATAAGAAAAAAAGATGATTCACTAAAAACAGGGAATCTGACGAATTGAAACAGTTCTATATAAATATGTATGTACATAGTCTTATGTATACTTTTGTTCATTACAGCTTCTACTGTATCATTCACCTTTTAATCTCTTTGTGAACTCGATTTGTTGTTTTTCTTTCCATTCCTTCTTTGGTTTCATTCTTTTTAACTGACCATCCCAAACCAAGTCTACTAAGCCTCCTTGATTGGCAATCACTTTTTTAACTCGATTGGCGAAATCGATAGCTGATTCATTTTCTTCTCGGTACATGGGAGGGAGGTACCAAACATCACACACTATAGCCCATGACGTCATCATCATGTAAAGGTATTGCATCATAGAATACCGCGAGCTGTTCCAGAAGGCATCTCCGAATCGTGGATCGTACCTTAATTAAAAATAAAAATATTTTATTGAAATAATATTTAAAATTAAATCATATTTACTTTATGGCTACTGGGTATATGACACCTCCAACTTCGAAGCTACCCTTTTTGAATTGCATAACTGATGTGTTATTAATACAAGTTCCTTCAGGGAATATTAGAATAGGTGGATTTTTAGGATCTGAAACGTGCTGTCGTAGTCTCTGGGCAACTGTATGCCTGTCTTTAGCCTCAGCTCTTTCAAACCAAATATGAGGTGATGCTCTGGCAAGAGCCCTCTGCAAAACCCCTAAGAAGCCTCCATGCCGCTGACCAATCTATAACATACTTAGTTAGTTTTTTATACTTTAAATTGATTTTGTTTGAAAATGATAATGAACGCAAAACATAATCTAAAAACAATAAGCAGCTAGCGACAATTGAAGGTGAATTAATTTTGTAAACTATGCAACAAATTGGCGATTTGAGAAAATAATTTTGTTTAGAAAAAATGTACAAATATATGTATATGTATTTATCTCAAAATAGGCTTTATACAGAATTGACAAAAGGCTTTATATCCACTAAAATTATTTAGACAGTTGTGTGATAAAGTGTAACGAAAACGAAAATTCCGAATTTGTTTTAAAAATAATAATATGTACAGGTAAAAAAATGAATTATATTCTTATCTGCACAAAATGAAAAGAAATTCATCATCAGCTAACAGACACATTTAGCTTACCAGCAAATTTAAAATACTCGAAGCCCGGTCTCCGAATTGCATATTTGCATTTCGATAAAAAAAAAAAAATCATCCCCAATGCATGAAGACTTTTATGTGAAATGTAGTGATGTGGCTAATATAGACAGTTTTTAAATATAGAATTTAAGTTGAAATTAAAATTTTAGCTAAATTTTAACGATTAAAGTGTATTTGCAGGCCTTTGTTTTGTTGTACATAATAGATCAAATGAACATTATTAATTGGATTAACATCAGCCTAAACTTTTTTATTTTTACAAACCACATTTTCGCTTGAACTTAACATTAATGTGAACACTAATGATAAGATATCATTTAACAAAAATGATAAGATACCAAGCTATTACGTTTGTAGTTGTTATGAGAAATACTTCAAAAATTATGAGTCAACTAATCTGCCTTAAATTAAATATGATTTGCACTGATTTAGTTTACCAAAACCTATTTCAACTTGATTTCTAAATGTGAAACGGTACTAAAATTAATCAAAAAGAAATTTAAAAACGTTATACTTGCAAGCGATAGATTGAAACAACGTTGGGTTAATAATAGAATAATAGAAAATTGCACAGCCTAACTACATGCAAATAAATCTAAAGAAACTAAAAGAGAAAGAAACTTAAATAATACATCATTAGTAATAGATAGAAATTAACAGCTTTCTCAATATTTCTAATAACTCACCAATGAATATGTGTTATCGCACATGAGGACAAGTACATCAATAGGGCTTGTGTGATTTGCAACACAAATTCCATTAACTGGCTTGTTTTCGATATTGTGGTAATTAATCACTGCAGAGATAGCACTTGAAAGTAATTCAAAACAATGCTTAGATACCGCCTTCACCATCTCCCGTTTCTTGTCTCCTTCAGGCATAGTACCAACTAGGGCTGTACAAATTGTTAGCCATATTACCTATTGATTGTACACAATTTCGTTGTAAAGGAAAAATAACCTTATTTTATTTTTGAAAATCACACATAAATTACAAATTATCACACCAAAAACCTGCTATAAAGGGCTAATATTATTAATTAAAAAATTGTTAGAGTTTGCATAATTTCAGACGCTATAGTTCTTTCGTATGCTGCAAGAGAAACATTGAAATAAAGTCTGCTAGAATATTATTTAATGCAGGTTCGTTTAATATTATTTAACCTACATATACATACGCAGTGACGAAAAGAAGTTTAAAATATTTTGCTCATATGCGCGGACAATTGTTAGTAATGCGTTGTTTTCCCATTCTGTGATTTTACTAAAGTAATTTGACGTTATAACTAAAATTTCTTGTTAGATTTCTCGCTATTTAAAGAAACAGGTACTGATCAATTTGGATATGTCTAATTTCAATCAATTTTAAAGGGCAAATCGAAAACTCCCGAGATTTAAAATGTGAAAAAACACTTAATGAAAGAGTGAAAAATGTATGGAACGAAGAAATATTGAACCAGCATCCCAAATTCAGAAAAATGGAAATAAGATGTTTCAATTAATTTTGGAAACTAGATCTAAGCAAAACACCTTTGAATTAGTGTTTTTTTCTATTTTACACGAACAATAAAGTTGACAAATAAATGTATACCTTGTGAAACATGGTAGGGTAATTTTTTAACTTTGCTCAATCGAACGGGGTAACGTGGATCTTGCCTGTGTGCATCTCAATTTTTTTTCAATTCTTCATTATTTTGAAATAAACAAAAAAAACAATGAATTAAGCAAATGGAAACTCGAATGTTGATGACGTATGATTTATACATGGAGTATAATATAATTAAATCTCACCAAGGAAAAAACAGTTTCAGTTGATAAAATTGCAATGTCAATAGGAGAAGTATGATTTGCAACACAAAATCCGCAATTTTGAGGTTTGTACTCAACATTGTGAAATTTAATTAATGTTGAAAGTGATCTCATAAAAACTCTGAACATTATTTTATATGCAAGATTTGCAAAGGGCTGTCTTATTATCCTCCAAGGAATAAGAGCAATTAAGCTGTTGGAAACAACAGCAAAGCAAACCTATTTTATATTAAAATAAATAAAATTATAAACAAATAATAAATTAAGATGTTAAGAGAAAATTATGTAAAATTAAGAAACACTAGGCTAAAACGTAATACTGAAAGACTTACCCCAACGAAACATATGAGTACTCTTAAAGGCATAAGGATAAAATAACGAATAACGAAACCACACATCCATATGACGGTTAGACGCCAAGATATAAATTCATAATTTCTATTTGTCCGCGTAAGTAAATTCCAATTTTTCAGTTCTTCAGTCTCAAAACGTGATGTGACATCGTCTTCAATAATTGCTTCAACTCCAGCTTTTACATAATCCAAACATTTAGCTAAATTGAAACTAAATTCTTCCTGAAATATTAAGCGAATACAAATTTAATAACCAAATACTTTATGAAGATGTGACTAGGACTTACCTTTTCTGTATCACTGCTCACTTTCTCTTCTGGTTGTTGCTGGTGGTTTTTAATATCTCCATCAGGAAGTAAAAGAGTATCACGGCTAATTAAACAATTTCCATTGGTTGTGACCTTATCGAATACAGAATTATTTTCATTTGGAACATCCTTCACATTGTTCAGATGAGCATTATCTTTAAGTTTTTCCTCGTCATCCACCGTCTGGCTAAATTCTAAACTCTCTTCCTCTGAGTCTTCACTGTTGCGAGTTCTTTGTTTCGCAGTTTCAATATTCTGCCGACCATACTAGAAAAACAATATAGAATACTTAATATAGGTTTTTTTTTTTTACAAAGAAACGGAAATATATTCCACTAGAAAAGCTGACTCATTCAAGATGTTTTGTTTTTATTACGTTAATTTTGAGGTAAAATTCTAATTCGTACAATTGGCAATACATATTTATAAACACATTATTTTAACTCAATGTATAAATTGCACTTTAAATGTCTATTTTTTAGAAAAGAAGATATTAGTGTACTTAGCCTTTTTTCATATTGTTTCAAGTCGGTTTTGATTTTGGTTTATTTTAAATATTTATTTTTTAAGTACATATACATACACTTTTTATTTTACTTATTTAAATGTTTTATTATATGTTATGTGCTTTTTTGTAGTTAAAGAAGACTTGTAGGAATAAAACTTCTAATCTAAATATTTCTTTATAATAATGTACCAAAGGATTTAGGACTTTAATAATAAATTGAGAGATCGCCCATTTTCAAGGTTAAGAATATGCAAACCCCCTGAGCTGAATTTCTTTCAACATGAGCTACCCTAAGAATCAGATTGGTTTGACACCAGATGATACTTCCTTAACACGCCAAATTAAAAAAATACTATGCATTGAGCGTAGAAGATATTGCTATCAGAAGAATTTGTAATTACGCCTTGATCATTAGCAGCGCCTCTTTTTCTTATACACTATCGCTGGCTCCGAGGTGACGGTATCGCTCTGCACGAGTGACAAGGGTTAAAACATACATTGCAATGGCACTTCTTACATAATGATCTTTAAAAAAATATCAACAATTTATTGTTCTCATTTTTAATCGCAATCATCTTATAAATAAAAGTGTACATATTACTTTCATTTGAAATCACCATGTGGTCTCTCGCATTTTCCTTAATACACTTTAGGTAAAGTCTCAAATAGCCATTTATAAAATAAATAAATGGATAATTTTAAAAGCAAGACTAACAGCGTAAAAACTTAAACGGATGCTGTATTTGTTTAATTGCGCATGAGTCATTGGGTTAGTTTAATGGATAACTTTTAAGAGCTATAACGTTTTGGCGCGTGCACCAAAAATTAATGAAATGTAAACAACAACAAATAACATGCGCATTAATGGATTAAAAATGAATTAATCCAGAATTGTTGCAACATTTTAGGTTATAGACAACTTGCGTTTCGTTCATGAATATTTTAAAATCCTTCAAATCCTTATTTGCTGAACTAAGACCTTTGGAGATATTCGATTTTTTTGGCGGGGGTAAATAATACTCAGTCCTTTTTTTACGTCCAAACTTATAGAGACATTCAAAGGAAAGCAAAGAAGAATCAGGATCATATAGCGACTTCGTTAAAAAAAATTTTTCCTTTTACTTTAAACTTATATTTGAGTGATTTCCTGTAGTCGTATTATTACCAAATACAGCTTAAAATTATTATTGAACTTTTAAAAAGAAATTAGAAAAGCCGCAACGTGATGCGCGCACAGCCACGAAGCGAGTTAAGATTTTATTTACATATATAGAAAACTTATAAAAGGATATCATATATCATCATATGTACTGTAGCGAACAAAACATTTGCAACTGAATAATAAGTTTGCTCCGGATTATTGTACTTATTAATTAAGAAATGTGAAAAATACGCCTTGGGTAACAAAACGACAACATAAAAATTTTAATTATTATTTTAAAGCCAGTAATTAAATAATTTACTTGTACTAGATGCAAATGTTTTGTTTTCATCTGGAATTTGCTTGCTTTAAAACGTTTGTTCCATTGTTATTTTAATTTCAAAGTGCTTGGCCTTTTAACAAAGCAAAGACACATTGAGTCCAAAGAGATTGTAGCACAGTAAAAGTCCCCGAAAACCTTAGTTAGAGTGTAGAGCTAGCTGTAACATTAGGAGCGATTACACTTTCCGAATGTCTCTGAAAGAGGTTATTTCGTGAGAAAATCCGCGAAAAATTGTCGTCGTACCTAATTAACCCTGACCCAACACGAGGTTTTATAAAAAACACTTGATGACCTAAATGTTATTGGTGATAAAGCGCAACATTATCAATTCACGCGTTATCTTCAAATTCGTGCGAACTTGAAGGTCTTAAATAAAGCAAGAAGACACATATACTTTCTAAGCTTTCTTTTTTATAATACTAAACTGGATGCATTCTAATTTTACAAATTTTCCATATAGGCGCTTAACATATGTATAAGTAGCTGCCAGGCAGCGAAATTTGCATAATGAGGTGTACCTGCTGATACATAAAAATCGGTCGAGATGATTTCCAGGTAGTAACAAAGGTGCTTTTGTAAATACTAGCATGTGGAAATTAAAACAACAACCGTTTATCAACAGAAGTAGTCCTCGGATGATGTGGTTAATTGTTTTCATGTTATTTAGGACTATTATTCTTCGACTATTGAATAATTTCTCATTAATTCATCAACACTTCATGTTCCTTTGCTCTTTTTAAACGCTTATATTTAGGGACATTATTATAAGAATTATTTCAAATAAAGATTAACGCAAGTCTCGAGTTATTCAATATGCCGTGCACTATAATTTGAGGCCTGCCGGTACTGAACTTACGGAGCATTGCGCAACAAATAATTTAAACAATAAATGTGTTGTTTTTCCCATTTAATGAAGCCATTCTTCTACCCAGATCACCTTAGATTAGGGCAGAGTAGCCAGTGTTCGATCGCTAGCTCATTTATCTTCATTACCTTTTCAATGAGCTTCAACACATTCATTATCTTAGATAAGGCTGAGCTTGCGAAATAAAGGCTGCAGTGCAAAGTGCATAGTCCAGGTAGTGAAAGGTTTGCCAATAAAACTGTGTCAACATCCTACCTGATGGACCTCTGAAGAAACGATTTACGATTTACAAACAAAACATTCCCTGAAATGAGTTCAAGCGAGAGTCACAAACTTGCTTTCCTCACCTCAAAAATTTTCAGCAGTATTTTTACATAGGTTCGTCGCACGCCGATTGATTTGTTAATCGCAGCGAGGATAATCACAAATAATACAAACGTGAAGACCGGCGGGAACAACGCAATAGCCATTTTTTCCACATCAGTTTCCATATTCAATAAAAAAGTTATGCACAACACACGGCGAGGAAATCAATTTACACCTTTCTTTGGGGTCGACCTATTAGTTTTATGCATGTGTTTATAAACGATTTTTACGCGAACGAAATCCGCACAAAACAGTTCTGCTGCACAGATCCTAGTGATGTTTCCGTTGCTAATAAACGCACCCGAGAGAACTGAATTTCAATTAACCACGTTCTTCTTATCAAAACAAAAGTGTCGATGTCCACGTAAAAGCGCAGAACCTCTCCAACATGATCAAAATTCACTGGCAGCAGCAATCGTATGACTATTGACTTTGACAATCAAAAAAAACATGAGATTTTCGAAGGTAAAATTCTTAAAAGCAAAGTTGAGAGGAGCGGCCGCCAGGTGTGTGACGGCTGCCACTGAAGTATTTTGTGTGGACTAACGATCTCTGTTCGAAATTTTTAAGGAATGTTCACACTAGCAGCTTTCTTTAATGTCATGATGTTTCATGACAAGAGTCACAAGAAAAATTTTCGCGCCAAGTTGTATACAGAAATAAGCTGTAGAGATAAGTTGTATTTGATATTGTTAGCTTTCGGGCTCGGTTTTCATTTTTCCACGTTACAAGCTTCAAAAATGGCCAAATATATACGGTATTCTGCTGCATTTTGATTTACAAATTCGTGATCTACGGAAGGTTTTTTTTTAGAGAAATGATGTACCAAAACCTTTTGAAAAAAACATTAAATTTGTTGTCCAGTGAAACTGATTTCCAGCAGTGTAGTGAATGGTAAGTTTTGTCATATAACTGGTATGGTATAATTTTGCAACTTGTAAATATTTAAAAGAACAAGGCATCTTGAGCATGGGGTTGTTATATGTATGTACAAACATTAAGTATTTCAATCGGTATTATGGGCACGACGTCGAAGTTTATTTAAGTAAATAGTTATTAAGTAAATTCCTTATCACTAAAAAGGAGTTTGAATGTAAACTCTTGTTCTAATCGTAGGTTACTTTGTTTCCCATTTTTGAATGAAAATCTTTCAAAACTTGCATCTATTTACACAATCTGATCCATATTAGATATAGGAGTTCAAATTGCATTCAATTGAATTTATTTTTAAATCGTTACATGCAATAAAATTTTAAAATTTTCGAAGAATCCATCAAATTGCAATTATCTTAATCCAACTGAGTGAGTTTGCAGTCTTCAAGGAAAAGTTATTGGCGATAATGTTCCTTTTTCAATATCAAAAATTGTTGCTATGGATAAATATACTTTAATGCAAGATTTTTGCTGTGGACCTTCTGGGTGTTAAAAGTCGGATAAAAACTTGTATTTTATATGTATGTATACCTCTAGCATATTAATTTGATTTAGTTAGCAATTATGTATAGGAAATGCCCAAAAGGTTTTTTGAATATTTTAAATTTATGTTTTTCAAAAACGAGACTTAGATGGGGTGTTTTGACTTGTAGAACACAATATTAAAATTGCTACTTACAATTAGTGTAATTGCCGAATTTTCATAGTACTTCCTTCGTCATTAAAGTGGCAACAAATAAAAATTAAAGAAGTTTTTGTGTAAGTCTTACAGTATCTAGTACAAATTATCGCGGTAATTTATGTTCTCCCAAAATGATATTCTTATATTTCGTTCGAGCAAAGTGGCTAAATTTTGCTTTTAAATATGAAAATCTGCAATCCCCGATAAATAGATTAGTACTCTTTCAGTGCTCCTCTATCAGAGCTCATAACCCCATATCTAAAAATAATAATAATTACGGTCAATATAAAATATTTCTGCTATTCTTGGTATCATCATAAGAATAATCGTTTTAAACATACATATATTTGTAATTTGGTTCTACATAAAATAGGGGTACCAAAACCGAATAAAAAATCCATTATTCGGTCGGCCTCTTAACCTTTCGTGAAGTTACGGCCTTTTACACTAGGCTTGAATTAGATAGGTAGATGAGCAGGTGATTCTTTCGAAGGGTATTTGCAAGGAAGGTTTAATGTTAATTAAAAATTTTAATCCTTCTTAAAATCCGTATCTGATACGTAATTTACTTCTGGACAGTTCGTTCCTCTTTATAGCATTTAATTCTAATTTACTTGGTAGTTTACATTTTTTATTCAGTTAAAGTATAACTCCTTTTATATACATAAATGAAGCAGCACAATCATGAATAAAAAGTATTTCTATACATATAATGTTTTTTGCTTACTTTTCTACATCCCGCAATAATGTTGTACCGAATTATTGTTTTCTAATGATTTTGAAAGCTTGGAAAATAAAGAAATTGCGCTGTTTGCCTTAAAAGAAGTGATATACTACTATTTGAGAGATTTTACTCTACTGCATCCAAGGAAGCATGTCCCACAGGAAAGCTAAATTACTTGGCTTTTAAGGCATAAAAATGGCAATTTAATTGGATACGGTGAAAAAGCACATCTTATGCTAGTCTGTAGACTTTTCTTAAAAAATTCAGATCAGCTATTCATTGTTCTCGGCATCAAATTGAAAACTTAAAGAGCTTTACCTTGAATAGAAAGATTCGAGATGTTTCGGTCTACATAGTTCTGGATCCACCGATGTATCGCAGTGTGCATTATGTAGGTTCAGGATGCAAATTACAAAATATTTTCACTCTTTCATACATATTGTTAATTATTGATAATCTTGGAAATTTAATTTAATTTCAATTAATTTAATAATTTGCTTAGACATTTTCGATTACTTAAAGTACTTCTTGAAGGTAATTACAGGTGCCCAATTTTGCTTTAAGCTTAATGTATATGCACATAAATTAGAGTGATTGACTTCGTCGACAGAATCTATTAATGAATTTAGTTGAAATTCGGATAAGTCGTCTAATTTTAAATTGAATAAGAGTCTTGATAACAATGAAAATCGCCCTTGATCCTTGGGGAAACGTTGAATGGACGTGATTTGTCCCACCTGGGCAAAGGAAAAAAAATCAACTTCGTAAGCAATATTTTCTTGTGAAACTCATATTTGTTGTTTTTCAGAACATAATTTGACCTTCTATTTAAGGGTGATTTAACGACGACCTTCTATTTAGGGCGATTTAACGAAAAGCAATGCTCCGTCGAAATCACACATTGTACTGAAAAATCAAAGAGAAGCAAAAATATAGGAACGCATCTAATGACGTCACAGAACGACGCATGCTTCTGGAGGAAATTTTGTAATAATACCTCAGTACCTGGCCCTATAAGCTCGTCCTTTTTTCTGCGTCTGTATGTGGGTGAAAAGCTTAATTTGGGGAGCATTTCCAGAGCCCCAGAGCGGGAGGAAAAGCTAAAACAGATCCGGCTGTTAGGTTAAAATCGACATTTCAGTTCTTTAAAGTCTTCTCGTGGATGCCGCGGGTTTCAAGGAGAGTATAGTTTTTATTAGCTATCACGTAGTGTGTAGACTCTAGATAGATTTATAGTAGAGTGGATCGGGAAATGTTTTTCAATTAGTAGTTCTCTAAGATAGTTTGCGTCTGGGGTATTTGATAAGAAAACGCTGAGTGAAATTTCCATAACTATTGTCGTCACGTCTATCCATTATTAAATAGGTGTAAACACTTTGTGAAAAATAGAAACAAAAGTTTTATTAGTTTATTGTATTGTACAACAAAATTAAATAAGAGTTTTGAGTGAGACGTTTTTACACTGAAATAAACGTGTTTTAAATTATTTGTAATAATGGATCATTAAAGATTGCGCAATAGTAGTATTTTTTAAGATACTACGTCGCTTTGAAATATTTTATTAAAGAGTTTCGTTTTCAACTTTTACATGAGCACATAAAAGCTCAAATTTAACATTTCCCAGCAAAATTTCTTCCAAGTAAGTGGTACTTAGTACTTAGTGTATGTAAAAAGATTTTAAATTTCTACACTGATGTTATCCTTATTATTTAATGAATTTAACTTGTATAAAATACTTTGGAAAGAAGTTCTTCAAAAACTTCTATTTTCTGAATTTAGGGCGTTAACTTTGCCTATGCCTTGCCATGAGGAAACTGGTTCATGTTTACGACACGAATTCACGAAATTCTTTACTTAAGGCGATAATTAATTCTCTCTCTTGTTTCTTTTAAGCATAGATTTAATTTATGTATATTTAAAAAGGTGATTTAATGTGGTTCAATTAATCGCAGAATCGTGGAGCATTATGAAGCTGCCCGTATGCCTTGTGCATAGTAAATTAGCTAAGCTTTCCATAAATGATTTCAAAAAATCGTTCGTAGCTACTTAGCAAAAGACACGGGGTCGTAATCAGAATTAATCTGTACATTGAGCATCCCAAAATCCAAAGTCATACCACAGCACACAGGTGTTTTTTTATATGGATTGTACCGACTCTTTTTTCCCAACTTAATTCCCCTGTATGAAATGGAGTGGCAAAGTAATATGCTTTATAACATAAATTATTTATTCACTCGTTCTTAATGACACGTGGTATATTTCATATTTTTTTGTTGCTTGTTCTTTGTGTGGGGCTAATACTTGCAATTTTGGGCCGTTTCAACATGTGTACACTGTATACAATGGGTGTGAATTTTGATAGATATCTATGTAATTTTTAGAAAAACTATCATATTATTTTTAGAATATAATCTTATGTAAATAACCTTTGGGATCACAATTTATCAATTTTTTAAAATAATTTAAGTGATGAGACGAAACAAGTTTTTGTCTGCAGATGGTTAAAAAGTGTGACTGATTTAGGAGTCTATTAACTTTCTTTTTAAGGTCACCGAAAACTGTTTACTACATAATAAAGACTACAATATTCAACTTAATGATGGTCGGCAGATGGTCGTAATTCGTAATGAGTGCTAAAAGACCAAGAAAATGTCGTTAACTTCATGCACACTTCTGCTGAATGTTGTATAAAAGACGTCTTAGAACAATTGTGGACATAACACGAAAAATAAGAGAATTTATGTGTACATATGTAATATGTAGTTTTATAATATGTATATTAAAATGAGCAATAAAGTAGGTAAACCTATTGCCGGTGGGAGAATAACAACATTTTTCGACTATTATATGCGTCAAGAAAAAAAGTTTCCACATATCCCAAATTTGTATTGTCCCTTATGAAGGTATATCATACATATTATATACATATGTATAGGTATGTATATGGATATATATCTCAGCAACTTTTAATTGCGTAAACATTTACGTAAATGTGATTAATTGTATAACTTTGGTTCGATCACCAATTTTCTAATTAGATTGTTCAATATGTTTGCAATACATAAATTTGAAAGTTTTGCTTCCTCTAACGAAGGGTTGTTCCCAAATTTATTCAAGACGATTATAACTTCAATAAAATTCAGTATGAAAAGTCTGTTTCTGAAATATTTAAAATTCAAAATGGTCATTACATGCACCAGCACTACCATGAGTTGTATTGGTGATGTAATTTTAGTCTATGACTGTTGCGTAGTGGATGTCTTTGTAACTAGGTAAAAGATCTATAAGACAAATCCAATATTTAGACTTTATTTTTAAGAGAAATTAATAATTGGATCGTATATAAGTAGGTACATATAATAATTATATCATTTATAATTATTTATATTTATGTATGGAGGTACATAATATCCCCTTTACAAATAACCATGACGCAAAACTTTTCACTGTCTGTACGTACCTCTCAAACTACCTTTTGAATACTTGAATGGGGTATTGAGTGCAATTCATGCAGATACAATCTATTCGTTTTTAATTTCCTATTTCATTCATTCTTGTATTTCCTTTGACTTAAATCATTGTCACATTTTCGATACGAGTTTCGCAGAGTTGGTAATTTTACTTATATGAATGATTGTAGCAAGCAGCAAACAGAAAATGCTATTAGCTGTCACGCCACATTATCTTGGTCAGTATGAAAATACAATTTTAATTAACCAGTGTGAATATGTTTTGCTAATACATCCAGTATTGCAATATTTTGCTATTAGCTAATTTTAAAAGGCCTTGCTATGGCACTCAACTTGAAATTTAAAACAAAAAAATGTGTTAATATACTCATAAAATGTATGAATGATATATAGAAATTACTATTCTAACATGTATTTGGCACGCTATGCTTTGATATATGTATGCCTAAAAAAGGATTTTTACGTGTCACAAAGTCATTTCAGTTTAGTAAAAAGTTCCCTTGACCGACTCAATATTTCAAGTTATAGTTCTTTAGGGTTAGACTCGTGTGCAAATTCAAATTTATTGCCTCTACCATTTATTTTCGCCCTTAATGCGAGTAAATGGTAAAATATAATTCAATTCGTGTTAATGCGAGTAAAAGGTCAATAACATCATAATTCACAACAAGCCTGCAAGAAAATTGAGCTAAAAGAATTTCATCAAATAGTATAAAATTTCGTAGGTGATGGTGCTACAAAATCCCATAATTATCGAAGGTACAAATTCTGAAGAAGACACTAAAAATATCATAAGATGGATTTTATGTAGCCTTTTCGTGAGAAAGGAGCTTCATTTGAAGTGAATAAAGGTCAGATTTCGCACGGATGAATTTTATTTATTCAGGTAGCGCGAAATTTTACTTTTGCTACATCGAAAGTTCGTTTATTGCGATACGAAATTATTGAAAAGTATCAGATGAGATAAAATTTTTAGAGGTAATATAAAATGCAATCGTGGGTAAAAATAAAAATAAATCAATAGCCGCACCTCGGTCGCTCGGTTTTTAGACGGGCGGCGCTACGATGGCTGCACAAAAGCCGCACTGATTTTCAAAAATTTTGATCGGTTGCATGCGGCTACCGTGCGGCCCCGTTGCAGCTAATTTTTCCGATAAAAATAATCCGTGCGGACTTCATGCGTTCTTTCGAAAAAATATTTTTAATCGGGATTTTCAAATTTTATCCTAAACTGTTAAATCAGAACCAAAAATCAAACTTGAAAATTCTTTCCTCTTTTATAAATTTTCATATGTATATTCAATGTAAATAATTTATTATATTACCCCTATTTTATTAGTGTGGATCAGCTTCTTCTTCCTCGAATTCACCCTTCTTGTTTTAATTAAAAAACATGAACATCAAGTTCTGTTCGTAAGCAAATAGCAACGGCATTCAAGGTTACTCACGGAAACCAAAAGGTGTTCTCCTCTGTGATTTATCATTTTGGTAATTAATGTCTTCATTCATCATCTTACTGTTGATCTTTTTACCAGAACCAATTGTAAGTTTCAGCGCGCGTGTGAATTGTTTGAATATGGGCAAAAAACAAATAAACATTTTATGAATTGAAAGCTGAGCCGATAGTAATTATATACGATTCGAAACACTTATTGTATGGTAAAAACAAAATTTTAATATTTACATAATACTTCGTTGAGGGCGAAATTGGTGAAGCCGTGGAATTTGCATTATCAAATCAGTATTTTGGCGGAAACAAATTGTTGAATTGTTATGCAAATGGAGATTACTTTTCCAAGAAGTCCATAAATGTTATTATTAAATCATTTATATTAAAATAATTGGATGATATTTTGAAAATTTTTAAATATATTCCATCTATTGTACCCAATCTGACGAATAATCTTAAAAGATGAAAATTTTTGAGCTCATTTTCCACAATCGCCAAAGGGTTAATATCCTGAAGTGCAATCAGACGGGATTATTACGGGCAACGGAAAAATACTCGACTCACTGCGAGGCATCCCTGCTCCATCGGCAAAAAACGCGCTTTTATTGGATTTGTACCTACACTGAAAAACTCTTCAAAGGGCAACTTCACAGTAGAAAGATAATTTTTTTTTTAAATGAAAAATTAATTCTTGGCTCTGTGAAAACGGAAAACATGGAGAACTAATGAAATCGCGCGGTATTTCCACTTGAAATCATAATTTTGCTGTAAATGATATACATACATACCAACATACAATGTATTTTTGCCATAAAAAATGGGTTAAACGTTAACATTTTTAGGATTCTTCAATATACAATGTACATGTTTAGTCCGGATAATAATTATCTGGTAAATGGCATATAAATACTATACTTCCTTTTTAAACCAAATAAAATTTAGAAAAAAAACATTAATTAGTATCTAAAGGTTACTTCAGCAGGAGTTTAACACAATTTAATGTTATTGGATTTAAACGAAACAAAGGTAGGGTATGAGATTTTGTAACTAAAGAAATTTCGAAGCAAACAAAAGCTAGCTTCAGAAATAGGGGAGTAAAACGAATCATTCGGGGGAATTAATTTTACATTTTCCAGCATTTAGTTTGCTCTATGTACATATCATATATGTATGTACATATATGCGACGTATTCGTCCCAAAACCTCAAGTTTTAACTCATTTAGTTTTGAAGTAGGTATACATATGTATGTACATAAACTGAAATTGATTTTGACAAAAGTTCGGTTTTAGAGATTGCGTTGTTTTGGATATTTGAAACATTATATAAAATATGTTAAAAGTTAAAGAAAAAAATTGGCTTGACTCTGATATTTGGTCTCTTGTCTACAATAAATTAATTGATTACATACATAACATATAATCAAAATAATTCTAATAATTGAACTTTTTTCCTTTCAGAATGCAACTGATGACCTGAATGAAAATGTCGTTAATGATCTTAACATTTACAAGAGTTGGCAAATTTTTTAAATTTTCTAGTCACAATGTTTAGATGGAAAAGTATAAGTATAATGGAAAATATACTGTTTTCGTGGTGGTCAAGGCTGTGGAATAGCCGAAATAATAATACAGGGAATGCAGAATTGAATGCGACGATCCTCACCTCAGTTATTCCTACCATACAATTTTCCGAAAAAGAAAGCGGAAGTAAAATATTAATAAACATTTCTCACTTATATGACGAAAATGATCTGACAACGAGAATTAATTTAATTGAAGAATCGTTAGATATGTATAGTGCTTCCACCGAGGATTGGGATATTTCAACGTTACCATTTACATCGTCATCTTTATTGAACACTTCCGCCCTATCTACAATCTTTAATTATGATATACCTTACAACAATTCGGATATTTTTACAAATTTTTCAATACCGAGTGGAAACGCATTTTTGCTTAACGGTTTCGATGAATCGTACGACGACATACAAAACGAAGAGCTTTTAATGAACATGCTCTTTAATTGTAGTAATACCACCGATTGCTGTTCCTTGGGCAATCGAACCGCAATTAAAACAATTGCCCTTAATCAAAGTGGCGTTACAAATTGCACAGGAACTGATGGAGGCTACGATCTCGATGCCGCCATTCAATATTTGACAATTCTTGGAACTGCCGCAATTTTAGGTCTAATTATACTGGCTACTGTTATCGGTAAGTATTTTGAAATGTTCTTAGTAAATGTGTTCGGTAGAAGTTAAGTTTTTATTGCCTTTTTTCTAATACGCTTTTTCTTTTCATTCAAATATATTTTCTTATGATATTACATACTTTGAATCGTAAAAAACTTTAATCTAAAATTTTTATATCTAATATGAAAGTTCTTTATTTAATTTTTAGGGTTCCATAGCAAAACAAGGAAATTTTATAGTTTCGCTATGCCCACCCTTCCTGTCCGTCCGTCCGTCTGTATGTCACAATAATTTTATTCAGAGATTAGTCCTAATAGCATTGAGATATAGTTCACGTACAGATAGTTATATCCGCTACAAAGATATGTATGTACATATTAATATTTTGGGAAAAAAATTTACATGGAAAGTGGAGGTGAAAAACAAAAGGGAATTTAAAATCATAAAGAGGTTTCTTAAACGGTTTTTCATGTGAACATTTTTGCTTAGGTTTGTATCGCCCAGGCCTAAATATCAGTCTGAACGCAATTTTGGAAAAATCTGAAAAAAACTCAATAAAAGACAGAAATTACTTTTAAAAATAACACGACTTTCTAGAGTCAAAAATTTTACAAGCAATAGCCGATCAAGTTATGTATGCTTATTTGGAATCGACAATTTCTTTTGTGAACCCCTATTACGGTGTGCACGATAATGAGTACAAAAATATTTTCACTTAAAATAGATATTCAATAATATTTTTCTCATAGAATAAGTGTAAGTATGTATATATGTATTTCTATTGTTGCCTTTTTAAATATCTATTTCTTGAAGTCAATTAATATTATAAAGTTTTTCCATGTCTTCAGATTTGTTGGTTTACAAGTAGTTTATGTATCTTGAATTTTTATACACATTTTGTATTTGTTAAAAATACAGAAGAAAATCATATTTAAAAAATCAAAATATTTCAGTATAGTAAAATCAAGATATGCGTCACAAAATATACATACTTATAAATTTTATATTCATATCGATTATCGATATATTTGGGATGAAAATCGATACATGAAACAGTGCCATAAAATCTTGAATATATATTCTTTGCTAATCATGAGTAACATATCCCCAAAAATTTGATTGAAATTGATCCATTTCAAAATTAGCGTGCACTTACAAACATACAATGTTACATCTTTATATATTAGGGTTTTTTATGGGTAGAAATAAAATTATCTAGATAATAAATTCGAGGTTTTTATCCTCGAATAAATATTTTATAGGCGGATTTTGTTTGAATATTATGAGTATGGAAACAAAAATGTTAATCTCATTATTACAGAAAGAAAACAAAACGTGTGAATTTGCTGATATTCAACCAACAGACATGTAGAACTAAAAATGGTATTGGATATTTTGCTTTATAATTAAAATGTAAAACAACCGCACCTTAAAAATGAACCCGTATATTTCGTAGGAAAAAGTGCTCCCGGTCGACTTGGCTGGAATTTTATGACGAACTCTGTGACATCCTGATAAGTTAACATGGGCTCGAAGCAATTTTTTTTGACTCATTTTAATAGACATGTAGTTATCTTGTAAAGTAAGCAATGCGGCAAAATATTTTGTAGATTAAAGTTGTGGCGAATTTTTTTCGCAAGATCGAATTGACATAAAAAGAATTAATAACACGTATACATATACTTATATTATTATTAAGTTCATCGGGAACTGATTATTTTTCTAAAAAGTAATCGCTACACGTGCTTGGGAACTATTCTCATTATATACATAGGTACATACATATAGTGCAGGTCGTATTTTTCGGCTTTATTGATAAGAAAACATCTGTTGTATATAACACGAACCATGTCCATGCCGCTATTTTCCATAATAACAACAATATTATTTCAGAATTCAGACAAATTGAAAAGGTTTGATTATTAAAATTATTTGAAAAAACCATATCTGACCATTTCATTATCGTTGTGATTATTGGAAGTAATAAAATATGTCATAAATAATAAAGTTTAATAAGAGCTGAAAATTCGTTTTTATCGTTAAATATTCTATTAATTATAAGTAGCAGGAAAAGATAAAATATTCATTGACGCAATTATCTGCTATGTGTTCTAGGAATCCCTGCTAAAGAAATTTAAAAAAAAGTGTCAGCAAAAAAACGATTAATGTTTGTTAGCCCGTAAAAGTGTCTGCAAGCACTTACGAATTTTTTACTTGTGACATACCCAGATACTTAAATAGGCGTAAAATGAATCCCTCAACTTTTATTTTAAGTGCTTGATAAGGGTGAAGAGGATTGCTGGCTGACAAAAGAACTGATTACGAAAAGAAAGTAACGAGCTCCGACTTTTATACTTATTTTGATCCAATTCGGTTCGATATGCGCTACGATTTTTACGTTCATCTATCTCTTCAAAAGGTTACAAGATATTATCGTAAGGCAATAAACTTTATTACCCCCAACCGGTAAATAAAATAAATCACCCAAATTCTAAGAAATGGCGAACAGTGACGAAGGGGACGGGTGCGGTTTAGCCATTATGCCATTAAGCCCTTTCTACCGCAAAAACGACATACATCAGGATGTGTTTGTATGTCGGGCACAATGCTTCAGAACATTTATTCGCTTGAATCTGCGCTGCAAGATATTAAAATTTGAACGTAGGTATAATAAATTACATGTTATATCGAGAAATGAAAGATATGGTATAACATTAAAAAAATATATTGCCGAGAAAAATTTGGGCTGTAATCTGCTAAAGTCGGAAATGTAAAAAGGGTAGATTGACTTATGTATCAAAAGTCGGGGTTGTAAATTATTGAAATCCATTAGCATCAGATTTCTGTTATTTTGTAATTTCATACCACACGTACATATGTATACATATGAATTCGAATGAAACAATCTAGGCATTAAATTTTATATTTACATTTTCCATGTCCATATTTGATAACATCACAAACTTTTCCTTGCCTTACCAGTAATAAAAAAAAAATATAGAATCCTTCGTTCAAAGTTTTCACAACGAAACGACCTCTTGTTACTTGCATCACTTCCAAAAGTATGGATCACCCTACACGACCGCGCCTCCGGGGAACTTTGTAATGTTTTTAATTAAAAATGAAAAAGTGTAAAAAGTTGAATGGAACTCTTAATTGAATAGAATTATTAATGTGATTTTATAGATGGGAAAAATTTATTTTTACTTCATACGTATGGAAGCGGTCGCTCCGCAAAGTTTACCATAAATAATCCAGATAATGGCAGCGGGTCGGCATGTTGACATACAGCTTGTTTTGCTATTTCATATGTCGCGCAATTTCACAGAATCCGTTTGGTGAAAACATTCAACTTAAATGAAGTTCGTATACATATCAACTTTTTATTTTGAGCGCACCAATTGGAATGTTTAACAATGATAATTAGAATACCTATATGTACTCTAAAAAATAATGTTATATTTAGTTATTACGGCCCAAATAATGAATTTTGAGGAACTAGTTTTCTAACGTTTTCGTTACAACTTTTTATTTTACTTAATAACACAAAGCCTAAGCTTTATTCCAGTAATTTTATTATAAATAAATTTTAAAAATAGTTTAGGAAAATTGTTGCTATCCTGATGGTTCTTTTTTTTGAGGTATACCTTGCGGAATTAGTTTATCTAAAATCAAAATCTTTGCTGTCATGATTTATGTACTGCTCATTTGAGTAAAGGTAAATTAAATTTCAAGCTTTTCTATACTGGAAACCTCTTTTCATACCATTAAACAAACTGTCGCCGTCGGAATTTGGTCATAGGAAATTTTGCGACGTTTTCTCAGATTACTTCAATATCCGTTGAATTCATCTGGACTATCAAGATTCAATTTCTTTTCACCTGCAAAAATTTCTTCATACAAATTTCCGTTCGAAAATACCAACATAATAAGATTTGCAAAATTATTGATTTATTGTAGATAATATAAGTTTTCATGTTGTATGCTTATCGCCTTTATGTCGTTCCATGGACTTGAAATAGGTCATGTTTAACACTCTGGATATCTTTATTGCGTTTATGTTGGGTATAACACTAAAAGTGAAGATATTTTCTACTTTGCAAATCTTCCTTTTTCTGTCTTATTCAAAATTTACACTCTTAATTAAGAGTACAAAATTAAGTTATATTGTAGTATTTAGCATCCAATGTTGGTCGGATTACCTTTCATTTAAATAATTTATACATATAATGTAATTGCATTACTTATATGTACTTACATATCCATATACATGGGGTTTTCTATCTATGGGCTGCGGGGTAGCTATGGCTTTGAAATATTACGAGATGTAATTGTGGAACATTTATCAATTTTAATCACATTAAACCCATCAAGCAATTACACCGAAGATTAGTAATTAAATAGCTTTACGTCTTGAAGCCTTGAATGATGGGAATCGGTTTCTTAGTATCCCAAGCGAATTCTTCGTATTTTATGCCCGATTTTCCGATGAAAATGATATAAAATCTAAACAAAGCAAGGCAACGTAATAAAATGAATTAACTCAGATTTGATTGCAATTACTTCCTTTTATTATGGATACAATTGAATAAGGATAACATTAAAAAGTTACGTGCTATAATTACATCTCTTAATGTCTTTAAATTGTTATTTATTTATAAGCGTTTCATTGTTTTTCTGAGAAACTTTAAAAAAACTACGTATCTTTCTACTATACTTGAAGTTCAAAATTTAGGGAGATCGTGTTTGAGGCCATCTTCATTTCGAAATTTTTAGGACATATGTATTCAAAAAAATTCACTTTTGGTCAGAGTTTCCCATGCCTATTATCAGGTCATAACAATACGTAGTACATTTTTTTATGACTATATGTTTATGTAAATTCAGAAGCATCCAATGTATGATAAATGCGCATAGTTATACGATGGAGAAAATCATTTTTTTTGCAGCCCAGCCCCAGTCATCAAAAAAACAATTGATATCAGTAGTAATAACACATCTTTAATTTTATAAGTCGTTTCAAGTCAAAGTAAATTTAATAAAAAGTAAATCGAAAACTTTGGATTTGAATATAATTTCTTGGTGACGAGGATAAAAGTCCTAAGGGAAACTTTTGACAAGGCGCTACTTATCAAGCTGAATATACGTGACAAGAGTGAGAAATAATTTTCTTAAGCTAGCGACATTTTCATAATTACTTTGCAGACATGTAACAAGAGGTGCCAGTGTAAAGCTTAGTTAATTAGATACCAACAATAAACTGAATAAATTGAAAAACTGGTATTAAGGTACACACGCCTAAAAATGTTATATACCCATTAATTGCTAGGCCTAATCAAGAGGTATCCACGTGCAAAAGGAATCTTGTAAAGTGATTTATATTAATTTAAAAGAAAACCACTTTAAAGGCCGCTGCTTTAAGTCATTGTGCTTTCATTTTGATTTAAAAGGAACTCTTTTCAATATTTTCGGACATTGGGTAATTCACGTAAGTTAAAAAGGATATCGATTTGAAATTAATGACGTCGGAACAAAAGGTTCTCATTTCAATTAAAGGTAATGTCATTTCAAATAATTTAAAAACGAATCCTTTTTTTTATTAAAAGGCCATTCATTTTAAAAATTTATATGGCCTTATATTTTTTAAAAATTCAGAAACAATTCTTTTTGTAATTTTATACTCAGTTCAAGACATAATTTTGTACAACTTATAACATAGTTTGTAATGCTCCAATTCTGTTTAAACTGTAAAATATAGTGTAAGAAGCTCTTTTAATAGTAAACTTAAGAAAGACATTCATTAATGGTGGAACGTCTAACTTTTCTAAAGCAGATACGTAACTTTAAAAACAAATAAGTGTTTTCGATTTATCTTAATCAAGACTCTCATCTCGAAAGGAGGCGTGTGATTAGACATTCTTTGAAGTTGTAAAAGTAATTATAAAGTGAAATCGTTTTAATTTAAATTATTTTCACTTCAGTCTAAAATTATGGTTAGTAGACGAAATACCACTTGAATTGCATTTTAAATAAAATCATTTGTTTTTGTTTACAGCATCGTTTATAGTCAAGAATTTGTATATTGATTTAACAAATTCGTACATATTAATTTATTTGTAGCAAAATGTTTAAAGTTCGTTTCACTTAATGTTTTGTAATGATTTGTAAAATAATAACCACTTTAATTGTTTCAATTTCAGGAAATGTATTCGTGATTGCAGCTATTCTGCTAGAGCGGCATCTTCAGAGTGTGGCGAATTATTTAATTCTTTCCCTTGCTGTGGCAGATCTTCTTGTAGCCTGCCTTGTAATGCCACTTAGTGCTGTTTACGAAGTTTCGAAAGAATGGAAATTGGGACCAGAACTGTGCGACATGTGGACATCGTCCGATGTACTTTGTTGCACGGCATCAATTCTACATTTAGTTGCTATAGCTTTAGATAGGTAAGTAGATAGAAAATCTTTTGAATGAACTCTAAAATACATCCCTTCCATGTACCTTACATGTTAAATATTTGGAAAATTAAATATAACAGTTGAACAGGAAGTCTAAAAAATAAATGTTAGACAAAGACTATTTTCTTTAAACATTTTTAAGAGGAACTTCACTTTCAAATTGTGGATTTGGCTTAAAGTTCATAGCGAAAAATCCAAATAGCCTCCAACAAATAGAAATTCTAAAGAGCCGTAAATAATCTTAGCTTTTAAGTCTACAGCTTTTTAAACTACATTTAAATATTTGGTAGATTTAAGTGATGTAGCAATAAGCAACGGTTGGATTCGTTTAAATTGAGCGATTGACTTTCTTTGATTAATCGTTTTGCATGACGAATTTGTGCACGTTGCCATTGATAAGACAAATAAGAAATTTGAAATTGTTTTAGTGTATTGTAAGGAGTTTTTGTTCGAAAATTTTTGTTTAAGAAAAGATACAAATGGGTTTAACACAATTTTAAACTAAACATTTTTGGAATATGCTAAAATTGCGACTGAGAATAAAACTTTTTTTGAAACAAGTGAACGATAAAATGTTCTTCCATATTCATCACTTTTGTTGACCCCAAATGAAATAGAAATATTCGAGTACCTAAGTTTGTGTAGCGAATTCGGGTCTTCCGGATTTTTTTTTAAGTCCAACGTGCTCGTCACGGAGATCCAGGTTGACTTTCTTAATTCGCCTTAAATGAAATGGTGATGTTCTACCCAAAGATTGAATCTCGCTTTGATTGATTTCAAAAATATGTATGTATGTTTCTTTCGTTTACCATTTATTCATTAGTAGAAGGCTCATTTTTAAGACGACAATCATATATGGTACGTGGGTCGTTCAATGTACGTATTTTCGGTATCGGTAATGAGGAATATTAAAAAATATCATTACTTAACGACACTATCTGAGGGTATAAATATCAAATTTAATCTAATTGACATCATTAGATCTCTTGTAATCTTCAGTTCAAGACGACTGAAATGACTGACTGGAAAAGGTATTGCTCCCTCATGACAAACCATTCATCGGTTCACACGACGAGCTTCTCCAATTTACATATTAATGAGCCAATTTTATATGAGGTAAAAGATAAAAATTATATTGGATTTAAAATCTTTTAAACATTTTTATATCTTCATAGAAATTATTTAATAATAATAAAAAATTATTAAATAATAATAATGCCAGGTGTTTATTGCGAAATTGAGTCAACGAATCTGTTCTCATATCGAAGTGCAATACTTATTGAAAAACTGTGCAATACATTATATGTATATATGTATGTACGCTTATACACGAAAAACAATAATCTATTTCTTGGGACGGTATTCTAAAGGTATAATAATTGAAAAAACTAATTTTTAGGAAACGGGTGGGACACCGTCTGCTGGTGTCTATATTTATCTCATTACTTCAGCATATTTCTCAAATTTGGAAAACATCCCTCATGCCATAATTTAGATGTTCCTAATATCTGGTTCTAGCGAACCTTAATTGCTTTAATGACTGCTCATTAAAAGCGGCGTCAACACACAAAATATTTTGAAAGTATGATGTCGGCTGAATAGCGAAAATTTCATTGAGAATTTCTCCCGCAAAGCGATAAAAAGCTTATTTTCTCGTTAATAATTTTCGTAAGTAAGAAAATTAAGACGTCGAAGTATCTGTTACACCAAATTAAATCTTTCAATATCATTGTAACTCTTAGAAAAAATAGGACAATTAAAAAACACTGGTTTTTAATAATTAATTTTTATTTTTATACAAACAGTGGAACAATGAGAGGAGTTGACTAGCGATTTGTTAGCTTACAATTATTTAGCTATTTTATATAAAAAAACATATTTTACCAAGACAACTTACATATGTACATACATATGTATATCAAATATTGGAAACATCAATCTAATGAAATATGAATGAAGTAAGATTTCAAAATTTAACGCGTATGACAATAATACTACATTTATAATTGCTATTTACATAAAGGTGGGTTTTGCCCTAATTTTGAGGCTCTTTTTAAAATTAATCAGTTTCATCAAAGTTGCACTTTTCCATCTTTTCCGTGAGTGTTGTCGTATGAAAAACTTAGATTTATTTGAGAGCTAACACGAAAAAAATTAAACACGTTAATACCTTGATTTTAAAGTGGAATTTTCAAATAATCCAAAGCTCTAAAAAGAATAACATAATTCTTGCTTTGGGAAGCAACCAGGGTCGTATTGGGCTAAATAAAGGGAACTTTAAATTTTAAATACATATTTATTTTTTCCAAACCAGAAAGGCGATATCTTTAAAATGTTAAAATCTTAAGATTAAAAAAGGTAATGAATTTGAGCAATACAACAAAGTAAAGTTCTATCTGAAATATTGATATAAACCTTAAAACCTTTATAATTTTACGAAAATTTGGCAAGTAATTACTCCGTTTCACCAAAGTCATAAATTGGTGATATTCAAAAGTATTGAATTTTTGCCATTAAAAAGCGATTGATTGATACAGACGTAAAAAAGTTTATCTGCTAGTAAAACACTATGTTCTACCCCTATTCAAATTAAGATATTAAAATTTCCTGATGTTGTCATCGTCAATAAAAGCATCAAAATGCCTTCTCTGGCTCGTAATTACCCTATAATAAAATTGCATAATTTGTTGAGTTTTCCTATGTATAAGGATAAGCAATAGTGTATTGGAAAAGAGGTCAAAGCTAAAATATTATTGACATAATAAACACTATTGTAAATCAATATCTCACCAAAAATTAAATTTTAATAAATCAAATCTAAACCAAAGTAAAAAATATGTACTTAGGATCCATTCGAGGTATGCTTGTTTAATTAACATTTTTTTTTCTGACATAAAGGAAAGAATATTTATGTATCTCTAAAGATAACAAATCGAGCTTATGTTTCACTTGCCAACCTACGAATCAAATTTTAAGAGGTAGCAATCTAAGTATGTGAACGACATATTAGCAATATTAGTTTTATGTTTACTAAAATCCTTTTTCCGACTTTCAGTCGCAGATGGAAGGCATTTTTGGTTGTAGGATTTTTAAAAAACATTTTCAGAATGCGTTTAAGTGAACACTGATAAATTGTTCAGAAAAAACAAAATTAAATATTAATGCACACGGGAAGAATTTCACAGCATGTTGTTTTACATTTATCTAAGAATATGAACCTTCCGAGTTTTTCGATTTAATTATTTGGTGTACATTTTTTTTCTATTAAAAATATAAAAATAAATGTTTCTTCATTATATGTAGATACTATTAAGGACCGGAAAATGGTAAACCAGCCTTCACATAAATAGGCCGCTCTTCACAAGTGGTGCCGATATCAGAGCCTAATAGGATTATTAAAAGCAAATTAAAAACATTATCGCCCAACACATTTAACATCAGAAGCTCCGCCTAACTCATTAAGATAACTAGTTGTAACCCAAAAGGCCCTTGACGTTGAATGATAATATAAATTCCTTGTAAATTGAGGGCTATTAATTTTTATTGCAAATTGGAGTTGTATAATATTACGGTGTGGCCAGTTATTTCAAAATGTTTGCAATTTTTAAGTTTTAGAAGATGTTATCTCTTATGTATACTGTTTAGAAATGTGATAGGGCAATCGATAAATTCTTTTTACGTAAACCTACGACATAAAACTCTGTCAACATTCTGATATGTTATTCGAAATTAACAGCTCTGAAAACCAATTAACTTAACATGATATTATGAAAAAACAATTAGATTTTAAAACTGAAATGAAAACGGAAAATGTTGGTTAACATGAAATCACGTTAGGAGTAAGGATTCATTTTACTATCTTTCTTGAGTACTTGAAAAATTGTTTTATTTTATAGATTTAAAAAATGACTCATTTTCAATGTGTTTTCTAGTTTCTAGAGTTTCACACCTCAAAAGGAAAAACAGAAACTATTTCGTTTCGACAGTCGATTATATGTAGTAGTAGATTATAAAATATACTATACTTATACTACATTTTTTTAAATTACTAATGTAGGGGAGTTTTATTTTTTGTATCGTTTGGAAGGGATAAGGGATTTATATTTTCCAAAATTATAGTTTAAAATGTGGGAAAACGTCGTCCCCAATGTTCTAGATCTAGATCTTCATGATTCCACGAGCCCGACTCTTGATAGGTTTTTTCCTGAAGATTCGAATGTCCTATTAAATAGCTTCTTTGATTAATTATATTTTCCCATATTTTGTTTAAAGTAATTATTATTTTCCAGAGATTGATAATTTTCCAAATTGAAAATACTATATTCGGATGCAAATCTATTTTACCCAATTAGTTTGCAGTGGCTCTAGACAAACACTTTTTCAACTACGCAAAAAACTTTTTGCCATCGGCTAAAAATAAGAACATTGCTAAAAAATAACAATGGATTGAATTATTGTAGCATCAATTTAGAGAAAAAACCTGATTCTTAAAAACATAAAAAAATTAATTAGAACAGAAAGAAACCCCTCTTAGAAAACACCCGACGGGTTGAAAGGCTCTTTTGTCAATTTAATACTGTGAACGAATTTTTCAATGGAAGGGTTCTCTTAAGCTTGTTTCAAACAGAAATGCATAAATAAATTTTTCACACTTTTTCCTGCTTCAGGATTGCTTTTTAAAAACGAAGTAATATAAAATTATAAACAAAGTTCATGAATTTTACTTATGTAATTTTTTAAAATATTGTAAAAATCATCAGATATAACTCAAGCAAAAGTGGAACTCGATGTCTATTAAGTCTGTTGAAAATTTAAGCATGTTTTGACTGTTGCTTGAAATTGTTTTTCGTTCAAAACTTTGTAATATTGCAAACAAGTAGGGATGGAATTCTACGACATTATTTCAAACACCTGCACCTGGCGCATGCATTTTACATATCTCCGTTTGTACTATCTCGCCTATTTCGAAACCTTTCGGGAAAAGGATACCCTTTTCAAATAAGTTCTGTTATAATTTTTTACCACGTGTCCCTAATGAATCCCACACGTGCCCACTTTACAAATACACAAATATCAACCAATTAAAGTGTAATATTGCTTTTACTGATAATAACCTTTTCTTTGAAGTTTTTCCCATTATTCATTTATTGAATTTTTAGTTACACGTGCCTATTAATTAAAAACTTAAATTAATTTGTATGTAAATAGGAAAAGTTAAATGCAAATCTATTTGTATTTCCGAGGGAAAATTTTAGTGTGGGCGAACAGTCCTCGAAATATTTATAATTTAATTTAATTGAAAAATGTGGGTTTTGTTTGCATGTATGGTACGCGATATATAGTTTTTTTGTTCAACGTTTTCCTGCACAACATAATTAAAATATGCTCTGGTTATAGTTTTCATAGAAAATAATTAAAACGTTAATATCAGAGCCCGGCAAAATATTGAAAGTATTTTCGAAATATTGCTGGTTATTAAGTAGAGAAATATGTAGTATTATTGTGTAACTAAATCTGATAACCTTTTTCACATGCTTGCAGAAGACAAAGCGGATAGCTAGGCATAAAAATAATAGAATAACTAGTTATACAATCGGTTTTCTAAAAATTCTAGATTTGTGAAATACATCCATACATACATACATATCTCAAAGAGGTTGAGCTTCTTGGTAAAATGTTTCATACGAAAGTTTTACCTTCTAAAAAATTCATTTAGTGGTGATATAACATTGATCTTATTTCTTATGACCTTAGAAAGACCCAAACGGTTTTTTTAACGTGATCCTGTATTTCTTATTGCGGAAACTTATTTTCTGTACAGAACTCAGGAACTATACTCGGTGTGGCGACCATCTGAAAGAAATTTTGTCTATAAGAAATGTTCTGTTCTAGCTTAATTATTATATTTGTTTTTGTTAAATGTAACAAATTAAAAAATCTGATAGATTCTTCATCGAACAAGAAAAATGGAATCTATTTCTAAGGACTACAGCTTATTGAGGAAATATACATATAACTTTCTTGAAATAAAAAGAGTTTAAAGCGTTAAAAAGCGATATTTTAAGAAAAAGTAGTATTCACCGGGACCTTGCAATAAGATAATAAATTTTTATTGATATTAATATACTGTTGTATACTGGATTAAAGTTAAATTAATAATTAAAATTAGTAAACAATTAAGATCTCTTTTGAGGAAAGGAGGAAAATAGGTAAATACATATCATCCTTTGTTTGAGTGATTGTTTTTAACTCTAACAACTTAACATAATTCTTTTTTCGACATTTAAATAATTACTTCTAGAATATTGTGGTCACGTTTTTTAGTTCATTCTTTTATTTGTATTATGCTAGTCCTTACAGTCTTGCGATGCTAAAAAAAATATATTCAATACATCCGTTTCCACTTGATTTTTTTCTCATTCCTATTCAAGTTTGCTCTTCTTTTCATGTTCGAATTTGGTATTTTCCTTGAAGTAATCTTCTTTCAACTTGGTTCTTCCTTCTCTTTTGCCATTCAGGACTAACTCCACTAGTTTCCGTTAAGTTTGTTCGATCAAAGAAACTTCTGAGACGCTTTCAAGACATAGGTACATTTTCTTCTAGGGCATTCTCGTCTAAAACTTTATCGAATGCTAAGAAATAGTCTCAAAGAACATATGACGTAATTTTCTATACCGTCCTAAACTCAATTATATGAATTGACGAAACGATGGCATTACGAGAACGTTTATAGATATACATATATGTACATACTACATACATCTATTTTACACATGTCGTTCTTCCTTGGTTTTATCTTCCCTTTGATGATGTTATGACGCTAATAAGGTTCAATGATTTTCTACTTTAAAACAATTCATCATTTCAAATCTCTTTTCTGGCGTTTGTATTATTTCGTATTGCTTAATTAATTTTTTGTCTTTACTAGCGGTGGAAGCGCAAAAATATATATTTTCGGCATTCGATCGGTGCAACGGTTTTTTGTCTAACTATAGAAATGGATAGCTAATGCCTCAGTTACAATTTTATAAATTAGTTAAGCTATTTATTTTGTTGAAGTTTTCCTTAGCATAAAATACGCATAAATTGAAAGAATTGGCAATTCAAAATAAATGATACAAAGAAAATTAAACGTCATACATTAACCCTCTTACTACCTTACAATTGCTTATGTACCAACCAAAAATATGCAATTTGAAAAACATTTATTTAAAAAAAAAACATTTTTCCTTAAAAATAAAAATATCTTCAGATATTGTTCACTTTTTAGTAGAATTATGCAAATAGAAAGTTTCCAAGATCGGTACCGTTAATTTCTCATATGAATATCTGACGCGAAACATGTTTATTCATGTTTAAACATTCTTATTCAGTTGAAATGTAACTATAATATGTACTACATACATAAACTTATTGTATTAAAGTTAACCGTTCTTGTATCGGTTATAATTGTTTTGAAAATAAGAAGCCGATTTATGGGTAAAAGGTATTTCTCGCAAAAATATAGAAAACCGATATATCAGCTCTAAAGTAGTAAAAAGGTTAAACTAATAAAGTTCAGCTAAGCCACGGGAAAACAACACAACTCTGAAATCGATTCAAATTAAGCCAAAACTTAAGCTATCTTCCCCTCAGGTTTCCTAAACACGTGCTACATCTAAGACTATACAATTCATATAAATATTAACAAAAAAAATTTAAAAATAAAGCTCTTTATATACATAAATTTCATAAAGTGTAAGTTTAACCTTGAAATTTTCAAGACACACCGCGCCCAAACATCACGGGAGACTTTAGGGCTTAGGCCGGCTTAGGTTGAGATGCAATGTTCCGGGAAAAAGCATTTTCATTGTGTAAACCATGTGGAAGTAGTAATTCTCTACTCGTTCTTGTTTCTTTAAAATCCTTAAAATAAAGCACTACAGCTGGACTCACACATACCAAGATAAAAGAGCAACAGAATTTATTTGCTGTCGTGACGATTGCAGGCATGGTGTGAATCCAGCTTAATAAAGAAATTTTGTAGAAATATAAAATTAGACACATTACCTCTTATCGCTATAGGGTAGGCCTTGTGCATAATAAATATTGACAAATGTTAAAAATCTGTACTATAATATATATAGTATAATTGTAAAAAATACTAACCAGAGATTATTTAAAATATACTTGATTTTTAATTATAACTATGTACTTACATATTTTGTAATTATGAATCGCACAAATTAGGAGCGGGTATTTAATCATAATCTTTAACTCTGTTGGTAAAATTCCTATGATATGATAAATTTAGTGGATTGAATTTTCCGAACTAAATTTCTTAAAATAAAATTAAAATATAGCATAAAAATTATGTTATTTCTACCATGAGTGATTTCGAAGATGCGAAATTTTACACATGTTTACTACATTCGTGTTATAGTTTTATGCTTATTAGAAAGAAAACAATAAATAATATGCAAGGAATAATTTTATGTTGTCAATAACAATGGAATGAACAATCGTTTTTCTTGCAGATACTGGGCGGTAACAAATATTGACTACATTCATCAGAGAACAGCGCGGCGAATAGGTGTGATGATTTTAATAATTTGGGCCTTATCCTTCCTCGTCTCCATAGCCCCTATTTTGGGATGGAAAGATCCAAAGTGGAATGAGAGAGTTTCGATTGAGCTAAAATGCATAGTATCACAGGACATAGGGTATCAAATATTTGCGACCGCATCAAGTTTTTACGTTCCTTTGCTGGTTATATTAATTTTATACTGGAGGATTTTTCAAACGGCCAGGAAACGAATCAGACGACGTCAGCAGGTAATAAAAAGTTTGTTGTTGTGTAAAGAAACATGTGTTGCATTGCAATGTGTGAAATGTTACGTATTAAAATTGCGCGTTTCCTATAATATCTCCAGTTCTTTTTATCCTTTTCCTTTTAATGAATGTAGATATTTGCTATACTAAATAATTAATAAAATCTCATAATAATGAACTTTAGAGAGTTCTACTTTTGGGTCCCCTCTGCTTATTCTAAGTACACCTTACAAGCTTCATAAATATTATTATGGCCTTTCTATACCTACACAGGGTAAATCGATAGTACGATTAATGCCAAGAGCATTCGTAAGTATAGAATTCACATAATTAAGTTTTATTTCTTTTATATATATGTACTTTCTCTACCTTTTGATGTATATTGTACATACATATGTTTTATACTCCCATTAATTAATATTTTTGTGGAATTTTATATAAATGTGTAGATTTATTGTTTCAATTATGCGTTATGCGATTGACGTGTGTTCAGATTACCTATCTCATGTTTTCTACAAATTAAAGATTTATTATAGTTGATAGTTAAAATTGAATAAACCCTTTGAGCCTCACCCATTTTTCGAGTTTATTACAACTCCTGGGAAATTCAATGTAATGGATATTGAATACTTTTAAAAATTCACAATACACATCGCAAACCTTTTGAATGGTTAAACTACTTTTATATCTATTGGGAAACAACAATTTTGTCAGCTACGCTGAGGAACTGTGAGTAGAAAAAAGGTTTATTTTTACGCCACCAATGTTGGTAGTTGAAGCGCAAAGGGTTGAAACATTTCGCAATAAAAGTTTCCATATATACATATGAATATTTTAGAGTTATTGATGGTGACGTCTTTCGTTTTTGCTTGTTCTTTAAGTTACTACTTTTCTGATGCTCATACCATTAAGGCTCATATAGAATATTTAAGTATATTATATTTATTACAAATTATATATTATAAATATAACGAATTATAGAAAGATAATTTGCATGGGTATAAGGAAGAAAGAATACTTATACCAATGTCTTGCATATATCACTTGTTGAAAATATTTTTGGTATAGTTCTTGTGATAGGTTATTAAGATAGCATTTTTTGCATAAATTGCGAAACAAAAATTATACATATATAATACGGACTATTATCGAAAAAATGTGATCAAAAATATGAAGAAACCCATTCAAGTATAAAATGTTTTGTATTCTACGCACGGAGGAAGTGTGGACACTTCGCCAAAAATTAAATAATTTCGTATTTTATTGAAGCAATTTAAGTGTTCAAGATTTTATTTGATACATCATTTTATACTCTTTTTTCTCAAAAATTGACATTCTGGAAATTTTAGTTTCCGGATTCGTAATCTAAAAAAAATTCTATTGAAATTATATGTGACCTATCAAATCTTAGGCTACTTTTATGATAATCAAATAATCTACTGTAATATGTTAATCCACTTATAGTTTTTATCAATAAAGTGGTTAAACCAATTGAGAATGAGCTAAAACGCTGATAAAAATAACAGCAGTCACTTTAGAGCTCAAAGCAAAAACCAATCAATAAACCTTTTAAGCGGAACTAATCATGAGGCCAGCCCATCACTACACTTGTGTTATTCACATAAGCTACTTATATTAAATTATTGCTGATTGATATATTATAATTGCACTTAATTAATTACAATGACCACAATGAACATAATCAGCTCCATTCATCAATTTGGAGAGCTAGTTGAGTTGAATAACTAATCTTTAATACTTTACAATCAACCTTTAATTAACATCCATTACCTATTTGAAAACAAAATTTATAATTAAATGTTGCGGTTTCTGTTTACTCAGCAAATATTAATTAGACAGAACATATGTACGTATCTAGATATACATAGATACATTCTTAACTAGAAAATTCGTTGAGTTTGAATTTGAGTTCTGTATAGAATAATTGCATTTGAAAATAAAAGTGTAGGTTATTAAATATTAAAAATTTCGCATTTACTCCACCATATTAATACTTTAATTTTTCACCATATGTGGTATACGTCGCACCACGAAGCGTTAATATTATTAATTTCTTCGGAGATGTGCCTCATTAAATGAATAAAATATTATTGCATTGTTATGAATAATCTGGGACTGTCACATAAATAATGAGGTCATGAAAACTGATTGCATTACATAAATTCTCATATCATCAATAAACTGTTATCCATTTCACAGCTGAATAAATGAAAATAAAAACCAATTAATTCACTTTATTTCCCCCAGATAGTAAAATTTTCCATCGTTTTCAAAATCGAATTACGTATAACTGGTATAACAAAATTATTCCGATAATTCGATATACATACATATCTATAGAATGGAACTGCATCAATTATTCACGCAATTTCTGGCGTTTAATTAGAAAATTAAAATAAATTATTCTGGAAATTGATGGTTTTCATATTTGCATAAAATTCGTGGTATATACATATACATACAATGGCGTTTATATTGTAGTTCCTTGAAGTTGTTATACGTATATCTTAGATTTATATAAAATCACTAAACGAACTTTGGTTATTGTTATGAAAATGTTGTAGATAGCTTCAAGTCAAATTAAGCGAGGCGTGAACTTTTATATCATGATTATGTAATGCAACACATATCTGAAGTAACATATTAGGTATGCATACTTAAAAATGTCCCGAACATAAGATAGATGTTCTGGACATATAAAACTTAAATCACATCACAAAGCAGAAATTCAGACAATAAAATTCCGATGAAGATAAAATTTACGGGAAAATATGTAAGATTTGAACTTCGCACTTGTGACGGACAATATTTCGCAATCTTACATTTATTTGCTTTAAAGTGCTTCACATTTTCGTGTCGGAATGTGTTATGCAGGTCTTATATAAATGTTTATTGTCCTTTCTTTGGTAAATCTATCAGAACGTGCATTTTTCACTGAATCCTGCTGCCAGAGCCAGACAAAAGGGCTTAGAAATTACGAATGCACCTCGCAAACGTAAAAAGAAAATTAAATTTCCTGAGTATGTACCATTTTCTCTCTCCGGAGGAATTGTGCGAGGAAAAGTGAACAGAACCAATTTCGTACTCCTTCGAGTTTCGTATTTTTAAATAAAATATATTTGAATAAAACTGGAAGTGGAAGGCTTTAAAGAAATTATTGCAATTACTGATTACTAAGCATAGTAAAATTATTCTCTTTTTTTTTGCAAATTTCAATATTTCTTGTTAAAGCAAAATTCCTTCAATTAAAGAATACACGTACATATTACATTACATTAAAGTTCTTGCTCGGCGCAAAGACTCTTTTATGAGCTACAAACTATCAAACTAACATTTTCAGCCTCATCATCAGCTATATTCTAATCCTTTTCGTTTGTACCGTAAATGAGAGATTTAGTTAACTTTTGTAAATTTTCCTGCTACTGTTCTCAAAGAAGACCCTTTTTTAATTTATGAGGCGTTTGCCTAGGCTGGACATCTTCGAAGAAAAACGAAAATATTACCAAAGCTACAACCGTAGCCATACTTCCAAAAATTGTTACTACCGCACCCACTCCCTCTTCGGCAATTATAATAACGAACCCAGTCCCGACGCAAAATAATCTACATATGTACACAAAACGAAAACGCTTACTATTTATTAATTTCTAATCATTAACTTATAACATAAGTAGGAAAACACTCAATACGCATTTTCAATCGAATGAATTCAATCGAAATAGTTACTTTTGGTCGAAAAAACACAAGGGGCTACTACTTATATGCAAACGTAAGCAGTGAGGGGAATCAAACGCAACGCTGTGAATCTTGTTCAGATATGAAAGTCGTGTTTTTCTTTCCTCCCCTAACATTACCGTTTGTATTTTAACAGATATTCGCATTGTTTTAGCCATTACATTACTATATTCAACTTCATGTTGAAAAACTTTAATTATGTGCAAGTATATACGTATTACATATATGTTTATACATAATGTTGTACTTGGCTCCTTCCCAATGAAAACAGAGACATTTTCAAGGTAAAACAATATTTTACCATTGTCCGAATACAGGAAGGATGGAATTTTGTCATAGCCTTATCCAGCCCAAGGCCATTTTCTAACAGGAGGGGCAGCAACAGGTGCAACCGCTTTCAGCGACACAAATTAGGGTTGGCCTCTTCTCGGCACTTTTTGTATGGGAATTAGGTTTCATTTAAATTAGCTGAACATTTGGGAAATAATAGTTTCAGTGATCCTAATCAAGATTCAAAATGTTATACATACATATGTACATATACATATGTACATATGAGTGTGTTTTCTAGGTGGGCTTTCATTATTTCTATATAATTCTGAATGCCTAAGAGGAATTGATTTCAATCAAAATTTTCGACTATACATATGTATATTCATCCCATTGTCGTAAAACGAAAACGACTTATCAGGTTTAAGTAATAAAATAATCTGCTATTGATTATTACGTGGACCAAAATTAAACCAAAAAAATTTAAAATATGGGGATTATTCCCTCTTTCTCCCTCTTTTCTCTTGTGAGGATTCTAAAATATCAGTTACATAAAATTCATTTATGAATATCTATCAAAAGAAAACACCTCGGAGCTTCTACTATGTATTAAACAGCACCGTAACTACGTCGCTAAGATAGAAAATACGACATAAAGGACCAAATTTCATCAAATCATCTTGTGAAGACATCTCCAAACACACATACATACGTATAACTTAAAATAAAAAAAATGTACCCTATACCTTAGGTATTTCGAATTGTTTTTGGTGATTATAAAATTAATTTTCTCATTAATTAATATAGAATTTCAAAGAAATCGAATTAATTTTGCGATAATAGTCACAAATTTGTAATATGGTTTATTTAAAGGCTATCAATCGAATTTTCATTATTTTATCCTATGCAGACGAAGTAATTATCGTTGAAAGCCAAAACCAGAGATAACCAATCTCTGCCAAAACATTGTATGTATATGTAGTGCTAATGATTTAATAATTTTTTTTTACTTTTTCCGTCGTAGAAAATCTCACAGTAAGAGTTTTTCCCGGAACAATTTTTCTGATTTTATTCTCGTGTACGAAGCACGATTCCAGAATGAATGTAAACGATACATAAATAAGTCGATATATTTTCTGCAACATGCTCAACTTCAAATACACAAAATACCACCCAACAAAAGTAACCTAAACCCCAGATAATGTGTCCTGGCCTGGCCCCAATTTCTCTAAATGATTTTGATCTTTTTGCGTTCGATTTGGAAAAAAACTCGGATATAAATAAAAGAAACGACAAATCTCACTCTGTATGTCGTTACATCAAAGTAGAATGTTCATGTTACTAGAGAACTTCTAGATCCAGAGATTTATTATTATTGTCAAAATCGGAATTCGTACCAAATTATTATAGCATCCTCTTGGATTTTAGATTTCCTGTATATCCACCAGCAAGGACGGAAAAAATAGATTTGGATATTTGTTTTCAAACATTTTTCAGTTGATCCGGGTGCTAGTATGAAAGCTACTCGTTTTTGTTTATATCTGGATACAATAAAAAAAGATTTAAGTGAGGTGAACTACGAGTCTATTCATAAATAAAATATTCCTTGATGAAGAAGAAAGTAACAATGATAAGTTTAAAGGATAACAGAACCCTTTCATAAACTAAAATAAAGCAACTTTAGGCTTATGCTAACTTCAGATATGAGTCTATTGTACACATTTAAAATATCAAATATATAGAAACACTTGGTTTAGTAACCTTCCTTTGACCTTGTCTGATTTTCGGGTTTTGTAAGGACCTTGTGATGTAACGTGTTGTTTCAATTTTTGTGTTTTATCCTACACGTGCCTATTTTAGTTTGATTAAATATGAACCGAATGACCTTTTAGGCATAGAAACTAATTGCTAATGTGTTTTTGATACAAAAAGAAGAGAGAGACATATTCAAAGGTATTTATTTTCTAAATGATGTACTTTTAAACTTAGTGTTTGCTGTGACTAAAAACATAATACAACTAAAAATGCGCTCTAAATATCAATTTAATTAAATATGCAAAAATAATGATGACCACTCTGCTTACAGAAAATAATAGTTTAATCTCTAAAATCCTAAAATTAGCTCAATTTTTGGAGCAAACTAATACAAAAGAGATAATTTAATGAATGCATGATAAGTATAATAAATAAATAAAACATTTAATAAAGAATACAAACGATTTAAAACATAAAACTGTACTGTCTCATTATTATCAGTTTTGGCCCTCGGGTTATTATTAACTCGGACTGAATTCATTAAAATATTTTGGTTGAATTTATATTTTCTGTACCTTCAATCTGTTCTCATAGAGGTGTAAAGTCATATTTATTTTTTATTTTTTCAAAAATAAGTGGGTCTGTTTGAGCATTTTTATGTGTTTTCTATGAAGTCAAAATGAATATTGTGCAAGCAATATCCTGCTGACATTTTTGTGCACCTTTTGAAGTTTTTTGCTAAAAGTTCGTGTTAAGCTGATAAAGTTCCATCGTTATAAATAAAACATTTGCATTCGCAGCCATCGCGAGCGATGTAACACCAAAAAGCATCAATTTCAATGCAAATTTATTGAGAATGCAACGAAACATTATTTTTTTTAGTCATTTTTCCACAAAACCACTTTTCTCCCAACAACGTACCTATTAAACCCGATTCGGTGCGGACTATTAAAGTATTGGGAGAGTACGAAATTTGCATATTCCGTCAAAGAATATTGGCAACTATTGTGCACGGTTTGCTTCCAAAGCAAAATAGCTCTAAGAATTATTTTGAGCAATCTCCGCAACAATCTTAACGTTTCTTGTTAAATTGACTCATATTGAAAACAAACCTTAAGGGTTGGATCTATTTGAAAACTTGGAACACAAAAGAAGTTAATTTTCAAATGTTGTGAGTGTTGTCCCGGGTCATGAATATTGGAACCAATATATTCATTCTAAGTATGACTATACAAAATTGAACCGAACCAAGGACTAGCTGAGCCACTAATTTCATTTTTCTTTCAAGTTTTTTTCAATAAAAGAGGATTTAAACCAATCTTAACATATGTACATAAGTCGGCTTAAGTTGGGTTTAAACTAAGCGTGTACTGGACCAGGTTTAGTACATTATATCTATAACTTTTAAAACATTCAACTGATTTGATTTTATTAGAATTTTGAAGAGTAGTAGAAAAAAACTTTTGCGGTCATTTAGAATTTCGGTAGTTTCGCAATTGTGGCGTTATCCATACTCGGGGTCTTCCACTAATTACATACTTAATGAACTATCTATCCATCCCCTACTTAAGAAATGGTAAGATTTTAAATTTTTAATGAATAAATGAATGAATGAATAATGAATGAATGAATGAATGAAATAATGAATGATGAAATAATAAAATAATTACCTATCGATTTTGTTCTTTGACGAAAAGTGTGGTAAAAATTGAAACAGTAGCGTAGAGAGAATTAAAAGAATAATGTACATTGATTATATTCAAAATTATTCTTCAATTATCTCAATATTGGGCAGAGATAATACATTTCCTTGAAAATATCGTTATTTTTAGAAAAAAACCGATAAAATTTGCCATATTTTAAAGTAAAAAGCGTACAATTTTTGAAGAATGGAAAATTGAGATGCGGCTAACTGACGTTAAAAAATACCAGAGTTGATTAATAAAACCATATCTAAAAATATTAAAGTGCAGCTAAAGCACCAAATTCGACTTAACTGGGACACCTTGTATTTGTTAAAATAGAAGTTAACTAAAATGGCTATTACTATTATTTTTACAGAATGTCTGTATGGGTTATTATTGTATTGCATAGAAATATTGTAGGCGTTAGTAAATTTGTTTTGCATGATTCTGTTATGTGTTAAGTTCAGTGTGCTTTTGTGGATTCGTTACATAGAACTAGAACGTTAAGATATGTTCCTTTTCCGAAAAGTCCCCTTCCATATGCCTACCCTTAAAACGTGCGTATATGTTATACGTACCCTTAGGCCGCTCAGACCCATCCTGAACCCCTGGCAAATGCTTCCTGTTTGGCACTAACGGCCATTGGTTTCCGATGGAAGGTAACTGCAACACAACCGACGTCTGGGGGACTGATCGCAACAGCGGCTGGTGGGTCCGGTGGAATTGCCGCGGCTGTCGTGACTGTTATAGGACGACCTCTACCGACGATCAGCGAAACTACGACGGCGTTCACCAACATTTCATCAACGCACACTAGTCCGGAGAAGGGGAGTTACGGGAACGGTGTGGATCGAATCGAAAATGACCCATCTACGGCCGATATTTCAACATATGGGGCGGGGCCCGCGCCCTCCTTCAGGCCCACGATCGTGCGGAAGAAGACCCAAACGTCCGTGGACTCGAAGAGGGAGCGGAAGGCGGCGAAAACGCTCGCGATCATCACCGGGGCGTTTGTCTGCTGCTGGCTGCCGTTCTTCATCCTAGCGATCCTCCTGCCCGTCTGCCAGTGCGACATCTCACCCCTGGCGATGAGCTTCTCGCTTTGGCTAGGATACTTCAATTCAACACTTAATCCGCTAATCTACACAATTTTTAGTCCTGAATTTAGACACGCCTTCAAACGAATTCTCTGCGGCAAGCGGAACAGCATTCGAAGGCGGGGCCGCTGCACGAGGCGTTAGCAAATGCCAAAGAGTGATGAGCTCGAGCTTTCGCAGCGGAATACACATATCTCGCTCTAGCGAAAGTCGAGCTCATCACCTAACGGTGCTGCTGAAAGTGCTGAATTCTGATAACTAAATTAATGAGACTTGAAAGAGATTTGAATGAAAACCAACTGAAAATAAAAATACAAGCAATCACTAAAATTAGTAATATATTTTTCAAAAAACAGTTTTAACTAATACTGATTTCTAAATGGTGCTATACCTTTGAATGACAGTGAAAAAAATCAAATCATTGTGAAGAAAAACACTGACAAATATAAAAGCTAAAATTAAAATGGAAAATAAATTTTAGAAAGGATCAAAAATAAAATATTTTTTAACATGTCTTATGTACCTATATCTGTGTATATATGTATCTATGTATTTGCAATACTTTTCTGAGATTCATATCTTTTCCGTTCTCAAAAAGTATAAAATAAAAAGGCAAAACATAACTTTTACGAACTTAAAAGAAACGAAGGATTTCATAGCGTGTACATTGTTTTTGTTGAAAGATGTTAGAGATAAGAGAAAAAATTATGTAAATAAATAAGTAAATAAATTTAAAATTGACAACAACTTTGAGAGAGCTAAGGAGTTAGCCCACTTTCATAGAGCAAACGAAATCATTTTGAGGTCTTTATGTATTTTTCGTAATATCTTTACGTATGTTAGTGGTTCAAAAAAAAAATTTATTTAACTTTATAATTATCCTAGAAACAGCCTGTTATTTTTTAATAAATTCAAGACTTTTTGTCGAAAACGGAAGGACGTTTAACCCTACGCCCCACACTGGATTAAACGCAGGTAATCTGAAAAATTTTCTTTAACTTTCTTAAGATTTTAAAAGATGCTCTATACGAAAGCAGGTTTTAATTCAATTGAAGTAAACTGAATAAATTGCCTCCTGTAAAACTAGTTGATTACGGTATATTTTCTTCTAGATTTTTGAAATTATTATTATTTATCTAATCTAATTAAAGAAGTAGTTTTGCTCAATTTATCATTATTTTAATAATAATTTCTCTCAAAATTTGTATTTGTAAATAGTTACAGTAATTCAACGTATGACTCCTATATTTTCGAATAGTTTTTCTGTTGTTACAATATCAAAACTGCCGTTAAAAAGTGAAAATTGCCTCTGATACATAAAAACATTATCGGTTCTTACATAAAAATTGCCTGAGATTCAAATTTTCTGTTTACCCTTCAAACAAATTAAAAATGATGATATTTAAAATCTGTTAATTTTTGAATTTCCAATATTTTACTAAATAAAATAATAATACTTAGTACTTTTAATGCATGGGCTAACTTCCTTAAAAATCTTCAGTTTTCATGCTCACTTTGTCCCCAAAATCTGATTTAAAGTAGTGTGACCAAAACTAAAAGCCCTTTTAGAATAATAATTGGATGACGTCTTAACTAATTATTTAGGAATTAATAAACAAAAATATAATAATAGAAAATAATGTAAACATTTTAAATTCGTTCTTGTTGTTTTAAATGAAAACTCATTATTATTGACTATTGTTTCTCTCGAATAGAAATAATTAGTAATCAAACTAGTGTAAAATATTTACAATATAATTATTTTCCATATTTTCAAAGTTATTAAAATGATGTATGTATGTATGTTTACGGAAGTGCTGCTTAACCCACTCTGACAATCGTAGAATTTTTCAACACAGTACTGACTGAACGATCCCACATTATAAAAATAGAAACGTGCGAATAATGAATTTTAAATATCTATTTAAAAATTACACTATTCTCGAAACGACAAATTTATGGTATAAATTGTAGAATTTTTTAAGATTACTTTAATAAACGATTTATTAATTATTTTTACATCGATTTTAGTTTAGAATATGCTGAAAAAAAAATTCAAACACTCCTAACGCTAACGCTCAATTCACATAAACTTTTAAAAAGTAAAAATCCCACCGACTTCTTAATCGGGCTCAATTAACGCCAAATCGAATTAAAGTCTATTAGCCATACAAATGGCCACCCCAATTTTTTCCAAAACGCACTGTGGGTTTCGCCATTGCACTTTATTTAATCATATTTTTTAAATCTTAATTTGACAGAATTTTTAAATTTTTATATAAATTAGAAAATTCTTAATTAATAATTGAACAAAAAAAGTATTTTTATGTAAACACTAGCGAATTTTATCTATAATATAAATAAAAATTCTTACGTGTAGTGTGCATCATTTTCCCCTAGCCCATTCCAATTCCTACATTTATTTGTTTTTTTTTAAACAACATATACATATGCTTAATATTTTTACTGGCAGAACTTTATATACAGAAAGTTCTTGTAATAATTCATTTTAAAACATTCTATTTACTCTTGCATAATTTTGATTTCACTGGAATATAACCGCTCGAAGTGACTATTTAAAATATTATAACTTTGTAATTCTTAGCGGCATTATGGTTACTTGCTACAGCTATTTATTTTAAATTGTATTCATCATACATATTTTAAGAACGTCCATTCTACGAAATTGAAAAAAAACTAAATCTCCAACCTTATTTCGAAATTTGCAATATTCAAAGTGTATAAAAAAAGGAACGAAAAGTAAACTTTAGTAAGCATGTTTTATTCGAAAAGTTTATTTTAAACTTGGCACACAGGTTTTTTTTATAACATACACCAGTCAAAGTTTTCAAGCATTCTTAGATTTGTTGTCTGTTTTTTGGTTTTCTTAATTAAAAGTACTTTTTACTTCCGAATCAAACTAAGATGGAGACAGTAGGTAGTATTCAAAAAATTTGTTAGCATGAAAATTTAAATATTGCAAAATTTACAAGTTAACGATATTTTATAATTGCAGTTTAATTTAACTTTTTCATGATTTAGTTTAGCCTTTTTGTCCTTTAAGTTTTACAAACCGTGAAATGGGCCAGGGTTTAGAAAACAAAAACGGCGAATAATTTCACATTGTACATACATTATGTATATGTATATTATATTATATATATATTATACTTATTTAACATTCCAAGGCACCAATTATTTTATTTTTTAAGGGCAATGCCCATTAAGCAGTAACTCTAAAAATCTGTTCATTGCTTTCCGTTTCATGGTCTTCCGCGTATTTATTTCTTTTAAGAGGTCAATTACTTCCATCTCCTACTCAAATTACTTCCTTACTTACTACGAAGAAGTAAAAAGCTTGTTGTTTGGGGTTAGTCGTGCGTTTCGTTTCCTTAAAATGTTTTATATGTTCACACTATCTCCGCACATTACTCTTAATTACCCTCATTTGGTGCTGATCCCATAGCATAGGAATGACTCTGTGTTTGAAGACGTGTGATGTTGAATGTATCTTCCAACAATGCGTGATGATGAGTTTTACACCTCTCAAGGATAATGAGCTGAGATAAAACTTCCGAAAGCATACCTTAATATAAACCCACTTAGTGGTTAGAGATAGTTTTTAGTTCTTGGTCCAAAAAAAATGTTTTTTCTGAACTCCGCCTCCCAAGGAACTATTGATTTTACAGTACTTTAAAAATGGAAAACAATTTCACAAAAAGTACTGCTTTCATTCAATTGCTTGCTTTTACAGTTGAAGATATGAAATAAAAATAATCAAGATTTATACTTTCTAAACTTGACATTTATTTAAATATATTCAATTCAATTAATGAAACAATTGTTATTATGAAAAGCAAATTTGAAAAATTGTGACAAAAACTGCCTTTTTACTTACAACTCCTTAAAAAATGAATATTAATGAATGCTTTTTATGCGGTATTACTACTTCTCTTGATTGAGAGCATTTATGAACTCTTCTAACTTTTCTTGAATATGCCTCACTTTAACTAAAAATACAAAAAATAGTAACAATAATGTTGTTTTTGTTATTCCATAACTTACTTAGTTCCTCAGCTAATATCACTCTCTTTCCAGTAAGAAGACAACTTTTCTTTTCTTCATCCTCACTAAATTCATCCAAAACTTCTTTTATTTCCTTGTCTAATCGCCTAGCCTCGCGATTTATAACTTGCTGCCTTAAGGCGTTCGCAGTAACTTTAATAACTTGCTGAATCCTCCAAAATAGTACGACATCATTGCAATTTATCTAACGAATTAAAATAAAAGCATTAACAAATTACAAAAAATTATAATAAAAGGAGTTTACCTCGCACTCGGCTCCTTGCTGAGTATACAAATAGTATGCTTTTCTGCAGTCATAAGCCCTTTGTAAGGCTTGTTTCAGGAAATGCCTATAAAATATTAAAACCACAAAATTAACAAGCATAAAAGCTTAATTCCAAGTAATATAACTGATAACTTGACACACTTACTTTCGATAAATAGGATACCAGGTTTGTCTTATGTAATCTGTGTCAACCTCAATTCCACCACGTTGTAAATTTTTTCGCACAGTTGTAAGCTCATCATAGCTTAAAGAAGGTGGATGTTTCTGAAATAGAAGCAATAAATAACATACAAATACAATAAATACACACTAAAAGAATATCATTACATTATCACTATAAATAATTTTATCCAATTCTGTTTTAACATTTCGCCGCTTATTTTGATCTTCTGTAAGATATCTCCACTGAGTCCAACGAGTTAAAGTAGACGGTCCCAACATTTCTGCTAACGTTTCTTCAGTCGTCTGCATTTTACTTTTAACTGAAGATTCGAAAAATTTCACTGCTTGATCCCATTCTTGTTTATCATGAACACAGCGATCCTCCAAAGTATTCAATTGTATCACTCGTAACATATCAATTGCCTAAATGTGAGACTAATAATAATTAATTTAATAAGCCTTAATCTGTATTTACTTTATCTTCCCAAGAATGCCTTCGAACAGCTTCATCTACTACAGCTGTTTTTAAATTATCAAATATGTCATCGTGATCAGGCAATTTTTTAGCCTTTTCTATTAAATCTGTGAATTCCTTCTGCAATGCCTCCCATCCTTTGAATGGAATTAACGTTACTTTTATCAATTATATGTGATTTCACATTATATTTAAAATACCAGATTCAACAGACTTTGCTGGAAGTGCCTGCTCTGCCCATTGCCTTAATTTAATATCCACCATTGTGTTGAAGGAATCTAGCGAAATGTTCAAGTAATTAATTTTTGAAATATTAATTTAAGTATAGGTTCCAAAAATCGTACGATATGAAATCAAAAAAACAAGGAATTTTACATTTCCACTCCAAATAAGCGATAAATTTAAAAAAGCAGTTTTAGAAAAATCTTTCTCGAAATGTAAAATTCCTTTTTTTTTTGTTAATTTAAAAAACGTGGATTGTGGAACACATACCCAATATAATTAAAAAATAAATAATTTCGAGAAATATTTTAGTAAATTAATAGGAATGAGGAAGAATTAATTAATCATATTATAAAATTCATCCCAATCAGTTTCAAATAAACTTTTGATAAGTAAATTGTACATACATATATATGTATGTAAGTACATATTACAATTTCCAGGTTTGATTAGAAGCAAATAATGTGGGTTGTAAGGGAATTAAATGCCTTTCAATTATAAACACACGACTAAAATTTCGAATTTTCCTGAAGGATATGAGTAGAAGAAACTTGCTTAAATCTATAACTTTATAAATGTAGAGTAAATAATTGTTCATATTAATGAAAAATTTACAGCGAATTGAAACGCTGGGGTGTGTTCTATCCTATACAGTTTACTACGAAGATGTTCACAATAGTTGTCCCAACAAAATTTTAAAATAAAAAATAGGAACAAAAAGAACGTATAATACAACCATAGAAAATTATGTTGAATTAACTCTCATCATCATGAAATTTGGTGGGTGTTTTCAAATATTGTGTAGTATAGGAAAAGTGTTTTGAAATGTTATTATGAACATATAATTGAAAGGCATCTGTAAATTTTCACAGTTGGCTTCAGACATCGATGTCACAGAAAGAAAAGAAAAATTATTATTATATTACTTTGAGAACCTGACTGAGCAGCGGGTAAGTAGATATTCTCGAACACGTATTGTGAGAGTTTCTCCCATAGCTTAGCATTGAGAACTTCTTCCCACTTCTTAGCAGAAATTTGTGAGAGATTTACAACTTCGTCCAATATTTCGCCTTTAGCTTTATCAAACAGTTCATCTCTTCCAGATTCCCTAAGTCTGTACAAAAATCATTAACGTTAATTGTAAAACACTAAAACGTTTTACCTCGGAAAATTGTTCTTCCACTCCGTTTCTAAGTTGAATCTCGTAGCTTTAAAAGCATCTGCTTGTTGTTCGATTGTTTCTCTTACCATTTTCCAGAATCTGTCGGCAACTGCTAGGCTTAAGTTTCTGGTTGTTACTTGATGCGGCATAATAACACCTCTTCGCCTAAAAAGAAACCAGATTTAAAACTGCATCGTTCTATTTTACTAAAACAATACTGGAAGAGTTTTGAGTTTTTAAAAAATCGCTCTTCATAATCTCTTATTGCTTCTATGTTGTCATCTTTTCGACCCCTTCCTGTTACTACCGCGTAATAGCCCAGAGCTTTCATAGGAAATAATTTTCCAGAAAGAATTTTTCTTATCTACAAATCAAATATTATTTTCTTTTCTCGTTCGATAGTTTTTAAACTTGCTCTATCCGGATCGGCTAATTCTTCCGCTAAATCAACTTTTGTTAAAACAAATATTGTGCGTTTCCCTAAGGGATCACATTGTGAGACAATATCTGTAACATTACTCCTTTCTGCATCTACTGAACCATCCTGAAAAAATAAATATATTTCAAGGGAGAACTCAAAACTCTCCAAAACAAACCTGAATGCAAAGAATAATTGCGTTTGGATTGCTCATATAATGCTTTGTCATTTGTTGAATCGAATCTTTGGTGTCAGCTGCCATATCCACAGTCATTGTCTTAGAGAAAAATAATTAAGCTTACAATAAACTTTAACTTGTAATTAGTCTGGTTGTAAAATTACTGAAATTATTCCGGGCAAATCAACCAGTACCATCCGCTGCAACCCAGGTCCTTTAACTGTCATGGAGATCACTTCGTTGCTCACAGTTTTTCCTCCTCGCACTGAGGCGCGCATTCGAAGTTCAACTTCCCTATCCAAGAAATAACCTCATTGCATAAAATTGTTAAACAAACTTCCGTCTAACAAAGTACCTTCTCAATTCTGCTAAATCGCTTTCTTTAGTTAAGTCGTATTCTCTATCAGAGTCCCTAAATTGTGCAACATGATAGGGACCTTCGGAAAGAGTTACTTTCACGGGTGCTCGAGTCATCATTTCGCCACTTCCCCGTGGAAAAATTCTGGCTTGTGCAATAGACTCCAAGACGGACGTCTTGCCACTACTCTGATCTCCAACCACCACCACGCGTGGTAGATGGTCCGCAGTTGAATAACTGCTGTCGTACCCAGATAATTCATCTAACACTTCCGAGTACATATCGATCAATGATTTCTTAATTTTCTTGGTCAAGGTCTTTCTATTTGTTTTTAAAATCAAATATTGCTGTCGAAGTTCCCGGTTCTCCTTTTCAAGTTTTTCCAATTCTCTTTGATATTTGATTTGCACATTCATGATTTCAGTTTGCAGAGTTTCAATTTGATTCTGGAGAGTCTCTGGAGGAAAACAAATACAATTTCTCTTAAATAACTTTGCTGGAAGAATTTTTATTAAAGTAAAACGTATCAAGCACACTCAAATATACCGCCGTAATTTAATAAACTTTGCGTAAAAAAACTCCGGCCGACTGTTTTGATTTTGAATGATTCAAATAATATTACGAGCTGTACTGCGAGGAAGCTGGCAATTTCATTACATTCTGTTTGGAGCTTTAATATTTAGAAAGTTATTGGAAAAGGTAAACACACTCTATTTACAATTTAAAAGAGGTTGATAAACTTCCAGCTTCTGAAAGATACACATGGTCTGCGCGATTTTTTTTATGGTATTGTTTTTCATTTCTAAATTGTAAAGTTTCCACATAAAACGTATTATTCGTTGAGTTTTCTTGATTCTGTGTGCCCTTGAACATTTTGATATTATTAGGTCGTTAGTACTTAGGAAAATAATTTCCAGGCAAAAAATAGTACAACTCTGGTACGCAGTTGAATTTCTGTAAAATTCTTTATATGTGTAATTCAAATAATAACTTACCATATTTCCTCCTTCCTTCATCCGGAGATAAACTAATTGCGCTCACAGTGTGTTTGGTTTTAAGTTCATCCTGCGTAACTGAACAAAATTTAATTCATTTATAACCATAATTTGGATACTAATTTCAAAAATGATTGTCAAGAGGGGAAATTAATTGTAATTTAAAAAATATGCTTTTAGTTATTTCTGAATAAATCGCTTTCATTAGGGTAATTTTGTAATGCTAAAATTCTAGAATTTCTTACTTTTTACATTTTCCCACAACAAAGTATACTTTCTTTTCATTTTGAAAGATTTGATAAACGCAAATCAAAAAATTTAACTGAATTTCCATATGAAAGAGAATGTAGACTAATACTAAATAAAAATAAAATAACTGCAAAGAGATTGCGAAAAGTATCGAACGACTATTTAAAATTGGATGTAACTAATTTGTACATGCAAATTTCAGGAATTTCATTTTAATAAATATAAAACACGCATTTATATTTAACCGCTTCCTAACGAAAACTTTTCATTGTACACTACATTAATATTTATTTAAAATATAAATACTTAGAGTACTGTTACATATTAATTAAATATTAAAATCGTAATATTCCCTGAAAAAATTCGGCAATTCTGATTGTATAGATTTGATTTTTCATATGTTCTGGGAGAGCTCTCACCAATAAGTTAAAAATAAATAATAACCCTAACATTTTTTAAGACGAAAATTAATCATGTAGGGTTTCCACAAAAGATCTCTTCAGGTCGCGTTGCATATGGGAAGCAGCCCTTGCCTTTACGACCCAACGTCAATAATAATAATAATAATAATAACCCTAACATTTTCGTAGTAAATTGGGTTGTACTGAAATAATTTTATTCATTCAAGTTCTTAAAATCGTTTTTAAAGCTAAAATAACTTCAATTATTTTTATATTAGAAAAATTAGAAACATGCCATTAGCACGCATTAATTAAAATGACAGTGACAATCATTTTCATATGAAATATAAAGTTAGTAGTTGAATATTCAAGAATGATAATGACATGTTTTTGCACTCTTTGACTGAAATTTTCAAACACAATTACCTCCATATAAATCAGATATAAATTCGGATAATTTCTGGAATGAACCTAAGGGAAAACAAAACTTAATTAATTTCATTATCAAATAATAATGTACTTAATTTGCTATGTCTGAATTTAGGCATGATCATTCTTGAAGGAATTTTTTTTCTAAGCAAGTTATACTAAAATACTAATGTAATTTGACGTACTTTCTATCTGCTGATTTTCCTGGTGTTCAGCTGCTTCAATAGCATTATCTAATCTGCTATCAAACCACGCTCGCCACTCTGCCATTCTATCTTCACCTAATTGTTTTAACCGAGGATCTGCAAAAAGAATAAAAAAATCATGTTTTATTAAAATTGAAATAATATTTGAAACATGTTTTTCGTTTTGGTTATCTAATGAGCCTCAGTATTAAATTATTATTCATTTGATTTTAAATATTTGTTTATGTTCGAAACGAAATATAACGATACAGTCGAAAATACAATAATGATTTTTTAGTCCTGGAGTTAAGGTGAATAAAATGCGTTTTTGGGTTTCTGGGTTCTCTTAAATTTATCTGAAATTTTAAACGAGTTTTTCTTCAAATCATGTTTTTAAGTACTGGAATCGCCTTCAAAGAAAATTTACTCATATTTAAACTAAACACTTTTGGACTTTATGATTTTAGGTGATGCAGTTCAGAGAAAGAAAATAGGTAAGACTCCTCTACTTAACCCGTTTACCTATATATGTATGTACAAATGACGAATCTGACTCGTAGTTATAATTTCGGCATTATACATACATACATATTATGCAATAGTTGAGTTGTGATAAAAAAAAATGTAAGCAAAATCAGCAAAAATTACAATCACGGCTCTAATTATTAGTTTGTCAGTTTTTACGATTCAGATATTTTTTTATACAAAACATTGAGTGAGTAACCAATTTGCTAAATTTATTTGTACGGCAAGGGGTTAAAAGGAGAATTTCCTACTTTTGAGAGGTCCAATATTTGGAGCCAAAATCAGATGAGGACATTTCAGACGGTTAGTGTGTGAATAGTCTTTTTAATATGACATCATCCTGCTCCGAAATTAGCTCACTGCTTCCACTTGCGAATTACATATTTTCAGATTGTATCAGTATCATCATCAACCCGATTAGGAATAAAATTTTTGTGAATATGTTAACAGCACAGTATTGTTCTTACCTATGTGGATCGAGTCTTTTATTGAGTCCCGGAAAGTTATCAAGCCTTCAGAGAACTTGCCCCATTGCTCGTTATCGGGCATTATGTCCTCAAGCCACTTGAAATCGGGAAGGCCGTCTTTCCAATCCTCATATTTCTAGGAAATTCGTTAAATGTTAAATAATATTAAGCATGATAAGTATAAGACGGAGAACTCGTACTTTGTTAAGTGTCATGCCCCCGCCTATTGCCCCTCCTAAAAGAAGGTACCGCAACTTGAGCGCGCCCTTCAGAACCCTTAAATAAGAGGATTAAGCATCTGGGAGATTTTTTTTAACTGGACAACTACCTGGCGATTATCATCCCATATCCTCGGACTATAACAATTTCAGGACTTCCTCTGCTTCCGGTGTTTACCTGCAGCAAAAATCGCCGGCGGTTGTTCTGTTCCCCATTTCTGCTGAACGAGTGATAGTTCAGCCGCGAGATACTTATTAAAACCGGCTGCACCTGCACCTTCGTCTTGTACCTATGAAATAGTTTTCGGTTGAAATCAATAATTTATATAATACACTGACTCCTAAGAAATTCGGCTTTTTCAATGAAATTATGCGTTCCTACTCACCGGTGGCACTCCTTTAAGATTCGTGACATTGGGGCTGCTCCCTGGTACAATTATCTAATAGAAAACGAGTGCAATTTCAAGGTAAATTCCAGCTTATTGCAGGGCAGGGAAAAGTTTCTGACAAATTTCCTAACCTCTCGACAAGCCCCGACTGTCAGTGTACGGCATTGCCATGCCGTAAAATTTGCCAAATGCCAATTTGTCAAGTGTCATAACAAAGCTGAAAACTCATTCCCCAAAAGCTTTAGCTTTCAATTTATTAATATTATTTAATTTATCTTACGAATAAGTCCTGACAATAACTCTCTTTTGTGGTGTTCTAGGAAGTCTCAGGCAAGTACAATAGACAAATTTCAGTAATTTCGGTGCAGAAAGTTATTAATAGGTCAAAGACAAAAATCGGATCGAAGTTACGCCAGGTTGATTGAAAAAATAAAAAAGCGATACTTTTAAAATCAGTTATTTTTAATTACATTACATTGCTTTACATCGTAAGCTGTGCTTATTTTAAAAAGTTCAAGATAAATACTCTATGCTGGGATTCCCTGAACATTGGTTCCTTACGAAACTTTTCAAGCAACCCTCGTAAATATTTAATTCATTTTATAGAAATAAGAATTAGATCCTTTCGCAATTTATAAACTATTAATCTTTTCTTCTTGATTGGTATGATCATAGGAATGATGCTATGGGTTGATGAATTAAAGGCAATTTCAGATCGGTGAGACTTTTAATTAAATCCGTAATTAAGTCTTCGGGATAGTGTTCATTTTTACCAAATTTTAAATCCGTTATTTTTAACTATGTAAACCCGAAATTGCATAAACAAGGGACATAAATAGAGGGATAGGTGTATGTGCTTACTATATGTACATATTTATGTAAAACAGAGTAATTATTCCGAAATTTATAATTGTAAGAAAAGAAAATATTATCCACATTAAATGCTTAATTGAACAATATATTTCTTTAAATTATATTGAATGTAAATAGCCAGAATTTTTAAATATCATATTTATAATTTTAATGTGAGAAAATAACTCAAAACATGAAATTAGCCGAAAAATATATTAGAAATAGGAATTATTCTTGTAGTCAACTGTTTTAATTAGCTGTTGATATGTAGAACAAACAGTATTAAAATAATTTACAAAATTAGTTCTAACAACTAAGTCAATTAGTTGGCTAAAAATTAACGAAGAGAAAAGTTAATATTTTCTAATCGTTGCTTTCAAAAAGGAAGTGATATGTAGTTTATGTCTGTATCCGATGCAGATAATAAAATAAACATATTTTATAATAATTTATTCATCTGAAACACTCCGTGTTTATAGATCGACACACTTTCAAGTCTTTCAACATCGTTATATTTAGGTATGCAAAGTTAAATCGGCAAGTTCTACCTACATTTCATTTTTTCACATATAATTAAAAATTGAAGAAAGAAACTACCTACTTTATAAAAACGATTTTCTTTTCATGGTAAATGATTCGTTGGTTGAAGTAAAAAATGAGATAGAACAAAGAAATTTTAAGAAATATTCACCTTTCCAAATGCGAAAGGTAGTTTCTTTCAATTTGCGAGATTAACGGTACTCAAATAATAAAAGCCCAACCTGAGGTCTTTCGCGAATATCATCATTCCATTTATATATGTAGCGTCATTATTTAACCTTTTTTATTTTTTTTAAAGTAAAGTTAATTAACTTTTCGCTTCATTTCAGGTACCAATGACTTTAATATGATAAAATGAAATAAATTTTTTTTGTTAAAGTCACGATGCGGATGCACATGTCGAATAATTTTGATTTATATTGAAAGTTAAATATCGCTGTGCTTCCACGATAACTTGACTTACTTTGAAGAGTATCGTACAAAGTATCGGAGAAAACATAAAGAAATTTGTCTTCTAAACCCTTACATGATTGTCAGAAGGAAGACCAGTTTACCATTCATAATAGTCCCGGTCGTCTTATTTTACAAATTGTCTTATAATCTTCGGTTCTGTTGATGGTTGTTCTCTTTTCACTCCATTCTTTTACATTTTTTATTTTGAATTAATTCCTCTCCTTTAAGTAAAAAGCCACAACGGTAAGCACCATCGTGGCAACAACAAAACTTCAAAGCATATATAACGCCTGTATGGAGTAAGGTGAAGATGTTCGGAGATAAAGAATTCGTGCTAAAGATGCTTTTTTACTCCCTTACCTGTGGCCATCTTAGACGTTTTATCAGGTTTGGTTAGTCGATCAATGTTATTTGGTGAGTGATGTTCGCCTGAGTTGAACTTGAACAGTGGGCAAGTGAATGCAAAAGAAGTCCCGCGCGCCAGCGACTCCAATTTTGTCCAAGTGCAAGAGTTTCTCATACTTAAAATTAGTGATTTAATAAAAATCGAAAATTTTTATAGACACCTAATGGACTTGAATAATACTTTTAAAATGCAAAAAATTATAATTTATTTTATGTTTACCCTGACGATGCAATTATTAGTACTCGGTGAACCGGTTACAGAAAATTCACTTAATAGCAATTATGTTTTTGATAACAAGTTGGAAAAAGATTTAGAGAATACTGTGGATAAGCCCTCTAAACTTCGAATGTTTCTATTAGCGGATCTTGCAAGAACATCAGATTTGGTAAGAGTTTCATCATTAAATCTTATTCTATTCAAATGACTCCACTTTTACAATTCAACCAAATCAAATTATTCTTTGACTTCGACCATGCGAATATCAACTTTTTACAATTTAATTAAGGAAAAAAGAATAGAATATTTCAGAGTTAACAAAAAAATACTTCAAACTAAAATGCTCGAGGCTGCTAAGCTTTCGCTAACACCTCGTAACCTGTGTCGTTAAACCCGACGCCTTTTTTACTAAGATGAATCGAAAGGTAATAGACCTTATTGTGGCAGCCAACTCATTTTGAGGAACAGATCCACTCACAGTTTCACTTGACCTGGAACGTTAACTTGTTTTCGCTTCCTGAAGTCAAACTTTAAAATACAGTTACTATTTTCCTATAATTTTATACTATAGCTTAACTACTTTTACCGACAATTAATAATAAATAAATTGCATCTACATAACTCGCAACGCATTTGTTTTCGCCTTTACCATTTGAATACAAATATTCGGAATTACGAATATGTACTGTACATACATATGTATATACAAAACATACACATATACTAATTTTTAATAACAATAGATTATAGTTTTATAGATGGCTTAGGATTTACTATTAATAAGCCCTCGGTATTTTACTGGATATACTTCGTACAGATTCTAAATATGGACTTCAGATATATGTATATTCCTACCGGTTTTTAAAGTGTCGAGACTTATCGTTTATGCATTCCAGGAACATAATAAACTCATATTTGTCTTCTTATTGTATCCATCTTCTAATTTTATTACGTTTTTCTCAGAACACTTGCATAAATTCAATAAGCTCCTCTCCAAGATTTTTATCACTTAGAAAACCTGAGTTAACAACTAGATACTTAAATTAAATGCCGGACCAACTTGGACGGGATCCTAGTTTAAGATAGTAATTAGTGTTATAGTAGATAGGCTTAATTTATTCGACTGTGTGTAACTGAGTCTTTTTGAAGAAAAGTAAAATATTTCCAATTGCTAAAAAAACCTAAGCCGGGAGGTCTCCGTGTGGCTTTCAGCCGTTTTTCTTAGTTTGTTTGATGTAGAAAACTGAAATTTGACGCAGCAGTAAAGCTTACGGGTTGTTAACATATTTCTCAAAGATGAATGTCTCTGATATTAAGCAAAATATTTGTTTCAACGTTTTCCCAAAACGTTTTTCTATTTTTCGTACTCTTACTAATTTTTATGACATTTTCTAACCACTAAAGAAAAACTAACTAACTATGTATCTAGGTTTCTTAAATGAATTTATGACCAAATTTTAAGCAGTTGGTAAGTTAATGTGTGTAAAGCTAGTAAGAAATTTAAGATGCAAAAAGAGATAAAAAGTTTCTCACAGCTAGCCACGGGCTTTTATTTCCGTCAAGATTAAAAATTATGTGGCAGTAATATTTTTAATCACGAATAAAAGCTCTAAAATTAACTTTATTTTCTCTTAATTTTAACATGTCAAGTTTTTAAACAAACAGACGAGCAGGTGAACGAACAACGTCTTTTTACGTATTTCCTCCTCAATATCTCAAGGTGAAATGGAGATAGAAATATATTAGTCATTACAAATTTGTAGGATAGTTAAGAATAATTTCGAATTCGAGCACGAAGCCGACTAAAAATGTCCCCGTATTAAAAACCCTTTTATGAGTTTGCTTTCCTATTCAAACTCCAATAGTTTTTACACTTCCTAAGTCCTGTCTTAATTTCTTGAAATTGTGTTCTAGATTTTGAATTTTGAAATGTGAAACTTAAACAAAGGAAAGATGTCAATATGTACTATATACCATATGCACATAATTCTGGACTCATTGAAATCATTAAGGGTTCTTTTTTTTTATCTAGCAGCATCTTATAAAAGGCCATAAGACTCTAAATGACTGATTTTTGATATCTTCTACAATTTTTCAATCCATGAAAGTAACACAAAACTATCGAACCATGTTACACCCACAAAGTTATTGCTTACCTTTCATCATTTAAATTCAAAGTCGACCTCAAAATTTGATCTACACCAAATGTAGAATTAATTGTTAAATGGCTTTATACATCTCTCCCTCTGCAATCAAGATCAGCGTTTAGACAATTTAAACGATAATCGTCTTCAGGTTTTGTCTTAGTGCTTGCTTCTTATTCCTCTTCTGTTTTTGCTGAAGCAATAGTTCTTTGCACTTTATTTACACCTTTTAAAGTTATGTTTTTGGTGCGTCTTTTTGGTTCTTCTTTTGTGCTGGAATATGTGAAAAACTTATTAATAGCTCAATAAAAAAACGATTACATTATTCGCAATGTTTGTATATGCAGGAAGTACATAAATTAATGTGGTTTGAAGCGCGTAGCGAATGACCTGAGTTACGAAAAATTGATGTTTAAGAATTTTAATTTTTTAGGATGTTCAAGGTCATCGATTCGAAGTTTAGGAATGCAATAAGATCGTTTTTAATAATTTAAGGCGTACTTGACTTTCCGGCTCTAACCTTATCAGCATCAAATTAGTTTTAATTATTTCTAAATCTAAATGGCTGGCTTCAGATAGCTAAGTTTCATAAGCATAAATTATAAGAATACATATTTATATTGACTGATAGACTCTTGACCTCTTCAAAATTATTCGATTTTGTTTATGTTTTTAAGGGCTATAAATTTCTACCTTAGTAATTAATAAATTATGAAATAATTTATTGCAGAAATCTTTTATTGCATCATGTGATCACAGCGTGGACTTAAGCATAACGACAAAGAATTGCACATGTTCAAACTTTTTGTGTCTCCGATATCATAAAGCATCTAAGAAATCGAGGTAAGAATTTTATTGTAAGCTGGTGTGCAATATTTTTAATTTTTGTGAAAGAATGAAAATGCCTAATCAATAAGACAGTTTTGAAATGAAGAATAACTTGTAGTGCTAAAACAAATTTCAAAATTAGTCTTTTTAAGGATTTGTGTTTTCTTTAAGGATATTAGACAGAAGTTGTGAAGATGTCTGTTGTGGAAAAAAATCAAAAGGCAAATCATTGGAAAATCTCAACAATGAAGAAGCAAATGATAAGAATAAGGCAATTATGTGTGGAGAAATAATTGAAACAGACAACGATATGCATCTTATACCTTGGGCAGTAAGTCTGGAGACAAAAGAAGGAAAATTGTGCCTTGGGACTTTATTAAGCAATAACTCTATTATTACGCATTCTAGTTGTGGAGAAAGGTAAATACGTTTTGGAAAACTTGTAAACTTTATTCCATATTTCTGTTTCATACATTGAAATTTCGAATTTTTAGTATTTAATTAAAATGGCTTAAGATTTTAAATCCTTAATTGCTTTTTAATACTGCAATTAGAGGAATTAGAAATTTTTAACAACTGATTTTATTATTTAATACAATTTTCAATATCACAGGGGGAATCTAACTTTGACAAAAAGAACAGAGCAAAGTTCCTCCCGAACTGTTGTGAAAATTAAAGAAGTTTTGACAAACGATGGGCTGCAAAATAGTGTAAATGGTATTCATAAATGTAGTAATTATGTAAAATAATAATGATGTTTTTTCAGGCAATACTAATTTTATCCCAGCCCTTTGATGATATTCCCCTTCAGCATGGTCCTTGTATTCCACAGAACTCCATTCTGACTGACTTCAGCAATTGTTACATAGGATCTTCAAATGCTTACGGCGTAAAAGCGGAAAAGGCAGAATGCCCCTCAAAAAGCGTAGAAAACCCCAATGAAGCCCCTGTATGTGCGCAAACAAAACAAATAGACAACGAAGAGGTCACAACTTCATAACTATTGTAGTTTTATTAATTAAACTCATAACTTAATTTCAGATTACTTTTGGTGCTCCACTGCTTTGTTCCCTCGGCGGGGAATATCAGAAAAACTTCCAAATAATTGGAACATACTTTAAAAATGATGGTGATATTTACATGTTTAGCAATTTATACCAAATAAGAAGCATAATTGCAAAATATTTCTACAACTTAATGTGATATTTGTAATTTATTTCCAATTAAAATGATTAGGAAATTCGAATCAATGTTTTCGTTATTCTTTATTTTAATGTTTATACAATTATCATAATCACCCTTCATTACATAGATTATCTTTAAAATCAACAATTTCAATTATGGGCAAACTAAACCATGGTCATTTCATTTATTTTCAGTTCCGCAGAACACGTTGATCAATGTAGATAATGTCTGCATAGGGCAGTTTGTCGCTCTAGGTGTGTGTAGATTTTTCTGCTTTAGTTAAAAACCTAGATTTTTTAGAACAATTTCCTACTATTTGTATCGTTGGATCTTAATGAAAGTGTCGCGGTTTAATTACTATTAAAAATAACAGGCTTCTTCATGCTGCAAAATAATTGCATCATGAGGCTATACATATATATTATATTTCATATTCTTGATTTTTCGGACATTCACTGTTTATTTAAAATACTATCTTCATAACATGTCACTAATTTAGATTTTACTGAAATTAATTTATGAGAACTTTAGAACTTTGTTAAGGAATTACTACCCAAAAAGGGCCCTCGTAAGCTCTTTTCGTCAGAAATGACGATATTCGCAATAGGGCCCTATATATTCAATGCTTTTAGTCGTAAGATATCAGATATGGAATTCAAAAACGAGTTCTGTGTTGTGTTATGTGAATTATTTAGAAATTTCGATGGTCACCCTGCTTAGCGAAAAAGTCAGCGATCGAGCAGATAACATAGAAAAACATAGAATAATTTCGTTTACTTTGGGTCTTCATACAAACGTGCATAAAAGGGGCCACCTGTCAAAAATCGGCGCTCGCTTCCTCTTTCTCGTCATTAGTGTAGAAAAGTCAGACTAGCTGTAGAGCCACCAAGAATTTTGTTTTTATATATTTGTTTAGTAATTATTTTCGTTTATTTTATAAGATGTGTTTTGACTCCAGATAAATTATATTTCCGAATGTGTTTGAATTCGATTGCTTGAGTATCTCCCGTGTTAAATATTTCGGCATGGTGCTTCATTAGACCAAATAGAGAGCTATTGTGTTTTGACGCGTGTTGGGCGGTCGAGCTTCTAGGCAAATAAATCACCTGAATCTGAGCGTGCTTTTTCTGCGCTACAGCTACACTTGCAGAAGATTTGTGAGGAACCGCATGGAAATGGGTTGTAGCTACGATAAAATTGTTGACATGATTAAACAATTAGATCTTCATGACGACGGGATCGTCATGAACCAAAAAATTAAGTCAATAGAGATGGATTTTTGTAACATTGTTCGAGATGAAAATATGTTGAGGTAAGGAAGGAGATTATGTGGGTTTAATCGTTGCATCGTAATTTTTATTTCCCATAATATACGCACATAACGAAAAATGTCGCTTAAATTGAACTCTACTCAATTTGACTCGGTGCTGCTTGGTGCCAGAACAGAACATACGAAACGCATCATCCGAAGAAGACATTTTCTGAGAATTTGCGCATCAGAGTGAAAAATAAAATTTCTCACACATCGGAAGTAAAGTTTCGCTTTTTCGATAAATCAAAAACAACGTGTAAATTATACAGCCTCTGTTTCGCTTATATTACATCAACGTTAAGTAAACTCAAAAAATTCTGTTATGTTGGTGTTGTTCGCGCCCAATTCTTTAAACTTGGATTTTATAATATATGATTGAAATAGAAACCTAAATGCATATAGGTACCTAACCTACATGCAAAAACCCAATTAAGGAATTGTTTTTTGGAGCCCCTAGCTGCATGTATGCTATATGCATATAAAAATTGTTTCAAGAACTAAAAGAAGAAAGAAAAAATACCTTTAAAATGAGAAATTATTACTTTTCAAGCGACACACTATTAAGGGGGTCAAAATTGTGGGAAAAGAAATGAGAAAAATACTAGTTAATCTGACTGAATAAAAACTAATAATAAAAAAACATAAATTTACCACATTTTAAATTGATGGTACCTGTATTTTCCCAGAAAAACTTCTGGCACAGGTAGACTTCAAAGTGAAGATTTTTTCATTTTAGTACGGAATCCTAAAAACAGGTTTTTCCTTGAGAAAATCCTGGCCATAAAATAAAATTGAGAGATTTAAAATTCGTGAGAACTCCCGATCCTGTCATGTCAGGAGTATTATCGAAACGAGGCGCAATTTGCTTATGACATCAAGCCCTTTCGTTTGATTAAATTGTTTTGCTTGTTTTCTCTTTCTTTTATTGAAATCCTCCCCATACTTTTGAAATTTTAAAATTTCCGTTATTCAGCTAGGACCACCAATTAAGTTTGTATATTACACCACCGATGGTTATCTTTATCTCTACGATTTGTTTTACCGTCTTGATAAACAAAAAGAGGCTCTATAATTTTTATGTTTCACCTTGATCATATTTCGCGCTATCCTACAAAATAATCACTTAAAAATTTAAATTCGCTAGATGCACGCTCATAATTTGTAATAATAAAAACAAGTTTATATAATATATATTTTTTATTTTCTAGCGAGTCAATGGAGTATATTAATGAAAAAGTACTTTCCGATAAGGATGCGTCACTCAAATTTGCTTTATTATTTTCATCAAGAAATTTTGATTCATTGGCAATGAACGATGCAAAAGTCCGATATAAAATGCTCAAAATATTAGAGAATAATTTTCTAAGTGCGCAACAATTTAGAAAAGAAAATAAAGACAGATTCTACAATTCGATCACATTACTTGGAGAATATTATCATAGGGTGCGCCTTTTGGATGGCAGTCCAATTGATATCCTGGGTAAATCCCTTCTAGGTCTTCTTACTCAAGAAGTGAGGAAAACTGAGGACAACAGATTTCCATATATTGATTTTAGATTGGCCAAACTTATTTTATCTCAGGTAAGAAATTGTTTTTTTTTCTGCTTTCTCCGTAATTTGTAAGTCTTAACACTTTTGAATAAAACATTGGAAAACGGGCATTAAAAATCATCAAGTGCATATTTTAATATTAATTTGAAATAGACCGAAGTTTTAAAAATTACATAAAATCTATCGTTTCTCTTTTCAGGTTACTTTGAATGGGTCAATTATGCGTACAACACTTCAAAGTGAGATAAGTCTTCTCTTGTACCATCTTCGAATTCACCTGATAGAAGTCCCAGATCTGAAGCCTGCAGTAAAAGCTTTACTGCTTATGACTTTGGACCTTTATTATAACAACTTTGGAAGTCTCGGCGATATGTTAGAAGGCATGTATACAAAATATTTAATGGAAGATATACAGGTCCAAGAGAAGAAATCAGTTGAGAAAGAAGAAAATTCTGATTCGGGTGAGACAAAAAAGTGGAGCGAACAGGTGAACGAGGAAATCGGAAATGAAGCTTCAAATGAGTTTTGTGATAATCCAGGAACAGAGACTTTATCTGAAAGCAGCGTATCTGTGCGGGAATCATCGATCCGAAGTAACAATACTTACATAACACCATACAACACTGCTTATGACGAAGAGAGATATAGTGTTCATAGCGACGGCGGCAGCATTCGTCTGTACAACGTAAGTGAAAGACTTAAATATCATCAGAACGGTGGAGAAAAAAATAACTTCCAGAGAAATTATTCCTTTAATAACAGCAGAAGGAGCAACAGCAGGAATAGAGGGCAGTATAATAATGATAATTATCAACACAAAAATAACCGTAACTACAATCGACCGCCGAGATTTAGTAATAACAAAAATAAAGACTCCTGGCGTAATAATATAAATAACCATCCAAATCAAGGAGGATATCGAAGTACGGTTTCGGAGAGTAGAAGTTCTTCTGCAACCAGAAACGTCATGCGGCCATCAAGCAGTAATTTCAAGTACAATGATAGGGGCTCAACTCCAGATTATGAAAGAGGTGGATACAATAGGAACAGGAACCAGCCCCTGCAATCAAATAATAGTAATAATAGTAGGAACCAACGATGCGAAAGCTATAGCAGTTTAACCAGTGATACTGGAGCATATGAGAGAAAGGGACGTCGTCGAAATTCAAGAGCCAAGTCGCAAAACTATGGCCACATTGATTCAAGATTGCACAGTAGAGATGAGAAAAATTTTAATGATAGTGAACCCGTTAAAAATTCTAGAAATGGGCCTATATATATGAAGCATGATATAAGAAAATAAGATTATGTATAGTGGACGATTAGGGGGGAGGGTTAATGAAGAAATTTGACAGTGCAAGCCTAGTAATATTTTTAACGTATTCATAAAGCTACAAATAGAACATTGTAATTTTTCAATGACTTGGTTTTCTTTTTTGGGAATTCTATTTTGTTTAATAGACTAATAATAAGTAACTGATTTTTTGACGGAAGTTCATACATTATAAATTAAGAGTAATCTTAGCAATTTATTAGTTGCTATAAATACTTTAAGGAAGTCATCAAATTTAGCATTAGTAAAATTGTATGTTGTAAGAATTGTTAAAAGAACAATATATAAATATTTCTTTTAATTGTACTTTTTATTCTTTTAATAACCTGTAATCAAATTTAAATTACATATTTATTGCTACCCTTGGGTTGCATGCGACAGATAACGTTAATAAATTGTGCCTTAATATAGAAAAACCAGGTTCTTTTCAACAATGTAGACAGTTTTTAGTAAAGTATTGTTAAGAAACACAAACATAACATTTTGCGAGCGTTCAAAAAGACAAGCAAATTTTGAGTGCGAATGGTTTAAAAAAAAGATAAATAACTTTTTGTCGTTGTTGTAGTTAATTATATCACAAATTAGGAAAAAAATCGCTTAACTTTAGTAGGTACGTGACGGGATCGAAAACATTCATTAAAAACTATTAATGAAAAAATGACATGAGAAATTACTGGTACAGTCGTTACACCTTAATTTTTGGGAATTTATTTTATACTGTATATTATATACATAATAATTACTTTGTGTGTATTAGATTATATACAAGCTTTTAAACTCCGCCCAATTTTAGATCCTGCTATAGAATATGATTGATTTGGCCGAGCTGAAAAAGTTACAAATTTATTAAAAAACAATATTATTTTACATTTTTATACAGGAATGTCAATATGAATAAATGTTGGATAAATTATTTTCTGTTTGCACTAATTGAAAAAATCAAAATCAGTTATTTTAAAAGTGAATTGAATACTTTCGCATGTAGTTTAAGATTTATAAAAATGTATGCTAGCTAGAGCTTATGTAAAAGCTGATAAATCAAATAAAAATGTTTTAAAAAAAAAAATATTTCGCGCAAAAATTAACTACGGTACTTACAAGTGAATGCCTTTGTTGCTCTTTTTGAAGTACAATTTGAGTTTGTTGCGGAGAGAATTTAAGTACAGCCGCTATTACTTTGACTAGAGTTGCGCTATTTCCATTTACAGTTCCAGTCAAATACTGTTACAAAATTTAATATTTTATTTTATTAATCACAATTTTAGCAAATACTTACTTGAAACATTATGTTCCTTAAATATTCAAACTCTGTATTGGCTTGAATGCCCTCATTATGATGCATGGAGACCTAAACCAGAGATTATTAATTACGATTGTGAGTTACATGAAATATATTACCAGTGTTTCGTCCAACTGCCTAGATAATTTCTCATTCGCTAATTTCAGCCGCACATTAGATTGCTCTAGAATTAAGTAATTTTCACATTTCTGTTCCAAGAATAAGTTTCTGTTTGAGACGTCTTGTACTTCATGCATGATTTTGTTTAATTTATTTTCCAAATCCTTTTTCTCTTGCCTTATTGATTCTACATCAGAAGAGTTATTGCAATTAGCAGTAGTATTTCTTAATGAATCCAAATCCTCTTTAAGACGAGTGCATTGTTCTTCTAAATGCTCGTAATTTAATAATTTTTCAGCCAGACTTTTAGAATTAGTAGACATATCTTCGAGTTCTTTATTTAATTTTATTATTTGGGTAGATGTGTTACTTTTCAGATCGTCCAACTCTTGTTTTAATTCGTCGTTTAATTTTTGCAAATTTTCAGATTGCAGAATATCCTTCGAACTTAGTTCAATTTGAGACAGTTGAATGTGTAAATTGTCTAGACTGTTTTGTAACTGACGATTTTTATCTTCTATAGTCGCTAACTCCTCTAAACGCTTCTCTGCGGTATTCTTTTCTTCTAGAAGATTATTAATAATAACATGATTGCTTTCAACTTCTTTGGTTAGCGCTAGGGCTCGCTCACTCAACGAAGACACTTCATCTTCAAGATGTTTATTTTTATTTGAAATGCTTTCATAACTTTCTCGTGTTTCTCCGCATAGTTTTTCAGCCTCTGCCAGCTTTGTCTGAACAAGGAGCAATTCTTTCTTTGTGAACTCGTTATGGGAGGTTGTATTCAAATTTTGTTCAGTTGCCCTTTTAATCTCAGCTCGTTCCATTTTCAAACTTTCCGACAAACTATTTATCGTACTTTTAGCACTTTCGAGTTCTCCAGAAAGAAATTTAACTTCTTCATTTTGATTCTCTTTCTGCTCATTTAAAATATTAAGTTCGTTCTCTAGTGCATTGTTTTTACTCTTCATCATTTCAAGATTGTCATTGTACTGAAGATTTTCTTCTCTACTTTTTGTTAGTTCTGTTTCAAGTTGTTTTAATCGAGTTTTTAGCTGCTCATTTTCCGTATTAAGTTTGTCGTAATTTTGAAGCTTTTTCTCTAAATCTGTGGCATTTCTGTTCGACTCGTTCCTTTCTTCGTCTTGTTTTTCAGAATCATTTTTATGCTTCATATTTGCGGCCTTACTTAACGATTCATTTTGATTATCAATTGCCCGATTTTCCTGTAGTTCTTTTTCTTCCAAAGATTGCTTTGAAAAGTTTAACTCTTTTTGAAGAGCTTCACACTGTTCCTCTAAATATTTATTCTTTTTTTGTAGCTCTTCAATTTCATTAGCCTTTTCTTTGATAGTTTTTTCATGATCGTCTTCTAACAATTGCAACTTTACTTTCTCTTGTTCCTCCTTTTCTTGCACAGATTGTTGTAAGATGTTTACCTCCCTTTTGAGGTTTTCATACTGTTGCTCTAAATATTTATTCCTTTTTTCTACTTCTTCAATTTCATTGGTCTTATCTTTAATTTTATTTTCGTGATCGTTTTCTAACATTTGCAATTTTACTTTCTCTTGTTCTTTTTCCTGCACAGATTGCTGTAATATATTAACCTCTTTTTTAAGGTTTTCACATTGTTGCTCTAAAAACCCATTTCTTTTTTCTAGCTCTTCAATTTGAATCGCCGCAGTTTTGTTACTTTTTTCATATTCGTCTTCTAAAAGTTGTAATTTAACTTGAAGCTTCTTTAACTCCTTTTCCAAAGAAATTTTGATTTTTGCGACATTTTCATATTCCGTGTTTATTTTATTTCGCAACGCTTTTTCTTCATTCAGTTCAGAGTTCACAATTTCGAAATCCCCACGCATGTTGTTGGATATTTCAATTAAATTTGAACTCTCTCGCGTTAGACTTGTTATTTCGTCCTTTAATATTTGTATTTCTGCCTCTGCGCGTTCTTTGCAGTCAATTGCGCAAGAACATTCTTTTTCCTTTTCTTCAAGTTGACGCTTCAGAGATCTTACCTCTTTCTCAATAATTTCTTTAGCGTTATACAATTGAGTTTTTTCGTCTTGTACTTGTGACAGCTTTTCATTTAATTGTTTTATATTATTTTGGATTATTTTTTTATCGTTACGAACATTGTTATATTTCGTTTCAGTCTCTCCAATAATACCGTTTAGTATATCAATTTCTTTTTTGAACTTGTCCTCGCTATCTTTTAGTTTTGTTGTTAGACTGTTACATGTCTCTTCAATAGAACGATTTCTTTCGGTCAACTGAATGTTCTCATTCGCAACATCTTTTAATTTATCCTCCACTTCTTTCAACATAATTTCCCAATTACTTGTTCGTTCTTTATTTTCCACACTTGGCTTAGAACTTAATTGATTTTGTACTTCTTCTAAAAGAAGTTTCAATTTTTCTAATTGCTCACGTTCTTCGTTATTTTCATTATTTTTGTCTAAAGCTGCATCAATGTGTTTCGTTATTGTGACTATATTTTTTTGTAAAATGTTAAGGCAAGTTTGTGAAATAGAATCTTTTGATTCAGAACATATTCCTAACTGAACGCTATTTAGTTCAAGTTCCGAAACACTGGACTCGATTTTCTGTGTTAATAGAAATCCGTCTGAATGTTTTATGTCTCCTTTAGAATCTAGTGTAGTTCGTTGTAAAGAATGCGGTTCAGGCTCCTGCAATGTTTTTAACTCGTCTACATCTTTTCTTAAGGCTTCCAATTCCTCTTTTAATGTGTATTCACTTATTAATAAAGCAGCTTCCCTTTCTTGAGATTCTTTGAGCAACTTTTCGCTGTTATCTAATTGGCTTTTAATTGTGGTCATTTGCACTTTTAACGTTTCATTTTCATCCCTTGCTTTGTCTGCATTAGTCCTTAAAGCTACATTTTCTATTTTAGTTCTATTTAGCTCATTATCTATTTCGGCTAATTCTATTTCCGACTTATTGCTCTGCCTCAGCATTTCGTTTAACTCCTCATTTTGCCTCCGCAATTCGTTAAGTTTACCATCGAAGTCAGTTAACAACGTTTTTCGTTCTTCCTCCGCGGCAGCCTTTTCGCTTTGTAAAAGATTTTCCTTTTCCTTGAGGTCCTGTTTCAATTCGCTTATTATATGCTCGCTAGAAATAACTCTGGCCTCAAGATCTTGCTTGGATATGGTGACCTTCTTTAAGTTCTCTTGCAGCTCATCAATTTCTGCGATTTTACTTTTTAAAAGTGATTGATTCTTTTGCGATTGTTTCAACTTATTTTCGAGGTCAACTAAATTAGACTTTAACACTTTCACTTCACTTTCCTTATTTTCAAGCTCAGAATGTACCATTAATTTATTTTGAGCTAATAATATTAAATTTTCTTCCTCGCGCTTTTTTAAATTTTCAATAACAGTTTCATATTCGTTCAACTTTCCGCGCATGTCATCAATACAATTATTCCTTTCGGTTAATTGCTTTTCTAGATCTTGAATTCGATTTTGTAGCTCTTGTAAATTTTCACCCTTATTGATATTTTCATTATTTTCAGCATCTAAGCTAATCAAGTTAGGCTCATCCGGTTTTAAATGGATCAAATTTTGATTGTTTTGAATATCTACAACTTCTGAATTTTCTCCAAGCAATTTTAATTTTGTTTGATAAGATTTAATTTTGCATTGCATGTCATCCATCTCCATTCGTAAAGCCTCTTCTAAATGCGATTTTGCTTGTTGTTCGAGAGAACATTGCTCTTTTAATTCACTTATCCTACGAATTGCTTTATCCTGTGTATCCACCAGAACTTGCTAGATAAAATAAATTTTGACAACATTGAACAAATGGGAATGAAACAGTTCTTATGGTAAATATAAATTATAAGTTAAACAAACATCACTAAGGTATTAGTATAAGCAATATTTTTTGATGATAATCAAAAGTTTAAATAAACTTATAATCATACTTACTCTTGCTTTTCCATTATCCCTCTCCAGCTCTTTATATCTGTTGGCTAAATCCGTATAACGCGTTCTATATTTCTGATATCTTGTTAATGCTTTTTTATAGGCATCGTACAAGTGCTCTTTGCTGATGTGTTCTAACTTTGGAAATGCCGCGCCAACAGAATCTTCCACTTCACTAGCCGAAATGTCCAAATCAGATTGTAAATGATATACCTAAACTTTTTAAATTTACTTTTAAACATATGAGGAAAGATTAATATTATAATGAGATGATTTACCGCAGGTGAATCATATGTGGGTAGCCTAAATGAAACATCGCTAGCTGCTGAGGAATTTGAGAGTCTTCGTGTTCGTGGTCCTGTAGGTCCATTTGATGAAATATTCAAAGGGACATTTGGTACAATCGGTGGTATGCCCTCATTAGAACTTTTATTCGTCAAACGTTTTTGAGGAGAATTTTGGGGAGTATCTGCAGAAAATATTTTTATATCAACCAGGTAACAAAATAAATACATTAATTAATTAGTAAATAAATGAGTCTGTACGAGTTAGGGAACAAAGTTGGTTAGAACATCCAAACTAATTTACTGGCATACTCTAATCTACTCTTTCTGAACGCCCTGCATATCGTGACATGTTCCTTGGCTTAGAAACCTTTAAATTCATATGCATACATATGTATATTGTTTGCGATACAATATTACTTGCCTTCTTCTGTAATGCTAAAGAAGTTATCGGTTCCTGAAGTAGACTCGGATGTATTACTAGAAGCAGAGGATACAGCAGCCTAAAAATGTTAAAGCAGAAATATGTTCCATAAGACAAATAAATAGATAAATCCTGAAAGCTATCACTTAAAGAATTGTAGAGAAATTGAAAATAATTGTAATAATAAATGCTGTAACAATTACAAATATTGATTTTGTTTTATGTTAATAAACCGAGAATTCAAAATTTAATTTATATTATCTTTAAACTATTTGAATATAATATAGTGTTTTTAAAACTAAAACTGATAATGAATCCAGATAAAGTGCCTACATACCATAACTAAGTACATAATTTGAAACATAGATACATATTAATTTTAACGAAGCGAGCAAAATAGAGAAAGAACAAATAGACTTCAAAACGGGAAGATTATCACTTCAACCCGTATTTTTTAATTAATACCTATCTATTTTTCTCGTTCTCACGGAATTGTAAACGTAGTCAAATTGGGAAATACCATAATTTGTAATTAACAAAAATGAACAATTTTTCACTTAAAATACTTATCAAAATATCTATACGATCTTTTTACAGATGTTTAATCTGTGGATTTGTAGTTGAAATATGTATATAAAAAAACGCTTTTAAAAATTTGTTTACTTTATTAATTCAAATTGTCAATAAGAAAATTGTATTTCCTCGAAACGAAACATTAAATTGTTTAAAATGTAATTTATTTTATAATCTCGAATTACGAAAATTTCTTTTTTAGCCTCTAATATTTTCCATAACTTTTTCCCAATTTTACCGAGCAGAAATTCTTTGCAAGCCGTTTAGAGGGAACGATCGGATCCAAACCCAAACGTTGCGTCATTAATTTCGTTTCGTATTGAATGAGACAACGTCGTATCCCGGAAATGAACATTTAACGAAATTGGAGACTTAAAATTGAGGATAAGAACTTGAAATAAAAGCAGGGAGATATGGCAACCCTTCTTCCGATCCCCAGTCTAGGAAAATATCCGCACAGCTGACCACTGTAGAAATCCCTTCCACCACGTCCTTGCGATGTTTTTGGGTAACCGTGAAACTATTAATTATACTTTTCTGGGGCATATTTCAGCAGAAACCTTAGGACTTTTTAAACAGTTGGTATTTAAGAAAAACTCACAATTTTACAAATCCACGGGGGTAATATTAATGGTACTGTTTTCCAGTAAGGCCAAACCCATGTAAACAATAAACAAAAATTGCCAAATCACCTGAGCAGCCTGAGCGAATTGTTGTAATTTTTGTGGTGAAGCTTTCACTTCTTCAAATATTTTATTTTTTAAATTTGCAAACATGGTAGAGACCGAGAACTACGTTTAATAAACACGGATAAAAAAGCAAATTATTCCCAACGTCACCACTGACAACTCCAAAGGTGACATCACTGATTATGTTTATATGAACGACAACAAAAAATTCTAATTTTGGTGCATACATTTCTCCAATTTGAGCTTTCTAATTAGGAAATATTTAATTGAAATGGCGATAATAATATGAAAAAGTATTGACGTTTTAAAAATCTATTAATTAAATGTATAACATAAGCAAGTTCCAAATTTTTAGGTAAGAAATATACTTCATACAAACATGCAATTTTACATACTGCCATATAAACGTACCAAAACGTAGCCTGTACTGGCATTACCAAAAATGTCGGCAAGTTTAGTTTGTGTTTCAAGACATAAAATTTTATTTCAGCAATAGTAATTACTGTGGGTATTTTACGAAGTTATAGTTTGATTTAAAGTGAAGAAACTTTGTGACTGGAGCGAAAAGTGAACCAGGTATTGAGTTAATTTCAGCAGAAGTGCGTTTTCCAAAAAGCCGTCAAACCGACATGTGTCTGGCTTTGCTAAGATCAATATATTTTATTTTATATGGTAAATTGTTTATCTCTTTAGTTTTAATACGGTAATGCGGCTACTGAGTACTGATAATTTGACGTAAGTTGTAGATACAACAACAAATTTTCTTTAGTTTTCACAAGAAATTTATAGCAAAAACCCCACACCAGCGCAATTAAAGCGATGCATGCGCGTTGTTGATACTTGAGGGGGGTCAAAATTCGAACACAACTTGGTAAATAGTCAGGAGATCGATAGATCCCTAATTTCGTATTGAGACAAATAAAAAAACTACAGTTGCTCATACAAATTTTCTGTTTCTTCACCATAAAACAAAAATTCCAACTAAATTCGGAAAAAGCCTTGCACTTTTATATCCAGTTGTGTTAAAAAGAGCGGGAGGGAACCAAGTTTAGAAATCGAAAAATAACGAAAATATAACTTAGGAACTTTCCACTTTCCCTTCAAAATTGTAAAACTACTTTATCACACATTTTAACACTACAATTTTTTTATTAACCGCACCTTGCTATGTATGCCGTTAGTATCAAACAATATTCCGTGGTTAAAATACATGCCAGTTTTGAAATCGGCACTTAATGCTTGAATTATTTATTTGATTCTTTTAGTATTAGTTTACATAAAAATTTAAAAAATTTTAACAGATTTAAAAGAGATTTTCAATTGGGCAGTATTAAGTTAATTGGCATTACGCAATATTTCCTAATGAATAATAAAAACGGTGAAATAAAAATGTTAAAAAAAAAAAATAGAACCGCCCTCAAAAGATCAAAACTTCACAGATAAAGTCCATTCCCAAAATCATCGACAATTAGTTTTCGTTTTTACGCTGATTTCAAAAGTCTAATAAAATCTAGAGTTTATTGTAAATAGCAACGGAAAAATTCTAAGTAAACAATTTTTTTTTTCATTATAGAGCTGATCTTTTTAACAAAAATTTTTTTAAATCATATTGAATTTTTTAAATTTAGCGCGAGATAAGTAAATCAGTAAATTTTAGGATTTGAGTTGTAGTCAGTGAAAAAAAACATTTATTGGCGAACTGAAAGACAAGGTAAATTAGTTTAAGTAATATCATGCTCTAGTTTATTCTAAAGAATTTAACAGTGGCGAAATTTATTCCTGACTAGATGGTAAAATATGAAGCTATTTTTAAAAATGATCAATATTTAGTTTGTAGGAAGAGTACTAATAATGAAATTAAACAAAACACACCTACTTTAAAGTGGTTATTATAATGGGTTAACCGCACTGCAAGTATGTATATGCGGTTCAAATAGCTCCTGTATTATCCTTTCCAAAGATTTTAATGAAAAATGAATACCTTGTGTACTTAAAAAATAAACTGGAGGGCAGTAGGAGAATGCTTTTCAGGGTTTGGGTGAAGTGTAAGATGTTCAAAAATAAAGAAAATTCATTCTTCAAAATACTTAACTCTATTCGCATTTACTTTCATGTTTTCTTTTAAGATAAATGGCTATTCCGCCCTATATGCTGCCGCCCAATCCATGGGCGGCGCAGCTTATGGCACAACAGCAGGTTTTTGCGGCTGCACATGCTCAACAAGCTATGCATGCGCAAATGGCATCTCAAATGCAAATGCAACCGGGAGTTCAACCTGGAATGCAACCTACTCAAATGGGCCATATTCCGTCACCGAAACAAGATATAGTAAATGAAGAAAAATTACAGGAGAAATGTAAGTGGTTTTGTATAATAATTAAATATAATTAATTTTTTGTTTTAGAAACAGAATTTTGATTATAATAAATGTTTGATTACACTTTTATAGCATTAAAATGGCAGAGTTTGCAGTCAAAAAGGTTCGCGGAGAAGCGAAAGTTTGGTTTTGTGGATGCTCAAAAAGAGGACATGCCGCCAGAGCACATACGAAAAATTATACGTGATCATGGTGACATGACAAGCAGAAAGTATCGCCACGACAAAAGGGTTTATCTTGGCGCTTTAAAATATATGCCACACGCTGTGCTAAAGCTTCTGGAAAATATGCCAATGCCTTGGGAGCAGATACGTGATGTTAAGGCATTGTATCACATAACGGGGGCTATAACATTCGTCAATGAAATTCCTTGGGTTATCGAACCTGTCTACATTGCACAGTGGGGGTAGGATCTAGATACTTTAATTTATCATAAATCTTAATAATTTATGAATGTCATATTAAAGGACTATGTGGATTATGATGAGGAGGGAAAAACGTGATCGTCGACATTTCAAAAGAATGCGTTTTCCTCCTTTTGATGATGAAGAGCCTCCTTTGGACTATGCGGACAACGTGCTTGATGTCGAACCGCTAGAAGCCATTCAGATCGATCTCGATATCGATGAAGATGCTGCTGTTTTCAAATGGTTCTACGAGCATAAGCCGCTTGTTGGATCACCGTAATTTCAATTAAATTAAAATTTTTAAATTTTTCGTTAATCAGGTTTTTAATTTAGTCACGTTAACGGACCGACATACCGAAAATGGAATCTTACATTGCCACAAATTGCTACCTTATATCGGTTGGCTAATCAATTACTCACTGATTTAGTGGACGATAACTTTTTTTACTTGTTTGATCCAAAGAGCTTTTTCACGGCCAAAGCCTTAAATATGGCAATCCCAGGAGGACCGAAATTTGAACCTCTCATAAAAGATCACAATGTTGGGTATGTAATTATATTGTTAATTACAATTTTAATTTCTAACGTTTATCTTATCAGTGATGAGGATTGGAATGAATTCAACGATATCAACAAGGTTATAATTCGACAACCAATTAGAACAGAATATAGGATAGCCTTCCCGTACTTATACAATAATATGCCACATTTTGTTCATCTTTCTTGGTAAGTGATTTTCATAATTTTCCAAATCCATGTTTATCATCTGAACAGCATAATATTTTCACTGTTTGGTTGTTAAGATATGGGAGAATAAAAAACGCCAAATAAGAAAGTTTACTTCAAAGCGATTATTGATAATAAAAAGACTTGTGTTGGTGTAATCTTTGTAAGTAAATTTTTTAAGAATTATAATTTACTGCTGAGGATTACGACAAATAAATTTAAAACAACAGATTTCTTACATAGTATCACGGAAATATATTCGTTGTCTTTTTATTTACAGGTATCATACTCCGAATGTGGTTTACATTAAAACTGAAGATCCAGACTTACCAGCATTTTATTTTGATCCACTCATCAATCCGATTTCGCATAGACATGCTATAAAGGTAGAGATATTGTAAAACGTTTGAGATTCAACTATTTTTTATTCATCATACTAAACTAAATTTGTTGTCACTTCTATTAAATATATCGGTGACCAAATTTCTACTTATGAATATTTATCTTTTATGAAGAGTGTTAAAGTTAACCAAACGTTTTTTTTTCAGATAATTGAACCGTTACCTGACGATGATGAAGATTTTACTTTATCAGAAGAGGTACAACCCTTCCTTCAAGATACACCTCTTTATACAGACAATACAGCAAATGGTATAGCGTTACTTTGGGCCCCAAGACCATTCAATTTACGTTCTGGTAGAACACGCAGGGCTATTGATATACCACTTGTGAAATCATGGTACAAAGAGCATTGTCCCCCAGGACATCCAGTAAAAGTCCGTGTGAGCTATCAGAAGCTTTTGAAGTATTACGTTCTAAATGCTTTAAAACACCGAAGACCAAAGCCGCAAAAGAAACGGTGATCAGTGCGAAGATGTTGTATAATATTTTTGTTAATGATTCTCTTTATCAGATATCTCTTCCGATCATTTAAAGCAACGAAATTCTTTCAAACTACAACTTTGGACTGGGTGGAAGCGGGTCTTCAAGTTTGTCGACAAGGCTATAACATGCTTAATTTGTTAATTCATCGCAAGAACTTGAACTACTTGCATTTAGATTACAATTTCAATTTAAAACCTGTGAAAACCCTAACTACGAAGGAGAGAAAGAAATCTCGATTTGGAAATGGTACAAGAATGAAACATAAAATATATAAATAAACTCATGTTATATATTTTAAGCCTTCCACTTGTGCCGTGAGATACTTCGCCTGACAAAACTGATAATTGATTCGCATGTTCAGTACCGATTAAATAATGTCGATGCATTCCAATTGGCTGATGGCCTGCAATACATTTTTGCTCATGTAGGTCAACTCACAGGAATGTATCGCTACAAATACAAACTCATGAGGCAAATTCGAATGTGCAAGGATTTGAAACATTTGATTTATTACCGCTTCAATACTGTAAGGAATGCTAAATAATTTTATTACTTAACACTTATAAAAATAATTTACAGGGTCCCGTTGGGAAAGGCCCAGGTTGTGGATTTTGGGCACCTGGTTGGCGTGTTTGGTTGTTCTTTATGCGAGGAATAACACCTTTACTTGAACGTTGGCTAGGTAATCTCTTGTCTCGTCAATTTGAAGGTCGCCACTCAAAAGGTGTTGCAAAAACTGTCACTAAACAGCGTGTTGAATCACATTTTGATCTCGAATTGCGGGCTTCAGTGATGCATGATATCGTTGACATGATGCCTGAAGGTATAAAACAGAACAAAGCTCGTACTATTCTACAGCATTTATCGGAGGCATGGCGTTGTTGGAAGGCGAACATTCCATGGAAAGTCCCTGGACTGCCCATTCCTATAGAAAATATGATTTTGAGATATGTAAAAATGAAAGCCGATTGGTGGACTAATACTGCTCATTACAATAGAGAGAGAATTCGTCGCGGAGCAACTGTAGATAAGACTGTATGCAAGAAAAATTTGGGTCGTCTTACGCGTCTTTATCTCAAAGCAGAACAAGAAAGACAGCATAATTATTTAAAAGATGGACCATATATTTCTCCTGAAGAAGCTGTTGCAATTTATACAACAACGGTCCATTGGCTTGAATCGCGTCGTTTTGCTCCAATCCCATTCCCGCCACTTTCTTATAAACATGACACAAAGCTTTTGATCCTAGCCCTAGAAAGACTTAAAGAAGCCTACAGTGTAAAATCTCGTCTCAATCAAAGTCAGAGAGAAGAGCTGGGACTAATTGAACAAGCGTATGATAATCCACATGAAGCCCTTTCACGTATAAAGCGACATCTTTTAACACAGAGAGCTTTCAAAGAAGTAAATAACAATAAATTCTATATATTTAGAACTTTACAATTAATCAATTTATTTTTTCAAGGTTGGAATTGAATTTATGGATCTGTATAGTCATCTTATTCCTGTGTATGATGTCGAACCCTTAGAGAAAATTACTGATGCTTATTTGGATCAATATCTTTGGTATGAAGCTGATAAAAGGCGGCTTTTCCCACCATGGATTAAGCCAAGTGATACAGAACCCCCTCCATTGTTGGTGTACAAATGGTGCCAAGGTAATTTTTACTATACGTATTTGATTTGTTGCAAGTTGTATAAATTGACTGTGCGCAAAAAGATGTAATCCGGGTGTGTGCTTTGTGGCAAAGTGATTTGTACATGAAATCCCCTTGTTACAAACCTCACGCTTGTGTTGCTTCCTATACTTCAACTTATGTGAGTATATTTATTCTGTACATGGACATTTAGAAATCGCAGTTCCATTCACATTTTTTAGTTAACATTATACATATATATGCACTTTTTAACGTATTTTAAAGAAAACAAAATATACGACAACAATTTTATTTTCTAGGTATTAATAATCTTCAAGAAGTTTGGGACGTATCTGAAGGAGAATGCAATGTTTTGCTAGAATCGAAATTTGAAAAATTATATGAAAAAATTGATTTAACTCTTCTAAATCGTTTACTTCGGTTAATTGTTGATCACAACATCGCCGATTATATGACTGCCAAAAATAACGTGGTAATCAACTACAAAGACATGAATCATACAAACAGTTACGGTATCATACGAGGACTTCAATTTGCTTCCTTTATCGCACAATATTATGGCCTCGTATTGGATTTACTCGTTCTTGGCCTTCAAAGAGCTAGTGAAATGGCTGGGCCACCGCAAATGCCGAATGACTTCTTAACGTTCCAAGATACTGTCACCGAAATTGCTCATCCGATTCGGCTTTATTGCCGGTATGTTGACAAGATTCACCTCTTCTTCAGATTTACTGCTGAAGAGGCAAGAGATTTGATCCAGAGATATTTAACGGAACATCCAGATCCTAATAATGAAAATATTGTTGGTTACAATAATAAAAAATGTTGGCCTAGAGATGCTCGAATGAGACTTATGAAGCACGATGTAAATTTGTAAGATTTTCATTTTAATTGTAATTAAGGTAAAGTACAAAGTTCATATTCTTAGAGGACGAGCTGTATTTTGGGATATAAAGAATCGGTTGCCACGATCTGTTACAACCATCCAGTGGGAAAATACTTTTGTTTCCGTTTATTCGAAAGATAATCCTAATCTATTATTCAATATGTGTGGTTTTGAATGTAGAATTCTGCCTAAGGTATGTTAATTTATGTTTTTGTTATACACTTCCAATATACACAATTAAACACATTAGTGCCGAACGCAACACGAGGAGTTTACTCACCGAGACGGTGTTTGGAATCTTCAAAACGAAGTTACGAAAGAGCGTACTGCGCAGTGTTTCCTTCGTGTAGATGACGAATCTCTTGGCAGATTCCACAATCGAGTTCGACAAATTTTAATGGCGTCTGGATCAACAACTTTTACTAAGGTGATTTAGAGTAAATCATCTATGAATATTTTTTGTTAATATGAATAAATTGCAGATTGTTAATAAGTGGAACACAGCTCTCATCGGTCTTATGACATACTTCCGTGAAGCAGTGGTCAACACACAGGAACTTCTTGATCTGTTAGTGAAATGCGAAAACAAAATTCAAACACGAATAAAGATTGGCTTGAATTCTAAAATGCCTTCTCGTTTTCCACCTGTCGTATTTTACACGCCAAAAGAGTTAGGCGGTCTGGGAATGTTAAGCATGGGTCACGTTCTTATTCCCCAAAGCGATTTAAGATGGTCAAAGCAAACGGACGTTGGAATTACACATTTTAGATCTGGTAAGTTAAAAGACATTTTTTAAATGCTTACACCATTCGCCATTGAATTTGGGACAAAAGTTACATATGTATTAGAAAATATATTAAAATCTAAAATTGCATAGACGATGCTAATTTGCACTAGTAAATAAAGTTATTTCTTTTTTCCAGGTATGTCCCATGATGAGGATCAACTTATTCCTAACTTATATCGCTATATTCAACCTTGGGAAAGTGAGTTTATTGACTCGCAACGTGTTTGGGCCGAATATGCCTTAAAACGACAAGAAGCAAACGCTCAAAATCGGCGCTTAACGTTAGAAGATTTAGAAGACAGTTGGGATCGTGGTATACCACGCATCAATACACTTTTCCAAAAAGATCGACACACATTGGCTTATGATAAGGGATGGCGTATACGAACTGAATTCAAACAATATCAAGTTCTGAAACAAAATCCATTTTGGTGGACCCATCAAAGGCACGACGGAAAACTTTGGAACCTTAACAATTATCGAACTGATATGATACAAGCACTTGGCGGTGTTGAAGGTATCCTAGAACATACTCTGTTTAAGGGGACATATTTCCCAACATGGGAAGGTCTGTTTTGGGAGAAAGCCTCAGGATTTGAGGAATCAATGAAGTACAAGAAATTGACTAATGCACAACGATCTGGTTTAAATCAAATTCCAAACAGAAGATTTACTTTATGGTGGTCGCCAACTATTAATCGTGCTAACGTTTATGTTGGTTTCCAAGTACAACTCGATTTAACCGGTATTTTCATGCACGGAAAAATTCCAACATTAAAAATTTCGCTCATTCAAATATTCCGTGCTCACTTGTGGCAAAAAATCCACGAGTCGATCGTGATGGATTTGTGTCAAGTTTTTGATCAAGAATTAGATGCGTTAGAAATCGAAACAGTACAAAAGGAAACCATCCATCCTCGTAAATCGTACAAAATGAATTCGTCCTGCGCGGATATTTTACTTTTCCCAGCTTATAAATGGAACGTGTCAAGACCTTCATTGCTGGCAGATACAAAGGACACAATGGACAATACAACAACGCAAAAATATTGGCTAGACGTTCAGCTGAGGTGGGGCGACTATGATTCGCATGATGTTGAACGTTATGCAAGAGCCAAATTTTTAGATTATACTACAGATAACATGTCGATTTACCCATCCCCAACAGGAGTTCTGATAGCAATCGATTTAGCATATAATTTACATTCAGCTTATGGGAATTGGTTCCCTGGATGTAAACCTTTAATACAGCAGGCTATGGCGAAAATAATGAAAGCTAATCCTGCTTTGTATGTCTTGCGAGAACGAATAAGGAAGGCTCTGCAACTGTACAGCTCAGAACCAACAGAACCATACCTCTCTTCGCAAAATTATGGCGAGCTGTTTTCAAATCAAATTATTTGGTTTGTCGATGATACGAATGTGTATCGCGTTACTATTCATAAAACCTTTGAAGGAAATTTAACTACGAAGCCCATAAATGGAGCCATTTTTATTTTCAATCCTCGTACTGGTCAATTATTCTTGAAAATAATTCACACCTCAGTTTGGGCTGGCCAAAAACGACTTGGTCAACTGGCAAAATGGAAGACAGCTGAAGAAGTTGCTGCTCTTATCCGATCATTGCCCGTAGAAGAACAACCTAAGCAAATTATTGTAACACGAAAAGGAATGTTGGATCCTCTTGAAGTCCATTTACTTGACTTTCCAAATATTGTTATAAAGGGTTCTGAACTGCAATTACCCTTCCAGGCTTGTCTTAAAGTTGAAAAATTCGGTGATTTGATTTTAAAAGCAACTGAGCCACAGATGGTTTTGTTCAATTTGTATGATGACTGGTTGAAAACAATTTCATCTTACACAGCATTCAGTAGATTAATTTTGATCCTTAGAGCGCTACATGTTAACACTGAACGGACAAAAATAATTTTGAAACCCGACAAAACGACTATCACAGAAGCTCATCATATTTGGCCAACATTAACTGACGAAGAATGGATAAAAGTTGAGGTACAGCTTAAGGATTTGATTTTAGCCGATTATGGAAAGAAAAATAATGTAAATGTCGCTTCTCTCACACAATCCGAAATTCGAGATATTATACTGGGTATGGAAATTTCGGCTCCATCAGCGCAAAGACAGCAAATAGCTGAAATTGAGAAACAAACTAAGGAACAAAATCAACTCACAGCGACGACCACAAGGACTACCAATAAGCATGGAGATGAAATTATCACTTCTACAACTTCAAATTACGAAACGCAAACGTTTAGCTCCAAAACAGAATGGCGAGTTCGAGCTATATCAGCAACAAATTTGCATCTTCGTACCAACCACATTTATGTGAGTTCGGATGATATAAAAGAGACTGGATATACTTTTATTTTACCTAAAAACATATTGAAAAAATTTGTAACAATATCCGATCTTCGAGCGCAAATTGCTGGTTACTTGTATGGAGTTAGTCCTCCTGATAATCCACAAGTGAAGGAAATACGGTGCATAGTTATGCCACCTCAGTGGGGAACTCACCAAACCATAAATTTACCTAATCAACTGCCTTCCCACCAGTATTTGAAGGATATGGAACCCTTAGGGTGGATTCATACCCAACCAAATGAACTGCCTCAACTATCACCACAGGATATAACTACTCACGCAAAAATAATGCAGGACAACTCAGCCTGGGATGGAGAGAAAACAATTGTAATCACTTGCTCCTTCACCCCCGGGTCTTGTTCGCTTACGGCTTACAAACTGACTCCATCAGGATTTGAATGGGGATCAAAAAATACAGACAAAGGCAACAATCCTAAGGGTTATCTGCCCTCGCACTATGAACGAGTTCAAATGCTGCTATCCAACAAATTTCTTGGATTTTTCATGGTCCCAGCACAGGGGAGCTGGAACTATAATTTCATGGGTGTACGACATGATCCCAACATGAAATACGAATTACAATTGGCCAATCCTAAAGAATTTTATCACGAGATACATAGACCATCTCATTTCTTGCTGTTCTCGAATTTGGAGGATGCGACGGACTCTGCCGGCGCAGATAGGGAAGATGTTTTTGCGTAATTTTATTATTTTCTAAATATAATATAATATAAGTAAATGTATATACTATGAATAAATATTTTATTGTACATTTTACATGTTTCCTTAATTTCCTTATTAATCTCTTCAAAGTGTTGCTTCTTTTTCATTAATTTTAAGACACGTGTTTAAGAATCGCTATCAAAAATTTCATCTAATCTATTTCCTGAGTGTATTCTTAACGTTTCTGGTGTAAGATCTGAAATTGGACGGCGTGCTTGATGCTTATTGTGTTAACTGTTTTTATTTTTTTATTTTTACAATGTATAATTACGAACACTTCCACACTACAATTGCCAAATTGCCTCCAAAGAAGAGATATAATATATTTTTGGTTTCGTAGGAGACTTCAAATCCAAATCCTTCTCCCACAACGACATGCCAGTAGGTACCGAATTTTTTATCCATCGTTTCTTTTATTGATTTTGCAGCTAGCTGAAATAGTACAACAATTTCGGATTAATTATTTTTTATATTTCTACAATGGACAAATAATTTTTTTATATACAGGGTGAATTAGAAATACTTGTTTCAACATTATACCAATCGATTCTATGAAGTTTCTTAGGGCGCTATTGTAAACATCGTCATTTCTGCGACTGAGTGTCGATCTTAGAATTGCGAAAATCTCTTGTCGACAACTTTTTTGGATTAAATCGACTTCTCATCGACGGAAATTAAATTGTTTACAATAAAGCAATCGTCAAAATTGATCAAATTTTATATATTGGATTTATTTATCAATACGATATTTTTCCTATAAATTATAATCAGAGGCAACATTGAAATATTTTTAAAGCTGTTAATATTAAGTTTTTGGTATTATTGTTGAAAAATATATGGTGAGTAGTTCTTTAACAGATTTTAATTTTAGTTCCAGGTAAAATACATTTAATTTCTAAAAAGCTTAGCGTACACACATTTTTTTTTGAGATAATTTGGTATGTACATATGTGACATTTTTTAACTAAAGAAATTTAGTAGATTAATTTATTGTCTTTACTAAAAAATTTCCTCACATATGTATGTAGATATTTTTCTGAAAAAAAAACATAGTTTTTAAGCCATCTTAAAAAACAGCAAATAACAGACTCTAGAACTCATTTTCAAGTATTCACTCATATAGTGGTATATTTTATCTACCTCAATAGAGGGCTATTTATTTAATCCTATTATGTGCTGTTCAAGAATCTCTTTTTGATAATAGCACTTATCTTGAAGCGTTAGTTTCATGTTTTTGTGTCAACACCCTTACAAGTTATCTGTAAGGTTATTATCAATTAGATATGCACGGATTTATGCATGTACATAAATCAGTTAAACTTTTACATCCTCTGGAATGTTTAATGATGCACACTAAACCTTAAAAAGCTAAAAGGTAAGATAAAAACATGATACCTCGTAGTTTTGAGCGAATTTCTCGCACGCCGTGATACTCAGTTCGATGGCTTCGGCTCGCATTTCCTCGACCATGTCAGAATGCTGGAATAAAATGTAGATTTTACGCGCACATCTCGTGACTAATCAAGGATATATACCTTTACTAAAGGATACACATGCACAATCTTCTTGTCGCCCTCTCCTTCGGGCTTGCCACCTTCGTCACCCATAATTGCAATAGCAACAGGAAAATATTTCGTTTACACTTTTGTAATTCTATTAAATATAAAATATAAAGTTCTCTGGAACTAGAGATGCATTTCACTAATGCAGATAAAATGATAATATTCCAATAGCAGACAATTCTGCTAACAATGCGCATGCGTTTATTTGTTGTTTGCAGTTGTTATTTATTTTCCATGTCAAAATTTCACCCCTTGAATCTGAACTTATTCCATTGGCCGGCTGGAGTTATGTCCCCTTTTCGGGTAATTGGAACTTACATACAATTTATATAGCCTTCAGTTCTGTAAGTTTGTCCCTTTTCGCAAATTTTTCTTTTCAGATTAGTTCCTGGAAAAAGTGTCATCGCGAATTATCATATTACATACTTTGGTTGCTTAAAAATTAAGTAGGTGTGGCGGACATTGCACTAAGAATTATCGAGGAGAGCAGAAACACTTTTTAATCATTTGCATATCAAATGTTCAAATGAGGGAGTTGCAGACTTGATATTAGTATTATTAGAGAAAATAACTTATATCGGCGCCTGAATCCCTAAATTACTTTTTTCAAAACCGGTAGAGAACTAGCTAAATGACCCATTTTACAAATCCTTTTTTCTACCTACCTTAGGTAGGGTAGGATTTCCTAGATATTTAGGGCGCTTTATATCCCTACCCTCACAGCCTCTAGAATACGAAGCTCAAATCCTGTTTGGTTTATTTTTTACAGTACATATGCACTGATTATTTGCATAAAAATATGACTTATGCTGTTTTTTTATTTTTATAAAGAAACTAAAGAGCAATAGAAAATTCAAATCGATCGATAAAAACTCTTATAAAATTAACAAATCGCTTTAAAAATAAAAGAACCAAATTAAGCATAAAAAGAGTATAACCCAACATGTCTAAAATTTATAAGTTCTTATATGGAGGATGTTCCTAAAATAAAGAAGAACGATTTCTTGAAGTGTTCTGTTTAGGATTATTTTGATCTTTTTAGTTATATAAAATATAAACTTGTTTTTTGGAACGTTTTATAAATCAATACTTTTCTTTAGAGTTTAAGATATGCTTACGCACATTACAATTACATATATTCTTACTTACCTTGTACATTGCTATTTATTTAATCCGAATTTTCTTCAAAACCACAGACAATATGATTTTTAAATAGCCTGAATAGGAACTAATATTGATCTTGAATAGAAAATGTTCGAATATACATTTAATTAATTATAAATTACCTTTTTTAATCCTAAAGGCACAGCATCCGGTATTTGTCTTGAAATTCTCATCCCCAATGTTATTAATCAGTTGAACATCGGCAAAACCCATAAAAAATTGTAATAACCACAAATAATGTATTGGAGGTTTATAAAATTCTTGATTTTAATTTGAAATATGAAAAAATAAATAAAAGAAAAATCTACTAGCAATCTTTAATTATCATAAAACATAAGAAAGTTATAATTAGTCTCATACAAATCGAATTATAGTGATGTTATTCGTCGCAAATCAATAAATTCAGCAAGTTGTAATATAACTAATACAAAAATAAAAAATAGATGCGATGTTATGGCTGAGATTTAATATAAACTATTTACAATTTTTTATTTCTGGCTAACGGTCATTATAAGTTCAGTAAGTAATAGTGTCTTTTTGGGAAAGTAAACGGAAGAGAGAGAGGTGTCGTGGACAGAATCGCTGATTATATTTGTTTTGACTCTCAGAAAATTTCATTGAAAATGCATAACAAGTGTTTTTGTCGCGCTTGCTATATGTAGAGCACAATCACGAACTTCCTTCATAAATGCATCAGCAGCATCTGCGTCCCTGGTTATAAGAGATTTTTGAAGATTTTCGCACTCCCGTTGTATCAAACTTGTATATATATTTAGTTGCTTGATTGCATTTTTAAGCACTTTCGATTTTTGTTGCTGTAAGTAAAAAAAGCAATCAAAATAAAATATAGATAATCAGAAAGTTAAACAGTTTCTGAGTACATCACGTCACTATTCGATTATCGCAATAAAATCATTTTAAATTAGATTTCTTTCTACTTTCAGTAAATAATTTAAAAAATATGCATATGCACTTAATTAATAAGTCTCAACTATTTAATCAATACTTAAAATTGCTGAGAATAAAAACGTGATATACGTAAAATTAAAGTAAAATTAAAAATTATGCGAGAATAAAGAAAAATAATTTTACCGCAGGAAAAATGGCAATTAATTCTGCAACAGCGACCCGAAGCCGCTCAGAACATGGAACGTACTCCTCTTTTTTTGTCATATCTTGCATTGCAACGCAAAGTTCTTTCAGTCGTCTGGTGACTAGATCTGTTCTGTGCTTAACTTCTTCACCAAAAGGTTGAAGAAATTCAACAGATTTATCTCCAGCCATTTGATACATACTTGTAGTCGTTCGAAATTCGGGACCTTTTCCATATGGTCCCAATCTAGTTTCATACATACTAACTGGTCGCTTAGCAGTTGACTGGTTGCTGCTAGACGATCCATCCAATACTGGTTCTGTTTCTGCATCTGTCCCATTTAGATCAACCCGACTAATAAATGAAAGGTGAAATTAATTAATTAAATTTCCAATTTGTTAATTAGTCTACGTATGATTAAAAGCAATTTTGTTTTCTTCTTCTCCTTGAAATAACCTATTGTTGCTTATCTATCTAAAATACGTAACTACGCTTTAGTATTAGTGAAAAGGACTTAGCATAGCTTAAAATACGTACCGTAACTACTTTCTAGGAGCCTACGGTTTAAAAATTTGAAAAAAAGACACTCAAATAATATTAGTCATATTATGATGATAAGGAACAAAAATAAAAAAAAAGGAAAAACAATTTAATCCCAAACATTTTAAAACAATTTCAAAAATACTCACAGTGGCATATTGTAGGCACAACTATTTTTAGGAGTAACCTTTGATTTAAGCTCCGTATTTTCAGTAGAGAGTTCCTGGACCACGGCTCTCAATTCATTTATTTCAGACATATATTCCATAAGCTGTTTGCGTAATGTTTCCACTTCAGCACTGGAGGCTACATCGCCAGACGAGATCTGATATTGAATGTAATAAGTTGTAAATAAAAACAATAATGAAATTAGGAAAATGAGACCTTATTTTAAAAAAAACTTTATACAAAAAACGAACATTTTTTTACTAAGACAACTCAAAAGAAATGAAACACAGTTTATTCTAGGTAACACTGAATGTATATCGTTATTATTCAATGCAAATGGAATTCATACATTGTATTATGCGATTATCCTGCTTCTCTACAAGAAATGAACTAACAAGCGCATGATTTCATTCCGAAATGAAAAAAATCTATTTGTAAAAGCTGTCTATTCTTTATTGGCACAATAACAGAGTTTACTCGATTCAATATTCGAGCATTTTACAGATTAGCTTCACAGCAACCGAAAATTGTTGAACATTTAAGTCCACAACAATTTTATTATAAAAAATATTTGATTGAACCAATTGACTTCTATCGAATCTATATGGCTGGTTAGCCAAAACTGTGATTTTTAAGTGCTCTTTGTCGCATAAATTTTACCTGTTGTGTTATTGGTGTGAGTGCAGCATAATCATCATCAGAAGCAACTGCGTCATAAAGAGGTTCATCATCGGACAAATTAGACTCACAATTATTCAAAACACTATGTCTTGGAGGTTCAAACGGTCGTAGGTTTGCCATATTTTGGCGACGGCGAGCATCAATTAGGATATCGGTTAGAAATCCAGCAAATTCAATGGGACTAAATCGAGCCAATTTTTGTCGTCCCTTAAAAATATATTATTATATATTAAAATACAAAATCAATAAAATTTATATTACTTACTTGATTTCTAGTTGCACTTAAATAAGGATTTGCAGGGAGAAATGGGACCGCTCCAATATCAGGATTTAGTGTACTCGTAGCCCAAACTATTAATAAATTAATACGATGCAGTGTTTTTTATTACTATTGTTTTTAATATTATCTTACTGGCTTCATTTTCACGCCTATCAACTTCATCGTAGAGATCCATTACTAGTTCTTCGAACATTTTATTAGGCACTAACTGCAATTTCCCTCGAGCAATTTTTAATTGCTCGCTAATCTCTGATTTATCTTGGTTGGGTATAACAAGATGCTTTCCAGACTGTAACAAGAATTCAGTAAACATGCACTTAATATTAAGAATTTTTAACATTTTGGGTGTCATTATAGGCTCTAATGCCTTCATAGCAAAAGTAAGTGTGGAAAATGTCCAATTATAAGTTACCTGAAGACGAAAATAGCGATGTACATATATTAACTAATCGCACATAATTATTCGATGGAGGAAAAATTGAATACCTGTATTGGCATAATTATACGCCCATAAATGAATGTACAGTTGATTTTGCTTTTTAGGAGACTTAAGTTATACGGTCGCAAAAATGCCAATACTGATAGCCATAGTTTGAACGGAGCACCAGTGTTATTTAAGTAAAAATATTGTGAGAAAAACTGTACTGTATTGTACTGCGCGCATGATTAAAATTAGAAACGATAGCAATATTGCTTAGTTTAAAGAATTTCGAATTTTTGGTTTTAGATAAACCTTAGGTTTCCAAGGAAAACAAATATTTCAAGGGATCAAATTAAAATGAGAATGTATGGGGTTTTTGGGACTAGATCGACGATTCGATATGCATTGAAGTATTTTATATTAACATTCACAAGGGCTGTCTTTTGTCTCGTATATTATCCAAATTACAATTGCAATCGGGGGTCAGCAGGTAGGATGATTTGCAATTAGCTAGAGGAAGATTCCAGGCTAACTACATTGCCTTCATATTGTGGGATTAAACAGATTTCTGTTAAGTATTTTTTATGCACCGTGCAGAGCACCTACTCAATTTATTAACATTTATTAGGAAATGTAAAATTAAATTAAATAGTTTAAATGACCGAAAAATTTGGATATCGAAAATAATTTGATTTGAATGTGGTATTCAACAAAATGATACCGATATTGAGACAGCAATGCTAAAAATTATATTCAAAGGAAGGCCTGTAGGATATAGTCTGAGAATTATTATTAGTACATAGTAATCTTTAAAGGGTTCATGTTTATTGGTGGTTATTATCCTAACTAAATTAATTTGCGGCTAAATTTAAAAACAATTCACTTACGGAATGATCAGTTTTTTTTCCTCCCAAGAAGAGTGTAAGTCTGTCTGTCACCTCATACATCGCTTCCATAAGTCTCTCGGCAATAGTGTTAAAATTATTGTTTTTAGCAATTTCGATCGGTGTGTGCCCATTGCCGTCCACAACGTTTATTTCGGCGCCGTAAACAATAAGCAACTCTATCTGAGAGGCCTGACCAAACTTCGCTGCTACGTGAAGTGGTGTCGACTTTTTCTCCTAGAAGGAATCAATTCAATAGATTTCGAATTAAGTCAAAGAAACACTTACTTCATGAAAAAAGTTTGGATTTGCGCCTTGTACAATCAATCTTAGTGAGGTTTCTAAGTTGGTTGTCCGGACGCTTGCATGCAGCTGTTTACTGAGCTCTGCTTCGGCGTTGGAACCCTCCTCTTGGATATTCGCCTTCAGGACGAAGGCCATGTTCACATGCTTCGCCTTGATGAATTCCGACTTTGTGGGATGTAGGGGATCTTTAGGGCTCGGCTTACGTTTCAAGTGCTTCCCACTGACTGGATCTAAGAGAGAGTGCTCCCAAACGCTGTTGGCCCCATGACAGTTCAATGCATTGACGAAGTTCAGCACGGAGGGGCTCCACGTCCCCTGCCGCAAGGATTTTACTTGCGATATGTGGCGGCCTAAGCTCCTGTGGACTGAACAGCAGTCGGAACATAGTAAAATCCCTCGGTTTATAGAGGCCCAAGAAGGATCTATCGAGAGTTCAGGGATCAATGTTTGGAGAATAAGTGCCAAAAGCAATTACCTGAGCCCCCACAATCGCCGCACACATCGACTTGAGTTCGAGACTTCTGTCGGGACATCTGAGCTAGTTAGTTTTCTTTCGGAAAGGATTCTCAATTCATTATTTAGAAAATTTACTGCTGGAATTCCTAGGGCGAGAAATTTTAACAGGTAAACGTCAAATACCAATTTCTGACATTTCCAATACTTCGATTATATGGAAAGAAGTGGCTGTTTGGAAATCGAAAGTCTGCGTTTACAGAGACGGAGGGCCTTTTGAAGGGGAAACGGGACGATTTCATTTTCCGAAATTCCTATTTATTTTTAAAAATATATAATAATAATAATAATAATTTATTGGCATATTCAGAGCCATTTTAGAAATATACAAATATCATACAAACAGATTTCATTTAAAAAACGCGGATTAAATAATGATGCTGAAGTTACAGTCGTTTAAATTGAAGGAGATAGTTCTTCTTTTCGTACACTTAAACTTTTTAATCGCGACATTGGGGTTTCATAATTCGAGTCACTACTACTCGATTTTAATAAGCAATATATAAATAAAAACTTCATCACGTACCAGCGCGTGCTAGTGCTTGAGTATTCTATAAGATCGACTAAACATAGAGGATTTTCCAGCATTTGCAACGTTGCCTAGCGTTTTCTAGAAGTCAACAATATTTCACCTTTCAAAATTTGTATTACTTTGTAGTTTGTACTATTAAGGAAATATAGGAAATTTAAAAAAATAACCTGTTTTTATACTTATGTATACATGTTTTTAAAAACTTTGTATGTATTTATAAAATATTAATAATAACGATAATTCAAATATACTTTACAAGTTCTTTTAATTAACAATACGTTATTAAGACATAAAAAATGGAATTACTATTAGGCATAGTCAAAACCATTTTATAGACACAACTTTATAATTCTTACAATATTATCTGAACCGCAACTTGCCAGTTGAAAGTCATCACAATTTGGCTTGAAATGTAATTTTCGTACTGTAAGATGATGACTGAAGCTAAAAAGTGAATAAAGTTATAAATAAGATTACTAACGAGTATGTTTATTGCTATTAGTACTTACTTATTTGCTATTGAGTATAAGAATTCCCACTGCGCTGCAAACGTATACAAAATAATACGACCAGTTTCACATCCTAGGGCTATAAGATATTTTTGTGTGGCTTCTTCTAAAAATTTAGATGGAAGAGCCGCAGCAGTGATTGATTCTTTTGGGAGATTTAAAATATCTTTTGATTTCCAACACTGAAGATTATCGCTCGCATCATTTTCGTTCTTATACCAAGCTACTGCTTTTCCATCCCGTGAGGTTGTTACAAAGATTTCCGAATCGTGTGACCAGTCACATGACCAAATTACCCTAGTATGAATGCCACTATCTTTATTTGAAGCGGTAACAGGTTCAAAGTTATATAATTGTTCTTTATCCTCAAACAACTTCCAAGTTCGATCTCTCGAAACGGACAGTAAATATTTTCCATTTGGAGAAAATTTCATTTGTGTCACGGTAAGTTTGTGGGCTGGAAGCCTTTTTATTTGCTTCCAAGTGGAGGTATCCCTATAACGTAGAAAGCATACGTTTTATAAATTAATAAAAGAAAAAAATATAAATTTTACAAACAATACAATTACAGTTACAAAACTAAATGTTAAATCAAGTTTACAACGAGGAAGGCATAATACACTTGAGATGCATACCCTCAATATTTTGATAGAACTTTCACTGGATAAAACCCAAATGAAAATAGTCTTTTATATATCTTCTTTCTTCAAAGGATTACAATGAAAATTGATGCTGGTTCCTAATTTTTAATATACTATGAAAATTATGAAATTCGCTTAATCAATCGCATAAGAATGAAAATTTATATAATTACCACAAAATAATTTGTGCATGTTCAGCTGATTGCGCTCTGCACGCTGATGCCAAAATTTTGCCATCTTGAGTTGAACATATTGCGAAAATCTCAAAACCATGACCGTAAAGTTTCTGCATTTCTGGCCATAAAGTATTTTGCATGAGAATCTCCTCCTCTGGCGGAGATGTTAATTCAGTTTCTACAAAATAGTTTTCCGGATACTCATCCTTAACATGTCGCTTAGGAATTTCCTCTTCAATTTTATATATCGCCTTATTGGATAAACCCAGCGAAGGTACAGAAGCTCCTTTCGGTAAAGCTTGAATTATAATTAAAAATTATTAGTAACAACAACTTCTGAATCAAATTTTGTTGTTTACCTTCAAGTGTCGTTTCCCCTACTTCTTCTGAATTGGAAGCACAAATTCGCTTACAGTTTTGCATAAAATTTACAGGTGCCTGGAATACTCGAATGATTTTCTCTTCAGCACCACTAGCGAATTTTTGCGTCGAAAGAGCGGTGATGCACTGCATGTCATAACCATGAACTTGAGGACGCGCAATTTCATGCCAGGTTACATGCTTGTTGGATCTAATCCAAGGTGCATGAATCCTAGTTGTGGCATCTGCTGAAGCTGAAAGCAAAAATTTTCCAGTTGGCTCCCAGCAAATATCTCGTACTTCATTAAAGTGACCGCCAACTATAACTTGGGGTATCCAAGCATTTTCGTCGTCATCTGATTGTCGCCAAATGTGGAAACTTCCTTGAAATCCATGCCCAAATATCACCTTTCCGTCGTTGCCAAACTTCCCTCCATAAAAACCTGGCAAGTTTCCGCCCACTTCGCCGACTCGAACCTTTTCCATCCAAACTCCCGTTTCGGCACGATCCCATACAATCATTGTCTTGTCTATGGACGAAGTGAGCAATTGAAGGTCCTTCCCGTTATTGTACCAATGGACTCCATAAACCCATCCTTCGTGTCCATGTAGAACAGACTCTAAGCTAGCACCAAAACGTAAGGTTTGCCCATTCTTTATCGATTTGCATTGAAAAATGTTTTCTTCTATTCGAATACCTTGCGCGAGAATATTCAAAGATTCATTTTCATTCTGTTCATGGATCTGCTCGGCGATTCTCCAAAGTCGTACGTAGTGATCTTGAGATGAGCTTGCTAAAAGTAAATCGCCTTTTTCGTCTGCGGTAAAATCAAGACATCGCACCCAATCTTCATGGCCTACAAAATTATGGATGGAAACAAATTCGCGCACTCCTTCGACCGAGGTTTCAGTTAAAAGCGAAATATTGCCACTATCACCGGCGTATGATAGGAGAATCTGGTGTGACTTTGGAGACACTGTTAGAGCTAAAGCAAAACAAAATCCAGATCCTAGGAAAATTGTCTGAAAGCACCTGCAATAGAAGTAGCAATAGTAATGTTTAGTTAAGATCTGCCTCGTTATTAAATAAATAGTGGATGAGAAAATTGGACGTTCTTTGATATTATTTGTAAGCTAGAGAAAGTTAATCTATTTTTCATCACATATTAATTCCATTTATTAAATAAATTAATACATTTCACTCAAAGTTCAATTAAACCCCAGATTGTAAAGAACACCGATTCTAATTACTGTATCTATTTCTTGAATTTTGTTTGTGCTTTTTATATTATCTTAATAAATAACTAAATACGTAGCCTGAGTGGAAAAAATTTAAAATCGTAGATCAAAGTGTTATTACAATTACATACATGTAGATACTGGAAACTTTTAAGATTACTTATTTTGAATAGAAAAGTAACTTCTAAATTAATCTTTATTACATCAAGGTAAAAGAGGTTCTGGTCTAATTTTAATGAAACTTTTCATAAAGTAAATAAATAAATATGTGTAACTCACTTGAACTCTGCATTTTCTAGGCGATGCCACAGTTTAATTGATGAATCCGTGGATGCCGTAGCTAGAGTAAAATTCCCTTCGGAGCAAATCCCCGCGACAACATTAACTGTACTTTCGTGACCTTGAAGGGTGTGGGTGGTGGGGCTGCTGAGATCGTCCAGAACCCAAAGAATGGCTTTCCCATCATCGGATCCCGTCAAGCAGTAGGTGGCCCCGTCATCCGTCGGAATCCATTTGGCAGTGTTTATCTTCTTCTCGTGTTTAATGTAAGTCCTTATTATTTTCGCGGATCCATCAAACTTAACAATAATAGAACTATTTTTGGACACTGTTCGATGTAGTTAGAGTGAAGTAACCTTACCTGCGGATCAAGTAACGCCAGTGCATGCGAAGCTCCGAAACAAATTAAACCATTTTTGCCCCAGTCCGCGCTTTCTGGCGCTTTGTTGCAAGCGACGGACGTGTAAATATTCTCAATTCTTACTTCCATTCGGTGCTGCTTCTTGAAGTTAATCGAAATATGTTTAGCAAACTAAAAGTAAATGCGAAGGATTTATTAAATCTTCCCGGTGGAATTTGTGAGACCACAATAACAAATTTCAGCAATCAGCTGTTAACTTGTGGCACGCGGGTTTTGTTTGACAGTTGAATCAATTTAATTGAAAAGCAGCTGTTCAACTTTAACTTTGATTATCGAAGTTTTTTTGAATCGGGCTAGCCGTTAATATACATTCCCGATGCCAAAATCACCAACTATCAAAAAATTATCTTTATATTAAACAAAACGGTTTTGCTTTACTATATTTTGTTATCAAAGAAATTGAAAATACCTGTAATAATGTCGTTTGCAAGAACTGAGGATGGTTTTGTAGTTTACACACTTTATATGGGAAGTATTCCAAAAAATGCAAGTTTTTAAAGTATATTTTGTTTCTCTTAATAAACATAAATTATTACAGTTTACGAAACAAATATTGCAGACGCACTTTTCGAGGTATGGTGAAGTGTCCGTAGAAATACTATTTTCGGGCAATAAAAGAATGAGATATGCACTCATAAAATTCAAAAACCCTGAGTCAGCTACTAGGTAAGTATTGAGAATGTGTAAACAATGGTGCTATATGTGTCGGGATAGCTTCTGAGAACTACTTTTGTAATTATGATCTCGTGCGATTAAATTGTATACAACTAGGGAAGGAAACCTTTCCATCTTTAAGTCCGATGAATAAAGCAAATGTAACGATGCCTATAAATATGATAGCAACGTACACATATGTATGTATATTCAGAGAATTTTGCAAGAGTATTGTCATTTAGTTGAAAGTCCGGTTAATGTTATGATTATTCGCTACTATGGGCATGGCGAAAGGAACTGTTCAATCCAAAAAGTTATTTGTTTTAGAACCTTAATCTAAAAATGTTGATTTAACCGAACTAATTTGCTTTGCTACATACAGGGTGTTTTGCTAAGGCTGAATAGGGTTATGCCAATCGATTCTAAATGGTCTCCTGATCAACGTTTGTTCGGACACCCCCCCCCCCCCTTCAAATCGGTCTTTCCCCCCAAAAATCGCGATTGAAAGTTTGGCCGGTGTCAACCTAGAAAATGCTTTATAAGTTCTTTCAGGGATATTCTAGAATACTGGTTGATAACGCATTACAAAGCTGAGCCTTCAAGCTTTCCAACGATACCTCCCACGATTCAATCCGCCAACAAACAAGCGGGAGAGACCCGTCAAATTCCGAAAATGGCAATTTCAAAGCCCAAAATTTGACCTTGATCCTTCATTCTGCCGATTTTTTGTATGGGAAGATCGGAACTTTTTTTTGAGAAAAAGCTTCCCTGTCATGTGGCCTTCCTTAGAAAAAAACCGCACTCGAATCCGACGACGTGTTCCGAAGTTATTCGTGTTATAATAATTAATGCAACAACAAAATCCACTATCCGCAATAAAGTCCAATTGGAATGTGACATCACATTCCAATTGGACTTCATTCCGGATAGTGGGTTTTAGTGTTGTGTTAATTATTTTAACACGAATAACTTCGGATCGCGCCGTCGGATTCGAGTGCGGTTTTTTTTCTGAGGAAGGCCACATGACAGGGAAACTCTTTCTCAAAAACAGTTTCGATCTTCCCATACAAAAAATCGGCAGAATGAAGGGTCAAGGTCAAATTTTGGGCTTTGAAATTGCCATTTTCGGAATTTGACGGGGTCTCTCCCGCTTGTTTGTTGGCGGATTGAATCGTGGGAGGTATCGTTGGAAAGCTTGAAGGCTCAGCTTTGTAATGCGTTATCAACCAGTATTCTAGAATGTCCCTGAAAGAACTTATAAAGCATTTTCTAGGTTGACACCGGCCAAACTTTCAATCGCGATTTTTGGGGGGAAAGACCGATTTGAAGGGGGGGTGTCCGAACAAACGTTGATCAGGAGACCATTTAGAATCGATTGGCATACCCCTTTTCAGACCTTAGCAAAACACCCTGTATATCGTTGTATTTTTCCTGTATTTGTTTATAGTCGAATAAAATTGAATTGAATTGCTTATGTGTCAGATTTGATTTCTACCTGTTCTCAGCCCGTTATTTTGGGGAATTCCTAAACAAAAAATCATTCATACATATGTACTTACGTAGATTTCGCCGTAGTCGGGTGAAAAGAAATTAAAAATTTATGGGTTGGACAAAGACCTTTAGCACCTGATTCTGTTTTTACCTTAAATATAATAACATGACAATTTACTTAATTATGAATAATGTTAATAGAACTACGAGATATTTTATTATATCAATACAGTTTTAATACATATTTTTAATTATTGTTTTCAGAGCGCTAACCACTAAAATACATCACTTCACGGAGGGAACGCGCTATGTATATAAAGTTGTTAAAGCAGCATATAGCTGGTTACAGCCAAATTTCGAAGATAAATTAGAGATTGATTCAGATTCGTTAATACTACTGATGCTAAACGATGACTGCCTTTTACATATTTTTTCCTTTTTATCTACACGAGAAAGAATAAGACTTTCTTTCATGAACGAGCGATTTAAACAGCTTTTTAAAATTACAAACATCCACAAAAAATCGGTGTCTCTTTCAAATTTAACACTCATGGAAGTAAGATACATTTGCCGTGAATTTGGTCAACTTATTCAAGACATAAATTTCGAATGGTCTAGTGATCTTCACACATACCGAGTCTGTAAATACGTTGCAAGTTATTGTTGTGAACTTCGTTCTCTTAAGTATACAAATTTATCAATTGGCGAGGATATAAACTTTAGATTTATGAAACATCTCACAAAAATTACACTAAGGAACTGCAATATAAGTGATACCGTCATCTTTCACTTGTCTAAAATGCAAAATCTTACACATCTTGATGTGAAGGAAAACAGCAGATTAACTGGACGACATTTAAACGACTTTCCTGAGTTGACTTATTTGAATCTTTATAAATGTACCGGAATAAAGAAGGCTCATTTTTTTGCATTTTGCGCGTCAAAAAGGATAATTGAAAATTTAAAATCTTTAAATCTTACAATCTTTGGTTTAAGATCATATTTTTTTGAGAAATTAGATTTCTTAAAAAATTTGGAGAGGCTTGTGGTAACTTCATCAATTGATTTTGGTCTTCTATCAGATATTAAAAAATTGAAACATCTCATAATAAACGTCGAGACTACGCGCCGTCAAATTCATCATTTCCCTGAAAAATGTTTTACGGGCTTGGAAACATTATTTATAATTGAAATGGACATAAACGTAGTAGCAACGGACATAAACCACATATTTTTACTGAAAAACTTAAAAAAACTGGGGTTGATACGCTGCTATAATTTGGAGGATGAACACATGGCTAAAATAGCTGCCATGCCTGAATTAACATACCTCGATATATCAGGTTGTAATATACATTTCAATGGGTTCTTAGAGTTATTTAAGAAGCCCAATAAGCTTCAGTATGTCAACATATCGCAAGCTGGATTTCCTCGTATTTTCATGCCACTCCTCTTCCCCCGTGTAAGACCTTTTTTAGAAGTAGTTCGAGAGAAAATGGTGGAAACGGGAAGAACAGCACATTGTACGCTTTATTTCAATGGAGAGGTATGTAATTTTCACAGATTTCGATTTTTTAACAATAAAATTACTTGAGTCGTTAATTGTTTAACAAAATTAGTCCGTCGTTTCAAATAACAAGAATAAATTTACAGTGTCGGAGGATATATATTTTTTTTGTTATGAATTCAAAATTTGGACCCTATTTTTTGAGTTTAATAATTCAAAGTTGTTTGTGCAAATTAGTGTAATCTGGACGATAATTGATTAAATTGTTGATGCTTGTTTTTTGTTTATCGCAGGCGAGGTGAATAACATTCTTATTAGCCGCATTAAGGCGTACATTCCTATCAAAATTAGTATGTATGTACTTGTTATAACAAAAATGGGAAAGCGATATATGAAATTCTCGCACATTGTATGTGAAAATTAATTTGCTTGCCATGTAGAATCGGTTGGCATACCCTGTTCAAACTCTAGCAAAGCATCCTGTATAAAACATTGTTGATCAAGTATATTGAACCTCGGTGCTTTATATCAAAGTAAAAGTAAAAAATATCGATATCGAGTCATCTCTGTATCCCTGCCATTGACTTGCAATTGAATTTACGATAATAAACAAATAAAAAATTGCTTTTTTCCTTTTCCATGAAGTTTATGTGCAACAATTTTGAAATCACATAAAATACAGCGGAGTGATAAGAAACAAAAACAAGAAAAGGATCACATACGTACATATTTATATTCATTTTTATTTATATAGATAAATATCTGCCTCTTAAAAGGATCAAATTCTTAATCAAATACTTAACAAATTAAAGAGATTTATTTTGCCTGCGGCTCATTAAATCTTACACTACAATAATGATTTCTTCGGTTTTATTACTTTTAAGAATTTGTTATTATTATTATTTCCTTATTTTATATTTTTTTAGCAGAGACCGAATCAAATTCTGGAAGTTTTGCCATGGTTAACAATTGTTCAGAGAAAATACGTGCTTCCTGGTATGAAATTGTGCTATGATTATTATACTGAACGTTTAGAGTTCGAAGACTAAATTTAATATCAATAGCTCGGTGTAAGTATGCATATTATTTTGAAATTTGTGTTTTCGTTTTAAAAAAAAAACTTTCATGATTCATTCGATGTGCACAATTTTCAATTATGGAATCATTTTACCAACCGTTTTAAAAATGCTGGACATGGATGTAATAAAATTAATATTTTTAAACGTTAGGTAAGCTTCATGTAAAATAATTACATAATAAAAAAATATTTTTTAAAAAAAAGCTTTTATTTAACAATAAAACATAAATATACTAAAAAGGAAAAAATAAGTTTTTGCTAAAATAAATTTAGGCTGAAAATAATATTTTTATAAAATAATTAATAATAATAGCAAAATATGCCTTTAATGTATTTCTTCACGGTATTTTTGTATTCATATGACTATAAATAAAAGCTTGGGCGCTCTCACATCCTGAAGCTTGTCGTTCAGCATAATTTCGCTTCTAATGAGCGCCCATAATGCAAGTCGATAGCCAGTGTATTAAAAATTATATTCTATTAATATTGTATGAGATGAGTAGCCCATTGTAAATATGTCGTATGTCAGTTCCCAGTGGCTCTAAAATTATGTGACAGTGCTGCTGTTCTCCTGAAAATCGAGATGTAAATCAATTTGGAAATGCAAAATTGAAGTTTAAAATTCACCCTATGGAATCAGCAATTCCGTTTTCAACAATCAGAATCCACTTAAAAGATTTGAACGTGCTGCTGTAGTTTGCCTTCGGATGGAAAACCTTAAACCACCAAAGATCTTGGGGGTTTTACTGACTTCAGTGGTCGAAAAAAGCTTTACAATTATGTCGTTGAGAAGAACAGAGGATGGTTTTATTGTTTACTCTCTCTACGTAGACGATTTTCCAAACCATGTAAATTTCTAAATTATATCGTTCCTCTTAATAGTCTTAATTGACTTTAATTTATATAGTTTTCGGAAGAACTATTGCAGGAGTACTTCTCAGAGTTTGGGGATGTTTCCAACGTAAAGGTGCAATTCAATGACGCAAAAGGAACAAAATATGCATTCGTAAATTTCAGAGATGCTGAGTCAGCTACTGCGTAAGTATTTTAGAATTAAAATTTTCGTAACAAAAAAACATTGAAGCAGTGATATGTAATAGGAATTTAAAAGTTTGGAGTTAGTATAGTTGACATGATTATATTCGTAGAATAACCAAAACCTTATGAAATACTAAAGCAAGGATAAATCAGTCAACAATTCATAGATTATAAGCTGTTCTATCTAAAAATAAATCCAATTTACTAACACAAGTTTTGTGTTTAAAGTATGCACACTAGATGGCTGAAAATGTGATTTTTTTGCAAAAGGTATATGTACATCTCCATTATTATATTTATAAATATGTATTACAACATTTGACGCATTTATGCATACCAATTTTGCAAGAATTTCTCATTTTTCAACAGCACACTATAAAATTTTTTTCATGCGTTATTAATTTTCATTTAAAAAATATCAGTTTCTAAATTTGTTAATTCGAGTGAAATAAAAAATTATATTGTTTAAAGTATCTTCTAAAATCATTAAATACGAGTTCGAAAATTAAATGAGTGATCTAAAAAGATCGAATTTTTAAAATCGGCGCATACATGAACAAATTAATGTTATGATTATAGACAAATTCGTTTCGAAAAAAAGAGCACATAAATTTCAATAATCTAAATCGGCATCTTTGATATCAAGGAAGGCTTTATTTCTAACTTTGCTCAACAGCCCAGCTAAGAGTAAATATAAAAGTTTCATAGTTGCATTTTAAATTTAAAACATTAGTAAGTATTGAAAGGTCGCACCAGTCTTTTAAATTTTGTATTTTATTATAATTTATAATTTTTTATTTTAAAATAATCTTTTTCAGAGCATTATCAACTAATCATCATTACGTCCAGGGCGTACATCTATTTGTAAAAGAAGCAGATAGCTGGTGGCAGCCAGAATTTAGAAAAAATATAATAATAACATCAAATTCTTCGATGTTATTAAACTTAAACTACGACTGCATTTTACATATGTTTTCATTTTTATCTACACGTGAAAAAGTAAAGCTAGCTCAACTGAACGACCGACTCAAACAAGTTTTTGAATATACCGACATTAAGAACAAAACGGTGTTCTTTTGCAATTTAACGCTCATGGATATAAGATTCATATGTCGTGAATTTGGTTCCATCATTCAAAAAATAAACATAGGAAATTTAAATACTTCGTATAGATCAAAAAATCTGTATCGTGCCCCTGAGTACATTACGAAATATTGTCGCGAACTTCGTTGTCTTTGCTTTGAAGATATGCGAATTTCTTTCGAGTGTACTAATTTTGGATTATTGAAAAATCTTAGGAAAATCACACTAAGGAACTGCGATATAACTGATGACGTTTTCTTTCACTTGTCTAAAATGCAAAATCTTACACATCTTGATGTGAGTGAAAACAAAAGATTAACTGGAAAATATTTAGTAGACTTTCCTCAACTAGTACATTTAAATCTTGATGGTTGTATCGGAATAAAAATGTTTACATTTTTGCCATTTTGTTCGCATAGTAGAATAATTAAGAATTTAAAATCTTTAAACCTAGCAGAGTGTTTTTATTCAAAATCGAACATCTTCGCGAAATTAGCTTCATTAGAAAATTTGGAGAATCTTACAATAAGTACGAATGATTTAAGTCTCTTACAACAGACTCAAGGGTTGAAACAGCTCTTAATTTATACTGCGGATTCTCTGTTCCATCCATATCGGGATATAACTAAAAAAGACACCCCCAGCTTGGAAACGTTGTTAATAATTGGAGAAACTGGTATATTTCCTTTTCAGCCATCAAAAATAGCGAAAAGGTTTATATTTTCCATAAAAAACATAAAAGTACTGGGATTGCTATACTGCCGTAATTTAGACGATGAAGATATGAATAAAATTGCCAATATGCCTGAATTGACGTGCCTCAATCTAACAGGTTGTCACAATTTTAGCCTCACTTTCCTTTTAACGTTATTTAAGAAGCCCAATAAGATTCAGCACATTGACATATCTGAAACTAACTTTTTTGATAATTTTCTGCCATCTTGGTACGCGCATGTCGCTGATGTGATTCTGAAAAAAATGAAAGAAACCGGAAGAACAACTCCATGTACGCTGTATGCCACAGGGATCAAATTTGATACGGTATGTATTTTGGTTCATGCTTTATTTAAGAATATTAGAATATTTCATGTGCAAATAAACAAACTCACAAAAAGATCTTTAATTACAAAGGTTAGCAAACAAACAAGCAGTAGATCAAAATCATACATATATTAATTTCCTTAAAATCCTTTAAATCTGCAAACCAAATGTTCAATTCGTCATCCACATTTGCAAATTTTGTTAGCAGAATAGAAATGTGGCCTAAAAACCTCCAAGTACTAATTTTTATGGCAACACTAAAGGCAAGATAAAATTTAACCTAAGTTTTAAGTCGAGCTCAGAGTTATGTACATATCAGCATATATCTCATCGAATGTATATGTACAACATGCAATTTTTACATCCCATATCATTTTTATTTTATGTACATATGTACTGTATACATATGTATGTACTTATACGGGACGTTGCGTTAATGTCTCAACGTGGGTATACCAATCTCCGAAAAAACGTTAATCAGGAATCCATACACAATTATTTGGGAAACCCCCGCTCATACCTTAACGCAGCACTCCTGTATATAGATTTTAACAAAAAAACAAATTACAGATTGAAAGTGAGGATTCCTGTTCATTGTTAAGGCTAAAAAGCACAAGATCTGCGTTTCCTGGATTGAAACATCGCAAATTCCATAAATACGATTTCGAAGATTAAATTACGAATGTATATTCTACAGTATGTATTATTTTATTTTCTAATTTATCTTTGTGTTGCGATAAAATCATTGATAATTACATGCATACAACATTTTCTACTTTAAGGATTATGGAACAATTTTATTACCCCCTATAGAAAAAAGCGTAATTTTTACATCTTATTTTGGTAGTAATTGAAGTTCTCGAATTCATCTGGTTGTAATATTAGCTACTAATTTATTTCTTATTTGTCTTTTTTCTTAATTTGCACTTTAAATTTCCTAAAGAATTCTTTTCGCTGTGTAGGATACCTAAAATAAAGCTAATTAAATGGAATTTCAAAAATATGGCATTCATTGATTTATCAAAAATTATAAGATTTACACGTATGTATGCTCGAAAGTCTAAATTTAGTGCAATTTACTATGTATGACTACCTGAAAAATAAATTACTTTAAATTGCTTCAATATTTTCAAACAATTTTCAACCCATTTTATTACGTATTTTTAACATACATATGTATACATACTTCAATTTTCTTTTTCTTTTTGCAAACGCAAATTTTCAGGTGTCATATTACCATTTTAAAGAAAGTTATTATTTGAATATACATATATAATTAAATTAAAACGGCTACTTTTTGGCGAGTGTAGATTTTATTTGTTCCAGAAAATTACCCATTTATTGTTATATGATACAATTTATTAATGCTTCTATTTATTAGTTTAGTTAAATTTTACATTTTTTAATCATTTCATTTGTTGATTGGATTTATGCTTAAAAAAATATTTTGTAATCGCTGTTATCTATTTTGATTAATAATTTTTTTCAGCTTATCGCGTAAATGAGAAAAATTGAGTAAACCTCCTGGTGATGACTAAAACTTGGAAGAGCAGCTTGAATTATAATTATATAATATAAAATTATTATAATTAACTGAATAAATACATAAATAAAATGATTCGTTAGTAAATTATTTCATTTATTTTATATTATGAATTATAGAACTAAGTTTAATATTAAATACGTTCACAAGGTGTCAACTGATTAATTTATGTAGCTTAGTGTGTTCCATTGTAAAGAGTGCACATTTCTTTGTTGAAGGTGTCGTTCTGACGCTTTTTATGTTCCCACTCAACAGGATAAAAATTAGTAGATTGAGGAATATTTTGGTTTTGCTGAAAGCTGAAAGGCCATGTCTGAAAATATTAAAAACAACGTGAGAAAATTATATATGTATATGCATTTCTGCAATTTATTTATTTCATCAAAATTATAAAGTTGTAGCTTTTGTTTTTGTAGAGGGTTATTTCATATATTCTGCATATATGTATGCATTTGGAAAATATTATGTAATTAATAGATATGCGTGCAAATTACAAATCGGAACTCTTACATCTGCTTATTTAAGTGCTAAGAGTCTACTCTTACGTTAATTTTAGTCATTAATGCTTCCTGTAACATGATACATTTGGTTTCCTAAGAAGCACTCGAAGCATGTCAGATATTAAAAACGGTGACAGCAAACTTCAGACAAGAGGCAAAAAACTAAGCCAATGTCTTAAACAATAAAAATAAAAAAATAAACAAATTCCACGATCAACCTTTAAAACGTTAACAGAAATCTGAAAATGAATTTGAGTGCCCTCGACTACGATTTGTTAGCTTTGTCTTATTTATCTCGGCGCGCAGTCTTTTGAGTTTCTTCACATTCTGTGTATTTCTCTCAATATGGTCCCAGCTGTCTCCTTTTAAAAGTTGGCAGAATCCACAAAGTAAAAGTGAGAAATTTTTGGGGTTAGTGCTACAAATCGGTCGTTTAATTATGGGTGATCTATTTTTGGTCCTTTATTTTTTTATTTTAACCACGTATTGTCTTTCATGTTTCATTCTACTGTCTTTAGGTTTTATGATCATGTAAACAATTCGCCATGGTTCGGTACGTTATTTATTTGTGTTTATTTTTCGGATGAAGGCGTCAACTTGTTACATTGCTTGTGTTTTTATGAATACCTATACATATTACATACACTTCATTCATTCACACAGAGCATTATTTATTTTGTCAGAAAATGGGAGTTTTCTATATATAGGGCTTAGTGCCGTTACAGTATCCTTTTTCTATTCTATTTACTTTATGTAATTCTACAATTTGTCTATGTAATTATGAAAGTATGTAAATATTTCTCTCTGCAAGATGTGGTAAAAGTCGAAATTAGGTGGTTTTATATAAAAAATGAATTTCAAACGAGGTCGCAATAATCCGTCTTGGATATACAAAAAAAATTTTTGTTAAGGTCCTTGGGGGACAAGTTTTTTTATAATACGCATTACTTCAATTTGTTAAAGGTTAGTAAGTTTTAAAACGAATGAGAGTTTACGATTTATATTGAGGTTTCATTTAAGTCAAATTTCTATGTCACTGCGTTAATTATTTTATTTTATAAGAATAATTGTATGTACCTACTTTTAAGCCAATGTTTCAAAAAAAATCTGGAGTCGTTTTAGAGTTTGGGAACCGCAAATCGAAACTGACCAGTATTCCCAGAAATTTATTCTTTGATGTAGAATATGTTTTAACATATTCTTTTTTTATGCTTTAGAGGAAATTTGAGCCCATTGCTCACCTGGATTTAAACTCTAATAGTCCATGATTGACAGACATTCAACTTGGAAATAATTTGTAATAGTTTAATTTTGTGTACTCATTGGTCTTGGGCAAATTTAGAACCTCAGTTCTAATGTACGTACATATGTATATGCAAAATCTTTAATTTGCTACAAATTATTGTCAACTTTAGATATACATACATACATATGTATATACATATATTTTTTCTGGACTAAAACTAACTAACTGAATATCAGTTAAAATTTTATAAGAATGCCTTATAAATAAATGATAATCCCAGCAAATTAAAAATATCTTAAGACTTAGATGACATTGCAGACAATTTTCGACACTTACAAAAGACTTACCAAATTTGGAAGATGAGTGAAATTAAATGTGTCTTCCACTAGTTCCCCATCGAGCAAGGCTTTGAGCTGCTGAATGTATATTGTAGCTAGTCGCAACGTGTCCAGTTTAGACAATTTTGTGTCCGGTGGAATGTTGGGTAATTTTGTTTTAAGACGGCAAAATGCACTTGACAACACTCGCATTCTGGCGCGTTCTCTAGCGTTAGCTGCATTTCTTTGGATTGGTGGCGGATTTAATCGTGAACCTGAGGAAAATTTTGTTTAAATAAAAATAACGAAAAATCGTACATGCATGTAAATTTAACTTAATTTGGTTTGTTAGATCTCACATATTTCTCAAAAGATTACAGAAAATACTTAAAATTTAAACTAATTTTTAAGTTCAACTTAGTGACGAGACTTTTAAGTACTATTGCAAATTAATACCGGAACGGAAAGCTATCCTTAAATCCGCTTATTGTGATTCCTTTCATTAAACAAAGTAAATGGAGTTCAAGCACATACCATTTTGTCTGATTTGATTTTTCGCTTTTAAGAATGAATCAGGCAGATCGTGTTTAATATGGTTGTTAAGAAAAAAGTTATAAGGGATGCAGTGCATCAATTTGGATACTCTTAATCTGCTTTGAAGAAAATGACTTACATATTTGCTTAATAGACAGACATAAAAAGCATTTGTATGTAGAAACGAACTGAATGGAATGTATACAAAATTTTGTAGCATCCAAGAAGCCACTAAAATAAAGAAATTTCTTGACGTCCAAAAAAGTAACTGCACTTTTAACCACGGGTAACTTTTTGTCTATTTTGTTTTTACTTTTAATTAAAATAACAAAAATTAATTAATTAAAATGCGTGCACCAAAACAAGCACTAATCATTTAACCAAGATGAAGAAATTTGTGGACAAAAGTGGAGTTTACCTCTAAAAGTACATTAAAATCTAAATAACTTCTAAACAGATTTTTCGCCTATACCTACATATAAGATCACATCGCACCATTGGAGCGTTGTTTTTGAAGTAGTATAAGTCTATTATTTGAAAAAGTCGCTTTAGGATTTAACTGGAGAAGTTGTTAAATAAAATGATAGATATCTTTTTAAAATACAATGGCTCATATATCTGTTTGTTATAAAATTATTTCTCAACAAAGGTTCACAAAGACCGCAGGAAATGCCCTTTCATCAAGTTATAATATTTTTCAATAATAATAAAATAGAACAACTTACTGCTAGAACTTGCATCTTCCTCAAAATCATCATCAAGTGAATCAAAAGTAGGTGTAGCTGAACGTTTTCTTCTTGGCATTTTTTTGATGACAGCAATAACTATCAAAGTAAATTTAATTTTTGCACTTTGCACATTTCGTATTTAACATTGTAACACTTTTTGTCACTCTTTTTCAGTTTTTCAAAATTTGATCGATATTGAAGACCTTTAGTCGCACTTTGAAATCAACGCACAAGTTCACATATCCATTTGCTTGCTCTAGCCTTACTAAATAGCATTTAAGCATAACAAGAGCGAAATCAGTTTTCCTATTTCATATTTGCTTTTAAAGCCGAAGATTGGTCTATTTTGAGAAATTGTTTCTTCATATGGGAGGAGTATTTCAGCTTTGTCGTTTATTGGTAGATTCTTTTTTAAACAGCCCGCCCAAAATATATTTTTAACTTGTATATAAAGTATGTACATAGGCCACATATGTTCGTTGTGTATTCCTTTCACTAAAATAAAAATATGAACACTTAAGGATAAAATCCTTGAGTCTGGATTCGTCTGCGGCTTGAATCATAAAAAAAAATTGTTTTATAAACATTGTTATTTACATAAAAGTTAGGAATGTTCGGGATTTTTGCTTTTTATTGAGGTTAAAAATGTAAATATGAAAACAATGGTATGTAGACGGAATTCCTTTTTGCGAAAATAGTATTCAAAGTTAGTCATATTTTCATTTTTATCTATGTATGTAAATGGGAAGGAATCTGATCAACTTTTATGTTCGTTATCAATAATTTTTGTATTTGATTTTATTTACCATTTTACACTCTTGTAAAATGCATATATGTATGTATATAGAACACAAGACAACTAATTCCTTTAATTATTTTCTTTTTAAAGGTCTAGACAGCAATTAGAATCCTACGTTATCTCGGACACTGCCATCAGGGTCACCCTTTCTGTTTTGATTGGTATAAAGAAAGGATAACAATGTTTGATTCAATTATTTATTACAAAATTCTAAGTTCGACAACTATTCCGTAAGTTAATGATAAGCTATTCAATGCTGGATCAATCTACGCGATGGAACTTCTTAAACTTTGTTGCATAAATTCGAATCGGGGAAATTGTGGCATATTCTTAAAGAAAAATACTAAGCCAATGTAAACTTTTTGAAAAATCAGCTTTTTAAGCTCGAGAAAGTTGTATTAATCACCACAATCGGGATCAGTTTCATAAAATCAATTTCTACCCATATGTAAATATACAATCAAACAATTCGATCGCAATATATGTACATAAATTATAGTAGTATTCTTAGAAACCATTTCCTTAAGTCTTAGCGGACGCGATTTGAGCCGTTCTCTAATTTCGGCTAATCCACACGACATACAATGACAAACATCTTCTGGGTAGTTAGGTCTAATTTGAAAGTAGTTCTGCGGTCAGTAGAAAAAACATCAGGGGATGAGGCGCAAGATGTCTGTTCTAGAAAGAATATTTATGGCCGGTGTCTTCTTGCACATGACAAACGACTTCATCTGCTGGATTAGCAGAATTGGATTAACATAGGTTGCGATTTGATAATTGATGGTCATGTGACTCTGGAACAAGTTTATGCGATTGCGCCTTTTCATTTCAAACTAAAATTATTTACTGTTTATTTTCTTATCCAAAAATTACCTAGCTCTAAAATCATGTCTATTAATAATAGCATTATTAAATTTAGTTCGGAAGAGCATTTAGTAGTTTGACTTTTTTAATATTGAATATTCGAGTTTCCACTTGTAAGAAAATAAAATATGTATGTACATGGTCACCCTATTTTAAAAAGTTAATTTCGCAAGATGCGTAAATTTTGAATATCAAACCAATGTGCGGAAATACATACATATTTTGTATTCATATGATAGGAAAATCAGCAATTTTTAAAATTAATAAAATTTTTTTGCTTCGAAGTCGTCGTCCTGCAAACCTCAATGATAAGACTTTTCTGGTTTGGTTCTGGTTTCGTTCAAGCCCCAATTATTTGATTACTTCAAACACACAAATTCTAAATATAAAATAATTTAAACGACAACACGTAGACTCCGGGTTCAACAGGGTGTGAACTTGAGTCTAATTTTTGTAAACAAAGATAAGACCTTACATGAACAGCAGCTACTATCAGTTTGTCGTTGATTATCTAATTTATTGAAAATCTCATTTGAATGAGCGGAACATCTTCTAGTAAATCCCATAACCGATATTTATTTAGTCGGTTAAATTTTCTCGTACTAAGATGTTGGGTGTTTTAAGGAGAAATTTTAAAAGCAAGTTTCAGGTACTTGGTGTAAGGTATAAGTCCGAAGTTGCAGTCCCTTCACAAGCTGACGTAGTTGTTATTGGTGGTGGATCCGCAGGATGCCACACTTTATATCATTTAGCTAAGAGAGGAGTGAAAGCAGTGCTGTTGGAAAGGTCTAAATTGACCGCTGGAACAACATGGCACACTGCTGGTTTGGTGTGGCGACTTCGTCCAAATGATACTGAAATTCAGTTGTTGGGGAATTCAAGGAGTATGCTTCAGAGTTTGCAAGAGGAGACAGGAAACGATCCAGGATGGATACAAAACGGAGGAATTTTTATAGCCCATTCAAAAGTAAGTATGTACATAAATATATCACAAAAATTGCGTTCAGAGTCTTTGCACATGCAGGGTAGAGAGAACACCTCTTTTTTAAATGAACTAAACCTTTTTGAACTACAAGCAATATTAAATAAGTATAATAAAGAAAGGGAAAAATTAGGACAAAGAAAGGGGGAAATCTTGAGCAGTGATCAGCAGTGATATGTTAATGGTGAGTCGCGTGAAAAGTATTTAAATTCGATTAAGAAGAAATTCCATGGGCATGTTACGCTTAACCTTCTGAGTGACAAAGGCTATGCATTGCGATTGGAAAGTAGAAGGAGGAGTAGGGTATGAATCAATCAATATTAAAAATCCCGTGAACATTTCAAGGGGATAATTCATTTTTGTATCTTACACATATTTTTTAAATTATAAAAATATGTTCCTCCTTAAAATACATGAAAAGAAAATCTTGAAATTATTATGTAAACATTTGAATGGGAACATCGATTTATAGTTTTTTTTTGGAAATTTTTCTCAAGACAGTTTTGTGTAGTAGGTACATTTTAAATTACTTACAGTTCAACATAATTTGGGGTTGATGATTAATTCAAATTAAACTAAATGTTTACAAGGTTTTTAAAAATGCATAAATAAATCTTGTTGTATTTATTTTAGACAAGACTGGATGAATACAAGCGCCTATCTTCAATTGGATCTGTTCTAGGGATTGAGAATTATATCCTTTCATCATCTGAAACGCAAAAGATCTTTCCACTCCTTGATCCCGATTCATTTATTGGAGCCCTTTATTCCCCGGGGGATGGTGTTGTAGACCCTTCCATGCTCTGCACAACACTTGTACGCGAAGCTACAAAATGCGGCGCCAAAGTGATAGAGAACTGTCCCGTTTTGGATATTTTGGTAGAGGATTCAATCACCTTTGGTAAAAAAGTTAAGGGATTATCAACATCTTTTGGAGACATTAAAACTAACACCATCATTAACGCCACTGGAGTATGGGGGAAGGATCTTATGGAGAAACACGGGTGCACTCTTCCATTGATACCTATGCGCCATGCCTACATCGTGTCTGAATCAATTCCTGGAGTTCGCGGTTTACCTAATATTCGTGATCACGACTATTCTTTATATTTCAGAATTCAGGGTGAATCGATTAATATGGGCGGCTACGAAAATAACCCAATTCTCATTGATCGAGTCCCGAACGATTTTAACTTCGGATTATATAATTTAGATTGGTCTGTTTTCGACACACATGTTGAAGGTGCAGTACAAATATGTCCAGCTTTTGGAAAACACGGCATTAAAAGTACTGTGTGTGGCCCTGAGTCGTTTACACCTGATCATAAACCTCTAATGGGCCCGGATCCCACCCTCATTGGGCTATACCATAATTGTGGATTCAACTCCGCAGGGATGATGTTTGGAGGAGGATGCGGTGAACAAATCGCTCTGTGGGTTATCAATGGAAAGCCAGACCTCCCTATGTTCAACTTTGATGTCAGAAGATTTACGAAAAAACAAGCTGCTGATAGAAATTGGGCAACAGAAAAAAGCCATGAAAGCTATGCAAAAAATTACAGCATGGTGTTTAGTCACGATCAACCCTTGGCCGGAAGAAATTTTACAAAAGATCCACTTCACGAAGATATGTTGAAACACAATGCGTTTATGGAAGAAAAACAAGGCTGGGAAAGACCTGGCTTCTTCTTAAAAAATGAAGAAGCTAAAGTCCCTGTATACGATTGGTATGGCAGCTATGGAAATAAAAAAAATACGTGCAATCGTTATGAGCAAGTGCTGGAAGGAGATCTTAAATATCATTTTTCTGATCACCACGAGTTGGTAAGAATTTTTATAAAAATATAGATTAAAAATTAAATTTATTGCAATTGTAGATTGGAGAAGAGGCTTTGGAATGCCGAAATAATGCTGTTGTTTTTAATATGAGCTACTTTTGTAAAATGTTTTTGGATGGTCCCGATGCCGCTAAAGCTGCAGATTGGATTTTTACGGGTAATACCAATAAAATTAACAAGTAAGTACATACGTACATATACTCAAAATTAGTTACGCAGCTTCTCTTCAACTTGGGAAGATATCCATTTTTATAACCAATTTTTTTTAAATTAATTAATCAAAAATTTCATTTGTTGTTTAAACGTTTCAATTTATTCTTACAATTTAAAAAATATATATTTTTATAAGCTACGCTTTTTTAATATTTAAAGAACAACTAACTAAAAGGAAATTCCTAGAATTTAAAATGTTCCTAAAGTTATATCATTATCATAACAGTATTTTTATTCTAAGTTGGAAGTTATCTAGAACCTAATAAGAACCGAAACTAGCCTAACTAGGTAAGCTAGAAAACTCTTAATTGAGTGCGAGGTTGAAGCACTTGAATTTTATTTAGATTATTACTTGGTATAGTAATAACAGTCCTGAATATGGGTTGAACCCATGAAACGGCATTTAGGATTTCAGACTCTTTTGAATGAAAACCATTATAGTTATTTTTTTTTTTTCAGAACCGTCTACACTTGTGTTCTTAACAATGCAGGAGGTGTAGAAGCTGATGTTACTGTAAGCAAATTAAATTCTGGATCAGGAGAGGTGCACAGCCCCAAATTTCAAGGAGAAGGATATTACATTGTATCAGGTGGAGCATCAGCACACTACACCTATTCGTACATTTTAGACGAACTCAGAAAAAATCAGTTCCAAGCATCGTTGAGCAACGTAACTGAAGAAATGGGAATTATTTCAGTGCAAGGTCCAAAAAGCCGAGAGATATTACAAACAATTTTAGATTTTAATTTATCTAATGAAAACCTACCTCCCAATACCACTGCGACTGTTAGCACAATTAAAAAGCATAACGCACGCATTTTAAGAGTAAGTTTTGTAGGTGAACTAGGCTACGAGCTACATGTACCAAAAAACAACTGCAGTGCAGTGTATAATTTACTGATGCAAAATGAAAAATATCGTGGTCTTAGAAACGCTGGGTACAGAGCTTTGTACTCGTTAAGCAGTGAGAAAGGTTTCCATCTCTGGGGATTTGATCTTAGATCCACTGACACTCCGATCGAAGCTAACTTGGGATTCACTTGTCGTAAAAATGGACTATATAAAGGGAAAGAAGAAGTAGATCGGCAGCGGAGTGAAGGAGTTACCAAAAAGCTAGCCTATTTCACTTTGAACCACCAAGTGCCTTTGTGGGGTCTCGAAGGGGTCTACCGAAACGGCCAGCCTGTGGGGCACCTCAGGCGGGGCGAGCATGCGTACATGCTGGGAAAGCCTTTTGGACAAGCTTACGTCGAAAGAAAAGATGGGAAACCTATAGATTCTAACTACATTTCTTCTGGGAAATACCAAATCGATGTAATGGGTAAGCTCCATGATGCTCAATGTTACATAAAGAGTCCCTTCGATCCGGAGGGAAAACGTATGCTGGGAATCTACAATTAATAACTAATTTATTTCCTAAGGATACAACTAACACAGCGTACTTCCCAATTCCAATAAATGAATTTTATTTTTTCTATGAAAATGTAACACATTAAGTTCTGTCTAAACGTGTATCATTACAATTGCAACTATAAAACTATTTGATTTAATATAAATTTAGAAATAATTGCAAAAAGTAATACAAAAATGTAGTGTGAGTAGAAGCTAATAAATTTCGGTCCAATTAGTTTGGGTAGTTTTATTTGTTAAATCATCAGCATCAACCAGAAAAAAGAAGCTGGGTTTTTTTCCTCCCCCAATTTTCAATACCTTTATGAAAGTTTTTTATACGAGTCATATTTCAACCGAGTCATATTTCATCACATTCATATTTTTCCCGGTCATTAAAAGAAACACTCCCATCTTGTGATCCAACAAATTTAGTAATTTTTTTTAATTTTGACCATTTTTAATTTATGTTAGATGAGTAAAAAAAAGCACGTTTAAGTCATTGAAAAAAATATGAGTACCTAATTGTAATAAATAAATAAATTAAATATAATATCTATATACATATGTAGTTTCGAAAATTCCGTTACCTGACTTATTTTTTTGAACAAAAAATACATAAAAAATATATCCCTAAGGCCGAGAAGCTTCAAAATACGCCTTAGATAACAAATAATGAACGGTTTAAGACATATCACTTAACCACCCTTTTTGTAGTCAGTTCTTATGATATTTGTTAATTGCTGCTAAGGCCATTTTACTCAGGAGAAATTTAAAATCCAAACCAACATTTACTTCTTTTCTTAAAGTTATGAATTTCTCAGTGCATAAAGAAATTATGTAGAAACATAAGGACAATTTTATTTCCAACATCTTATTTTACAGGAACATTTTTCAAAGACGTGGCAACAATATTTCCTTTTCCAGGCACATGCAGCGGAGATTCCTTGTAACAAGCGACTAAGTTCTCATTGGTTTTTAAGTCCGGGGCACATGTCTCGAAGATTTTTTTCTTCGGATTGAGCTGAGCATCTGGATTACGTTCGTACCCATCGCAGTAAACAAGGTCTCCAGGAACAGCTCCATTAGGAGGCGACAATACCTCGACTTTTTCAGAAGTTGAGGCACACATCACCATCGCTTCGGATGTAATTCCCCGCATTTTAGCTGGCTTTAAATTGCACAGCAGCACGACCATCCGATTCTGCATCTCTTCTAGAGGCACAAATTTCACGAGGCCCGAAACAACAGTTCTGGGATTCGGTTCACCGCATTCAATCTTCTCTAAATACAAACTGTCGGCATCTGGGTGCTTAGAAACCTCCACGATTTTTCCAATTCTAAAATCAAGGCGACTTACGTCAATGGGTCCTTCAGCAGGAGCTGGAGTCTTGTTAGGTGCTGACGTTTGGGTTGGCTTTTCTTTCTTCGGTTTCTTCTCCTTAGGCTGACTGGCAGGCTTCTCTGCTTGTGGGACCACATTAAGCTTGGCGTCCTCCACCTTACTAAATGCACAAACGTTCTCTTGGCCTGGAATAGAGACTTGCACTTTGCCGTTTTCCACCTCCAAAGTGGTTAGTTTGGATAACAGATATTTCACTTCTTTCTGAAGTAATCCGTTTTCCTCGCGGAGTTCTCTCTTCCGTCTATCGATTACTTGAGATTTAATTGCGGACAACTACAAATAATTGCATTAAAAAAGCTGTAGGGCCCTACGGTCAGCAAATTACAAGACAAGTACCTCAGCTCTGAGGAGTTCCAACATTTCTGTGGCGGTTTGATTGTTCGCCGCTAGTTTATCCAAGCCACTCATGGTAAAAAGATTTTCCGGTATAAGTTTACTTTGCAAGAACCCCTTGACAGAGAATAAACGGACGTATTGCACCATTTAATCCCTTCAAAAAGCAACTGATTTTTTCTTCGCTCGGCGACGGTGACAAGTGGAGCGAATGTCACACAGCTGGCGGAAATATCCTAACCTCATTTTGTTGTCAGCTTTAATTGTTGGGTTCGAAAACTGGTTCCACAAAATATGAATTTCGTAAACTAAATTTTATTTTTTTCCATTTTCAACGCGACGTTCCTATAAAACTAAGCTGTTTCTGTGAGCTTGTAAAATTTACTTGCATTTCTCGATCAATAATTGAAGCATGATTAGATTTGGACCAGAAAGCAAATATATTTTAAAAAAGTATTTATGATACGAGTAAATTCTGTGGAACGTGGACTCCACCCGCTGAAGTAAAACTTTTATGATAGATAAATTCTGTGGAACGTGGACTCCACCCGCTGAAGTAAAAGTTTTGATTTCAAATTTAAACGTCAGTTTATTTTTGTTTACTGAATTCTTCGCTTGCTGTTTTATTTTTGAGGCTCTGCGGATATGGAGCTTAGTGAAAATATACGAAATTGCCGTAATATTCTCTGCAAAGGGTACTCAACGAATGGCGTGAATGATACATCATTTTTAAATGTATAAATATAAATTCCTACAAACTTTATGTACTTTCTAACTGATCAACATCTTTCAGGATTTCTGTGGACACTTTAATGACCTGTGCTCTAAAATGCAAACTATTATTTTTAATAAAACTACTCATTGCAATACTAACGAGAGAATATTTCTGTCTCTAGCACAGGCAATTACTTGCATTAAATTCTTGGAGAAAGCCATCCGCCTGGAAAGTGCTAAAAGTGTTTTGCTTAATGTAAGGAGAATACTTAATATGTTCTGTCCAAAATTGGATAGTAACTTTCCTTTTCAGACTGCGCGTAAGCATTTTCTGGACCGGATCCTGCTTTGTTTGACGAAAATAGAGTCTGCCGTGAATGCAGCAAAGGATGATGTTTCTTACGTTTCAGACGATAATTGTAATATTGTCGATCTCATGGATGATGTTTTGGAGCTCCTTAGCCCTTATCTCAAATTAAAAGAGCAAGAGGGAAATAATGTTAAAGATGTAAGTAAATTATTATGATTATTAAGAGAAATTGGGTGCTGTCGAGATTTGTAAAAATGTTCTGAGTTTCGACTCCGTTAAAAGCAACAGAATTTTTAAAGTCTGACACAATCAAGTTTGGGTCAAACCAGCCAAATTTAAAGTCTGCGGTATGAAAAGTGTAGTCGTCAAAAAGCATTTGGTAGGGAAAGAGATTTTGCATTTTATTGCGATGGATAACGATAATTTAATACTAAAAATTAGTATTAAGGATTTAATTATTTTTTAAATAATCAAGAATTAAACTAGCGTAAGACATTCCTTAATTATCACCCCGTCCATATGTATCATACATTCTTTTCACAGTTTAAGGAAGTAAGTGAACAAGTGGGAAATTCAATTGAATGCACGCTGAGCCAAATTTTAGCGTTTGCAAATATTGCACTAGCTGAGGACAAGAAAGCAATAACAGCTTTATGCCAGAAGGTTCGTTGAACAAATTGTTGGTGCATAATTTAATTACCTAAATATCTTCAACAGGTACTGCGTGAATGTATAGAATTCCGGCAGGAGTGTTCGAACCATAAACCGGATAGTCGACACATTTTGAACTTCAAGGCATCAGTTCTTGAAGCCGCACTACTTCAATTGGAGGAGTACCTCAACGAGAGCCTTCTACGCCTTGTCTTCAGAATCTTCATTGACTATTCAAATTTTTCTATAAATGATTTGCGCTTCGCTATCAAATCAAATCCCGATGACTCTTCATTGGATGACAGAATTGCTGACTTTGATATAAATGGAGATCGTGCAATTCAAGTTGGTCTTTTTGCTATAGCGTATGCTTCTAAGACTAAAGGTGAGTAAGCATGTTTTGACTGGTCAAACTAGAACACATTTGTTTTCGATTGTATTTCAGCGAGGACTATTGTAAGGAGTTGCTTAGCATCATTTGAGTCCCTTGATTCATGCTTGATACCTTCAATTTATTCCCAGTGTAAATGGGACTCGATTCTTTTAGAAGAACACTTTCATGAAGAAATTAAAAAATTTCGTATTGTTTTGCAAGAAATAATAGACACAAAAGGATTTAGCAATTGCTTTCTTGATATTATTACGGCGAAGACTGCTGAATATGGCAAGAATTTTAAAAAGGAAACATTTTCTGAAATTATTAATATGGCAGAAATTTGGAAAGAACACATAGAAATAAATTCTGCCGATTTAAAAATAGACAAGTGTAGCAATAGAAAAAAAGAGTATGAAGTCATGTGCCTAATGATTAATGAATGCAAAGCCATCTTAGCCTGTGCAGATCAAGTTGAGCCATGTAGCATTCTTAAACGGTTAAAGATACTGCGATCTGCAGTAGAAAAATTCAAAAATTTGTTGGAAAATATTTCCAAGTGTGAAAATAAGAATAAAATTAAACGAGGCCCTGAATTACAATTAAATTTTGAAGATCTCTCTAGAACTACTAAATTGTTTGAAACTTTCGGGATCACTCCTGCAAAACCGAGTGTGTTTTACAAAAGTTATAAAAGCAGAAATATCACAGACTCATTGAAAGGGAATCATTCAAAACTTTTAGATACCAGATGTAATAAGTCGAGTCGCAGGAATAAAATAAAAAGAAGTAAGTTGTGTATATTTTAAAATTTGATTATTGATTTGTTTTGTTATCAGCAAGCCTTCGAACTGCAATGTTTAAGCAACGTACGTGCAACGAAACTGAGAACATTTTTAACGCATATAATAGTTCAAGTAGTTTACAAATAACAGGTAGGCTAATGTTAATATTTACATTTTTCATGTTTTCATATAACGTTCTTAGATATACTGGAGCAGCTTACATCTTTGCCATCAACTTTATCGTAAATAAAATAAATGTATTATTTCTATACAACAAATTTTGTTATGTATAAAGTAAAAATACAAGAATTAAAAGAATAGTTGTCTAGTTTTGTTACTAACATATGTGATGCTTTTTTGATTCCTAATATTGAGTTCCTTAATATATTTCCACATACATATTAATTTATATATTCCAATATGTACACAAAACAACTTTTTTAAAAAAAATAGAGCCGACTCCAAAAAATCCCAAGCACTAAAAAGGATAAAATAATTATATTAAAAGTCCTCTGCTCCTATGTACTTTCAACATTAAATACCAAGACTTTCCTAGGCTTTTGAAGTCGGTATGAAAACCTGACTGATATTAGTCCAATTAATCCAGACAAACTGATTGCCTTAATTATTTAGTAAATAAGCAATCCAAGCAAACTTTTAGCAGATTTTCGACGAATAGAAGCATTCAAACAAATATCTTTGATAAAATGACAAAATAATTGTATGTACATATTCACAATACATATATAAAATTTAATATGTCTTAGCAAAAATCCATTTGATACAAAGAAAGTTTTTTTTTTCTGAGGGAGTGGGGAAATGCAGTTCCGCACCTAGGTGAACGAAGCCACCCGTGTGCCGGACTCCCTGGTCGCATGACCAGGCCTACCGGCTAAAAGCCCACTCCCCGTCTCCAGGAGCTCGCGAAGTCCTATCTATATGTATATATGAAACAAAAGAGTTGCTTTAGTTTCCCATTTTCACATTTTAGGAAGTTGATCGTGTCGTAGAGCTGGGGGACCTGAGGAGGAAGGACAGTGTTATGATTTACTGCATTAAGTTGATCCCCGCGCCGTCCTGCGGGGATTCCCGCGTATGTGGCTGCATTAACTGAGCACTTAGACGCAGCTAAACTCGTGTCCTCCTCCGATAAGATAAGAGCGGGCCTGGCGGAGTCAAAGCGATCCACTCGACATAATTACCCACACTCGAGGCACCGTCCATTATCGGCGGCAAATGGAGCGCAAATGAACCCCAAAGACAACATAACTCAATTAGAGAAAGTTTGTCCCGAAACTGGCGGGACTGCCAAGCCGTTGCGGGACCTTCCCCACGGTGCGGTGTGCGGAGAGAGAGTCTTTCTAACAATGAAACGCTCAAAATGTGAAAATTTTGGATAAATCATAAATTGATAGGATGCCTCTCCCGGCCAGGGAAGTCCCAGTGCTGCACAGTGTGCATGGGGCTCCTCCGGCGATTACATTACATTTTCGGATAACGAACTTCGACAAGTGGCTGCCCGCAAACAGGAAGAGAGCCACCAAAAGTTGAAAACTTGTGCAATCAGCCAAGACCATTGGCACAAAACAGGGGCACGCCAGACACCCACCCGTCCCTGAATCCCTGATAAGCTCCACTTACCACGAGCTGGGGCTGGGACTACCAAAAACCAACTAATGCCCGAAAATTTCCAAGTTTTCGCAACAATAAACGACAATAGCCCGGCCACTGTCATTGATAATGGGACGAGTTATGGAGCCACTTTTATCGCACGGACTGTGCCTGTCCTCGCACCGTATATAATCCAGCTGGGCTGGATGGGGCTAAGCCCGAGTGGGGCCGTGCGAGTCCCAAGTGCTCCCTCCACCCGAACCTCGGAGGCCGGGACAAATAACCAAAATTCAAAACAGCAAAAACAGACACTAGAAATCTCTACCAGCACTCGTTGTGTCCGTAAAAACATGTTTTGGGTTGTGTCCAAATTCTTGAATAAACTGTCGCCTCACTGGAGCTCTTTAAGTCCCCTCGAAGCCCCTTGCAGCCCCATGGAAGCGCCCCTCCGGTGGGATGGGGCGCACGTACCAAGCAACGCATCATTGCCGGCCTTTGCAAAATAATTTGACGCTCGAGGGCTATTGCATTTGAATTTTCTATTCATGGCTGGAGATTTTAAAATATTCCCCCCATTCTGGAACAATTGGCTCGCAGCCCTCGGGGATGTGTACTCCGACCTCCCACACCCCCCGGACAGAAACATTTGCTCTGCCCCACCAACCGGGAGGACAAGGAGTTTTCGGGCAAAAGGATCCTCGAGGTAGGAGATAATTAATTTATGCAAGAAATAATCATTGTAATTGGCCGCATGAAAAGAAAACGTCCGACTCGCTTTTGGGCTGCGTTAATAGAAATTTTGACTTCTGCCGGGGCGCCAAGCCGCACCCGTGTGGGTACGAGTTGGGGCCAAGTGAGTTGTTTAGGAGCCGCTAAATTGAATTACCCCCGCGTAAATTTCTGAGGGTTTTCAATTTTTACTGAATGAACTGTGGCCCCCTTCCATTTGGTCTCGCAATATTAAAACTGTTGAGGCATAAGGTTCATTTTGGGGCTTGGGGGCTCACAATTGGCTGTCAGCGAGTGGTGAAAAGGCAATAGAATATTTTTAGACCTCGAGGCTGTGTAAATTTTGCAAAAAAGGCAATTTCACTAATTAAGTAGGTAATAAATTATTAACCCTTAGCATGCAATCAAACGTATAAGTATATGTACATGGGGTGACGCTGCACCCCAATGTCTTAAATATTTATAACACTAAAACATCGTCATACGAGTATATTAAATTGAAAATTTTATGAATAGTTTTTTCTATCGCTCAAGCATTTTGGAAAAACTGAAAAAATGAAAATAATTTTAACTTTTATAATTTTTAACATGTTTAGCTAGAGCTATGAATGGGTATAAAAAATCGAGTAGTTGCAATAGTTCGCTGTTTCAAAAAATATATTCATTTTGATAATTGAACGCGATTATTTGTATTATGTATGTACCTATCTCAATAAATTTATATTAATAACTAGCTGACCCAGTAAACTTCGTACCACCTGAAATTGATTTGATTTTAACTCTTCATAAGAGATTATGAATCCCAATCAACTTTCCAACTCCAATTCATTGAGATTGCAAATGTTGAAATTAGAGCACAAACGGAATCTATAGAAATTACCTTGTTAGCCTTCACTGAGAACTTTACAATCTTGAAATCTTTGTGTATCAAAACTAATCGAGTATCGCTAAAACACAATGGCTGATTAAAGTAATTGTTTGCACAATGTTATTAATTTCGCTTTAGCCAAATCTTACCTCAAAAATCCACTACTTTTTTATGAAAAACTCCCAAGCCTTAAAAAGTATAAAATAATAACATTTATCAAAAGTCCTCTGCTACTACTTTCAATATTAAATACCAAGACTTTCCTAGATTTTTGAAGACGGCGTGAAAACCTGACTGATATTAATCAAAAACTAAATAATTAAGGCAATCAGTTTGCTGTTATTAGTAAATAATATAAAATAAATCTCTCGGAAAGGAAAGCGTCTTTCTGTGAAGTTTAGGACAGGGAACAGAAAACTCAGGCCGATGGGAACAATAAAATATATTTTTCCATTGCGGCAGAAACTGCACAATGATTTAAATAATTTAAAATTCCCGCTCAGGCGCCTTCTCGCAGTTCCCCCTGAACATTAAGCTCAGTGGCCATTTCCCGCCATTCCGCCAGTTGGAAGTGACATTTTCTGAAACTGCGCGCCCAGCATCGTCTCGGAGTGAGAAAATCTATTTAAATTCATTTAATCCGTTTAATTACTGCGTAAATATCGCCACTAAAGAGTTTGCCGTCATAATATTATTAAATTTTTTAAATTTCGACGCGGAAAAGTTCTTAGAATTCCATGCGAAGAAGTGTTGAGTGCCGAGATGTTCGCCGGTCCGGATGCGGTCATAAAGTTAATTAATTTGGTGGCCAGGTGGAAGTTCGTGGCATTAAATCGCGTTTTATCGGAATTCGAAGGCTGGGCGGCAGCGCGGGTGCAATTTGAGTGAATTATTTAGATGATGATTTAATTATGTAAGTAAGTTGCAAAATCCTTTGTTCTCATTTTCGTAATAAATCCCTGTGATGTTCCCGAGGTTGGCTTCTTTAAGTCGAAAAAAACCGCACAAAAAGTATTATTATTATTTAACTGTTTTTTTTTATTTTTTTTGGGAACGGTTTCTATGGTTATCAAAGAAATGGTTATAGAGAATAATGTAGGGGCAATACGTGTTTGAACTTTTAATATGCTCTTGAGAAAAATTAGGAAATTTAAATATTATATTATAAAGTAAACGAGGCTGAAAACTAACACAAAATGCAAAGTCGGAGAGATTTTTATATTAGAAACAAATCAGCTGAGCCAGGAAAATAGTACACTTCCGTATCGATTTAATCCTTGTGTTTGTATTCAGCGATGTACCCTCTACTTATTTTTTACTAAAATATCAATGTCATTAAAAGAATAATAAATAATTAATCTTTGTAAAATTTTAGTGAATCCATTTTAAATTTTCTTGCATTGGACGGATATAGAATAATTTTTTCTAAGTTACAACGTTAATGTTTAAGATTAACATGAAATTTACTATAGCTGCCGAGTTAGTGAATTAATATTACTGAACATACATATCAGAAATATACTAAATAAATATGTAACTTTTAATGTTGAGATCAATTCAGGTAGAGAAATCATTATCATAACGAATATACAGTCGGTCTCCCTTAAATTGTAATATGTATTTATGTTTGATATACGCAGGTGAGCAATTTCGTTGATTGATGCTAAATTATTGAAAAGCTCTATCATAACGACAATGGCTACGAGATAAAAGCACGCTCACCGCTGACCATATTTTCAAGCTATTAACCAAGAATGGGTTTTAATCTCCCAGCATGGAGACAAAGATCCACATTAACTGGAAAATTAATATTTGGACATAATTTTGGGTGTCATAAGTTCACCACATCTAAGGTAGCTCCAGCAGAGAAAATTGGTGACCACACGACCGCAAGATATATCTTTGCTCCGCAACAGCAAAGACTTGATGAAATAATTGCGGTCGACTAAGGAACTTGGGACACTCTCAAGTCGGATGAGAGAAAGTTTCAATGCCCGAGATAAATCTTCAGTGGCCGGGTGCTCTGACTTAACGACAAATTTAGGTCTTCCACGACCCCGCCGGCCATTATTGACTTGGTAGGGTTTCCGCTTCCGGTGGTCATTTAACTCTGTTACAATGTGCTAATGCGTGAGTGTGCAGCCCCATAATCGACCCACTCCGAGACGAAACCCCCTTAACCTTTTTCCCGCCTCTAAATTTTAATTAACGCAGGGATTCGGAAGCTTTAATGACCGCCAGCTTGCCAGGATCCGGCGATCCTGGGAGTGGAAACTTCACTGAATTTATCATTTCGAGATCAAAATGTCTGCGCCGAACATTCTCATCAAGAAGACACTTTAGTGCCTGGTCCTGGCTCTTAAATTGTGGATATTAGGGGGGGCGGGTCCCCGTGCGGGGGACACCGATTCAGTTCCGGGCCGAACCCGTCCGGACTGGAGATGTTAATCTTTTATAAGTTGCCGCTGGTGTAATCTTTTCATGTCAGTAGAGCGCTCGGCCAACAAAAACATTAAGTTCGCCACGAGCTGCAAATAGGACTTAAATAATTCAAGACGGCCGGGCCTAGCCCGGTCCACAAAGTTCAGATTTTAATGGGTGCTATTGACACTTGGAGCCGGAGTCCTTAAGCGCTTGTGATGGCCCTTAAAAAACAATGTTTAGGTCGCCTCGGCCCTTGGCTGGGCGGCTTAGAACACTACGCAATAGGGCTGCAGGGGGAAAGGGGGGCTCCGGCTGTTTGAATAGGGCGGAGATTACTTTTTAGTGGTGTCTTCTTTGCAGGACACATAAACAGGGTGATAAATGTTTGCACTTTGTCGGACTATGCAACCCGCTCTGTATTGAAAATCCCTATGAATTAGCAGTTAATTGCGGACTTCGGTTAAGTCCATCGGGAGTTTAAACAAGCTAAGGCACTTCCGGGAGCTAAGCCAAGTTTATGCTTTTGACCTGCTGCGCTCTCAACGACAAGCCTTTCAAACAAATTATAATGGATATAATGACTGCAATTAATTTTCAAGTGATTCGATTGAGAACTGCCCTGAATTCGCTTTCTTTTCTATTCACATACCTACTCCTAATTTGAACACATAATGTAGGTACATCCTTCTAACAAATGATTTTTGATATCTTGGGTTATTTATTATTCAGGAAAAATATATTAATTATAGTTGAAATTATACTGAAAGAAAAAGTTGACTTGGTTTTTTTTAAACTATCGAAAAGCACTCAACTCAAACGATTTGTAGTTACCGATATTTTGACTAATATCTTATACTAAATTTATGTACAATTTATTAATAGCATGATTTCTTTAAAGCTATTTGAAGACAACATTTTACACTTATTTTGGTATATGTATTCAATATAAAAAAAGAATTTTAAGTTAATTAATAATTTTTTGTTTGCCTAATTTAATTCCTAAGCCTGCTTTCTTTTTTGCGTAGGTAGGTACTACTTTTCAGGAATGTTTAGGTATAAAAAAAAACTGTCATAGTCATAAAATTTATATTTCCATTTCACTAAAATAATAAATTTTCATAAAGTCCGAAATCGATTCTATATTGCCCTCTCTTTTTAGTTGCGTTTGTGTGCTTGTAGAAATTTTGTCACCCTGAAATTTTAGAAAATGAATTTGCTAAACAGTAAATTTGCATTGACATAAAATAATCACGCGCCCCTTTGAAATGATAATGTTTCCAACACTAAATAAATTATCCTCCGGCATGACCCGGAGGGGGCATGGTGATAGGTAATTTTTGCGCATAATTCCAGTGGTGGTGTTGCAAAATTCGAAAAATAGACGACAAACTATGCTCATTCTGTGATAAAACCGCCGTGAAAACCCAATAAAAGTGTACTTAATCGAAAAGCTGGGGATATAATGTGAATTTAGTAATTTATGCACATTACCAGAACCGCTGGGCAGTGTGAGTATCTATGTAATTTGTAATCTATATGTCCATAGTTGGACTCTCTGGCCACAGTCGGGATACGTGTAAATTAGATTTGTAAATAAGCCTAGCTTGCTCAGTAGGCTTATTTCGTCGGTAACCGCTGGAGTTTTGTTTAATTTTAAATTATTTAAATAAAAGAGGGTTCGCTGGTGCTAAGTTGGCCCAAAGGAAGTTTTATTTCAGAGAACCTTTTAACAGATATAAAACGTCCTGCCTTTGGATGGTTCAAGTTTTGGGGAAGGTAGAGAACGGCGGGGTTGGCTTAGGTATTTTTCCGGCTCAAATGTCTCCAAGGCTGAGCACGATTGCACCCGGTGCATCGACTTCACCTCTGTGACTTCACTTTCACTTTCCTTTGAAGCTGGTCCAGGTAGAGACTGAGGAAATAACTTCTTCCACGGTTTGTCCTTGCCCTTTTGCGGCATGGTACAGTTGCTCCCTTCGTTGTTCGAAACCTTTTTTCTGTTCGCGATTTTGTTGTTGAAGCGTTTAAGTAAAAAGTCTTTAAAATTTCCACAAGTCGTCTGCAAACAGTTGATCCCAGCAGCCTTGTGGCACCAGTCAGATATCCTCTGGAAACAGTCGAAGAACTCTATCATGAAGGCAGGGTTTATGACGGAGTAAATGACGATGTTCAGACTCAGCTGAATTAGGTTCAGGATGGTGAAGGACGCTCTTATGATCTCCATGGAGCCAAAGTCAAACTTTGTGATGTCTCCGCGATAGAGAAGATTCATTGCGCTCTTTTTTGCGGTAAGATGGGATGGCAGCTCGCCAACCAAAAATAGAAAAATCACCACGACTATTGTAATTGTGAGCTTCGTCTGGTACTGAAAGGTAGAAAGATGGGGATTATTTCGATTGTTATCATTGTAACTGGTTGCTTTATATTTAACTGACAGATTAACATCAATTTTACAGTAGAGAAAATACTCTAAGTTACACTTTTGAGAAAAATTGGTATAGAATTTATTTCGTAAAAAAATTCATTTTTCCAATAAACCAATAATTTCATACGAATAGCTAATGAATAAAACATAATAAAGCGCTGTCTATATTATTGTTTTAAATGTAAATACTTTACATACATATATGTATGTAACTGAAGCTCTTATTTTAAAAATGAAAGAAAATTTATACTATACATACCTATATTGATTAGGTATTTTTGTCGTTATTTTGTATTTTGGACCTGTAAGAATTAATTTTCCACTGGTGAAATTTGGCCCAGTTATGAAGAGGAATAAAAAGCAACTTTTGTTATGCACAAAGTTAGATTACCACAGGTTGGATAATAATGGTTAAAATGCTGGGTATATTTATTCGGTTTCTACAATAAATTCATGGACGTATGGCGGCGGGCGTATACTCAGCTTTTGGTTATAAGGTAAGAAATAAGGAATTTGTTGTTGTTAAATAATTTAACATAAATATGTATATCTAGAAATGTTCATTTATTATATTAGGTCCTAATTTATTAAACAATACGGGCTCGGTTGTCATCGCCGCATCAACGTCGGTACAGCTCAGAATAACTAACTACCTTTTTAATTCGCTATGGTGGCTTTTCGAAAAATTGACTGATTTAAGGATTAAAGGATATTTTCATCAGGCTTTTTTGTCGTTTTATTATAATATGAATCTTTCTGAACAATTTCCCGAAAATTTGCAAAAATTTAAAATTGGAAAAATTTCGCAGATTTATAGACAATCTAGCTGGCCAAACCGTAGCGTCTGAAACTAAGAGGCGATTTTATCGAAACCTTAGTTTTCGAATTTATGTAAGCAAAAGGGCAGATTTTTTTATGCTCTTTAGTGCGTCTCTGATTAAGTTATGTTTTTTAGTTTTTTAAATTCACTCTTCGGTGTATTGTTATTCAAATAGCAAATTTGTAGTATTTTCTTACAAGGAAGAGTGAGTAAGTATTTCTTATAGCAAACTCTGAATACACTCTTGTAGTGCCTCCCCTGAGCGTTTTATTTAAATGAATCCTAAGAGTCGGTTTGTTAAGGACAGAACTTATGCTTAAACTATGTGGCGTTGTATAATTTTGATTGAAAGAGAAATTGTTTCTAAAGCTGATATGCCAGACTGGACAAGACAAGATAAAAGTAAATACTTACAGAGTAGCGTTTCTGGTCTCTGGCCTGTCCATCCCCTGACCGAACCTGCCGGCAGTTTGACCATTTCCTGATGATCGATATCATAATAGCGTTAGCAATGAGCAGGAACACGGCCGGAAATATAGCCAGCAGGATAAAAGTTATCCAATTGTGGACCATGTAATACCTGGGGAGCAAGAAAAAATGAATTGTATAGCAGCTAAGAAAAAGAATTCCATTTCGCCGCTGGTGTTAATTCGTTTGTGGGAAAAGCAGTTTTCTTTAGTATAAATGCACGCGCGTGGGGACCCGGGACTACTTTTCTTTTGTACTAAGAGGGGCTTTGAGACCTCACCCTGAATAGACTGATTGTACTTAATCAAGCGGCTGTCATAACAGGATTCATAGGATCTGAATTGGTTTTCCTTCCTTTGAAATGCTTCTTCCTTTCCCGGGGTCTTATCCACCTGCTCTTCCTGTTGATGAGTAAAATGCCCTCCTGAGTGGAGGCCAGGCAGTGCTTTTCCTAGTCGGAGTAGTGCCAGTCGAGACTTGTACAAATTATTCTTTCCTGAAACGCTTACTAAAATGTTTGCTTTCATAAATAATAGCACTGAACTCCCCCACAACGAGGTCTGCTAGAAAAGTTCACAGATTTGCTCGAATATTGAGAAGAGGGCAGGTACATTTGCGTGGGATCAATGTTTTTGTGACTTGCGGAAATTGAATGGAAGTTTATGTTTTACTGAAGTTATTTACATAAATAAACAAATAAATATCAGCATAAAAAAAATACATTGTTCCTATTCAAATTAAAAGTGTACAATAACATAAATTCTTAAATTTCAAAAGAATTTCTCTTGTCATTTTCATAATAATGAGTTTAGGAAGTAAAAATAAAAGTTTTATGCATGATTTGATTCTATCTAATTTATAGAGCTTTAAAACAAAAGGAGTTCAAAAACAAAGTTCCATGTTCCATGTGATCAAACGAAATTCATCATTAAGCATATAAAGCATTACAATTTCCTGTGAAAAGATTTCGAATTTGGGATGGAACTCGATAAAAGTATTTTTTGTTTTATTTTGAGATGTAAAAATTCAATATGAGATTCAAAATTTTTAAAAAATTAAAAAAATATTATAAGATAATTTGATATATATTTTTTAAACAGAAGCTTTTAGGGTATTTGAAAGGGAATAAGAGAATAAAAGTAAAAATATCTAGAGTAACAGTGCTCTTTAACTTATACTAATGTATAAGTGGAAAATATAATAATAATGTAATTTCAAAGATGGGGTTGAATTTATTCGTAGTCCAAATAACAACTTTTTTTATACATATATATATATATTTATATATTTACTGAGAGATGTGTGTAGAGTAGACGTGTTTTATAGTGCTGCAGAGTTTTTGCCTTATAAGCCGGTATCCCTTGGGTCAACTGATCTCAACTGTGCTAATTTTCCGTGCCTTTGGGTTTTCATCTGGTTTGCATTGAATTTATTGTACTCTCGCGCCCGGTGAATACTATTTTATCAAAAACAAGTGCAAACATTTGGCCATCATGAGCAAGGTTGAAACACGCTCACGGACGGGACAGTCATCCAGCAGCGGAACTCCAAAGTTCAATAACCCCGAGTCGACCGTTTCAACTACCAACGCTAAACAGCTGGAGGAGAAAATCAACCGACGGCTTGATACAATGGAAAAAATGTTGGATGGCTTCGTAAATGAATTTAAGATTCAGCTAAAGGTTTTCAAAACTCAACTACAGGACGAGTTTAATTTGAAATTGGCTGAGCAAAAAACTCATCTACAGGACGAGTTTAATTTGAAATTGGCTGAGCAAAAAACTCAACTACAGGATGAGTTTAATTTGAAATTGGCCGGGCAAAAAACTCAACTACTGGACGAGTTTAATTTGAAATTGGCTGAGCATCAAAAACCTGTGAACGCAAAAATCACATCTCTGGAGGATCGCCTCGATTTGATGGAGCGTCGTGCTATTGCAACCGATATTGTGGTGTCCGGAATTCCGGCTGTAGAGGGAGAAAGTTTACCAGACATTTTTGGTGCGATCTTGCGTAATCTTGACCTACCGCAAATTGAGAATGCGAAAGTCCATCGTTCTCGTGCCAAGCGGGGCCCTGGGAACACGCTGTTTGTGAAGCTGCCGTCAGTACAGGAAAAGAAAGCTCTGCTCCGAAAGTTTTACGCCTGCGCAAGGGAAGACCGACCACTCACGCTTCGTAGTATTGGCTATGAGTCCGATGCCAGGATCTACATATCAACGAGAGTTTAACCAGCCGTATGTATGCGATTAGAAGATTTGCGGAAAGGCTACGGCGGAGCGGAGATCTGGAATCAGTCTTCACGCTAAATGGTTTGGTTTATGTGCGTGTTCGACCCGACGATGAAGCTGTGGCTGTTACGTCAATTGAGGCTTTGGAGACGAAAATTCAGCGGCGCCGTAGTGTTTAGTCCATTTATTTATTTTTTTTTCATTAAGTCCATTTATTCTTCTATTTATTTTATCCTCTTTTTGTTCTTCACTCATTATTACTCTTTCATTTTATCTTCATTCTCGGTTCTGTTTCGCTGTGAGTTATCTTCGTTTGCTTATTTATCTGAGTGTTCGTGGTTTTTTTGTATTATTATTTATTTACATTATTTTAAAATGTCAGCTAAGAATTTACTGAGAATATTTTCTAAACAAAAGGAAGGTGTGAGCTTTTGTCATATAAACATCCGTAGCCTTATGTCGTGTATTGAGGAGTTTCGATATATGCTATCGGATTCCAATGTAGATGTTGTTTTTGTTAGTGAGACATGGTTAAGCGAGCAGATATCAGACGTATTGCTGAGGATCCCAGGGTATAACATCTATAGAAACGATCGGTCCGGTAAAAGAGGCGGAGGTGTGGCAGTTTTTATTAAATCTTGTCTCGAGGTCGAGGTATATTTTAAATCTGAGAGGTGCCCAACGGAGTCGCTGTTTCTAAAGTTAAGTTCAGGGGGATTTCATACTTTATTGGGTGTGGTCTACAACCCACCAAGGAACTACCCAGCAGAACTTATAAACTTTCTTTCGACGGATTCTCCCTATTTCGAGAATATTATAATTGGAGGTGACTTTAATATAAATCTTCATTCTAGGGACGCGAGACTGAAAGAGTTAGTAGACAATCTCGGTGCGCTTGGGCTGTCCATAATAAGCAATGACATCCCAACATGTTTCTCTGGAAATGCCTCGTCACTTTTGGATTACTTCATTGTTGATGAGACAGCGAAAGTCCAGTTTCGTAACCAGATATCGTTTGGTGGATCCGATCATGATATCATTTTTATAAAATATTTGTTGCCTAAATCAGAAGGAATCTCTTCTACCTTTAGCTATAGAGATTTTAAATCAATTGATTGGGAACAACTATCAGTCGATAGTAACTCACTCCCCTGGGAAAGTATTTATAGTGCCACTGATATCAATCTTAAGGTAGATGTTTTTAATAGCCTTATAAATGGTTTGTACGAAAAGTTTGTCCCATTAAAGGTCGTTAAGAGAGCATCCGACAAGCCAGCATGGTGGAACCCTAGCATCGAAAGGTCTATGGCTATCAGAGACTTCTTATTACGCCGTTGGAAGAAAAACCGCTCCCCTGAAAATCGCAAACTCTTCGTCGAGCAGCGTAATGCAGTGACTGCAGCTATAAATATGGCAAAAAAGGTGCATTTTGACAAATTGTTGAATTCCTCTGATTCGAAGCAACTGTGGAGTCAATTAAAATGGTCCGGTATTATCTCCTCCAGTCCCCCTCAGCGAACTGAACTCGATCCTAATCAGCTTAATAGCTTTTTTTCGACTTTGCCGCACGTTCCTAGCTCCCCTGCATTTTCGGGTTTTGGTAATAGACACGTAAGCCATGCGCTATATTTCAACTGTGTGTGTGATAACGATGTGGTTCTAGCTATACAATCCATTAAATCTTGCGCTATTGGACTGGATCATGTCTGCCCTAAATTCTTAAAACTTACTCTGCCATACACTCTGCCTTTTCTGACCCACATATATAATTACATTCTAACTACCTCCAGCTTTCCTATAATTTGGAAAATGGCTAAGGTGATTCCGCTACCCAAAACTAGAGTTGCTTCCCTACCATCGGAGTATCGGCCCATCAGCATTGTCCCTTTCTTGTCAAAGGTTCTGGAAAAGATATTGGCACAGCAAATAAATACGTTTATAGACAGCAATAACTTGCTGTCCGCTAGTCAAAATGGATTCCGGAAGGCACACAGTACTCTGACTGCTTTGCTGAAGCTGTCAGAGGAAGTAAGGCAGAATATCGACATGGATAGGGCTACACTGTTGGTTTTACTCGATTTTTCAAAGGCCTTTGATTCGGTCGACCACAACATCTTATTACATAAATTGGAGTCTCGTTTTGGTTTCTCATCAGCTTCGGTAACGTTAATTAGGAATTATCTGATAAATCGGAGGCAGCGAGTACAAGTTGACCGTCTTCTATCAGACTGTGCGGAGTTATCGTCGGGTGTTCCACAGGGATCTATATTGGGCCCTCTCTTATTCTGCTTATATGTTGATGACTTGGAGTCACTGAATTTGAAGTGCAGTATTATTAAATATGCTGACGACGTGCAATTATATATATCCACACCTAGTAATAGTATCGGTGATACTATCTCTGATATAAATGTTGATCTTGAACGTGTTCGTCTCTGGGCTATGAGTAATAATTTGGTCCTTAATCCACTGAAAACTCAAGTTATTATCATTAACAAAACTATAATTGACACGAGTGGGCTGCCCTCTGTTAAACTGAGTGATGTGCATGTCCCTTTCTCGTCTAAAGTTAAAAGTTTGGGGGTCATTATCAATGGCAGTCTGACCTGGTCAGACCACGTTAACGGCTTGTCTGGCAAAATTTTCGGTATTCTGCGGCAATGGTGGATTTCTTGTAGGCACCTATCGGTAGGCGTTAGAAGGCACCTGGTTACCAGCATTATAATGCCTCTAATAAACTACTGCGATTGTGTATATTCCTGCATGGATGCCTCGACATTTAGCAATCTCAAGCGTGCTTTCAACGCCTGCGTTCGTTTTGTTTACCGTCTGCGTAAGTTTGACCATGTCTCACCATTTTCGGATAATCTGTTGGGCATGTCCCTACTGCAATATTTAAATTTTAGGAAATGTGTCTACATGTTTAAAATTCTTAATGGTAAGACTCCCACCTTTCTGCGTACGAGCGTTAAATATTTGACTTCTTCCAGAATGCGAAATTTATTAATACCTAGATTCAGATATAAGCAATCGCGTAACTCCTTTTTCGTGACGACAGTGAAGCTCTGGAATAACCTTCCCGCAGACTGCAAAACCGCTAAGACTGAACGCCAATTTAGGCAGAGCTATAACTTAATGTTAAAGTCTAATCTATGTGATAAATGAGCCGATATTCATTTTCTCAATCTTTGTTTGTTCATTAATTTAGTTATTTAATTACATCTTTATAATATTTTCTTTAATCTTTGTTGCTACATCTCTAACTTGCTCTTATGTATACGTAATTCTTTGTAATGTACTTTTTTAAGGCTTGGCCTTTGTACTATTTTTCTCAATAAATATCTATCTATCTATCTATCTATCTATATATTTATTGTAAGTGTTTCATTGAACTGTTTTTCTATGGTCATTTATTCAATTTACAAAGAATAAAAAATATCTTTTTCATAAAAAAAACTTTAGAGGCTATCTCTTAAATTTATGTGTGATATTAATGAAAGGGACCCAAAAATCGTTATGAAAGGGACATTTACATTTCAAAGAAATATAAAGAAAAGTTTTTTTTGCCCATGCGTTAGGAACGTCGTGTTAATATTCAATTAAGTTATCCTTAAGGAATAAATGTTGACCGTTACCTGTAAGTGTTAATGTTCAATTGAATTGTATTTAAATAAATACATATGAAATTAGATGCATTAGATGCTTAGGTTTTGCCCTAATGCGGGTTCAGCTAAAATTAATTAATTTAGGTACTGTTTTGTCTATTTGTTCTAATTTTTATCATTTTAACTCTTAGCTTTAGTAAAATTAAATGGAATGAAGTATGTACCTACTTCCTACCGATCAGCTTTATTAGTTATTAAAATTATTTGAATTACTGTAGCAGCAGACAAGTTATTTGTTCACTTTCACTTGAATATATGAACATTAAGATAGGGTTTAAAATAGTAATTCTAGTATTAGAAACATGAAAAACTTAATTGCCTAAATTTTGCAACTACATACATATATTTTAACGTATGTAAAGTATCAGGTTAATTTTTAAACCATTTTTTTAAAGATTGAGCTGTAATACATACATAGAATTCTAAAGGAGCTAGCTGTAGGTGCAGAAATCCATAATATGAACTAATTAAGTAGTAGTTGTTTATTCAAGTTGACCTATTTGAGTTTTACTTTGCCAAACTTTTTGAAAGGTTGCTTTAAATTTTAAAAATTATAATATCATCCCGTAGCTGTGATATAGTCGTAACATTAAAATCTAATGGCGAGTCACTTAAACTGGAATATGCGCCTATTTATTCACGTTATAATATTCAATTGTAAAATTTATCTATTGCAAATCAAATTCTGGTAAGTACCTACTACTTGTTGTGTAAATGAATCAATTTCGCTATTTGCCGCGGCACTCATAAATTGCGGAAACAGACCTTCAACGGCGAAGCGAGCTGCCGTAAATCTGCCGAATAACCGCAAGCTTCACAGAAACGATATTAATTTGGAAAATTCAATTAATAACCGCCGCCGAAAATTGTTTGCAAACAAACAAATATTAAAATGAATATAATATTGCTTTGCCAATGAGCCGAGGCGCCCTGATTAGAATTCCAATCCATTGATCATTAATTAAAGGCAATCGGGCGCGCCTAAAGCGTGCGAATTACAAATGATGGCCGGAATTTGTTCGCGGCAGTTTTAAATAAATAAATTCCTCAGTTATGCGATAATTACGTGAAATTATAGCACATATGCGTGCCGGGTCGGGACGAGGTGGCCTGGGGTGGTCTGCTGTCGGGAGCAGGGCGAGGCGGCTTTCCAATTATGGGGCGCTTGTAAACAGGAGCCACGTAACTCAGCCATGGAGATTTATTTGTGGTAAAATGCTGCCGTTGTTAAATAAATTTCGCCGACTGATTTCAATGAATATTTCAGTTTGACAATTAAAATTGAAAATGTTTTTATTATCACAGCCTCTGTGTCAATCTCTCGAAATGAATTTTCGCCGGTATGGCGCTTAAGTTTCGAACGACCAATTTGCATGTGTCGTGTCGACCGGCCAGCAGATTGGTGGTGATGATGATGATGATGATGATCGTAATCATCATCATCAAATTCGGTCAACACTGCCGCGCACGAATGAACGTGATGATGATTAATTTAAAAAGTTCTCCATAACTAAATTTGGGAATTACAGTGCCGCTTCTGACGACGTGACAAGCTCGCTGATAGACCCATTTTTTTGGATCGCCCATTCGAGAATTTGTATAAAAAGGAGGGGTAATTAGTTGACCTGTAATAAGCGACATAAAGGGTAGTTTGATTATTTTCTAAAATTTCTAATCTTATTTAAAGGTTTTTTTTTGTTAAAACACCAGATTTAGGGAAATTTTTTCTGCATCATTTTCTACGAACAAAAATTTGGCAAATAAATTTTTTTAATTAAATTTACTTTTTTATAAACGATTTTCCAATAGATGAACAAATTGAATACAACTGTTGTTTTATTTCAGTTCAAAGTTCGAGCGCTCTTAGTGGAAAACCCTATAAAATACTTTTGGGTAAGTGTATACTTTATAATATTATGTAGTTTAAATTTATCATTTCTCTATGCCAAATAAGGTAATAGTAAGATCCACAGTTTGAAATTTACTTGAAAATACATACTTTGATGCAATTTTTTCGTTCATATATGTACATATTATATTTTATTTAATCGCTCCAAACATTACGAAATAATATTTAATGAAGATTAGATTTTCTTTTACTATATTATGAAAAAAACAATTTATTGCATTTTATAATAAGGTAGGTAAACGTACATAAGGTACTTGCCTATGGTACCTATGTACCTACGTATCTACACCATTTGCTAATTGGCTCAGTATCAAAGATTTTCGTAAAATTTTGATCCCCCTTGGGTAAAGTTAGATTTTCGAATAGGACTCCAACAAATTTAGTTTGTGGTAAATATTTAAAAATTTTTAGGATCATTTTCTAATAGTTTCATACAATGTATGTATTATGTGAAAATTAATAAAAACTAAGTACATGCAGATGACATCGAACCTGTGACTTTCAAATTTGGGCTGTGTTCTGATTTCTAAAGCCGTGTTCTATTGAAGTTTTTGGGTATGTCGGAATTTTGATGAGAATAAGTACTACAAGAAATAAAGTCATTAATCAGTATACAATTTAGTAATTTTCGAAGAGTTTATGGAAAGAGCATGAAAAATTTCCAGTAGGTATAATGACAAATATACATATTCACGAAATTCATTAATGTTTGAACGAGCAAAATAAGCGAATTAATGGTATCATGACAGTATATATTACATATGTACATATACTAATAGTATATATCTGGGAATATCGCTTTCTTTACAATATCTAAACCATGGTATTAATATGGCAGATATCTGAACACGTCATGAATCTCAATATCGTTGTAATTCCAGCAGCGCAGCTCGAGTGTACACTTAGCTAAATTATATTTGTTCGAAAATGTTCCAAAAATTTTGGAGTTTGTGGTTCAGTTGAACTCCGGGTAGAGCTTAGGGGTTGGATTATGTAAGATATAGGTATATGTATACATACATACATACTCCATGAAATATATTAAATACATTTTATGCATGAAAAACGTTTATACTTAAAAAGTGTTTTTTAATTTGAAAATCACCTAGTAGCCATTAACATTTTCTCCTGTTGAGGCTTGATATGTTTACAAGTACCTACATACTTACCCTTGTTTGTGATTGAATTTCTTCACAAATGTGCCTCAGGCTTTCAAATTATTTTCGTTTCAAAAAAGGCTTGCATAATGATGATTCAATGCTACAATCTGCACGGAATTTTAACAATCCCTCGATGGACGGAACCCTTGGAATTTTCGATAAAAATTAATGAAGCTCTGAAGGCATCCACGTGCTGTTTGGAGTGCTTGTTCTCGCGATTTTAATTAAGCGCGCGCTTCGACAAACCTGCATGTACATTATATACATATATGTCTGTATTTTTGTACCCACCGACATGTCTCAAGACTCCTTAGGAAAGTAAATGAGATTGCCGTATCCTTCTGGGAAACTCATTAAACTTTCATAATCACCTCACGAATCGAAACAATTTCTTACAGTCGAATTAGGATGAGCGGTAACGTGCTAATTAGAGCCGCGCTTATGCCTACGTGAGCCTCTCCGCCTTTGCAGAAGCTATAATCACTCGTCGTAGGCTCGCAGGCGCGGCTCTAAAAATTTTATGGAACTCCTGAAAGGACCCCGTAAACCCGCTTTTCGCCGAGTGATAATGAAAACGGAGAGCCTTCATTTCATACATTGCGAATCTTTTTGATGTTGCATCCATGCGTTGTGGCGCAATTAAATATACAAAGTCCTTCCAGCATCCGGGGATCGGGCACATCCCTGGCAATGTGGCACATATGAAGCTGTAAGGGTGATTACTTGGAAATGGAATTTTAATTGTTTTGCTCCACTACCTGCCCCTGCCCGAGTGCCTAGCCACGGCGGCGGGGACTGTTGCAGCCCTTTAAGCTCCCTGCCAGACGACCTCATTAAGTCGGGCTCCAGCCCCATCAGCAGCATCGGAGCACACCCTCGAAGCTCTGTGGCCCCAAATTATTCATATGTGCAAAGTGCGTGAGTGGTGGCCGCAGGGAATTAACTTTGCCCGGAAAGATATTCGTTTTTCAACTCAAACAGAGTTTTGATCCTCGGCCCCAGAAATCCCCCAGCATGTATAAACGTTTTCTCGATAAAACGTGCCGACATGGCACTGGCACCCTGGCTACGGCTCAAAGGTCGGACCAAGTTTTGCTTCCGGAGCACCGGGGTGAATCCCCCCCCCCCCCATCATGCCCGCATTTAAAATTTATAACATTATTAGAATTTTCGGATACAATGCAAACACATGGAAATTATACTGCCCGCCGCCTCAACAAATTATTACGTTACTGAATTAAATATTAATTGCCACTGCCGGAGGTGTGTGCGGGCCCACACCCGGCTCTCGAATGGGTCACAGTATACCGCGCAATTTCTACTTCTACTATGTGCAGCTCGGCTGCGGGGTGCGCAAATATTTGACCGCGTCTTATTGAAATACCCCAGACCCAGTGCTCGGCATAACTCCGCCGGGTATGGCATGACTGCGGCTTCGGCTTCAATTGAATTTGCACCCTGTCGGTGAACAATTTAACTTCAGGATAAAGAACTGATTACCTTTAATTGAAAATTTTCTCGAAGGGCGAAGATTAAGTGGAGGAAGCATATTAATTATGTAAACCAATCCAAAAATGAAAGAGAATCCTCGAGCGCACCAAAATGTGCAGTGGCCCGAAAAAGAACCCGGAAGCAGTTTCCTTCTTGTTCGAAAGGTATAGATAAAATTTTCGAGATCTCTTAGCTAATTAAGCATATTTTCGCATATGCACCTTGAGTTGAGTATGCGCTGAGCATTTTTGAAATACTAATACATAAACCCTATAGCGTAGTTGAATTAGAATAAACTTTCTGGTCCATGTTTATGGTTTTGTCTGGTTCAAATAATAATTGTTTGGATCTAAAGCGCTTTAAATAAAAACTTTAGATGTTGCAATTATTTTTTACCAGAGCAACTTGTAAATAGATTACTTTACACTGAAAGTGATTATTTATTGGTCTTCAGAATAAATAACGTTTTTTGTTTTAATTAAGCAAACCTAAGATGTTCTCATAAGTCATCATTCCCTTATAATTATACTAATTTGAAAGCGTAAATGAGGAAATGAAAAATATTAACAAAGATTTTTTGTCCCACAGAAACTTTGTTAGGCACAAGGTGTGACTGTACGAGAGAATGATTTTTGCTATGGCACACATGTAAAATTGGGTCTTAAATCGTTCTACCAAAGACTTTATAACTATAAAGATGTCGCACGCCGAACAAATTCTGTGGTAGTCGTAGTTATAAAGTCTTTGGTTCTACGTTCCTACTGATATCCATGAGGGAGCATATAACCATATTTTTGAAAAAAAGAAACTGCTTATCAGTCAAATTTTAATGATTATTTTTGAGAAAAGTGTTATTTAAATTACGAAAATATTTATACATATTCAAATCTGGAGCTTAAGTATGGATTGATTTTCGGAATATTCAGTTGATATTATATTATATATTTTTAGTTATGCATATAGAAGAGCCGTAATGATGAAATTGAAACTAGTAGCTATTGTATAATAGGAAGTTATAATTAATTGTAGCAATATATTTCTTTATAGTAATTTTTCATGTTAATTTAATCTAAATATTTTAAAGTATTTTAAAATATACAAAAAATTCACATTATAATCATTTGTTAACATTTTATATCTATAACCGTAAAGAATTAATGTAGTTTACACAATTTTATAAATTTTTTTTGGTTTACTTTGTTAAAGAAAGATTTCCGACAGCTTGTTGATTTGAGTACCTACAACTCACGTGACGTGATAGGTATAATTAATGTGGGAAAAATTTCACTGCATAGTATGAAATTCTCAGAAGCGCAGCTACTCCGCACATGTAATTTGATTCGCATGTTATTAGCAATAATTACCCCGATCCCCCTGCCGGTTGAACATACTAAACAGATGTTCCTTGGCAATGTCCCATTCTAAGCAGAGCCCATGTTCTGCCGGCATTTAATTACATTTGCTGCAGAAAGTAGTGTTTGCCATTCATAATAGACAGAGTGTTGTGCACTTTATCATTGGCATGCACCCGCTGCCGGGAGGGTGTGGCCCGCCTGGCGTGAGAAATGTTCCTCTGGAGTCTCGGGCGAATACCGGAGCTTGTAACCTTTAATAGTTAAACACCTATTAAAACCTCATCCATTAAACATTTATTTTAGTTAAATTACACCTTCTCCGTCGCCCGACCCAACCCTTTTACACCCATCCCATTCCAAGTGTTGCCCACCCAACGGAGGGTTAAATAGAACAATGTTCTTAGAGACACAAAAGGCTCAGGAGGGTCGCTGGTTTGTCAGACAATTATTTTATGCATATAAAGACATAAAAAGGCATTTTTGTGTATGATAGTAAACCCTCGACAAAATGCTAACATCCTCTGAACAAAGGGAGTCGAGCGCCCTTCGAGGACTCTTTACGACTCTTTCATAAATTTTTTAACACTTTCTTGCCAGCTCGCCGGCATCAAGTTACCCTCTCGCTTTCATCCGCCATAAAATCCTCAGCCATCCAGTATTTATGATTATTATTACGCACACAGCCCACCCTTCCGCCGGGTTCGACCCCCTCAAAGCGGGCATGTCGTCGGATAGAGCGGAACTAATAACCCTTTCACTGGCGGCATCAATGTTTAAACAGATGGGCTATGATCCTGCAGATTTACGTACGGGTCCTCTGCCCTAAACAATATTTTCATTATTTGGAGACACTTTCATTCTCGCCATGGTCGCTGAGTACTCCCGGGACTCAAAGGGGGGCGGGTGCTCCAGCAATATTCACAGGAAGCATGTTAATGCTAGCATAGCTCTGGCTCTAAAAGGTGATTCCAATTTTTTGCTTTGCTGAGTGCCTCAGTCAGTGTTGTAAAAAATTTTGGATTGGTTTTTCCCTTGTTCACTTTTAATAGATTCTCCAGAACTCTGGCAGTGCATTGACGAAGTAGTCCGATTGGCATACCCCTGTTCAGACCTTAGCAAAACACCCTGTATACATATGTTCATATGGCATTGTATTATTTCATTAAAATCGACAATGTACCTACTAAATCTCCAAAAATTTTAGGAATTAAGTATACCTAATAATTGTAGGTATATTAATATTTTTATTCAAATTATATTTCATTCTTAAATTATTTCAAAAGTTAATTACAACTTTAACTACGATATATTCACGACATATTTAACTACATTATGGTTAAACTATCTTTGATAAATAGTTAAAGCATAAAAATTTGTTGTTATTGTTGCTGATGATTAAGAGTAAGTCCGACTACATTTAAATGCAGATATTACAGTAGAACATACATAATGTATCTACTATTCTTTTATTTTACTTCTGTCCCATAGTAAAACAAACTAATCTGAAGTTGTTCAATAAACAATTTTTTTCTTTTTAAAGTAAATTTTACCAAAATAATAATTTCAGTATTTGTTGCCGAAAATATAAAAGTCGTATTAACCACTCAGAAAAGTGTAAAATCTGAGATTAATAACTATATGTAAATAAAAATAAGTAAATATTATACGAAGGCAATGAAAAATTCGTGACATCTTATGGAAATTAATTAGACATGTTTTTACATTTACAAATTCCTTAGTTGTCAATGTGCGAAGTTTTATTTCTTTGTTTGTTACGGTTCTGATGTTATCTTGATTCAGGCGTAGCAAAAATGACACGTGTTTCGAATATTGAGTTTTGTTACACCAAGACAATGCATACCCACATCACTTCCTTTAAAATCAATGGATGAAATTCACAAATGTGGGTTTGAATTATTGCCACATTCTTCGTATTCACTTGATCTGGTTCTGAAAGATTTTTATTTCTTTATCAATTTGAAATAATACTAAAGAAGACAACAATTTCCGTCTATAATGAAAAGCTTATTTTGAAGGTGTCGAGTAAAAGCGGAATATCTAATGGCTTTAGTTACTAGATGGAAAGAAGTGTATTCCGTTAGGTGGTGATTATGTTGAAAAATAAGAATACTTTTATTGAAATCGATTTCTGATATCCTTGTGAGGTCACGAACTTTTCAATCCACCCTCGTAGTTTAATACAATGGAGTCGAGTTTCCATAATCTGTAATATGTAAGAAAAATTTCATTTAAAGTTTAAATGGAATTTTTCTTCAATTTATTTTACTAATAAGAAGAAATTGTATAGGAACTTTAATGTCAATACATACATATACTCACTAGGGATATATTAATTGAATACATACTTTTAAGTCCTTATCAAAAAGATTCTTATTGTGCATTTAAAATTTAAACAATTCGTACATATGCACATGCATAGTACCTAATATGTAGTGTAGAAAATTTGAAAGAGTTAAAGAGATGATTTAAAGATTCTACATAGGAGTTTCAACCTATGTAACAAAAAATTCGGAGAAAGAGTTGGGAGCTCCATTCGGTGTAAAGGGAACTAAAATATGACTAAAATTTCGATTCGGGACCTCTACTAAATTTTCGATGAAAAGGAAAATGTTTTAAGTTCGATAACACTGCATTAGGAGTTGAGATTGTTGAAAACCCTTCAACAGGGAGCGGGTGCGGAAACCCGGCGGAAAGCATGTGCGTGCCCGGCTTTTGGCTCGCGGCAAGGCTGGCTGGCGCTGCCGTGATTCATGCGCCCAAGTCATTTCACGATTCATTAAAAAATGTTTGCAAAGTGTAAGAAAGGCAAATATGGTAGCACTGATGCCCCGAATGGATTTACATATGGGGGACCTCCTTAGAAAATCCATTTGTGCCGCGCGGAGGAAGCAAGTTATGATAGCTTTGCGTGCTCACATTGTGGTCTTGCTAGTGCCTGAGTTGCATAGATGCGATACGATCGAGGATTTATACCGAACCCTTTTGAGAACCTTTTTGGGTTAAGGTTATGGCATCCGTGAAAAAGGAGGTTTATAAGAAACGGAGCTTTACCTACTCATAGAAAAGCCGTCTTGTTGTCAGCCCTGCAATTCTGCTCTTTGCCTTTAAGGCGAATTTGGGAGGAGTTTAAGTCCTTAATGACTTCCAATTGAGCAATGTTAAATACGAAGGCCACCGCTGCATTTGAAAGTTATGTTCAAAAGCCAATAAAGCAATTATGAAGCTGCTATATGGTACGTTTCATTGTTTTCATTTATATAAGCCTTTAAGATAGAAGTATTTTATTTATAAGTACCTACTTTTTATGTACTGAGTGGAGTCTTCCTTTATTCCCCGGTTTTTACTAAATTTTGAATTAAATAATCAATTCTAAGTCACGAACGTAGCCGTAGGGTAAAGCTTGTTTTAAGCTTGTTATTTATACATAAATCACATTCGACATTCGGCATTTTTCAATGCTAAAGCCTAAAATTATTTGGCCTCGTTTGTGCTTGTTGGAAACATTTAGTTGTTTGAGTCTTGTACCAAACCGTGTTTTTTACCCGATTGCGGGGATGCATTTCCCCCAATTATGGAAAATCACATGGTTCGAATTGACCTGCTTTAGATGGATTTGTACAAACGAATGTGCCTTGCGTGAATTCAACTCACAGAACGCAAAAGTTGCTGTTTGCCAGATAAGACACATAATCTAAAATGGCATTTCATTCGAAACATGTTGTTGTCTAATTTGTTGAGTACATGTGGATGGTTTTATGTTGAAAGTACTAACAGAAATTCGTAAAAGAACAATAAAAGCACCCCATGCAGTCCTTGCATAGAGGAGGCATGCCGAGGCCAAGTTCATTAATTGGCCGAAAATGAAGTGTTGATTCGTGGCGTCACGGCCCCTCTCCCAGTGCAGTGGTTTTCTGCTAACACAATTAACACGAATGCTATAAAGAGATTACACAGAAACTTTGCTAGTACAAATAGGGGCAGTACCCACCTACCAAAAACTTGTAATTAAGAAACTCCGCCGGGTCATGCACTGATTGAGTTCCCCCAAAAAGTGGTGTGCCAGGTGGGGTTTGACGGCGGGTGGATGAGGGGTGGGTGGTGGGCTGCCAGACGGTTTATGGTAGTTTTTGGGAGCTGCTGCTATTTCGCTAGGATTCCCCAGTTTCCGGGCCCTCATCATCGGCGCATGAGGGTGAAAGCAACTGAGTAATTACAAGGGTTTAAGAACGGGTAGAACCCTTTTCCCTCAGTTACCTTGTAAAAAAAAATTCGAGGGTAGGATGAATTAATGAAGGACATTTAGTTTTTTTCCTCTTTGCTCCTCACCCGAATGTTAGGAGCAAGTCGAAAGGGGGCCTGCAGCCGCTGCCTCATTAGAATTTCCCTGGTGTTTGGGATCCGCAAATCGCCGCAAAGCGGGCTATTCTCGCAGTCAGGACCCGGCAGCCAGCTTTTGTCTCCTTAATTAGGGCCCCTAGATTTATGGGAGTTTTAGGCTCGTTTAACCGATAACATTCGAATTGACTTATTCAGAGCCATAAATCTGATGCGGCTTTAAATCGACAGAAAAATAACAAGGTTCGCTCGGATGTCGAGGACTTAATTGCTTCCCAAGCAGATAAAATCAATTCTGTGGCTCCTGGCTTCTGCTTTGTGCTTTATGTTTTATTAGAATATGCCAATAAATCGCTTTTATTGCGCCAAATAAGATAAGACCCCGCCAGTTGGACGGGGCGTTGCAAAAACTTGAAATCAGAATTAATACAGATATTTTATGTCCCCAGCACCAGCAAAAAATTGCCTTGCCCCATAAAAATAAAGCCCACCGAAGGATAGAGTGCAGCAGTTGCCCTGAATATAATTACAAAGACCGCCCGGACTGCGTTATCCTCCCAGCGGTAAGCATAGGTGAAATAAATAAACCATTAATATCCCGACTGTTCCAGGTAAGTTAACTGCGATTGTTTAAGGGCGTTTTATTGGGCCCAGCTATTTAGTGTCCAATATGATCGAAATCAGCTGCGATTAATAAACATTAATGCGGCAATCCAGTAAACCACTCCCTGAGAGTATGCTCGCCATCCCTTCGGGGCGGCGCGGCGAAGTTATGAATTTTAATGAAAAGCGTTTTAGTGAGATCCTGCCAGAGATAACTGGGGTTTGGGTGGGAATAATAACTTTTATTATGGCGGACGCCATGAAAAATTGCTGTCCCCAATAATTAACATGTTTATGGCTGCTCTAAATGCTTTCGTAACATTTACAATTTTAATGTTTTTGTATTTTTTACACTAATATAAAATTTTTATTATTTAGATATATACAAAATGCACAATGAAAAGGCTTGGTAAACTTGTTATTTCTTTTATTAAACATTATTTGAATTACCATTGATAAAACCGAGCATGCTAAATTGTTTAAGAGATAAAAAACCAATACTGTCTACACATTTCTGAAAAGGTTGAGTTTTTCCTGTCCAGTATTTGAAGGTTCAGGCAAAATAATCCTTTCCAAAAATGCGATTATAGGTATAAAATATAGTTTTCAAACCATTTGGTGTAGAATTTTAAGTATTACAGTCTACTTACTGTAACACGACAAATTTCATTGAATAGGTACTACCTCATAGTCAGATTGAAAAGTTTTGAGGAAATCATTCACATAATGTTAAAATTAGATCTTTAAAATTTTAAATTGGAACTTATACTGCTTATGTATACATCATAAATACGAAAGAACAATATTTTAAATGTCTTTTTTATTATATCGATAGGCTGCGTTTTTGAATATACACTGTACGTTATTCATTATTATTAAACGAAATGGACTTTTACTCTAAATCTCATTTGTTTTTTAATGGTTTTAATGGATTGGTCATTTTCCAAGATCAGATCAAAAGACAAGTATTATTGCTTTGAAACAAATCTTAAGACTGGAATTGTGATTGCAAGTTGAGAATCGCAATTAGTTGATTGGTAGGAAGAAAACTTATACATAATATAACATTATCTGTGTTCTTTTCATATCGGATCCAGTTCTAGATTTGGCAGGAAATTTTGCTCTGAATTGAAATTTTATATCAAAATATTTTTACTTACCGAAAATAAAATCAAGTTGCCTGGATTTTATAACTATTTAACGTCATAAAGTATTTACTTAATCCAAAAATTTATTTGGGTAAGGGTTTGAATTTTGAATGCATATGTAAATATCATGGCAATTTGATTCGCTTTCGCAAATTTTAAAATCTAATATATGTAAGTGCCAATCTTTAAAATTTCAATTCAATGCAAAATTTCCTGCCAAATCTACAACTGGATCCGATATGAAAAGAACGCAGTTATTATAAAATAGTTAGCCCCAATTCTTATGATTAGTCACAGCTTAGCTTTACAATAGGGCTGTAAATCATAACTGCCAAATTCATCACTAAATAGCCGTGAAAATCGGCGGTTACAATAAAATTTGTTAGGATTTTTTGTTATTAACAACTTGTATTGTAAATGCCGATTTTGGTAGCAATAAAAGCTTTAAAACGCAAGTTTTAACTAATTTACATTTTAAAGAAACTGGAAAAAACATAGCATTAACGATGTTTTTCCATTAAGGGGCCATTGTTATCCATCATTCACAGGAATATTGTATAAACAATTAACCGGTTTTCACTAAGAGTTAAAAATGACCATTTATTTTAACTTACGTTGAGTGAAAAAACTTTGTTGTCGTAATCCGGCCATCCTCCCTGTGCTCGAAGATGAAAAAGTAGGGGATGTTTATAAATGCAGAGAACAGAATCAACCCTGCAACAACTTGCCTGGCCGTAGAACGTGTGCAGAATTTTGGAGCACTTTGTGGAAGGCAACTTCTCAGATAGAACAATCGGTCGAGTGTTGCCGACACCAAAATTAAATTCGCCGCACCGGTTGTGATCCCGATGAGAGGGATTTGCACTTTGTAATCGTAGTGAATCCAGAGGTTCTTGTTACGAAAAACACTTCTAGAGAATCCCGAGAATGCCATAAGGAGACAGGAGACGCAGTCCATCCAGGACATTGCAGCCAAGTAGGTGAAGGCTGATGGCGTCATTCGGGGACGCATAAAAATTATCGCATTTATCAGGTTCGTCAAGAATCCAAAGGTGCCCAGGATGGGGACGATGAGGGCGTAAATTAGATAGACTGCGGTGTCTGAATCGGAAATTATTTCGCGCACGTCCCCCAGGATGGCTGCTGTTGTGGTCACGTTACATTCCATTCGCACTTTCAAACAAACCTTCGTGGGTTTTAACAGCGGCGGAACTGAAAACAGGTAACTTTCGTTTTCCCTTGTTTTATATTTTAAGGGCTTTGGAATGGCGCCAAATTGCACGGTTTACCGCGTCCCTAGGACGATATTTAGCCACTAACCGCGGATTAATCCCAGCCGCATTGATTGCTCGCTGCAATTTAATATCCGCCAACACTCGCAGTTCTACGGCTGAGGTAAGATAGATGCCGAATTTGAATTCTGAATCCCGGGCTGACCTACGGAAGGTGGTGGTTGGTTGGAGATATTCGTAAATCGGTAGTAGTGGTGCATGATAGACGACGGGACGATAGACGATAGAAACTTTTCCAACTTAATGTGAGAATTAGTCGGGTGTCTATTGTGACTACACAGTTTTGCGATAGATAGCGATATCGACTTATCTATCTTTTATGGCCCCTTCTTGTGCCGTTTATCAGGTGCCACAAATGCCCGCCGGAAGGGCTCTAAGCGATTTTTAAATGTTTTCGGAGAAGCCTTTTATAGACTGGAGTTGCGTTGCAGCCACCAGAAATTAACAGCTGGCTGCGTAGATGAGGTCATTTGTTTTGTTGGAACTGCATTTTTTAGTTTTATTTGAATTACCTATATACGCTTTTAATGTACATTTACATTACTTTGGTGGTTTTGAAGGAATCGTCAAAAATTTGAGTGAAATTATTATACGTATAGTTATAGATATTATTTTTTACTACGACTGAAAGTAAAAGGGCATTAAATTGAGTTTGAGGACTCCTCAAAATTTTGGTAAAATTTTGTATGAATGTTCATTTAGAATCAAAAGTGGTGGATGTGCAAACAAATTTATCGGTCGTCTATATTTCCAGAGATATTTAACTTAAAAATTCTGTAAACTGATAGTTTTCCGTCGTAATTTCTAGGTTATATATTCCCTATCAAACTTTTGGTGAAAATTGTGGAAAAATCTTAAAACGAAAATGTTTTCACCAGATTTCTGGAAATAATTTTGTGTGAGTGCTGAAAATAAGGAAATTTTTACTTTACTATTACATCAGACAAATTCATGCATCGGCACCATCGATAGGTAAAAAATATTTTAGCTAATTTCAAAAATTCTTCAAGAATGTTTTAGAATAAAAAGTTGGCAATGTCTTTAATTCAAGGTATGTAAAAAGAATTTGCGAAACAAAATGTTCAGAAAGGAAACGAATTTTCGAAAGAAATTACAGAGTTTCAGAAATTCAAACTTATTTGGGAGATTTAACATTATGGGCTATATTTATAAAGTTTAAAAACGCAAGTGCTTTAACCCATCAAGATTTGGATCTAGTTGTTTTAATGATAGAAAAAGGAAGTTTTACACCAAGCAGATATACTTACATAGATTCGATTTGAAAATTGTAAAGGAATCAGTTATATTAACAATATTTTGAAACAAAAATATTTATTCAATAAAAAAATATATGTTTCATTTGAAAATTACACTTAAAATTTGTGGAACAATAATTAGGTATGTTAGTTGGGAGCCTTTACAGTTCAACAAACAAGAGAAGTCCTATGGCTATAGGAGATAAGTTTATGACTTATAAAGTTAGGAAAAATATACATATTTTCAACTTGCTTGAGGTGTTTGTTTTTTTAAAGTATTGATCGTAACTTATCTCTGTTTATTTCCAGATCTGTTATCCTCAAACCTTACCAAACACTATTTTTACTTAAGTACTTAGATAAAATAATACCTCTGGTTAAACTTAAGAGCCTAAGCCAAACAACAATTCTAAAATTCGTTAACTATTTGCTAACATCCGCAAAACAGCTCGCTTCTAATGGCCTTGAGGTTTCAGCTGCTACATATCCGTCGAACTTTTCGATTTTCAGAGGTGTTTATTGGCTGAAGAAAGATTTCTTCGAAACCGAAGTCTGTTTTATGGCCCCACTTAACCGCGGGCTGGTGCAACTGTCGATTTGCTTGAAGTGCATCTTTCTTGTTCGCGGCACTTCCTGCAATTTAGGTGGGTATCTAAAAACTTCATCGTCGAAATGCAAGCCGAACTCTAGAAGGGCAAAACATTCGCCGAAAACATGCAAAAGTGCAGTAAAACAAGCATAAACTCTTGGAGCTGTTCGTCGTCGTAAAGAAGCCATAATCCCATCAACCACAGAACGACGATTTTCTTAAAGGGAACATTTCGCCATCGGTGTTAGCGCATCGGGAAAAAGCGGGAAGAAGCGCTGTAGTCGGGACGACACCCGAAATGGGATAGGGGCGCCACTTTCCACGTTGTTTTAACTCAGAAAATGTCTTGCTTAAAGTATCCACCACAAAGACGTCTTTGGATGCTTCAAGTGGTGCTACAGCGCTCTTCGGGGCTCCGTCGAGCGAAAGATATCCTGCTCCGGTTGGGGTTTATTCATTTTTTTTTCGCCGTCTTCGTCCTTTTTGAGGCTTTAGTCAAAACAAAAATCTGGCGAGGAAGCGAATTTGAATATTTCACGGAAACGGTTCGTAAAACTGCTGTGAATAGGCCAAGCGAGTCCTGCGACGTCCCAGGGAGCGTTTCCAAATAAAGAAGTTCCCGAGTGGGAGGACGACCAGAGGCCTGGTTCGCTTGTTAGCACCGTGCTTCGTAAAACGGGCAATGCAAAACTCCGCCTGTTTGCGCTAAATTAAAAGATTTCATAATAATTTTCATAAACTTCCGTCTAGGACGAGGCTTGGCTATGGGATGGGGGTACCGCAGGTCGCCGGCAATAACTCAATTTCTCAAGGAACTCGCCGGCTCATCAAAGGATTAGGCGATGGAAGTGAACATGAAAGCGATTTTTCCTCCTCTTACTTGAAATCAGGCTCGCGTTTCGCTGGAAACTGCTGATTCTGCGGTTGGTCTCCACTTTTCTCCCCAAACCCAAATTTTTTTTTGTTAGAGCCCCACTAAAGTAAAGGCATTGGAGTCTCTGGGAAAAGGAAGCCCCCTTCTTCTTCAGCGGACAGGTATGGGAAACAACGCGGGGCATTAGAGTACCTTTCCGGCGGATTTTCGGATTGAGCACTTCGACGAAATTGAATTGTTCTGCGGAATCCCACTTAATGCCATTACTGCTACGGGAAAATTTACATAGAAGCCCAGGTACTGGATTGATTGATTAATTTCAAATATTTGCCATTTGCCCAGATAGGAATAGGAGGGGACCAATATTTGACTAGAGCTTGAAAGAAATCGTGAGAAAGATAGACTTTGTTGGATGTTATTGCATTATTTGTACCTACGCCGTCCGCGCCGTTCGTTTGCAGAATTCTTCATGAACTCTTTGCTACTTCTGGTTTGAAGCATAAAATGTTGTTTTTTCTCACAAATTATCATTATTAACATGAAGTAGAACAAACAAGTAATTTATGTAGACTAAATCACAAGATAACAAATTATCCCAGTAGACGTGACTTTTGTGTATGTTGATGACATTCGATCGTTATATTTATAATTTTCGTAGTGCTAGGGTATATATCCAGAAAATTCGAATTCTTCTAGGAACGAGAAGGTGTGGAAATTCAAAAACAAAATCATTTGAAGCTCCCGCTTTGGAGTAAATTAAAACAGAACGATTAAAGCAAATGATTTACTTCTAGAAAACTCCAATTGGGCTTCGTAATAATTGATTTGATCTTGAACCCGAGTGTAATTTTTTAATTCTTTAGATAGGTATATAATATGTAAATTAGATTTTTACTCCACTTATAATATGAAAAACACGAAAAAAATAAAGTATCAAACAACTAAAGCAAAACTTTATCAAACATTATTTTTAAGTATTTATTTTGATAAAATATAATACCTCTGTACATGCAAAACTTCGTACAATTACATGTGACATTGTGTGAATTGCACTAATAATACAGGTCTACAAGGAATTTACCTTTTAAAATTAGAGTAATCATTCTTATAGATTTGAGTGTGCTGATTATGGGAAAAATAGTGAACAAGTTTTGTCAGGATTTTAGGCAATTCAGAATTTTATGTTTTTGCTATTTTTGTATAATAGCAAGTAAGTTTTGTTGTGATACATGCCTAGTAAAACTTATAAAAAAAGCGTCTTTATGGTGTTGTAGTGGATCAGTTAATAATTAAGATTACTTAGTTTCAATATCACACAAATAATTTCTGCTAGACTACAAAAACGTTCATGAACTAAGATTCCAGTTTTAACCATAAGTATAATGTTTACATATATTATTATCTTTGAAAAATATGTCTATTCTATTCCATTAAAATCTTATTCTTTTTATAATCAACGGATCAATAAAATTCCAATCAATTTAAAGGTTGCTCTATTTTCTTTAGATTGGATCATAAAAAAAAATCAGCAGTTGTAAGGTAAACAGTGCAGTGATTGGCTATACTTACCGCGTTGCACCATGGCATAATCACAGCTCGAAAGGACATTAAAGACCCAGCGAACGCATTAAGCACGTTAACCTCCTCCAGTAGCTTCTAAACTACCCGAGCATTATTAACGGTTGGCCGCGCGAACCTACTTGAGTGTAAGGGATGAAATATACTTAAACCTCCCCGTTCCGAAGCAGTTACGAAGCAAATGGTCTAAAAGAGTACTCGCCGGCATTCATCGGGGATTTATTAGCATAATGCAGTTCTGGAGAAAATTTTTCATTACACCGCCACCAGTTGGCTAGGCGACGACCACTGGGCCAGATCCCACTCCAGCGGATGGTATTTAAATTATAAAAAAATTCACTCTAATCTTGGCCAGAACTAGCACACTCTGGGCGACCTTAATCCACCCCAAATGGTGGTCCGGGCAGCTAGAGAGGGATCATTTATCAAGCGTTTTTCTTCCCCGACTGCTTTCGCCGTCCCGCCGCTGCCCGCCCCTGGGGTTCGGGTGACCGAAACCCACCAAACATGGGTCAGGATCTGTTTGAGTGCATTAATATCACATTTGGATGAATTAGGTTCCGGGACGTCGACGTGGACGTGGACACGGCAGTGCGGCTGGCGTGTCCTCCAGGCCTCCTATTTGCGGTACACCATTATCCACTTCGACTGGCCGACTTACGAATAAATTGGATGAAAAATTGGCGCAATTAGTTTTGTCGAACGGAGGGAACATAAACACATGTCGGCCCGAATTAGACAATCGGACAGGACATTAATAAGGGCCGTCGGAGTCATGAAATGTCCTGCCAATGGCACGCTCCCCCCGCGGATCCATTTACGTAACAGTCGTTAGTTACCTTCATTTGTGACGGGACGGCCTTGGACATTGTCGTTGTCGCGGGAGAGAAACCAATGTAAATTTGTCCACTCACTCAAAAGTTAACAATATAAACAATATTAAATAGAAATTCGTGAAAAACATTTGAAAATTCGAAAACTAGAAAGTCGGAGTATCTTTTTAGGAAGGTTGGTACTGGTTCGAGGAACGGAACAGAGGTATGGAATATAAATTTTAAATTGGTGCCTCACAAAATATAGTACTTTGGCATTTTTCATACATTAAGTTCGTGGCGCTCTATCCTCTATGAGAATGAGATTTGTGTTAATATTAAATTGTTTAGTTGAAAAATGGGAGAATATAAAATTTCGAACAAAAATAAACAAATGCTTATTTGAAAATGTACTTCAAGTCGGATATAATGAAACAAAATATGTTGATAGGTAGGTATAGCATAATTTTTCAGCTATTTGAAATGATGATTGCCTGCAACATATTTTGTATATACATACTATTATATTTTCATACAATCGTTTTAAGTCAAAAGAATTCAAAAATTTGCATTAAGAAGTGGATTTAAATTCAATTGTTTTTACTTTTGGGAGATGCCCAATATTTTATATAAATGTTCACATTTGTCGATGATAACATGAACTCGAAGCGATTTGTTCTTTAGTCAATTTTGGGTCGTAATAGGTATAATATAGGAAATGTAGAGAATGTAGAGAAAAGTACAGCAGTTTAATTAATTTTTAACGTTTAAATGATGTTCTTAATATAGTTGTGGTCTTCTCGTATTTGTTTGAAATATAGGTTTAGAAGGTAAAAAAAACACAACTTTTGAGATGTTGGAGCTCGTTTGCTTTTGCGGACGAGTAATAATCTTAAAAATCATGTTATCTAATTTTGTTTGATATTGTGAGGAAGTGATTATCAAAAGCAATATCACTTTCTTCTCTGAATAAAGAGAAACTCTATTATGTGTTAAACTATGAAATTCGGGATCAATGTTGACAATAACTAATAAAGTTATAATTGGACGGTCGGATTTTGACTGTCTCGATTTTGCAACTTAGTGTGCTAGACTAGCGGATAGACGCCATATGTTCGTTACACAGACTTCAAATTGGTATCTGTCCACATGAAAGTTAAAAAATTGAAAAACGAAAAATTTTAAAGTAATATAAGCGAAACTCTCAGCGACACTGAAATTGTTACAGCGAATATATTGGATTTTGCAGTCCGCAGCATGACGCCTTTATTTGGCCCCCTTGCTCCGGGACGTTTCGCCTATTTTGCACGAGTCTTCCCGCATGAAACATGTCCATAAAACTCGGTTGTGTATATTGCTGAGTCTCCCGGCAGAAAATCTCATAAACTCCAACTTTTTCACAATAAAGGATGACGAGTTAGCATTTTCGGTGATGTCAAAATTTTTATTATTGCGCCGAGGCTGCCTGAAATGTGGCGACAGGAAAAGTGGCAGCAAACGAGCAGCGCCGCCGCCGCGCGCCTATAATGAAGTGGTCCTGGCAAATTGTCGCGGCGAACTCCTGGCGCGTAATTTTATTAATGCGCCACCTCCCACCCATTATAAGGGCAGGGACTCGAAATCATTTCCGTTTATAAATTTGCCATATTACGGGGGTCCCTTAAACCCTTTTTATTGCCTGTTTTTCACTCAGTCATAGGAGCGTCGACTAACTCGAAAATATTTGACCCATTAAGTACAAATCCAAGATAAACGCAATTATCCCTTGCGCGCCCGAATCGCTCCACCCGGTATGGGTCTCCGCCCTCCGGGGCTCGGCCTCCCACCTCTCCCGAGCGTACTTAAGGATAACAAACTGAACATGCAGCAGAACGTCGGGGTACATTAATTTCCCTAAAGCTCCTCCAGTTGTTATTTACAAAGCGTTCCCGATTTGGGGAGGCGCCCCTTTCCAGCCTCCTGGAGCCCCACAGGGCGGGTGCTCCGGAAAAAAGCAGCCCGCCCGCTTTGTAGCGCTTTGTATCTCTTATCAATTTGCATTCGAGATTTATTCATTTGTGTAGTTTCTATTGTTGTTTTATTAATGAGCATGCATGCGGCGCTGGGGCCCTATTCCTGATTGCCCGCCCACCGGGATAAACCGAGAGCCCGGGCACGGCATCCGGGTGCCACTGGCGGCGGTGTACACGCGTCGTGTCAGTTTTTGAAACTCGTTCCGTCTGCGAAGAACCGAATCTCGTCCTGTGCAGAGCTAGCACTAGAAGCTAGTCCTGGGTCCTGGGTCCTGGCTGCCTACCGGGAGAGGGCCGGGCGAATCCCTTTGATTTATTCCTGCGGTTTGTGTTCGGAATTTGTTCCCTGGAGTTATCGCCATTTATATACTTGGCGCTCCGCTCCGGCGGGCTTCCGTTCCGTGTGTGTATTTTTCCAAACAATTTTTTGAGTTTTGCATTTTTCACACGTATTTTGGGCGGCTCTCGATCCATTTTCCCTGTTTGAGGTTTCGAGCACGCTCTTCTAACAATTTCACTGTCTCCAGCACCCTCCACTTTGTTGGGCTTTTTCTGGGGATTTTAGGACGATATTTTCCCTTACATTTTGCGGTTCGGGAGGAAAATTAGTGCGTGCTCAGTAACATCTTCATCCTGGAGAGTGTCTTCATGATGACATGGAATGCGAGCGAATGCTCGTTTTAAAGGCACAGAGCATCTTTAGTACTTTCTTTATTTATCCTTTTTCCGGTTTTGCTATTTTGCGTAACCCAATGAATGACACTTTGAATAATTGACTAATCTGCTTGTTGGAATAATGATTTTATAAATAGGTACATATGTAGTTGAATAAAAAGTCAGCATATTTATTTAATGTAAAAATTCATTTTAGTCACATTCAGTAGATTGTAAATTCTTAAAAAATGTTAAAAAGTAAAATAGACTAATATTTTGTCTGTTTATGAGAGGATCATTCAGACACAACGGCTTGATACCATAGCAACATTATAATTGATCAGATCTAAGCTAAATAATAAATATAAAAGTACAAAAGGCATGAAAATATTCCGAAGAATATCGCGAATTTTAATTTCCCCATAAAATGGATTAATCTAAGTGTACACTTAAAAAATCTTGTTCGCGCAGACGTGCAAAAAAAGCTACAAAGGTTGTAATTGTAGGTAGTTAATATCCTAGATTACGGCTCTGTTATAATCTCATCATTCTATCAAGAAATAAGTTACCACTTGTTTGGAAAAAAATTAAATTTGTTAAGTGTATTCAATAAGGACAATGTAATTCAAAAAAATTTAAAAACTAAAAACCGCGAACGACAGATGTCCAAGGCACCAATATTTCGCCAAAGAAATACAAATTAAATCTGATACGAGGTGACGAGTTTTCAATCAAATTTCATCCTTTTTATTTAAATTAAAAGTACTAAAAACTTAAATTAAATTATATTATGCATGATGTGCGATAAACAATTGTTCAAAGAAGAACGTAAAAACGATAATTGAGGCGAATTGAGGTAGAGAGTTCTTTGAATTTTGACGTGATGTACATATTTGAGAATTTTATCCTGCTAGGTAGAAAGCTCTTTGATACGTACATACATATATTAAAAATTGTGTCAACTATACTATGTTTGGTAGATTTTGTGCATTTCGACTGCATTTCTTAGCTGTTGGAATGTTGTAACTTTTAGTAATTTCTGTGTATTCTAGCACAAATTTTGGTGGAAAAGGGTTTATGATAGTGCACTTTAAGAAAACGCAAATAACCAAAGCTTGAATTTGCTTTCCCGGTTACAGTGGGGGTAATTATTTTACATTACACCGAAATGTTGCGGTTGTCATTAACCTCTCATTAATACGCATGTAGAGCACTTCGAACATATTCTGTCGACAAAAAGTCAAAAAAATCTCTTGTTTCTGCCAATTAATCAATCAACCCCTGCAACGGTGTCAGATTACCTGGGCTACAGAGGGCTCAACACTTTTCCCAGTCGACCGTACCTAGGAAGGTTTGTAGAGGGGTTCTCGGAAAAATGTTGCAATTTGCTGCTCTGTTCCGCCAGCCACAGTGCCCCACTGCCGCTGGTAATAACCCTTTTGCAGCACATTGCTGTAAAGAGATTAATGTTGGCTTAGAGGAGCTTTCCACCGTCGGTATAAAGTTAAAACCGAGTTTAATTAAACTGTTTCGTGGATGGCTAAATGCGAAGTAAAACTCAGTAAAACTCATCAAAAATGCGTGTGTGCCCGTCTGATTTGCGACCACCGGTCGTCCGGCGTTCCTTTGCGGAGACCAATCACAGTGTAAATCCTGCAGCTGAACATTTTAATAAATTCTGAGCCGCGAATGATATTTACGTATTGAAAATTAAAATTGGATTTAATCATTCCTGGACTTTGGAACCGGGAGCGGGTAGCACGGGGCGGCATCGGGGCCCCCGGCTTAGTGTCAGAGTCCTCAATTTTTGGTTTCGCTTCTGTGGCTCGCTGGTGTGTGTGTCCGTCCGGAAGGATTTCCATTTAAATTTTAATCCTCTCATTCAATTCCGTGCAGGGACTCTGCAGAGATTTGCAGTGTTTACAGTCAGCAGGCGCATCATTATCGCTGCGAAACTCCGATCGTGGAAACTGGGGATTTTTGATAACAAGAGAAGCTGGCCGCACCAGTTCTAACTATGCTCCATAATCGCTGGTCAATTCCGAGCCACCAATTTGAAGGGCAACCCAATCAATACATCAACGGGGGATCGAATCGAATCGAAAAGCCATCGACGTCAGCTCCTCGCAGAGCCAGGAAACGGCAGTTAAGCTTCTGGGCAAGGGGAAAATCCTTCATCGTCGAATACTGCGATACCTCTTCTGTGCATGGACTTGTATTTTTGTCGAAAGTCGGCCTCCACATCGCTGAAAGGTAACTATTATATATCATTGCCTGGGAAACGAAAATCCCTCCACTCGTTTGATGATATTTCCAATTTGATTCAATGTGTTTTTGACTTTGATGAAATTCTATCTATGCATGCACATATTTATGTATAACTATAAAAGGCAGAAAGGGCACAGCTTAAGTAGGTACTTCTCTCAGCAATTTTAATGAAGCGTTGTAAAAATTTTCATATCAATTACATATGTTTTAATTAACTTAACCGATTACAGTACCATTTATACCGAAACGGATATTTTCGTTTCATTAAAGATGAACTAGTCTCGCTTTGGGTAAAAAGAGTTTTTTTTTCTCTATTTTGCCTATATTATAAATTTGTAATTATATCCGAACTTTGATTATCCATGACAAATTGACGAAACAGATTTTTGAGTATTTTACTTCATTTAGGTATAAGAATTGTAAAAATTTGTTTGTTTATGATACCTACTTGTATTTTGTAAAATATTAGTTTTTATGTAATGGTACGATACAACATTTTCAAATGTAGCGAGTTTCGTTATATTTTTATTGCGTACTTACAGCTCTAGCATATTTTTTGTATTTTCGCTTATATGCAAACAAAATGTCTCTGATATTTCTTCAAACTCACTATCCGAAAGATTTATTATTATTTTCACAACCATTCAGTATACCCTCTAAAACTAGAATTTGTTTCCTATGTACATAGTTCAAAATCTAGTGGAAGACAAAATTACTTTCCCATATTTTTATTTTAATTATTCAGAAGTTATCTGGGAAATGCAACTAGAAAAGCAGGGAAGCTTTTTCTTGCGTTATTAGTAAAACTTATGTGATGTATCTAAATTCTTGTTTGTTTTGTAAAAATTCAGTAAATTTTCGGTGGGATGCCGAGAATTCAACAAAATTAATTTCTTATTAAGCAGCGTTTACATTTCCATGCCAATCAACAATCAAATATAAAATAGGATAGGTAATACGAAAATAACGTTCATATTTGTAGAGTTATTGTACGAAAAATAAATTAAATTCAATTAATTCGTTACGTAATTCGTTGCCTGTGGAGGTGAACTTATGCGAATAATTTAATCATAATCAAAATTACATTAATTTAGAAAGTTCAAACATAAATTACTGTCATTATGGTGGAATTTTTGTCGTACCAATCCTCGCATAGTTTTTCATTTGATTACCTTACACAGAAAGTTCACAATAAAATTGTAAACCGAAAAATTAATGTTAAGTGGGTTGATGAGGAAGTATGTGAATTGAGGAAATCTCGGTGATGAGTTAAAAGTAGCTTCTTCTGGCAATTCAAAGGATATTAGGTTCCTCGCTTGAGAGCGTAAAACCCAATTGCTGTTGCGCGGCGTAGTTTTGCCATTATAACTTACAGCGAAAGTTCGTAAGCGCGGAAGCCCCAGTCTCTCTGGAGCCCATTTAGCGCTCGAAACAAAAAATTAGCGCAATTTTGAAAAACTTTTCAAATATGCACCATTACTCTTCATATTCCCTGAATCTTCCCTCAAAATGGGATGCGCCTGTTTTTGCATCCAACCGGGCAAGGAACGAGCCCCGGCTCCGTTGCAACTTTGTGCCAGAGACTTGTAATTATCTCAGTTTTAGCAATATCAGGCTCAGGGAGAAGAAAGCGGACTGCCATGGCATAAGTAAAAAGAGTTAAGCAAATTTGCATTCTGTGAAAAATGCACACGGCTCCAGCGGCAGAACTGTGTTGGATTTAAGTGCAAAAAGTTTCATTTCGAAGGGGACTGCTGTGAGGCCCGCTCCGATACCAGGGCGTCCCTCGCAGCCTTGTCAATTTAAAGTTTTGCAGAGTTTCCCGTGAACATCTGGTGAAAAGCATCAACCACACCCTCCACCACTGAACCCGCCCCAAACACACATGCCCACACTAGTCATAAGCGAAAAGTTGAACACTTTGACATGGAAATGCGCCTGGATAGCGCAAAAGGTTTCTTCCGAGCCTTTCTGCACTTATTAGTGAGGTCTGGTTGCAGCCACCCTCGCAGCTAAGCCCATTTCTCTAAGTACCTTCCTCCCCTTTGAGGACATAAACTAGCGTCCTGGTGAGGATTGCTTCAGGCAGCATCAAACCACAAATGTTTTTTTTTTGTTATTTTTCCAATTGCGAAAATGAGGAGGACAGGTGAAATAATTATATGCCTTCACGTTTGAGTTCACGTGTTTGCATTAGCTAGTTGCCCTGTAGCTGTGTCTCCACATCTAGCCAGAGGCTGGATGGTTTAATATCAACAGTCGGTCCAGAGGTAAATGCGGCATAAGTAAACTTTTCTGTGAAAACTCCGTTTTTCAAAATTATCCCGAATAATTTAACTAAAATTCGCCTCTGCTTTTTCGTAATTAAGGCCAAAAGTTGTCTTTTCGGTTCACTCGTTTTAATTAGCCGAATTAGGAACCAGATGGGATTAGTCTCCATATATACTCGACTCGTATAGGCATTTTAGAGTTAAAATAAATATATATATAACGATATTATGCCAATACCTGCTTATGGATTTTAAGCTGATTTAACATATTAAATATATTTTGTTTAATATATGTATTTTTGTGTGAAAAATAGTAATAAAAATAACTAAGATTTTTAAAAATGTTGGTGCGTCGAGGAGTGTATCCGGATAGTTTCATTCAGTTTTTTACTAAGATTTAAAGAGTAAACTTGATTTAATATAACAGTAAATTTTACGCCTTTTTAAATTTATTCATTTTATACATATGTAAAATAGCATTTTAACTTTTCAAATTTCGTGTAGCTCTTTTTAAACTTTAATAAAATAGTTTTTACGTACCTATATTTATTTTTATACAGCTGGGGTGAGCAATAATAATTACCTATCTACCTAAGAGAAAAAAAGATCCCACAAACGTAAATTCATATGCACATTAAACTTTTTCTGGTTTTCTTTCCCCAGAAAGATCAAAGTAATAGAACAAAGGGCTTTTTATTATTAAAAGAAAATGTTACAATTTGCCTGCAGTAACAAGGACGAATTAATGTCCCTCCTTTAAAATTACTTGGGCCAACAAAGCTATGAATGAAGAGGGTAAAGAACAAAGACATGGAAGATTTTGTGAAATATCACTTTATGCTTCTGCAATATTTTTCAATTTTCAATTTTATTTATTTGGTCCATTTTACCACAGACTGTATAACTACATACAGTCTGTGATTTTACCATACTTCCGGGTTTGAGACGTTACAGTAGAATAAGAGAGAGAGAATTTGTGTTTATAATATTATATTATATAATATATAGCAGTCTAGTTTTCTAAACGGAAATTCATTTATTCACATATTTATTTTAAAGTTATAAAGCTATATTGCAAGAAAACAAAATTAAAATAACAATTCTATTTTTAACCCCCGACGCAAAAAGAGATATCATAAATTTGATTAAATCAAAATACATACCTTACATTTAGCTATATTATACATTCATACATATTTTAACTCAGCGAACTTGAGAACCTTTATATGGGAACCTTTATACGAGAAAATACGTTATTACAACAATTTAATAAATAAATGAATGAATTGGGTATTTGACTATCATAAATTGTTAACGTTATAAGACCCATGCTCTCGGATTAAGGCAAGACATTGATTTATGAATTAGCCCCTGATCAAGTGCGAATAAATTCGATAGTAGCAAATGCAAAAACCTTGACCGGAAGTTAATTGATGTCCCCAATAAAGTTAAACTCATTTCCCCCTTTTTTTTCGGAGTAGCCATCCCCACATATCACCGGGCTTAGCCAACCGCCCCGGGGAGGGTTCTTTAGCGTCGTGACGCACATAGAGTGCGGGGGTGCGGGGTGGAGAAACCATTGAAGAAAGCCAATTACAAAGGGATCAGGGAATTTCTTTTCTCTGGAAATGATTTTCTTTTATTCGGTCCTGCAGTGAGCTCCCCAGGGTCAATGGAATGTAAATACCAGCGGTCAGTGGTTATTGGGTATTGAGGCTTTAATGGGACCCCTTAAAGGTTGGATAGCTTCCCGGCGATGTGCAGTTCCATTTAGTTGGGAAGCGTTTTAAAGCCCGTAATTTCCATAATGTCCGTCCTTTCTCCGTAGGGCTGGCGATGGCGTAGCGCTGGGACACATGTTATATGATAGAAATCTCGCCGGACCCATAACTGCGGGTGTAGGATGTCCGTTCTCGGCCATTTTCTGTTTATGAAAGTCCTTAAAAAGCAATTTGATTGAAATATGCACGTCCTCGCTATGAAAATTATAGTGTCGCGCAATTAGGGCCAACGCCGGAAATCTTTTATTAAAATTCCCCCCGTCCCGTTGCCCTCTAGCCAACTCATGGCCATTTGTGAAATTGCCACATTTTTCTCGGCATCATCGTCGGCACCGAATCCTGGCCGTTTGGGGTGCCCCATCCTTGTTCGGAGCCCGGTCACGGGAAAACTACTGGACTGGCAACTAAGGGATAAATTGGGTTATCATATTAGCAAATTAAACCAGAATTGCAAATGAAGTTTAATTCCTCGCAGCGACTAAAACCGAGCTTTTTCGCAGACGGGCGGCCAAACAGGAGTGCCGGCAAAAAAAAACGGGAAAAAAACCGAGCGCTACAAAGGAGATACACGAGCCCGAGCAGAATGCGAACAACGTCCTGCCGGGGAGCCCCCGGGCGCGCTTTCAATTAGGTAAAGTGCACAGGGATAACGAGCCCGGCGCTGCAAGTGCAAGAGCTTTTAATCAAATACAAAATATGAATTTTAGATGAATTGAGTGAAAATAATGGAGATAAAGAGGAGCCCTGCGGGTTTGCCGGACGCACCGTCGACGTAGTCGGTCGGGTCGGTCCGCGCATATCCAGGATACCGTCGACCGCTCCTCTGCTTACGATTGTCAGCAGGAATTAGAAGTTACCCGATTCCCGGATAGAGGGACTAAATTAGCGAGTTTGGACTTGGGCGAAGTAATTGCCGGACTCCTTCGGGAACCGAAATAATTTATTTAGTCCAGTTGGCGAGCATTCAAGCTTTCGTCGTTTCTGCGGTTATGGCTTTAGTTTGCAACTCATTTAAAAGTAGTTTGCCTCCAACAGGATTTATTACACGCACGTCTGAGCGTCACTGCCGGTATCCCTTTGGGAATGGAATTCCCATTTAATACAATTAATGAAAAGGGGCTAGTCGGCCCATGTTGGTATTTGTTTTGATATTCTGTTCGAGTTCAGCCAGACTTTGGTAAATATGCACATCATTAAATCCTTGTCTTATATTTGTACAAAATGTAGGTAATACTTATTATAACTTCAAAATGCATAGCAACTTTATGCAGATACAGTGTGAAATTTCAGGAGGTTGAGTGTTAGAGCTGGAGCTAAAATCCTAATATGTACGTACATACTTATATGTATAAATATAATAGTTCGATGCTGAACTTTTAGTAGGTACAACAAAATTTTCCCATTTTTAAAATAAATATTTTGAACCCAGTTCGATGCTACACTGCACTAATTTGCACAAACAACTTTAAGGTATTAAACTAAAAAAAGAAGGCCCACATTAAAAAATTTTAATATGTATTAAATATAAAGTAAATTAATTTTTGCAACTTCCCAACTTTGAAATTTGACATAAATTAATATACATATATAGATTTCAATCTTATTTGTCAGATTAATACCTTAAAGTCGTTTGTGCAAATTAGAGCAAAAGGAAAGGAACAAATTTGATTTTTTTTTACTTGAAAATAATGTTACAAAGCAACAAACAGTATTTTTAAAACAAAATTAAAGTTTTCTTGGCTTGAACTCAGGCCAACTTAATTTTCACTTTTATTGGTGATTATGATTGCATTTGCTTTCAGAAAGCAGCAACAAAAATCTATTTATATTAATCAATAAACATTTTCCCACAAAAGCTTTGCTTATGAGAGGCAGAAAAATGCCTAAACAACTTCCCTTCAGTAATAATAATATTTGTATCGTCCGTAGTAAATTTATTCATTTTTGCGTACGTTGAAAATTGAAAAAAAATTTAGAAATCACTAGTTTTATTTATGTTTAGGGACATTGTGTAATATTTTGAGAAAAATCAATACAATAGTTTTTCTTTAATCATCAATGCTAACTAAGTCGTTTCCTTTCGTTACCTGCCGACCTCTCAAGGCTCACTTTTTAGAATGTAAAATATTTGAACTCCTAATATATAAAGGTATGAATTGAATATTTTTAAAATTATTGATTTATGTATGAACATTTCAAAGAAGAATACTCCAATCCCTTGAAATTCAAAAGGCTTGTTATCGCGGATTTCTATATAAAGTGTTTAGTATGTATATAGGTGTTCGATTCTTAATCTTAAATGTCTGTAGTAGTAACACTATTAAAGAAGTTAATTTGTATAATTTACTTCTCTAACTTAATAATCCCTACTTAAATTCAGCCTTTTCATAAATTCATAAATCTTCTGAAAATTCGTCAGTTTTTCCTTAGGTACATTTTGAAATCCTTCCTGTTATCCCTGTGAAAACTTGCAGAGAAATCGAAAAGTAATTTATCCTGCAATTCAACAGAGGTTTTCAGTCTCACAAGCACTTTGAAGTAGTTTCCAAATTATATAAATTTTACAGCACGCAAAATTATTATCTATCTGTGAAAGTTCTGAGCGGTTACAGGTATAATATGTATGTATCTACTATATACACATATAAGAAACTTTGAAATTTTTCATGTGGGATGAAAACGAGGAATTATTGCATTTATGTTCGATTTTACAATGTAAGCTTAATTTATTTAAACTTTAGCTCAATTTCAACCGAATTAACAATTTCTTTGTGGGGTATATAACCCTTATTTTTGAATGTATATATAATGTGCATATATATATTTATAATTCTGGAGGAATAGTGAGATATTGTATTCTTAGGTATTTAACGAACCAAACCCCAAACTAGCTATTATTCATTTTTAATGGTATAGTAATAAAACTGAAAGTACCTACTCTTCGAATACAGCTTAGAAATCCGAAGCGAAGAAAGAAAGCAGCTTTTACGTTAAGTACATTTTTTTTAGATGATGAACATAACTCCGGTTGAACAGCTTCATAAAGTTGAAGTAATGTTGTTAAGGATTATAACGTACAATGGAGTTACCTGCATTTGAGTCTATGCGGAATTCCTAGAAGGAGCATTTTACAACCCATAAAATTTTTCGCCATCGAATCTACGCCTTTCTGTCTTTGAAATTTCACCCTGTACCCTTGTCCTGCGGTTCGTTATGCGGCTGCATAGTTTTCACTATCCAGGAATCCAACAAGGTTTCTACGTTTAAAGTTGGTTTAAAGTCGCATGAATCGCGCCAAAGGAAGGGCCCCAGATTCGAGACTTTTTAGCCGTTGCTGCCGCTGCAGTGCAATTTCCTGTGGTGTTGGATATATTTCGGGGATAAAATTTGGGCCGTCGCCACTTTGACTCCATGAGTCGCGCGGGGCTCGGTGATGGAGCATCCCTCAGATGGGGCGCCATTTCAGCGTAGACTTGAAGAGGCCCTAACTGAAACACTTTCTTTCTTTTTTCCCGAATCGGGCTTTGAATCCTCAACATGTGCTTGGTCCAATTCCAAAAGGATTTTATGGATGACGTTCATCTGCATTGCGTTTGTGGGCATCGTGTCGCTCAGCATGAGGATCTGGGAGCGCTACCAGACCTCCCCGATGGTTATAACCATGGATCGGAACAAGCTTGTCTGGAATACGAGCTTCCCAACCCTGACGCTCTGTCCGCACACAAAGGTGGACGATGCCAAGCTGGAGGAGTACATCGAGTATATGGGTTCATTACCAAAGTAATGACCGATTTTCAGGAGATATTTCTTTTCAGGCTCCACCCGGACATGTTCGATGCTGAGCAGGACCGGGCGGAGTTCAGGCATTTCGTGAAGACACTCGCCAATATGACGTTCGAGAACATCGACGAATTATCCCTGAACCGCTCCTTTGGGATACCCCCGAACCAGTACTTGGACCTGTTGTACGACCTGAAATGGGATTTCGAACCCGAGCTGCACAGTGGCACCCCGATTAACATGCAGGGTGACGAGACCATAACCGAGGCCGGCATTTGCTACACGGCAAATTCCATGGTGGCGAAGTACAACACCTTCGAGTAAGTTCACTAGTCGACTCTAGGGCTGACCTTGTTTTTGAGTGTATTTCTGAAATTACTATCTTTGCCCGAATTTATTGTGATGGAAATTATGGTGAATTTGATACCACTTATATCAAATGTTGCAATATAGTGAGACTTTGTTGTCCGTCTTTCTGTCTGTCTACCTGTCTTTGTATAACGACTCACTGTAACACTCATTATGTCGGTTTTTGTTTAATCTATCTAAATAAGACTAAATAATTTCACCTGGCAGAAAATGTTTGGAAAAAAACTGAAGAGACAAGAAAATTTCTGGAATTAATTAATATCCAAACAGAAAGTTTAAACGTGTATTCGTACTGCAATTTAAGCTTAGTGCATGTGCATGGTAATTATAGTATTAGTTCTTTAAGGAATTTAAAAAACTCAACTCTGATAAGGTATAGTTTAATAAAGGTCCGCCCAGTGCTTTTGCAAAAATTATCATACCTTTTAGGCTGACTGAGTATAAATAGGAACATGAATACGTAACCATCTGAGAGCACGGCAGTGGTCTCGCTAAATTGAATTCAAAAGGTGTTGCCGAAACCTTTTCTTTAGGAGGCGATTCTCTGCGTAACCTTAGATAACATTTTACTTTTAAAATTTTCTAATCATTGATATTGTATCATTAATATCAGCTTTTCTCAATTTAGTGCTCAGCACAGACCTTTTCCTAGTCGCGCCCGAACACCAGGTCTTTCGTTACCCATATCAATGATATTGTATTGTATTAAGGGAAAACCCTTTTTAGGAAGCGCTATAAACACTTCTAGTTAATTGGACTTTGCTCTATTGGATCTCATAACTTTTTACTACTACGTGATCACAAGACTTGTTTTTGGTGGGATAAATTCTTTAAAAAAATATTTTATTTACATCTTCGATATTGCTAAAATTTGTTAAAAGCTATATACAATCGTTTAGATAAATAGACATTACCTCAGTACTCTTGTAACAAAACATATATCAAAAAGTGGTGTACAATTTCGAAGCGATTTTATCTAAGCCTTGGGAAAGAACTTTCTCAAATGCTAAGGCAAATTAACAAAGTTATTTTAGATAAGGGCAACTTTTACCTGAGTATAAATTTCCATACAAAATATTTTATCCAAGCTTGATTAGGTAATTTTACAATAGTTTTTTTGTTTCGGTGGTTTAACAAAGTTTAGATAGTTCAGTAACAGCAGTGCTAAACCTGACGGTAATTTTTGTCTGTAAAGTGAAAATATTCTTAGATCTAGTGTAATTACAACATTTTTGCGAGATTTAGACTGGTTGAACAATTTTTTGAAGCTGGTGACGAATGCGCGAGTTTAGCATCTCTAAAACTCATATTTTTGGAACCTTTGTATCGCATTTGACCGTTAAAAATACTATGACCGCTTTTTAATATAGAATTATTTAAAATGGTTTTTCTGAAAGGTTTTTGGTTAAAATGTCATCAAAATATTTGCTTTTGAAAGACATCGCAAATTTAATTTCAGATACTGGAAAAGCAATATGTGGGACGTCTTCGAGGAGCCAGACTTGGTGGTGGTGCATCCCCTTGACGGGGAGATTTATGCACAAGCCATAAACCTCTCGACCTCTTATGACGTCTACTTCCACGGAGCCAGGGAGATTCCCGACATCTACAAGAAGCGGTACTCGTTTGGGGCTTTCGACTTCACGACTGTGAAGCTGGAGGCCCTGGAGATCTTCGCCTCGGAGGCGTCAAGGGAGTAATGAAATCATAAATTGCATATCGGTTGCAGTTGCACCGCCTTCTTCTTCTCCCATCCCCAGCTTCACCGTGCAGCAGCGAAGGTGCCGCTTCCCCCACGAGGCCGCGAATTTGAAAACGACGCCAATTTACAGCTTCGGCCTCTGCCGCTCCGAGTGCCGGATGAATTTCGCCATGAAGGCTTGCGGATGCATCCCGCATTTCTACAGGAGCCGAGGTGAGAGCGTCGCCATTGTCGCTAAATTGTGCATTATTTCGCCATAAATCCCCGAGTCGAGTGCGCGTTCCATTTTTGTGTCATTGGGTCGCCGGGACGCTTTCGATTGCTGAAATGCTCACGTGCAGGTGAACCGGTGTTTGGCTAAAAGAGTGGGCAAATAGTGGGGTACAGGGTGCCCTAGAAATAGGCCCGCTCAGGCTCAGGTGAGTTACAGGGGGGCTTCCGGTTCGCAACGAACGAATGAATGGCGGTTATAAAGTGAATAAATAGCGCTGGGCGGGAGGGACCTTATCTATGATTTTAATGGCGTTGGTGAAGAGTCGTCCTTTGCCAGCATTTTTATACTGTTTATTTTTCGCGACCTCCTTCCGTGACCCCGCGGGAGAATAGCTTAGGTTGCTGAAAAGGTAATTTAATTGGAAACATTGTTCTGTTTTTACAGTTGAAACAGCAAATTCTCTGACAAAGCTCAAGTGAACTGAATTTGTTAATTTTTTTACCCACATTTACACTGAACCTTTCGGGGAGAGAGGGAAAGGGCAATTCGTTCAAATGTAAGCAAATAGAAACGAAATTTCAGATGATACTAATTAGCAAATAAAAAATATATAAGTACCAGATAAGAGAAAGCAATGTTGTTATTTTCATTTGCTTGTTTTAATTTTGAGTAAAAAAAACCAATTTGGGTTCTATCTACCTCCATTACCTACGGACGGTTTACGATATAAAACAAAATATGTAAATCATGCAAAGCTGTTTTTGACACAAATGTTGTTAACAAATATATTCAACAAAGCTTTAAATTTGACGAGAAAGAGCTTGAATTTGTGACCCATTTTTGGGACATGCGGCACGAAAGATGTTAAAAACAAGGAGTATTAATTTGATACGATTGGTATTATAGTTTATAGTTTCTAAAATATGTCTGCTTTGCTTAGGTTTAAGAAACATTAGGCATTTTAACGACAAAAACTGAATACACGAAAGAGGACCCCTCTAACATGAAAAAGACAGCAGAATTTTATATCCATTATTTAGGGGTAGCTTCTTCCATTGTCGTTATATTAAAATTAAAGTATCAGTCAGCTATGGTTTTCGAAGTGGAGCCGTAAGATATTACAAAACAGTTCGAAAGTGCTCACTTCAATCGAGAGACGCTGGTGGGCTTAGTCCCTTCTAAATCTAATGTCTCGGAAATAATGCTCCAATTTTCAAAAACTAATAGAGAGACTTTTTGTCGTATTAAAAAATAATTTTGTACATATCCTTTACATTTTCTATTGGTAAAGTCGTCTCTTGAGCAGAAATCTTGGGCTGAGATCGCACCTGGCTAAAAGGAAAGCGTGTCGACATTGTCAAACTAGCAGTGATCCACAAGGATTCTCTATATTGACCTCTAGGGCAACATGTAAATAAGCTAGTTAACTAACAACTACTCATCTTAGCTGCAAGAAGAGACAAAAAGGAGTCCTGAGAAATCCCTTTATAAACAATCACAATAAGGTATTGACTGAGTGGCTACTTATTCTTCGCGTATCTATAATAAAAACCGAAAACAGATCATATAGCAAAATGGTATCAAACCAGCGAGGGCGACCCTATAGAGCTAATTGGACTTCGATAAGGGTTGAACCGCCACTTACATATGTAAAGCAACCAAACAGATCGAATTTTTGAATAAATCAGTAAATAATACAACGTCTAGAAACAACATTTTTACATTTTTGAATTGATGGCATATGAAAAGTTATTTAAATTCTACTATGTAAAGCTTAGCAAAAACTATGTTACGAGAAAGATAAATTTCATATGCAAGCATGAAAAAGTGATGCAATATTTATTTGAGTCATTTGACTGACTCTTAAAAAAAAAAATAAATCAAAAATTCGTACGGCCATTTAGCCGTATAACAGCCGCTTTAGCAAGCGTAACCCGATGTGAATATCGCTGAATTTATTTTTCAATTTTCCTAAATGTGTCATTTGGGGCTGTTTGATTAAAATGTCGGGTAGTGTTTTTGCAGCCTATGGCAGGTTATCCATTTGCGTGGGCACCGCGAACTGAGGCCATCACGAAAGGGGTGAGGGAAATTGTAAATTCCAATTTGGGGCGAAATCAATGGTTTCAGCCATTCGATTCTGAACATATCAGGCGCGACGTTCTCGGACTATTCCAATCATGAAAATGGCCGCATTCCGTCCACTTTATGAGGATCGCTCAAACAGAGAATCTCTGGGAAAAAAAGTGGCACGGAACATAACAATTGGCAATTTTGATAATGGCTCGATGAAAACCGTCGCTTTGTTTCGTCGCGTGTAAAAATAATTGAAAGGATGGGTCCAGCCGGCGCGGGCGGCGTGCCCGGGGCATCCCGGCCCGAGCGGATGCTGCGGAGCATCCTGAAAGTGGGTTGACTTAACATCAGGTAGAGGCGGATATTTGTGTCACATGGACGCCGAGGTATGTGGAGCACCACCGCCGGCAGGTATTTATAGGTTCCTCGACGCGATGATACCCAGTCTCTATCGGATATCGATTCCTCGTCGCCGTAACCCACTCCCGGCTGATTGATACTGGAAGTATCCTCGGAATTCTCGGCAACCAATTTCGGTAATTAAATTCCCAAACTGTGAAGAGAGAACAAATTTTGATCCCACGTCCCGCTGCACGTCGCGGCGTTTGGATTTGGCGGTGGGCGGCTCGAATTACCTGGCGGACGATCGCCTTCGGTTGTCCACGAACAATCATTTGGTCGGGGTTAAACTTGTTGCGGTTAATTTTACTATACTCTTTTATTCATGTTAGCCAATAGTTTGGAAATTCGATTTTTCAAATGAAATTGCAGTGAGATTTTGAATATTCAAATGCCTTATATACGTTGTTCTTATAATGCATATGTATATGTATTATATAAGAAAGGTTTAAAGACTATAATAAATTTTGATTTCTTTAGGATATCAACAGGAGTATAGTCTATTTCGGATAATAGCCTAAAAACAGTTTTGATGTCTTATTTTCGTAAAATAAACGATTTTAAAATTCTAGCATCATACGAAATAAGTGATATCAATCAGGCAATCATAGGATAATCATGTTCATGATTTTTTTAAAGATTCCAAAGGAATACGTGAATATTCTGCTGAAAAGGTACATACATAGGTATATCAATTCTCATTTTATTTTAGTCAATTCAAGCAGTATGTTTTTCTTTTAATAAAAATTTGGCAAACCTTTTGGTTGGGGTGTTGTTCATATAAAAGGAGCACAACAACGAGTTGGCGATTTAACTCACCATTTAAATACATTTTTAATATTGTTGCTTAAAATGAATTTTTGATTTGATGTTCATTCACAGCTGACTGACCATTCTAATTTGGCCAGGAATTCATTCGAAATAATCATAAAAACATAAAAAAACCCGAGCTGTCTGTGAGCATCAATTTAATTTAAAAATTTTCAAATTTTCCCTTTGTATAGTGCGAAATGGAAAAATTCTCCCCGTCTGCGGTGTGAAGGAGCTGCCCTGCCTGGCCCAAGTGAAAGGTGATAGCCAATAGCTAAAACTTTTTGATTAAAGGCAGCGAAGGAGTGCAGACTTCCTCATCAGAAAAATGCCACCTACACCTACGAATTGCCCCATTACCATCCGTTCGAACACCATTCCATTTGACCCTCGTCCTCGGCACTCCCCAGTCCCCGCACAGGGTGCACATCCCCCTGCCTCCTAGTTGTGCTTGTCCTCCGACACCCTGCAAAATCTAATTTGACTCGTTCTCTTTTTGCATTGCTCACTTCCGGATGGCTTTTACCGGGCTCCAGGCGAAATAATTTCCCTGAAATCGGACACCTTAAAAATCGATTGCAACTGCCAAGTAAACTGCGAGGACTCCAACTTTTTCGTCCAGTCCACAGTAAGTGCGATCGTCCCGACTGTCCAGGGGTGGGCTACCCAGTGAAAGAAGACTGCAAAATTTGAGGACCCACCCCCACGACCCACCCAGACCCTAATCTTCCCGCAGAACCCATCCAGAACCACGATTTGACTCCTTCAGCTGGGTTTTCTCTCTTCCAGAAGGTGCGGTCCTGGTTCCTGGGCTCTAATCTGCAGTGGGGCATCAACGATTATCCCAAAATGCAGCTCCGTCGGGATGTGCTCTTCTCGTTCGCAGATGTGCTCGGTGGGTGCTGCCACGCGGCAATTTTTTAATGAAATCATTTCCTCCCCCGACGGACTCTAATGACTCGTTGCAGTTTACATCGGCGGACTGGTCGGATTCTTCTTGGGATGCAGCGCCCTCAGCTTCACCGAATTCATCTACTTCTTCGGCATCCGGTTCCTGAGGAGGCTCCTCGGAAAATAAAATTGCACGTTGCAACATGCAGCAGTTCCACTTTTTTTCGAGTTTTCTTTCAGCACCATCCCTTGGGAAAATATTGCAAAATTGTTTGTCGGTTTGTTTTCACTGAAATTAATATGAATTTTGTGTGTCTTGCATTTTGAGTTTTTGTATAAATTCCCATAATCCTTGTCCAGAAGCGCCGCTGAGTAAGCATTCAAGCGTTCGTGAGAATTTTATATTTTATTTATAGGCGAAGTGTTAAAACGGCGGGACTGAAGTGAAATTGAAACTTTCATATATACATACATGACTCTGTACATACATATATACAAAGATCTTTTTTCACACTATTCTTTCACTACATAACAAATAGGAAATATCTACAGGTAATACCTTTCGGCGTAGTACGAGTATGAGTAAAAATTTGAATATAGTAAAGTGGTAAATTCTTTGGTTATTGAACTTCCAAAAACTGATGAATTTCTAAGAGGTCACAAGAAGAGGGAGGAACACTTATTTTTCTGTTCTTTTTCTTATTTGTAATAAAATGACTATTGATCCACTGTGGACTGGGTCAAATAGGTGTAACATGTATCAAAATTACGATTTCCATTACTCACGGTATACCTATGTTTAATAACAAAAAATAAAGCCTTTATGTACGGAATATACAGTACCTATTGAAAATGAATCAACTTCGGTTATTTTTCCGTGTGTTTGCCTAACTTTTGGTTCTTGATTGATATTTCTGCCCACTCTGTGGGATAAAAAGCTATGATTAACCGTGTTTCCCCGATATTCAGTCTTTCCAAAAATAGCAAATTTGTGTGACAATTTCCATCACTAATAGCTAATTATTTATTTGGCGTTGCTATTATCACCTTTTTCTTTTTTCTTTTAATAAAAAAGTAAATGTGGTTTAATATCCTTCACACTTTAATTTAATTTAAACTATGACGAAATTCAGTTCATTCGAGAAAAATGTGTTTGGAAATTGTTTATTTTTAACAAGTTCTTAAAATGTTTAGCTTTAAAAATTGTTTAAAAAGAATCATTTATTTTATTTTAAAAGTTAAAAGAAGTTATTTTTAATTTTATTCAAAGACTTTCTTCAGAAACTTAATTCTCAAATACAACTTCATCATAATTTAATCAAATGTTTTTTCTTATCGATTTGTTTGTCCTTGCACCATCGTTTGTGGCGACCTTATCCCCATCCAGCTACAGCAGTAGATAAAAGGAAAGGAGTATAAGGAGTCCACGGAGTTGAAGAAGATTGTCTTAGGAAAATTTAATTTTTCTTTGCGCTTAAGAAAGTTGCTAAGGAATATCTGAAAAATCTAGAACACCAACAAAGTAGCACCGCGGGGAGTATTAATAGTCTCAGGTGACCCGGACAAGCTCCTTTTGGTTGGGGTTGGGGCTGTGGGTGGCGTTAATAAACAACATTTTCTCAATCTCCGTTCTGCTCCAACGCCCCTTTTCTTAATCTTAAGAGAAATTAAAAACTCCTTGGGCGAACGAGAGCCTCCTTACCAAACACTTCATCTAAAATTCTTTGTGCTTTCTAATAAAAGAGGAAATATGGAGAACCAGCAGAATTGGACTTATTAAAATCTTTGAGAGGCTCCGAGGGGATGCATTTTTTATTCTTTCTTCTGTAGGACTCTCTCCGACGATAGTGATGTGGTTGTTGAAAGGTAAGGAGATTTAAATTCTGAGAAATCGTTTAGATGTTGGGATAAAATGACCTTTTCTTATGTAACCATGATTTCTTTTATCTTTTATTTGCTTTATATTTGCTTTTGCAGAATTCTTCGGACTCAGGTTTTAAGGAGTGCCACATTATTTGTGATTTCACGAGTCAGTTCATTGCGAAGCAACCAATTTAGGATTTCAAGATTATTTTTATATACTTATTTTGAATTATTTGTCTAAAAATAACTTTTTTATCTTTTTTCGAGTGCTAATTGCTGTAATCTTAAGATTAACATGAACAAATTATGCTTCATAATATGTTTTTGCAACTTCTTTTTGTAATAAATGAATGAAGCTCTTTGTTTGTTCTTGCTGCACGTTTGAATTAAACATAGCCCTAAATTGTAGTATAATTAATTGAAATTAAATGACTATTTAAATTAGAAATAAAGCAAACGAAAATGAACTGATGTAATTTATGAAAAAAACCCTTTAAGAAAATTGTTACTTTAGCTCTATATCTCCTGATATATTAGTGACGAAAATCTGGAAAAATCGAAGAGGTATGCTTTGAGGTCTTCATTGCATAAAATTATCATTAAATAGTAAAATGAAAAAAGAGGTTCTTTTCAATGAAATTAAAATTGACTTAAACATATTTTTTTAAAGTAAACAATAACCGGCACCTACAAAGATAATTAAGGCCAAATTTACTTTTATTTTAATCTTTCATCCTTAAAATTAGGGACATCATTTGAACCTTTATAAATTCCAAAGAAGTAAAGACTTACATTACTCAAGCACGACTTCCAAATGCAATCAACATAATTGCTTTTTATGTACCTTTTAAAGCCTTTGTCTCCTGAGACCTTCTCGTAAAAATTACAAATTCACCGCGACAATCGCACAAAACACGCCGTTCCGAATTTGTTGACGAATAAAGCATCCCCTTTTGATCGGACTGAAAAATTGATAAAATGAAGCAGTCCATTATTATCATCAGTCATTTGGCCCAAATTGCCAGATTCATTAAAAATTGAAATTCTCTCGACGGCCGCAATTTCTTTTTCCGGAACTTTCTCCGGAATAGGTTCACCCAGACAGGGACTACCTGGGCGGGTTTGCCACCCACACGCCTTCATCATCATCATCATCACAGGGGTTTCAACCCCGCACCCAGGGGCGGGGGAAACTGAGGTGATTTTGAAATAGGAAGGGCGGCAGGCGGATTTGCAAAAGGATTACATCCGATCTTGATTAAAAGGAGATGCCTTCTGCGACGGGAAAGGGATACCCCGGTGCGACTCCGCCGCCGCCGCCGCCGTCGCCGTCGCCGTTTCGAGCGTATTCACCGTCTGCTTGCACGCAACCGGCAAATCCCCCGGAATTCGTTTTCCAAATTGATTTGATTGATTTCGTTTGAAATAATTTATTGTGAGCCCAATTCGAATAAAATGGAACCATTTAATGAAAACAACAGCAGCGCCTTGCCATTCGTCTCCTTTGAGTGCGGCCGGGCCAGACGACGGAGTCCTGAGCCGCAATTTATTTCCCTCACAGGTACGTGCGCACCTGTGGTAGTGTCCGATTTATCCCTCGATTTCAGCCGTTGAGTTGAGGCTGTTTAGGTCCTGTAGGAGCAGCAGCAAAAGGGATCGAGACAAGTATAAATATAGTAAAAAAGCAATACGTATGCTGACGTCTTACTGAGCCAAGGGCTGTTTCTTTTTCACTTGATTAAAGTGGAAGCTGTCGTTAATGGGAGTCTTCCAAACTGTTGGCTACCTCGAAATGGATTCGGATGTTTTCTGTATGATTTATTTTAAAGCTGTACACATTCAATTCAACGCAGAAGACCTAAATCCTCACTGGTGCGGTTCTGCATATCCTTCCCCGAACCGGGCCAAATGGGTTATCCCGAAGGCGCCCGTGGGGACAGGCAAGGTCAAGTGGTATTCAGACTGCGATATAATTCTGTTATATCATCTGGAAGGGAAATGGAAGAAATGATTTACTCTCTGGGACTACGTGGCCTGCTCTTGTCCATTTAAGAGGAAGATGACGAGTTCCTTTAATATTTACGATCTTGTGGAGATGAAATCTTTAATCATTTCATCCGTTTTCACAAAATTAAGTTGAGTTGGGTAATGGTTTTGAAATTTTGTCCTTGCCAGTTATCGTTTGCTTTATCTCCTCTCATTGAATTGTTTGAGCTAAAGCACTCAAAATGGGAGACATAATCTTTTCATCTGAATAAAGGCCTGTCTGAAACCAGTAAGTCTATAATTTGTTTATTTATTGGCTGGCTTTATAGTATTTCAGTATAATAAGTTTTAATAACAATACTTTGCCTATAGTAATTCAATGAATGCGTACATATCTACGGCTTTAGGTGAAAGTCAATCATATTTTTGAGTACAATCTTTCCTTTATGTAGTGGTCCAAAAGAAACTGAGCAATAGGAAATGTTGAATACGCGCAAGCAATCAAAAGAAATTAGAGGAATCAGCAATTATTTCCTTATAAAATTTTTATCCATTCGTTGCTTGCTGAAAAAAAGTGTGTAGTGGGTAAATTGGCTAAAAGAATGTGTGGTTGTAATTTAATTCCCTGTTTTATTTAGCCGTTCTCTTCTCTCGTATCCAAACCCCAGTTATTTCAAATAAGTATTTGTCCGAATCCACAATTGTCATCTCTGAATTTCTTAAATTTTCTTTAGAGGTCATATGATGATCAATAACTGCGCTGATAGAACGATTCACTCGACTTTATTAACTTTTGTACATATTTTACACTTTGAATTCTAACTTATGAAACTATATTTGATGAAACTAGTTTTATTATATTTATACCAGTACTTTCTTTTATCGTTGTATTTGAAGGGAGATGGAATGATGTACCCTAAGCATAGACAACACTCTAAGACTAAGTCATGACTTAATAACTCATTTAGTACAAATTATTAAATAATGAAAAGGTGTCAGACAGCCACATCTTAATTAGAAACGATTAATTGCGACAAAAAATGTTATTTTCTTTTTCTTGTTATTTGTAATGGATAGCGCGAAGTAATGACAACTCAAATCAAAATAAATTACCAAGTGTCTCGTTACTTAGCGGCCATAACCCATGACAGACAGTGTTGTAATTAATAAGTAGGGACTAATCATTAATTTACGTACGCTGTCTGTCTATGTAATAATGCTTGCTTTTCAAACAGCCTTACTTTTAAATAAATTTTTATTAATTAAGATTCCATTCTTGTGGAAATAAGTGTTAAAGTTGATCTGCAGTTGTTGCATTTATTTTATTCCTAAATGTTGTGAGTTTTTTCGGGTTAAAAGTTGACGCTATTTTCTATTTATTCGTTATTTCAATTTGGCTGTGACATCGTCGAAGCGATTGGATTTAAATTGACAATGCTATGTAAATTAGGTAAAATTTACAGAGGACACAGAGAAACGCGTTTTTCAATTTTTCTTTAAAAAAATACCTTGCCCTGAAAATACTTTAAAACACCTTGAAGCTCTGAAAATAAAATACGAGGTAAACCCATACAAAATTCATCCCCGATGAGGCATTGTCACAGTCCCTTCCCCGCAGTCGTTAAACCGTCTGAAAAGTAAACAAACTCTCTACTTTTTCATTTCGGGCACGAAAACGCAAATTGACAGGAAAAATTCAGTCACGTTGAAATGTGGGGATATTGCAGGGAGTATCATCCTGGCATTAATCGGCAGCTGTTTATCACCGCTTAAATCTGAAAAATGCTTATAACTTTTATGTTAATCCGCCGAAATGCACTTCGTTTGGGGGCAGGGCGGCAAAGACATGAAAAATCTGTTTGTCCGTGAAAACACCGCGATAAACCGATTTGTGCTGAGCACTCCTCCCGTCGGGAATGGCGGCACTTAATGTAAATCATCCGAGGATATTTGCTTAAAACTAATGTCGATAAATTTCCCGATCCGGGCTGGGTGCGTTGTCGGGCCGGGCGTTCACCCTTCGTCAATATATTTTTATTACCAATTCGGAAATGTATTTATGTGATTTTTCCTGTTCCCCTTAAAAGCTAATAAAATATAAACAGGAGCGCTCCAGAAGCGGCAGGAACAAGAGCCGGTGTCTGTTCCCTGTTCGATCCCGGAGCCGGGACCAGGACCGGGATGCTCAGCTCAACCACCCCCGAGAGCTGTTTTTCGCATTTTATTTCTTTTTCTGCACGTTCCGAGCAAAATAACGATGGATACTAAGAAAACAAATCTTTGGCTACCCTTCGTTTAAAAAACGCATTCATCTTGTGTTCTCCAATATTTGTGGAAGTCCTCCCGGAGCTGCTTGCTTCGCCTCCGGTGCTCGGTTCAAGGACTGCGCTGCGAATGTGCCGGCTGGTCCCTGGACTCTCCCCGATTCTTTTGGATGTTCCAGGATATTTTTTGCCCATTTTTTAAGGACACACGCGCTTTTGTGACAGAATAATGGAAATCGCATTAAATAATCATGTCCTCCTCGCCGATGCTGCGATATCGCTCTTAGGGACAGGACATAGAGCAATTTCGGGATTTCACTGGGCTTTTGGATAATGCAGAAAATAGCTCGGCCTGAACACGCCTTGGACGATGACGACTTCCTAAGGTAAGATCGGGATAGTTTTAATATTCAGGGTTTATTGTCTCAAAGGGTATTGAGCGCAATGTTTTATATCAAACTTCTCTTATAAATATATACCTATAATTTGCTATACTAATAAAAGATGTAAGAGGGGTACATTTGCGCAATTTCCCCTAAGATTTTAAAAAAGAAAACTCTATTTTCTATGAACTACGGAAAATATAATTTTTTTGTACATTATGTTTTTCACTTACCTGCTCCCAAAAAAATTAAAATGACAAGTAAGAAAAGATAATGATATAAAATCGGGAAAACGGAAAAGTATTTTTTAAAGATAAAAAATCATTGCTAGCCGATTCTATTGAAATATATATTTTTGTTTTTAGAACAGTGATTTCAGTTGAAAATATGTTGTAAAATTGAAACATTTTCACTTTAAAGTAGGGAGAATAAGTAAGTTTTATTTTAATAAATTCCTTTGGTTTAGTGCTATTTGTTTCATTATTTGCCTTTATGAAGACAAATCAACTTTAAAATTAGCATCCAAGGTGTTTTTGAATAGAATTTTTACAAAAATCATCATGCTAAAACATTTTTGAATAATTGCGTTTTTTTTTTATGGGAGTTGTTTAATATTGATGTTTAATACTTTACAGCAAAAGCAAGAGAGCAATACTTACTATAGGTACAATAAATTCCAAACTTTTTGAAAAATCTTCTCCGGCATTTAAAGTACTTAGTTAAGAAAATGAAGTAAAATATATTTTTACAAAAAAAATTATAGAATCCGGAAAATTCGAATTGTCTTGTTGTTCGGTATTATTTTTTTGCAAATGATTTTTGATAGATAAGGTCGAAGAATATTAAATAAATAGATAAACAAATGTCGTACTTAATGTGCCAAAATATAATAAATTAAAAGGACTCTTGAGCTATAATTTTCAGAATGACGTAATATGGGCACTTTTCTGAAGTTTGGAGAATTCCATTGCATTGAAGCACGTAATTACGCATACAAATAGAGCTCATTATGAAAATTCCTTTAATTTCGTCTTGGATATTTAAGAAAATCATCCGTTTATAATTACTTCATTATAATTATCGTTTTGATATTTTTTCGGCCGTGGGCGCTCCAATTAATATCAACATAGCACAACATATACGCATTTAACATGCAATTTTTTAGGTACGATGAATCGATTTTCGCATTATTTTCTTACATAGGGATAGAGCGGGTATAAATTCGGAGAAAAAGCTCGTTTTGAGAAATTGACATTGCGTATGGTATTGATTTAACTGGTTATGTATTTCCATCTGTGACGTATTGCTTTAAAAGGAATTAATAAAAAATGTCTTAAGTTTTTGACTTTATCTTTATTTTTCTGCATAATTCAGTCTTTGTATAAGAAATAACATCGTTTTTATATATCTTACTAAATTGTTGAATTGTTCAATTTATCTTGGGAAAATAATGTCTATGGTTCAAATCGGGTGTCTGTCTGTCCGAAAGTACGGTCTGCCTATGATCCTCTTTTCAATATATTTTTTACAATAAATTAACAAGAGTTTGATTTTTCTTACATTTCCACCTTACGCTTAAATCTATATACAAAAAATATCTCCGCTATATTACAGACATCCTCCAGTTGAAGAGGCATCAAATTTTAAGAATTTTACAAAAAATCGGTGGCCGCGGCAGCCAAACGAATTGGAAAACGTCGAACAGTTTCAAAAATCTTGTGTATGTGTGTGTTTTAAAAGCTCATTTTACCTGTGTGAAAATCATTTTGATTTGTAACAATTTAAAGAGAATTTTCCGCCAAGTGCAAATATCAGGCGAATATAATTTTCTTGATATCTATTTTACGCTCATTATTAACTCTTCATCGACTGATTTTTGCTAGTCGAGAGCGTCAACGGCTGTCCAAAAATTATACCCAATTATGCCCAATCCCGCACAATATATGCTTAAAATTATCTCTTCTGTTTGCATTCAATTAACCATTAATTGTTTTTAGCTCAACTGCTTTAATGCATTTACTTCGATTATTATTATTTTTATTATTTGAGTGTTTTGTGCCCGGATCTCTATAGTCCCCTTTAACTGCGTTCATCTTTTTATTTACATTTCATTTACAGGTAAATTGCACATTTCTTTACATTATTATAGCATTTCCCTCTACTTCTGTCTCTCACAGTTTATTCATTCAATGAATTTTTACGCTAATTAAGTGTTTTTATATCTTTTTAATTATATTGTCATTTTATGTGTTTGTCTTTGATTAAATCATGGATTTCTGCTTATACAGACGACTGACGATGAGAACGACTGTTTTCGATGAAAGGTTTACCAAACTACATACATAATCTATAATGTAGCAAAATAGTAAGATATATATGAATATAATTTTCAATAATAAATTAATTTTACCGGAAAACATTTCCAATAAATTGTATTATTTCAATTCTGGTATTTTTTAAGGGATTACAATATTGTTTCTTTTTCCATCACTTCGCACCGGTTTATGCTGAAAATGAGTTATTCACGTGAAATGCAAACTTGTATCCACATGTTTCAAAAACAATGAACAAAGTAAAATGGCGGCAAGTTATACAAAAACAAAAAGGTTTTTAGATACCACAATATCTCATAAGGCCACATTTTAAAATATCAGAATATTTAAATAAATAAAATTTAGAAGCAAAGATTTTATTAAAGATGTATTTGAGGACTGCAAGGTATAAAAAATCTTAAAATTGTTTTTTCAGAAATATACGGAAATTTATTGGCGCTATGGAAAAAGTAGCTATTATCAAATTTGAAATTCAGAATATTCGCTTATTAAGTTTCATAAAATCTATCAAGCGAACTCCGGAAAAACTTCAATATTTAATGACTTCGAAAAAAAACAAAGCAATTTTAGTTTTTTAAAGATTTAGTTAGAAATTTGTATCATTTATTTATAAACTTTTGGGATAAACCCTATTAAATTAAGCTCGCTTTTAAGTACGGTCCTCTAAATTATGAGTAAAATAAAAATCCTACACGTTTATATTGATTGATCTTGTCCAAAATATAGAATTAAAAGAGTTCTACGGTCCTCAGTTAAATTTAGCAGTCTTAACTTGGTATAATTATCAAAGAAGTTATTGACGATTCTGCGTAAAAAATATAAAAAATATTACATTATATTTTCATCTGAAACTTTTTGATCTAAGAAGTGAACAGATCTTTGAAAATAATTCATTTTGTTGATATATTTTTTAGATGATCATTGATCAATAGCTTTTGTTCAAATCTTATTGATACAAAAATTCCAATTTTTTTTTGTAGGATATCTATTAGGTATGCATTATACATTATTTTTCTATCCGAGGTACATATTTAAATATTGTAAAGGTCTTAATAAAATGCAAAATTCAGGAAGACTTTTAAATTGAATTTAGCTATAGTTGATGGTAAAGGGAAGAAGCATATGTATGTTACAGTTTCAAATAAAATTATAAGTTAAATTTATAATGGCCATTGATAAACTGTGGTTCAAGAAAATCACGTTTTTCCAACTACATAATTACTAATATTGCTCGAAAAGAGTTCAGTCAGCTCTAACACTTTAACTTATATTCTATTTTTCCTCTTCGGATATCTTTCTAAAGCCAATGGTATCTTAATCATTTTCACTCCCAGGGGTGTTTATCCTAAAAAAAAAATCTTCATTTCAGGCAAGAATGGTAAGCATAAAATATTTCTGCAAAATTGGAAACTGTTTTTATAAATTGTTGGATAGGTGCTTATCATTTCGAGTTTAAATTCACATGTCTATAAAACATTCATTACTTACAGGATTAAGATCCGATTTAAGACTTAATTTGAAAATTTGGCTAAATTCTCATGGAATATTTAGATTATTTATTTTGTACACCTTCACATTAGGTAATAGGTAGTGCTATGTGTATAAACATAAGCTTACAAAAAAAGCTATTAAGATGTGCAAAACCTAAGTAATAAATAAAAAAGCAAAACATAAAAATAAAAAAGGAATATGTTAAATAAAACAAAATTTTTTAAGTACTGAAAAATATTTTTATATAACTTCCTTTCATCGTTAAGCATCAGCTCTCATCGCTTACAAAAGAAATTTCTTAAAAATTAACAAAAGAGGAGAAACTGACTTAACACTAAGAATGTCTAACGTTTTTTACAAACGAAACTTAACACAGACGCTGGTTTAAACCGTAGCCTTAACTTAAAGGGGAGGATGCTCACTTAAAGGCTATAATCCGCAAATATATTACAAAAGGAGGAGATTAAAAAGTAACAAGTAAAACATTGTAAGATCGCCGCTCGCTTACTGTCTGAGAACGCGGCAGCGTAATAATTTCTATCATTTATAAATTTACAGAATAAGAAAATAGCGTGTATCTCTACTCTTACTTATCTCTTTCCGCTAAAAATTATTTTATCTCACGAATTTCATCCTTGGACACTCAGCAGGAAAACTTTTTTATTCAAATGAGCAGAACTCCGATTCGCTTTATATGTTTTATGCATATGTACGTCGATTAGTCCTCGAGAAAAGTAAAGTTGCTTATGCATTTTCTTTTCGCAGAGAATAACAAGCACGTTTGTTTTGTTGAAATTTTTATTAATTTTATTTTGTTTTTGTTTTTGTAATTTTTTTAAACATTTTATTTATAGTGACAAATTTCATTTTTTAATCTCAGTTACCACCAGGTCAATGAGATCAGCCCGTCGTAGTAGTTAATTCTTAATGCACTTTTATTAAGATTTTAGCGATAGTGTAATTTTAATGCACTATCCCTTGACAATTTAGAAGTTGGGGATTTCCGGTGTGTGCTTCCACTTAACATTTAAGTGATAACAAATTGCGTTGACGAAATATACGCATGGAACCGATCCCTGTGGCTGTGTCGTCCTCCAGTAGACCTTTTAAAGGGTAATGAAATGAGATAGCCACAACTTTTAGGGAGTATCCTTTGAGCATAATTCTCATCAATATGGTTAATCAGATTATGCCTTTTGTCCCATAGACACCCGAATCGCATCCACATACATACAAGCATGAGAAAAACAAATCAAGAATACTCTAAATACATATTACGATTTCACTTTGAAAAATGCAATTTCTGGTTGCCAAAGGAGTTAAAAATTCTGGCCATTTAGAGATCTGGAAATACTTTAGGAATAATCTATCTCACGGATTTCAATGAAATTTTTTAGGACTTCCATTTAGTCTAAAACGGTAGGAATACTTTTCTCGCGCAGACAAGCACGCATTTGTGGAGTGTATCATATTTGTAAAATAACAAATGACATTGTACGCGGACATTTTTTTAAACATAAATGTCATCGGATTACAAGAAATAAGGAGATTTTTGTTGATACATAATTTAATAATTTTCTTTTTAAGCCCTTTTACAATTTAACCATATATGTAAGGGCATAGTGAAAGTAAATAATGTAGTGTTCTTAAGGAAAATTGATCCCATTAAAGTGAAATTTTGAAAAAATAAAGAAATATTGCAGTGATTTTGTCAAAATTAAAAGTGGAACATTTTAGAAACTGAAGCCGAATGCCAAGAAATTCCTTCAGATCCTTCCGTTGTAACCCAAACGGAAGGCTCTTGCAAAATTTTAAAGAAATCCGTGAGATAACCCTATTCCTAAGTTAAGCCCAGATCTGCCCTCATAGATTTTAGGGTATTCTTCCTAAAAAGTATGTCAGTCTAATTAATGATAGTCTCTGAACGTTAATCTTTCGAAAATTTCGATTTCTTTGATTTGTCTAATCTTACACGTTAAAAGCGGAACTGCAATGATTTACACAATTAAATTACGTCAAACTTTTGTTTTTTGGATGTCACCAGTTGCAATTAGTAACACTGACCTAACGCTGCCTATACTTCAGGTTTTTCCTGTAACATTTAAATGAATACGACTTTTTAAGTAAAATGTAATACGAGTAACATTTTAATTTTTCAATAATTAGTGGAAGCTTTCTAGAATCAAAAAGCATCATTGATTTTCATCAGAGTGAACATTAAAAAGAAAGGTTTGTTTTTGTAAGTGCATAGTATTAAAAAAGATTTATGGGTGAACTATTACTGGTTTGGATAATATGTACATTAAAATTGCGAAACTGCAAGAGGCGTTTCATGTTCGACTACGATGAAATTTTGTCAGAATATTCACGTGCGAATATTAATCGGTATACAAATAAAATGTAAATGCAGAAATATTCGCATAAATTTTTTCACACAGTCTGAATGGAAATATTCAGAATACGTAAATGGCACATATGTCCCTATAACCTTCCGTTCGTTATTTTAACAGAACGGGGAAAATAAAAGTGAACTAAAAATTAATTCTACGTTGATTTGATTTGATTTGATTTGTTAATTTTACGGATTTATAAGAAAGAAGGTCCTCTTGTTTTAAATTTTAAAAGACTAGTGTTTCTGTTTAACTATTAAAACTTAGTTATTTAATTAATTTCTCAGCAATTTAGACTGCGTTTTCGTCATTCAATAAAGCTCTTCTCTCTTTTTAAACTTCCTAAGAAGCAAACTTTAATTGCTTCCTATCCTATGCAATATCTTATGAAGCAGTTAGGAATAGTTTACAGCTTTAGCCATCTGTGTTAATTTACGCATATATAGCGTTTTAATCAAAGCCAGAAAATGCTGAAATATTCCCTGTAAAATTCCTGCTTTATTATTGCTGTTGTTGAACGGCCAAAGGAAATTTTTGCTATCGCTTTCAACTTGCTCCCAACCACACGTAAAGATAAAAAATCTTCTAATGATCTTCTAAAAAATGGACGAATTGAATTTTGAATAGGCTTACATTCGGTACTTCTAAGTGTATTGAAATTTATTAAGATCAGTGATCAGTCCAAGTGATATTAAATACATATTTGCATAGTAATTTGTACTAAGGCTACTTATGCTTAAAATATAACGAAAATCGGAGTTCTAATAATTTTTTTAAGGTTTGCCGTATGCCCGAGATCCAAGGGAATTTTATAGAAAACGTAAACAAACAGAGTTTGTCGTTATTGCTTTTAGAAGACGCTATGAATTACATACACATTTGTAGCTTATTGTAGTACACTTGGAGTGGTACACGAAATAACTTTTTACATAGAATCTGTTGAACGCTGTGGTTTGCACTTTCCGAGTAACGCTACGCCATCAAGTGTAATACTCTAATAAACGTAAACATTTACACAAATCCCTTGTTTAGTTTTGTTAATTAATCTTTTATTTATTTATTTTATTTATTTTTTTTTTTCATTTTTGTCTCTAAGTCGTATGGGCAGCGGGCCCGACTCCGGCTCCGGTTCCGGCCCTATAAATTCATCTTCTCGTAGGTCTAAGTATAGCGATCTGCTCGTAGAAAAATGTTTGAATCTTCAGTGTATTTACAGGTGATGCTTGTTCCACTATTCCCCGCCTCGTCGTCCGCACGTAAAAAACTAGAAAACGAAGAGAGAGAGACCTATTTACCCTAGCTTCTGGTAGATGTAGTTAAAAAGACGACTTTGCTTTAAAAGTCATACGTAAACGACGTGCGGTTTCGCCATCGGCCGGGTATCGGGATAGTCGTAGTGGTCAAACTTTTCGTAGTGGTGTTCGGGCTCGTCGAGCGCCTCCTTGATCGGAAGGTCCCAGGGCTTTAAGGCACGGTACTCATTGGCAATCGCCTGTGCCGCCAAATACCGTTCCAGCTCCAGCTTGTCCACCTGGGGATGCTGGATGTGGTTCGGCTGGTGCTGCATGATCCTGTCGTGGACGTTGATGATCGCCTTAACGTTCCGCCGATCGTGGAGCAGCTTCCGGCGCCGCTTCACGAACCGCAGGTAGAAAAGTATGCTAGCACCGGTCATGACTACAACTAGGGAACTTAGGATCGCGCACACTATTGTCACAATGTGGGCGGGGCACGAGATCTCCCCCTCGGCCATCGTCCGCAGAAGCCGCCGGGTCCGCACCTGATCCTGCCAGACATCGCACCCGATCTGGTCCCCGTCGAGCGCCAGTGACGCCGCGGTGTCGTTCGGGTCTGCGGCGTGACCCGGGGAGTCG